>LR990652.1:25975193-27322693 GCA_905147715.2 Xestia xanthographa
TGTCTCAGAGAACCTTATCGAATTTGGAACTGATTTAATATTTGGGCACTCGACCAAGCGAATGGCCGAAGATCTTCTAAAAAGTGGTCCCGAAAAGGTTTATCGCTTCGTTTACTCATATCTTGAAGCAAGTCATGGATCTGAGCTGGCCTTTTTATTTGACACAAACTCGTGGGAAAATCTACCAGAGGATGAGCGACTTGAGCGAGAACTAGTAAAGAGTCGTTTAACTACGCTTTGGACAAACTTTGCTAAATACGGGTGAGTAAGAATTCATAGAAACAATAAAAAACTATAGAAGAGCTTTGATGTGCCTCGTTTCTGAGTTTGAGGTCCCAGGTTTGATTTTCTGGTTGGGTTGAGTATAATAGGGATTGTTCATCAGGAATTTCTAAATAGCATTTCGGACTTTGCATTTCTGCCTAGTTGATATAATAGGCTCGACCATTTTAACTGGCAAAATGTGGGTGTACTCTCTGCCTAACTTTTGGGGGTATATTAGCGTGGTATGTTTTTATCTTAAGCAGCCTTTTTTTTTTTTTCTTTTTTTTTCGGATGGGAAATCATCAAATAACCCCTCCCGCTCTGGGCGGAGCAGGAGGGAGTGTCAGACTTTTACTGACTAAAACCCATCCATGTTCCTTCATCGCCCTTTGTGTTCCGGGGCCACGGTATCTCTTTCGAATAGTCCCGCAACCCCGGGGTCTTAAGCAGCCTTGGTCTCTCTTTGTCTTTGTCGAGACTTTTTATCGATCAATCATAAGTTTTTTTTTTTTTTCTCAACAGAAACCCGACTCCGGCGCCTACAGAGCTCTTGCCATTCACATGGACCCCAATAACGAAGACCACTCAGCCATATTTAAATATGGATGTCGATTTCACCCTCAACAGCAGACCTGACCACTCCAGGATGGCATTTTGGGACTTGTTCTACAATTTATATGGAAAGTACCAAATGTGGTATTTAGATTCAGAAGCAAGAAATGCGCTTTAATTGTATCAATTTCAAACATTGCAATTAAAGAATTTTTGAACTTATTCCTGTTTTTTTTTTTGTACTCAACAACAAACCAACATAAGCTGGCCTTTAACTCCATTCAAAGTCCGTACTATGCAAGGCCAGTTCAATCTCACAACTTACAGCTCATAAGACTAATCTTCTCCTAACAATTATGTGTAATTGTTGGGTTGGCTTCCAATCTAACCAAATGCAGCTGAATACCAGTATTTTACATGGCGCGACTGCCTATCTGACCTCCACAAACCAGTTACTACTGGGTAAGACTGGTTAGACTTTCCTAATGTCATGGCTACAAAACGAAATTGATAGTCTTGTTTTAAATATAAAGGTTGTCTTTTCTTGTCTGGCAATTCTTTTCTAATTCTGTTCTTTTTTGTTTACTCTTTCTACTAATTTCACAATTATTTCATAATGTAATGAGGGCTATCGTTTTTAAGCTGACCAGATGGCGCCACTGGCGAGTAGGGTCCTCCTGTCATATATTTTATTTTATACTTGTATGTACCTATAACTTCATAAACAGTTTATTTACTACGTATAACAACATAGTGTACACTTCAGTTAGATAGAATATTGTCTTTATTGTATCAAGTATTGTAAAGTTAGCAAGTATGAAATATTTCAAAATTATTCTCCCTCCAAGTACAAACAAATTAGTTTCTAACTTGCTACTTAAAATCTTCAAGTCATAAATAATTAGGAATGGCTCAATCTTGACCACAATCGTGAAAATTTGTAAAAAGTCGTGAAAATAAAGCGCGGACAGAGAGATATCTGACATTTCAGAAGACCTTACTCTACACGAACGCCTCTAGTGGCGAATTCATGTGCGCCCATTGGTGAGACTTTTGCTACAGTACTTATATGTACAAATTTTTACAAATAAGGTTTGGTATAACCCATTTCAAAGACTGCACCAAATTTACCAATCACCCTTTACATAACAGTAAAACCAATAGTAGGGGAGCCCAAGCGGGGATTTCGGGATTTACTAAAGCGCGGCAGATTAATATACAGGGGGATACCTTGTACCCAGTTAAGTAACTCCACAAAACATGAGGCCCATATATAAGGCCGCCCGTGAAGGATACAGGATCAGATTAGTAAAAAAAAATTGACCATCAGAAATTCTCGAGCGCGTCAGATTAAGGTAGGGTGAGTTAATTACATCCTAAAAAGTGTATATTCCACTAATCTGACAATTTGAGAGTGACGTAAAAAAAGGGGAGGGCAACTAAGTTGTAAAAAAAAACGTCATCTCGACATTCTCGAGCGTAGCTAATTTTTTTTTTATTTTGAAGGAAATAATTCAAGAATAATGAAAAATATATAATCTGACGATTTCCGCAAGCCGAAATAACAAAAATTCGTCGATAAAGTTAAATGCGTGCAGCTGCGTGATGCCTACATTTCCTTCTCCGGATTTCTATTCCTCTCTCACTCTTTCTCTATCTATTACTCTCTCACTCCGTCTCCACTCTGGTTTCTGTTGCCATGACGCCATCACAGCTGATCATAAAGACTCGTTCGTGGCATACAATACGGCCGACGTATCTTGGCGAGTCTGAACATAGGCTTTGCGAACTTTAGCGCATGTACACTCGTGAAGAAAAATAAGTATCAAAACACTTGGGAGACAGAAAGCTACAAAAATAACTTTATATAAATTAAAAATTTAATTTCAGTTCCTCACCTTTTGAAAGCGGCAGATTTTTATTATAAACACACACAATATTATTTACACTTAATACTTTTATTACATTTACACTAATTATTATTTAATCACTGTCGCTGAGGGGGGAAATCCCTAACATAAAGTCGTCGGCCCCTTGCGTACCATGTGAGGTACTTGGCATAGGTTCATCATCCAAAATAGTGTTCTATGAAACTTCTATCAGACTTTCGAGCTGGGAGAGCTCAAATGTATAGAAATATTATTTCTTTGAACTTAGCGAGCTCAAAATATCACATAAATTATATTTTGAGCTCAAAAATGTCATAAGTACAATTTCAAGCGCCCAGGAATGGAATTAGCGGGAAGTTGCAGGGATGGCCTTTAAAGTGAACCGTATTTCTAATTTTTTTTTGTCAGATCAGGCGAATCCCTCTAGATAATCGTCAGATTATGAGAAAGTACGTTTAGAACATAAAGATGAACCATATATATCTTAATCTGACGCGCTTGAGTATTTCAAAATGGCGATTTTTTTTTGCACATTATGAAAATGGCCGCGAGTTTGCGTCCCATCGAAATCGTCAGATTAGTGAATGAGAGCTTTTTTTTGGTGTACTTAACACTCCCTTAGAAAATCTGACGCGCTCGATTATTTTTTTTTTTTTTTCATTTTCAACCCTTAAATACAACCACCCGCATCATGCAAACGATCAGATTAACATACGTACATTATTAAAAATACGTAGGGCATTGATGCTATCAATATCTGATGCGCTCGAGGATGTCCATGCAACAATTTTTTTTTACATATTTAAAAATCTATAGCCGCTTCCCCCACCGATGTAAAGGTATATATCATATAACATTTTTTTCTTCTTATCATCTAAGCTTTGCATCCCAATAGGTCTCTACGACGCTCGAGTAAATCCCCATTTAGCATCGTGGGCTCCCCTACTACAAAGAGTATTTAAAAAAGAGATTTTATGCGTCCTCAACACTCCCGATAAGGAAAAACCCTGCCAAGTGCGAGTTTCAACTCGCGTGTGTGTTGGTAAAGGTTGCAGGAATCCGTCAAAACAATCAGTTCACTGATTGACGGACTCCTGCAACCTTTACCAGGTCACATTATAATACACACATGTAAACGGGTATTTATCGCGAATTTTACCTTTAAACTTATTTTTTTTTTACCTTTTAACTTTTTAAACGAAACGGGTACAAGTTTAATGGGTGGCATCCAGATAGCAGACGCAAGCAAAAGCAGAAACACATTGATGTAACAAGACAGCCAGCGTTCATGTCTTATGTGAAAGGGGTTACGGACAAAATTGGGAACCTTTTCAAGAAGTATTCAATAAAGTCGATTTATACTCCATTCAACAAAGTGGCTAAGCGTCTGCGTACACCGAAGGATGTAGTACCTTTCCAGGTTCCTGGTGTTTATAAAATCGATTGAAGCTGCGGCCGTTCCTACATAGGCCAAACGAAGCGAACAGTCGCTGAAAGGGTCAAGGAACACATAGCAGCGGTCAAAAGTCGGCAAATAAACAAGTCCGCTATAGCGGAGCATGCAGTAGACTCAGGACCCAACCACTGGATGGAGTTACACAACCCAAAAATTCTTGCCAATGAGAAGCACTACTATAAGAGAATGGCTCGGGAAGCGATTGAGATCAAGAAGTATCCTAATTTCAATCGCGAAGACGGCTTCAGACTCTCTCCCGCTTGGAATCCAGTGATCACTAACCCATCAAGTGATCACTAACTCGTCAAGTGAAATCATCTCAGTATGCGGACACTGTTAGTGTAGTGTGCTGTCCTAGTGTGAACCGGCCCTAATTAACAGTTATGAAGATCAAGTGAGGGTAGTTGAATAGGGAAGGGGTCCGTAAGGACCGATGCCTGCCGGGGTTGCGGGACTATTCGAAAGAGATACCGTGGCCCCGGAACACAAAGGGCGATGAAGGAACATGGATGGGTTTTAGTCAGTAAAAGTCTGACACTCCCTCCTGCTCCGCCCAGAGCGGGAGGAGTTATTTGATGATTTCCCATCCGAAAAAAAATAACAATAAATTACAACCATTTATCTGTAACAAAAACAGAAAAATATTAATTTACTTTATTAGTAATACTGGCTGTTTTGTGTCTTTGCCTTAAAAAAAATGCGCTGATGCGCGGGCATCTTTAATTTGTGAACAAGTAAAAGATTTATTCGTTTAAAAAAGTCCCGAGTTTTATTTATTTCCTCGCAAATATGTTATAAAACGTCGTATGACATACGTGCGCTTTGATAATTACAGCCTCTGCTTTATTATAGCCCTCGCCTACGGTTCGTGCTAGCAATATCGCCTCAGCTGTAATTTTCAACTTACCGCACTTATATCATAATGTACTATTACTTTACTTCACATCAATTAATTATCTGATATTATTGAATATAATTAATACAAAAAACTAAGTGTTTTTACCTGTAGTGTGTTTCCACCCCTAACAAATTTCACAAGTGCCTAAAATAATAATGTTGAACTAGTGGTAAAAAAATTCAACAATAGTTCCATTATTTTCAGATTCATTCAAAATGGAACTAGTGATAATAAAAAACAACAGTAGTTCCATCATGGAACTGTTAAACTTACCAGTGGGAATAGTGATAAAAAAAATCAACACTAGTTCCATTATTTTCAGATTCTTTCAAAATGGAACTAGTGATTATAAAAAACCACAGTAGTTCCATCATGGAACTGTTAATGTTACTAGTGGAACTAGTAATAAAAAAAAATCAACACTAGTTCCATTATTTTCAAATTCTTTAAAAATGGAACTAGTGGTTATAAAAAACAACACTAGTTCCATCATGGAACTGTTAATGGTACTAGTGACAATGAAGGGTTTAAAGATGCAGAAAGGTATACAAGTTAAGAATTTTTCCCGGATTATTTTGTCTCCGGGCTATACATTTCAAGGGTGCTATTTTTCCTACGGACCCGCATTGTACCTCTCGACTATAGAGAGCAGGTGTACGTTTATGGGATTATGGATAATCCCAGAGAAAAACAGAGGCAGAACACGCCAGGACTTTATTCTAGAGATTTATTACTTTTTTACAAGTTTAATATTATTTCAAACACGCAACTCTGATTTTTCGGATTCATGTGCGTATTGTATAATTATCACTTGTTTCGGTGAAGGGAAACATCGTGAGGAAACCAGCATGCCTGAGAGATATTTCTTGACAGCATGTAAAGCCAAGTCAGAGGCCCATGGGTGGCATAAAAACTCTAACACCAAGTTAGGCACTAACTGCATTTTATAGAAGAAGAATGTTATTTTTTTTTCACACCACCTGCTCGAAAATGTCAAATTATATGTCAAGCAACCTTAACCTAAAGTGAGTCATTAGTGGCCGGGGGCACAGCCGGTCAATAATGTTGTTCTGGATTTCATTATGACCCGCTGGTCAATAATGTGATTTGAATTTGGAATCTCACATGTTCAGCTAAATTGGCAGTATAGTACTAACAAACACCCTTTGTGCCAGAAAGAGGAAAGCTATTCTCGATACCCTTACTACGCGTGGATGATATTCTCGATTTTCTACAAAATCATAACGCCTGCTTCTTCATATCGTTGCCATGTTTTCGAAGACATAATATTGTAAGAATAATTAGATAACTACGAACCATTTTTTAAAAGGAATGGAATAACATTAAAACTGGCATTAATAATAACAAATACCGTACCGCGCCGTAATACCGTAATAGTAATTGGCTGTAACATTAGTTAATTATTCTTACTGTTTGTTTATTTAATAAATACTTTGTTTTTCGTACTATAGCTATTATTTTCTCACAGTAGGTGTAAAAAGTAGAGTATCCTCCTCTGGGCTAAAGGTGTCTTTGCCTTGGGCTAGCTTGAATCCCTCGCTGCATTCAGGATTCTTGTATTAACTCCCTCGCTTCGCTCGTGAGTTAAACTCTTAACTCCCTCGCTTTGCTCGTGAGTTAAATTCCGAATCCTTCATTGCGCTCGAGATTCAATATGACGCCCGTGACATAAGACACAACTTTAGCCCCTCGGTGCATAATCTACTATAACAACCTTTAGAATACCTAATACTTACATTCAGTCAAAAAAGTATCGGGAATGGATGATTTGTATAAGGTTCCAAATTCAATTTTTTGTTTTTTTGTAGTTGTTAGATTGGCACAACTGTTTTCCATTTTGGCGCGGAGTTTGATTTGCATCTGTTATTTATATTAAATACAGTGCTGGTTTTAGTAATATCATCTATAGTGTGTATTGCGAATTTCATAATGGACAAAAATATCGAACAAAGAGTTTGTCTTAAATTTTGCATCGCCAATGGAATTTCGTGTTCGGAGTCACTGAAAATGTTACAGAAGGCTTACGGTGATTCGACTTTATCAAAAACTCGTGCTTATGAGTGGTTCAAAGCGTTAAAAAGCGGTCGAGATGTGATGGAAGATTTGCCTTGCTCTGGTAGGCCGTCAACGTCTGCAACTGAAGTTAACATCGCAAAATTGAAGAAAATAGTGACTGAAAATCCCCATTCAACTCTGAGAGAGATAGCCGCCGAACTTTCTGTATCTCACGAGTCGATCCGTACCATTTTAACTAATCATTTGGGTATGAAACATGTTGCTGCTCGGCTAGTCCCAAAATATCTGAATTCCTTCACACAAGGCTATCTTTGTGAACGAATTTTTGACCAAACACTCAACAAATACCATCCAGCAACCACCATATTCACCAGATATGGCTCTTGCTGACTTTTTTCTTTTTCCTAAACTCAAATTACCACTTCGTGGCACCCGTTTTCAATCGATAGAAGACATAAAGGAGAATTCGCGGCGAGAACTGAACTCAATTCCGGAAGCAGCGTTTAAAAAATGTTTTGATGAATGGATTATTCGTTGGCGCAAGTGTATCGTTTCTAAAGGAGCATACTTTGAAGGTGATAAAATAAATTTGGATGAATAACAGATATTTTGTGTATTATTGATCTTTTCCCGGTACTTTCTTGACAGAGTAGTATGTATCCAGAATGATTTTTTTATCACTTTCCAAAAATTAGTATTTTTTTTGTGAATAAAAATAATCGAAAAAATTCGAAATTCAAATCTTAGGCGTATTGCGTGTGATTTGGAAATCGAAATTTTTCATTTTTTTTTTTCAAAATACCTCTTCCTTTGTTTTATTATAAAAAGTTTACTTGAAATTTGTAGCTTTTTTTGATGATGGATCTTTTTTTTTCTAAGCTGTGGAAAAAAAAAAAAACTAGGTATGCCATAGCTAGCTACTACTCCGTTCACCTAATATACCCATTTTTTTGGAAAGTGATAAAAAAGTCATCCGGTATGTTTCATTAATATATTAATCAATAGCTGATACCAATACAAACAAGCATTTTGTGAGATAAAATCTTTTATAAGCAATTAACGTACTGATGGCGAAGATTGTAACTTTGATAGCTTTAATCTCAGAAACGTGACGCTTTAGAAGATTTTTATCTCATTCAATATTTGTTTGCATTGATATCAGCTATAACATTACGCCTGTAATCCTCGAAGGGTTAGGCAGAGGTGTACCTAATAGTACACCAACATTTCGACAGTTATAATAATAATAATAATCATTTTATTACCAGGCAACTAAGGCCCATAGATAAAATACACAAAATACATTTAACAACAATAATAAACTAATACATATTTTAAACCATAAGAGACTATAACTATACACGCAAAGTTGTCGGCGTCTTGTTTCGCAGCGTGGTGTCGCGTAATCGCCCTCGGAAACGACGATATACGACACCCTTCGGCCAAAATTCCTCCTACATGCAGGTCTCTAGATGGTGGGTTGGAACTCGTACCACGAATGACCTAAAGTTGATGTTGTGGCGCGATTCCAACCTTTCGACCCTCAGAGTCCAGCTGGTCTTCACTTTCAAATACTGCACCACTTCCTCAGTTGTAGTGGAGTGATGCAGACGCAGCAGTGCAGTTATGATTGCTCCTCTTCTTAGTTTGTCAATGGCAATGACGACCTGATTGGCGCAGCGGTAGTGAGGCTGCCTTACGTTTTTAGGGTCCCGGGTTCGAATCCCGGTCGGAGCAAATGTTTGTGTGATGAGCATGGACATTTGTTTCTGAGTCATGGATGTTTATATGTATAATAAGTATGTATTTACAAACAAAAAGTATCTATGTAGTATATCAACTATCTGGTGTCCACGACACAAGCCTCGTTGCTTAGTGTGGCCCTAGATAGCGCTGTGTGTAATGTCCAGCAATATTTATTTATTTAATCTAAATTGTGTCGGCCCAGAACTGAGCTATTTTTTGGCGCTTTCAGTAACGTCCTGTAGTAAACAAACAACAGGACACGCAGGACACGATAATAAGTGCCCCATCGTTTGTGGAACAGCACCACATTTATACTCCAGGGCAGAGTCATTCCGAGGTTGCGGGACTGTTCGAAAGAGATACCGTGGCCCCGGAACACAAAGGGCGATGAAGGAACATGGATGGGTTTTAGTCAGTAAAAGTCTGACACTCCCTCCTGCTCCGCCTAGAGCGGGAGGAGTCATTTGATGATTTCCCATCCCAAAAAAGGGCGGAGTCATTAATGAATAAGTCATTTATGTTTTAAGTCCCATGTAATGTTTCGTATCGAATGTTTTGTTTATGGCGTCACAAAATCGCCAGTCTACAGCTGAAAAGTACGCCAGCAAGCACATCAAACTGCTCAAAACTGACAAATTTTCCTAATCAACCTTGAACCTAATGCTTTAGCGATAAAGCTTACAATCTGTTTAAGATTTTTGACAGATTGTAGTAGCATTGTGTGCTGGTGTATGTACTAACAAAAAGACGTTGTGTAACGTACATTAAGAATAAGTTGAAATACAAGGTCAAAATTTCCGACCGATATCAATCATCGAATTCATCAATCATCTTTATTGTTTTTGTTTTATCGTGTTTAAATATCGATACCCGTAATTAAATCAAGCCCTACCTACTTACGTAAAGAAACAACGCTCGTAATTGATTAAATCTTTTAAACGGGTCCCGCTTTTTCGGGGTTTGTCTCCACCGATCACGGTATCAGAACACGTTAGCCACGGATCACGGCGAGTTGTATCCACTGGGTGCGTCTCATAACATATAAAGTTATTTGGTATATTTTCATTTCAATAACGTTCACAAGATATAAACGTGAGTTATACCAACTGTCGATATAATTTCTTTAGATATAATATTTATATAGGTACTCTAAAACTTATTTCGCATAACGTTTTTGGAAAATCACTATTGATTTCCAAAAACAAAAACAACCCCCTACCCTAACCTAACCTATCGTTTAAAACATATAATATTGATATAACGTTTATTCAATCGAAAAGTGTGACAGAAACGAATCGCTGCAAAACCGACTCCACGTAGTCTTATCTGCCCTACCCCTAGGGCATTATTTAAAATCGCGTAGGCGCGGAGGGGCGAGGTGGCCCGCGAGCTGAAGAGCAGGTGGTTCCAACACTCGCCACCATGGTGGTGAGCGTGAACCACATCCGCGACGATAAGCTCGCATGGGACCGCCGGAGCCCCGCAGCGCCGGAGCCGTGACAAAAAACATGCCTGCTACATGTTGCTTGTTTGCTGCATGCTTACTTGCAAGCTGCATGTATGTCGTATGCTTGTTTGCATGCCTGCTGCATGCATGGTGTTTGCTTGATTGCATATTTTTTACAGGGAAATAAAAACCACGCTTTTTATCATATTAGACTAAATAAGTTTTGTGTCTTTTGAGTGGTATATCAAACGATTTTATATTCAATGTAGGTTACGCTTATAAAAAATAATAACTTTAAAATTAAATCAATCGTTTATTATATTAACTGATCGTTATATCGAATAAAATTATAGATTCAGTTGTTATGCCTTGTAAATATTAGAGATTTTGTAATTATGTCATATATTACTTACCCGTATCCACTAATACCGTGGGTTTGTTTTCGCGGGTCCGACTTCGTTCGCACAAATTGTGATAGCTCGGATAATAGGCATGATTTAAATATAATTTATATGCAATAAATTATATTTAAATCATGCCTATTATCCGAGCTATCACCCACGAAGAATGTAAGTAGCTTTCTGCCAGTGAAATTATTTTTAGAATTGAATCACTTCCTGAGATTACCCCCTACATACAAACTTATAAAATTTTACCTCTTCATAATATTAGTACCTATAGAAGTAAAGATAAAAGCATAATCTACGGTCAGGCTGGAAAAACCTTCATTCATGTTAGGTACATGAATGAAGGTCGTCGGCAAAAATGTTAGTAAAATAAGGCTGCAATTAAGGACGTATTAGGCTTAAAAGCAGTCTGAAGTTTACAAAGAAAAACTATAAAAAACAGAGTAACAACATGTTTGTTCAAGACGCGGAATAAGTTTGAAATTGTTTATAAGATTACCCGCGAACAGAATGAATAACATGTTATAAATACAACTCTTTGAGAGAACGTAAGTTACAAACAAAGAAAAAAAAAAAATAGTAAAATACGTATTATAAGATTCATTTTAGGACTTGAGAATCAAACATTTTTTAATAGGTAACCTACCGGTACCTGAACTCCTGGAGTGCACCGGCGTCATTCAGAACCTCAAGGATAGTCTTGAAACACCAAGATCCCCTGCGAATGTCCTGAGAAGACTGGGAAGATTGATCTGCTTCTGGAGGGAGGTAAGTTGGAATAACGGCCACTGACGGTCACGTACAATGGTCCAGTTATAAGTACTAAGTGCGGAAACCAAAATCCCAATATAAAAAATAGGTAACCTACTTACTAAAATAAGTAAAATGGTATTTAGAGACAATCATGCACTTGCAAAATAAAACGACATCTTCCGTGACCCGCGATGACCCGCAAAGACCCGTGACCTGTAAACATAATGCATTCGCGGTGGTCCAGTTTAAAACGTCTTTTTCATTCGCTTTTCACTGACCTGAAAGCTGTTACAGTATCTGTATTCAGTCAGTTTTATTCAAGCTTGAGAGGTGACTATCATGAACATGGATTTTCCGGATATTTAAGTGGTGAGGAGGGTTTTCGTAACATCATAACTTTACACAATGTAATCCTAGAGGCTTAGCAGAAGTTCCCCTAATTGTACACCTACATTTCACAGGTTATGTTTAAGTCCCTTGTAATATGGAGCGACTCTATTGCCATCAGCGGCACAAATCCAAACACCGACATTGTAGGTATTGTAGATTCCCAGATGCTTGTTAACTTTTGTTATATTTATCTTGTTTTACATTTTTTGGTTAGGAAGCAACGACCTACTGTCGGGCCTACGCTGTCCCCTATACTTAGGAACTGATTGCTGTAACACATTAATATTGTAATACCAAATGATTTTAAAAGAGTAACCATGGAGTTTCTTGCCGGTTCTTCTCCATGGAAACGACCAACTCGAACCTTGCAACTTTTCGACGTTTTTTAAGTGCCCATGTAGGCCTATGTGAAATAAATGTTTTGATTTTGATTTTGATCGTGGCTGCTACTGAGAAATTTCTGAAAACCCCCAATAGCATTGCTCGATTGCGACGGGTCTTTCGTTCCGCTACAATATAAATACCTAAACGGACAGTTAGATCTACAAAGCTACATACGACCCTGCATCGACCGACATCACCAAAATCTCACATTCGTGCAAGAAAAGTTGGGTCGGGGGGCTTTCGGGACCAGGACCGCGGTCCCGGATTCAAAAATAATGAGTATTCAACAGCCTAAACTTATACTATTTTTATTATCAAACACTAGCGGACGTCACGAGGTTTTACTCGCGTAGTTCCCGTTCCCGTAGGAGTACGGGGATAAAATATAGCCTATGTTACTCGCTAAATAATGTAGCTATCCATTGCTGCAAGAATTTTTCAAATCAGTCCAGTAGTTTTTAAGTTTATTCGTTACATACAAAAATATAAATCTTTCCTCTTTATAATATTACTAGCTGATGCCCGCGGTTTTGCCCACCCGCAAATTATATATTAAAACGTTCCGCTTGAATCACTTCTATCTATTAAAAAAACTCGCATTAAAATCCGTTGCGTAGTTTTAAAGATCTAAGCATACATAGGGACAGACGCGGTGGGCGACTTTGATTTATAATATGTAGTGATTATTATTAGTATTAGTTTAATAGAATAGATATAGACAAATTCAAATGACTTTAAAGCATACTACATAATGTAGATTCACTGGTAAAAGAAAAAGGGATAATAAATAATCTAGTAGGCGACCGAGTCGTGAGTCAATCGATAATGTATAAATTATTGCAAAGCTTTAGACGTCTATTGACAAGTAGGGACAATACGCGGCCACGTCCACGATCCAGGTTTTACAAGATCACCATTCAACCACTGGATGGCCGATGGGGCCGAAAAGTTCTGGAGTGGCGACCGCGAACCGGAAGACGTTGCGTTGGAAGGCCTCCCACTAGGTGGAGCGGTGACCTGGTGAAGGTTGCGGGAATCCGCTGGATGCGAGTCGCACGGGACCGGTCAATGTGGTGACACTTGGGGGAGGCCTATGTCCAGCAGTGGACGTCTTTCGACTAAAATGATGATGATGATTCAACCACCAAAAATAGTATCTTTAGGATTATTAGAGGCGTCCTAAATAATAACAGTTAAGCACCATGTAATATTGACAAGCCTTCTAGCTGCTCTGACTCAGAAATTCCTGATTGAAAAACCCAATAACATTTTGCCCGACCTAGGAATCGAACCCACTACCTCATACGCAGTACTAGTTTTTGCGACTACTAAACAAACGAAGCAGACTAAATTGACTCATTGAATATACGTAACAGTTGAGACGAAACACAAACTGAACACTGGAATATAATTATACTCGCCTTAGTGGAACAATACTCAAACAAACTCAACACACTCAAACATTCCCAGCAGACTCAACTCTCACTAAGTTGAGTATCACTAAGTAACAAATCAGCAGCAACTGGCAGACCTGAAATGTGGCTTGTACACACTTGAATTGTGACTTCTACAGCGAAAATTGTGAAGTGTGGTGTGATAGGTAGGAGGAAGCGATTTGACATTAATTTATATTGGGTGATTTTTTGACTTTAGATGGATGTGTAGTACTGATAGAAATAAACAACTTTTACTATGGGACTGTAGCGCCACTACAAAAAGCACTAAAGCGCTATCTATGACACAAATGTAGAACTAACATCAAAAATCGTAATCGCATAGTTCAAGTAATACCCGACATAAAAATATAGAGGGTGTAAATAGGCTTCTCTATCGTGTTACCTAACTTTCCAACCGACTTCCAAAAAGAGGAGGTTCCCAATTCGACCGTTTTTTTTTATGTTTGTTACTTCAGAACTTTCGACTGGGAGAACCGATTTTGACGATTCTTTTTTTTCGTCCCACTTAAATTTTGTGAACATCTTCGGAGATATACCATGGAACTCTTCAAAAATAGACTGCAAAAGTGCCGTGAATGTTGCAATCGCTTGAATGTTTATTGTTTATACAACATCATGACGTAAAATCGCGCCTGTATGCTATGAGGGGATACGCAGATGTGTACAATACACCCAGATCTCGACAGTTCGTTCGTGTTCCGCGTGCGCCTCAAAGAGATGTCAGGAAAAGGGACTATTCTAAAGAGTTACTGCGACCCTGGAACACAAAGGTCAGTAAAAGTCTAACACTTCCGCTCCACCCAGAGCGGGAGGGGTAATTTGATGATTTTCCATCCGAAAAAAAAGGTATGTTAACCTCTCAGACGCCGCGCAAAAAAACGATTAACTCCCTCCCGCCCCGCCGTCGCAGCCGCATTACGTCATCGCATGAGTCATCCGACCTCGCCTCTTCAAACTCTTATCGCTCGCGTTATAGTCGGTCTTATCTTAAGCCCTAAACATTCTCGGAATCGTTTTGAAACATACTTGTGTTTTATTATATAAACAACACTTGTAAACCACTTCAGTATTATAAACAAAGGATATGAGATAGATGACATATGAGAATTTGCCGCGCTAAGACCTGTGGCTGTATCTTATTTTTTTATGGTAAAACTAATGATTCAATTTAGACGAAACTTTAGAACCAATGTAACAAATACACAAGTAACCTAATACATAATTCATATAAGAGTCTTACTGATACATTCTAATCAGATTTCAACTAGATTGTAACAAGAAAATCGTATACGGCGAACTGTCATTTTACTGTCATTGACCTCGATTTGAAAACACTTGAAATCTATATAAATATGAATATGTATGCTTATTCTTATAGTAAATAATGAATTATGATTATTACTTACCTTGTTTTTGCTGTTTCCAAGACCATATTTCATTTTATAACAGTCAAATTCACATTTTCAATTGTTCACGCCATGTTGACAAAAAAATCATTCGACGAAAATTTTGTTGGCTCACAAAATAATTTTGGTTCATTGTTCTACGTAAATATCTTGCTACAAAGTAGCATTATACAATAATAAGGTAATAAACATTCACTTCACAAAGTTTTCAACCACATAACTAAACAAAAATATAATAAATTACTCGAGCGGCACTCAATGTTTACCTACACTGACGTTTCAACGACTGACGCGCTTCTTTTTTTTTATAGTGATGCCCCGTTTAGAATGTTACTAAAGTTTGGTTTCGTTTGAATCGACTACTAGTTGGCCACAGAGGGACATTTTTTGCAAACGGTTTAGAGCTTTATGTTATTTTAGAAAAAGGTCTAAATTAGCCTGTACGATTTGTTCCGAATTCGGTACAGCGGGGCTCAAGGCATGTTCGTTATTTGTACCGAATATCAGCCTATTAATGTTCCCACTGCTGGGACACAGGCCTCCTCTCTATAAGAGAGAATGGGCTATAATCCAGCACGCGGGCCCACGGATTGGTGTAGATGTCACATGTCTTCGAATTTTTTGGTTCTAGGACATGCCGGTTTCCTCACGATGTTTTCCTTCACCGTTTTGAGGGCTAAAGTGCTGTCTATGACACAAAAATGTAAATTACACAAAGTAATACGCCTAAATTGCAAATTGCCGACGTAGCTTATAAAGCTGCGAGACTAAAATGGGACTGGGCAGGCCATGTCTGTCGGATGCCCGCACAGCTGCCGCAATGCGTTACTTCGCTATTGCAACATCGTCTTATTTTGAAGAAATGTAATAAGGGAGGTTAACTTAGGAGGGAAACTTCTTCTGGTCACTCTTATAACTCATCATCTGCCTAGCCTTTTCCCAACTATATTGGGGTTGGCTTCCAGTTTTACCGGATGCAGCTGAATACCAGTATTTTACATGGAGCGACTGCCTATCTGACCTCCACAACCCGGTTAGTACCGGGTAATACGATACCCTTTTGGTAAGACTGGTTGTCAGACTTTTTGGGCCTCTGACTACCTAACGACTGTCAAAGATCTAAAAATGACAGCCGGGACCAACGGCTTAACGTGCTTTCCGAGGCACGGAGGAAACTCGGTGTGTAATGGGCGGTCACCCATCCACAGATCAACCTAGGCAAGCACGGCTTAACCTAACAATCGACCCGAGCGGCTGTTATTATTTAGCCACGAGCTCCTCACTGGTTACTCTTATAACTATGGGATAATAAGCTATGGGATGTTATAAAACAGATAAGCGGATCCAACAGGGCAACAGATCACTCCTCCTGTCTCATCTCAAGCATCAACCCAGAGAAGAGTATTAATGAGGTCAATAGTTACTTTGCGAACGTTGGACGCAACCTAGCCGAGAAAATCAGTTCTCATTCGTTCCCTCTCAGTAAAAAGGCTGATAATAACGAGGAAACTGCTCCTCTTCATTCCTTGGTCATGCTCCCTACGGACGAAACTGAGATCCTGCAACTCGTTCAAGGATTAAGGGATGATTGTGCTGTTGGAATTGATCAGATCACGGGTCGGTTGCTGAAAAGTTATGCACACTTGCTGTCTCCCGCTGTTACCCATATCTGCAACCTCGCCATACCTACAGGGACTTTTCCTCAGGCGTTTAAATCCGCTATTTTAAAACCAATACACAAAGGTGGTGACAGGGACTGTGTCAACAACTTTAGACCCATCTCTATTCTTCCAACGCTCTTCAAAGTTCTGAAGCGCCTTATGAATGACCGGCTGATTAAGTTCCTCGAGGTTAACAACCTTCTTTCATCTTCTCAGTTTGGGTTCCGACGTGGTAAATCTACCAACAACGCGGTTAATGAACTGGTTAGCTCGGTTATAAGGATCCTGGACAAGAAAAGAAATTGCCTGGCAGTGTTTCTGGACTTGGCAAAAGCCTTCGACACAGTTTCTGACCCACACTTATTGCTCAAAATGGAAAATATGGGAGTACGGGGTCTTCCCCTTAAATTATTCCAGGACTACCTATCTAACCGAAAACAGCAAGTTAGAATTGATGGTTTGGTGAGTAACGATCAGCCAGTGACCGTTGGAGTGCCTTAGGGCAGTATACTCGGACCAACCCTCTTCTTGATCTACATCAACGACCTGTGCCAGCTTCACCTTGGTAATGGTCAAATTTTCACATTCGCCGATGACACTGCTCTCTTCTTTAGTGGTGATAGCTGGGATGGGGTCTTTGGTGTGGCTCAGGAGGGGCTTAACAAGGTTGTTGCATGGTTACGGAATAATGTGCTGACTCTCAATGTCACAAAAACCAAATACGTGGCATTTGCAAATCGATCGAATGTGCTACCTCCACGTTCATTGTCAATCACGGTTCACACGTGTTGGTCAACCCATCCGCCTTGCGTTTGTCCCTTCCTTCAAAGGACAGATATAGGAGTTACATTGGATCAATTCCTGAGCTTCAAACCACATATAGACGTCCTGGTAACGAGGTTGCGCAAACTCATTTACATATTTAAGAGTCTAAAATACGTAGCCGACCTTCGTACCATCAAAATGGTCTACTGTGCCTTGTGCCAGTCACTTATTAACTACTGTATCATCTCCTGGGGAGGTGCTGCTAAAACGCACTTGATGGAGGCGGAAAGAGCTCAACGTGCCATTCTTAAGGTTGCTGCGGGTCTTCCCTTCCGATTTCCTACAGTCGAATTATATAAAAAGTGGGATGTGCTGTCTATAGACAGGACTGTATGCAGAACGAAAGCTTGTCTTATAAGACAAGCTTTCGTTCTGCATACAGTCCTTAAAAAATACTCGCAGCTAATTTATGATTCGGATCTACTAAAAGATAAGCGAAGAAAAGGTACTGTATACAATGCAAAAATTTTCCGTCTACGTCAGTCCCACAGGTTCTTCTGTTACCTAGGGGATTATCTATATAATGTTATCAACAAAAGTCAATATATATATTCATTACACAAACCCAGTTGTAAGAAAAAAGTAACTGACTTTTTGAAAACTCTTTCCTATGAAGACACAGAAAAGTTGCTCCACACAATTACATAATACTTGAACTCAAATAACTACCAACATATTCAGCACCATTCACATACACACGCACCACCATACACCTATACATTCACACACATCCTGTGAGACTACTTTCGTTGTTATTTTATTTAATTTCTTTAGTATTATTATTTTTTTTACATTCATTTGTTTATTTTTGTTTACACATAATTGTTTAGTAGGAAAACATGCTACCTGCCGGTTTATTTATGATGCCAATACGTGGGGCCTGGTGACCTGTATTACAGGCTGTGCATTGATTTTTATACTTTTTCACCCCATTTCCCCCTCTTAGGGTTTGAATTCTGAAAAAACCTGAAACCCGTTTCAACTCATTTATTAATAGAAGCACTTCTGCGAAGTTTCGAATAAAATAGTCTAACTAATCTTGTTTCCCCATACAAACTTTTGAGCCCCGTTTAACCCCCTTAGGGGGTGAATTTTGTAAAAATCCTTTCTTAGTGTACAGACTACATAAGGAATCTACTTGCCAAATTTGGAATCTGTAGACCCAGCAGTTTGGGCTGTGCGTTGATAGTTAGTCAGTCAGTTTCTTCTTTTATATATTTAGATGTATCTACTTTGAGAGTTGAGTGAAGTGAGGTTAGAGTCCAGATTTAGGTAAGGTTGGGTGGTCCTGGTGATAGGCTTCCATTTGACAGGAAGCAGCTCCGTGGTTACAGGTGTCGGGTCTCTAAAAAACAAAATAATTTTAACAGCATAAGAAACATCATTTTGCATAAATCGTTTAAATTCCGGAAACAACGGTGACGGTTCTTTCTTCAAAAGACCATCCCAGACACTAATCTGCATAGTCCTCATGTGAATTGAGCAAGATTATGTCTGGACTTCAAAAGAGATTATGACCTCTGAGTTTGTTTCGACTGTTTCTTCTCAGAGTACTTAGCTACGAAACACCAGCCCAATCTGGTTTTTCAAAAATGACGTGTAAAAGTGTTTGTAAAAACCTACTTGCAAAAATAAACATCATCATCATCATCAACAAATGACTCTTGACTTTGTTTTACGGCAGTCCTATTTATTGCTAATGACTTTTTTGATAGGCAGACCTATGAGGAATAGCAAAAAATACTCAAAGGAGTCTGACTCCAGACCGATCTTAGTGAAAACTAAAACTGCATCATTGAATTATATAATCATTATTTTTGATCATGAATCGAATTCGTTGATTTTGGAAAAAAACACACCCTTGAAAAATTCAACATGTATAGCCGACTCACTACATGGCACTAAGACTTTGCTAAAATTATGTAAACTTAGTACTCACCCGTACGTAGCGAAATTAGTCCAAAGAGTCGCTATCCTGTGAACCATGAGCTCATCTTCAGGAGTGATAGTATCTCCACTGAATATTTCATTATCAAATAAATATCCAAGTTCGTCAGCGTGAATAGCTCCCGTAGAATTTATGTTATACATTTCTTTCCAAAAATTTCTACCACCGCTATATGAGAAAATATACCGGTAAATAGTCCTAGTACCTCTTCACTACACTTGATCTTTGAGTCCTGCGTTTCCTGGCACTTCTGGAATATCTAGACACATGAAGCCGTAAATACCAAGCCTGTAATTGATTGATACTACAATGACATCATTTTGCAGCAATGGATTTGGAGGGCCGAAGACACTTCTACTGCCGGTAACGTAAGTGCCGCCATGTATCCATACCATGACTGGTAACCGGTTCTGTGAGTTGGCGGTACTTGGCACGTAGATGTCTAAGGTGAGGCAGTCGATTGTACCGAAGGTGACATCGTTGTCTGTTTGAGGGCAAGCGTTTGATTTGTATGCTTCGAAGAGGCCGTCAAAGCCTGGATGTGGGGCTGCCGCCTGTAAATTAAATTATTAATTAATTATTAACTATTACTAAAATCTTTGTATTGTGTAATTATTTTTTCGCGACTTTTCTCATTTAGTTTTCAGCATCACATGGCTATACCACTACCTACAACTGATTGCCTGTCACAATTGACCGGCAACTTTTTCCGACTTCATTTTACGCAAACATTTTTATCTAGGACCAAAGTAGAGAAGAATAAGTACCTATATTTAAATATGTAATCCAGCCTTTTCCTATGTCGGAGCCAGCGTCCAGTCTAACCGAATGCAGCTGGATATCAGAGTCTTACGTTGGGCGGCTATATAACCTCCACAACCCAGTAACTTTAAAAAAGATGTAATCTTACCCCAAAAGGATTGCTCTTATCCACCTCCGCATATGGCACACCCAAGAACTTGGCGTAGCCATGGTCAGATCCAAGACCTCGGATCAGACCTCCTTTCGTTGAGACGAGGGGGTCTACCCTGGAGAGACTTAGGACCAGGCCACTCCTAGACACCAATAAAATTATGAACCAGATGTCCAATGCTTGAGACATTTTTGCAATGACTGAGGTGAAGTATCTCGAAGTTCGTGTCGAAAGACGGAGATAACAGATAAAACAGCATCTTACTGACAAGTCTATCTGATAGGAAAGCTATTGATAAAATCAGTGATGCAGATTGTGTTGAGCTGAATGTAGTTTGCTAACATTGATTTTTGTTATAATGTATAGTGGTTGGTGCCCGTGGTTGCTCAGAACAATTTTTTTGTTCAAGTCTCATATAACAGAAGGCGAGCCTGAAAACTCTGTAACTGCTACAAAGAAATACCTGCTTGAAAAACCCAAATAACGTTTCCCGACCTGGTAATCGACCCCACGACCACATGTTCAGCAGTTATATCCATTGCGACCACTAAGATTAGATTCCCACAAAGAATACCTGTTCCAAACCCCGAAATTATTCTCCTAAGAAGCGGTACGTTTAACCAGGACCAAACGTTCCCATTGTCCTGTTCGCATAATGTCGTTCGATGGCAAACTTTTCACATTTATCGGATAATTTAATTGAACAGAAAGATTCCTTTGTCCTTACCGTGAAGTCCATAAATTAGTGGAGGCTATTGACTTATTGAGAGATCGACGCCGCTTTGAGAGAAAGAACATTTGAATTCTGCAAGTGATGCACATACGGAAGGTTAGTTGTTACGTTTACGCTTCGTTTTTCTGGTAAACACAGTTTAAAAGGGAACATGGGCTGCGATTCTCCATACAAAACGTATTCCCCTTTTTTTGTGAATAATGCATGCCTCTAGACTTTTATAGTAATCTTTTTTACTCAGTATAAAGATCAAAATATTTACGAAATGGGATTCAATGTATGAAGATCAAAATAGTTACGAAATGGGATTCAATGTATGAAGATCAAAATAGTTACAAAATGGGATTCAATGTATGAAGATCAAAATAGTTACGAAATGGGATTCAATGTATGATGATCAAAATAGTTACAAAATGGGACTCAATGTATGAAGATCAAAATAGTTACAAAATGGGATTCAATGTATGAAGATCAAAATAGTTACAAAATGGGATTCAATGTATGAAGATCAAAATAGTTACAAAATGGGATTCAATGTATGAAGATCAAAATAGTTACAAAATGGGACTTTTGTGATGCTATTTTGTTTAGTTGTCGAAATGGGAAAGTTACGAGATGGGCCGGAGCCCTAATCAAGGTCTGCTGTCCCTGTCATTTCCTTTTTACTACATAAAACTAGAGAAAGTATGAACCGCAAAAATTAAAAAAAATGCCGCATGACTACAGGACTACAGGAATTCGAAGTTTTTAACAACAAAATAATTGTTCTTTCTTATGAGGCCGGCGACCAATGCGTAGTTCATACAAACGTAATACCAAAATAATTTGTAAATCAATAATATTGTTAAGGTAGGGTGTATTTATTTCGATTGGATTACCGAAAATCTATGTTCCCAAATATATATTTTGAGATGACAGCGATCTAAAGACGAGATACATATGAGGAATTTAATTTTTTTATATAAAAACTTATTTTTCTCATTATCCTATTATTATTATTTTTTTAGTTTTATTTTATTTTATTTTTTTAATTTGTTGTGTCCATTCAAAATAAAGGGTGTAAAAAACCTCTTAACGAAGCTGAAAGGCACTTGTTTTCCCTGTCATTGCGATCATTTTTTTGTTCTACACCATACCTGGGAACCTTCTAGTTACAGAGATATTGGGGATCAAAGTTACAACTTTTCGACAAGTTTTTTTTTTAAATCAGGTTTTTATTGTAAGATTTTTAATTTAAACACCTCCACGACCCCCGTACTATTAAATCCATCCATCAGCATAATGTTTTGAGTGCGTTACATTAAATTGACATGATATTTCACCCCAAAAAAAAAATTACGTAATTTTTTTTTTTTTTTTATAAAATATTTTTTGCGTAAAGTTACTTAGTTTGATGTACAGAATACCAGAAAAATTGTATGGACCCCTCCATACAAATTTTTCAACAGTAATTTAAAAAGAAAAGTTCCATACATTTTGACCGTGTAGGTAGGTCCGATCTTAATAACCGACGAAAAATATCTAAAGGGTGTTAAAAGACTCTTAACGAAGCCGAAAGGCACTTGTTCTCCCCGTCATCATTGTGATAATATTTTTGCTCTACACCATACCTGGGAACCTTCTAGTTCTCTCATGATCTTTTTTAGGGTTCCGTACCCAACGGGTAAAAACGGAACCCTATTACTAAGACTTCGCTGTCTGTCCGTCTGTCTGTCCGTCTGTCCGTCTGTCTGTCACCAGGCTGTATCTCATGAACCGTGACAGCTAGACAGTTGAAATTTTCACAGATGATGTATTTCTGTTGCCGCTATAACAACAGAATAAAATTAATATTTAAGGGGGGCTCCCATACAACAAACGTGATTTTTTTGCCGTTTTGTCTAATGTATAGATAATGGTACGGAACCCTTCGTGCGCGAGTCCGACTCGCACTTGGCCGGTTTTTTTATTTTTTTAGTCAGTCATCATCCCTATAGGTCCTATAGGTCCTATAGGTCCCGGATCCCCCTAAATATGGTCGCTGTTTTTTGTGATGAGTCCCTTGTTCTATTCGGGAAGAATATAATCTTAAATATACAAACATGACATCATGCCCATAATCCTCGAAGGGAGGCAAGTTTAAACCAAAATATCGGACGTCACGCGGTTCATCTAGCATAATATGTTACTCAGTAAAGACATGGCTTTCTAATGGTGAAGAATTTTTGAAATCGGTGCAGTAGTTTTTGAGTTTATTCATTACAAACATATAAAAATACAAATCTTTCCTCTTTATAATATTATTACTAGCGAACGTCAAGCGGTTTCACTCGCGTAATTCCTGTTCCCATGGGATTACGGGGATAAAATATAGCTATATGTATGTTACTCAAGGTGAATGTAGCTTTCTAATGGTGAAAGATTTTTTTAAATTGGCGCAGTAGTTTTTGAGTTTATTCATTACAAACATACACACACAAAAATACAAATCTTTCCTCTTTATAATATTAGTGTAGATATATATTATATAGTGTAGTAAATACACTCACATTTATCCAGTTATGTTCAAGTCCCATGGACCCACAGGGGGCGAAACTATTGCCACTAACGACCGTTTTCTATAACTTACTTACGTATAACTGTTGGTTAATATGCCTAGTTCCGTAGCTATCGGTGTTTTTATAAACAAAAAATATCCTATCCGCGTTACCTACCTGTCACTGATTCATAGAAAAATCAAAGAAAACTGTTCTTTGACGTCTTGTTTATAACCGCGTAGTAAGCAAAATGTCAAACAGACAGAGATAGTAACCTACCGAAACCGGCTAGTAAGTTATTAAAAACCGGCCAAGTGCAAGTCGGACTCGCGCACGAAGGGTTCCGTACCATTATTATCAAAAAAAGGGCAAAAAAATCACGTTTGTTGTATGGGAGCCCCCCTTAAATATTAATTTTATTCTGTTTTTAGTATTTTTTGTTATAGCGGCAACAGAAATACATCATCTGTGAAAATTTCAACTGTCTAGCTGTCACGGTTCATGAGATACAGCCTGGTGACAGACAGACGGACAGACGGACAGACAGACGGACAGACAGCGAAGTCTTAGTAATAGGGTTCCGTTTTTACCCTTTGGGTACGGAACCCTAAAAATGACCGTAAACTAACGAGGCATTCTGTCATTTATTTTATTTTTTTCAATTCAATTTATTCAGGAACAATTCACATTGTGTTTGAAATCATTAATCTATACAAAAAAAAATCACTTGCATTAAAATTATAAAATGAACACCTTCAACAATAAATTATAGAACATAAACAACAATAAGAATAAAATTAAATTCAATAACATTTCAAATTACGAAATCGATCCAATTAAAAATTTGATAACATTAAATTACAAAAAAAAAAAAAAAACTAAAACAATCTATAATAAATACCATTATTACCTTATCTGATATAAATAAATAAAAAATATTAAAATGTGGCTATGTGATTTTGGAGCGCACAGGCTCTCTGGCAATTATATTTAAAACTGTTTCCCCAAAACTGAACAATTTTATTGCCATACTTAAATCGCTTTTGCTTATAGCTGAGACCGCCACCGCAAGTAAGACCGCAAGAAGTTGTATTCCGACGCCGGTTAGCTGAACATACCGCACATAAAACTACGATAACAGGGAACAGTGTTGGCTGGAGTTGTATCTCATAGAATTGTGGCAATGTCACATGGATCGGTCATGATTATTTTTAGGACAGAACTAGAAACATAACAGCCGCACGGATCGATCTAGAGGACTACGTCCCGTCTCGTAACTTTCCCATTTCAACAACTAAACAAAAGACGTGCAAAACTAGTGAAAAAGTGTCGCAAGTTCGTAATTATTTGAATCTTTATACATTGAATCCCATTTCGTCATAAATAAATTCAACATAAATTATTATTATTATTAGTCATAAATTTCAACTGTTTTTTGTACAGTACAGTCAAAGTTACAAGAAAACCTCTTGTTGATGTTGCTATTTTTTTTCCTCTCTCTGGCACACTAAGGTTTGTTACGAGAGAACTCAATTTAGAATTTGAACAGAAAGTACTAGGAGAACAGAATCTTGAAGAAGATGTTGGTCCTGTTGGCTATGGAGGTCTGATAGGCAGTTACTCAACGTAAAATCAGCCAACACCGACATAGTTGGGGAAGGGTAGGGTGGTGTAAAATTCACTTCATTAATCTTATTGGACTGAAATGATATACCTATTATAAATCACAAATTATCCACCGAAACGCATGCGGCAAAGATTTTAGCTAAAATATGTAGACAAAACATTTGCATACCATAGTATGTGGCAAACATGACTGTCTGAACGAATTTTTACTTATGTCATCCTACTTGCACTTTTGATTACCGTATGTGTGCACATGATTGAGCAAATAAAAAAACCTTATCTTATCTTATCTTAAAGCAGATCACAAAGGAGAACAAGAGCTCGTGGCTTCTCCCACGGAGTGTTGGCAATAAAAACGATATAAAGGAATCTTTGGTGGAGAAAAAAAAAGGAGGGAAATTCGTGGTTTCACTCAAGGATACACTGCACCAATGGGGGCCACTACTGTTCCTAAAAACGTATAACCTCGTTTATCATTATTTAGTCAACATATAACATAACGCCTGTACTCCCCAAAGGGTTAGACAGAGGTGTACCTAAGAGTACACCCACATTTCGCCAGTGATGAAGTCCCATGTGACCCCACAAAACCCCCACCACCACCACCCACTAGGTGGACCGATGACCTGGTGAAGGTTGCGGGAATCCGTTGGATGCGAGTCACACGAGACTAGTCAATTTGGCGTCACTTCGGGGAGGCCTATGTCCAGCAGTGAACGTCTTTCAGCTGAAATGATGATAATGAATAGGGGACAGGCCTATTGCCGTCAACCGGGCACAAATACACTACGTGGCTGCTACTGAGAAGTTCCTGATGGAAAAAACCAATAACGCTTAGCCCGGCCTGGGAATCGAACCCCAAATGCTCAGCAGTCGCATTTGTGCCCACTGGACCAATAACGCAATCACAACTATCCGAAAAACAGATTAAAACTTGCATATTTCAGAGCAGACCCAAACATGATTGCAGAAACTAATTTGTACGTTGTTGGAGCTAGATCTTAGTTTAAACGATTCTTTCTCGGGTTTTTACGAGCCGACATTTATTTTCAAGAAGTACTTACTTTACCCAAGGCGCGGCCGGCGAATTAAAAATGCATTTGAGCCGTTTACTTCCATTTCTCTCCGGGGAACATACGGGCGATGATTGCCTTGAAAACAGCGGCGTTTTATTTTTACCCGACTGCGCCAGAAGGAGGGTTATGTTTTTCGAGAGTATGCATGTATATATGTATGTATACCCATTAAATAATCTAGACTAAAATCATTACATCCAATATGGGTCCCGACTGTTGCAGTCAATATGTCCTGTTTCCTGAACTTGTTTTATTCTTTTCAGTTTTTATTTAAAGTTATTAATTATTTTTTACGCAGTCGGGTTTTTTAATTTTATTTTTCAAGATTATTTTGGTGGCACTTAAAGCCGTTGGTCCCGGCTGTCATTTATAGACCTTTGACAGTCATTACTGACTTACAGGTAGTCAGTGGCCCGAAAGTCACAAGCCCGAAGTGGAATCGGATTATCCCGGCGAAACACGATGACAATAATAGGGGGAGAGCCAAATGACATCAACCGGGCACAAATCCAAACTCCGGGGTGCTGCTGAATAGAACCCGGAACTTTCTGATTCAGCAGCAGCCATTGTAACTACAAGACCAACGATGTAAAACTTTGAAATTCACTGTGAATTCACACATCAAAAAAAATCTGCGATCACTTTGAAAAATCGAAATCTTTTTTGTTACGCTAAATTATATTATGATTTCTTCTTATTTTTAAATTATTTCTTTAAAAATATAGATTGGCTAGTGGCTTATTTTGATGTGTTTAGAATTAATTAAAGTAATTTGAAAAAAAAATACGAGTACAATTCACTATGTTTCTACAGAGGGCCAGAAGAAAAGAGCGCAAAATGAAGTTGGGCTATCAATTACGTCAACATAATAATTCCAAGCATTATTTGCGAACTTCGACTTACATCTCAATTGGGTACAACCTCGAGCGCTAATATAGATGGTGTAAAAAGACGCCATCCAAGCATTCTGTACATCTAGCAACATCACCTGCCTAGCCTTTTCCCAAGTTTTATTGGGGTCGGCTTCCAGTCCAAACGGTTGCAGCTGAATACCAGTATTTTACATGGAGCGACTGCCTACCTGACCTCCACAACCCAGTTAGTACTATGGGTAATACGATACTCCCTAGTAAGACTGGTTGTCAGACTTTTTGGGCCACTGACTACCTTTAACGACTGTCAAAGATTACAAATGACAGCCGGACCAACTGCTTAACGTGCTTTCCGAGGCACGGAGGAAACTCGTAATAGGTGGTCACCCATCCACAGACGAACCTAGGCAAGCACGGCTTAACCTAAAGATCGACCCGAGTGGCTGTTATTATTTAGCCACGAGCTCCTCAACATCCTCCTCTGTACATCTAGTAACACGGAGCGAAAATTATTTCTTTAAAACTATGTACTTTTATTTTTTGCGAAAGTGGCGCCGCCGCCGGTGACTGAAAAGTTGTGTTGTGAACGGTTGTTAAGCCCCCACGGTGGTATGGGCACGTGAGGAAAGTTTTGAGTATGAATGTGGATGGGTATTAGAGTAGAGGAAGACCAAAGAAACGGTGGATGGGCTGTGTGAAGGATGATATGGTGAGAAAGGAGGTGTCTGATGATATGACGAGTGATAGAGAAGTGTGGGAGAAGAAATGATGCGCCAACCGCAAATAAATTGGGATAAGTGCAAGAGAATGATGACTTTTTTGTGTTTTTACACCCGATATAATAGGGTATATGCAAGATTTTTTTTTTCACTCTAAACAATAGTAGATTTTACAACAAGTGCACAAAACGTACCATTTTTATCCGAGATTTTTAGCAGCCCGAGCCGAAGGCGAGGGCTGATAGTAATGTCGAGGATAAAAATGGTTTTGTGGACGAGTTATAAACTCTGCTTTTCACTTCGATTGCGAGGAAATAAAACAGTAGTATAAATTGAAGAAATTAATAAACACGCAAAAACAAGAGCTGTTTCCCGCCGCTTTCTTTTTTGAAATCTTACGACATTGATATTAGACTTGGGCTGCAGACCTATACAGCCTACTATTAAATATTTGTTTTTATAATAATTTTCTAAAATTAATTAAATAACCTACCGTAGGTACTTGAATCAAATTTTGTATGTCTTTTATGTCTTAAAAAACACATAAGGCAAATAAATTAAAGTAAATATGATAAAATAACAAATTCTATCTATGAACTTCTTATTGCGTTTGGCTGTATGGTTCATTTTCTTTGCCTTAATATAGATACATTTATGAGTAGATACATTAATGCCCTTGTGCACAAAATTCGATTTTGTGCAGCCTATATCCTGCACAAACAAGCACTTTCAGAGCATGAGAAGTGAAAAGCTTATTAACATCAGAAATAGCAAAGTGAAATTATTTTTTTTAATATCTATAAAAAATACTAAGTTATAAGCATTTGAAACTGCTGATTAGACAGAAAGATCCGATACAGCGAATGACGTCATTCGCTGCATCGACGTACAAAATCCATACTAAATTCCGTTTATCTAGAAAGAGACAGACACAAAAGTTTAAACGGTTATAACTTTTGTGTTGTTTGGCCGATTTATGTCTTGTTTTCGCTTTTTGTCATTATTTTTATAATATTTTAAAATTCCGTATCGAAATAAAAATAAGAAAAATTATGCATATTACGCACTCAGCAACATTCTGAAGCCATTTTTTCATGGAAAAACGATTTTTAACCTTGGTATAAGTCCAAATTCATAATAGGCTTGTGTCCTGAAAAAATCTAATTAATCCGTCAGTTAGATTATCAAAAAATATTTGACACGTATTTTTTCTTTTGTTACGTAAACCAAAATTGACGAAGATACGACGCTTGCTATAATTTTTAGTGCGTCGCGTTGTGCGTTGAGGCGTTGCGCCTCCATCATGCGCAGGGTACGCGTCAGCCCCAACAGCATCCTGAAAACTATAGCTGACAGGTGGGACAGTCCCATACTGGGGCATTGGATGCGCCTACATGCCACTGTGGCGCATAATTAATAATTGTTTTGTTTTGTTCTTCGGGTAGATATAAGTACTAACACTAGTATATAAGTTGTGTGTTGTACTAACCAAATGGACTTAGTCTGAATAAAAAGTATTTTATTTTATTTGTTGTCACGTCACGAGCGCTCTCGAGATTTGATGCGTTTTATCTTTGTCAATATTAATTGATTTACAAGAACAAAAACTACGTTTCCATTATTTTCCAATACTCTAACTGACGGACTAAATAGATTTGCAATTTATTGATGGTGACCCATTGTATGGGTTCTAAATTATTGTTAGTAACGAAATTAAAATTGAGGCAATTGGACCAAAACTACTTTTTGACGTTGCAAAGTGTCGTACATCTTCTTTATGATATTCCTTACCTTTCCTAAATCTCTCTGTTTGCAGGCAATCCGATCTATACCTCAGAATCTTGTGTAAACATCTCAAGTAACCGGAGACTGCGGGCGGTCCAGAAGCTGCAATCTCCTAGGATATTGGCTATCTATCGACTAATGATCAGGAGTTAATGGATACCTCGCCGTAGCTTTTGATAAGATTAGTTTCTGAATAATACAGTTTGAAGTGATATTTAATCTTCTGAAGCTGGAACAGGGGATTTTGAACCTTATAATACCTTAAATATACCTTTGTCAGTATAAATAACGTTTGATAGAGTGAGAGGATGTGATTTGTTAGATAATAGATTGTCCAGAGGTGGACCATTTCAATTTTGAAGTGAAAACTTCTTTAGGCACGTTGAGAACTTTTTGGGTGAAGGAAAAACATTGAATTCATCGTCACTTGATGTAACGTGCGGTCACGCTTCGTAGCACTCGTGAAATTTTTGTTTTCACTTCTATCGGCAGTCCCAAAAGACTGCCCCGATTGTTTTTTTTTAAGTAGGTTTGCCCTCACTACGGATATCTCTTGTATCTATAGGGTGCCTTAACAAACATTTAAACTTTGATACACAAACGAGCAGCGGTGGCCCAGTGGTGGCGGCCCCGACTTACGAACAGTAAATCGTGGTTCGAACTCAGACAGGCGCTTTACTTGGTGTAATTTATTTAATCACCACTGCTCTCAAAACGGTGAAGGAAAACATCGAGAGGAAACCGCCATGTCCTAGAACCAAAAATTCGAAGACATGTGACATCTACCAATCCGCACTGGGCCCGCGTGGTGGATTATATAGCCCATTCCCTCTCATACAGAGGAGGCCTGAGTCCCAGCAGTGGGAACATTAATAGGCCGATGATGATGATGACACAAACGAGCAGCGGTGGCCCAGTGGTGGCGGCTCCGACTTACGAACAGTAAATCGTGGTTCGAACTCAGACAGGCGCTTTACTTGGTGTAATTTATTTCATCACCACTGCTCTCAAAACGGTGAAGGAAAACATCGAGAGGAAACCGCCATGTCCTAGAACCAAAAATTCGAAGACATGTGACATCTACCAATCCGCACTGGGCCCGCATGGTGGAGGCCTGTGTCCCAGCAGTGGGAACATTAATAGGCTGATGATGATGATGATGACACAAACAGCTGAACTCGGAACAACTCAAACTCAAACTCAAACTCAAAGCATTTATTTCAATTAGACCATTACGGCACTTTTGAAAGTCAAAAATACAAAAAAGAAAATCAAAGCTACAGTCCCAGTCACAAGGCATAATAACTTGAGAAAGTACTGTAGTTGCCCATTCCCTAGCGTAGATCTCTATGGAGAAGAATGGGCAAGAAACTCCATGGACACTCTTTTAAAATCAAAATATTGTTACAAAATCTTGGTTACATCATTAATTTTGAGATTATACATAAATGTGAGAACGATGTAGAAAGACGTGCACACTAAGAGCATCCAGAGTGAAAGATTAGATTAAAAATGTATGAATAAAGTAATTAAAATGAACCTTGGCAGCTAAGAGATGACCAGTCCCAACTGACAGCGCCCGTTCACAGACATGACGCATGTACCGGCGCCATTCAACTCAACCATATTGAAGGGAACTAAATGACCCGACACACCCGCCACCATCAGCGAGACATTTAAGTGAGCATGACATTCTCTCAGTCACCAAGGCATATTCAAGTCAATGAAAGATAAATAAATGTAAATGGTGGCTGAACAGTACAAAGTACTCACACATGTGCTATGCAATTATATAATACTAAGAACTGGAATCTATACAATGCAAGTATATTTTTACAATCTTCTGCAGCTTCCACAATACATTAACATGGGAATCAATTCTTCATCTTCTTCTTTACGTGTCGATGGACTCAAATAATGCCCGTCCAGTACAAACAATTAGTTTGCCCCCCTCCCCCCCACCTATGGTTGTGGAGCAGGACCAGCATTTAGCCAAGCATTTTTATCATCAATGTAATCCCCCAACTTATAATATGCTTGCCTACATAGTGTGCGTTTTATACAAGATTTAAATTTCGTCTCATTCAGTTGAAGAATGTGGGGAGGTATTTTATTGTAACATTTCAAACAGTACCCCATGAAAGATGAATCCACTTTAGCAAGCCTGAAACCTGGCTGAACTAGTTGGTCCCTATTTCTAGTGTTATAGTGGTGTCTGTCCCCTCTCTTACTGAATAAATGCCGATTTTTTCTAACGTACATGATGTTTTCATAGATGTATTGACAAGGTACTGTCATGATATTAATTTCCTTAAACAGTTCTCTTAGAGAATCGCGTCTACGTAATTCATAAATGGCTCTGATGGCTCTTTTCTGCAGAATAAATATAGACTCGATGTCTGCAGCCCGTCCCCATAGTAAAATACCGTATGACATAATACTATGAAAATAACTAAAATAGACCAGCCTCGCGGTATCAACATCAGTAAATTGACGGATTTTTCTAACAGCATATGCTGCTGAGCTTAGCCGTCCTGCAAGAGATGTTAGATGAGGACCCCATTGTAACCTTGAGTCGAGCGTGATTCCCAAGAAAACCGTTTTATCGACAAATTCTAGTTTCTCTTGATTCAATATTATGTCACAATCACTACTTTTGACATTTGGTAGAGCAAATCTAATGCATTTAGTTTTTTTCCCATTTAGTACTAAATTATTAGCGGTAAACCAATCGTGGACCTGCAGTAGGGCGTTATTTACGTCATCAAGATTAGTGGCACGTCTGTTTATTTTAAATATTAAAGAAGTATCGTCAGCAAACAACACCATATGCGGATGGTTGTTAAATAGATGGGGTAGGTCATTAATATATACTAAAAAGAGGAAGGGACCCAATATCGAACCTTGTGGTACACCCATTTTTACTTTTAAACCCATTGAGTTTACTCCATTTATTAGTACCTGCTGCTGTCTATCATTCAAATACGATTTTATTAAACTGAGCGCAAGTTTACCTAAACCGTAATGCTGAAGTTTCAAGATCAGGGTTTCGTGATTTACGCAATCAAATGCCTTCGAAAGGTCACAAAAGATTCCTATGGCATCTTGTGCCTCTTCCCACGCAGTAAATATGTGTTTTAATAAAGTGACACCGGCGTCAGTTGTACAACGTCCTTTGGTGAAACCATACTGTTGCTCATGTAATATTTTATTAGTGTTAAAATGGTTAAGCATTTGATTGAGCATTATCTTTTCAAACACCTTGCTGAAAACCGGCAACACGGATACGGGCCTATAGTTATTGGTGTCTTTACTGTCCCCGGATTTAAAAAGCGGTATTACCTTACTGAATTTCATTAGATCCGGGAAGACCCCTTGATCCACGCACAAATTAAATATTGAGGCTAAATACGGCGCTACAGTCTCAATAATTGAGGTACAAGCTTTGATAGACATACCCCATAGATCTTCCGTTAATTTGATCTTGATTTGCTTAAAACCTTTTATGACTGTTATGGGGTTTATATGCTGAAATTTAAATTCATTTGGACAGGCTGAAACGTTCGCTTTCAATAAATCAATAGAGAGCAAGGGAGAGGAATTTAAGGCTTCTGTAGTTTTAAGTGGGATACTGGTAAAGAAATTTACAAATTCTTGAGCAACTTCATTGTTGGAGCTCACAAGGCCACGCGATGTCTCTAGTGTGAAGTCATTGCCTTGTTTTTTATTTCTATTTGTTTCACTGTTGATGATTTTCCAAACCGTTTTTATTTTGTTGTCGGCTGATTTAATCTTGTTGCTAATGAATAAGGATTTGGCTACCTTGCAAGTGTTTTTAAAAATTTTCGAGTAAGTAGCAACATATTTATTAAAAGCTTCAGTGTTGATGTAAGGCTTAAGGCCGTACAGCTCAAACAATCGTTCCCTACTTTTCCGAATACCCTGTGTTGCCCAGTCACTGAAAATAAACTTTGGGCCAATAGTTTTAGATTTCTTTTTTAAAGTATTATTAAATTCGGTGTGCACTACCGAAAAGAATTCTTCATAAAATACATTTGCATTGTTTCTAATATGACCCGGTATACCTAACTTGCTAATTAAATTATTATTAAATTTGTCTAGATTGCTGGGTGTTATTTGTCTAGTTTGTATCTGAATTCTTTGTAATTGTCTATTGTACGCGAAAGTAACCGTCTGACCACTATGATCTGAAGGCAGGTAATTTACGATGGATTTATTTATGTAATCGCAGCAACAAAAAACATTATCGATACATGTAGCAGTATTTGTCGTAATTCGAGTTGGTTCTGAAAACACATTTGACAAGTTAAATGATTTAAAGAGACTTAAGAATCTACTGCTATTCACATTATTCTCTATGATATTGACATTAAAGTCACCACAGATAATTATTGGTTTATTACCAGTTACAAGTTTTGCCAAAGCATCTTCCATTACTGACTCAAAGATAGAATAGTTCAGGTAATTAGGGGGTCTGTAAACGCACACTATTATATGCTTATCTAGCTCAACACAAGACAATTCAATGCTATGTTCAACCGATAGATCGACTATATCATTACGAGACTTAGATTTAATACAATTTTTTACTAGGATTAATGAACCCCCACGCATCTTAGATTTTCGGTTAAAGCAACTGCTCACATTGTAATTCTCATAATTTATTTGCATTACTTCATAATCTTTCATCCAATGTTCAGTAAAACAGATAATATCAAACTTAGTTTTTTCTAAAAATAGTTCTATTTCTAGTTCTTTGGAAGAAAGTCCCTGAATATTCTGGTGAAACAATTTTAAGGAATTCTGCTCAGCCCCTTTTTTACAGTTATTTGATTGAGAGCTAGAAGATACCTCGAAGTTGACGAGATTAACTAAATTGTCACTCGTACCTTCTATTGTCTTAGTGACTAGTTTAAATCTAAGCTAATACTATTTGTATAATTACAATTAGTATAATTACTAATTTCCGTAGACCTATTTACAAAAAACTGCGACATACCACATATGTCTGAGTTTATATTAAAAGCTAATAGCCGAGCTATTTGACGTCTAAAACTAATAGGCAAGTACGCATGGTTTCTGGTTGACTTCAATTTCTGAACGAAACTGTTAGTGTCGAAAAATGTCAACCTGTCACTATAGTGACTAACTAGAAAATGCAAATGATTATTTAAGGCATGGATATTATGGTTTTGCTTGCTAGACAATTTCGTAAAGTACGGGAACGAGCACAGAATTACTCTCTTACAATTTAGTTTTAATAGTTGAGTGACATTGTCCGTGATATCATCAAGTTTAACGTTAGAACTGTTACCTACAAGTACAGTTATAATGGTATTAGGATCAAATTCCTTCCGAGTTATTGATGTTATTATCTGGTTGTAAGAAGCCTGAGGAGTACAATAATTTAGAGAAGAATGACTCAGATTGTTACTAATTAACTTGCCTAACCCTTTTCCTATACTATCTGAGAACAAAATGGAGCAACAACTGTGTGTATTACAAGAAGGGGGAGAACTACTATCTATTTGACCTACCTGTGATGAACCTTGTACAATATCTGGTGAATTTTGAATGGAGATACAGTCCGGAACACTGCTCAGCCGGGTCGGGTTCTCCGTTACCTCGGGTAGGAGAGTGTCCGGGCTGGATTCACTTTGTGATGTACATTGAGTGTTGTTGAAGGTCATCGTGTCTACACAGTATGCATTACTATTACCGCTATCAACTAATTCGTTTGCAGCAAGGATATGTTCCTTAATTTGTTTTTGAGAATTTACATACATAGAATAACATGACTTTAGTTGACGCTCTAAAACTTGAATTTCAGACTGTAAGTTTTGAGTGTCTATTTCATAAAACTTCTTACTATCCTCTAATTTAATTTGATAATTATTCAACTTTTTTATGAGGAAAACACGTTCTTTTATTAGTTGAATATTTTTGGAACTGTGTTTTTGTTGTTTTTTAAATTTCTTGCATTTTTTTATAATTCTATTTAGTTTTGCATATTTCTTTATTTTATTTTGGCTTACTTTATAACTACTACAATTATATTTCAGAATAGAATCTTCAGTAAGATCTATTGTTGTTAAGAAATGTGGGTTGCAATTTGAATTCAATAATTGATTATATAGGTGATCTGTTTCCCTAACCTGAGTACATTCTCTTTCTTTCTGAAACTCAATAATTTGTTTGTTGGCATGAAACAGTTCAACTTCTAAGTCCCTAACCTTACATAAAGCCATTTCATAATGGTTACTGCAGTCGTTGAAACCATCTGTGACCACCCGCAGATTGTCCCGTTCCTGAACAACATCCATGTATTGTTGGTGCAGGTCCACTAGCTCCCGTTTCAGGCTTGTGTTTTTGTGAACGACCTTCTCGATTTCAACCTCATGTTCCTCTCTATCCAATAACAGCTGTTGACATTTGCTGTTTGCTTCCTTAAGTTCATCAAGGGCCGTTCTCAACTTAGCCTGTAACTCCTGGGTAGTTGCCTTACGGGTCATCACAGGCATGGTTTCAGGGAATAGAACTGAAAGTAGAAGTACAAAGAATGGTGAGAACTAATTGAATGGACAAAATTAGGAAAGCTAGAAATGAAAGAAGAAAATGAGAATAGACTGGAATATGTGATTAATAAATTGGTAACTGTGGTAGGCTTATGAGTCTTACACAAAATACTTTAATAAGATTATTAAATTAAATTAAACTTTAAATTGATTTCATGTCTATAACTTTTTTATGAAGTGGGTAGGACTCTTGGTTTAAAATTATTGGACTTATTTGAATAATAATGCCAAAAATTATTAAAGAATAACCAACGTACTTTTTTGTTGTGTATTTAGTTAATTAAATATATAGATAGCAAGTACATTTACTTATTACAAACTACACAACTAGATAACTAACAAGTGCTAACTGACATAGAACCTAACTTCAACTACAAAAGAGTGCCAGATTAGTCAGAATAATGAACTTAGTGCTACAGAGCTTTTAATTGGTTAATAAGAGCTACTTATTAGACATTAAAAGGAAACAATTATACTCCCCAGATAGATCCGCAGGTACATCAGCTGTTCGTGTAATAGGTTACCGGTCGAGTTAGGAAACCAATCACTACGTGTTACAGTGTATTTTTCCGTGAAAACAATAATCTTGGGTATTAAAACACTTAATAGACATTTAATTATAATAATACAAGTTTTTTACACTAAAATATTAATTAAAACTAATTTAAAATTACGGAGCTAAATTTTGACATGTCACTCAACCAGTGTTGCCCTACCTCCTCCAACTATTTGTGATTATTTATTATTTTACATGACATGTTTTCGTTTAGTATTAGTTTATGATTTTAATTTTTAACATTCGATGAAGCTGTGGTACATTTTAAGTGATCGAATTGTTTATTTTTTTTATTATATTTTATTTGTATTATGTTGACATTGTATATTTGTGATTTTATTAATTTGTTTTGACTTAGTGATGGTATATTTTTCTATTTATTAATATCCAAGTTATGTTTTTTGTTTAGTTAATTAATTTTATTTAATTTATTTGAATTTTAACACATTCAGACATTAATTGTTATTAGTAAATGAAATGAAATGTCAGTTATAAATTTAATTATTCAGTATTAGTTTATTCTAGTTATCTGCAATATTAGTTTTTAGTTATCTTGCTACGCCCTAACAGGGTCATGAACTCACTAGTTTTTAAGCTTAGCATGTGAAACTGGTTGTGTACATTGTGCATTAATAAATAAATAAATAAATAACTACCTACCTACTCGGAACAACTTACTACATATTTGTTACGTGCGGGGATCGAACCGACATCTAGCGCAGCAGTCAACTGCGCCAAACGTGCCACTAATCCCATACATTTTAAAAATACATTATAATTTCTTATGAGTTATCTTTTTAAGGGACCTCAAGGTAAGTTTTGTCCTGCATCACCCTTAGATACAAACGGGTAGAGAATGCCCAAGGCATTAAGTCCGATATTGTATAATAATTTGGCTTATATAATATAAGCGTATTCTTTGAAATAAATATGGTCTTGCACACTATACTAATATTATAAAGAGGTGTGAACTAATGATCCAATTCTAAAAATTCTGTCATCCATCAAAGCTACATTATACATAAGTGATATAAGCTATATTATAGCCTAAATATAATTTCAAGCCGTTTGAAATTATATAAAATGTCATGCATAGTAGCCGAGCTATCACAATTTTTGCGGACAAAGTCGGGGGCGAAGTGCTAGTGACGTATAAAATGCGACGACAGATAAAATTAGTCTCATTTTTATCATGTCTTCAGAATCCCAAGCGATCGCAGATAGACTCAGCTTCAGAGTGACATTTATAATGATTTTCTATTTTCGTATTAAAAGCTCTATTTTCATTGAAAAAGATTTTTGTGAAAAGGAAGGTACCTAATATTTTGTATGGCTTCTGTACAAAGCATAAGGGAACTTGACAAGCAAAAAGTTGCTATGAATTACATAGTTCTAAGGCGCGAATTACACAGAAACGGCGTAAGGTGAAGGCGCGGCGCAGGCATCTTGCCGCTTCAAAACGTTTCAATACAAAATGTAGGTAGGCGACACGATGTGAATTATACTCAAGCGGCGTGGCACAGGCACGTCGTTTCGTCGCCTGTTCCGCGTCGCTAGCAGTCGCGACTGGAGAGGCGCGCAAGCAGCACGACTTATGTTTATACAGTAGGTGCAGAAAAATGAAGACCGTGTTTTACTTTCGACATAGAATGTGGAAACATTCTAGTGACATTTTATACACTGTAAACGAAATACAGAAAACAATCAGGATATTCGCATAATTTTTCCATTATTTTAAAATATCTATGCTCTTGTGACATTTTCCATTTCCACATAGGTTGCACCCAATATCTTCGGTGTCTCTGCACGTTAATGAGTTGCAGCAAAGCAAGCGCATCTTCGTCGTCTGAAGAGGAAGACATTCTATCACGATAAAGTCACCCTGTATAATGACTAGTTGCGGCGTCTCTTCGCCTCTTTGATATAATTTAAATCGCGTCCGTGCCTTATCTGTTCCACGCCTGCTCTGCGCCTGCGCCGCGTCTTCACCGTATGCCTTTTCTGTGTAATTCGCGCCTAAGACCGCGAGACAGCGTAGATTTTTTGTTGGTTGTTAACAAAAAACCAGCTGTCCCATGCATGTTTGTTTCAGAGTTGTTCAACCTAGTTTATGACATAATTCTTCCATGTCTTAGGAACCATGGGATAATCAGACTTCCTCAAGTCTGTAACTTTTCAGTTCAAACAATCATGTCAATTGTGATTCCAAGAGAAATCGCTCTAGATTTTTTTATTCTACCGATCAACTCAGCCTTTCGCAGTCTGGTAGCAGTAGAAGGCTCACAGAGACATGTCTTGGTCCAACGTTGCACTTTCTGATACGCAGTCTCTAATCCAGGAGTCCTCGGCTCCTCAGCTAACTTAGGCCCCTAGCACACGGCGTATTTTAGACGCGAAGACGTTTTTCGCGCCGTAGATGCCGATTTTTGCGTTTTTATAGAACGCGCGTAAAACGCAATACAAACGCGCGTATGAAGCGCATTCGAAACTCGTTTGAAGCCCGTACAAAGGCTCAAAGCCAACCGACGCCATTGTACAACTGACGAGGAGTCTCTGACCAAAACGCGGAAGCTACGAGCGACTACAGCGCGCCTGTATCGCTGTATCTGGGCGTATACGCGCAGTAGACGCGCGTTTCACGATCGCCCAGTGTGCTTAGGTTAGAAGGTTGCGTTCTAACCGCGTTTGAAGCGCGTATACGCTCGTCATCTGCGCGTCGTCTGTGCGTTTAAAATACGCCGTGTGCTATAGGGGCCTATTTCGCAAGCCGACCGCCACTGTCGCCGCCGCCGCTGTTTTTAGGGTTCCGTACCCAAAGGGTAAAAACGGAACCCTATTACTAAGACTTCGCTGTCTGTCCGTCTGTCTGTTACCAGGCTGTATCTCATGAACCGTGACAGCTAGACAGTTGAAATTTTCACAGATGATGTATATCTGTTGCCGCTATAACAACAAATACTAAATATAGTCAATGGTACGGAACCCTTCGTGTGCGAGTCCGACTCGCACTTGGCCGGTTTTTTTTATTTCAAATTGCTCGTGATTGCACACACCTACAATTCAATTTCATCTACATATTTCACTCGTAGTATCTATCAAACACAAGCGAATCGGCCTTTTTCTGTTCGGTTCCAATTTTATTCCACAACGAACACGCCAGCCGAAAAATCGATTTCGGCTTTTGTTTTTTTGCCGATTCCGTTTTTGTGGTGCATTCGTTTACAGTGACCCAGTGGATGGAAACTAAAAATAAACAAGCTCGCCTGCATATATTTTGTTTAGATTTACATGAATATCGTTACATTACGCCTGTAATTCGTCAACGGTTCGGCAGAGTACAATTTTAATCAGCCTCTAATGTTGTCTCTGTTATCTGGCCTCTTCTCCGTAAATGCGTTTTGGGGACGTCGCATGTGCACGAAATTAAGTTTAAAAAAATCTGAGACATACATAATCTCGCTTGTAAACCCCGAATGGCTACCCAGAGGTGTACAGTCCGTGCCACGAAAGATGAGACCTGTAACATCACTTGTATACCTACGAGTTTATTGTGTAACGAAATATTCTTTTGACATATAGGTGTACAGGTCGTAAACCATATTCCTACTTTGTCTTCTTAATGTTATACCTCGAGACATAATCAAGATTTCACAAAGTTTCAATCGTTTCAAGTGGTAACGTGTGACAGGTTTCATCTTTCGTGGCACGGATTTTACCTAAGGCCCGCCCTGCCGGGGTTGCGGGACTGTTCGAAAGAGATACCATGGCCCCGGAACACAAAGGGCGATGAAGGAACATGGATGGGTTTTAGTCAGTAAAAGTCTGACACTCCCTCCTGCTCCGCCCAGAGCGGGAGGAGTCATTTGATGATTTTCGATCCAAAAAAAAAATGGGTACAACCATTTTTCGCACGTTATGTTTAAGTCCCATGTAATTAAGGGTCTAGTCTATTTGAGAAATAACTGTTTAACACAACCAATAACACTTCTTGATCTGGGAATCAAACCCAAACTGTCAAGCTCAGCAGAAGCGCTTGCTACCGCTAGACCAACAAGGCATTCAAGAAGGTCATCTCAAAACCGGTGAATGCTCCCGGAAAACTGGAAAATCATTATTTCATGAACCCATTCTTTTAATTAACGGAGGAGCTCGTGGCTAAATAATAACAGCCGCTCGGGCGGTCTTTAGGTTAAGCCATGCTTACCTAGGTTGGTCTGTAGATGGGTGACCACCCATTACATACCGGGTTTCCTCCGTGCCTCGGAAAGCACGTTAAGCCGTTGGCCCCGGCTGTCATTTGTAGATCTTTGACAGCCGTTACAGGTAGTCAGTGGCAAGGGGTATCGTATTACCCAGTACTAACTGCGTTGTGGAGATCAAATAGGCAGTCGCTCCATGTAAAATACTGGTATTCAGCTGCATCTGGTTAGACTGGAAGCCGACCCCAACATAGTTGGGAAAAGGCTAGGCAGATGATTATTTTAATTAATGAAATTCTTTGAACAGGTTAGTATAATTAGTAACTCGAGCGCTCCACGGAAAGACTAAAGCTGTACGCAGTAGTGCATCCTTACCAATCCCATTTGTTCCACCCGCTGAAAATCTCCCACCTGGACATGAGTTTCCATAGCTGACCTGGAAATATTTAAATAGACTCCGGACTCAGGTTGGCCGCAGCAAGGAAAGCCTGTTTATGTGGAGATTCATTAATGACAATTCCCTGGAGTGTAAATGTGGTGCTGTTCCACAAACGATGGGGCACTTATTATCGTGTCCTGCGTGTCCTGTTGTTTGTTCACTACAGGAACTGATGGACGCTACCGAAAGCGCCAAACTGGTGGCTCAGTTCTGGGCCAACTCAATTAAGATTGCCAGCGACACGCTAAGAAGAATAACAGGTTAGTACTGATACTGTTAGCCTGCGTCATCCCACTGATGGGCAAAGGCCTCTCCCATGACTTCCCAGTTATTTCTATTCAGTGCTAATGTGGACCACTGGTCATTGGTTTTATCCAGCTCGTCCCGCCATCTTCTACGAGGTCTGCCACGACGCCTTCTGGCTGTGTCAGGGTTTCAGAAAGCGTCCGTTCCCACTAGTTCAGTTGACCAATTCAGTTAACTGAACTAGTAAGATTTCTATTCTCGTTTGTTCAGTACAGAAATCAGAGATTAACCCAACAAACAAAAGCACAATTTTCCTAATTTATAAGTAGGAAATGCGCAGCGAAACTGCGTCACATATGGCTTAAAAAGATTCTGAGATTGATCTAAAATAACGCCTTTCGAAAAAATAAAATCTTCTATTTATCGACAAAGGAAGACAATACACATAACCGTGTGGTATCCGGCAGAGTAGAATAGAACCAACCCATTACACTCACGGGTGTCGTATAAGGCGACTAATGTCTGAGGCAGACCACCTTGCCTCCGTAGACCAGAGAATGGGCAGCAGCGTTTTCTGTTAGTCTTTCATCACTGCGATCTCCAATCCGCCTGCCAAGCCTGGAGTCATCTCTTAGCTGCCATGGTTCATTTTAATTACTTTATTCATAAATTGTTGATCTAATCTTTTACTCTGGACGCTCTTAGTGTGCATGTCTTTCTACATCGTTCTCACTTAAGAGCCTATACTACCTCAGATTAGCAACTCTATTTGTTGTGGTGCAAACTTGGTTTGTAATACTGTTAGAATAAAGTTCTAATCAGCTTGCACTACAAAGCTGTTGTTACGTCAGTCACTGCGGCCGAATAGTGCGAAATGAGTGGTTTTTATTCTTTATAAAATCCAATTTTCGTCTTTTGGAAAAAATAAAAAACATAAGACCTGCTTTATAGTTAGTTCAGTTAGTATGCAAAGTTTCATGACCTTACTTGAAGTACTTTTTGAATACCAGCGGTTTATTGTTCGATTTGGAGGTAACTTTGGGATTTTTTATATCGAGAAAATTTTATGAAATCGTGTTTTCGCCAAACACAAGACCTAACATTAATCCTCAACTTCACCATATATTTATTTCAAAATTAATACTGCAGTATTTTAGGCGTAACGGAGGATCATGCTAAGCCATTTGAGGTAGTATAGGCCCTTAAATGTATAATCTCAAAATTAATGATGAAACCAAGATTTTGTAACAATATTTTGATTTTAAAAGAGTGTCCATGGAGTTTCTTGCCCATTCTTCTCCATAGAGCTCTACGCTAGTGAATGGGCAACTACAGTACTTTCTCAAGTTATTATGCCTTGTGACTGGGACTGTAGCTTTGATTTTCTTTTTTGTATTTTTGACATTCAAAAGTGCCGTAATGGTCTTATTGAAATAAATGCTTTGAGTTTGAGATTACGGCAAATTCCTCCCATCATGGGAGAGGCTTATGTCCAGCAGTGGACGTTATGGGTTGTTGTTGTTGTTGTTGTTGTTGAAGACAAAGGAACAAAGAAAACCAAGTAAAGAAAATGTGCAACGTTAATGATAGAGCCACTGCAGTAGAAGTCCCATCAAAATATTCTGATTTTCTATTGGCAGATTTTAACGACAACGATATCCGCATTTTAGAATTTTGTTCGAAAAAGATTACAAAAAAAACCACCACCATGACCACTGGTCATTGGTTGTATCCAACTCGTCCCGCCATCTTCTACGAGGTCCGACGCGACGCCTTCTGGCTGTGTCAGGGCTCCAGGAAGTGGCTATTTTGGCCCACAGCTCGTCGGGCATGCGGCAGACGTGGCCAGTCCAGTCCCACTTCAGCTTAGCGGCTTTTTGAGCAACGTCAGTAATTTGTGTTTTGGAGGGCAATGTGGTGTTGCGTACGTAATGGTCTTTTCCGCCTGATCAGTTAATTTTTTTTCAATTAAATCATGCGGAGGCGCTGAGTCACGCCCCCTTAACTACTATTACTATTTCAGCCGAAAGACGTCCACTGCTGGACATGGGCCTCCCCCAAAAGGGGGTTTTTGCCATAATCGCCACGCTTGGCAGGCGGGTTGGCGATCGCAGTACGGTTGTTACAAAAGCACAGAGAACGCTGCTGCCCATTCTCTGGTAAGTCCCTTAGTCGCCTCTTACGACACCCACGGGAAGATATGGGATGGTGCTATTCTTTACGTCCGACACCATATAGAACCCCCCCCTTAAAGCCCCCTTAAAGTTTAGGCTTATTAGGAAAGCGTCAATTTGGCGCGCAAAAAAAACAATCGTTTGGCGTGCGTCGTCAGTGCGCTCGGCCGATCGGTATCTTTCATTCATTATTTCTGTTCAAAGTCAACGGGGTGTGGCTAGAGAGCGTTTCTATGTTGTAAGTGCAAGCAAAAATTACCTTAGTGGTGATCAGGCGGGAGAGTCCTCGATAGTACATCGAAAAGTTTGGTATATAAATAAAATATCAAACATAGTACTTAACAAACACTTTATTTTAACAATAATTATTATCAAAATAACATAATTAACTATAACGACTGTCGGCGTGCTTCTCTGTTACAACTAACATTTATTAAATAGTTGAATGTCATAACGTTTAAAAAAGCTTTTTTTTTTCTCTTTCTCTCACACTTGGAAAGTACGCCTTAGGAAATATCTGTCTCACTCTGACAGCACACTTTTCGATACCTATAAATCGCCAGGCCGGATATTGTTGCATGGAAGACTTTTTCATAATTATTAGAGCAATTATTAAAATCGCCAGATCAACCGTGCACCTTTTATATTTTTCCCGAAAATAATTTTGACAATAAATACATCGAGAGGTATTTGTATTTATTTTGTATTATTTCCAGTACTACTCTATGACTTTGTCCTGTAATTTTATTTCATTGGATAGAATCATAAGAAGTAGACTGTTGACTTTTTTGTTTGCTTTTAAACTTCACAATTCAAAGCTCTTTTTAACCGACTTCATCAAGTGTTTAACTGAACTTACTCCTGAAGATCATTAGATCAAACATCCGGTAAATGAAACTCACAGGATATTTGATCTTTTTCAAACATCCTGTAAATGAAACTCACCGGATGTTTGATCTTTTTACCCGACTACTGTTATAACTTATAATGCATACTTAGTTATTACTTACTTTAATCGTTATGACATTAAATTGTATCTACGAAATAAAATACATTCACATTTAATTTCTATAAAAAGTAGCTAGAAAGATTGAAGTTAGTTCAGAGATAAATATGTCAGAAAATAAACGCATATAATATACGAAGTTCTAATGCGCAGTCGGCTTAGCTTTATACAGGCTGGTATTTTTTTACCTCCTACAAAAAAAATACTTTAGAAAAACACTTTTAATTTATGAAAGGTTTTTGCAGCTGAGAAAAAAAATACATCTTTGTCGACCGCGCATCGGGTCCAGTAAAGCATAATAGGCCAGTAACTATATTTAGGAACCATAAATTACAAATAATACATTAATTAGGATTACAAAGAGGTTTACTTAGGTATAATATTGAAATTTCACTAAATATAATGATTCTGAGCGTTAATTTTGTCCGTTTACACCAAAACTCGATCAATCGTAGGGGATATAATATGAGGAATTATTTTTTAATTAAAAGAAAATATAATTACGATGATTACAGATTAAACTATAACTAGGCTTATACCTTTTCTTAACCAATACGGTAGATGAAACCATTTATCTACAAATTGTGGGGCATTAAAAGAAATTGCACAAATGAAAGAATAATCTCATTAAAAAGCTCATATTTTAACACAATATATAAATGGTAAATATATGTTTCTCTACATAAACTTTTTTCGTAATACTATGGCATATTTTATCTACATTTTTTTATTATATAATTTAAACATCTTTCTTCGGGTAGTAATATCGTGATTTTTTATTACATTCTCTCAAATTAAATCAATTCTCTATATCAAACATTACTAATGAATAATAATGGCATCTCACATTAATTGTAAGTCAGTATATATTAAAACTATTCGCTGTAATAACTCAGTTTATGTTTAAAAAGAGAGGCAAATAAAGTTATTTGACCCAGATATTAAAATGTATTTTTTGCGCCCTCTGCCATTCAAAATACAATAGAATAAAGATTTTTATTGAATTATTCGTCCCTAAAGAACAAAAAAATTAAATGTGATCGCTATAGTGTCCATATAAACATAATTTATTTTTTTGAACTATAATAAATCAACCTGTTTATAAATCTATTATAAATATTTTGTTCTTTTTTTTTTTTAAATCTAAATCAATGTATCATACTGAATAAAAATTTTACTGTCCAAAAAATAATTATTTAAAAACATTAAAAACTTTTTTTAATTTATAGTTATTTCGGCAGGTATACTTATTGCATATTCTTTAAAAAAAAAAACACTTTTATTGATTGTGTAAATTTTTAACACTCACAAAATCATTTTTCAATCAGAAATAAATTGGATATAAAAACTGTGAAAATTACCGTTACTGGTAACATTAACTGTCCCACTGTTGGGAAAAGTAGCAACATCCTATTTGCATGTTATCAGACGGTATTCAAAAATAAAACACCAATAGCAATATTGGTGTTTGAAATTTTCTTTTGCGACATTTTTTCCACGGAAAATAATTTAAAAAGTTGAGAAAGTTGTTAGTGAAAACGAATATTAAAATGGAGAAGCTAACTTTTAATTAACTGGGTCTTAGTAGTAGATATATATGTTTTATATATGTAAAGTCCGAGCATCAATAGGTATACACTTAGCAAACTTTTAAAAGTGATTTTCCCCTATTGATTTCAATTCCAAGTTTGTTACGAAGTTAGTATCTTGGGACCCATCGCATTATGAAATAAGTCTTATCATCGGCATCGTTCTTTCACAAGAAAATCGCTTTAGGATTTTGGTAAGTATATATCTACATATTGGTAGGTACACACGGCAACCAATCACGCTATACAAAACCAGTTTATGTGGATCTCTCATTGTACAATAAATCTATACAAAGCGAGGCCAGATTATACTGTAAAGGTATGGCTTGATGTGTCGTCCTGTGTACTCGTGACAGTACATAGAGATTTTACTCTTTCGATGAAACCAAGTATTAAATGAGCATTTTTTATCCATCTTTAAATACCTTAACGTTCGTACAAATAATTTTCTCAAATAGCATTAAAAATTAAACAAAACGCTCGGTCTAAAATGAACTATATATCGCCATATAATATACACTATCAGTTCAATATTTACTACAAAACATAATTCTTATATTACAATAGGTACGATATAAGAATCTGAGGAATCTAATCACGAACGACATTAAGATAGAAATATGAAATATTTTGTCGATAGTACTGTGCCAAAAGAGAACAAAAAGAATTAATAACATCACAAAGGGGAATGCCAAGTCGCCATAGTAATTTAGGCCCACTGTGCACACATATAAAGATTAATGATAATAATAGGGGACAATTCCGATAATTAATTAGTAAAATAAATTATTTACAAATAACTTTGCATTTTAAAGTCATTTAAGATTCTTAGATTTGTAGTAAAACTGGTTATGTTAAATATCACATAATACATTATTTGAATTTATTTACGAGCATAATTAATCAGGCCGTGGTCGTCAGGTATGGGAGAATCGTCGGAGTCAGTAGTATTCATGGGCAAAAGTCGTAAATTTAAACCGCAATAAATAAACACAAGTCGCCGCAATGGAGTTGCAAACAAGCAATGATTTTGACATTAACGTTTTCCGGCAGCTGACAAGTTAGACTGTGTTGCCATACAAAGTGCAAAAAAATCGATAGATCGATTAATTAAAGCTTTATTTTTAATTTATCATTAGCTTCTTCAAAACTAGAATTAATCATATTTACGAAAGGGGATTTCTGTGATTCATAATGTATACAATTAAGTTTGCTTGGCAGATAATGAACGGTGAAAAAAATATGACTGATTATTCCGATTAATTACCTGTCAACATTTTTTTGTAAAGGCAACATTTAGAAATTAAGTTTTGTTCAAGTTTCACTAATTTAGTCGTTTCAATATTTATTATTTTCGAAAAAATGTTGCTGACTTGCACATACTAATGAAGACGTGGAACATATGGGAAAAATATGAACATATTTTTTTTGGAAACCAATTCCATGTGCAAGACTATGGGCCTAAAATTGTCATTCCCCTTTAATCCCCAACGGAATATACATAGGTATAGGAATAGTTTTCAGTTACGTAAATGTTTTAAGTAACATGTAATATGGGGCGAGGTAATCACCAGCAATTGGCCACAAACTCAAAACTCCTGATAGAAGAACCAATTAAACTTTGAGCGACCTACAAATCAAAAGACATCTTGCTCGGCAGTTGCGAGAAATATTCAAGAAAACGACCACTGTTTGCAATGGCACCAGTTCCGGGAATGTTCTCATAGTGTGACATAGAAACCAGTACTTACACTTCAACCAACTTATCTGTGTAGATGGGAAAACACCGAATAAAATAAATGCGCCAAGTTTGACATTGATGCAAATTTTCTTGACTAGCAACGCCACTTTGAATTGCACACATAAAGTGGTCATTCTACACTGTCGTTGCGATCTGGCATTGGGCTTTGTCGCTGCGTTTTGCGAGCAGCTCCGTAATAGAGAATATACACGTAATTTTTTCTTCACTTAAATCAATAAAATACAGTACTATCAACGCAAGAAAAGTATTAAAAGTTTAGTTCAACTACTGCTTGTCGCTTAAAAATAATATTAAACTCCTGCAATTTTCTATGACAGTTCAAACGTCCGTAGCTGTCGCGGCCATGATGTGACGTCATTACCACAATCTGCCTTGTTTACATCAAATTTTTGCCCTTAATAGAATAATTTTAGTAATTGTATACTGCTCTAGTCAAGTAAAAATTGCAATAACAATATCATAATAAAATATTAGTGAAACTTTAAGCACTTTTTAAATAAAAGTTTTTTTTGCCACTTATACGTCACTACCGGTATTATCGAGTACGACGCGTTTTGAGAGTGCGTTCCGTTTCACCAAAAACATGCTACATAAAACAGTAAATTGTAAAATAAGTGCTGTCACAATGTTTCTAAGGGCCAATACAAGGCATTTTTAATAAATAAAAAGATTTTTTGTATTTAATGCATATTCTCTATTGTACCTTCAAAATCTCAGCACATAAACAAAATTCTCGTATATTTTTCATCTGCTCTTGAATAGGAACACCCACATGAATTAACTAACCCTCACTAATTTGAAGTGACATTGAATTATCTTCAAAATTATTCAGCTTCACCCGATGTCACTTTCATTAATGTCATGAAGCTCAAAAGCACGATCATGTTGTGTTAGATTGTGCAACTCTGATTATAGCTATACTATTTTTTGCCAGATGTTTGCCTGCCTTGTGGTCAGAAATAATCCTACAGAAACGTAATACCAGGATGAAAAGAATCCGTCCTAACCAAAACCCAAAGTTTTCTAAATCAAAAGGTTATAGACAGAATTACTTTCGCATTTATAAAATTAGTATGGATTGATTTATCGGTACAAATTAACATAAAAATCATCTTTGGTTCCTACCGTTTTATTCCCGCGTTTCATTGAGAATTTAAATATCCCGTCTCTCTGTTTTCAATACTTGCATTTAAATCAACTCTAATGAATATTCATTCCGCGTTTTCAAACAAACCGTAGTCAATAGGGTGTGATTAAAATTAAATTAAACTTTGCTTCAATAAGACAAGAATCGTGGTACTAAGAAAGTTTTTCGACGGCAATTTGTGGCGAAAATCGAGGCAATAAGAAACTTTGATTGAAAGTTAAACATGCAAGTTAATTTAAACCTTGATGAACTGTAATTGGCTTGTGTTTGGTTAAAAAGATCATTGGGGGCATTTCGTTGAAATGATCGTCAAACTACACTAATATTATACAGAGGAAATATTTGTATTTTTGTGTGTGTATGTTTGTAATGAATAAACTCAAAAACTACTGAGCTGATTTCAAAAAATATTTCACCATTAGGAAGCTACATTCACCCTGAGTAACATAGGCTATATTTTATCCCCGTACTCCCACGGGAACGGGAACTACGCGGGTGAAACCGCGTGACGTCCGCTAGTATTCTTATAAAAGAGTGTCCATGGTGTTTCTTGCCCACGCATGCTTGCTTCTTGTAGAGATCACGCTTTGGAATGGGCAACTACACAGTAATTTCGCAGATAACAATTTTAATTTAATAATTAAATAACTACATTTAATTGTCTTTATTTCAACAATTATAAAGTCCCTGTAATTGGCCTACTTGAAATAAATGATTTGATTTTGATTGAAATAGACCAATTAGATTTGATTCCTGATTGATTCAGTCGAATGTTGGGTGAAAACGTGTTGGGTGAGCTAGAAAAGTTAAATTCAAAGGTTCGTCTAGCATTTACCCAACTATGTTAGCGTCGGCTTCATAACTGACCTTCAAAACCCAATTACTGGGTCACACGATACCCCTTGGTAAGACTAGTAGTCCGACTTGCGATAACGAGTGCGAGATATAACTGCTTGTAACGAGTGTCAAAGATCTGAAGAAAAGGAAAATCAAAAGGCAGCCGAGACCAACGGTTTCACGTGCTTAAAAAGGTAAAACGGGTCAAGTAATGTGATCGAGGTCAAGAGCAGGCCTATTATGCAAAAAAAGGTCACCCATCCACCGTTTGGCCTCGGTAAGCGTTGCTTAACCTTGAATATCAACACGTGCACGCCACAAGCCCGACTCAGTTTACAAAAACTGCTTTTTGAATATTAGAACTCATGAACACGCAACTACAGGCACAGTACTATCGGCAGTCCAATAATAGAACTTGACTATCGAATATTCATGTAGAATGACTATCGAATATTCATGTAGAATGACTAGTATCGATTTTAAATATAGCTTAAGACATTATTCTTCGTAATAGTTTGTTCTAGGAAATTGGTAATTTTGATACTTAAGAAGAATTGATATACACGGTGTTATGGACTTTGTGACATAAACTTTAACTGAGAATTTAGTACCTGTATTAATCTACATCCTCCAGCGAAAATGATGTTTATTTTTTATATATTGACCAAGAAGTAATTAATAACTTCATGGTTAGAATGTACCTACCGTCGCAAGCACATCAAGTTACCTCAAACTGTTAAATTTCTCCAAATGATTTTAAACCATAACTTGTTGATCGTTAAGTTCAAAATCGAATGAGAAAATTTGACAGTTTGTGGTTACTTGTTGTGTTGGCGTAATTAACTAACAGCTGTAAGCTTTACAAAATCATCTTTAAAGAACTGCTGGTTTAATACAAACCGATGAAAAATAGGTAATGGTACTGAATTATCAATAAAAGTTTGTGTAATTATGTCCCGTCTTACACCGTGTATAAATTTATTAATACAGCAGGTAAGGTAAAATTGTAGGTCCGCACTTAGTACATAAAGAATCTAAACTTCAAAAGGGTAGGGTAAAAAAATAATTCGACATAAAAGCAATATGTTTCAAACAGGACGAAATAGCTATAAGCATAAATATTTTACGAAACGTTCTAAAAGAGTTCCAGTGAAAATTTTTAGAAAATCTACTGAAAGCGTAGAAAATATTCTACTTTAAAATAAATTCGAAAATAACAATATTGGTCCGAATTCAGGCAGAAATTTCAATATAGAGATAGTAAATGGAACAGAGATATAGATTAGAGATAGACGTGACGTGAAAAATAGTAAAGCGTACGATTCTTCGACCCGATATAGTTGTCTTATATCGATAGTGATACATTTAAAAATAACGTGGGGATACAATTTCCTAACTATCTTGGGGTCGGCTTCCACTCTAACCGAAAGTAGCTTGAATAGCAGTATCTTACATGGAGCGACTGCTTGTCTGACCTCCACAACCCAGGTAGACAAATATTGGTAAGACTGGTTGACAGACTTTCAAGCAAAACTACTCGTTACGACTGGCAAATATCTACAAATGACAGCTGGGACCAACGGCTTAACGTGCTTTCCGAAGCACGGAGGAAACTCGGTATGAAATGGATGTTGTATCTAGAATTCTACGATTATTTCATTGATGGTACAAAGATGACTACCATATCATAGTAAGTACGTAGTAAAAATACCTAGCTTTAGCTTTCTTGAAATATCTACTCATTAAAAAATGGAGTTAGTAGTAATCTCATATTTATATGTTTCGACTAATTCAGTAAAAGGTTATATTTATAACATAATTGTGGTTGAGTAGCTGATTTCAAACACTTCACTCGATTTAATTTTTGTTTCATTCCATTTTCAAACACGACATGCATGAACGTTCTTCATATTTAGACATTTAACTTCAAGTGAAAGATAAAAATAAACGAATAAAAACGTCTGATATCTTCTAAATCAATTTTTGTTTTTTTTTACTTTTCGTAATCTTTTTGTATCAAATCGATATAAGATTCTAAAATACTCAGCGAAGAAGTAAAAGCGTAGAAGCAGTCAAGCGAAAAAAATATTCAAGGGATTTAAGAAAATAAACGAATGATATTTTCTACGTATAATATTTAAATATAGCGTTATTTAATATCCTTTAACACAAGCCATCTAAAAATAAATATCAATGCTTATAATTATGGCAGTTCTTAAAACTATCCGATTTCGTATTGGTGCCTTTTAAAATAACGTTTTTCATTGCACCGATTTTTAATCGTGATTTTGATGTTTTTCAATAATTTGAGTAACTCTAGTAAACATTATTTTTGATTTCAGGCGTAATTTTATTCTATTACTTTGTAGCATGTTATTAGACGATTATAAAATTGATTTCTGAATTGATTAGGTCTTTCTAAAGGTGCATCCACACTGGAGTAACTTTTTGTAACGTAACATTTTTCAATGCTATCATTAAGTAACACGTTCTATTTTTTTTTCCGTTGTTATCCACTTACAAACTTTGCTCCACATAAAGAAACATCGGTGTGCATGCACCTCAAGTGATATTCATTTAAACAGGTTCAGTTCCAAATAGTGACGTCATAAAAAATAGATTCTTCATACCTAGGGGTATCTGATAATATCCCATGTATGTCCCGCGATACCCCTGGACATGACGTCATGATTTTTTTATGACGTCACTCATTGGACCACCCAGTATATCAGAGTAATATAAATACCGAACATTTATTTTATTTCACCAACGCACTGTGCAAGCGTTTTAGCTTTGCCAACTTTCTATTAGGTAATATATTCCTCTAAAGCTTTATCTAATGCTAAATAAATCTGAGTTTATCATATTATTTACATAATATTCTCTAAAGTACTACGGTATTATCTTTTATGTTTTATCTTGACTGTGATTAAAGTGGCTTTCTTTAACGTCTGACTTGGATTTTGAAGAAAATCAAGGGTCAAATCATTTATCTCCAAAAAGTACCTATAAATTTTCGATCTTTTCAACTGCTTTTTTAAATGTTGTTTAAAGTTAAGTTATAAATAACGTCTGTAAACATTCAGTGGATATGCTGCTCTCAAAACGGTGAAGAAAAACATCAGGAAGATAGCATGTCCTAGAACCAAAAATTCGAAGACATTTGTGACATCTACCAACCCGCACTGGGCCCGCGTGGTGGATTACAGCCCACTCTCCATTGAGAAGGACCTTGTGTCTCAAAAGTTGGGACAATTTAGGTTTATTATTATGAGGATATTCACGATAATATTGAATATCAACCTATTTTATTCAAACACACTACGCTTCATTTATCGAAGTAAGTAGTTAGAAAATTATTCGAAACAATTTACTGGTCTCGATATCAATAAAAGCATTTAGCATAAATATTTATTATTCGATGTATTTTATTAAACAAACTTCATTTTGCGGTTTAGTTTATGAATGAGTTGTCTTTTCGCGGTGATTGAAAACTAAATTGTTTGAGCGCGGAATTTGCTTCAATCCAGGATTTGTCACACCGGCTTTTATAGCATTAATAATTAAATGTCACTTCGGTGTGAGAAAGAGATGGCGCTATACGTACTGGATAGCGCCATCCCTTTTTCACACTTAAGTAAGATTAAAATAAACGTACTATAATAAGAGCATTATCAAGAGAGTTTTGTCTCTTTTCAAAACGGGGTTTTTGCTTTCATCACCATTTTCCTGACTTTATCCCTTCTTTGATTGATATTTTGACTTTTTTTAATTGCGAATGCGGTATACCTATAATTGTTTTTACAGAGCAATATTATCTCAAAGACAGACTTGACTTTGTTTGCGCAGCTTTAACCACAGTAAAGCTAAACATTTTTGAACACTGCGATTCAACTCAATTAACTCCTATAGTAACCATGTGAGTTTGCAAGTATTTACACCAACAAAACATTTCCTAGCGGCAACACACTAAAACACACAAATAATTAAATCTATTTCTAACATAATTATTTACATACTCAAATTGGCTTTTATTCAATAAAATCATCACTTCGAATGACTGAAATGTTTAAAACGTTATGTCATCGCTGAATAATAATATGTCTATCGCAAATGCTGTCGCTAAAACTCTAAGAGGAATGCCACACTGGCGTTCCTAAACCACTGAAGTCGTATTGCTTTGATTCAAACACACTAAGTGGCACACGAGCAACGCAATACACGACCGGTGTCATATCGGAGCGTTTTAAAATACCATCGAAATTATACACAAAACTGCTAAAGAGCTGCATTGCTGCTCCGGCATCGTACCATATCATCCTTCCTTGTTTCGCGTCTCTGCTCCCTTGTCGTGTGTATAAGTAGAACGACGCAGCGTCAATTCTCAGGTGTCGCAACGTACTGACAACGTATCGTGTGGCATCTCTCTAACGTCAAAATATTCTAATATCGCTAATTGCGATATAAAGTCTAAAATGAACCCGTGTATACAAAATCTTGGCTCATATTATTAAAATATCATCGTCACATCAAATTAACTGCGTTAATCATGTCTCGCGGTAATTAAAATGGATAACCTTTTAGCATGATGTTTTTATAGGCATTTTATATACAGGTTGGCCCGTTTAGGTGCAAAAAAATCTTGCCAATGACTTTCCGAATTACCTTTATGTTTTGTTGACTTAGAGTTTAATAAAAAAACATAGTACGAAATAATTTTGCTTGGCAAAGATATTTCGAGATCTTCAATGACAAAAAAGACAAAAGGTATGGCTAAAAGCTAATCAGTAAATTAAGTCTTGTGGACTGTTGAATTTAAATTTTATTTTTTGAGAGTGAAAATCTGAACACCATGTTTTCCTTTGAGTCACCTGTATGTGTAACGTGCACACACTGGCATTGAACGTTGTCGCTGTTAGATTTTAATTTGTCTTTTAAATTATTTATTTTTATAAAGAAACTTTTGATCATGTTTAGATTTGGTCTATCGGATGTCTTCTAGTTGATCAAAAAGCTGTCTGTCTGTTACAGTTCAACCGTTAAGGAGTAAAAAGATAACATAAAGTTAGATACTTTCGCATTTTCAATATTAGTGTGACTTCCTAGCCAATACATGCACATTTTGACACAACATCCTCTGCAAAAAATACAATACCTTTATAATGACGTACAGAATTCTTTTTTTTTTTGTTAAATCTATAATATTCTTACCTTCTATACATACCACAGCCTCAAAGGCTAATTTAAATGATTATTATCAGGTGGTCTGCCATGACCTTTTATAGCAGTGTGGTTGTTTTAACCATTACTTTAGCGTACAAGAGAGATGAAGCTAGACGACCTGTATAGCGGCATCTCTTTCTCACACCAAAGTTATACTGCTATAGGAGGTGGTAAAAAGGGACCAGATTATTTTAAGAGGATTAAAAGAGAAAGTTTTAGAAGGAAGAAAGAGTACAATCGACGTTTAGACTGTATATTTGAGCACATAGATCATAGAGCGAGTTCAGGTGCAGCTGATAATGAGACGTTATAGAAAGTTCTGGAGTACCTAACAGATTTATAGGTAATAATTTAAGTACTAGCGACTCAGCGTTGCTTCATACGGGAGCACAGATGAAATTGAAAAAATGTCATAAACAGGATACTTTGAAAATAAAAAAATATATACAAACAAGCAAAATTCGAAGTAAAATAATTTGAAATTCATATTGTTTTGCTTATTTTCGCATTTCGTTGTTCCGTTGCATTGAATGAAAGCCTCTCATTATCAGCCACCAACAAGCCCTTCTGAACACGGTACACATTTAGACTATCCCTATCACAATGCACTACAAACCTCGCATTGTCACTTACAACCTTCTCACTTCTAACCTTCATAGGTACTAGAACTACACCGCAAGTAAGAACGTCGTAACCGACAGTACAAAATTTGAAGTACTAAAATTTCGCATTCCACGAGCGCGTGTCAACCATTACAAATTGAACCTTAAATATACTGACATAAATGTTAAAAGACACGCGCTCGTAATTTATAGACACTATGTTACCAGATTTGGACATTCAGAAGCCTGGAATGACGTCGTAAGCCTCTAAACTGGACATGGTCAGGTAGATCAGCCAGAGGGAGAAGAAAAACATGGAGGTGATGATTTTGATCCTCCTGGGTCCTCCGAGTTCTCCTCCGATGCTCTTCCGTCTGCGGAGGACCAGGACTAGGACAGCTACGCAAGCTTCGGAGCAGTACATTGTGACGCTGAAGGCGAGGCTGTGGAAGACAACGATCATGATAAAACAAAATCAGGAGTTCTACAGTTCTACACACGTCATCTCGGCTTTTTGCCGATCTCGGCGAGGGGGGCCAGAAGTCCATAGCACAGGGTATCCTAGTTTGAACTCCTGACTCCCACAAATTACAACTTTGTAATATTGTAACTTTACTTTGTGGGAGAAAATAAAAAATAATAATAATTATTATTTTTTACTAAACACTCTAGGGTCCGAAAATTCTTAAATAAATGTTTTGAATTGAATTGAATTTTCAACATCATGGGCAGAGTCATGATTTGGCAAAACCAGTGGAAAAATCTAATATGGCTGTTAGATTCTTTGGGTCCAATTGTACGGAGCCGTCTGGAACATTCTGTATCTCTGAGGCTCTACCACAAACGCGTGACAAAAACATAACGTAAGTTCCAATGATTTTATTAGCCGAAAACACAAATCCTCGAACATTTGAACTAGATTTTTTGGGCCAAGCACAATTAGTATCACCCATAGATATAAATCATGTCGAACTAAACTTTTTTTTTTTTGACTCGGTTGAGAAATCATCAAATGACTCCTCCCGCTCTGGGCAGAGCAGGAGGGAGTGTCAGACTTTTACTGACTAAAACCCATCCATGTTCCTTCATCGCCCTTTGTTTTCCGGGGCCACGGTATCTAAACCTTATGTGTGAAATTAATCATAATCATTCATAATCATTCTCCGCCCTTATAAAAATTTATTTGCGGTCGGCGCAGCGTCTTCTTCTTCCATACTTCTCTATCACTCGTCACCTCAGCAGTGACCTCTTTTCTTTATGTGTGTAATTAATATTTTCAATTAAGGTGACTACAGGAGCTAAATTAGCAACTCTATTTGTGGTGTGGTGGTTAGAATAAAGTTCTAATCACCTTGCTCTACAAAGTGGTTGTTACGTCAGTCACTGCGGGCCGAATAGTTGCGATTTATAATTAGTGTTTTTTTTACGATTTACAAAAAATCTATTGATTGGACTAAAAATTGTTGGTGTTGGACTAAGTTGGACTATCATGCTAATATTTTGTAGAATAATTTGTCAAAAAACCAGAATAATTGCATGTATTTTAGTATGGTTTAGACTCGCTAAAATATTTTTTTAGAGATAAGTTCGTGATTTTTTTATCGAGTAAAATTAGTTGTATTATGTTTTCAAAGCACTATCATACTAGCACATCCTGAAGAATATCATATATTTTTCTGGTTTTGTTTATTGCAGTGAATCATATGCTTTTTTGCATTATAAAACTCGCGTTTAGCTTCTGTAGTCCCCTTAATCATTCTTTACTCCATGCAAGGCTATCAACAACTTAATCTAAATAAGAAAAAGCAGCATACTTACTTCCCAGGATCGATAAAGAACCTTTCGCCCCTATAGTAGTGGACGATAGCGGCCAGGGTCCATGCGACTCCGATGCCAAGGAACACGTTTACAGCATTCGATCCTGTGACGTTACCCACGGAGGCGTCAGCATACTTGTCCTGACATGCTGCTACTTTGCTCGCAAACGTGTCTGGAAAGAAGAAAATGTGTTAGAAGATTCGTAGAATGCGTAGCATGAAGTATAATCAACATATAATGATCCCACTGCTGAGGTTCTTGTGGCATAATAATAACAGTCACTCGGGTCGGTCTTTAGGTTAAGCTGCAATTTCCTACGTTGGCCTGTAGATGAGTGACTACCTATTACATACCCAGTTTCATCCATGCCCCGCAGATTACGTTAAGCGGTTGGTCCCTGTTGTCATTTATAGATCTTTGACAGTCGTTACAGGTACTCGGTGGCCCAAAAGTCTGACAGGGAATCTTGCCAATCAGGGTATCGGATTACCCAGTACTAACTAGGTTGTGGAAGTCAGATAGGCAGTCGCTTACTGTTGAATACCAAGGGATAATTATGTTTTATGATAAAAGAAGGTTCCATCACGGAACTGTTAATCTTCTAGTGGAACTAGTGATAAAAAAAATAACACTAGTTCCATTATTTTCAGATTCTTTCAAAATGAAACTAGTGAGTACAACACTAGTTTCATCATGGAACTGTTAATCTTACTAGTGGAACTAGTAATAAAAAAAATACACTAGTTCCATTATTTTCAGATTCTTTCAAAATGGAACTAGTGATTATAGTAAACAACACTAGTTATATCATGGAACTGTTAATGGTACTAGTGACAATGAAAGAATTTTACGCGGTCGTAGTCGCGGGGAAAAATGAACTGAGACGCAGAAAAAACAAAACACATCTGTTTCCCCTGAAGAAGGTTGACAGTAAATAATACTATTTACTGTCAACCTTCTTCAGATTCTCGTAATGGGCATTATTCCAAAGAATAATGAAAATGGACTCTAACTACAAGAAGAAGCCATCATTAATAATATGAGCTCATAAATAATGTGGTAGCTTCATAATATCACCGGTATTATGCTTGAGAATCCTGGCAACGCTGCCAAAAGTAGTTGGTACGAAGAACAGTGATCACATTATGACGGTTATATAATATCACGCCTGTAATCCCCGCAGGGAGGCAGAAATGTACATAATACGTGGTGAAACAATAGACAATGCATAAAAACCAAGAAAAATCACGAGTCAACGTAACGGGAATCGATATTGCGGGAATGATTCAATAGAACCCACATCCATATTTCGACAGTTTTATCCCTTGGTATAAGTGGGCGCCAAATTGTAACAAATCTACTTGCTGCTATTAAATAAAGAGATAAGCAGACTTGTTCAATTAATTTTTTTTTATGGGAAAGATATTTACAGGGAAAATAAAAAATACAGCTAATTTTAAAAGACCTACCTAGCACGCACTCTAGGATAGAAAGTAGTAGTTTTATAATTCAAGCACTTTAAATTGGTGGCGAATCAGTTCAGCACTGTAGGAACGGGAACAGATGTTAGGGTAGCAGGTCAGTTATCAGGATCTTCGAGGATCAGCTTCAGGAAACCTCTGCTGGAAGGGCGTTGTGCAGTACCAAGGGACAAAACTGGCGAAATATGGATGTATATTATTACCCTTTTTTTTCGGATGGGAAATCATCAAATGACTCCTCCCGCTCTGTTAGGTGAGCTTATTGCCATCAACCGGGCACAATTCCAGACAAAAAAATCCGTGATGGAAAACACCAATAACATGTTTAACCGATCTGGGAATCAAAACCAAGACCACATGCTGAGTTCGGATATAATAATTAAAACTAGTTTTTGTAAAAGAACGATTAGACGTTACTTTCGTCTAGGTTCAGAATGTACAATTCCACGGTTCCAAAAAGTCCATTTCCCAGAATATCCATTTCCCAAAACGTCCATTTCCCAGAATGATCATTTCTTAGAATGACCATTTCCCAGAAACTCCATTTCCCAGAATGTCCATTTCTCAGGAAGTCCATTTCCCTGAATGTCCATTTCCCAAAACGTCCATTTCCCAGAATGACCATTTCCTAGAATGTTCACTTCCCAAAAATTCCAATTAAAACAATTGCAGTTTAAGCTAGTGAAAAGGCCAAAAATTGTATGAGCCTGTACCCCAGATTTCACAAAAAAATTGACTTTCAATAAATATCCGTAATGTCAGGAAAAACTAGTGATTGTCGTCTTTGCTTTGTTTCTTTCTTTTGTTTCTTCGCTTTCCCAAATATTTTAATTGTTTCATTTGAAAGAATATTATATCAAGCTAAACTTTTCTTCTATGCCAAAGTTAAACAATTTAGAAAATTATGTGGCTTCCTCAAATAAACTTTGAAAGCAAACAATATTAAAACACGAGGCTTCATCAAAGAGAAGCATACTTGTAAAAATCTCAAAGATTTTCCCGAGCTCTTTTTGTGTAGGTAGCCGTCTCACTGCAAGCGATAAGCGAGTAGACGAGGTTTTGTTTGTCAGAGTTCGCAAAAATTACCAGTTACGCACGTTACGTAAGTTTTGTATCGGACAGCTGATATATTTTTCTTGATTACCATAATATTGGTAGCACGAAGAAAGTGGTTCTGTTTGGTGGTCTGTGCTTACACGCTTGAATATGGCTACACCTTCTGATCCATGCTTTATGCAGGGTTATTTTTAAATAACTGGCCAAATTTTCAGAGATGGTTTAGAATCGATAATATTTTCGATATAATGAAAAAAAAAACAATAAAAAAATCATTCCTGTCAACAACTAAAAAGCGAACGTGTGGATATTGCAACAGCACAATTCAATTCAACAACCTAGATGGGTAGCAGTTAGCGCACACATAAATTTGGCGGTGCATGTGCACGCACACCAGTGCGTTGATTCCCACTAGGTTTATGATTTAGAACATTTTTAGGACATTTTCAAATGAATGCTATTATTATTTAAAATGCACTTTTGGTTTGATATCTAGATTTTAATTTTAAATTTTGGCTGGTCATTGCTAACCCTGTTTATGTATCCCTTTAACCCACACGGGACCAAATATCTTTTTAAGGCGATTACATGAGCTAAATTAACAACTCTATTTGTAGTGGTTCAAACTTCGTTTGAAATACTGTTAGAATAAAGTTCTAATCAGCTTGCACTACAAAGTGGTTGTTACGTCAGTCACTGCGGCCGAATAGTGCAAAATCAGTGTTTTTTTGCGATTTACAAAAAATCTATTAATTGGACTAAAAAAGTAAACCACTATGATGCTAATATGTTGCTTGTAGAATTATTTGCCAAAAAATCAGAATGATCGCATGTATTTTAGTATGGTTTTTACTCTTTACAAGTTTTTTTTAGAGATAAGTTCGTCGAATAAAATTTGTTGTATTATGTTTTCAAAACACTATCGTACTAGCATATATCCTGAAGAATAGCATATATTTTTCTGGTTTTGTTTATTGCAGTGAATCATATGCTTTTTTGCATTATAAAACTCGCGTTTAGCTCCTGTAGTCGCCCTAAGCTCCCTTTGTATGTTTCTTGAGCGAGAAAAGTCTTCGTAGAGTCGCGTCGTGGACAGCGGGACAAAAGCCTTAAGCTGTTCGGTTCAGTAGCTAAGCGGTTTTCGCTAAGAACATGGGTATTGAGTACCGCTCGAAGCTGTGTTCCCATCTTAGATAACATGAAAAGATGGTTTCTCGAAGCGGATTTAGAAAATTGAGTTGTTTTAAAATATTGAACCGATGAGAATGTTTGTTTGTTCTGATCGTGTTTTTATTTTGAAGGTAGTGTACTAAACTAGAAAGAAGGTGACTGTTGAGACGAGATGTGGCGATTATTGAGTACAATATCATAAAATATGTGATTTCTCTTTTAATTGGTTGTTTTTTATAGGCAGGGAATCATTTGGTCGTGTTGGTTGGTGTTGCTCTACGCAAGATAAAATATGTATGTTATAGTGCTCAAGTGTATGCGCAATTTACATAGATGTCTGTACCTAATTTCCTTTTTTCTCATAGTCCGATTAGAGGCAATCCGACACGACCTAAGATGAAACGAAGGATCGAGGGCTTGACGTGTTCTTCGAAGGTTTGGCATTTAATATCATGAACTTCCAAATACCGGGCGAGAAACCTCAGAAATTCCTGATGGAAAAACACTAAACCATCGAGGTAATCAAGTAAACCATATTCATCCACAGACAGAATTCACACACTGCTCGGTATAGCATTCACCTTTTCTGCAATTTTCAAATTCCAGTGCCAGCCTCTTCAAAAAAAATTTCCCGATAGTAACAATATCGTCTGTCCATATCGCTGGCGGGCGACCAACAATTCTTTTCCCAGTCTTTGCACGCTACAGCTTTACCCCACCTATCATCACTGCACCTTGCTAGGTGTCCTGCTATCTCTCCCAACTAGCTACAAGATCATCATCATTCTCTTACCCTTGCCCCAATTTGGAGTCAGCGCAGCATGTCTTCTTCGTCCGTACTTCACTATCACTCGTCATCTCATCACACTTCTCCTTTCTCGCCATATCGTTCTTTACACAATCCATCCATCGATTCTTTGGTCTTCCTCTACTCTTATACCCGTCCACATTCATACTCAAGACTTTCCTCACGACATTTTCATATCTACAAGATAACAGGCCAGAATACAAAAGACTTAACTCACCAGGTATGCTAGTCCCTAATGCAACAAAGACAATAGCTGTGACAGAGTCCTTGATGCCCAACGTGCAGCCGAAGTGTGAAGCTACATCTCCGATGACAGCTGTTACTAGGCCGATGCAGATGATGGACACGACGAAGCAAACGTAGCCACCACCTATGTCTGTGAAACAAATATCAAAAATTAGTTTTTAGTTATAGGACATACCGGTATACAATGTATTCTTCAATGTTTTGAGAGCAGTGATGAAATAAATTATAGTAATACCTGCCAAATGTGTCACACAAATGTGGGCTTAAAGCAAGTCCGCTTCTATACCTACATTTGTAGCCAGTCAACATAGTAGATCAAAATTAATTAACAAAAATTCTGTGCATCTTACCAGTAGGTGGTATCAACGCAAACACGATCTTCCAAAAGAGCGTTACGACGTGAAGCACGTAATCGAAGCACGAAGGTGGCTCGTCAGGGTCATCAGAGCCTAGAAATAGTACCACATTTGAGAACTAACGTCATGGGCTTAGATTTAAAAGTATGACCGAAGATATTTCAGGTAATTAATGAATAAATGTCTCTTTATTCCAGTATCTCTTTAGCATCTCTTTACTCAAAAGCTGTTAGTAAAACTTACGACTATGTTACACTAGGCAACAGCTGACTGACTGTAATGAGCAGATAGAAGTGTCATATAAAATGTGATCAAATGTTACAGAAGTTGGGGTCGGCTTCCAGTCTTAACCGGATGCAGCTGAATACCAATATTTTACATGGACGGACTGCCTGTCTGGACTTTAGTTAAAATAATGCATTATCTTCAAAAACTATCCATAGTATTCATGTAAAACGATTATGACTATTCATTAGCATAAAATCCGGTGTAAGGGAATGACTTACCTGAGCTCGCAGTCAGCGCTTCTGAAAACTGTTCTTTCCACGAAGACGTGCCTATTATAATTGATGCGTTTGCTCTTTGTACAAGTTTGTCTACTGTGTTCTGAAACAAAACAGTACAATTATACAGGGTGTAACAAGTGCTGCAACCGTTCACATTAGATTCACACGCGCACGTAGCGTCAACTGCAGATTTTTGTCGGAATTAAGAATATTTCAATTTGTTGTACATTGAACTTTATTACTGCTTGTATAAAGCGTGCAACAGAAAGGTGAGGTTCTATTTCAGAGTGTGATTGATTCAGACTCTCAAACTGAACAATTATCTCCATAGGACCACCATCGAAATCGCGAAAACAAAATCACCCGTCCTATACATTTCGGTGGAGTAGGTATTGAAGTTTTGTACTCGACAGCTGATTTTCTTTACGCAACTTCGATGATGGTGGCTCCATGAAGATGGTTATTTATTTTGGTGTGAATCACATCCTGAGATATGACCGCTCCTTTCTGATACATAACATACTGTAGAGGTGCCAATATACATCTTTTGATGTGAAAAGGTCAGCAAGGTTTCAATATCCGTCTATCCCATTCACTCCCTCCCCAAGTGGCTTCGCGGCGACTCATGGCAGTCGTGACACGCTCATTCATTTATCTTCTCCGCTGTAATTTACTTACTTTAAACTCTTTGCTCTCCTTAATCCTGAGCTGAGCTCTGGTGATCTCTCCAGCTCTTGGAAGTCCCATCATAGCGACTACTGCCTCCTCCTCTGGCAGTGTTGCCAGATGATTAGCTTCATTCCCACCATTTACAGGGTTGTCATCATCTGCGACAAACAGAATAATATTAATGATTTCAAAAAAATGATAGACGTAAGTTTTGGTTTTTTTTCTGAGCACATTTAAAGTGATGCTTTTAATACGTGGAATTTGGACATAAAATGGAATATGGAGGGACTTAAAAGGAGAATTTATAGGACTCAATTACAAAACAGTATTATCTGGGGACACTGACTTAATCACAACTTCAAACTTACCTGTTAAAAATTCTGTACCTTAATTACGTAACACATTTGTAAAAACAATTTGAAAAATTTCTATCGAAATTCCTAATCCATTGCTGCATGTGTAGGAAAAATTTGTTTGCTTAGCTACGTAAACAGCGCAATGAATATTGTTGGACTGTCAAAATTAAGGTATTGAAATTTCAGTGTGTTACGCGATTTAGCTGCTGGTTGACATAATCCAATCGAAACGGCAATTTGTCTGTGTTTAATATTGAACATGTCTTCATTTTAATGAGTTTCTGGTTTCGTCATCTCCAAAAAAGTAGTAGGAAGAGAAGTGCCATCGTCTCCTATACATACATAAATAAACAGCGTTTCCTTTTATAGGAGACGATGGCACTACTTTTCCCATCTGACCCCGATATAGGAACAGAAGCAAAGCGGATGGGAGCTAGTCCTATTTTGCAAATGAAATGGTCCAGCATCCATATATCAATCTGGTTTATCCTCTTAATTGCGAAGCGGATAGTGGCCTTAATTTCCGCAATAGAACATGGAAACAATAGCCTGCTATGTCCATTTATCACTGCCTATTAGAAAGTGGTGTTACCAGGTACTACTCACTAATTCGGGTTCTCGATTCGTGAGTTTTTGTTGAACAATAGTACTTTCACAGTTTTTATGTCTCGTGACTGGGACTGTACCTACGTTAAAATCTTTGTTTCGACAATTCAAAAGAACCTGTAACTGGCCTACTTGAAATAAATGCTTTGAATTTGATTTTGAATAAAGAAGACGCGAAGTAACCATACATAAGCAATCGAGTTTCATAAGGCTCGTGCCGTCCGGCAAATTTAAATCTAACATCTTTTAAAGGCTACAATCGTGTTTGAGTCGGCTCATCATGATGCAAGTTAAGGCGAACACCTGTCCTCAATATATTTCTAAATAAATTAGATTTTGCCACCCTGCTTCGCCAATTTATCTCGATCCGAAAATTTGTGAAGCATCCCTGACAGACATTTGACATTAGATTGAGAGGCTATACTGACCGAGGCCTGTCGAAATTTTTTACTTACAAATGGCGATATCTGCCACTTGCTCTTATCTGCTTCGGATCGGCTTTATTGTTGTAAGTAATGGCGAATCGAAAGTGCCAAACCGAAGAAGTGGGAACCTAGCACACCTCAAGAGCATACAATATTAAGTACAAACAATCTAAAGTTTAATAGAACCAAAATAATTAAACTTTGCCGTTTATATGTAAAGTCATCTCGTTCAGGGTAATAGCTTCGGGGCAGTTCTTTTTATATATAAGGGTAGGACGTGATCTGTTTAATCTATGCAACGCTCATTCTATATTGTCTTCACTGCCTAGAATTTTAAATAAGACGTGCATGGGTTGGGTCTTATCCTATGTTCTGGGAAGTTCTATGTTGGGAAGGCTCATGAGCCGTTGTATAGCAGTAGATTGGAATTACGACATAAGATCGCGCCACGTAGAAAGGCTAGGCAGATCGCACTCAAAACAATGTGCTCGTGGTTACATTGATTAGTAAGGGGGTCTTGGAGGTATTTAAACTTAAGTTATAACTTTAAAAACTTGTGAAAAAGTTGTAAATTTGACCGCTAATTTCACCATACGCTGAAGACCGCAACAAGTGGAGGCGCATCGCAAGGGCTACATCATCCAATGAGAAAAGTGCATCATCTTCAACCACGACCATTCTGTCAAGAATGTACGACTGAGGAGGAGGAGGGAATTTCACCATAACTAGAACCTTCTACTTGTGGTTAAATTAGGGGTCGAATTAGGGGTCAGACCATACCTGGGAACTTTCCCAGGTACGGTCTACACTAACAAAAAAAATCGCAATGATGACGGGAAGAACAAGTGCCTTTCCGTTTTGTTAAGGATTCTTTAACACCCATTATTTTTTCTATCTCTGACTCAAAGTTGAAATAAAACATATTTTCACTCGAAAATTATAACCTACGGGACTTGAATTTAGTAGGACTGACAGCTAGACACCAGTGTCAGAATGATAGGCTTCTGATTACGTATTCTGTTGACTCCGCGTACGAAGCCGTAGAATAGTTAGCAGATAGATAAGTACTGCCGTCAGTTTTACTTTGTGCTACTACACTACTACAACAGCCCATAACGTCCACTGCTGGATATAAGCCTCTCCCATGATGGGAGGAATTTGCCGTAATCTCCACGCTTGGCAGGCGGATTGGAGATCTCAATGATGAAAGACTAACAGAAAACGCTACTGCCCATTATCTGGTCTACGGAGGCGCAAGGTGTTCTGCCTCAGACATTAGTCGCCTTATACGACACCCGTGAGTGTAATGGGTTGGTTCTATTCTACTCTGCCGGATACCACTCGGCTAGCTTACTTTGTGCTATATCTCCGTAACTAGAAGTTTCCCAGGTATGGCCCGGAACAAAATGCTTGCAATGACGGGCAGAACAAGTGTCTTTTTTGGGGTCTTTTACACCCTTTATATACTTTACCTATGTAAATCCAAGCTCCAATTTAAATGAAATCGGAATGAAGTCACGTCTAAGCCGTAACTCTTTATGTACCAAGTACAGTAACAATGTAAAAACGATTAAATTGTTATTTAAGTAATCAAACACTTTGACGATCCAATGAAAATGTAATTTATTTTGATTACTAATTGAGTAAGTAATTCACTTATTTTAATTGTTAACGTAATGTAGATTTACGCTTTCACAGTCTGTGTCATGACTATAAATAATATCGAATAACGGACTTTACTAAGAGGAGCTCCTGGCTCGGATCGATATTAAGGTTAAGCCGTGCTGGCCTAGGTTGGTCTGTGGATGGCTGACCACACATTACAGACCGAGTTTCCTCCGTGCCTCTGTAAGTACGTTACGCTGTGGTCCTGGCTGTCATTTGTAGATCTTTGATAGTCGTTACAGGTAGTCAGTGGCCCGAAAGTTTGACAAGCAGTCCAATCAAGGGGTATCGAACTACCCAGTAATAATTGGGTTCCGAAGGTCAGATAGGCATTCGCTATGTTAAATACTGGTATTCAGCTACATCCGGTTAGACTGGAACAGACTAGACAGATGATAAATTTATGCAAATATATCATACACTAGCTGACGTCCCGCGGTTTCACCCGCGTAGTTCCCGTTCCCGTGGGAGTACGGGAATAAAATATAACCTATAGCACTCACGAATATTGTAGCTTTCTACCAGTGAAACAATTTTTAAAATTGGTTCATTACTTCCGGAGATTACCGGGGGGTAATCTCCGGAAGTAATGAACCAATATAATAATACATACAAACTTACAAACAACCTCTTTATAATATTATTAGTATAGATATAAATTTAGCAAAACATCGTGTTTTCTTTTACCTATTATACCGACTGATACTGTGTAAGTAATACTCTGTAGGTTGAAGGCGATTCAATTTGACTCCACCAATGCTCCACTTTATTACTCTAGTGGAGTACCTATACGAACGAAATTCCGGGCAAAACCTAGTCTACTAATAATATAAAGAAGTAACATTTGTTTGTAAGTTTGTATGTAGGGGGTAATCTCCGGAAGTTATGAACCGATTTCAAAAAATCTTTCACCATTAGAAAGCTACATTCACCTAGAGTAACATAGGCTATATTTTATCACCGTACTCCCATGGGAACGGGAACTACGCGGGTGAAACCGCGGGACGTCCGCTAGTCACCAATAAAATTATTAAAACCCGGATCATATCTGCCAGTTAGATTAACACATCCCGATCAGATCCGTTTTACTGAGCCCGTAATTTCACGCTCTGTGGCATCGTGTATTTGCTCGGCACTCGATCTACTAACACAATTTTACTGGTTCAACTGCCCCGATTCAGAAATTTTCGGTAGCGTACTGAATTGGGGAGTATCGTTGTGCATGCGTATGCTAAAAATATCTCGAGAAACATTCATTTGATAAGTCATACGGTATAATTTGCCTCGCAAAAGTACCTTATTGAAAATTCATTTATTCAAGTTACACGTTCATGTTTGGTTCACAGAAATTCATGATGAGTACTAAAACTAAAAAAAATGTTAATGGGTCCAGTTGATTCGCAGGAATTTCGATGTGACACACGGTTAGACAAACACAAAAGTGATTATATAACGGTTCCGTTTTTTCATTGAGGCGTACAAATATTTTTACAAAAAAAAACAGATAGGTATTTCATTTTTAGGGTAAAAAAAAATAAGCCCCCCAACCTAAAAATTAAATATCTGTTTTATTTTGTAATACTTTTTGTAACAGGTAACTCGTACCCGTACATGACAGGACATCGTCCAGCTCCCAAATAGCATTGCTATCACAGATCATAGAAACAAAAGATTGCTATGTTCTGTACTAGTGAAACAAAAGCACATCGCTAATCAAATTCTGGAATAACGTAACGGAGATTGGGCACACTGTGGAAATTTGGAACGTTCGGTTCAGCGATGAAAGTTGAAAATTCAACAACACGCTCAATGTCGCTTGCGTTATTTTAGATTAGACAAATTATGTCACTTCTTTTTGATAAACCAGAAACTCATGGAGAAGAAATAAATGTTAAAAATCTTAATTATCCTGAAAAGATCTTTAATGCTGCTTTTGCAAAAAGGATTTTTTTTTGCCTGGAAACTTAGGAAAAATGCTAAATGTGTTATAGCAGTAGTGCTGAAAATATGTTAAATGCGTTCTATTCTAAGGAAACAAAATACTTTCTTGAATAAAAAAAGAAGTTAACTAGCTCAATCCGAAGCGGTGTAACATAGTCGCATTCAGTGATAATTTCTAATGTTAAAGTAGGTAGATACGTCACACAAAAAATAACAGAAATAATTTTATATATTGTTTTCTTGCTCTAATCCCTAAAAATAATCATCAAATTAGTTTCTGTTTATTTGTCACTAGTAATTTACCCGCGACTACGTCCGCAAAATTGTGATGCATGATATAAATATAATTTACATATGCCTATAGCACCCACGAATAAATAATAATTAATAATTTTATTAATTAAAAAAATTATACAGGGTGTAAAAGACCTCATCACGAAGCCGTCAACCAAGCATTCTGTACATCAAACTAAGTAACTTTACACAAAAATGATTGCTGGGAAACGACTTTGTTTTTGGGGTGAAAAAACATGTTTTGTGGTAGAACTCAATGTAACGCACTCAAAACATTGTGCTGATAGATGGATTGAATAGTACGGGGGTCGTGGAGGTGTTAAAAAGTAAAAATCTTACATTAAAAACTTGTATTAAAAAAAAAACTTTTCAAAAAGTTGGAACTTTGACCCCCAATATCTCCGCAACTAGAAGGTTCTTAGGTATGGCGTAGAAAAAAAAATGATCGCAATAACGAGGAGAACAAGTGCCTTTCGACTTCGTGAAGAGGTGTTTTACACCCTTTATAAAAAAAAACTTTTTTTTTTATTAATTATTTAATAATATTCTGGCAGTGAAAGATTTTTTGAATTGGATCACTAGTTCTGAAGATAAACCCTACACATATATACAAAGTTCAAAAAAAAAGTGATCTCTTTATAATGAATATCTTAAATATCTCTATTTGTCTAGCATGTTTAATTAAAAAGCGATAATCATAATGCTTGAGTAGTTTTTCTAGCTAACTAAACGATCCTGTATTTTCAACGTATCCACCCACTATAACATTGATTGCATTACTAGATATAACAAACCATATGATCTTACTTGTGCACACATAGATACAGTTCCGACGACAGAAAGCAGAGAGAAGAAGAAAGAAGAATATAAAATAAATATCAAGATTTAGAAGTTCTTTTTAAGTTATAAAAGTGCAATATGGTGGGACTAGCACGAACTCACGAAGTAACAAGCAATAGGCTAGTTTCCACCATCAATAAATTGCAAATCTATTTAGTCCGTCAGATAGAGTATTGGAAAATAATGGACACGTATTTTTTGTTTTTGTAAATCAATGAATATTGACAAAGATAAAACGCATCAAAACTCGGGAGTGGGGGCTCGTGACGTCAGAACGCTCTAAAAATTATACCACGTCGTGACGTATTGAGAATTTTAAAAGCGTCGTATCTTCGTAAATTTTGGTTTACGTAACAAAAGAAAAAATACGGGTCAAACATTATTTGATATTTTAACTAACTAAAGGGTAGGTCAGAAAGACCAGTGCTGGCTTTAATACCTGTCAGTGTTGCCACCTTCGCCTTTATCGGGCTGGATCTAGCACTTTTTACTGTTGGTAAACTCGTATTTTCCTGCATTAGCCCGAAAAGAACAATCTAGCCCTTTTCAAGCGATACGAAAACTTCTTATGAAACAATGCGCGCCATGTAGTATAGATTTTGTCTATTCACACTTTATAATCACTAATTGGGTACATTAAGGGTTTGTTATGGTAACATCATGTGTGAATGTTTTGACTTCTGCTTCGGCAGATATGATTTTGGAAGATTCTGATGAAGACTCTGATTTTTAACAATTTAATATAATTAGATTTTGCACTTTCATAATTTACTAAACAATTTTTAATCCTTTGTAATATATTTTGTAAATAAATTTTGCAATCAAAAGAGGTGCTAGAAAAGGCTAAAACCTTTCCAGCACCTCTTTTTATGGCAAAATTCGCTAAATCTAGCTCATTCTAGCTTGACCGACTGCCCCTTTTCAAAAACCAAGGTGGCAACACTGATACCTGTTATTATTGTGAAAAGTGTTGCATGACAAGAAAATAGGTTGCTTTGATCATTCAGGCAAGAAACTTGCATAAAAACTAAAGTGTCATACATACCCATTGTCACTAATAAACGATGTCTAAACGTTGAATTTTCAAATGTCGGTGCTGAGTCGAGAATTGAAAATCCGACCGTGCGTTTTTTATATTGTCTACATTTTTGTGTCATCTAATATCGTAAGTGCAAACGGAGCATAAGTCCTTAATTGATAAAGGATCTATGTAGTTAAAGGCCACTCCATTAATTTAAATTTTTGTAAAGGTGATACGGAAAAATCTATTCAGATCATAATTCATATTTAGACGACCCGAATGGCGCAGCGGTAGTGAGGCTGCTTTACGTTCTTACGGTCCTGGGTTCAAATCCCGGTAGGAGCAAATTTTTTTGGGATGAGCATGGACATTTGTTTCAGATGGACATGGATGTTTATATGTACGTACGTTTATAATAAGTATGTATTTAGTATATCAACTATCTGGTGTCCACAACACAAGCCTCGTTGCTTAGTGTGGCACTAGATGGTGCTGTGTGTATGTCGGGCAATATTTCTTTATTTTATTTATTTATATTCTAGAGGTTCTATTAAAAGTAGGTACCACTAAAACTCAATTCAGAGGAATACTATATCATGCCTGTGATCCCTAAAGGGCTATGCAGAGATAAACCAGTCAGTTTGCCAGTTAGATTTAAGTCCCATGTTATTGGGGCGAGCCTATTGCCATAAACCGGGCTCACATCTAGACTCAGGGCTGCTACTGAGAAATTTCTGATAGAGGAGCCCAACAACACTTCGCCCCACTCGGGAATCAAACCCAGAACCTAATGTTCACCAGTAGCACTTAACAAGAACTTTCATGTACTACTAATGTAAGACTCCTTGGCTCTGGGCCTGTGAACGGTGAGCTATGGGCTAGCTCGCCGTCCGTCCGTCTTATGATGACAGGCCGTGTCAACGGCGCGTTCGTGTTCCACGCGCACCTCAAAGAGAGTCAGCAAAAGGAAGGGGTCCGCAAGGACCGATGCCTGCCGGGGTTGCGGGACTGTTCGAAAGAGATACCGTGGCCTCGGAACACAAAGGGCGATGAAGGAACATGGATGGGTTTTAGTCAGTAAAAGTCTGACACTACACTGAAAAAAAAGCCTTCTTGGCTCTCAAAAATAAGGAAGTTATAAAACACGGGAAACATAATACAGTTCAATTTTTCCCTGATTAATTTACGACATGCCACGCCAGAGGAAATCCAATTATAATAAAAAAAGAGAAGTGAAGATGGAGCTATCCGAAGCTGAATACATCACAAGGGACTCGCCCTAAATCGTGGCAATCAAATTATCCTAAATACCGACACGGTTGCATTCGGGCCCCCATCCTGTTAGTGACGGATATTAGATAAAAAGATTTGCTTTATTTCATACTAGCGGACGTCACGCGGTTTCACCCACGTAGTTCCCGTTCCCGTGGGAGTACGGGGATAAAATATAGCCTATGTTACTCAGGCTGAATGTAGCGTTCTATGGTGAAAGAATTGTGATATCGGCGCAGTCGTTTTTGAGTTTATTCATTACAAACATTCACACAAAAATACAAATCTTTTCTCTTTATAATATTAGTGTAGACAAAAATACAAAGACTGCCTTGTTGAGGACCTGGGTTTGATTCTCTGATCAGGTGCTATTGGGTTATCCTAACAGGAATTTCTCAGTAGACAACCACGACGTTTGGATTTGAGCCCAATTGATGGTAATAGGCTCTCCTTCTTTTACATGGGACTGAAATATAATAGGGTAGATGACACCAACAATAATTCCAAGACACCTATCTCTAAAAAAAAACACTTTAGTTTGAGCCTGAAATCCCGATTTATTTTCAATTAATTGCCAAATTCTATTTTAGTTGCTTTGAAATCAATAAATAGTTGAGTCATTGAGTTGAATAAACAGTGACGTCACAGTTGGCTATTGCCATACAAAATCTATGAGAGAACCGCGTTTTGACAGCTCTTAAAAAGTATCTCAATTGATTGGTGTGTCATCTACCCCATTCTCAAGAAGTGAGTTAAGCTACTATTACGAGTAGATACACTTGTCTGCCCAACCCTTCCGAGATTATAGGCGTGATAATATGTTAAATTATTTGAAGCTCTTAGATTAGAATGAGTGAATGAGGAGCTCATGGCTAAATAATAACAGCCGCTCGGGTCGATCGTTAGGTTAAGCCGTGCTTGCCTAGGTTGGTCTGTGGATGGGTGACCGCCCATTACATACCGAGTTTCCTCCGTGCCTCGGAAAGCACGTTAAGCCGTTGGTCCCGGCTGTCATTTGTAGATCTTTGACAGTCGTTAGGTAGTCAGAGGCCCAAAATGTCTGACAACCAGTCTTACCAAGGGGTATCGTATAACCCGGTACTAACTGGGTTGTGGAGGTCAGATAGGCAGTCGCTCCATGTAAAATACTGGTATTCAGCTGCATCCGGTAAAACTGGAAGCCGACCCAGTTGGGAAAAGGCTAGGCAGATGATGATGAGATTAGAATGAGTCTGTCCCCATTCTGACTCAATTACTGTATTCAACTCAGACATATTTTACTGTCTTGTATCAATATTTATGGCAGAGTACTAGTACCATCGATATCACAACGAAAAAGAAATCTTATTTACTTGTCTTCCTCGCAACCTTTGCAACCCTTAGGGAAACTAGATTTTCCAAGCAGGTACCGATAATGTAATCAGTGTAAAGGATGCGGCACGAACTTAAAGGTACCGCTTCACAGCAGCCCTCAGCTATGCTAAGCTTTTTATGAACAAAATGATAAACCAGCTAAAAAAAATCCACTTCTGAGATACAGCTTCTCCGCATTACAAGAGTTGCACTATAATCCACAACACTGACCCAATGTGAGTTGTTGGATGTCACATGCCTCCGAATTTTTGTATTTTTAGACATGCCCTTTTTCTCTTTTCAATAGGGAATATGCATAATTTTCTTTTTATTTATTTCGATACGGAATATTAAAGTAGTATAAAAATAATGACAAAAAGCGAAAACAAGACATAAATCGGCCAAACAACACAAAAGTTATATCCATTTAAACTTTTGTTTCTTTCTCTTTCTAGATAAACGGAATTTAGTATGGATTTTGTACGTCGATGCAGCGAATGACGTCATTTGCTGTATCGGATCTCTCTGTCTAATTAGCAGTTTCAAATGCTTATAACTTAGTATTTTTTATAGATATTAAAAACATTATTTCACTTTGCTATTATTATATCTGACTCCCTTCTCTCTTTAATGTTTATGTTTTCATTTATCATGCTAAACCATTTTAAAATTCTACATTCACTAACCATGGCTTTAGAAAGTAAATTGAAAAAAAAAAACTATTAGTATGCTCAACTACTCTACTCCTTTTCTACTCTAAACTAGACTGAAGTAACATCTATGCACACTAAAAGAAATGGAGTGGCCTTTCCGAAACTTTAGTTCTTTTTCAAATTCTTTTTACTCATTTTTGTAACTGTACGAATGTGAACTGTATGATTATTTAATTAAATCCACTACTGGATACAGTTTAGGCTATCATAACTAATTAAAATTCTAGTAATTTCTACAAGAAAGAAACTAATACTTACAAAGATAAGGACGAAAATGACTTCAAAATCTTTGAATACAATATCTTGTAATTGCAAAGTCTTATGTCGCTGTAGTTTCAAAGGTACTACACCCTTCGAACATAGATATTAGTTATTTAGGTGTTTATTAGTAATTATTTTATTACTTTTTGTAGGCAGAAGGACAACATTATGTTAAGAAACCATTCAAAAACGAGGTGGATATAGGTACTTCCAACAACATTGAATCCTGACCCGCTGTATGTTTTATTTTTTGCAGACATCCATGGATTGGACACAATATATTTTCCTGACGCCCAACTTGATATATAGGGGGCGAGCCTAATTGCCATCAACCGGGCACAAATCCAGACTCCGTGGCTGCTATTGAAAAATTCCTAATGCAAAAACCCAATAAAACTGTGCCCACTATACCACTATACGAAGCAGTCAGCTCGGTTCAATGATTTAACATTTTTTTAAGAAAAAAAGGTCATCTGTGCACCTCCTTAGAATCATAAAAGATAATCATTAATTTTATTTATTCCAACCCTCTACTTCTCCTTATTAAAATTCTTGATAATCAGCATAAAACACACTAACGGTACAAATGACAAAAGTAACTGACGATCAAAAGTAAAATAATGTTCCAGCGAGTGAAACAAAATGTCTGCCTGAAATATTCAAAGGTGATGGTTTGCATTACAAATTTTACCCTGCTTTCTTTATTTCCTCATAGCTCCAAATGTGCTGAATAAATGTTTTTAATGTGGTCGAAAGGCGGATTACTTGTGTTGTGTTGTTTCTGTGTTTTTTTATATGTGAGCTGTTCATTAAATATGAACTTTAAAAAAGGAATTTCAATAGTTTAGTGGGGAGCCTGGCCTGCTAAACAGTCTAGGTTTTTTTTTCAAAATAGCAGCAATAAATAAAACCTGTACTAATCAATACAAACAAGTATGAAAAATGGTGGAAGAATAGGCAGGCATTTAAACCCCTTTAATTTTTATAAATCTTGTCTTTTTGTCCCATTAAATTGTTTTTTTTTTGGTTTGCTCCAATTTATTATGTTTTCTTTGTTTTTGTATGGTTTTCCGTAGACAAACAATATAGGTTTTAAGTAAACAACGAACACATCCACAACATTTATCAATACGAAACAATTAATTAATGAGGAAAACTAATACCTACGAAAATTACAAAAAATAAATACCTAAAAGAATATTATTCGGAGATCATAACAGAGCAGAGTATAAATATGCTGAACAAATATTAATATTTATTTTCCGTATTCTCAACTGCTACGGAGTAAAACGAATTGGACAAAACGCAAAAAATATTAGCTATCTATCCTATTACATTTTTTTCGCAAATTTTTGATTTATACTTCCTGCATCAAATTATTTCGATCGGCGTACACGAGTCGATAATAACAGCGATCTCCGGACGATTGTCGATTGTTATTGACGAAAATTAGAGACCATCTGACATGAGACTGAGGAGCGACCTGAATTGACGCAGAATTATAGTACTTTAATTTTATTTATTGCAATTTTGTCTTATTATATTGACAAACGAAAACTAATGAAACGTTTTCATTGTAGATTGAGGTTTTATATCATATTAATTTATTTGTTAAAATTTAGTTTATTTGGAATATAATGGACGTTGAATCAAGATATTTATGGCTTAAATTAAGCTTTCTTTACGATTTTTTCCGTGAAAACTCAAGGAATTTAAAGAAATTCTAAAACTCCAATAAACAAGTAAACATTCAACTTATCTTTTAGTCATTTCAGCTTTTATAAGAATGGAATGTAAGAATGTGAATTTGAGCGTCAAAGTTCCATCACCGACGGTTTTTCTTGCAAACTGAGTTCGTAAAATATTTATAGTAAATTACACGAAAAGAAAAATGAAAATGTGTAACTCCGACTTACAAGAAAGAGAATGGCACTATCGTTATCCATAAGCAAATAATTAAAATATCTTACTGCTGCTGAAAATTACTGCGTCAAAAATCACGAATTTGCGTAAAAAATGTAATAGGACTCTTAAGCTACACTCAGAAACATCCGTGTTTTCTAAAAGTTTATTATGTGTGCCTTAGGCTATATCGTGATAGTTTTATAAAACAAGTGTTAAAGCTTTTCTTTAGTCTGGGTTTTCTTGTACCAGTACACTAAGTTAAATAAATAAATTAATTAATCTGTAGTAGGTTCAGTAGGCAGTACGTAGTTACTCTTTGATCTTGAACTGGTCTAGTCTGCGTAGTTTAATACAAAATATTATAACCTTTTAGAGGAGAGCAGCGGTGGCCCAGTGGTGGCGGCCCCGACTTACGAACAGTAAAGTCGTGGGTTCGAACCCAGACAGGCGCAATACTTTGTGTCATTTATTTCATCGCCAATGCTCTCAAAACGGTGAATGAAAACATCCTGAGGAAACCGGCATGTCCTAGAACCGAAAATTCAAAGACATGTGACATCTACCAACCCGCACTGGGCCCGCGTGGTGGATTATAGCCCATTTCCTCTCATTGAGAGGAGGCCTTTTTTTTTTTTTTTTTTTTTTAAAGGGACAAGCCCGCCACACTGTTCCCAACCACTGTAACTCCTGAAAGCCAGAATCAACAGTGGCGACCACCAGAAAAGCGCCGAGACAATGAAGCTCGACGAAGTCCCAGAGAATGAATTTAACTGTCTTGGATCCCGCAACGAAATTAATCAGAAAAGTATAGCGGAGGAGTAGGAAAATCTGTAATTTCCACTTCCCTCCATATCAGCAGGAGACACAAAGAAACAAGGCCAATAGGCACAAAGGGACGTTCACAACTGGGATAGGCCCAGTTGCCTAGCACCACGGATAAAGTATTAACATTAATGGGTCCTAAGTTGTGAGCAGTTATATTTGATTCCAATAATAGGTATGGCAAAAACGCTTGAACGCACGGAAATTTGTTCTAGTTTCTACAAGGTCTGTGTAGTAAATAACTCCGGATGTAACCTGTACACTATCCAACATAATATTGCGTTCATTCTGCCAAAGACTGCACTCCCATAAAATATGATGTGCTGATTGTTCATATTCGCAGTCAGATGTGGAACATTGACAAAGAGGCGAGTCAACAAGCTTGAAGGAAAATAATTTACTCTTAAAGTTACCATGACCGGTGAGAAATTGAGCAACACAGTGATCAACCTCCAGCCATGTCCTGGCCAGCCGTTCACGAACGGATGGAAAGAACTGGTGGAGGTGTCGGCCCTTGATGGAATTATCCCACCTACATTGCCATTCAGACAAAAGTTCCTCCCAGACGTCGGTCTGTGGTTTGAATAATCTAGAAATCTTATCACGGTCACGTAGGGTTAAAAAGTCTGCGTCCGTGGTCTCACGCGCGTTATAGTAGTAGTATAGAATTGGGAATTCTTTGGCTTGCTTTTTGCGTGTCACGCCAAAGACTTCACTCGTGATGGACTGTCAGCTGAAGAAAGTGCTGAAATTATGTCAGACACCTTCACTTACTGTGCTGACATCGCCATTGGTCGCGCATCTATGACCAACATCCATAGATGTGATTGGTGGTGTGACTACTTAATTGAGCAGCGTAAAAGCTATCGCCGAGCGCGCAGACATTTAAACAAGCTTAGAAAACAAAAAGTCACCGGAGACCCACTTAACTTTGCTTTAAATGCATTTAGAGTTGCCAAGTCCCGCTACAGAGCATCAGTGGAAAAGTCTAAGGGTAATTTACTGCGAAAAATAGTAGAAAAACTAGATAAAGAAGGTCCGTGGTCTCCTTTGTATCACGAGTTCAAAGCTAATCGATCAGTCGACCTGGCGTTTGTCCAGAACATTAAAGTAAATAATAGACACACGACCGGTATTGAGGAAACAACCGAAGTTCTATTAAATAGTCTGATACCTGATGATTCGCCAGTAAATGACAATGACTACCATCAGCAGATCAGAGCGTGGGCATCTGTGCCACCTGAATCACCAACGTCAGACCTTCCATCCATTGACGAATTCATTAATCTTGTCAGGAAACTGCCTCTTAACAAATCATCAGGTGAAGATAAAATATCTAATCGGATGATAATAGAAGCTTGTAAAACAGCGGGTGACGCCATTTTATCTGTTTTTAACCGATGTATTGCGGACGGCGTTTTTCCTCGTGTATGGCGACGTGGCTTTATACGAATAGTTCCAAAAAGTGGTGATAAGCCACCAGACGACCCTAAGTCGTACAGGCCCTTAACCCTACTGCCATCTTTGGGAAAACTCCTGGAGCGCCTTATCGTTCCACGTTTGCTGCCAGACGGGCCAAAGTTTCATAACAACCAATTCGGTTTCACCGTGGGAAAATCTACCGTAGACGCGGCACTTTCTGTTAGAAAAATTGTTAATAACTCGGAACACAAGTACGTGGTTGGAATCTTTTTAGATATTTCCGGGGCTTTTGATAACGCGTGGTGGCCGATGCTACTACTTAAAATGAAGAATCGCGGCTGCTATAAAAACATATATAATCTTGTTTATTCATATTTTTTAAATGGTTCCGCGAAACTCAAACTCGGACATCATTCTATGTCAAAGTCCCTTACCATGGGATGTCCTCAGGGCTCGGTAATCGCTCCGTATCTGTGGAATTTAGGTTTCGATGATTTTCTCGCGATTCCTCTCCCACCCGGCTGTTCATTAACCGGTTACGCGGACGACGGCCTGCTGCTCATTCAGTCGAGTACTCGGGCTGGACTCGAGAATTTAGCTGACACTTGCCTACGATTAATATCTCAGTGGGGCGATCGAAACCGTCTGACCTTTGCACCGCAAAAAACTTATCAACTAATTTTAAAAGGTAATCTTAAATCGTGGCCTAGTATTAAATTTAATAACGTTCCCGTGAAAAGAAAGCAGTCCGTGTGCTACCTTGGTTTGGTCTTAGAGAAGAATTTTTCATTCATAGATCATATAAAAACTGTCGGTGAAAAAGCTAAAAAGAACTTTTATGCCTTAACTAGAATATCCAAATCTACGTGGGGTCTGTCATTTCTAACTTTAAAGACCATTTATGGGGCTACCTATTTGGGGTGTATGTGCTACGGGGCACCTGTTTGGGCCGATAGGGCCACCATAGGAGCGGTACGACGTAAATTGCTTCAAAGCCAGCGTTTGGCTTTGATATTCTTATGCAAAGCGTATAGGACGGTTAGTACTGAAGCCTTACCGGTACTTGCAGGTGTACTTCCAGTCGATCTTGAAGTGCAGCGACGGGCTGCAATGTACTATAACGCGCGTGAGAGGAGGCCTGTGTCTCAGCAGTGGGAACATTTATAGGATGAAGATGATTATAACCTTTTAAACGCCATTGTCACATATACGTGACAAGCCCGTGCCCTGTACACCAAACGATACAAATATGTGACAAAATAGTAGGTGAAATTGGGGTTTGGCGTGGTGGGCACTCGTTTATGTTCTGGCAATCAAAAGGATAAACACGAAATGGTATATATGGTGTACCCACTTGGTATGTGATATATGTGTATTATATTACCGGAAATGTATGAAATCTAGGAATTGTATATAATTCCTAGGAAATGTATACAAACCCTAAAATAGATAGGAAATGTATGATATATTTTATAATATACATTTTTCCTAAGATATCTATACATTTCCTAAAGACAGATCGGAAAAGTGTTACATTATTGATGTTCTTATGGGGGAATATATAAATGTACTAACTTTAATGGTTCTCAATTTAAAATGTTTAGCTTTAAAATTTTGTCGTGGTTATTTATTTTTAAATCATTCAGAAAACCTATCAATCAACCTCAAACAAACAAAACACCAACCCAAATTCAAATTTCGAAACAGTTATAGGGCACACCATCTTAATAACAATTCTGATTTCAGTTCTCAAACGTGTTTTATTTATTTTATTCACAGAGAGCATTCGTTTTTATACATTTCCTAGTATCATTTCGGAATTACTTACAATTCCTAGGAAACGCATACATTTCCCAGGAAATGCATACATTTCCCACGAATTATGAGTCTTAAAGGCTCGGAATTGTATACATTTCCTAGGCATTGTGTACAATTCCTAGATTTCACACATTTCCGGTAACATATATACACACACACATGTAAAAATCCAGTGTCATACGTTCTGAATACAGATCATTCAGTTACCACAAAATTGAGGTCACTTCTAACCATAATATCATAGGACCATTAAAATATTAGAACTTCCAACTTTTTTCACAGTACCTTAAAACATCTCAGTTTGCTACTCCTTAAATGTTCTTAAGAACTCCCTAAAAAAACTTTCCAATAAAATCTTCACGTCACATCTTAGGGTTCCGTTATAAAGTATTCAAGAGACGCGTACGGATAACGGCTACGTGGGTTCCTTACAAGATCAACATAATGTTTCGGGACCTCAGATTTAGGTGTTATTGAGATTCGACCTCTACTTTCATTGCCGGGTCCAGAAGTTTTACTTTTTTATGGAGATCCAAGCTTGGTTGAGTTCCGGTGTACTTTACTTTGATGGGTTTTCTTTCAACGGTAGAATTAAACTTTGGGTTGTGTTTTTCTTGGTGAAATTAAGGAAGCGTGTTCCGAGACTTCTGAATATGGAGCTGATTTTTAGATTTATTAACACTAGCTTGTGTGTGTGAAATATAGACCTAAATTTGCAAAAAATGGACGTCATAACTCCACTCCAGATCCAAACTTGTTTTGAGAAATCGAACATTATTTTCTTTTTTTGGAAATTTTCATTCTTGACAAAAAATTGCAGATTCTGAGAAATCTCCGCCGTTTGAGACGTTAAACTGATACTTTTTTGATAGCTAATTAAAAAATATTCCTTCGTAAAATATTTGTTAAAAATAATCATCCATAAGAAATTAATAAAACGCGCGCTGCCATAATAAAGTTCAAGTTGTGAAATAATTGGGTATAATAATAAAATTAGTCACCAATTTCAAGGAACGCACCAAATTAACCAATCATCTTGTTTAAAATTACTTATAGCCATTTCTCAAGTACTCGTAGATGATGGGGTACATCCGTTACATAGCCAATCAGTGGTCCAAAAATTTAACAACCAGTCTTACCAAGAGGTATCGTATTACCCACTACCCAATACTAACTGGGTTGTGGAGGTCAGAGAGGCAGTCGCGCCTTGTAAAATACAGGTATTCAGCTAGATCTGGTAAGACTGGAAGCTGACCTCAACATAGTTGGGAAAAGGCTAGGCAATTTTTTGTCAAGACATTGAAACTGTATGAAGCAGAGTCGGGCACTAAAGATATAAAAAGCACCCTTTCTTGTTGATACCGCTCCTTACATTGTACATTGAAGGATTGATGATAGATTTTGATCTGAATTAAATGAATGAGATTGAAAAAGCCATTTCCTTGCTGTGTGATTGATAAATATTGCTATTACTAATTTGCAATGAAACCTCCGGAATTAAAAGCCGAATTACTTAATCAAGAAACTCAATCGTTTATTGCCCCATCTAATACTTCAGGTCGTTGTAAATCCTAAAGAAAAAAAAGAAAAAATAAGTCCAACCGAGTTCTATGTAAGTACAAAATAGTGTTTGTTTCTTCTTCTGTGATATCAACCCTAACATCTATAGTTGGTTTCTTTCATGGGCGTCACTTGGCCAAAACCTCTTCATCAAATAGGCATTTCGCTTTGGCACATAGATAATTTATAACCTGGACACATGAAAATTTTATCCGGGTTGTACGATCCCGTGAGACAATTAAATCCACCCGGGTGTTGTTTGTTGATATTTCATCATCATCTGCCTAGCCTTTTCCCAACTATATTGGGGTCGGCTTCCAGTCTAACCGGATGCAGCTGAATACTAGTATTTTACATGGAACGACTGCCTATCTGGATTCCACAACCTAGTGAGTATACTGTGTAATACGATACCCCTTGGTAAGACTGGTTGTCAGACTTTTTAGACCACTGACTACCTGTAACTACTGTCAAAGATCTGATCAACAAATGACAGCCGGGACCAACTGCTTAACATGCTTTCCGATTCACGGTTTGTTGAAATATGTATGTCATCATCTGCCTAGCCTTTTCCCAACTATATTGGGGTCGGCTTCCAGTCTAACCAGATGCAGCTGAATACCAGTATTTTACATAGAGCGACTACCTATCTGACCTCCACAACCCAGTTAGTAAGTACTGGGTAATACGATACCCCTTGGTAAGACTGTCAGACTTTTTAGGCCACTGACTACCTGTAACAACTGTCACAGATCTACAAATGACAGCCGGGACCAACAGCTTAACATGCTTTCCGAGGCACGGTTTGTTAATATACAAGGTGTAAAAGACCTCATCACAAAGCCGTCAACCAAGCATTCTGTACATCAAACTAGGGAACTTTACGCAAAAATTATTGCTGAGAAACGACTTTTTTTTTGGGGTGAAAAATCATGTTTTGTTGTAGAACTCAATGTAACACACTCAAATCAATGTGCTGATGGATGGATTGAGTAGTAAGGGGGTCGTGAAGGTGTTTAAAAATCTTACAATAAAAAGTTGTATTAAAAAAAAAAAACTTGTAAAAAAGGTTCCCAGGTGTGGTGTAGAACAAAAAATTGATCGCAATGTCGAGGAGAACAAGTTTCGGCTTCGTTAAGAGGTTTTTTACAGCCTATAAGTAGGTAGATATTCACAGAAAATCATTTTTCTTAACAGTTTTTTTTTTATTAGCTACGGTAGACTCGACCCAAATATGTGTGTAGCACCCCTGACTGTTCCATCTGATATAATCCCTTATTTGTCGCCAACATAAAAGGGAAAGGTGTCGCAGAATCAATAAATAGTCCACCAGTTCTATCAAAGGTTTTATTTGACTTTCTTTCTGCCAAATATTGGCCATTCGACCGAAAATGTCATTTTATGATGTGTTGTGGGCAATGTTGTAAGCTGGTTTGAGATGGTCCACTCGAGTGAAAGATTCACTTGAGTTGAGCGAATGGTTATCTGGGGGCACGGCAGTGGACGACGAGTCAAGCGAAGCCCATGTGACTCGCACTGTCAAAAAGTTATCAGATCTCATGTATAGCCAAGCTTTTAACTCTACATGCCCTAACTCTACAAGGTCTAACTTGTGAAATGGCCAAGCCACATATTTTGACTATAAGGTGTAGAGTTTGTGAAAGACATTGTAGAATTAGGGTGTGTAGAGTTAAAAGCTTGGCTCTACATGAGATCTGATATTTTTTTGACAGTGCGAGTCATAATTAGGTATGGTCTCGTCTTGGCAACATTTTACATGAAAATGTTTTTGGTGGGATTTGCATGATATAAATTGTTAACTTGTCACTTTTGATGAATTTTGTTCTTAAAGTGGCTGTTGCTCCAAAATACTGATATTCAACTGCTTCTGGTAATACTGGAAGCCGACTCCAACATACTTGGGAAAAGGCTCAGTAGGTGATGATGACTTATTTTGTTTCCAGACATTTTATTTCGAGTGAAAGTTGCCCAATGAAGTAAAAACTGGCGAAATTACGCAACAGTCTAACTGCTTAAACAATAATTAAGTGCGATGCGCTCAGCGGATTCACTACATATAGCTTTGACATATTATATTTCAATCTATTATCTGTCAAGTTCCTATGTGATAGTTCGATTGAGCAGTATTGCAACCTTATACAATTTGAGGTAAGCGTCTACATGTCCACATCGTAAGCATCAGACGCATCGCATCAAACGGATCGTAGTATTCTTTGTATAGAAAGTCTTACACTGAGGCCCTACTCTCTAACGTCCGTCCGTCCATCCGTCTCTATCCGTCTCTCTCGCGCACGTCTGCAGATGAGTGCGAGTGAGAGAGACGGATAGAAACGGACAGACGGATGGACGTTAGAGAGCAGGACCCCTGATCTTTACCGTACGGATCGCTCAAATCTGCTCGTCGGCAATACCGCCGCCGTTGCTGGTAAATCATCAGCAATCCGATTGCTGGTAGTTGCGTCAGCAAATTCAATCACTGCCAATACAGTGGACGCATTGTAAACAATTCATCCGTTTAATGCGAAGCGTCCGATGCATACGATGCGGACATGTGGACGCTTATCTTTAACCGGAAATGGTCACGTCAAAAAAAAAAACAAGTTCCGATGTCCGCAGTCCGAACCCGAGTCACACAAAAACCATAACATAAATACTTCAACAACGCATTTAATTTAATTTGGCACTCACCATACTGCATCTAACCCTTACACATGATTAAATCTTTTGACAAATCACACGAATTCAATAGACCAATTAATAACTGAAGCCTAAATTAATCAGTGGGTTCATCCATTACCTAGGCATTGATGTCGGCTGAATTAACACTTTGTAAGCGACAGAAATTTACTAGGGATGCACTTTATTTGCATAGATATCGATACTTTGAATCGATCCGGATCGCAACTATGAGATACGATTATAGGATTGTATCGAATGGTTTTGATCAGATTTTTTAAATATCGTACCGTATCTTTTTCTGTTATGCACGATAATATAAGATTTTTAAAAATACTTATAATATAACTATCCCTCTATGAAAAATAAACCCGGTATTTTTGTAGTCTTTTTGTATTGTTTTGAATTGATTGCTCATGCAATTTAGAACAATGTGGCACAATATGATCCATTCAATTCCATCCAATACCGGTATTTTTCTATAAAGAACATAACTGCTTGGATCGCAAGCAGTTATGTTCTTTTGTATTGATTCAAAATATCGGATAACCGGATCCTGTTGTATCGATACTGTAAAGTATCGGATCTGGTCGCGCATCACTACATATAAAGGATGTACCTACGTAAAATATTACTGATCGAACTGTTACCCAATGATTTATTGTGAACGATTTTATTTCGATTCATGGAGTTGGGATACAATTCTACTCCAATTCACTTTTAAATTATGCGGTTTGACCTATTTTTGCGCCACCGTTCATTTTGCCGTGTCCAATGGAAGCCGAAAAAAAATGTAAAATGTGTCTTTTTATAATATTTTCTTACCTTTGTATAGAATATTTTTTACCGATTGTTTGTGAATTTGTGAACATTGTAGGCCCTGTAGAATACCAGCCTGGCGCTTGTTAACTTTTTTTTTATCTTGTTTTACTTTATTGTGTAGTAAGCAATGACTTATTGTCGGGCCTTCGTTGTCCTAACTAAGTACTAATGCTGTAACATTATAATATTGTAAAACCAAATCATTTTAGGTTCTGTATGGTGTCGGACGTAAGAATAGCACCATCCCATATCTTCCCGTGGGTGTCGTAAGAGGCGACTAAGGGACTTACCAGAGAATGGGCAGCAGCGTTCTCTGTGCTTTGTAACAACCACATTGCGATCGCCAACCCGCCTGCCAAGCGTGGCGATTATGGCAAAAACCCCCCTTTGGGGGAGGCCCATGTCCAGCAGTGGACGTCTTGCGGCTGAAATGATGATGATGATGAAATCATTTTAAAAGAGGTAACCATGGAGTTTCTTGTCGGTTCTTCTCCATAGGAAACGATCAACCCAAACCCTACACACTTTGTCGATGTAGGCCAATGTGAAATAAAATATTTTGATTTATGCAATGTTTTCGGTTTCGGTAGCCGTGTGGTATCCGGCAGAGTAGAATAGAACCAACCCATTACACTCACGGGTGTCGTATAAGGCGACTAATGTCTGAGGCAGAACACCTTGCGCCTCCGTAGACCAGAGAACGGGCAGCAGCGTTTTCTGTTAGTCCTTCATCACTGCGATTTCCAATCCGCCTGCCAAGCGTGGAGATTACGGCATATTTCTCCCATCATGGGAGAGGCTTACGTCCAGCAATAAAGTCCGTATTAGTTTCAAACAATACTACAAAAATATGTTTTTAGAAGAACATGTTCAATATTAATACCGATATGAAGTCATTTAGGTGCCTTAAATAGCACAATAAGAATAACAATCACCAGCAAGCTACACACACTTATAAGCTTTATAATCAAACCAACTACTTACAGGCATATCTTTTAACTGAGATGGTGCCAGAGGTACTGTTCTTTGTTATTTGTGACCTTTATTCTCTTTGATATAAGGTTTATATCTGTGGTATGATAACTGCGACAGACCTCTAGCTGTGTCGGTGCAGGAAGGTTGTTGACGCCCGTCAGCGGAAAAATGAGATTCCGCGGAAAAATCCTTGAACACTTTTTTGATGTTACTGTAAGTACAAAATTCGACGCAGATATGCTTGAGGTTGGACGAGCGCCCAATTTCGTACTGAAAACCAATACTGACACAGTTCTTTATTCAGTAACATCAACAAATTGCACGAGGGTCAGTTTCCACCTGGGATCTCTCGACACGTGACCACACCCTTCCCGCACCGCAGCTACCTCAAGCACCGTCTCAGTTTAGCGGTATGTCTTAATCTTAACTAACACAGGCACAGACATTAAACATAACATAATACACCTACAAGCATAACAAACACTACGTGAATCGCACACAAACAAAAACCAAGTGAATGACAGACATTTTTTTTATTTTTTTTACAAATAATCCAATTTACTCACCTTCATATTTTTATGAAATACACAATCGAACCGAAATACAATAAAAATACCATCCAGTGGCGGTCCCTACATAAACCTAGGTACGGTCTAGGTCCAGCGAACCTGGGACAGTCAGTTCCACTGTTATGTCCAGTAAGACACACTTCAGTGGTAATTAACCAGTATCAGCTGGCTTCTTATTGTATTGAAACTCCATACTTAACTAGGCCAGTAAAATTTTACCACTGACGTTCCCTAGTGAGCCGAACGACCCCTAACCCGAAATGTTTACCACAGCATGAGCTGCTCTTCTACGACGTAAATGAAAAAGAGTTCTAACTTCCCTCACTCAACCTTCAAAATCGTACAGTAGGCCGCATTATGTCACTTTGACATTGAGCTGACCTAACGTAAAGCTGAATTTCAATAGAACAAGAGGTCAGCTTATTCTGGTATAATACCACTGTCTCTGTCCGTCTCCCGTACAATAGATTCCTAAGCTAAATCATTTTAGTAAGCTTTACCAGAATATTATTATATTCTATTTCTCAACTCAACATCTCAACAGTTTTTTCGCTCATTCAGAAACCCATTTTCTTTATATAAAGAGGTTATCGGGTTGGAAAACTTGTCTAAATCGGACGTACCAATCGTAAATCTATATCTCGGATCATTTAGCAATTCCATTTTTTCCCGCTATCTAGGAATAATCTCACATTTCTGAAGATAGTTTGTATAAAGAAATATGGTCTGTTTCCAAAGTATCTGATGAAAGTGTCAACAAAAGAATGTCGGTATTAAACAATTGTTGTTTGAGTAATTAATCTCGGCAAACTGAGGTTAATTACTCAAAATACAATTAAAAAAACAAACTCACTCTTACTTAACTCAAACTTAGGCCTGAATTTCTATCACGCTGACGGTCGGTCGCGCACGGTCGGTCGCGTACATCAGCGAAAAACAGTAGCAAATACGTTACAGGAATTCATGCCTTAGTGCTGCCAAAATGAGCCAATCCACAATCTCTTATTCTTTCAGTTAAATAGGTATATTTTGTACAATTATCAAAATGTTGAAAAATCAGTTTTATACACATCGAAAACGTATACTTAGATCAGATTTAGAATTAATAAAATTATCTTTTTTACTGTTCAAAATCAGTACAACAATCATGTAATGTACCTACTTCACAAAATGGTGGAAATTATAAAATGGGTTGGTACATTTGTGCAAAAATACACTAAATTGTACAATGAAAAACATAATATATCAGGTAAATTAAAAGTAGAATTTCAGGTCCAAAGAACAAAAAAAAATCAAAGCACTCAATTTGTAAGTGCCACTACAAAGAGTCTGTGAATCCCTGTACATTTTCTTATTTATTTGTTTACCATTTTACCAGACACTCTTCGAACAGACCTAACAGACAGTACCACCTATCTAGGTCAGACAAACACAATTGCTTCTACGGATAGCTAATATTATTAACGTTGAGCTAAGTGCTTATCACGCCAATCCATTCACGGTGACAAACGACTTTAATGGACGCAACGTCGGCCATGATGACATGTTTATGATGCAAGCTGCATTCATATTTAAAGGCATGGTTTCTTGGAATATGCTGCTATAGTATTCTCACAACTAAGGTAAAGTAGTTGGAACTACGAGTACATTCAAACGATTATAAAATTGAACATTCTCGCATCGAACATTATACTGATTTAGTTAAGCTTTTAGCTAGATTTTAAGAAGCTCTGAGCCGTGTGGTATCCGGCAGAGTAGAATAGAACCAACCCATTACCCTCACGGGTGTCGTATAAGGCGACTAATGTCTGAGGCAGAACACCTTGCGCCTCCGTAGACCAGAGAATTGGCAGCAGCGTTTTCTGTTAGTCTTTCATCACTGCGATCTCCATTCCGCCTGCCAAGCGTGGAGACCACGGCATATTCCTACCATCATGGGAGAGGCTTATGTCCAGTAGTGGACGTTATGGGCTGTTGTTGTATGAAGCTCTGAAGGGAGAAGTGTAGGTAGACCAAGGACCAGATGGGTTGATGACTTTCAGAAGATCGCGGGTAAGAGCTGGTTGTGACAAACAGTCGTATTTCTATGTAACTCGATGAATAAGCCAATAGGTGGCAATGACGCCATCAGAATTCTATGGTAGCGTTTTCATAGAGTTGCATCTACACCAGTGTTGAACCGGTTTGCAGTTGCAGACGTCTTCAAAAAGAGCTCCTTTTGACAAATAGATATTGTTGGTTATAAAAAGGGTACTTTATGAATCTGCTAGCAGGTCAACGCATTTGAAGAGAGAAGAAGGTCGCAGCTGGACTTAAAACATGATGACTTTAAAGTTAGACAACCTACAGCTATGCCCTACAACTTTGTCAATGGTGTTCTGACATGTCCGTTTTGTTCTCGGAGTTTTTCGGCAAAAGATGGATATGCTAGCCACTTGTGAGCACATGAAGAGCAGTACAAAAGAGCTTGCGACAGCCATTCTAGAAAGCTATTGATGCAGTCACTATGTATTTTATCACATGTATGTTAGTCTGTAAGGTATTATTTATCTATGGGCCAAAGATGCCTGAAAATAAAGTTTTTTTTTATTACTATGGGCGAAATCCATCATGACTTTAAGGGCCTCAAAAAATATCTAATGTTGATTTACTGTTTTAATGCGAGAATATTCAATTCACAAGCCTCGAAGCAAGGCGAAAAAACAATCCTCTTGACACTTTACCCATACTTTCCTCAAAACCAACACCACATTTCCTTTAGCAAAAATTCTCGCTTCAAAAAACGATTGCGTACGTTGCGTCCATTACATAAATTGCTTCGCCATCACTTACCGGGTGAAAACTGTACTGATACCGATGCCGACGCGTCGGGGAGGAACGTTTGAAACACCTCTGCAGAATTTGGGTTATATCATGCACAAACAAAAGGAAATAATAAGCGATGGACGACTAATTTCTAGATTTTTGCGGACTAGGAGAACGCACAGCATAATATCTCGAGGTGTGTTCATACGTCTCGATTTAAATTAATCATTTTTTTTTGTAAAGAAATCTTACAAAGCATAATACATTTTATACCAATAGGCTATTTTCCATTATCAATAAATTGCAAAACTATTTAGTCCGTCAGTTAGAGCATTGGAAAATAAAACACTTTTTTTTTTGGTAATTCAATGAATATTGACAAAGACAAAACGCATCAAAACTTGGGAGGGGGGGCTCGTGACGTCACAACGCACTAAAAATTATACCACAGCGCGTGACATATTGATAATTTCAAAAGCGTCGTATCTTTGTCAATTGTGGTTTACGTAACAAAAGAAAAAATACGGGTCAAATATTTTTTGATAATCTAACTGACGGACTAATTAGATTTTTTCAGTACACAAGCCTATATACGTATACTAGATTATGAGCTGCTTACTCAGATTTTTAATCATTTTCAAGTATTTTTAAATATTTTGCTGTGTGTTCAACTTATTTGGTCACATTTCAATCTTAAAGTTTTGACTCATTGCCTAAATCATAGATATAATTATGTTGAGTAATTGCAAGTATCAAAAAATTTATTTAATGCAATATAATAATGTGGGAAAATAAAAAGTAACTATGATGCTCTTAAAATCACGTTAAAAAGATAGACTGAACCTCTCAGTTGAAAATGAAATATATATTATAATAATTATGTTAAAATATGACCAAACCGTAATCAATAAATGTTAATACAATATTATCAACAAACTTACTAATCATTCATTTAATATACAGTATTTCAACAAACTCTAAAACAATATCCAGTAGTGGAATATCAATTAAATTCAAAATTAATTAACCAAATGCCAGATTGTATTTAAACATGCTAACAAGTGGTAATGAACATCATGCTATTCTAAAATAAATAAGAGTATTTACTGATATCGTTGGTAAACATGCGCTAAAAACTATGGCTAAAATATCGCTATACTCGAAACTAGTACCAACTAAACTATAGTCTACGCCAGATAAGTATGAATTAAAGTTCATTGCTCTTTCCTTAATTTCACTGCGTAGGTACCCCGACAATACATTATGAATCGTTTTTTATTACTAGAAAGAGTCAAGGATCACGATATAGGTCGTTTCGGGACAAGTTTATGTCATTATTTCTGTTTTCAGAATTATGTATTTGAATAAATGTATGCGGGTTAATGACCTTTATTTCCTATTTATCTGGCGCAGACTATAAATGTTTGGCAATTTGACCTGTGAAATTGGATTAATTAAAATAATTAGATCATAATTACCTATATCAAATCATTTCGCCGTCTATTACATGAGATTTAAACATTGTTAGCGAAATGTACCCCTGCTTTATCCCTCGGGATTACAGGTATAATGTTATAATAAGACATTTTATTTCAGGTAACCGAGGCTAATTGACAAAAAATATACTATCGAATCAATAAAATCAATACGTGTACACGTTTACAACGTTTTACACTGACTTTATAACGGATTTTGTGTTACAGGACTCATGTTTTCATTTCACCAATAAACTCCAAAATAAAAACGTCAAAAAAATACCAGTTCAGTTTATTATTATTCAATTACTACCACTGTTGTCAAACAAAAACAAATGGATCCTTTTAAAACAATCAATCACTGTTGTAAAATGAAATTCAGAATCGCAATCAGTAAACACCATCCAGTTATTATAAAATTGAAAATAATTGAAAATTTTCGGAGCCTAATATTTTCGTTCAATCGCTAAAGATCTCCATTTTGTTTTATCGCGATCCAAATTGACAGGCCAAATCGCGAAGGCTTAATTTTTGCAATTCAAATTAATTGAAATGTCTAATAAAATATTCATTTGAAATGTATATCTAGATCTACGTATAAAAATATCTGTATTACGTCGACTAGATTAATATTACTTTACACTTTTGTATGTGAAAGTCCCACTCGACTTTAGGGCCGAAATAAAATAGTAATTTTATAAAATAATAATTATATATAAAAACTGGCAATCGTTTTAAAACATTTTGAGTTTTTATTTGAACTTGTCTTGTTAGTTAGTTTTTTAGTATGTATTTTAAACCATTTTCAACAACTTAGTATAAACATTTTGAAGTTGCCACCACCGTTATCGCTAAATAATAAAATAATAATAATAAATGTTAGTTTGTTTATTCTTATTTAATCATTTAGCTAAAGCATATTTTCTTCTATTTGGGCTGCTGAAAGTTGAAATTAAACTTTGTTCGATTTCTAAACTCTGATAAATCAGTTGGATGGGACTGTCATGCATACAATAGTAAGTACCTACCTAGGTATTTTATTTTATACAAAGTTTTTGCAGTGTCCACGATGCCTTTGGATAAGCACATATTTATGTCCATTGATTGATTTGAATATGACTTGAATCAAACAAGGAAATATTATTTTTTTAGGTTAATTGAAATGAATATGTGGAACAGTCATTTTAGTCAATCAATGGAATTTGATAATAGATCACCAACGGCCATTGTGTACAAGAGAGTCATACTAATAGATACGGAATTTATCTATAATTATACAAATTCAAAAAGTCTCTTACCCCCGAGTAACTCCGGGTCGCCGAGGTTGACGTAGAAGAGTACATCTTTCTCGTAACTGTCTTCTTCTATTATATGTAGAGGGATGAATTTTCTGTAAACAATGACAATAAATAGGTTAATTATCATAATTAAAGAAATTAAAAAAAGTAAAATTTCATACATATGTATGAAATTCTACTTTTTTTTTAACAAACATCACAACTTAAAAAAAGTAAGTATACGTACAGCACTGTTTTAAAAAATTAAGGAAAGTTCGTAGGAGATTAGAATTTCATTTGGGTACAGAAATTATAGGTAATCGTCATTTGTGATAGATAAACAAACATTCATTAAGATTGGCATATAATAGCGTGACAAGTTTCTATACTTACACACAAATAGGTGAAGTCAGAGAAAATTATAATGCAACTTTACTGTCAATGAAATTAAATAGTACACACATACAAATCACAAATGTCATTCTTTGACAGCTATACGAAATCGAAGTTTAAATAAAAAAAATAAAAGGCATTCCTTTTTCAAACAAACTCAAGAATAACATTGTTCTTTTTTTAAAACAACAAAGTTAAAACAGTTTACGCAGTGTATATCTTGTTACGTGTTAAAAGTTGTTCCATTTATGAAAGCCGGGCGCTTTCTTGTTCGCCCACAAATTAAATAATAAATCAGGTTTGTGTATCTTGAGTGTAAATTCTAACATTTTTGTGACTTAATAGTTCTTTGGGAAAATTATTAAGGCTGGTACAGCTTTTGATAAGCTAAAAGAGACATAAATTGATGAAATTTGATTAAATGTATTTTGTTTTATTAATATTCATGAAATTTAGTAACCAATGTCTACCAGGAAAAAACAGAACTAATAGGACACATGGTATATAATTATCCCGTTTTCAGAGTTAATCATAAGAAAAAAAAGATTGCAACTTACACTTAATTTTTCGACAAAAACGTAATTTTTTCTTCATTCAAAATGATTCTGACATGTTAGCAACATTTTCCTAATATTTTAATATTTTTTCAGAATATTTTTACAAAATCTTGGTTACATCATCCATGTTGAGATGGTACATTATGTGAGAACAATGTAGCACATTGAATTTTTATTACAATCCAATTCACAGTGATCCTTATTCTCTGAACAATACGATTGCTGTTAGGTTGTTCCATCTTAAAATAATTACTGTGGAAAGACAGTACATATATAATCAAACGTTGCTCATATAGATAAACATACAGTTTTCCTTTCAATACACAACAGAAACGTCACGGACAGAAAGAAAAAAACAAAACAATAAGCCAAAATTGAACACCCCTTATATCAAACTGAATTGAGACCACGTCAAACATTAAAAAGCTTTTATTTTGTCAAAGATAACAGCGCCGGACTCTTTTGAATCCATTACAAGTTGTCAACTCCAGTCATATCGATTTTATGGAACGGTATTGCAAAGAGAAATAAATTCTAATATTGCTAAGTATTGGGAGACGAAGAGAGGTTCCTTTTTTTTAGAATAAAAAGTCGAATAGTTAAAAATATTTGTTTTTAGGTTTCCGTAGCCGAATGGCAAAAAATGGAACCCTTATGGGTTTGTCATGTCTGTCTGTATGTCACAGCCACTTCTTTCGAAACTATAAGAACTATGGTGTTGAAACTTGGTAAGTAGATATATTCTGTGAACTGCATTAATATTTTCTCTCAAAAATAGAAAAAAAACAATACATTTTGGGGGTTCCCCAACTTAGAATTGAAACTCAAAATTTTTTTTTTCATCAAACCCATACGTACGTATACGTATCTATGGATAGGTCTTCAAAAATGACATTGAGGTTTCTAATGTAATTTTTTTATAACTGAATAGTTTGCGCAAGAGACATTTCAAAAGTGGCAAAATATGTGTAGTTTTTTTTAATACGTCATAAATCGTAAACCGCAATTTACCTTTTATTCAATCAACTCAAATATAAAAATCCCATCATTTAGGTACCTAATTATAATGTTTACTTATCAATAACTTAATTTAAAAAAATAGACTATTATTAAAACATCGATAAAAGTTACAACGAACTACAAGAACTTTTATGTTATGTTACTTGCTGCTACGGAACCCTTCATGGGCGAGTCCGACTCGCACTCGAACGAACCTCTCAAACTCGGACGAAGTCGCGCGAATTACACAGCTCGTTCTAAGTAAAATCTTCATTTCTACGCCACATTACTTCTCTATTGAAAATGGCTGAAGCTGAAACAAAATATGGTGTGTAGGTACAACTTGTAATATCTATAGATCATTCAGAAAGCCATTACTGAGATGGAACTTCATTCATAGTAAGCTATTCTGCAGATTGAAAGTACTTAGTTGGAAGCGTGGTAGTTGTACACGCCAAGCAAGCAAAAACTACAACAAAGAAAATAAATTTCGAAACTATTATATTTGAATTTTGCAATTATTCTGGCCTCATTTTTTAGTCGAAAACTAAGTGGAAGGGGACTTTAAGCGCCGTGATGTCGACGGTGCGTTCGTGTTCTACGCGCGCCTCAAAGAGAGTCAGCAGAAGGAAGGGGTCCACAAGGGCCGATGCCTGCCGGGGCTGCGGGACTGTTCGAAAGAGATACCGTGGCCCCGGAATACAAAGGGCGATGAAGGAACATGGATGGGTTTTAGTCAGTAAAAGTATGACACTCCCTCCTGCTCCGCCAAGAGCGAGAGGAGTCATTTGATGATTTCCGATCCAAAAAAGAAAGAAAAAAAAGGGGACTATAAGTGAGAAATCTCCATTTGCCTGTTAACTTTGCACACCTTAAGAGCGGCCAACCCGCCATACTTTTCGCGAGAATTTTGACTATAGTTCGTGCGTGATTATGTCGTTGTTAGACATATATCTTTGAATTTTTTGAACTAATAGGTAGGTATCTTGTAGACTATATCTAGGCTTCTATCGAAGCAGAAAATAAAAAACTGTAGAAGAAAATTCAGTAATAGCCTCCAAAAATTGCTGTTTTTCACAACTTTTACGGCTGTTCATAATTGTAAAAGTAAAGAAAGCATCCTGATAGAAGCCTTGCATATGTAGTGGATTCTGTAAAACAAGTATTTATTTCACATACTTGTAAGACTAATTCAAAAAATGTATTTCCTGGAACAAGTTTTATAAATTTTCGAACAATATTTGTCGTTCAATGTCCCCGCGTTAGGCGGTATGAGGTACGCGGGAGGCAAGTAGTGCGGATTCGGGGCTAGGTAAGACAGGGGAGTTGAAAGAATACCACTGCTGTGGCTCTGGATGAAACAACAAGCTTTTCGACCATGCTCGCGTTGACGAAAAGCGGGCCGGGAACGGCCCTCTTAACGGCTTTAAATGACGCTATGGCTCACGTACAATGGTCCACTTGAAAGTCTAAGTGTGGAAATCAAAGCCATAGAACGGGGCACTCAGGTAAAACGTGACATGGGTTGAGGCAAAAAAATGTTTTCATTCCATTTGTGCATTAGGTACTGAATGTGGTGCAGACCATCAAACTAAACAACTCTACGGGACAAAACTCGAAAACGTGAAAAAAAAGAAAGACATTATTATTATCTCCTTTAATCATCTTAACATAATATTATGATTTAATTTTAAATATTTCTTTTAAAATAAAAATAAAAACATTTTAAAATATAAAAAATAAATATTATATCTAATTATTATTATCATACCTACAAGACAGAAAAGAAATAGCTAGTCGAGGCAAATGTATGAGGAAGCTGATTAGTTTTCAGTAAAAATCATGCACATCCGACAAGACTGCACTATATTAGAAATACAAAATGAAAAGCACCTTAAATATGACCACACTTTTACACGCTGTCAAATTCTTCTATTTTTAGTTTCATTTTATCCCAAACACCCGCAGCCGGTAATAAATAGACCCAAAAAAAACACTGTGTAGGTACCTATAACTCGACCCAAAAAACCCCAAAATGTATAAGAACTTGGCGTTTTTACGCCAGCGATGACCCCAAACACTCTCAATTACGGATCGCACGTGATCCTGCTAGTTAACGAACGGTTCCGAACGTTACCGATTGCTAGTAGGTATAGACTTACTCACTTAACTTAACCAGATCCCCTCAGGGAAGTCGTGTGAGTGTGAGAGGAATTCTGAGGACTCTTTTCTGTATTGTTTTAGTAGTGGTCGAAATACTTTGTTATTGTGTGGCTTTATCTTTTAACTACACTAGCTTTTGTGCCTGGGCTATACGAGGCTAGTTTTTCAAGCTAGGATAGCCAGCTAGTTCTTTACTAAACTGTCCTGGCTTGCTGACCTGGCTTGGAATATGCTAGTTCTGTTTACACGAAGGTAGATTATTTTAAGCTAGTACTGTTGCAGTTGTTAAATTTTTAACTAGGTACCTACCTAAACTACGAGGGTACAATGTGTTAAGTATTTTTATTTTTTAAATTTGCATGCTGAAGGAAGTCAGCGAAATATGTGAAACCTTTTATTCTTAAGACCATCATGTACCATACCATATTTAATGCAAATAAAGAATCTTAAATCTTGAATTTTGAATCGTGACTGAGGTGACCACACTTCCTAAATGAACTGCATGCAAAAAAACCGGCCAAGTGCGAGTCGGACTCGCACACGACGGGTTCCGTACCATTGACTATATTTAGTATTTGTTGTTATAGCGGCAACAGAAATACATCATCTGTGAAAATTTCAACTGTCTAGCTGTCACGGTTCATGAGATACAGCCTGGTGACAGACAGACGGACAGACGGACAGACGTACAGACGGACAGACGGACAGACGGACAGACGGACAGATGGACAGACGGACAGACGGACAGACAGCGAAGTCTTAGGTTCCGTTTTTACCCTTTGGGTGCGGAACCCTAAAAAATCACTAATCGACTGAAACAGTTTCATTCTTCTTGAGAACCTGCTCTAGACCGGGTTGATTTATCAATTTTTGTCAGTTGAGAATAAGTTGCTCTTAAATTTTTAATTTTATTTTTTACGTCTTTGGATAGTAATATCAAAACCCACTGGCTTTAATTCTCCACACTTTTTTGAAGTGCTGAATCACGTTTAGACTTGTCTTTATAACTTGGAAGGGTGGCGTTCCACAGACACTCATGGTCACGTTACAGCAGTCGGTGCAGTCTAACCGGATGCAACTAAATAGCAGTATTTACATACTGACTTACAAATACTTAACTCACCTTTTGGGCCACGGACTAAGAACGACTATCAAGGATCAACCAATGACAGTCTGACGCATAACACGCTTACCGAGGCACGAAACAGTCTCGGTAAACTGTCACCAAGCGAGTTAAATTATGTGCATCAACTTAGAAAATAAATAAATTACCTCCAGTAAAATGACTTCCAACGAATCTCAAGACATGCAAGGTTATGACGCACACCCGATTAACTCCGAACACTTAGGTACATTTTCCATGCCGTTCGTTAAAATGAAGGACGATTCTAAACTTGGAACATAAACGAGGGGCCAACAACAAAATCGATATGACTTAGCGATGCAGACATAGGCACATACCCACCATAAATTGATGGGAAAACTATATTAGGTAATTTAGATACTGATTATTTATCATTTTCTTTATGAGGATCGATTGGGAAATTAGTATTGGATCGGAGAACTGTTATGTGATAGATTGGTTTTAATTTACTGAAGACTGGAATGATCTAATTATGCTGTCTACAACAGAGCCTGAGTAGGGCTCGTGGCTTAAAAGTAACAGCCGCAAGGGTCGATCGTCAAGGTTTGGTACCTGGTTGGGTGACCATCCATAAATACCAAGCCCTTTACAAACGACAGCCTGGACTGTTTGTCCCAGCTGTTATTAGCAGATCTTTAGCAGCATTGTTGGTAGTCATCAGGAACCTAAAAGTCTGACCACCAGTCAGCCGTGTTACCCATCTGGGTTTTGGCGATCAGATAGGCAGTCGCTCCATGTAAAATACTGGTATTCAGCTGCATTCAGGAAGGCTGGACCCACATGGTTGGGAAAAAGCTAGTGTCCATGGTAACAATTTTTGACAGCGCCTTTATTTTGTAGCCATTAAGTGCGGTATTTATAGTTTCGTGTGTGACTGACCTTCGTTTTAAATGTCTTCACTTTTTGAATGTATGCCAAGTTCAGTGAAAAATTTACGTGTATGATGTCTTGACGAGGTTCCTTTGTCAACAAAGGAAATAATTTGAAAACTGCCTGGTTGGTCTAGTGGTCGCAAGGGCTACTGCCGAGTATCAGGTGCTGGGTTCGATTCACAGGTCGAGCAAAATGTTATAATTATCAGGAAATTCTCAGTAGCAGCCTTGGAGTTTGGATTTGTGTCCGGTTGATGACAATAGGCACGCCTCCTATTACATCATCTGCCTAGCCTTATCCCAACTACGTTAGGGTCGGCTTCCAGTCTAACCGGATGCAGCTGAATACCAGTATTTTACATGAAGCGACTGCCTATCTGACCTCCACAACCCAGTTAGTACTGGGTAATACAATACCTGAGACTGGTTGTCAGACTTTTTGGGCCACTGACTACCTGTAATGACTGTCAAAGATCTACAAATGACAGCCGGGACCAACAGCTTAACGTGCTTTTCGAGGTACGGAGGAAACTCGGTATGTAAGGGTGGTCACCCATCCACAGACCAAACCTAGGCAAGCACGGCTTAAGACCCTATACTACCTCAGATTAGCAACTCTATTTGTGGTGGTTCTTTGTAATACTGTTAGAATAAAGTTCTAATCAGCTTGCACTACAAAGCGGTTGTTACGTCAGTCACTGCGGCCGAATAGTGCTAAATTAGTGGTTTTTATTCATTATAAAATCAAATTTTCGTCTTTTGGATAAAAAAAAAAAAATAAGACCTGCTTTATAGTTAGTTCAGTTAGTATGCAAAGTTTTATGATCTAATTTGAAGTACTTTTTGAATACCAGTGGTTTATTATTCGATTTGGCGGTAACTTTGGGATTTTTTTCTATCGAGAAAATTTTATGAAATCGTGTTTTCGCTAAACATAAGACCTAACATTAATCCTTAACTTTACCATATATTTATTTCAAAATTAATGCTGCAGTATTTTAGGCGTAACAGAGGATCATGCTAAGCCATTTGAGGTAGTTTAGGCCCTTAACCTAAAGATCGACCAGAGCGGCTGTTATTATTTAGCCAGGAGCTCCTTTCGCCTCCTATTACAATTTAAGGGACTTAAACAAAACGGGTAAAATGTGGATGTACTATACCACCTCTGCCAACCCTTCGGGGGACTACAGGCGTGAAATTACAGTACAAGGTCGTTGTCTTACAAACAGCTCACCTATTTCACTTAGCCGCGTCGGTCGCAACTTGTACGGCATCCCACAATTCGCAAGGTGACAGCGAATGGAAGATACAAATAAATCTAAATGATATATGAATAATTTATGAAGAATAACGTCGGCGTTTACCTGCAGAGAAAACGTTGACCGAAAAATGTATTGGGATATAAAGTATTGTAGGAGAAGGTAGCACGATCAGGTGTTCCCATTTTTGACGACCCGAATGGCAGCGGTAGTGAGGCTGCCTTACGTTCTTAGGGTCCCAGGTTCGAATCCCGGTCGGAGCAAATGTTTGTGTGATGAGCATGGCCATTTGTTTCCGAGTCATGGATGTTTATATGTATAGTAAGTATGTATTTACAAACAAAAAGTATCTATGTAGTATATCAACTATCTGGTGTCCACGACACAAGCCTCGTTGCTTAGGGTTGAGTGACATGTCAAAATTTAGCTCCGTAATTTTAAATTAGTTTTAATTAATATTTTAGTGTAAAAAACTTGTATTATTATAATTAAATGTCTATTAAGTGTTTTAATACCCAAGATTATTGTTTTCACGGAAAAATACACTGTAACACGTAGTGATTGGTTTCCTAACTCGACCGGTAACCTATTACACGAACAGCTGATGTACCTGCGGATCTATCTGGGGAGTATAATTGTTTCCTTTTAATGTCTAATAAGTAGCTCTTATTAACCAATTAAAAGCTCTGTAGCACTAAGTTCATTATTCTGACTAATCTGGCACTCTTTTGTAGTTGAAGTTAGGTTCTATGTCAGTTAGCACTTGTTAGTTATCTAGTTGTGTAGTTTGTAATAAGTAAATGTACTTGCTATCTATATATTTAATTAACTAAATACACAACAAAAAAGTACGTTGGTTATTCTTTAATAATTTTTGGCATTATTATTCAAATAAGTCCAATAATTTTAAACCAAGAGTCCTACCCACTTCATAAAAAAGTTATAGACATGAAATCAATTTAAAGTTTAATTTAATTTAATAATCTTATTAAAGTATTTTGTGTAAGACTCATAAGCCTACCACAGTTACCAATTTATTAATCACATATTCCAGTCTATTCTCATTTTCTTCTTTCATTTCTAGCTTTCCTAATTTTGTCCATTCAATTAGTTCTCACCATTCTTTGTACTTCTACTTTCAGTTCTATTCCCTGAAACCATGCCTGTGATGACCCGTAAGGCAACTACCCAGGAGTTACAGGCTAAGTTGAGAACGGCCCTTGATGAACTTAAGGAAGCAAACAGCAAATGTCAACAGCTGTTATTGGATAGAGAGGAACATGAGGTTGAAATCGAGAAGGTCGTTCACAAAAACACAAGCCTGAAACGGGAGCTAGTGGACCTGCACCAACAATACATGGATGTTGTTCAGGAACGGGACAATCTGCGGGTGGTCACAGATGGTTTCAACGACTGCAGTAACCATTATGAAATGGCTTTATGTAAGGTTAGGGACTTAGAAGTTGAACTGTTTCATGCCAACAAACAAATTATTGAGTTTCAGAAAGAAAGAGAATGTACTCAGTTTAGGGAAACAGATCACCTATATAATCAATTATTGAATTCAAATTGCAACCCACATTTCTTAACAACAATAGATCTTACTGAAGATTCTATTCTGAAATATAATTGTAGTAGTTATAAAGTAAGCCAAAATAAAATAAAGAAATATGCAAAACTAAATAGAATTATAAAAAAATGCAAGAAATTTAAAAAACAACAAAAACACAGTTCCAAAAATATTCAACTAATAAAAGAACGTGTTTTCCTCATAAAAAAGTTGAATAATTATCAAATTAAATTAGAGGATAGTAAGAAGTTTTATGAAATAGACACTCAAAACTTACAGTCTGAAATTCAAGTTTTAGAGCGTCAACTAAAGTCATGTTATTCTATGTATGTAAATTCTCAAAAACAAATTAAGGAACATATCCTTGCTGCAAACGAATTAGTTGATAGCGGTAATAGTAATGCATACTGTGTAGACACGATGACCTTCAACAACACTCAATGTACATCACAAAGTGAATCCAGCCCGGACACTCTCCTACCCGAGGTAACGGAGAACCCGACCCGGCTGAGCAGTGTTCCGGACTGTATCTCCATTCAAAATTCACCAGATATTGTACAAGGTTCATCACAGGTAGGTCAAATAGATAGTAGTTCTCCCCCTTCTTGTAATACACACAGTTGTTGCTCCATTTTGTTCTCAGATAGTATAGGAAAAGGGTTAGGCAAGTTAATTAGTAACAATCTGAGTCATTCTTCTCTAAATTATTGTACTCCTCAGGCTTCTTACAACCAGATAAAAACATCAATAACTCGGAAGGAATTTGATCCTAATACCATTATAACTGTACTTGTAGGTAACAGTTCTAACGTTAAACTTGATGATATCACGGACAATGTCACTCAACTATTAAAACTAAATTGTAAGAGAGTAATTCTGTGCTCGTTCCCGTACTTTACGAAATTGTCTAGCAAGCAAAACCATAATATCCATGCCTTAAATAATCATTTGCATTTTCTAGTTAGTCACTATAGTGACAGGTTGACATTTTTCGACACTAACAGTTTCGTTCAGAAATTGAAGTCAACCAGAAACCATGCGTACTTGCCTATTAGTTTTAGACGTCAAATAGCTCGGCTATTAGCTTTTAATATAAACTCAGACATATGTGGTATGTCGCAGTTTTTTGTAAATAGGTCTACGGAAATTAGTAATTATACTAATTGTAATTATACAAATAGTATTAGCTTAGATTTAAACTAGTCACTAAGACAATAGAAGGTACGAGTGACAATTTAGTTAATCTCGTCAACTTCGAGGTATCTTCTAGCTCTCAATCAAATAACTGTAAAAAAGGGGCTGAGCAGAATTCCTTAAAATTGTTTCACCAGAATATTCAGGGACTTTCTTCCAAAGAACTAGAAATAGAACTATTTTTAGAAAAAACTAAGTTTGATATTATCTGTTTTACTGAACATTGGATGAAAGATTATGAAGTAATGCAAATAAATTATGAGAATTACAATGTGAGCAGTTGCTTTAACCGAAAATCTAAGATGCGTGGGGGTTCATTAATCCTAGTAAAAAATTGTATTAAATCTAAGTCTCGTAATGATATAGTCGATCTATCGGTTGAACATAGCATTGAATTGTCTTGTGTTGAGCTAGATAAGCATATAATAGTGTGCGTTTACAGACCCCCTAATTACCTGAACTATTCTATCTTTGAGTCAGTAATGGAAGATGCTTTGGCAAAACTTGTAACTGGTAATAAACCAATAATTATCTGTGGTGACTTTAATGTCAATATCATAGAGAATAATGTGAATAGCAGTAGATTCTTAAGTCTCTTTAAATCATTTAACTTGTCAAATGTGTTTTCAGAACCAACTCGAATTACGACAAATACTGCTACATGTATCGATAATGTTTTTTGTTGCTGCGATTACATAAATAAATCCATCGTAAATTACCTGCCTTCAGATCATAGTGGTCAGACGGTTACTTTCGCGTACAATAGACAATTACAAAGAATTCAGATACAAACTAGACAAATAACACCCAGCAATCTAGACAAATTTAATAATAATTTAATTAGCAAGTTAGGTATACCGGGTCATATTAGAAACAATGCAAATGTATTTTATGAAGAATTCTTTTCGGTAGTGCACACCGAATTTAATAATACTTTAAAAAAGAAATCTAAAACTATTGGCCCAAAGTTTATTTTCAGTGACTGGGCAACACAGGGTATTCGGAAAAGTAGGGAACGATTGTTTGAGCTGTACGGCCTTAAGCCTTACATCAACACTGAAGCTTTTAATAAATATGTTGCTACTTACTCGAAAATTTTTAAAAACACTTGCAAGGTAGCCAAATCCTTATTCATTAGCAACAAGATTAAATCAGCCGACAACAAAATAAAAACGGTTTGGAAAATCATCAACAGTGAAACAAATAGAAATAAAAAACAAGGCAATGACTTCACACTAGAGACATCGCGTGGCCTTGTGAGCTCCAACAATGAAGTTGCTCAAGAATTTGTAAATTTCTTTACCAGTATCCCACTTAAAACTACAGAAGCCTTAAATTCCTCTCCCTTGCTCTCTATTGATTTATTGAAAGCGAACGTTTCAGCCTGTCCAAATGAATTTAAATTTCAGCATATAAACCCCATAACAGTCATAAAAGGTTTTAAGCAAATCAAGATCAAATTAACGGAAGATCTATGGGGTATGTCTATCAAAGCTTGTACCTCAATTATTGAGACTGTAGCGCCGTATTTAGCCTCAATATTTAATTTGTGCGTGGATCAAGGGGTCTTCCCGGATCTAATGAAATTCAGTAAGGTAATACCGCTTTTTAAATCCGGGGACAGTAAAGACACCAATAACTATAGGCCCGTATCCGTGTTGCCGGTTTTCAGCAAGGTGTTTGAAAAGATAATGCTCAATCAAATGCTTAACCATTTTAACACTAATAAAATATTACATGAGCAACAGTATGGTTTCACCAAAGGACGTTGTACAACTGACGCCGGTGTCACTTTATTAAAACACATATTTACTGCGTGGGAAGAGGCACAAGATGCCATAGGAATCTTTTGTGACCTTTCGAAGGCATTTGATTGCGTAAATCACGAAACCCTGATCTTGAAACTTCAGCATTACGGTTTAGGTAAACTTGCGCTCAGTTTAATAAAATCGTATTTGAATGATAGACAGCAGCAGGTACAAATAAATGGAGTAAACTCAATGGGTTTAAAAGTAAAAATGGGTGTACCACAAGGTTCGATATTGGGTCCCTTCCTCTTTTTAGTATATATTAATGACCTACCCCATCTATTTAACAACCATCCGCATATGGTGTTGTTTGCTGACGATACTTCTTTAATATTTAAAATAAACAGACGTGCCACTAATCTTGATGACGTAAATAACGCCCTACTGCAGGTCCACGATTGGTTTACCGCTAATAATTTAGTACTAAATGGGAAAAAAACTAAATGCATTAGATTTGCTCTACCAAATGTCAAAAGTAGTGATTGTGACATAATATTGAATCAAGAGAAACTAGAATTTGTCGATAAAACGGTTTTCTTGGGAATCACGCTCGACTCAAGGTTACAATGGGGTCCTCATCTAACATCTCTTGCAGGACGGCTAAGCTCAGCAGCATATGCTGTTAGAAAAATCCGTCAATTTACTGATGTTGATACCGCGAGGCTGGTCTATTTTAGTTATTTTCATAGTATTATGTCATACGGTATTTTACTATGGGGACGGGCTGCAGACATCGAGTCTATATTTATTCTGCAGAAAAGAGCCATCAGAGCCATTTATGAATTACGTAGACGCGATTCTCTAAGAGAACTGTTTAAGGAAATTAATATCATGACAGTACCTTGTCAATACATCTATGAAAACATCATGTACGTTAGAAAAAATCGGCATTTATTCAGTAAGAGAGGGGACAGACACCACTATAACACTAGAAATAGGGACCAACTAGTTCAGCCAGGTTTCAGGCTTGCTAAAGTGGATTCATCTTTCATGGGGTACTGTTTGAAATGTTACAATAAAATACCTCCCCACATTCTTCAACTGAATGAGACGAAATTTAAATCTTGTATAAAACGCACACTATGTAGGCAAGCATATTATAAGTTGGGGGATTACATTGATGATAAAAATGCTTGGCTAAATGCTGGTCCTGCTCCACAACCATAGGTGGGGGGGAGGGGGGCAAACTAATTGTTTGTACTGGACGGGCATTATTTGAGTCCATCGACACGTAAAGAAGAAGATGAAGAATTGATTCCCATGTTAATGTATTGTGGAAGCTGCAGAAGATTGTAAAAATATACTTGCATTGTATAGATTCCAGTTCTTAGTATTATATAATTGCATAGCACATGTGTGAGTACTTTGTACTGTTCAGCCACCATTTACATTTATTTATCTTTCATTGACTTGAATATGCCTTGGTGACTGAGAGAATGTCATGCTCACTTAAATGTCTCGCTGATGGTGGCGGGTGTGTCGGGTCATTTAGTTCCCTTCAATATGGTTGAGTTGAATGGCGCCGGTACATGCGTCATGTCTGTGAACGGGCGCTGTCAGTTGGGACTGGTCATCTCTTAGCTGCCAAGGTTCATTTTAATTACTTTATTCATACATTTTTAATCTAATCTTTCACTCTGGATGCTCTTAGTGTGCACGTCTTTCTACATCGTTCTCACATTTATGTATAATCTCAAAATTAATGATGTAACCAAGATTTTGTAACAATATTTTGATTTTAAAAGAGTGTCCATGGAGTTTCTTGCCCATTCTTCTCCATAGAGATCTACGCTAGGGAATGGGCAACTACAGTACTTTCTCAAGTTATTATGCCTTGTGACTGGGACTGTAGCTTTGATTTTCTTTTTTGTATTTTTGACTTTCAAAAGTGCCGTAATGGTCTAATTGAAATAAATGCTTTGAGTTTGAGTTTGAGTTTGAGTGTGGCACTAGGTGGCGCTGTGTGTAATGTCCAGCAATATTTATTTATTTATTTCTGGGACACAGGCCTCCTCTCTATGAGAGGGAGTGGGATGTAATCCACCATGCGAGCCTAGCGCCGATTGGTAGATGTCACATGTCTTCGATTTTTTGGTTCTTTTAAATGCCGGTTTCCTCACGATGTTTTCTTTAAACGTTTCAGCGTTTTGTAAGTATAGGTGAAAAATAATCATTAAATCAAAGTACAGTGCCAGTTTTGGAGGGACTAATAACAGCCGCTTAGGTCGATGTTTAGGTAAAGCCGCGCTGGTCTAGGTTGGTCCGTGGATGGGTGACCGCCCATTACATACCGTGTTTTTTTTTTTCGTCCGTGCCTCGGAAAGCACGTTAAGCCGTTGGTTGGCTGTCAATTGTAGATCTTTGACAGTCGTTACAGGTTGTCGGAGGCCCGAAAGTTTAACAACCAGACTTACCAAGGGGTCGTATTACCCGGTACTAACTGATTTGTGGAGGCCAAATAGGCAGTCACTCCATGTAAAATACTGGTATTTAGTTGCATCTGGTTAGACTGGAAGCCGACCCCAACATAGTTGGGAAAAGGCTAGGTAGATGATGACAGTGCCAGTGTTGAACCCACGATCTGCAACTCGAAAGTAGGAACCATTACCACTGGGCCTCTCTTCTCTTGGGTCATATAAATCAACATAGTCTGAGTCATTCCTAATTTTCTAAGGTTTCTCACTAATTAGGGTTCTCCCTAATCTACCATGATTAATGTTATTCCCCATAAATATAACAAAAAATATAACTTCAATTAAGTAGTTAATGTCTTATTTACGACCACAAGCGTGTCATAAATGATATTATCACGACGTTAACCTCGTTTTGGGGTGGGCTGTTTGCCATCATAATGAACTCGGAACGTTATGACAGCGTCTTGGCAGATGGTAGATGGCAGTACTCGTTGGCGTTGGAGAAATGTCCGAGTGAGATATGGGTATTGCATTAAAAATTGTAGAACGGTTTTTAACCTTAGCCGTGTGGTATCCGGCAGAGTAGAATAGAACCAACCCATTACACTCACAGGTGTCGTATAAGGCGGCTAATGTCTGAGGCAGAACACCTTGCGCCTCCGTAGACCGGAGAATGGGCAGCAGCGTTTTCTGTTAGTCTTTCATCACTGCGATCTCCAATCCGCCTGCCAAGCGTGGAGATTACGGCAAATTCCTCCCATCATGGGAGAGGCTTATGTCCAGCGGACGTCGTTGTTGTTGTTTTAACCTTATTACATAACATAACATCACGCCTATAATCCCCGCAGGGTTAGGCAGAGGTGTTCCTAATATTACACCCACATTTCGCCAGTTATGTTTTAAGTCTCATGTAATAGGGGGCAAGCCTATTTCCATCAACCGGGCACAATACCAAACTCCGTGGCTGCTACTGAGAAATTCCTGAAAAATCCAAGTAACACGTTGCTTGACTCGGGAATCAAACCCCGGACCTCATGCTCAGCAGTCACGTTTGAACCACTAGACCAACGAGGTAGTCATTCTTATTACTAAGGACATAAGGGTGAAAAGCACAAGCGAAAGGTGCGCGCTGGCTGATTATTTTCCGTGGGCACTAGTAAGTCCAACTCCGGCCAGCGTTCGCCTGTTCGCAGAATGGTCGATTCCTACAATAGTACTTTCGAGCAAATTGACATTTTTGCATGTTCTCCTTACAAGTTAAAACGTCTTGTACTTAAGGAACTTTCCTAATCTATACTAATATTCTAAAGAGGTAACATTTGTTTGTAAGTTTGTAAGTTTGTATGTAGGGGGTAATCTCCGGAAGTAATGAATAGATTTCCCCGTACTCCCACGGGAACGGGAACTACGCGTGTGAAACCGCGGGACGTCCGCTAGTTATTTATACACCTTTTTACATTGTTTTTTTTACAACATTTTATATCTCTCGGATTTGTAACCCTAGCGATTATTTCACTGCTATGTACCTTAAAGTTAATCTGTGAACAGCGTTGTGGGCTGCAATATTGTCTACAAGCTTTGTATATGTTTCTTATGTCTATGTTTTATATTGCTGTTGTTTGTTGTTCCTTTTGAATAAAAATAAAAAACTGTCAGACCGTCAGTGAACTCGGTAGTGCATTAGAAATGATAAAAGCGGATTCAAACTAGTTCTTAAGCGAGCTTATAAGCGCGTCAACGCTCATACGAGAAGCGCTTTTGGCAAAAGACGCGCCAATACGCTCATATACGCGCTTCCAAAAACGAGCTTATACGCGTTGAAAATACACTAATCTGAAACCGCTATAATTGTTAAAAAAAAGTAAGCAACGATTGCATAGCGCTTATGCTAGTTTGAGATAAATTTTAAACTCACTGACTAAAAACGCAAAGCCGCTAAATAGCTGGGCTGTAAAAAATAACTCCCAGTAAGGAATGAAGTTCGTATGTAAATTCGTATTTTTTTGTTGATGGGAAACCCCGTCCTTTCAAATACGCACGCTCCATGATAAACGTGAATCTCGATTCAACTCTATGTAGATCGAGAAAACCGCACTTCGGTAGTACCTAATACTTAAACAACAAAGATCGAATTGCAGCTACGAAATAAAGTAGTTTCTGCACGCATTCTTAACCGTTCTGCTCGTAAACGTCACCCTTGCAACGTAAGTACGTGGAGAACATTTGTTGACTGTATTTAATAACGTTATAACGTAATATCGTTACCTTCAATAACGAGTTATAACGTATGGGGAGGTCGAAGTAATTTGTGGTCCAAGGTGAGAGCTATAGCGGTTTTATTGTGCATTGCCACTGACGAAACAGTCGCATTAAAACATGTTGTCAGACGGTGAGAGATATCGAGATTTCAAGATGTTTCATTGTACTGTCGAGGACACTCCCGCCTGATCACCACTAAGCAAATTTTTGCTTGCATTTACAACATAGAAACGCTCTCTAGCCCCACCCCGTTGACTTTTTATAAAAATAATGAATGAAAAGATACCGATCGGCCGAGCACACTGACGATGCACACCAAACGAGAGCTAATGTTATTTTGCGCGCCAAAGTTGAAGCTTTCCTAATAGGCCTAAACTTTAAGGGGGCGTGGCTCGGCGACTCCGCATGATATAAGTGAAAAAAAAAAAAACCCGGCCAAGTGCGAGTCGGACTCGCGCACGAAGGGTTCCGTACCAATTATTATAAAAAAAAACAAGTTTGTTGTATGGGAGCCCCCCTTAAATATTAATTTTATTCAGTTTTTAGTATTTGTTGTTATAGCGGCCACAGAAATACATCATCTGTGAAAATTTCAACTGTCTAGCTGTCACGGTTCATGAGATACAGCCTGGTGACAGACAGACGGACAGACGGACAGACAGACAGACAGCGAAGTCTTAGTAATAGGGTTCCGTTTTTACCCTTTGGGTACGGAACCCTAAAAACTGATCAGGCGGAATAGACCACGACTGTACATTTGCACTTAAATATTGATTTTATAGCTAGGTTAACATTAACATAACATCACGCCTGTAATCCCCGAAAGGTTAGGCAGAGGTGTACCTAATTGTTTTTTTTTATATCGCTGGACATTACACCGGTGGTATCAACTATCTGTCCCCACCGAGAGATAGTTGATATGCTACATAGATACTTTTTGTTTGTAAATACATACTTATTATACATTAAACATCCATGACTCGGAAACAAATGTCCATGCTCATCACACAAACATTTGCTCCGACCGGGATTCGAACCCGGGACCCTAAGAACGTAAGGCAGCTTCACTACCGCTGCGCCATTCGGGTCGTCAATAGTACACCCACAATTCGCCAGTTATGTTTTAAGTCCCATATTACATAGGACTTAAAACATAACTGGAGGAGGTGAGTTTATTGCCATCAACCGAGCAGATATCCGGACTCCGTGCATGGATGCTACTGAGAAATTCCTGATGGAACTCTTTGCCGGACCCAGGAATCGAACCCAGGACCTCTTATTCAGCAGTTGTGCTCGCTTCCGACCACTCCACAAACGAGGCATTCTTAGCTTCACGTTTCTATAAAATCCTTGAATTCAAGCACTCATAAATAGGCTGGTGGTGTCCTGAAAAAATCTAATTAGTCCGTCGGTTAGATTATCAAAAAATATTTAACCCGTATTTTTTATTTTGTTACGTAAACCAAAATTGACGAAGATACGACGCTTTTAAAATTCTCAATACGTCACGCCGTGCTATAATTTTTAGTGCGTTCTGAAGTCACGAGCCCAACTCTCGAGTTTTGATGCGTTATATCTTTGTCAATATTAATTTATTTACAACAAAAAAATACGTGTTCATTATTTTCCAATACTCTAACTGACGGACTAAATAAATTTGCAATTTATTGATGGTGGAAACTAGCCTATTACACTACAGTTGCATTTTTGCTGGCAATAGGAAACACAGTCCCTACAACATTAAAATCACGCTTATTCTTATGTGTTGGGCCAAACAAAGCAATTGAAATGGTTAAGTGCTCACGTGAAGGAGAAAGTCAGGTCGTGACGACAATTTATAAACGTTTCACGGTCCACAATAGTCGGTGAAGGCTAAATCCTACTAATATCTACAGTAATATTATAAAGACGAAAGATTTGTATTTTTGTGTTTATGTTTAAAATGAATAAACTCAAAAACCACTGCGCCGATTTCAAAAATTCTTTCACCATTAGAAAGCCATACCTTTACTGAGTAATATAGGTTATATTTTATTCCCGTACTCCCACGGGAACGGGAACTACGCGGGTGAAACCGCGTAACGTCCGCTAGTTACATATAAATGCGAAACTTTGTGAGTATGGATGTATTGATGTCTGGATGTAGGCTTTTTTGTTACCCTTTCACGCAAAAATTGCTGAACGTATTTGGATGAAATTTTGCACACAGATAGTTTATAACCTAGATTAAAACGTAGGACACTTTTTATCCCGGTAGTGAGATCCTTTCGGACAATTATCAAACATCACGCGGGCGAAGCTGCTTGCAGATGCTGGTAAGTACCATATTGTAATGGTTCTGTTGTGTGCAGTATTTCAGAAAATAATCAGCTCAAAATCTTTTTTTTTAATGGGACAAGCTCGCCACTCTATTCCCAAACCACTGTAACTCCTGAAAGCCAGAATCAACAGTGGCGACCACCAGAAAAGCGCCGAGACAATGGAGCTCAACGAAGTCCCAGAGAATGAATTTAACTGTCTTGGATCCCGCAACGAAATTAATCAGAAAAGTATAGCGGACGGACAGCAGCTCATCATCTGCCTACCCCTTTCCCAACTATGCTAGGGTCACCTTCCAGTCTAACCGGACGAGCGCCATATCATAATTTTACATGAAGCGACTACCTATCTGACCTCCACAACCCAGTTAGTACTGGGCAATACGATACCCCTTGGTAACACTGGTTGTAAGATTTTCGGGCCACTGACTACTTGTAACGACTGTCAAAGATCTACAATTAAAAGCCGGGACCAACGGCTTAACGTGCTTTCGAAGCACGAAGGAAACTCGGTATGTACTGGATAGTCACCCATCCACGGACCAACATAGACAAGTGCAGCTTAACCTGAAGATCGACCCAAGCGGCTGTTATTGTTTAGCCACGAGCTCTTGTGGGTACTGTATGGATTAGCATTTTTGTTTTTAAATAGCCATTGACACGTTCCTACTTTGGTGGCTGTTTATCGCAGTAATCACTATTGTTACAGACTAATTAGATTATTTCAGTCGACAAGATAAGTCCGTCAGTTAGATTAACAAAAAATATTTGACACGTATTTTTTTCTCTTTTTTACGTTTTTTTTTAAATTGAAGAAGATCTGACGATTTTAAAATTCTCAATACGTCACGCCGTGGTATAATTTTTAGTGCGTTCTGACTAGGGTTACCATTTAGGAATTTGAAAAGTCCTGACAAAAAGCCGGACATTTCAATAAAAGTCCGGACTTTTATGTCACAAAATGGAAACATTACCCAGTTAGTTACAGTGGTATGGTAGGAATAATAATAATAATAAATTTTATATTGATTTGATTTTATTTGTTTATTATTTTTTATTTTTTTATTTATTTTTTTTGTATTTATTTATTTTACTATTTTATGTACACACGGTAAACAACAGAGGAAAATACATTAAAAATATGAATACAAAGGAACTGCTTATTTCTTAAGAAATTTCTTCCAGCAGACCTGCAAAAGGAGAAATGAAAAAGAAATGTAGACAATAGTGTGTGAGAAAAGGAAGAGAATAGAGATTAGGTGCCTTTCCTAACTTAACCTATTAAGATATATAAATACACATATATGTAAATATTAATATATACTTATATAAATACATAATGCTAAGATATATAGACTAATAAATACAAATATAATAAATCATGGTTGAGAGGAAAGGTAATGCTCTTTCACTCTGGATTTAAACAGTGAAATGGTCTTCAAATCACGAATGCTAGGCGGAAGTGCGTTCCACAACCGTACAGCATGGACGGAGAAGGAATAAGAGTAGTAGCTGGATTTATGAGGATGGGATTTAAGTAGGGATCGAAGGTGTGATCTACACGGTGCGTCAGTAGGACGAGCATAAGAAAAACGCTCGCGCAGGTAAGAAGGATAGGACGGGTTGTGTAAGATATTGAAAAGGAGACATAGGATCCTAGTGTTCCTGCGAAGGCGGATTGGGAGCCACTTGAGTTCTTTGCGAAGGTGAGAAACGTGGTCATATTTACGGAGACCAAAAATAAAGCGAATACATACATTTTGCAAACGCTCAAGCTTATTTAATAGCTCCTCAGTAGCATCCAGGTAGCAGCAGGTGGCAGTGTATTGATATTGTTGTATTTATTTTTGTTTTGTTTGATTAATATATTTTATCTTTGAACTAGTTGATTGTTTGTTGATTAAAGACGATTTGATATTAGCTTTTAAACCAAAATTGACGAAGATCGGACGATTTTAAAATTCTCAATACGTCACGCCGTGGTATAATTTTTAGTGCGTTCTGACTAGGGTTACCATTCAGGAATTTGAAAAGTCCTGACAAAAAGCCGGACATTTCAATAAAAGTCCGGACTTTTATGTCACAAAATGGAAACATTACCCAGTTAGTTACAGTAGTATGGTAGGAATAATAATAATAATAAATTTTATATTGATTTGTTTTTTTTTTTTTTTTTGTATTGATATTGTTGTATTTATTTTTGTTTTGTTTGAATAATATATTTTATCTTTGAACTAGTTGATTGTTTGTTGATTAAAGACGATTTGACATTAGCTTACTTATTATGTAGTTTTATTACAAATTTTCCATCTAATTTTAAAAAATTCGGACAAATTAAAGGGCTCGACAAAGTCCGGACAAGAGTCTAAAAGTCCACACATGTCCCGACTTATCCGGACGGATGGTAACCTTAGTTCTGACGTCACGAGCCCTGAGTTTTGATAATTATGTGTTTTATATTGTTGTCAATATTCATTGATTTACAAAAACAAAAAATACGTGTCCATTATTTTCCACTGACGGACTAAATAGATTTGCATTTTTTGATACTTTCGTCATGCCTATTATCACGTCGATATCCAGTACACCATGTAGGTACTTACACGTCTGCGTAACTTTTTGTTTTGTAACAATCGATAGTATGTTTAGGCTAGTTATATTTACTACTGACGCCATGGTAACCTAATTATTGGTCTAGACTCTAGCCGGCTAACTGTCGCCTACTTTTACTCAATAATGCCACATAATGCTGTCGTACTCTTTGGTCTGTTTTTACGGTTTCTAGGGGGGCATTTTTTTTGTTTTTAATCAGTGAAAAGTGCTACGTGATCTATCTAGAGTTGTGTGTAAAAATATGCAGATGTGCTTATTAAATCCGATCCGAAACTCCGAAAGTAACTAAAACGGGCATTACGCTTCGAATATAATTTTTCCGTCACCTCTTTTCACACCAGTAGGGCTATTACGTATCTCTGTTGACAGCTTGAAATGATAGTAACTGGGCTCAGTGTCCATCAATTAACTGTCGAAAGGCTAGTTTCGTATTATGTATGACCAGTCGCAATCAAATATGATGTCATTGGTTGTCATCGTGGTTGATAGTCACCGTAACTCATTTTGACAGACGCTTTTGTATCGATACTTATTTGCTTTCGATTATGTAAGCATAGTGGACAACAAATTGATGACAACTGAGTTTGAAGTGGCTTTCGTGAAAGACGTTATACCGTACCCGGGCTGTTAGTCACCGTAAAGTGATATCCACTCTGCGTGATTCACACTGTGTGTTGACTTGAATGTGACCTGGCGGTTTGGAGTATGTCATGCTCACTCAATTGTCTCGCTTATGGTGGCGCATGTGTCGGATCATTTAGTTCCCTTCAAAATGGTTGAGTTGAATGGTGCTGATCCATGCGTCATGTCCGTGAACGGGCGCTGTCAGTTGTGACTGGTCATCTCTTAGTTGCCATGGCTTATTTGAATGAATTATTTTGAATTGTATTTTTTTTTTGTTTGTGTGTTTTTGCTGTGGACACTTTTGCCGTGCACATCTTGCTACATTGTCTCTCACATAATATACCATCTCAACGTGAATGATGTAACCAAGATTTTGTAACAATATTCTGATTTAAAAGAGTGTCCATGGAGTTTCTTGCCCGTTCTTCTCCATAGAGATCTACGCTAGGGAATGGGCAACTACAGTACTTGTGAAGTTTTTATGTCTTGTGACTGGGACTGTAGCTACATTTAATTTTCATCTTTGTTTCCACAATTCAAAAGTGCCTGTAACTGGCTTACTTGAAATAAATGCTTTGATTTTGATTTTGTAATAAGCATAGTGGACAACAAATTGATTGCAACCGAGTTTGAAGTGGCTTTCGTGAAAGACGTTACACCGTACCCGGGCTGTTAGTCACCGTAAAGTACACCAATATTTTGACATTCTCGTTTGTTATCAAAGTTCGGTGTACAACCGAAGCTTGATAGTCACTGGAGATCAAAAAGATACGTAATAGCCCTACAGAAATGCTAAATGGATTAAGAACACCACACGAGTTTCGTCCACGAGTTCCATATACGAGTTCTCACGTTTTTAATCTAATTCCATCGTTTCGGTGGCAAACTAATTGGACAAGCGCTTCTTAACTGAATTAGGGGATTATCCGAAGGTAGGCAAAAAGAAATCCGTGCCGACGGATTCTGTCCGTGTAAGATAAATCTGAGTATAAAAGGAATTTTCGATGATAAGGCCTTCTTTAGCAGATAATCTGTTAAAAGATGCTTAGGATTTTGGATGGGTGTTTTTACGGATTTAGGGCATTGTCCAAGAGACTGATAAAGATGTTTTTGAAACAAAGAATATTGTCCTTGAATTAGTACGTAGGTAGCAGCGTTGTTAGACGTCCCACTTTTGGCGGGACGGTCCCGCTTTTTCAATCAAAAATAAATGTCCCGCGCGGGACAGGCTCAGTCCCGCTTTTCGGGAATAACTCGACCGTGCGTGCAGTGTGCTGAGGAAGTGCGGGCGGGGGGCACAGACAAGTGTTAATGAATCTAAATAAATAAAAAGCAGTGAGCCAGTGTTCCGTTGCGTGCGTAATTTAGTTTGATTACATTAAGCAAACAAAAGTTAAGTTTTTTTTACTTATAAGACGAATAAGACTCAACTATTTAACGATAAGTAGGATAAATCTGATTTTAAATATCATATTTTATTAAAATACATTTTCTATGGCTATTTTTGCTATCTATTGTCACGTAAACGTAATTTAAACTCAAATAAAAAGATAAATATTTAAAAACTTCTGATTTTATAGGTTTTTTTACTATGTCCCGCTTTTGACGAAAGAATCCCGCTTTTTTCACTCAAAAAGTTCTGAAGTCCCGACTTGGCAAAAAAAAATCTGGCAACGCTGGTACCTACTTCAAATTAGCATTCAGTTCTTTTAATTGGATGTAGTTCTGCCATGATGAGTCAACCCCCAATCTCATTATTAAACTTAACATCACGCGTTTATTCCCCGAGTGATAAGGCACAGGTGTACCTAATGGTACACCCACATTTTTCTAGTTATGTTTAAGTCCCTTGTAATAGGGGGTGAGCCTATTGCCATCAACCGAGCACAAATCCAAACTCCTTGGCTGCTACTGAAAAATTCCTGGTGGAAAAAAACCCAATAACACTTTGCCCGACCTGGGAATCGAACCCAGCAGCTAATACTCAGCAGTTGCTCTAGCGATCAACTTGACCAACCAGGCTGCTGCACCTATTGAGTCCCAAAGTATCCTATCTTTCAAACTGGGACCATCCATACCTACACATTAACTAAATTTAATTGAAATCGGTTGAGAAGTTTCGGAAGTAAGCGTAAACAAACTTACAGATATGTGATTTTTGTATTATAAGACTATTGTTACGAGCTGGGTGTGGCATAAATTAATTACTACAGATTAAACAACAATTAATAACTTTTTCAACACATTTGCTCAAAAACTGCATTTACGGAGCCTGTGTACATTGTTCGAAAGTTAAGAATTACGCACCATACAACGGAACGTGCGGTAAAATAGGTACTCTCACCTAAGTACCTATTTTACCGCATACCCCCTTGTAAAGCACCGTGCGTATTTTTTACGGTTTTTTTTTTAATTACGTCAAAATGAAAATCCAAGATGGCGCCGACGAAAATTTTTGGTTTTTTCTTCATGGGTGTCGTTTTCGTGGTTTTCTGGGTCGCTGATTACGAAAATGAGGTCAAAATGCAAAAACAAGATGGCGTATTGTACTGTTTTCTCGCAAATGTGTTAAAAAACATTGTATGACACACGTGCAGAAATTGGTATTTACAAACTCGTGGCTACGACGGTAAGCCCTCGACTTCCTCTCGGGCTTACATTCGTCTACTCGTTTGTAAAGACCAACTTACCGCACTAGTATCATAAATAACTATTAATAATCACAAAACACTTAAAACTTAATCACAAATACACTACTGATCACTATTCGCTTAGATATCGCACTTCTAGTTCACTTTGATTCGCGTCGTTGTGTATCAAAAATCAGACTGCTTGTGTCGGCTATTTATATAGCGACCGATCCTTCGAGAAAGAGCCACGACTTACTCGAATTGTTGTAGACTATGCCATAGTGGGTCATTGTCCTTCCACAACTTGTACAAAATAAAGAAGTAGGTACTTTATGCCCTCGGCGTACGGTCGAAATTACAATGACAACTTCCTGATGTCTTTTATAGGTAGTTTGCGAATTTGTACCTACATCATTTGAGACTCGTCCTACCTACAAACCTACTACTACCTACCTACTACTACCTACCTACTTGTAGGTACCTACTACCGTAATTGTAGGTACGGTACGACGCGACGTAAAACTATTCTCATTTTTCTATAAACCACGGTAAAGTAATAAGTGATTCAAATTACTGGTCCCCCATGCACTCTGTCAGCGCTTTAATTTATACCGAATATAAAATAAAAGCTGCTGGCTATAAAATTAAATTACTTAAGTATAGTAATATTTTAACTTCACTGCATGCAACTGGCACTATAAATCACGCTGCATTCCCATAGGTCTTAAACTCTTTTTTTATTATTAATATTATAACCGGAAGAAAATAATATATTATTATAAGTCCGTGGGGTGAACTTAAAACTGGACGCAAACAAAATATCTAAACGGTGCTCAAAGGCTTGTTAATGTCAAATAGGCTTGTGTCCTGAAAAAATGTAAATAGTCCGTCAGTTAGATTATCAAAAAATATTTGACACGTATTTTTTCTTTTGTTACGTAAACCAAAATTGACGAAAATACGACGCTTTTAAAATTCTCAATACGTCACGCCGTGGTATAGTTTTTAGCGTGTTGTGACGTCACGAGCCGCCACTCTCGAGTTTTGATGCGTTTTATCTTTGTTTTGTTTTGTTTTGTGTGTTTGAACAAAAAATACGTGTGCATTATTTTCCAATACTCTAACTGACGGACTTAATAGATTTGCAATTTATTGATGGTGGAAACTAGCCTATTCCCACGACACATGTTTTGGTGTAAACACGGAAATATAAACAGTACCTTTCAAAACAATTCCAACTGAGGAACAACAGATAACATAACTTCACGCCTGTAGTCCCCAAAGGATTAAGCAGAAGTGTGCATAATAGTACATTTCACCAGTTATATTTTTTTAAGTTCCATTGTAAAAAAGGGATGAGCCTATTGCCATCAATTGGGCCCGAATCCAGACTGCGTGAATGTAACTGAGAAAGGCTTTACATGACCTAAAAGAATGGTTTTAAGTGATTTGACGAGATTATTATGTATGTGTTTTTATATTTTCTGTTTATTGCGTGTTCTTAATTATTTTAATTTTGTTTAATTTATGATAATTTGAATTTATTTTAATTTTATTGATGCTCTTTTTAATGTACCTTTAATGATTTGTGTTTTTAAGTTTTGTTCAATGTCTGAGCTGTAGTTCTGGTCCATTATTAATAAATAAAGTAAACTAAATGAAATACCTGATTGAAGAACTCAACAACGCGTTGCCCGACGCGGGAATCGCACCCAAGACCCTATACTCAGCAATCACGCTCAACGAGGCACCCAGGAACAACACTCTAAAATAAAACATCAATCAATCTTGATCCATGTTTAACACTCACTTCCCTAAACTCCACGAACTAAAGAATATTCAAATTCCTCTAGCCGAAGAAAACGCTATAAATCTCTTTTACCGTAAATCATAGTACCTTCTAAAAACCGGGCAAGAGCGAGTCGAGTTTGTACAGTAAGGGTTCCGTTATTCCGTACCAAAACACAGACTGAGAACGGCCAACAAAGTGATCCCACAAGATTCTGTTTCCTAACGTCCCTTTGTGCATATTCACCTAGCTTTATTCTGGGTCCTGCTTGATATCTAAATCCTCCGCTGTTCCTTTCTTAAAAACATTGCGTGATGCAAGGCAATTGAATTGTTCCTCCGGGACTCATCAGGCTCCAATGCCTCGCTTTTCTGATGGTTACCTATGTTGATTCTGGCTTTCATTCTTAACATTGGTTGGATAGCAGTCCAAGTCAAACCTAAGACATGATCCTCTGATTTAGTGCGTATTGTATAATTATCACTTGCTTGGGTGTAGGAAAACACAAAACCAGTATATTAGGAAGGGGTCCGCAAGGGCCGATGCCTGCCGGGGTTGCGGGACTGTTCGAAAGAGATACCGTGGCCCCGGAACACAAAGGGCGATGAAGGAACATGGATGGGTTTAAATCAGTAAAAGTCTGCGCCCAGAGCGGGAGGAGTCATTTGATGATTTCCCATCCGAAGAAAAAAAAAAGGTAACCAGTAGGATACCTGAGAAATATTTTTTGCCAACTTGGTTTTACGAGTATAATACTCTCACCACCACCACCAACACTACCACCAACAACAACTCCAGGTTAGGCACTAATAATAATAATAATAAACACATAGTCACATTATCTCCGGGTGTTCTCGTCTAGCTAACGGAGAGTACCTGCATAGACACAACCTTGTAGCCAGGATTATCCATCAGCAACTTGCTCTAAAATACAACCTTGTGGAATCGGAAGTGCCTTACTATAGGTATGTGCCCGACCCAGTTCTCGATAATGGCTGTATCACGTTGTACTGGGATCAATCCATCATCACTGACAGGACTATTGTAGCCAATAAGCCTGATATAGCGGTGGTGGATCGATCAGAGCGGCGCGCAATGATTGTTGACATAACGGTCCCGCATGATGAGAACCTCGTAAAAGCCGAGAAAGATAAACAAATCAAGTATCTTGACTTGGCTCGCGAGGTTGTTGACATGTGGGAAGTGGACTCAGCAATCATTGTGCCGATAGTCGTATCAGCCCATGGCTTAATTGCCAAGAGCCTCGATCAATACCTGAGGAGGCTCTCGTTAGGCAGCTGGATCAAGGGCTTGATTCAGAAAACGGTACTCCTGGACACGGCTCGTATTGTTAGGAGGTTCCTCTCTCTGGAGCCCTGACCGCCGGTAGCTTGGACCCTGTTCCCGATACCGGTGGGCTACAATTTTTTATATTTTTAAATGTTATTATATATTTTTTTAAATTAATATTTAAATATGTAACGAGTTTGTCTGAAACTGAATAAAAGAAATAATAATAATAAAGCCTTTATTTTCCTTAACAATTACGCTTCTTAGAATATGATTCATTAGTTCATTATAACATTAAACCTAACGTTTAACAATTCATTAAATATTTAAAACATAACATTCCACTTATCATACATTTGACATTTCATCACATTTAACATTTCACATACCATACATTTATCATTTCATCATAATATTTAACATTCCACATTGCATACATTTAACATTTATTCACATTTAACATTTACCATTTTATTTTCAGTAGTAGGTACAACATTCCATGCTATTTAAAAAAAAAAACTAAAAAAACATTAACACATTATAATATTAAACATTTAATTTAGTATAATTCATTTCTTTTAATATTTCATTTACTTTTTACATTTCATTATTTTTAGTTAAGGTTTGGGTATAGGCCTCCTCCAATAGGAACGATCCTACATTGGTGTTGAGTGTTGGAGGGTTATTGTCTTTATCCCCCGCGGTGACAAGCCGTATTGGGAGATCGGGAAGGGCAGGCGTCAATTGCTATTCGGTGTCTTGTTTTGAGTAGTGTGCTTGAGGAGAAATTTTATCGGGAAATGTGAGCGAATGTTAGGCACTAACCACACGATTAAAGAAAAAAGTTGTTGAAAATCATTGAGCTATTACGTATAGAGAAGACAGCGCGAACAAAATCTGTGCTCCGTTCAACTGGAGTCGGCCGGCTGCAGTTCACTCAGTCGCTTGCTCGCTACAGAACATCTATATATACGGGGTTAGCCGCCCCCCGAGCGCCCCGCACTGCGCACAGATTTTGTTCGCGCTGTCTTCTCCATACGTAGTAGTAATACAAAGACATTCAAATATTTACGAGCGATAGACGGGCCTAGCCGAAGAAAATCGTTATACAAAAATTTGTTACTACTTAGTAACAAATCGTTCTGTCTAGTGTCATCCGCCCGCCTGTCAGGTAGCATTCTTGTGTCAAAATTAAAAATGTTAAGGATCAAAATTTTTGTATGACATTATTCCCAATGTCCGCTCTATATCTAATTCTTTTAATACTATACCTAATTCATTAAATTTAAATCTCGTGTAGTAATAGCTCAATGTTGAAAATAGCAAGGCAAGCTTGTCCCGATAAAAAAGTTTTCGTTTCGAGGAACGGAACCTTAAAAAGTATTTAAAAGATGCACAGCTCAGCACGCTTAGACGTCCACCATTTATCAAACGTCACTTTAAGAATTGAGAGCAAAAAGTGGCCTGTCCCGCAGTTTAGCATACGCCAGGGCCGGATTAGGGACGGGGAGCACAAAAAGAAGTAGTGGTATTAAGTTGTCTTGGATCGGGGGTCTAGAAATGATTGAGAGCCGGGTTTGGTCGTGCTTTTGTTTTTGTAAAGATAGTGCAAGGACTGTGTTTATTTTTTGAAGAGTTGAAGGGTTTTGTGAAAATACTTATGTTTGTCTGGAAAATGTCGATAGTAAATTGAATTCTACGCTATATCGTACGTGAACATTTTAAAATTGACCTAAGTTCTGTATTATATCTGTGTATCAAACTATGTTTTCTTAAGATTATTTTCACTGTTTGTATATTAGAGTGACAGAACTTTATCTCAGTTGAAATATCAACTGTATACATCTACGAGACAATATTGTTGGCATAGTGCTCCAATTAGCAACATCCTTCATCTCTATGAGTTGGTAGCAAAGTGTGCACCTTATTTGTGCACCATTTTTCTACCTTATCTTTAAGTTTGTCCAGTAAAAGTTATATTTTTAGTCGTTTCTGGGATTTGTCATAAGAAATATCTGAGTCGCAACCTGTGCTCTTGCTCGGTAAATGGCAACCATTCAGAAATTAAAGGCATTGTTTAAGTTTTTGGCAAGCTTGCTAAACATCGTTATTCTTATTACATGATGAGAAAAATCTCACCACTTTTACAACCTATTCGAATATAATTGCAACTATGAAACAACAATAACCGTCTCATATCCTATAAAATATTTTATATCCATCGCAGACAATAAGAGCACATAAAATGCACACACAAAATACAATAAAATCATTTATTGCATCCTAAATCACAGTACAATGGCATACATTTTATGCACCTCTTACCTAACTGATACGGGCCTGGACTTTCCCAGGATATTAAACATTGTCAGAATACTTGAGAGTAGAGAATAAGTTCTGAAGCACTGCAATCTTTTCTTACTTTTCTAAATGTCAAGAAAGGACTGGTCCCTGATGATATACTATTGACGAAGAGTGTATTTGGTGTTGCTCCCAAAAAGTATAATAAACTACCAGACAGAATTAAATGTATGCCTTTAAATAGTTTTAAAAAGTCCCTTCACGGAATACTACTAGACAAATTAATGTTACTTCAGTGTGGATGAATATTGAAATGATAATTTCCTTGTATGAATTATTCTGATTTGTGATTTTACGATTCTTAATTTACATTTTAAATTGGTTGGTTTTTACACGAAGAGTATGTCCATCCATTGACAAACATTTAGTTTTAAAATTTCCTTAGCAAGGGATTCTTAAGTAGAATCCTAAGCGTAGCGAGGGATTAAAAATAGCGCCATCGCCGTAAAAATATTATTTTGCTCCCTTGTCATACAATCTAATATTTTAAGCGGCAGTTGATTTGGGCTCTAGGGGTCATAACTAGACTCCCTAAAATGTACCTAATTCAAATAGGTCCAGAAAAGCATCAACTTTCACCCTGTCCCAACCTGAATACGTCCCTGACTTAAACCCAGGATATTAAACATTGTATGAATGCCCTCGAGTAATAAGTTCTAGGCGCTGCCATCCGATTTGTTCGTGACACTATTACGTGTGCGATACGGGTATGCCTCGACTTGATCTACGTATCTTTCGCTTTTCTTTTAAATTCTTTTGTGTCCTTATTTTCTCGTATTTTTTATTATTCTCACTGAGATGCAAATCTTGCGTGTACATGATTGGTTAAGCTGTATTTTGTACTAATGAAATTCTTAGGATGAGTAGACTGAGGTTTTTAAAAAACGGTTAAGAAAACTGGCGTGCACGAGAGTCACAAAATTAATGACTTGTGCAATCCACACTGGGCCCGCGTGGTAAATTACGGCCCCGACTACCTAGATACAGTTTAACCGTTCCCACAAACGGCTGATGACGCTGTAGGCTGATTCATCATCATCATCATCTGCCTAGCCTTTTCCCAACTATGTTCTTTATCTGCTGATTTTCAAAAAAAAAAAATAGAAAAATTATAAACTAGGCACAAAAAACATAATTCTTGGGTTGACTAAACCATTTTTCCGAGAAACTCCTATACCTCTAGAAACTCACCAATAACATCACGCCTGTAATCTCAAAAGTTTAGACAGCATAGTACCTAATAGAAGACCCACATTTCGAGAATAATGTTTTTAAGTCCCATGCAATAGCAAGCCTATTGCCATCAACCGGGCATAAATCCAGACTCCGTAGCTACCACGTTGAGCTCCTTGAGTTACACGTTAACTGACAAATGCTTGCACTGACTGGACAGGTCCACTCAAATCTGTATGGTTTTTTCTTCAAAAGACCATCTCAGACACTAATCTGCATGGTCCTCATGTGAATTGAGCAAGATTATGTCTGGACTTCAAAAGAGACTATGACCTCTGAGTTTGTTTCGGCTGTTTCTTTTCAGAGTAGTCAGGTACGAAACACCGACCCCATCTAGTTTTAAAAAATGACGTGTAAAAGTGTTTGTAAAAACCTACTTGCAAAATAAACATCATTTATCATTTACCACTGAGAAATACCTGATGAAAAACACAATAACACTTTGCCCGACCTGGGAATTGGACCCCATACTCAGAACCAGCGAAAAGGAAGAATTTTAAATTTGTAAATTTGTATACTGGGTGTATTCTTAATAAATGATCTATTCAATTTAATGCCAAATCTATTACTACCAGAAGCAACCTACTAAAATGCAGGCCCGTTATCGTTTCCAACAAAATAGGGTGTAAATCATCAGGCATTATTCTTATGGGCATTTAATGGAGTTATAAGTTAAGATATAAAGGTTCAGACGTGGAAGTTATGGGGTATTGTTATGGTGGGTTCCGAAGTTTACGGCAGTTATTGAGTTTGGTAGAATTTAATATGTTGGCGTGATTTATTTTGTTGCTGTTATTAAAATAACGGGATAATTTCGACTTGGCACAAGAGGTTGTCGACATGTGGAATTTGAACTCGGCTATCATTAGCCGTGTGGTATCCGGCGGAGTAGAATGGAACCAACCCATTACACTCACGGGTGTCGTATAAGGCGACTAATGTCTGAGGCAGAACACCTTGCGACTCCGTAGACTAGAGAATTGGCAGCAGCGTTTTCTGTTAGTCTTTCATCACTGCGATCTCCAATCCGCCTGCCTAGCGTGGCGATTACGGCAAATTCCTCCCATCATGGGAGAGGCTTATGTCCAGCTGTGGACGTTATAGGCTGTTGTTGTTGTTATCATTGTGGAGATTGGCGTAACGGCCAATGGCTTGATGGCCAAAAGCCTCGACGAACATCAGTCAAGACTCTCGCTTGGCGGTTGGATCAAGGGCCTGATTCAGAAGGGAGTACTCCTCGATACGGCCCGCATTGTGAGGAGATTCCTGTCTCTGGAGCCCTCAACACCGGTACTGACCGGACTACACATGATTTAAACACCACACCCACCACACCCCACCACACTCCACCACACCCTGTAAATTTCGTAATATCTCAGACACTCGTACACTAACCACACCCTGTAAATTTCGTAATATCTCAGACACTCGGACACTAATCTGCGTTTCCTCATGTGAATTGAGCAAGATTATGTCTGGACTTCAAAAGTGACTATGATCTCTGAGCTTGCTTCGGCTGTTTCTTCTCAGAGTAGTCAGGTAAGAAACACCGGCCCCATCTAGTTTAAAAAATGACGTGTAAGTTTTTGTAAAAACCTACTTGCAAAATAAACATCATTTATTACCATTGTCACAAAGAAAATAAAAATAAATACTCATTCTGAAAAACATTCCATTTATATTCCACTTAAATTCCCCCAAAGAAAATACAGTAGATACTTAAAACCAAAGCACCAATATAACTCAAAGTTAATGATACCGCAATCAATACCGGTACCGAAATCAGTACCAGGTAATCGGTACCAGGTGTCCAAAGTAGATAGATGATTTAATTTAGGAAAATACTTTACGGGTTATTAGGCCGCTATAGTATCGTATTAATCGGAAGATTGCGGCAGTAAACTTAAAGCTCCGTTCACGTCCTCGACCGATGCAACTAGATTTTTGTGAAGCAACAAGCGACTTCAAGCTATGTAATTGTCTTTTCATTGATATTTTGCAGTATTTTGTGACTGGATTGTAGACTGACAAACAGAAGAAATAATAAAATAACCGGTCAAGAGCAGGACACGCACAATGAAAGCTTCCTTAGTTAGGATGAATAATTAAATACATCCTAAAAACATACATTCGTCACAGTTTATACTGTGCTTTCATTTTAAGCTTTCACGGTTTAAAACTAAAATAATACTGTAACTTACGGGAATCTTCCGTGATTGTTTATTTACCATTTACTCACATTCTCCAGTTATCCCGTGATCATGGCGCATGCAACAGCGTCAAAATATTAGGAGCTCAAAATAATGAACAATCACGGAAGATATCCTGTAAGTGACAGTATAAGTAAAAACATGTTCTCTCATACATTTCAACTGCAAATGTAGGTACAGTAGAATGATGATTATATCCCACGCTTGAATGTGTAGGTCGTGGCCAAGGCGTAAGGTATATAAAAGTGATCGTATAAAATGGTTTGTGGTATTATAGGTCATAAAATGTGCTAAGGTCGCAATATAAGAAATGATGTGACGAAGTAGATTGAATTTATCGACTTCAGGCTATATGTCGTGGGATTTCCCATGAGCGAAAATATTGAACTTCCGTTACATTTAAACTGACTGATTTGTCAGCCGAGAAGTTCGCTTTTCGTTTCGAAGTGTATGTGGAAAAACTCAATGGGGTGACGAAGGCAAATTACATATCAGATGGCGTCGATTTTGAAATATAAAATGACATTACCACATTTTCAACCAATGACGATGTTGGGAACCAGCTATGCTAGCGCCATTAGTTCCACAGTTTCCTTCCCCATTGATACTATTTCGATGTTACAGATCTGGTCAGGATTTTTTGTCGAACAAAAATATACTGTACAAAGTAATTTTAATATAAGATAAGTCTCATGATGTCATAACTGATGAGCTATTCTAAACTTTCCTTTTTCATGAAGGTATAAAGGTATCCCACGTGATGTCGGGGCTCCTTAAACAGGCTAAACTGCGCTCACTTAAGGGGTAGTCTCATCAGTCTCCCAATTTATTGGACCTCCAATATCTCCGTATCAAGAAGATTCCCAGGTCCAGAACAAAAAAAAATCATAATGAAGGGCAGAATATGCGCTTTTTAGCTTCGTTAAGGATCTACTTACACCCACTATGGGTCGGTTCCTAGGCTAACCAGATGAAACTGATTCAAACCAGTATTCCGTAAGTTCGTTCCGGCGGTAGATGGCGGGACGAACGTAGCTCTTCGACAGACACAATTAAAATAACATACAGGTTGGGTACCAGGGTCGGGAAATTCGGAGAAAACTACATCTTCATATTATTTTATTTCACTTATCCGTAACAATTAAATACATCTACTCACTTAGCATAAAATTCAGAACAGTTATTCAGTGAAACAATACTAAAGTCGCAAATAGGCGCCAAGTCGAGGATAGGGGCATTTAAAACCCAAATATTGACATGGCGCAAGAGGCCTAATATTGTAAGAAATTTTCAAGGGCCTGGGAGTTCTAAGGGCCCTCAAATCGTTTGGGGATCCAACTCAAGTTTCTCGGAATGTACATTGCTTTTGAAAACCATTGTGAACGTTACTTTATGTATTTATTTTTGGGATAATTGTGTTCTAAATGTTTCTTTTAATTGAGGTTTTGGCGGTGTATGTACAAATTAAAGAAAGCAATTTGTGTCAACTTGTAGGTTTATTATGTACCAAAGTAATTTTTATTTTTTTAAATTGTAGAAACAAACAAACAAACGTAACAAATAATTTGTATTAAAAAAATAGTGAATGCAGAAAATCTTCAATTACTTTCTATAGACTCCATCCGTACATAAGTTTTTAAAACACTCTTCTTAACAAAATCGACATTTCTTGTAATCAAAAAGAGATGTAGCTTAAAACACAAGAGAGATGAGAGATATTCTTTCTTTTAATCAGACAATGATGTCGATTCTGTTGTGCACAAACTAAACTAAATTTAGGTTATTGCTGTCTCTTTCTCCTTAATAAAACGAGAAAGAGACGGAAGTAATTTAGAGCTGTCAAATTTAGTTGGAACTAATATTTCTATACAAATGAAGGGTGCACGTAAAAACATGTTCACTAAAAACACGGTGAAGCGCAAGGTATAAAATAATTTGACAGCTCTAACTTAGTTCATATCTATAGCCGTCCTCTTCTCGCACTGCCTTTTAGTAAAAGATAGCAATAGCCTAAATTAAGGTTAGTTTGTGCACAACAGAATTGACACCAATGTGGAAAATGGCCGTTCATTTTCCGTGATTGACCGTCAAAGACATATCTTTTCAATAAATGGATTCGCATTGCATATCACTTCGCCTTAACACTCAATCTGCGCCTCTTTTACGACTGTTTGCGATCCACTCGAGACTTTCATACGAGCAGCATTCGAGCTGACGTTCGAGCCTGTGGCCTTGCATTTTGTGATTGCTTAATTTTACTGTACGATCCATTCGAAATTCAAAATGAATAAAATATTTCGTTATTTTGTCTCATTTCTTGCGAATGTATAGGTAGAGTTTTTACGTTTAATAAGAACATTTTTTTAAAGAAATAGGATAAAAAAAAAGTGTTATCAAGAAAATAGGTTCCCTAACACTTTATTTGATGCCATTGCATCAGATGTGATATACTAATAAACGTAGCGTGAGCTCTAAGGTTCCGTGTGTCGACAGTCCACACTTATCCCGGACAGCGGGTGCACGTACCCTTGAAGTGGTTCATCTACTTACTGATAATTTGATGGTTTTATTCTAAACCCTAACTAGTGTTTCTAGTGAACACCACACGTCTTGTTTACCGTAATGACAGACACGATTAAAAAGCCATTGTTCTGTTCCTTTTCGGTAACTGCTGGAGACATAGCGCTAATGCATCAAACAAAGTGTTAGGGAACCCATTTTCTTGATGACACTTTTTTTAATATCTACGAATATAGATTGAAATGTGTCAAAAAGTTACGAACTAGGACCGTTTTCCTATGGTTGCAATGTTTAAGTTTCTGCGTCTTCTCAAAATCCACTTGTATTTGGGTTTAAAGTATGAAGAACAGGGTGAAAAGTTCTTCATAAAGTATGAAGAACAGGGTGAAAAGTTCTTCATAAAGTATGAAGAACAGGGTGAAGAGTTCTTCATAAAGTATGAAGAACAGGGTGAAAAGTTCTTCATAAAGTATGAAGAACAGGGTGAAAAGTTCTTCATAAAGTATGAAGAACAGGGTGAAAAGTTCTTCATAAAGTATGAAGAACAGGGTGAAAAGTTCTTCATAAAGTATGAAGAACAGGGTGAAAAGTTCTTCATAAAGTATGAAGAACAGGGTGAAAAGTTCTTCATAAAGTATGAAGAACAGGGTGAAAAGTTCTTTATCCCAAATAGAAAAAAAGAGAATCCTCCAACCAGACGGTGTCGTGTCTGGTGGGCTGTTTCCAGACAGTTGTTGTCGGGTTTTCCTAAACAGGGTTAGTTTTCAATGACCGGCCAAATTTTCAGAAATGGTTTAGAATAGATAATATTTTCAATATAATGAAAAAAAAACAACAACACTTTTTTTAAATAAAATTTAATTCCTGTCCATCACTAAAAAGCAAAAGTGTGGATATTACAACAGCAATTGCAGCAGCAACATATTGTTGTTGTTGTTGTTATTCATTTCAACAGCCTAAATAGGTAGCAGTTAGCACACACATACATTTGGCTGCACGCAGACAAGTGCAGGCTTATGATTAAAAAAAAAATTAGGACACTTATAAATGAATGCTATTATTTTCTTTTATATTTTTCGACGATAATATTTAAAATGCACTTTTGTTTTGATATCTAGATCTTAATTTTAAATTTTGCCTGGTCATTGAAAACTAACCATAACAACGTATAGTCTTTAGTCGTGGATAAGTTTAATAGGAGTGTAAAAATCAATTGATCGACCGCTATAAATCGATCATCTAAAATTCTAAATACTCGAACGCTCACAATTACGAATGGTTAATACATCGAACATTCAAAATATCGTACACTCAATAAGTAAATACATCAAGTATTAAAAATATCGAATGTTTGTTTGATCGAGCGATCAACGCATCGCATAGCTTTGTATAGCTTTCTTGGAATCTTAACCGTCAGCGCGATTCAATATTTTAGATGTTAGTTCTTCTTTTAAGGCATAGATGGCGCTGTAGTACTTTTTGTACCGTCCGCTTCATAATAGTGCTTTGTCTAATTCAGCCAACCAGTCTTAAGGTCCAGTTTCTTTTTTTTCAAATCAGCCCAAACGCAAGCAAACCACGGGTCAAGGCTAGTTTAATATAGATTTTTCCTACGTCACCTACCAAGCAACTTTTATCGCGAAATGGACTTTGTTTTATTGCAGCGAGAACGGAAATTAAAACTTTAGCACTATAACATCACGGACCATCTTTACGACTGCCACGCGTCTGTCCTTTCAACCTTGTTTTCTGCTTCACTGAAACTTTATGATTCAATTATTGTGTGATCTTTACGAATATTATGGAATAGAAAGGGTATATAAAAGACCTCTTAACGAACCCGAAAGACACTTGTTCATGTCATTGCGATCATTTTTTTGTTCTACACCATACCTGGGAACCTTCTAGTTACGGAGATATTGGGGGTCAATGTTCCAACTTTTTGTCAAGTTTTTTTTTAATACAAGTTTTTTTTTGTAAGATTTTTACTTTAAACACCTCCGCGACCCCCGTACTATTCAATCCATCCATCAACACAATGTTTTGAGTGCGTTATCCAAAAAAAAACCCCAGCAATAATTTTTGCGTAAAGTTACTCAGTTTTATGTACAGAATGCTTGGTTGACGGCTTCATAATGAGGTTGTTTACACATAGTATACCTACATGAGGTGTTCCCAATAAGTTTGTATAATTATCCTTCCGTAGCAGCAGTATATAAGGAATGAAAGAATTAAAGATTTTTTTATAGTACCTAGATTTAGAACACTGTCTTACATGTCTTAACTGTCAAAATTAGGATTTACTATCGAGGACACTCCCGCCTGACCACCACTAAGCTCATTTTTGCTTGCACTCGCAACATAAAAACGCTCTCTAGCCCCGCCCCGTTGACTTTGTGTAGAAAATATGAATGAAAATATACCGAATCGGCCGAGCGCATTGACGACGCACGCCAAACGAGAGTTATTGTAATTTTGCGCGTCAAAGTTGACGCTTTCCTAATAGGCCCAAACTTTAAGGGGGCGTGGCTCGGCGCCTCGGCATGATTTAAGCGAAAAAAAATTAAAATGGTCAGGCGGAAAAGACCCCCATAGTACCTAGATTTAGAACACTGACTGTCATAAACATGTCTTAACTGTCAAAATTGGGGAACACCTCTGCCTAACCCGTCGGGGATTACGAGCGTGATGTTATTTTTAGTACAGATTAAGGTGTATCGTGGGTAGGAGACCTTTCTTCAGGTGTTACTGTCTGTGTTCTGACAGCCTACGGTTCGGCATGTTAACCAACTGACTCGGAAGTAAGTATTCCTTACCCTTTACCTAACTTTTTGCATTCAATCCATAACATAAAGAAAGAAAGAAAGAAAGAAAAATATTTATTTTGGACAAGCACAGGAAATACAAAAATAATATACATAATACTTATTATCCCAAAGGGTAAGACAGAGGTAAACATGGGGACGAGCTGGACAAAACCAGCGATTAGACGGCACTCATGCGCAAAAGTATGCGCCTACTATATTTAACAAATTGCCTAAATACTGAAGGGGCTGAATGGTAAGGCATTCAAACGCCAATTAAAAATTTTTCTTTCGCAAAAGGCATATCATAGTATCTCCGAATTTCAAGATGAAAAAGATTTTTCTGTTTGACTTAATTAATAATTTTATCGTTTCTTGACACTAATACTAAATTTATATGAATGTGGAATTTTGACATTATCACATCAGAATATTTTTTTTAATTTTTAAAGTTGTTGAATTATAAACTTAGCGTGTGCCTATTGTAATTAATTTTTAAATAATTTCTTATTGTTAATTTATTTATTTTTTCTCTCAATGTATGTAATGGAAATATTTGTACGCCGATAATTTACGGCTGAACATTCTGGACTAAAACAATGTATCTTGCATGCATACAATGTTTAAACAAATAAAGAAATCTTATCTCTGTCCACATTAACATTGGCCCTGGATCAAAACCACTGGAAGTCATTGGGCGAGGCCTTTGACCAGCAGTGGGATCATGCAGGCCAACAGCATCCACCTACATTTTACCAATAAATACAATCCGTTTTGATAAATACGTTTCTGTGTTGCTATAGTAAAGTTGTTTCACGACATCAACGTAGTTTTGGCACGGTTTCCTCAGAGGACATCTAAAAAACAAGAACTTTCATTCGTCGGACAATAAAAGTAGATGCAGAGTTGTAATACAAAGCGTGTTGTGAATTAGAGGGAACGACTGGTAATACATAAAATAAGAGAGAAAGAAACCAGTCCCTTAAAAACCAGAAAAAATATAGTGGTCCTGAGTCCTGGGTTCAATTCCCAAGTCGGGCAACTACGTTGTGGTCGATTTCCAGTCTAACCGGATGCAGCTGAATACCGGTATTTACATGGAGGGACTTCTTATCTGACTACCACAACCCAGTTAGTACTAGGTAATACGAAACGCCTTGGTAAGACTAGTCGTCAGACTTTTGAGCCACTGACTACCTGTAACGACTGTCAAAGATCTACGATTGACAGCCGGGACCAACGACTTAACGTGCTTTCCGAGGGAGGAAACTGTGTAGGTATGTAATGGGTGGTGACCCATCCACGGACCAACCTCGGCAAGCGCGACTTAACCTGAAGATCGACTCGAACGGCTATTATTATTTAGCCACGAGCTACTCACCGGTGAGGCTTTCAGACATAAAATATGAAACTGTCAGAGAAGCCTCCATCTTGGCCTTAAGGCGATTACAGGAGCTAAATTAGCAACTATTTGTGGTGGTTCAAACTTCGTTTGAAAAACTGTTAGAATAAGGTTTTAATCAGCTTGCACTACAAAGTGGTTGTTACGGCAGTCACTGAGGGCCGAATAGTGCGAAATGAGTGGTTTTTTGCGATTTACAAAAAATCTATTGATTGGACTAAAAAAGTAAAACACTATGATGCAAATATGTTGCTTGTAGAATTATTTGCCAAAAAATTAGAATGATCGCATGTATTTTAGTATGGTTTTTACGCGTTAAAAGATTTTTTAGAGATAAGTTCGTGATTTTTTTTTCGAGTTAAATTAGTTGTATTATGTTTTCAAAACACTATCGTACTAGCATATATCCTGAAGAATATCATATATTTCTGGTTAAATTTATTGCAGTGAATCATATGCTTTTTTGCATTATAAAACTCGCGTTTAGCTCTTGTAGTCGCATTAAGAGGGCTGTTACATTTTTTTCGCAAATTTTTGATTTTTACTTCCTGGATCAATTTTTTTGGACCGGCCTTCACGACTCGATAATAATATTGATCTCCGGACGATTGTCGATTGTTATTGACGAAAATTAGAGACGAGACTGACATGAGACTGAGGTGCGAGCTGAATTGACGCAGAATTATAGTTCTCCAATTTTATTTATTGTAATTTTGTCTTATTATATTGACAAACGAAAACTAATAATACGTATTCGTTGTAGATCGAAGTTTTATATCATATTAATTTATTTGATAAAATTGAGTTTATTTGGAATATAATGGACGCCGAAAATGCATACATTTTAGATCAATATTGCTTTTGAATATCGTTTTTTTTCCGTTGATTCAATTTTTATTTCAATATTCTAATCAATCTACAACCTTGAGGAGTATATGACCAGTACATAGGTATATTTTTTTTTTTGATTTTTTCGTGTTACCAGTTTGATACAAATGGCAGGAGAAAACCTAATGTTTAACGTTTGCTTGAAATTGGCTGTCGGAAAATTGCTATTTCTCGTAATATTTTTTTTTTTTTTTTTTTTTTTTTTTTTTTCTCTATTATAACAAAATTCTAATCAATCTACGAACTAAAACAAAGCCAGATTTATGATTCTTCATTGAAATATTATGCCATTATCTTTATATAACAAATATCGAGGACTTGGAAAAGTACGTATTTTTGGTCAAACGCCCAAAATACGTGAGCGCGCCCTTAACTCGTAACACTTACCCCTCTACACGACTGTTTACCGTCGACCCTCTCACACGCCCCTCCATATGAAGCCTTTACAATTCTCTATTTGCATGTCTCACTTTTTTGCTATTCACTTTTTGATAGACTATCGTTTTGTCAATAGATGGAGAGGTTTTTTTTAAAGATTTCAGGTTATGGTTACATACAGGGTGTAAAAGACCTCATCACGAAGCCGTCAACCAAGCGTTCTGTTCATCAAACTACGTAACTTCACGCAAAAATTACTGCTGGGAAACGACTTTTTTTTGGGTGAAAAATCATGTTTTGTGGTAGAACTCACTGTAACGCACTCAAATCATTGTGCTGATGGATGGATTGAATAATACGGGGGTCGTGGAGGTGTAGAAATCATACAATAAAAACTTGTATTAAAAGAAACTTGTCAGTTGAAAAGTTGGAACTCAGACCCCCAATATCTCCGTAACTAAAAGGTTCCCAGGTATGGTGTAGAACAAAAAATGATCGCAATGACGGAGAGAACAAGTGCCTTTCGGCTTCGTTAAGAGGTTTTTTTACACCCTTTTTATAGTATTCGTTATTATTCACTACCTGTATCTTGTAGAAGTCTTCAAATTCAACTGTCCTATATCTACACTATGATCGAGATCGTTAAGGCCCTTAAGCGGTTGTTTAGTCTGAACGGACCAAAATGAATTGACAGCGGTCCGATCAGACGTAGACAAAAAATGTCCACGTCCGAACGGACCGGTGGCAAAAAAAACAAGCGCCTAATTTTCTATTAATTTCTGTCACCCTGGTACTTTACAAAACAACAAATAATTCAATTTCAAAACCTGAATGTTTACCAATAACAGGTTATGCCTATAAGCAAAAAGCCTTTTCATCCCATCGATTCGAAAAGGACGACTTGGTTCGCCTTTAAGTACACTCAAAGTTGTTGTTTTCTATAGGAAACTTTTAGCGGGCAGTAATGAGTTTTTACTCCTCTTTATAAGTGCGCCGCAATGAGAGGTTTTCCTTTTCAGGTTTTAAAAAAAAACTTAGTTTCCAAGAACTGTATAGATGGCGTTGAACTTACTATGCCAAAGCCAAAACGCTTGAAAAAAAAAACATTGTGTCACGTCACATACTCTTGTTGACTGACACTTTCATTTGCTTAACCTTCCGAATATAACCAACATTTCTCGCGCTTTGTTAAAATCAGTTTTTTTAGGTTCCGTTCCTTGCATTATCATACTTACTCCTAGCGCCATCTATCCAGCGACTAGGGAAGAGCTAAAAAGAAAATCCCTCATTATCTTTGCCGCGCACTTTTTGAATTTGGAACATCTTAGTGTTCAGCGCCTAAGAAATCAAACGCAAATATTGTTTGAATAAAGACTGGCTGGTACGACGGCCCATAGTCGCGCCGCCGGCTGAATAAAAAAAAAAAGAAATCAAATTAAAAACGCGCGAGCTACAGCCCGCGTTTTCGTCAATTTTCACGAATTGTTTTGAAAAATGAGTTCTTCAAGTGACAGTGAATAAAATATGAGGTGCTTTTTATTTTCTCATAGTGGGTGATGAAAAGTAGAGTGTATCACTCGGGCGCAAAATATATTTTGGCTCGGGCGACGTACTTTGAATCCCTCGCTACGTTCAGAATTCTACTAAAGAATCCCTCACTACACTCGGGATTCTACTCTAGAATCCCTCACTTCGCTCTGGATTCAAAAAAGCGCCCTCGCCGTAAAAATATTATTTTGCTCCCTTAAGATACAATCTACTATTTCATTAAAAGAGGTTTTACTATACCCAATACCTAAATCTTGTAAAACTAGCCTGCAATTGCACGATAGTACTGGGCTCAGCGCAATTTCACGCCCAGTTGCTCCCAACTTGGACAGACGTGTCCAGCTTAGCCTAACGCTGTGGTTTTTTACAATGCATAGGACTAAAGAAATGGGATTTCTTAGATTTAAATTGAAATAGCTTATTGTTAAGACATTGGAAAATCACGAGGTTGAACATGACCTAGTATTTTCAGTATTAGTTATCTGCCTAGGATTTCTCAACTATAGTGGAGTCGGCTGTGTGTAGCTTTGTAATATTGAGGTGGTAGGTACCGATGAGCTAATACATAAATAAATATCGTTGGACATTACACACAGCACCATCTAGTGCCACACTAAGCAACGAGGTTTGTGTCGTGGACACCAGATAGTCGATATACTACATAAAATGACGTATTATATATAGACACGTCATGAACCAACATCGCGGCGCTTAAAAACGGCGAAAATACTAGAACTACTTATAAGCGTGAAGAAAGAGAAAGAAAATATGACACCGAACGGCGGGATGCCTGTTGCGAGAGGGAGATAAATATACATCTTCAGTCACGTCACAGGATTTATTAAATTATAAACAAACGTAGCGTCGCGCGACAGGTTGGTGCGTAACTAAGCGCGATGTGGCCAATTGGCTTCATTTCATGTTGTCATTTTAGAGTGCGGACAACGTATCTATAGTTTATATATCATTGACTACATAGATACTTTTTGTTTGTAAATACATACTTATTATACATTTAAACATCCATGATTCGGAAACAAATGTCCATGTCTCTCATTTCATGTCTCATCACACAAACAAGGTGCTGGTAAATTCATGTAATTATTGATCACAATATTATTTCAGCTTACTGTACTCTAACTTTTTTTTCTTGTGGTCCCAAAATACCACTCAAAAGTATTTAGGGGGAATCCGGGACCGCGGTCCTGGTTCCAGAAGCCTCCCGATCCCTGGTACGCTGGTGCCGAGGAAGATAAAAATAAAACGGCAGACAAGTAAATTTCACGTCTGTATTGGACCACTTTCAGAAATGAAAGGGAAGAGTGTTGCCACAGTTTATACAATTATTTTCATTTTAATGTTGGTGTTACAATATGTTTAATTAAAATCTCCAACAGACCGTTTAACCTGATGCAGCTGAATACGAAGAAGTACCATATTGTAATGGTTCTGTTGTGTGCAGTGTGTTTTAGAAAATAATCAGGTGGAAGAAAATAACCATCATCATGTATATACAACATATCGGAACTAATGCCACACAATAATAAATGAAAACTGTTGACTTATAATCTAAAATCTCTTGACATCATGTTTAAAACTGTTTGACATTATATTTACAACTATATTGACATTGTATTTTAAAACTGTTTGACATTTTATTTTAAAACTGTTTGTTATTTTATTTTAAAACGTTTGACATTTTAATTATATTGTTCTATGACTGTTTTGACATGGTAGTAAAGAAGTGTTTGACATTATAATTATATTATTTTAGAACTGTATATTAGTATTTTAAAACTGTTTGGACATGATATTTGTAACTGTTGGGCACTATATTTTGAATTTCTTGGAATGTTATTTAATAAATCATAGTTCTTATAATTATTTTATGTAAATTGCATGTATATTCAACATAATGTAAATTGTTCACGAATAAATGAAATGAAAATCATCATCAGCCTATTAATGTTCCCACTACTGGGACACAGGCCTCCTCTCTGTGATAGGGAATGGGCTGTAATTCACCACGCGGGCCCAGTGCGGGCTGGTAGATGTCACATGTCTTCGAATTTTTTGGTTCTAGGACATGCCGGTTTCCTCACGATGTTTTCCTTAACCGTTTTGAGAGCAGCGATGATGAAATAAAATACACAAAGTAATGCGCCTTGCCTGGGTTCGAACCCACGACTTACTGTTCGTAAGTCGGGGCCGCCACCACTGGGCCACTGCTGCTCTGATTTTATACAGTGCGACTGCCTATATCTCTATAAACTAGCATTAATTGGGTAACTAACATGATATCTCTTGGAAAGACTGGTTGAGGTTTTGGTTGTTGGTCTGTATAAATGGAGTAGGAAAAATACTACAGTGATGTTTTATGTCACCAAAAAATATGAACAAGTCTTGGATTATATTACCTTCTTGTATTGAATTGAGGTGTGTCAGTATATCCGGGACTGCGGGACCCCGGGGCTGCGGGACTGTTCGAAAGAGATACCGTGGCCCCGGAACAAAAAGGGCGATGAAGGAACATGGATGGGTTTTAGTCAGTAAAAGTCTTACACTCCCTCCTGCTCCGCCCAGAGCGGGAGGAGTCATTTGATGATTTCCCATCCGAAAAAGAAAAAGGGTGCGTCAGTATCTATATTATCCGTCACAATCTCGAGTCCGTCACGGTACTAAACCGTAACACTACAATGGATCAAAGGTCACAGTGGATCACTTGGGAACGATGCTGCTAATGAACTTGAAAAACCCTGCGGACCCGAGCCCATTGTGCCTATTCCTTTCAAGCAACTAAGAAGCTGGTTAAAGGAACACACTCGAATACAAGCTGAGAAATGGTGGACCTCGGCACCAGGGTGTAGGCAATCCAAGGAAGCTATGCCATCCCTGGACACAAAGCTGACCAGGCGCCTTTTGCGCCTGGACAGAGATAGCCTACGACTGGTGGCGGGGACCATCACTGGACACTGTTCACTGAATAAATATTCCACACCCTAGAAATCACTGACAGTCCCCTGTGCAGATCATGCATGGTGGTGGAGGAAACGGTGACGCTTGTGCTCCTTGAGTGCACCGGCGTTACCAAGATTCGCGAGGAAACCCTGTGAACACCAAGATCCCTTGCGGAGGCCCTGAGAAGACCGGGAAGTTTGATCTGCTACTGGAGGGAGGTTGGCTGGTTGGAGTAAACGGCCGCACGGCCACCATGGCTCACGCATAATGAACTAAGTGCGGAAACCTAAACCCCATGATGATGATGATGATCCCGAGTCCGTTGTTCCGTTCGCCGGACTGGTCGTTTTGACTACCCTCTTATAGAAATGAAGCGTAAAACGAAAGCAGTATGTCATTTCCAGTGTTTTTAACAAATGTCATAACCTTGAAGGAAGGTCAAGGTGTTTCTATGTTTATGTTTATATCGACATTTCTTGCCAAGGTCGTAAGTATGAAATAAGGTGGATATAAACTGAATTCTACTACTTCGTTCTATGTAAAATACTGGTACTAATGCAACTGGTCTTCTATATTTACCGTGTGGTTAGTGCCTAACATGGTGTCAGAGTTGTTATGCCACTCTGACTTGGTTTTACATGCCGTCGAGAAATATCTCTCAGGGACATGCTGGTTTCCTCACCGAAGCAAGTGATAATAGGCTGGTGTCCTGAAAAAATCTAATTAGTCCGTCAGTTAGACTATCAATAAATATTTGACACGTATTTTTTCTATTGTTTCGTACACCAAAATTGACGAAGATTCGACGCTTATTAAAATTCTCAATACGTCACGCCATGCTATAATTTTAGTGCGTTGTGACGTCACGAGCCTACTCTCGAGTTTTGATGCGTTTTTATCTTTGTCAATATTCGTTGATTTACTAAAACAAAAAATACTTGTCTATTATTTTCCAATACTCTAACTGACGGACTAAATAGATTTGCAATTAATTGATGGTGGAAACTAGCCTATTATACAATACGTACTTGAATCCAAAAAAACAGAGGTGCGTGTTTTGGGTTTGAACTTGAGACCTATGCACTTAGCAGTCCGATGGTCTAATCACTAGGCTATCCATTACTGAAACTTTTAAAAGTGTTATTTTTATTAAAAGTAACTGATACCGTTGTGAAAGGTTTTAAAACTTTTAAGGTAGTAATTGAGTGTACGTTACTGATATTTTACGTTCCATAAAACTTTATATTATTCTTGTTCGAGCTATTAATAATGACAAGGCCTTGTTAACCAGTTTATTACCAAGAATTGAAAATGGGACATTAAATATTTATTAATGGAGTGTTGATTACTCTTCGATAACTTTAAGTGCTGTGTTTAAAAGGTTGTCATTCGCTTGCCAAGGTATCTTATTACATTTATGTGCTTATACGTAAATACAGGCATAATTTTCAATGACCAGCCAAAATTTTAAATTACGATCTAGATAATTATTATCAAACCAAAAGTGCATTTTAAATATTATTGTCGAAAAATATAAAATAAAATGATAGCATTCATTTGAAAATGTCCTAAAAATTTCCTAAATCATAAACCTAATGGGAATCAATTCACTTGTGAGCGTGCATGCACCGCCAAATTGATGTGTGTGCTAACTGCTACCTATCTAGGTTGTTGAACTGAATTGTGCTGTTGCAATATAATGCTGATGACGACCAAAATGGCGCAGTTGTAGTGAGGCTGCCTTACGCTCTTAGGGTCCCGGGTTCGAATCCCGGTAGAAGCAAATGTTTGTGTGATGAGGATGGACATTTGTTTCAGAGTCATGGCTGTTTATATACGTATGTATAATAAGTATGTATTTACAAACAAAAAGTATCTATGTAGTATATCAACTATCTGGTGTCCACGACACAAGCCTCGTTGCTTAGTGTGGCACCTAGATGACCCTGTGTGTAATTTCCAGCGATATTTATTTATCTATCTATACATATAATAAAACAGTAAAAAAACTGTGTCTGTACATTGAATATATTAAAAAAGAAATAATTGAGGGGGGTTTAGAAAAAGTAATAGAGCACATATCCAAAAAAAAAAATCTGTCTGTTTGTCTGTTTGTCTGTGTGTCTGTTTGTCTGTGGGTCTGTTTGTTTGTACACGCTAATCTTCGGAACTACTGGACGGATTTGAATGTTTTTTTTGTTGTTGTATAGGTATTAAGTCTGGGCAAGATATAGGCTATAATTTATCTTGGAAACTTGAACACCTGATGCAGAACCACAACAGACCAGCTGAACTATAAGAGATACAAAAATGGTACCATAGCAAAAATTGTTTCACGTGATGGGCATTTTCTGCTGAGAGAATAATTTGAAGATCTGGAACACCTGATGTGGAACTTCAAGAGCCCAGCTACACTATTACATATATATAGGAATGAAGTTTTAGCAAAAGTTGTTCAATCTGATGAGCACTCTCTGTTGACTTATAAAAATCGAAGATCTGGAACACCTGTTGTGGAACTCCAAGAGCCCAGCTACACCATAACACATAGGAATGACGTCTTAGCAAGTGTTGTTTGGTCTGATGGGCATTTCCTGTTGACTTTTGTCTTGGAAATAAACACCTGATGCAGAACCGCAACAGACCGGCTGAACTATAAGAGATACAAAAATGGTACCATAGCAAAAATTGTTCTACGTGATGAGCATTTTCTGCTGTGAGAATAAATTTGAAGATCTGGAACACCTCGAAGATCTGGAACACCTGTTGTGGAACTCCAAGAGCCCAGCTACACCATAACACATAGGAATGACGTCTAAGCAAGTGTTGTTTGGTCTGATGGGCATTTCCTGTTGACTTATAAAAATGTTTAGTCTGACGGGCATTTCCTGTTGACTTACAAAAATGAAAGATCTGGAACATCTCGAATCGTCTCGCGCATCCCGTTGTATTCCCGTCCCGGGCTCTTAAAATTCGACATCAGACGTTTCAGATCTTCGATTTTGACGACCCCGTTGTCGCTGGCATAAGCAACAGGATCCGCGTACGAAGTCGCGGGCAGAAGCTAGTATTTAATATCCACAAAAAGTGAAATCCATGAAAATTTGTCTGGTCATCGAAAACTATTGTATAATTTCACGCCGGTCTTTTCACACGGGCTAAGCATAACTATACTCAGTGTACACCCACATTTTTCTAGTTATGTTTTACCACTGTAGCCAAAAAAGTCTGAAGTTATCAAATCAAATTTTAACGAATACATAACTGACGAAATGTAGGTGTACTATTCTTCTACCTCTTTGGCGGTTACAGGCGTGTTTTATTATGTTTTCCGATGTCATCATCATCATTGCAGCCGAAAGACGTCCACTGCTGGACATAGGCCTCCCCCAAGTGTCGCCACATTGACCGGTCTCGTGCGACTCGCATCCAGCGGATTCCCGCAACCATCACCAGGTCATCGGTCCACCTAGTGGGAGGCCTTCCAACGCAACGTCTTCCGGTTCGCGGTCGCCACTCCAGAACTCTTCGGCCAATGTCCCCTGCCCACTGCCACTTAAGTTAGCAATTCTTCGGGCTACGTCGGTAACCTTGTTTCTTTTGCGGATGTCTTCATTTCTGATTCGATCGCGCAAGGAAACTCCGAGCATAGCCCTCTCCATTGCCGACGTAATACAATAGTACTATCCAACGGATAGCACTCCTCTAATTCTCTACCAAAATGCCTAATAACCTGGAAATGGCCCATAGCACAACCCATGGCCATTTGAAAAATAATCTATCTTATACAAAAAAAAAAAATATCTGCAGATGTAGGGTCTGCATAAGAATGGGGGCCATATTACATTTTTTTGCTTCAGTAATTTTTTCTCCTTGTCTACATTAATAGCAATAATTCACTATTTATGGCAGATACAATTATGAATTGTACCATTATCAAATCTACTTGAAACCGACATTATTCTAAAATGATTGGTCACTCATGAATGTGTATATGTTAAAAAATAATTTATACTAATTTTCCAAAATAAATGAACTTGCTTACAGGTACTAGGTACTTATGATAGTTTTTTTTTCTAAATGGGCGTAATTTTTACTATAGGCCATTTCAAGCCTATCCATTAATTACCTATACCTATTAATTATACATGAATAATGTTTTTGTTCAAATGTTGATACACAGGGTTATCAACATTTGAACAAAAACATTCTTCAGAGGCAACAAACATTCTAACTGATGTAAAATTATACAAAGGAACATTTAATTGCGTACAAGTTCTAAGGTTATCGTAAAATACAACTGGAGACGCGCAAAGTTTACAAAATTTCATGATAAAGAACAACTCAAGTTCAGTTTCATACATTTATTATGGAGTTGCTCTTGTTCGGTGGTATAATTGTAGACAATATTCACTGTTGAATATTGGGCGATATGGCAATACAGTTTGTACAATACAATTACTAACACGAATTTGTGTAGTATTTGTATTATAATTTGTGTAGTATAAAAAGAATAAATAAAAAAAAATATACATAAAAATTATAAAAAACCCGACTACTGAAAAACCACGCTCTAAGTAAAATCGACTCCTCCTATTTTTAAAGTCGGTTAAAATGTAGCCTATGTTACGTGGTTTATAATAACGAATCGATTGACACCTTATTCACCAACATCGGATGACTAGTTTAGGCACTACGGAGGAACATACGTAAATACAACCATACTTAATCTGATAAAATCATAACCCTTCCTTTTGGCTTCGCCGTAGTCGGATAAAAAATAAATGTTTAACACAACAGTTTCCTTATTTTTCAAGTCCTGTGGTTTCTGCCTACTCCCATGTGGAAAAGACGTGAGTTTATACACTGGGTGACTTTTTTATCACTTTCCAAAAAAAATGGGTTTAACAGGTGAACGGAGTAGAAGCTTATGGCAGACCTAGTTTTTTTTTCTTTTTTCCACAGCTTAGTAAAAACTTGATCCATCATCAAAAAACGCCACAAATTTCATGAAAACTTTTCATATTAGGACAAAGAAAGAGAAGTTTGGAAAAACAAAAAATGTCGAATTTCAAATCATACGCGGTACACGTATGATTTTAATTTCGATTTTTTTTCCGAAAAAAAAAAACGAAGTGTGCCATTTGCTTTTACTCCGTTAACTTATTATACCCATTTTTTTGGAAAGTGTTTATAAAGTCATCCTGTATGTATGTCTTACCCTTTTATACTCTGTTTCTTTTTTATTAAAAGTATCTATTCACCTCGTTGAATAACGAAATAAATGCAAATGAAAGTATTATACTGTTACTGTTTCCATAAAATATTGTTCCCAAGTGGGGCACGAAAAGAAATAACGATACCCATTTTAAAGACTAGATCATACCTCCGTGTATCTGACTAATAGATGACAACATGATTTATGTTGTATCATTAATTTTGAGTGATCACTTTCATTTCTTATCAACGAAACCAGAAGCTGATGCTATACAAGAGAGGGCCACAAATCATTTTTAAGTTCCCCAACTTAAAAATGATTTGTGGCCCTCTCTTGTATAGCATCAGCTTCTGGTTTCGTTGATAAGAAATGAAAGTGATCACTCAAAATTAATGATACAACATAAATCATGTTGTCATCTATTAGTCAGATACACGGAGGTATGATCTAGTCTTTAAAATGGGTATCGTGATAACTGGAACAAGGATGCGGATTTAAAATGGCTCTAAACCAAATATTAGTTGAGAGTTAATGTTATTACACAATTGACGATTTCGCTGTACTGATTGACAAACTATTAATATGATTGACATACAGTTACTATTCTGTCATTTTTTTTTAACCTTCTTATTGGCATACGTATCATTCCGATTGACATTATTGATTTTTTACATTTAATTTTGTGTTTGTAATTCGTATTGTAATTCAAATGATTTGACATCTTAATTTCTTCGATATCAATACAATTCTTTGATTTTAGAATTGAATATTTGCATGCCTATGCGACGGTAGAATATGGAGGACTATATTATATAAGAAGACATCTATGTACCAATTACCCATGTTTGCAAAGAAATAAATAATTTGATTTGATTTGATTTAGATTTGGAGGTCAGATAGGCAGTCCCCCCGTGTAAAGTATGGGTATTTAAAGGATCAGTTGCTAGAACGTGTCATGTTGTCAGTCCCATATAACCGTTTCAACCGCCAGCCAGTCGAAGTAACTTCGGGAGACACTCACCAGTATCAAGAATGTGCATACAATACAACGAACTGAATTCAAAATTGCCTGACTTGGATGTGTTCTTTGATTCCCTACCCAAGTTCAAAACCCTGTTGCGCTCCCATTTGAACCGACATTTGAACAGTCATAACTCATAAGTAATTATTTCTTTTTTAGTTTTTATATTGATATTTTATTATGTTATTTTGTCTATACTACTTTATTACTGTAAGTCTGTTATTTTGATCTCTTTTTTAGCAAAGAAGCTTTATTATACTAAAAATGCTGTGTACACCTATAATTGGTACGTATATTAGACCTATAGCAAGTGTACTTTTATCAATAATGATATATGTATGTACTGTTGGTGCACCTATTTTAAATAAATAAATAAGTATTTAGTATTTGGCATGCAGGTAGACTGGAGAAGACGTCCATCATCATCATCAGCCTACAGTTGCGATATTACAATTGCATGCCACTTAATTCTATTCTCCGAAATTCTCATCCAGTTGTTACCAGCCACCCTCCGAAGATTGTTGCTCCAACGTCCCTGAGGGCTTCCACCATTAGATTTAGAAGAGATTTTAGAAAAAGTTTTTCACCTAGTTTAATAAATATCTCGCCTGTCTCATTACACTGAAAGATAAAACCTTCTTACAAGAAACGAGTATTGGATTGTTAATTTAATTTCTTTGTCTCTTTTTCTTTCGTCTGCGGTAGCCATGATAAAATCGGCCTGTGGACGGTGGGCTATGGGCTAGCTCGCCGTCCGTCCGTCTCATGACGACAGGCCGTGTCGACGACGCAAAGAGAGTCAGAAATAGGATGGGGTCCGTAAGGGCCGATTGCCGGGGTTGCGGGACTGTTCGAAAGAGATACCTACAGTGGCCCCGGAATACAAAGGGCGATGAAGGAACATGTATGGGTTTTAGTCAGTAAAAGTCTGACACTCCCTCCTGCTCCGCCCAGAGAGGGAGGACTCATTTGATGATTTCCCATCCGAAAAAAAAGGGATTTCATTTTGAAATTGAAAACATCCAATGGGGAATTAAGGACCTAGACTAACTGATATTCTAAAAGCAATTACGATGATGGATCAGTAAAAAACGTGTTGGAAGCCGCCATAGGAAAAAGAAACGATTTGGAAACGACTGCCCCTAAGTAATTAAGGCCCTCTGGGCACGATCACCATCACCTGCCTTGCACCACCAAAAAAGTCATCATCTGCCTTTTCCCAACTATGTTTGGGTCGGCTTCCAATCTAATACCTGTATTTTATAAGGAGCGACTGCCTATATGACCTCTACAACCCAGTTAGTACTTATAAGTACGATCAACTTTGGTAAGACTGGTTGTTAAACTTTCGGGCCACTGTACTGGGTAACCTGGGGAAGGGCGGAGCATCCTAAAACAAGCATACTATTTGCTTAAATGGATTCTCCCTATTGTAACTAGAATAAGTTATTTAAGTTGAAGCAATAAACCTTTTTTTATTATATCTTTTCATTCATTATTTCTATACAAAGTCAACGGGGCGGGGCTAGAGAGCGCTTCTATGTTGCGAGTGCAAGCAAAAATTAGCTTAGTGGTGGTCAGGCGGGAGTGTCCTCGACAGTACATACTGTTTACCTGTAACGACTGTCAAAGCTCTACAGATGTCAGCCGGAACCAACGTGGTAACGTGCTTTCCGAGGCACGGAGGAACCTCGGTATGTAATGGGTGGTTACCCATCCATAGACCAACCTACGGTGGCTTAACCTAAAGGTTGAACCAAGCGACTGTTATTATTTAGCCACAAGATCCTCTGCTACTGAATAGTCGTAGGGCTATTACGTATCTCTGTTGACAGCTCGAAATGATAGTAACTGGGCTCAGTGTCCATCAATTAACTGTCAAAAGGTTAGTTTCGTATTATGTATGACCAGTCGCGATCAAATATGACGTCATTGGTTGTCATCGTGGCTGATAGTCACCGTAACTCATTTTGACCGACGCTTCGAAAGACGTTACACCGTACCCGGGCTGTTAGTCACCGTAAAGTGATATCCACTCAGTGCGATACGTAATACCAATATTGTGACATTCTCGGTTGTCATCAAAGTTCAGTGTACAACTGAAGCTTGATAGTCACTGGATATCAGAAAGATACGTAATAGGCCTACTGGTGGAAAAATAACACCGCCCGACCCGGGAGTCAAACCCAGGACCTCATTCTGAGAAGTAACGCTTGAGACCAGAAGACCAACAAGGCAATAAGCACATCAATAACAAACCGACCTCGCTTTAATCGCTTTCAAACAAAGATCACAGCGTAGCGATAAACAAAGACTCAAGCGAGGCTTACCACACAATACCTACCCTTCACGAATAAAGCGAAAAGCGCTTTTTTTTCTAAAGCCACCCAGCGTCTATGATGAATGATTGTGTCCCTAACAAAACGATGGAATTTCAACCCTTGCTCACAGTGCTAAGGTGGAATTTTCCATGGTAAATGATAGTTAATTACGTAGACGCGTGATGTGGTATTAATAGAGTGTATAGCCATCATCACGGCTTAATAATGTCTTTTCTTACGGTAGAAGCTCATTATATTTTATTGGGGTCATGGGGCATGGGGTATTTTTAATAATAAAAGGGGATTATTGATTGATAGTTGGTGTTATTGATTATTCGTTTATAATATGGGAGTATAGAAATTTTTGGTGTCCTGCTGTATAAAAGATAATGGCGAGATTGCATGTAATTAGGGACCTAGTGATATGTGTAGCGTACATTGTGGAAACTTATAAATAGTTAAAGAACAACTTAAGACTAACAAAAAAGCAAATGGAAAGTAGGTTATAGAAGTTGGGAGAAAAAAAGATATGAAAGGTAGAAAGAAGATTATAACCTAACTTAAGGCACGGACTTATTGGTTATTATGCCATTCTACTACTAAATTAGAATGGCATAAAATAGCATTTATCCGTATTCTACGTAGCCGTTGAACACAAACAAACAATGGAATGATCCACAGATTATGTCGACAGATGAATGAATGATACTGACGTTCCATTTCTCAGTTGTAAGAAGGTAAATGTCAAACGTTGCGTTCGGAAACTGCATGATGACTTATTTTTATATAAATTCAAATCATTCGTAACTTTTAATTCCCATCACCTAGTATCTCAATATTTTTTATATAGAACTCTGATAAACTCTTTACTATAATTAATATAAACTAGACCGTGAACGGCGCTCCGTTGATTTTTAAATTACGTGGGTCCAACCTCGCCATTCTCCTTTCTATTCAAATGATCTTGAGTATATTAACATCATGCAAGCGTTACTGATGAGCAGGAGTTGCTAGGTTTGATTCTCCGGTTGGGCAAAATGTTATTGGGTTTTTCCATCAGTGATCAAGCAGTAGCAATCCGGAATTTGTATTCGTGCCCAATTTATGACAATAGGCTACCCCCAATTGCATGGGACATAAACATAACACGATAAATGTGCGTAGACTATACAAGGACACTTCACGAAGCCATCAACCAAGCATTCTGTACATCAAGTTAAGTGACTCTATTATTGCAAGGAAACGACCTTTTTTTGGGGTGAAAAATCACGTTTTACGGTAGGATTCAATGTAACGCGCTCAATACATTGTGCTGGTGGATGTATTGAATGGTACGGGGGTCGTGGAGGTGTTTAAAGTATTTTTTTTTTTTTTAATAATAAAGATTAATTGTTTTATATGTAGTTTTATTAAGAAATATTTTAAAATGTTAAAAATATGTGTATAAATGAATAAATGAAAGATTTATTGTTGAACTAGGACTAGATTACATGGCAAAGTATTATAAGATAAAGCACAAGCAAATAGTTTCTGAATCTAGTTAGTGGGTGCCGTACTGTTCTCCTAGATAGGTTACAAAGTAACCTCTGTTTAGGAGAAACAGTTCCGATCCCCGTCATAATGGTTGACTTAAGACAGCACGTGTTAACTATGGTGGTTTACAGTAATCATTCACAAGCTACAAGATGAGGGACAAAATTAGGTCCTTATACAATAACAAAAATAAAAACTTAGAATCTAAAAACAGCAAGTTTAGAAAAAATATATATAATATATACAGTAAAGTTATACCATTTAAAACACGTAGGTATTTTAAAAAAAAAGTTGTGAAAAAGTTGGATCTTTGACCCCCATTATCTCCGTAACTAGTAGGTTCCCAGGTAAAATATTGCAATGACGGGTAGAACTGATGCCTTTCAGCTACGTTATGGATATTTTCACACCTATCATATCATCCTTCACTTAACTCTACGGTGATTACAAACATTGTGTTATGTTATGTTAAGTATACGATGGAAACAATCCCACAGAATAAAGATATTCATGATCTCATTTACGAGTAAGTAAAGACCTGAGTACATTTACATCTTTTATTACAACTCTATTTTATTCTGTAGGAGAGAAATGAGTTGCGCCCAGAGTGCAGCGTTGCATACAAATGAATGCCAACTGAACATGTTATTAGAATGTATCATAATGATACTTAGTATTAGTCTATAAGAATAAATGATGCTTTTAAAAATAAATCTTCTTACTTTATTTCAAGGGTAATTATTATTCTTGTAAAATTTACATCACGTGTTTTTTCTCTAGAGGTTTAGGAAGGCATAAGGTATATCTATATGACACTAAGGAAACCAATATTTTAACTTAACGCTTAACTTTACGCTTATTTTAACGTTATAATTAACGTTATGTATACTAATATTCTAAAGAGGTTTGCTTGCAAGTTTGTATGTAGGAGGATTGGGACCACGACCGCGGTCCCGGATTTCCCTAAACATTTTCGAGTGGTATTTTGGGACCACAAGAAACAAAAAGTTAAAGTAAAATTATCATGAAATAATATTGTGATCAACAATTACAAGAATTATTGAAGTAAAACTTCTTTATGGACGGGGTATTAAGAAATAGGTAGTCATGAAAAAGCGTTACGGCCGCGTGGAGGTCTCCTTGAGGTCTGAGGCGGCGGCGGCGGAGGGAGAGAGAGGTTGGCGGGGGAAAAAAATAAAAAAACAAAAAACCCGACTGCATGAAAAAACGTGAAATAACTGAAAAGATAAAAACAAGCTATGATATATATTTATTTTGGTTTTTAAGCGATGTCACGCAGCGGTGCCACGCGGGCCCAGTGCGGATTGGTAGATGTCACATGTCTTCGAATTTTTTGGTTCTAGGACATGCCGGTTTCCTCACGATGTTTTCCTTCACCGTTTTGAGAGCAGTGGTGATGAAATAAATTACACAAAGTAATGCGCCTGTCTGGGTTCGAACCCACGACTTACTGTTCGTAAGTCGGGGCCGCCACCACTGGGCCACCACTGCTCTGATAATCTCAATCTCAAATCTAATATTGATACTAAAAGTAAATAGTTTAAAACACAAACGTTCGCTAGATGGCTGCCTCCCATCGTTACCGGGATGGCAGAGCCAAATAGGAAGATCCAAAATAAACAACAACTAAACATAAGCCCGAAGGCATTAATGAGTTTAATGGGAGTTTTAGTCAGATAAACTGTTACCGCCTTATTCGGCCGCGTGGAGGTACCCCAGCTTATGTTATTAATATTGCTGCGCACACGCCGCACGCTTGTTGTCAGTTGCCCAGGGTATATAAATGTTGTCTGCTCACACACAGGGACAACAACAAAAAGCCCGGCAATATTGGTATATTTATTATCTTAAGTTTTTGTTTTAAAATATTTTGTTGTTTTTAGCATTTATCAGTCCAAATTAAATTGAAACATATAAGTTATATATATTTTGGTAAACTATTTTTAAAATCCTTTATTTTGATACCCCACTTGATAGAACGTGAGAGATTTAAAAAAAAAATTTTTAGTTCGGGACCCTTTACACGCGAGTTCGACTCGCACTTGGCCAGTTTTATGTACCCAGTGACACTCTCACTTTTAAGACGAATCTAACGACACCTCTCAAGTTAAAATCCATCAAGCCGTTAGGCTGCAGAGCGTGCCAAAGAAATATACCCACATATACTCCTTCTGGCGCAGTCGGGTAAAAATACTTTTCTTCTTAATTGTTTGGTTGACCGTTTTTTTTTCTTGTGGTCCCAAAATTCCACTCAAAATATTTAGGGGGAATCCGGGAACGCGGTCCCGGTCCCGAAAGCCCCCCGACCCATCTTCGGTACTACTGATCCGATTCCGAAATTCTTTCACTTACGGGAAGCTATATTATCCCCGAGTGTCACAAGCTATATTTAAAACGTTACCGGTATGTTAATTGCGGACAGCAATTACAGCAAATAACGGGAGCGAAGCCGCGAGAAAAAGCTACCTTATATTTTAGAAAGATTTTTTAATTAATTATTTTGTTATGATAAATGTCCGATATAATAGGATGGTGATTCAGCCTTAGAATCAAATTATTTTAAATTAATAGTTATTAATTTAATTTTAATTAATAGGTTTAAATTAATAGTTATTACATTAATTTTAATTATTAGTTATTAAATTAATTTTAATTAATAGTTTTAAATTAATTTAAAATAACAGTTATTAAATTAATTTAAATGAATATAAATAGTTAAGAAAGCTTAGAAGCTGGATTTAATCTATCTATTTTCAAGAAATCTGAGTCAAAACAAAATACATATTCTATACGTACAGTATATAAAGCATGTATCAGAAAAAAAATGGCAATTCTGAAACCAAAATACAAAACTTTAATATCTACTCAACCCAAATGTAAGGGTCAGCTGATTACTTTTTCGCGATTACAATATTGGTCCTCTATAGAAAGTTATTCAATTCGACGGTCTATACAACCCTCTTTAATATTACCACACTTTGGATCCTATCCTATCCTAGTTTTATATTAATAATTTCGTCAAGGGCGTCGTCAATACTCGACAATACAAATTTTCGATCGAGTCTACCGTACGGTAGACTGCTGCGGTTGTCTGTTGCTGTTTGTTCAATGCAGCACCATTGTGCTGAAAGACAAATCTGTATTACCGGTACTGTATTAAAGGTAGTTTTAATTTAATATATTTATTAAACAATAAACACAATGAACGATGCTATACGAATCTATGCCTTGCTTTGTTTTTAATTCCTTGAGAATCGATAACTACAGAAATATCTACCTACATTTTGTACCTACATGTGTATTATAAGTCACATTAATTTCACCTGAGCGAAGCCGGGTTTTCATGTAGTAATATTATAAATGCGAATTTTTGTGAAGATGGATAGATGGATTGATGTTTGTTACTCTTTCACGCAAAAACTACTGACCAGATTTGGATGAAATTTGGCACCCAGATAGTTTATAACCTGGATTAACATATAGGATATTTTTTTTCCCAGTAGTACGATCCCGTGGGCCATTTCCGAACTTTATAAAATAAAATTAAAATAATCTTTAATTCGGATAAGCAACATCCATATGGGTTAGTAAAAACAAAAAGATAACTAAACTTATACCTACACACATCAAAAAAAGTTTGTGATCACTTTGAAAATTCGAAATCTTTTTTGTTACGTTTTTATAAAAAAAACTAGCGGACGTCACGCGGTTGAAGCCGCGTAATTCCCGTTTCCGTGGTAGTACGGGAATAAAATAGTTTATTTATTTATAGTTTATTTCCACAAAACGGCACGGAAGTCACAAACATCGAAGGATTAGAGTGCGCCATCTTCGACGGAGACACCATGGCTTGTCTGCGTGAAACAGCGCTACTCTGCTATTAGCAAATCTTCGTACAGCAGGTGTAGATCGTGATGCAAGGGCAGCAGCATCCACCGCAGCAGCCACCGCAACATCCGCAGCCTCCGCACATTTTGATTCTATGGTAGGTAGTGAGTATACTTTAATTAAAAAGGGCCTAAAATAGGTCAACAGGAGAATTGGTGTGTGGAAAGAATTTTTTTAGCCGTTTTTATTAATATTAAAAGTTTTTTTTTTTTTTTAATATAGCCTATGAGTGAATGTAGCTTTCTAATGGTGAAAGAATTTTTGAAATCGGTGCAGTAGTTTTTGAGTTTATTCATTACAAATATACACACAAAAATATTAATCTTTCCTCTTTCTTATATAAGTGTAGATAAAAAATAGTTTTATTTTTTAGTTTCAAACATATTAAAAAAAACACACAACAAAGGGTATTTCTATTAAAAATGATATCAGCTTATGCTAGTGATCACAAACTTTTTTTGTTGTGTGTATGTTAGTAAACCTATGTATTAACTATTTGACAACAAGGCTGTTGTTCAAAATGCATTTTTGAACCGTTTGTCCGCATTGTTGAAAGAATTCAACCTCCGTGCTATGGTCTTCAGGATGGAGTTGGAGCTGTTCCGCACTCTGCAGAGCAAAGAGGCAGATTTCTGTCTGACTATGGCGTGGAAGCCATCGACGTGTGCTTGTGCAAACATACCTGATGCACTGCAGAAACGGGGCAGGCAGCCCCATCAACATCCTGAACCCGTTATTATACTGGACTCGTTGGGCACTGATAGGCCCCTGAGTATAGTTAGTCCACAGGCTGCACGTGTAAAACACTTTGCAATAAGCTTTAAAAAGCGTTATTTTGACTGCACTGTTACAACGTGCAAACTTATGCAGGCGAAGCCGCGAGCGGAACCTAATGCTGTATATTCTGTGATCAAGAACTAACATACGCCCCAACACTAACGTTGTCAAACCGCGTCGTTTTTGCAATGTGCTGCGTCATTCGTTTCGCATTAGGGGGGAATGGGGGTAGAGGGGGGCGTTGCTTGATGTATACGTGTAATATCAACAAAATTTGTACCACAATTTGTTGTTAAAGAGGATATACTTTTGGATATTGGAGAAGTTAGAAAACTATTAGGTTTAATCCTATTTTACTGAACGGGCCAAGAGTGAGTCGTGCACAAACAATTATGTCGTCACGTCGTGCTATATCATTGTCACATAATGTACAATCTCAACATGAATGTTGTAACGAAGGATTTATTACAATTTTCTTATTTGAATTGTGTCCATGAAGTTTCTTGCCCATTCTTCTCCATATAGATCTACGCTTTGAAATGGGCAACTACAGTACTTTCTCAAGTTATTATGCCTTGTGACTGTAGCTTCAACTTATATTCAACAATTTAAAATGCCTGTAAATGACTACTCGAAATACAAGCTTTGTTTTTATTAATTTGATTTTGCCACTGAAGAAATCCCGTTAACATTTTCCGTAAACTTCTGAATACAATCTTTTCGAACAATCCCAACACTGGTATAGAATAAAGACAAGCAAATAAAACTCCTTTTATTCTACAAAAGAGATATGACAACACACTAACAAAAGAGGAAAATATGATATCACCGACTACGCGGAAATAAATACACACACCTGACCTATATAGAACATCATATATTTCACCACAGCAACAAATCGTGGTGAATTGAAATCATCATGAATCATAGCGGTGACGCATCACACGTTATGGTGACGTATGGGACCAACACACACGTACTGCGTTTGCGATTTAGATTCCAAACATATGCTCAAAGAGTTTTTGGAAAACACAACTTTAAAACTCACATAAATAAAGTTTACATTGAGCTGCCGTTTACAACATTTTTTTTTTTGCTTTATCAGTAAGACTTGAATCAACCTTATTTACTCGTAAAGTTGATATAATTTAGTACTTAGTGATATAATAACATTTTAGTGACAATAACATCAATTATTGTAAAGTACGATTCGAATTGACTACAAATTAAACCATCCTCTGCTAAGCTAGCTGCTAACTCAGAAATACCTTAGTTATAAGAATAGAACATTATTGTAGCACCTTACTTTGTTCTTTTGCAATAATACCTTCTTATTTTAGTATAGAATGAAAATGAAAAAGAGTACCTACTTATAGTTATGTACGCATTTCGTTTCATTGTTATAGTAAGCTTTTACTTTATGTTTCGTATAGCAGAAATGGTTAATATGAGGGTCCTTATTGTTATATTATGTAATGAAACATTTTTATGTACCATCACGGATTTACAGATTTGATGTGCTCGGAAAGGTTTACCACGTTACATACGTGCGTAGCGTGGCGGTCGCAGTGCACGAGTCCAACTATATTTTGACACAAAACGAAGCTTAATATAACCGTGGGCTGCTGTGTAACGGCACCTTTGTAATTGTTGCTACGATGCTGCGCCACGTCGTCGTAAGCTACGATGCTACGCCACGTAGTCGTAAGCTACGAGCGCTACGCTGCTACGAAACTACGACCTGCTACACTGCTACGAACTCAGAGGTGAATTAATGAAAACTTTTTCTGTACAGTCGCCATCGTATCAAATCAACACAAACTGCCAAATTTTCTCATTCGATTTTGAACTTAACCGTCAACAATTTATGGTTTAAAATCATTTGGAGAAATTAGACATTTTGTGGTAACTAGATATTCTGGCGACTGTACTATGTATAAATATTTATGTACTACCTATATTTATGGTTTAAAATCATTTGGAGAAATCAGACATTTTGTGGTAACTAGATAATATGCAGCTGGCGACTGTACTATGTATGAATATTTATATACTACCTATATCGCTTTATTGCATTTGGTTGTTCAAGCATAGTTTGTTTATTCTAACCGCACAACGTCCACATCGTTCAATTCGCATTAGGAAACATGTTATGATGGTTTAGTGCCTTTTCAGGCGGAAATGTGGACTGCGTATTTGCAGCCTCAGGTCGTGTCCTAATAACGACGACGATCTTAATGATCGTCACGTAAAAATGCCAACATCGTTTCTGTTTTGAAGAATAACGCACCCTTTTTTTTCGGATGGGAAATCATCAAATGACTCCTACCACTCTGGGCGGAGCAGGAGGGAGTGTCAGACTTTTTACTGACTAAAACCCATCCATGTTTCTTCATCGCCCTTTGTGTTACGGGGCCATGGTATCTCTTTCAAACAGTCCCGCAGCCCCGGCAGGCATTTGCCCTTGCGGAACTCTTTATTTTGCTGACTCTCCTTGAGGCGCGCGTGGAACACGAACGCGCCAACGACACGGCCTGTCGTCATGAGACGGACGGACGGCGAGCTAGCCCATACGCATCGTTTCACACCGGGCAAGTTGCGTTTAAACGCAAGCCAAACATAAATGAAATAGATCCTACACAATTCTTTATTTCTTCAATTCTTTAAGTGTAGTGAAAAACCGTGAAAGTCTAAAACAGTGAAATAGATCCTATTCTAAAGATCCTAATCATCATCTGCCTAGCCTTTTCCCAACTGCGTTGGTGTCGGCTTCCAGTCTAACCAGATGCAGCTGAATACCAGTATTTTACATAAAGTGACTCCTATCTGACCGCCACAACCGCAGTTAGTACCGGGTAATACGATATCCTTTAAGTAAGACTGGTTGTCAGGCTTTTTGGGCCACTGACTACCTGTAATGACTATCAAAGATCTACAAATGACAGCCGGGACCAACGGCTTAACGTGCTTTCCGAGGCACGGAGGAAACTCGGTATGGAATGGGTAGTCACCCATCCACAGACCAACCTAGGCAAGCACGGCTTAACCTAAAGATCGACCCGAGTGGCTGTTATTATTTAGCCACGAGCTCCTCCATTTTAAAGATCCTAATATTCTACTTTAAATCCTTAAAACGCGGTTTATTGTGGCTCGCTATCAAACAGCCGTCCGTTGACACGAATCACTAAATAAATTGCGCATGATTAAGGCTATTCGTTTTTCGGGACGTCTGAAAGGGCTCTTAATGTATCAAATCTGATGACGCCATAAAGTTTATATCACTATCTTTACGGTCTATTTCCCTTTTGGAATGAGCAGGGATGTTTTTGCAAAGGTATTTTGAGATTTTGGAGTTATTAATGGTTCAGGAAGTTGTTATTGAGTTTTTCCATCAGGAACACACACGGAATCTGGATTTGCGCCTGGTTGATGGCAATAGGCTCACCCCCTATTACTTAGGACTTAAACGATACTGGCAAAATTTAGGTGCAATATAAGGTATACTTCTGCCTCATCCCTCGGGGATTATTTCGGGCTTTGGGCGAGCCTATTGCCATCAACCGGGCACAAATCCAGACTCCGTGGCTGCTACCGAGTTCCTGATGGAAAAACCATATAACACTTTGCTCAACCCAAGAATCGAACCCAGGTCCTCATGCTCAGGCAGTCCTTATATTCCTGCTTACAATTATTATAATATTCCTTCATTTTGTTTTACTTCGAGAGGAGCTCGTTGCTAAATAATAACAGCCGCTCGGATCGATCGTTAGGTTAAGCCGTGTTTACCTAGGTTGGTCTGTGGATGGGTGACCACCCATTACATACCGAGTTTCCTCCGTGCCTCGGAAAGCACGTTAAGCCGTTGGTCCCGGCTGTCATTTGTAGATCTTTGACAGTCGTTAGGTAGCCAGAGGCCAAAAAAGTCTAAAAAACCAGTCTTACCAAGGAATATCGTATTACCTGGTACTAACTGGGTTGTGGAGGTCAGATAGGCAGTCGCTCCATGTAAAATACTGGTATTCAGCTGCATCCGGTAAACTGGAAGCCGACCCCAACATAGTTGGGAAAAGGCTAGGCAAATGATGATTTTGTTTTACTTCTAAGAATTCATGTGATTCGCTAAAAAGAAATTCGAGTAATAGACAAAATAACTGGCAAGCAAGAGAGCTTGTCCTAATTAAATCAAATAATAAAACTCTGTCACGACGTCTTCTAAAATGATTACGCTGTCGGCACTTAAATGTATACGACTTATATACGATGTTATAAACCCGGTTCGCTCAATAATAATTTTATGAAATAATCAAAAAATTAAACTTAAAACGTGACCTTTTTTTTTTTTTTTACCTGAGGCGTCCGTAGCCTGCGCGTTCGTGTTCCACGCGCGCCTCAAAGAGAGTCAGCAAAAAGGAAGGGGTCCGTAAGGACCGATGCCTGCCGGGGTTGCGGGACAGTTCGAAAGAGATACCGTGGCCCCGGAACACAAAGGGCGATGATGGGTTTTAGTCAGTAAAAGTCTGACACTCCCTCCTGCTCCGCTCAGAGCGGGAGGAGTTATTTGATGATTTCCCATCCGAAAAAAAAAAGCTTCCGTAGCCAAATGGCAAAATACGGAACCCTTATACACAATTCCAGACTCCGCGGCTGCTACTTAGTAATTCCTAATGGAAAAACCCAATAACACTTTGCCCAACCTGGGAATCGAACCCAGGATCTATGCTTGCTTTGACGGCTGACGGGTTGTGTAGGACTTATTTCCGCCCAATAACATTGAAAGCGCCGTAATAGGGAATATGCATACATTTTCTTTTGTTTATTTCGATACGGAATGTTAAAGTACTATAAAAATAATGACAAAAAGCGAAAACAAGACATAAATCGGCCAAACAACACAAAAGTTATAACCATTTAAACTTTTGTTTCTATCTCTTTCTAGATAAACGTAATTTAGAATGGATTTTATACGTCGATGCAGCGAATGACGTCATTCGCTGTATCGGATCTCTCTGTCTAATCAGCAGTTTCAAATGCTTTTAACTTAGTATTTTTATTGATATTAAAAAAATAATTTCACTTTGCTATTTCTGGTGTTAATACGCTTTGTTTAGAGTGATAAAAAAAAATCATGCATATACCCTATTCTTGAAACCCCAGTAAATTCTTAATTTTCAAACCAAAAAAATGAAATAAAGATACCTATTTCATTTCGCAACAGAAATGTCGCCGTGATTCGTGAAATGAAATTATTTGAGCAAAAACGAAGGTATTTAGCGACACGACACGGAATATTCTTGACAATTTAAGACCTATTTTGCATGAAACGTTAATAAATTTACAAAAGCAATTTTCATGCTGAATTATACAATCATTTGGTGCAATTTTTTTTCATATAGTTAATTTGATCTTTGACAGTCGTAACGTGTAGTCAGAAGACTGTAAATCTGACAACCTGTGCTACAAAGATCTATCGTATTACCCTGTATCGGCTTGTGGAGGTCAGATAAGCAGTCGCTCTATGTTATATCCGGTTAGACTGGAATCAGATCCTAATTGGGAAAAGGCTGGGCAGATAATAATTTTTAATACAATAGGCTAGTTTCCACCATCAATAAATTTCAAATCTATTTAGTCCGTCAGTTAGAGTATTGGAAAATAATGGACACGTATTTTTTGTTTTTGTAAATCAATGAATATAAAAATAATAATAATAAAGCCATCATTCCCAAAGTATCTAAGGTAAAAGTAAAAATATTACATTTTTACATTATACATTTTCAAAAATAAAAACTATAAAACTATGTCATGCAGTGTTAGAATCGCATGCAACAGAAACGAACTATTAACATTAACAAAACATAACATAATAGAGTTGCTTAATTTATGTAGCATTCCTGACATTAAATATTAAATTTATAATCAATGAATATAGACAAAGATAAAACGCATCAAAACTCGGGTGTGGGGGCTCGTGACATTCTCTGAGTTTCTGCTTACCCCAATGAGAAATAGGTGTGAGTTTGTCGTGTGTAATGTGTTTTAGGAAATCGTAAACGATTGACGAACTTGTCAGCCTCGTTACCCCACCCGCTGACTATCCATATTCTCACATAACTTACACAAAAATAAGAATAAAATTATACGCTCATTATTATCATAAACTTTCAACAAGAATATTAAATATCACGAAAATAATCCCATTATATTAAGAAAAGAAGTACTGAACATATACTACCCTTCAGATCATAGACCAGTAAGAGCTACAATAATATATGACACTCAACTAAAGAAAAACAGAACAAAATATAGTAATTGTCAAAATACCACAGCAAAAAGCGAAGAAGAAATTTCGAAGTTCAAAGAAAACCTAAACTCCTACATATCGAAAGATCAAATGTGCGCACAAGATATTACTTCAGTTCAAAAATATTACGATAACTTAATCAAACTCATCACCGTAAGCTTGCAAAACGCCCGAAAAGTACAAAACTCTAAGAAAAACCATAAAATATTGTCAGAACGCACACTATCACTTTTAAAAAGAAGACAAGAACTGCAAAAAAGTGATAATAAAACTAGAGCAACGAGAAACGAAATTTCGGCCCTCTATAAGCTTGTCAGCAAATATATAAAGAAAGACTACACTAACTATAGATACAAAACTATTGAAAAACACCTGAGCCAAACTGGTAGCACAAAAAAGGCATACAAAGAGCTGAAACCAAACAAAACTTGGATCGAAGGGCTAAAACGAGGCGAAATAACTAAAAACAATCGCAGTGACGTCATCAGCATCGCAACCGAGTTTTACAAGAAATTATACAGCACAAAGGACCCTAAAGACACCAATCAGGAAGACCAAGATACCAATGAAGGCAACGAATTAGATAGACCCCAAATAGAAGAAAACGATGTCATAGAGGCATTAATTAAACTAAAACCAGACAAAAGCCCGGGCTCGGATAACATAACAAACGAAACTCTAAAAATAGCTGCCCCTATACTAGCCGTACCCTTTACCAATCTATTTAACTTCATCCTCGAATCTGGAGAGACGCCCGCTCAATGGTCTGAATCTAACATCATTTTGCTATACAAAAAAGGAGATCCAAAAGATGTAGGTAACTACAGACCAATTAGCCTACTACCGAGCACTTATAAGCTATTTTCAACAATCCTCACCAAAAAAATTAGCTCAACATTAGATAAGAGACAACCCAATGAGCAAGCAGGATTTAGAAAAGGCTTCTCTACAATCGATCATATTCACACACTCGAGCTCCTTATTGAGAAATACCAGGAGAAAAGAAGACCGCTGTACTTGGCATTTATAGATTATAAAAAAGCATTCGACTCAGTGTCACATAACTTTATTTGGGAAACTCTAATAACACAGAAAGTAGAAAAAGAATACATACGAGTAATTAAAAGCATATATAACAACAGTAAAAGCAGAGTTAAACTAGAAACAGCCGGTACTTGGTTCCCTGTTACAAGAGGCGTAAGACAAGGGGACCCATTATCACCTATATTATTTATAGCCACATTAGAATCAATTATAAGTAAGCTCGACTGGAAAGAACGCGGCATAAAAGTAAATAACGAATACTTAAATCACCTACGTTTCGCCGACGATCTGGTGCTGATATCAGAGAAAGGAGCGGAACTACAGTACATGGTAGAGTCATTAAACAAAGCCAGTAAGTTGGCTGGCTTAGAAATGAACCTCTCTAAAACCATGTTAATGACCAACAGCACCAAGGTACAAATATGTGTCGACGGCGAGCCTCTTCAACATACCGAAAAATACATATACCTAGGTAAACAAATTAGCTTCGACAGCCAAAGCAACTACCAAGAGGTCGAACGCAGGGCACAGCTAACATGGAACAAGTACTGGAGCTTAAAAGAAATATTTAAGAGTAGCATGCCAACTCATCTGAAGACCAAGGTTATGAACTCTTGCCTCATACCATGCCTGACTTACGCCTGCCAGACGTGGAAGTTTAATAATAACATAATAAACAAAATCAAAACGTGCCAACGCGGAATGGAGCGCAGTATGTTAAATATTAAAAAAATACACAAAATTAGACATACAAAAATACGAAACATTACTAAAGCAACAGACAGCATGGCACAAGCACTTGCACTGAAATGGAAGTGGGCTGGGCACGTAGCACGTCTTCAAGACCAGAGGTGGACAAAAAGCGTGACGGCATGGAAGGGACCAGTGGGCAAAAGAAAAAAAGGGAGACCCCGCAATAGATGGGAAGATGAAATTAAACACACAGCGGGTCCAAACTGGATGCAAATAGCAAAATCCAGAGAAGACTGGAACACTTTGGAGGAGGCCTTTACCTGCAGAGGGGTTCTTGCGGAATAATTATGAAAAAAAAAAAAAAAAAAAAAAAAAAACTAACACAAAAAACAAATTAATTATACTATTTATGTTACTAACAAATAACTTTGTAAGTTTTAATTCGGCAAGAAATAAAAGGCTTTTTTATTTTTTTTATTTATTTTTATATTAAGAAAAACTCACCCCACTAATTGTTATCAAACTTTGTTTTAGATCCAAAATTAACACATTATACCCCAGAGGCCAGTCTTTGTCCCTCTAATAAATTAGTCTGCAGACTTTATTAAAAGCGGGTTGAAATTCTATGAAATTAATGCACGCTTTTTCGTTTCATCCCTTTTTTTTAAACTGAGTTGTTAAATCCTGGTATCAAAAGAGCTTAGAACTAGATTAGGGGTCACTAACCTACCGTATTCAGGGGAAAATATCCAGTTTTTAAATAGGGTGTGTAGAGTCACAGATGACTCTGCCCAGCAGGGCTATTACGTATCTCTGTTGACAGCTCGAAATAATAGTAACTGGGCTCAGTGTCCATCAATTAACTGTCAAAAGGTTAGTTTCGTATTACGTATGACCAGTCGCGATCAAATATGACGTCATTGGTTGTCATCGTAGCTGATAGTCACCGTAACTCATTTTGACAGACGCTTTCGTATCGATTCTTCTAATATTGCGATTATGTAAGCATAGTGGACATCAAATTAATGATAACTGAGTTTGAAGTGGCTTTCGTGAAAGACGTAACACCGTACCCGAGCTGTTAGTCACCGTAAAGTGATACCCACTCAGTGCGATACGTAATACCAATATTATGACATTCTCGGTTGTCATCAAAGTTCGGTGTATAACTGAAGCTTGATAGTCACTGGATATCAGAAAGATACGTAATAAATGTGGTGTTGCCCCACCAACGTTGGGATCCTGGATATTGTGTCCGGCCCGTCCTGTTGCTTGCTCATCACAGGAGCTGATGGACACCAATGAAAGTACCAAACTCTTCGCTAAATTTTGGGCTGAATCAATTTAAATTGTCATCGACACACTAGGAAGAAGACCGGTTTTATTTTAGGCTTCCGGATTTCGGCTCGCTGCTGCGTCCGCGAATCGCATCACTGATGCGTCGGGTGCGCGACAGCCCTTACAGCCTCGTGGCTACTGTAGCCGGCAGGATGGATGGCTAAATAATTTAATTTATTTAATTTATTTAATTTATTTAATTTATTTATTTATTTATTTATTTATTTATTTATTTATTTATTTATTTATTTATTTATTTATTTATTTATTTATTTATTTATTTAATAATTTATTTATTTATTTATTTATTTATTTATTTGTTTATTTATTTATTTATTTATTTATTTATTTATTTATTTATTTATTTATTTAATAATTTATTTATTTATTTATTTAATAATTTATTTATTTATTTATTTATTTATTTATTTATTTATTTATTTTATTTTATTTTATTTTATTTTATTTTATTTTATTATTAATTTATTAATATTTATTATTTTATTTTATTTTATTTTATTTTATTTTATTTTATTTTATTTTATTTTATTTTATTTATTTTATTTATTTATTTACTTTATTTATTTATTTTATTCACACATACATAATGTGTCGCTGGGTGGCGGCACACATACCGTCATCCAGATATGTGCCGTAGCTATAGTTGTTTTGTTTAACGTGTTTGAGTTACTAAGTGCCAAGCTTGTTTTATTTTTGTTTATCTACACCCATGCTATAAATACTCTATAAAGGTATCTGAAACAGTTAGCTTATGGCCAACATTAAAACAGCCAGTGTCATAATAACCATTATAACACCCAAACGGGTGTTATAATGTTGTACTGAATTTCATTATGCAACGCGTTTTAAAAAAAGAACATCGAATGTGGTAGTGAATCGAACGTCTAGCACGTGCGATTCACTACCACAGCGCCGTAATTAAAAAAAAAACTTATAGGTTAATTCGAATTCACGTCGTATCCCGCCATTTTTGTTCGACATTTGGATATTAGTATTGCATTATGTACTTTGTTGTTTACAAAAATGAGTGATACAAGCTTTGTGAATTTTGATAATTGAACAATCCAAAATGTAAATAATTATATTACTTCCTATACACGGTTTGTAAGTATTAAATACAAGCAATTAAATTTTCCATGAATTTACATAGACTTCTTAGAACACTGCAACACCCTATGGTTTCAGAACCTTTTATGGAGGATTCATATCATGGATGTAGATAAAGTCTTGTATGCAACTGTACATAATTAGGTATTAAAACACTCATGTGATACTATTATCACACTCGGCTTCGCCTCGTGTGATAAACTCACATTCGTGTTTTAATACCCCTCATTATACAACAGTTGCATAAATAACTATTATGCTTTGGTCTGAAAATAAAGATATTATTTATTTATTTATCCATGTTTCAATGAATTATTCAGTCATCTTTTATTTTCATCAGCATCTGCCTAGCCTATTCGGTTGCAGCAGAATACCAAAGTTTTACGTGAAGCGTTTGAAGTTGCCTATTTAAACTTTTGAACCCAGATAGGTACTGGGTAAAACATGACTACTTGGAAATACAGGTTGTCACACACACTTCTTGCAAATACAGGTGATTTTCAGACTTCTGACTATCCGTAAGGTGAAAGATCGCTTATGTTCCCAGCCGTTCCCAAAAGGGAACAGAACATTGTTATTTTAATTGTGTTTGTAATTACGGGTAACTACAGCTTAACGCTTCAAGCCCGTGCCGTTCCCAAAAGGGGACAGAACATTGTTATTTTAATTGTGTCTGTAATTACGGGTATCTACAAATGACCACTGCGACAGTATTTTCCGATGCAGAGAGGCTTGTACTCGTAGTTTCATAATTTAATTGGATGATCACCCGTCTAGGGACTGATTTCGGCAATCGTAGCCTACCCTGTGAATGACCCGTGTGGCTGTCATTGTGTATGTGTCCACTATTTCGTTTAGTTTACAATCTATAATATTTACACCCCATTTTTTCGTAGAGGAGCTTTGATCTTTCATTTGGTTTTGAATTCTACCAAATCGCACTAACCGACATCAAAATTTTTACCAGTTTTCAAAGTAGTAGTAATTATAAATCAAGTGTATCAATCAATGTGAATGGAATCGGTTTTGCTGGACAGTAACAAATCACATTTAGAATGCTGTATTAGTTTGACGTAATTTGATATTGTGGGTTGCCTCGTTTTGACAGAACGAAGCCCAATTTAGTCTCCTTTCACCAAATTCCTTTATTCCTATGCCTCCCGCACTGTGGACTGCGTACTCTATTCAATTATTACGGTAATACAGACATAATGTCGGCCATTTTTGTTAACAACCTCTAAAGGTAGCATTAAACAGGAATGTTGCTTATTTTAATAAAATGTTGTAGGGTCTATTAACTTGGAATGTTATGGCAAATGTTATTTCCTCTGCTCTTGAGAGGGTGTAATGTTGTTTTCGAGTTTTAGTTACAATTAAATGTCATTTTAACTTAAGGTGGAAATGGTGCTAAACCTTTTCGTGAAAAAGTTATTCAATCGGGTTTAATGAACTTGAGAGTAGTATTGAATATTTTAATGATCATAAATAGGCTATTTTATTTTTTTAAGATAGCTTAGGCAAAAAGCAGTCGGAAAACGTTAGTTTTAGTTCATAAAATGGCAAAATTAATTTTAAAATAAAATTCAAAGGTTTCAGATTTTTTAATCTGTTTCATAACACCATTAAATAGTAGACGCCATGTCATCACGTCATACATACGGCTATGTAAGAAGTGTCAACTGTCAACTTCAAATATCACTGCATTTGTTTACACAGCCAACTGACGTTATGACCACAGAGCAAAATGGCGTCCACTGCGTCCAGCGTTTTCGTCAAATTACGCGCGAAATATGAAAATGCAAAATTTAAATGCATTTTTATGGCACTTAACGATTGAATAACAAAAAAAAGAGTTTTTTAACTATACAATCTAATTTTGTCTCAATTAGATTCTATAGATTAGAGTCTATAGTAATTCCAAAAATATGTGTAATACCCTATTCTGTAACCTATTGTCCTGCAAATTGCAAAAAAATAAATTTGAATTTTACAGGCTATCCTGGCGTTTTCACCTTAACTTTCGCCGGCATTACGGGAATGACGTTTTGTATTGAGATATCTCACTTACTTTTTCTTCTCGAATCAATGACCTGTACAGCGCTGACTCATTCTTTCACCTCGATGACTTGACACAATTTTAATACGTCTTACTCAGTCATAGGTAAAAAATATTTTAGGATTCCTGAGATTGTGGATTTCTAGTTTTATATATGTCCTTACTAAGACAAATTAGATTGTATGATCAGGAAATAAAGGTTTAGTCGATAAATACCCAATTCGTAAAATACCTTGCATTCTACAAATACCTTATTCTTAAAATGGCCAATTCGCATAAGTATTTTTTTTTCTGTCTCTGAGCTTAATACCCAATACGCTACGCTCCATCGCCCTCTGGCAAACCTCGAGTTTGGACTTTTGCTACTCGTTCAGGGACCAAGTTTGAGCACCGTAGGTTAGGATGGGCAGAATGCACCTGTCGATGGGTTTGCGCTTCAGGGATAAAGGTAGGTCTCCCTTCATCAGCGACTTCATGGACCAGTAGCTCATCCAGGCGTTCTCGACACGACGGTCGATTTCTCTGCCTTGCCTGTTTTCGAAGAAAACTAGCTGGCCCAGATAAGTTTACTCATCGACATAGTGGATTTCTTGCCAATCTACCTCGACTAAACTTTTTGTGCTATTGGTCATGACTTTATTATTAAAAAGAATAGGTATGGTTCTTGAAAAAAAGCATGTCTGATCAGTAGATTTAATTATAGATATTACAGTCAAAACTGTCAATCGGACAAAATCACTTTTCACTGGTGTCAGTCAAAATCCTTGTGAAGTTAAAATGCGTTTTCTGCATTAAAAGTATGTTGTTTTAGAACGCCTGAGTTACCTAGTCTTAGAATTATAATTATGATATTTTTCAAAGGGTCACAAAAAAAACCTAACAACCTCATACGTTCTAAGTAAATGTTAGTTATTGTTAAAATAGTTTTTACCGGTCAAAAGTAGTTTTGACTGTGATCTGATATATCCACGAAATTCAAGAATCAACAGGATTTTCAATGCTAGATTAATATTTTTCAGGAGCTATCAATCAATATAATTATTTCAATGTCACACAAATGGATATGGTCTGTTTCGGAGTCACATCAATCTATCAATCATGTCTCATTAGATGATTGATACGGATAGATATGGACAGGTGCAGTGATAGCTCTTATAATCCCTTGTAAGCTTGTCATTTGTCTCTGATTGATTCTGAAATACATATACAGGGTGTCCCACGGCTATGTCACATGAAAGGTAGGCAAGTGCCTTAAATGTTTTATAAATAAGAAATTTTGCTGAAAGAAGACTTCATTTAGATTTAAAAAAATATTTGAACTGAGTTCAAACATTTTTAAATAACCGCCTGCCTGAACAAGGAATCGAACCCGCTAAAAGTGAAAAAATAACATAATTGTGTATTTTGTAATAACGGTCGAATGGGTTAATCGTAAGGATATATATATTTTTCTAAATAATATACCATCTTAAATAAAAGGAAGACCATGAAATTGAAAATTTTATTTGTAGTAATTACGTTGAACTGCAAACTGCTAATGGATGGTTTCCGGTAATGTATTTAAGTAAAACATTTTATTTATTTATTTAACTACAGCACAAAAATCTAGAAATATTGAAATTTCGCCACATCAGTACAAACCCTCGTAAACCAAAGCCTGATCTCAAAACTCTATCAGCATTCCATCGAATTAGGCACGCGTAACACTCATGGTGACGTGTCAGTGACGTAACAGTAATGACGTCATATGCCCTGACGAGGCGCGCTTTTCAAGTGGCGTGACTGCTATGAAAGCAGTTATGGTTTGAGCCATAATTCGCGGTTTGATTGTACTCAAGTGATTATTTCTAGGAAATGTCGGTTGTTTCGATTGACTTTAATAACAGAAGGCTAGGTTTGAAAGGGGGTAGTTAAGATTGGTCCAAATTAGAGGTTTAATTCATAACAATTATTTATAAAACTTGAATGTAACGCTTTATTTATTTATTGATTTAACACTTCAAGCACAAAGTACAGAAGCGAATTTAATGCTATAGGCATTTTCTACCAGTCAACCCTCGGGTAATAATAATAATAATTTATTTTATTTCGGACACAAAAAGATCCATAGAGTGTTAGTAACATAATATTAAATAAAAATAATAATGCAGAGACAAACAGTGGTAGGTGTTTATATATGAAAATAATTTTAATGGAATACTAACTTTAACTACAAGGCTATAAAGGGTCTAAAAAACCTCTTAACGAAGCCGAAAGGCATTTGTTCTCCCAGTCATTTCGGTCATTTTTTTGTTCTACACCGTACAGGTCGCGGCACGAAACTCTAGCGCTGACCGTTATTGCGCAGAAGTAAAAATATAAGAATGTCTTGGGGCATGCGTTGCGCCGACTGGCTCTCCAGTCGTAGAACATGCGCAGCTATCCCTTCCACGTTTCGTTCAGCGCTAGAGTTACGTGCCGCGACCTGTACCTGGGAACCTTCAAGGTACGGAGATATTGGGGGTCAGAGTTCCAACTTTTTGACGTAAGTTTTTTTTTTTAATACAAATTTTTATTGTTAGATTTTAAACACCACCAACCAACATCAGCACAATGTTTTGAGTGCGTTACATTAAGTTCTACCACAAAACATGATTGATGACTCTAAAAAAAAAGTCGTTTCCCAGCAATATTTTTTGCGTAAAGTTACTTAGTTTGATGTACAGAATGCTGGGTTGACGGCTTCGTCATGAGGTTGTTTACACCCTGTCAACAATATTATAATTATGAAAATATCAAAACGCTTTCCTTTTTTTATTTCTTGATTTTCATTTCAAGTAAATGATCCAAAATTTTATTAAATGAGCATATTAACGCTCATCCCTGTATAGTTATATCGAAGTCGTGCTTGGAGTGAAAAAAACATTATCAATCACTCGATTGAATCACCTACTCGCTCGAATGAATCGTCTGACATCAACTTTAGACCGGGACAAAAACGTCTGTATTTTTTTTTTTAGGTAAAGGCAATATTTCAACAGTAGACAGCGGAAGATTAATTCCGCGAACTCAATAATATTTTAACAATAGAAAATAATTACTAAGATGAAATCCTTCTTGAAATTTAGAAAATTAGAATATAAAATGAAACGAAGACTTCTCAACCCTTTATTAGTCGAATGAGAAAAGAAAGAAAAATCTGTTATTTTGAATTTCTGTCTGAATAGTTATTTATTTATTTATAACAATCTTACCTAAACTATCATTACAGATCTATGATCCAATGCGACAGAGTGGCCTTACTAACTAAATCCTAAATCTACACCTTATACCTAGTTAAAAAAATATCTTAATCTAAATAACATAATACATTTAGTGTAACTTTTGCGAATTCACTCAAGTTGCACGACAATACATCAACCCTTCCGTGAACCTCATTCACCACACGTATAGCTCTAGTGAGAGGAGTTCTCGCCAGCAGGTTGGAGTTAATTGAAATTCTGTCTTCCAAACTTAATAACACTTGACTAACCTTGTAATTTATCCCAGGATCTCATACACTGTAGTAACGCTGATGACCAAAGATGCAGTCTCCAAAATGAAGTAACATTTTCCTAATTGTTTTTTAAACGTTACTAATTGTTTAGGTTAGGTTAGCACTTTCAGCAATTTTCTACCACAAAATAAACTAGATTAAGCCTTAGTGTGTATATTAAATTACCCTCGGTGAACCAAGCTGGGATATGAGGTGACCCTAAATCTGATTAACTTGTAACGGGATTGACCCTAATAAATAATAATAACATTTAAGTGTTATTTATAACCTATGCCATAAACATCGCGGGCCGGTAAACAACGAAATAAAGCAATTTCAGAGGGTTTAGTAACCCCATTTTCCGAATATATTGGTTCATGTGACCATGTCTTATAAGTCCGGCTTGATACCGCCCTACGGAGCTGTGGTAGCCCACGGCTTTGACTTAGACCCAGCCACGTATTGCCAAACTGTATGCTGAATTGCTGACCCAGACCGGGGTTGCTCTGAGTTCGATCGCAGTTTGCCTTTGTAGTTGAAGAGCAAACTGTATACCTATTCAGAGAGTGTCTGAATCAAACTACATTTTTTTTTTAAATAGTCCAGACGTCCATACTTTCCAGTGTCTGGTGTAGTATGTAGGTAATGTGGCATCGTTATGGGTGGTATGGGCACCGGGCCGTAGGCCGACGAAGGTGGCCGGCGGAGGCCCGGCATTTCGGGGACAGTAGTCAAAAAGTGTAATTTAAAAAGCAAGCGCGGGTTCACGAAACTTTATATATGCTTTACTCATATGCATACCTTCTCAGATTGCTCTGAGCTCGTATGTACTTTACTCGAATTTGTTTGTGATTTCAATGAGCACGACGTAGTTTAGTACAGACAGTATATACATGTCTGGGTCAGTATATACAGTTCGGCCCAGCCTCCACTAAAGCGGAGAGAAGCAAAGCGGAGACCAAGCACGTTAAGCCGTTGCTCCCGGCTGTCATTTTTAGATGTTTGACAGTTGCTACAAGTCAGTCAGTGGCAAGAAAGTCTGACAACCAGTCTTGTCAAGGGGTATCGTATTACCCAGTACTAACTGGGTTGTGGAGGTCAGATAGGCAGTCACTCCATGTAGAATTCTGATTCTCAGCTGCATCCGGTTAGACTGGAAGCCGACTCAAACATAGTTTGGAAATGGCTATATGCAGATGATGATCACCGAAAGAGATTAAATAGGAGATCAAAGTTTAGAAGTTTATCATAAGCCAATGGAAAATCCGACCAGGCACACTGTTTGTAATAATATCTGCATCACTTAATAGGGAATATGCATAAATTTTCTTTTTTTTTATTTCGATGCGGAATGTTAAAGTACTATAAAAGTAATAACAAAAAGCGAAAACAAGACATAAATCGGCTAAACAACACAAAAGTTCTAACCATTTAAACTTATGTTTCTATCTCTTTCTAGGTAAACGGAATTTAGTATGGATTTTGTACGTCGATGCAGCGAATGACATCATCCGCTGCATCGGATCTCTCTGTCTAATCAGCAGTTTCAAATGCTTACAACTTATAGTATTTTTTATAGATATTTTAAAAAATAATTTCACTATGCTATTTCTAATGTTAATACGCTTTGTTTAGAGTGATATAGCATATTGCCTCGAACGAACACTAGCAATTAATAAAATTAATAAACGCTTGACTACTGTATGTCAATAATAATCAAGTTATTACTAATTATGTAGTCGGTCGCAGTCAGTGTCCGTAATGACCGGTCATTACTGACATCAACCGGATATTATTGTAGGTGGTACGTGATTGTTGACATGGAGTTTATTAGGAAACTAGCGGACGTCCCGCGGTTTCACCCGCGTAGTTCCCGTTCCAGTGGAAGTACGGGGATAAAATATAGCCTATGTTACTCGTGGATAATGTAGCTTTCAAATGGTGAAAGAATTTTTTAAATCGGTCCAGTAGTTTTTGAGCCTATTCATTACAACCAAACAAACAACCAAACAAACAAAGTTTTCCTCTTTATAATATTAGTATAGATAAATTGGCTTATTTAGTCCACAGTTTTACTTTAACACAAATAACATAACATCAAGCCTGCAATCTCCAAAGGGCTAGGCAGAGATGTCCGTAATAACCCCACATTCCACTACAATAGGGGCCGAGCCTATTCCCATCAACCGGGCACCAATACAGACTCCGTGGCTTCCACCGGGAAATTCGTGATGTATAAACAAATAATTACACTTTACCCGACCCGGCAATCGAACCCAGGACCTAATGGTCAGCATTAGTAATAGTAGTAGAAAAACGTCACCGTGGCCATTATTTTTATATCAGCCTGCTCTGTCCCATTACTGGACAAAAGCCTCCCCGTGGCATTCCAATCCTGTTTACAATTTGTCCTCTCCGAACAATCAGTTGAGCCGTGTGGTATCCGGCAGAGTGGAATAGAACCAACCCATTACACTCACGGGTGTCATATATGGCGAATAATGTCTGAGGCAGAACACCTTACGCCTCCGTAGACCAGAGAATGGGCAGCAGCGTTTTCTGTTAGTCTTTCATCACTGCGATCTCCAATCCGCCTGCCAAGCGTGGAGATTACGGCAAATTCCTCCCATCATGGGAGAGGCTTATGTGATGTCCAGCAATGGACGTTGTGGGCTGTTGTTGTTGTTGTTATTGGACAATCCGTCAAAACCCGTGGCCATGCTTTCTGTTAAACATTAAAGCAAGACTGTACCACAAAATCCTTCCATATTTTGAACTTCGTTTCTTTAAAAGCTTAGTTCCGCAGTTCACCAAACTGTCTTCATAAACTCTTATTCCTGGATTCGGAAACTTTTGTTTTTACTCCTCTCTCGAAGTTTTGGACTGCCAAATAACTTGTGCAATCTTTTGCGAAATTATTCGTGTTTTCTCGAACAGGGTGATAAATGCCGTCATTTATACTTTGCGTGCCGTATTAATGAAAATAAACATTTTTTTCTATTTGACCAAAACACAAAAATCTGAAAAAAAATATTTGAAAAAAGAAATTATGTTTAAAATAAAGTTGTTTGATACATTATTGAGTTGGTCCCGTGGTAAAAGTTGTTCATTGCATAGTGAATTTAGTATAAAAGTTTATTTTTAATTAAGAAAGATTTTATTAGTTTGAAAGATATAATTTGTATAAAGGGGTAAAATAAGTGATGAAAGTTTGTGTAGGTTTTCATTCGTTATTTTTGTTGATGGGAAATCACATCCGATACACGACTTTTGTCTTTGACCTTGGTTTGTAACAAGGCAGATAGTAGATTTAGATTTATTTATTGATCATAAACAGATAGGTAGGTAAATACTAAACCCAGAGATTCATGGGTGCTTAAACTTACAGATGTCCTAGCCGCGACAGAGGAAATAAATAAACTGATGGTTGACCTGATGATAGCCACTTCGTGTGGACCAAAGCTGAAGAGACTGGATTGAGAGACACTCCGTATCGGTGTGTGATCCATATCGATGAGTGTTTCTGACATTTTGCGAGGCGGGGGTTTCTTTTTAAATCAAAAGCGAAGCAGTAAAATTCTACTAGTATTACTATGAAACAAATTACAATGTAGACCATAGTGTTATTGGCCTGTCAAAAATAATAGGTAATGTAAGGGTTTTATAACTTTCAACCAACCATAAGTTAAGCCGGCTGCTTCGGATTTTCAAAGGACTTTGAGTAATTTAGGAAAAAATAGTTTTTTATAATGACACTGGGTGTGAATTGAATTTTGTCCTTATGAAAGTCCATATTCTAAAATACGTAAGATAGCTAAAGTCGTACAATATAGCTTTAAAGTTTAATATTTCGTAAATGGAGCATTAAATCTAAAAATAGTACTCGCAACTCCCAACTCATTTTAAAAGACCTATTCAACGATACCCCACACGATGGGGTAAACGAAGAAAAAAAATTCATCCCTACTTCGCATGTAAGGGAGCTACCCTAGAAAAAATATTTACTAAAATTTTATTTTACCACTTTGTCGGCGTAATTGATAAACACACCTCTACAAAATTACAGCTTTCTAGTACTAACAGTCTCTTAGCAAAACCTCGGATAGACGGACATATGACGAAACTATAAGAGTTCCTTGTCAGGACTACGGAACCCTAAAAATCAACAGCTTTCCTATTGAATTCAAAAACCAAATTTCCTTTTTATTGAAAACCCTAACAACAACAACAGCCCACACCGTCCACTGCTGGACATAAGCCTCTCCCATGATGGGAGAAATTTGCCGTAATCTCCACGCTTGGCAGGCGGATTGGAGATGGCAGTGATGAAAGACTAACAGAAAACGCTGCTGCCCATTCTCTGGTCTACGGAGGCGCAAGGTGTTCTGCCTCAGACATTAGTCGCGTTATACGACACCCGTCAGTGTAATGGGTTGGTTCTATTCTACTCTGCCGGATACCACACGGCTACCGGCTAGGGAAAACCCTAAGCAATAGTCATAATAAGCTATTTGTAACGAACAACCTGACAATCAACCTAAAAATAACCACACGCTACTAAGAAACCCTTCACAATCGTATCGCTTCCTGCTTCAGTATAATTACTTACGCGTAAGGCCGGCGCGGGCGGTACCTTCACCGGAACGTATCAGCTAATTGAGTTATACAATAGGGAATGGCTATTTTCATTCAAAGGTATCTACAAGGTGTAAATGGTACACGAGGTACCGTCAACCAAGAGTAGTCTGTATATCAAATTAAGTAACTCTACGCAAAGAATATTACGGGGAAACGACTTCTTTCTGGGTGGAAAAATTACGCAAAATATTGTGCCGATGGATCCATTGAAGAGAGGTCATGGAGGTATTTATCATAACATATCATCATACCTGTTACCCTCGAAGGGTGGGACAGAGGTGTACTTTATACACTGGCCTGCAAAACTAAGTAATACACTTTTAAATATTTTTTTTCTAAATTATAGAAGTTACAAATTTAAAATAAAAAAACGTTTCATAGCAATTTTTTCAGTACTTAAAATGTCACTTACGGGATATCTTCCGTGATTATTGATTAGGTATTTTGAGCTCCCGATATTTCGACGCTGTTGCAAGCGCCATGATCGCGGGTTAACAACACAATTACACAACACCAGCGCGCAGCGGTTGGCGCTTGCAACAGCGTCGAAATATCGGGAGCTCAAAATAATCAATAATCACGGAAGATATCCCGTAAATGACATTTTAGTTATGAACCGTGAAAGCTTAAAACAGAATTTTTATCAGTTTTATTAGTTTTTATGTACAAAATTAAATTCTTTTTCAAGTCCTTTTTGTTTCGAAAGTATATCTTGTGTACTTAAAAAGTTATTGCAGTTTTAAAAGTGTGATACTTATTTTTGCAGGCGTAGTATACCAATATTTCCCCGGTTCATATAATTGCCATCAACCAGAAAAAAATCAGACTCTTTGGCTGCTTCTGAGAAATTCCTGATGAAAAACCCCAATAACATTTTAATTCTGGACAAACGAGACAAAAAGAAAGAGAAATACTATTCAACCATAAAATAACTAATAACAAAAAGAGATTCCAAACACAATTTCCTTGTCGGAACTACAAGTAGGTACACAAATTCATTCAGTTCACTTCAAAGCCGTTCTTTTGAACAAATGTAGTCACAACACTAGCCAGTCAGTAATGTAGCTTTGTACCATCAGTTCTTTGGACGCAGATTAATGCCGCGGGCTCTTGATGAAACTGATACAAATGGACAGAAAAGCACAGAAGGTAAACTGCTGAAAATGCTAGGCCGATCTAAACCTGCCAATATTCTCTCAAGTATGTTGGAGTCGTCTTCAAGTGAAACAGGGTGCAACTGAATACCAGTTTTTGTAATGGAGCGACTGCCTTCTGGACTTCACAACCCAGGCACTACGTATAAAATATCTACAAGCAACAACTCATGAAGTGCTTTTTAGAGCGCGTAGGGGTTTCGATGTGTTAGGAATAGTCACCCTGCTCAACAAGCAATGCTTAACCTTATAGATAGTCCTTTTTGAGGTAGCGCTAAATTAAAATCAATAGGTGTAAAATTGCGTCCATACGATGCTTTCAATGACCTAGAGGTCTAAAATGGCCGCTATAGCAGAAACATAATAAGTGCACAAAGTGACAATCCATAATATTAACTGCACCTGTGATCATTTTAAGAATTTTAACGTGATGCATAATATTATCCTAACACACTGCTCACCAGCACCACACTACTTCACTGCTCTCAAAACGGTGAAGGAAAACATAGTGAGGAAACCGGCATGACCTAGAACCAAAAATTTTGAAGTCATGTGACATCTACCAATCCGCACTGGGCCCGCGTGATGGATTATAGTACATTCCCTCTCATAAAGAGACCAGCAGTGGGAACATTAATAGGCTGATGATGATGATGAAATTATCGTACAATGATTCTGCTAAAGCTACGATTTTAGGCCTCCAGAAGACTGGATCTAAACAACCAGTGTAAACAGACGCACACAAAGATAGACAGGTACCCTTCGGCCGTCTACGAAACCGTAGTTTCGTAACTAGTTTCGATAAAGGAATTATTTTTTCTTGGACGTAACTAGTTTCGAGGAAGGAATTATTTTTCTTTGTACGAAACCACGGTTATGTACCATGGTTACGTACAAATAATTTATTGTTAAGGTTTCGATTAAAGAAGTATTCTTCCTTGTCAGTACGTAAGGCGGTCTAAAACAAATGCCAGACGCGAGTACGCTTGTCAATATCTGCTTTTTCATTCTTTGTATGTAGCGAACCTTCTGGAACTGTCTACCTGGTGTACGGTTGGAGAGAGGATAAAGTAATATTGCACCGGCTAATTAGTTAAGATGGACGTGAAGGTATCTCCGTAATTTAATGTAATGGAGTGATGGTTAGAATTTGGGCAGCCGCATTGTTGGGAGAAAAGGTATGAACAGGGAAAGAAGATTATACGCAGTATACTACGTGGTTATCATAACAGCCGCTCGGGTCGATCTTTAGGTTAAGCCGTGCTTGCCTCAGTTGGTCTGTGGATGGGTGACCACCCTAACACATACCTGGTTTCCTCCGTGCAGATCTTTGACAGTCGTTGCAGGTAGTCAATGGCCCAAAAAAGTCTGACAACCAGTCTTACCAAGGGGTATCGTATTACCCAGTACTAACTGGGTTGTGTAGATCAGATAGGCAGTCGCTCCATGTAAAATACAGGTATTCAGCTACATCCGGTTAGACTGGAAGCCGACCCCAACATAGTTAAGAAAAGGCTAGGCAGATGATGATGAGGGTGGTACTCATGAATATGGACAACTTTTACTATGAGTTGCCAACTACACTGCCTTAAAGTATATTTTTTTATTGATGGTTGGCCCAAAGACCAAATACGCTCATTTTAGTATCGTTTTTTTTTTTATAGTAGGTAGAGTTTGTAAATAATTAATTCCTTTAAAAAAAGGAGACATAATATCACGCGTGTTATCCCCGAAGGGTTAGGCTGAGGTGGACCTAATAGTACACTCACATTTCGACAGTTATGTTAAAGTCACATGTAATAGGGAGCAAGCCTTTTGTCATCAATCGGGCACAGATCCAGATACCGTGGCTGCTACTGAGAATTTTCTGGTGGAAAAACCCAACTTGCGCGCTTATGACCACAAAACCAACGCGAATTAATTCTATACTAGCTGACCCGCGCAACTTCGTCTGCGTCACATGAGAGAAAGAGGGTTAGAGAGAGTGTGAGTCAACCTTAAAAGATAGACATAATGCTATCGCGGTTTTTTTAGAAAGTTTTAAAACGGACAATTCCCTAATACACTATACTTGTTGCGTGTACACAATAATTGTTGCGTAACTTTAACCGTTTATGCAGCGCCCGCAAAGGAAGCTCTCAAAAGAAATAAATTTTCCTTGTTTTTGTAACATTTATCATTTATGCTGCGCTCCTTTTAATTATAGCGTGATGTTAGATAACCTATAGCCATCCTCGATAACTATTCAACACTAAAAGTTTTTTTTTAATTCGAACCAGTAGTTCCTGTAATTAGCGCGTTCAACCAACCAAACAAACTCTTTAGCTTTATAATATTAGTGGATATAGATCCAAGTGGGTAACAATTTAATTTCTTCGATATATTTGCATCGCTAAAATAATCTACTTATGTTTTTTCAAAAAAGGGCTTGCCTCGACAGCCTTACGTCTTCATCCTTAGACACTCGATGAAAGTCATACTCCATAAATGGGACCAACTTTGAGATGTACCTACGCTTTTCACAAAAAAAAGGACCATGTACGGACTTCCCTGTAAAAGTTATCCGTGGTCAACAACAACAACAGCACATAACGTTCACTGCTGGACATAAGCCTCTCCCATGATGGGAGGAATTTGCCGTAATCTCCACGTTTGGCAGGCGGATTCGAGATCGCAGTGATGAAAGACTAACAGAAAACGCTGCTGCACATTCTCTAGTCTACGGGTGGAGGCGCAAAGTGTTCTGCCTCAGACATTAGTCGCCATAAACGACACCCGTGAGTGTAATAGGTTGGTTCTATTCTACTCTGCTGGACACCACGCTTACGGCTTAACCATGGCTCACGGCTTTCCGTGGTCATATATAAAAAAAATACGCGTCGAATTGAGAACATACTTCTTTTTGTTTTGTCGGTTAAAAAACTAATCTTGAGGCAACTGACACGGGCGAGGGTCATTCGATTCAGAAAATGGAGTGAAATGAGCAACGCCATCTATCAACCAAAATGTTAAACTGCTAAAGTATATTTTATGCTATACTTTTTTTTTAAAGCTGGTCAGTCGATTTAAAAGTTATGTGGTGAGCACATTTTTAGTCATTGGTACCATTTTAGTTCAACAGATGTCGCTGCATATATGTATCTTACATTTGATGATTAGTTCTTCTTGAAAACTTTAAGTTCATATATCTTTTGATAGAATTAACCGATTTCAATGAAACAAACACTAAATCATACCCCAAGTTACACACAATTTTTATGTATGAAAGTTATCTACATTGGTTTTGTAAATTTTACGTGATGCTTGATCATCGAAACAGACAAACAGACAAAAATTCCAAAAATGCTGGAAATGTGTTCATAATCATCATAATCATAATCATTTATTTATTTGCTCAAACATGAGTACAATACATACAAATTGTCAGCATGCAAGAGATGTTAAAATAAGTATAAATACAGATCATCACGCCTCATTGTTCTGTTGCTTATCCTTTAATACCCTGGCAATTTTTTTTCTAAATATTTTCGATGTACAAAAACGATTTTTCTACAGATTTATTGTATAGATATAGAATCTATAGAACTACAACGGTAAGTGGCAAAATTATTGCTTCTAATAGACTTGTGTCCTGTAAAAATCGAATTAGTCCGTCAGTTGATTATTTGACACGTATTTTTTCTTTTGTTACTTAAACCAAAATTGACGAAGATACGATGCTTTTAATATTCTCAATACGTCACGCCGTGCTATAATTTTGGCAACGGATTTTTTTAATAGACAGAGTGATTCAAGAAGAAGGTTTTAGTATAAGATTTGCGGGCGGGCGAAGCCACGGGCATCAGCTTTGAGAATAAATAAAAAATATACACATCTGTATACATCTACAACTATAAAGTTTACAAGCATGAAGTTATAAGCTTCTTTGTGAAACTTAAGGTTGATCTGCGCAACATATTTTCCATACAAATTTCGGGGGGCTATTACTCCACTGTTTGTCATGGTACAACTAAAGTTAAACATGATATCGTTTTGTCTCATTATTAATTGTGTCTGTACGGAAACAGAATAGTAAAATAAAAAGCCATTAAAAAGTTACGAGCTACCAAAGATTCATTTTTATTGCCAATTTTAACGTAACTTTGGGCGTAAATTAGTAATAAAAGAAGTGTCAAATTTCCAAAACAAAGTCGGTACCGACACAGCACAATTATCGAAGAATTCAATAAATTTTACTTGTAATTGATTTATGCAGTGGTTTTTTCATAAAACCCGATTTTCCAAAGGCCTTTTCGTATTTTTTTACGCGCGCCTTTTACTAGACTTATCGTGCATCTCACTGAACAATGTTTCCCCCGCTGCGGTGCGCGGTGCGGGAGGACGACGACGACGTTCACGCACACATTAACAATATGTCATACGCGCGTAGGGTGGTGGTACCAATTATCGACCGTGTCAACTTTTTTTGAACTTTGACTACTTGTAATTTTTAAGTGCTTTTGATTTCTTGCAAAAAAAAAAAAATCGTGGATTTGGGGTGCCATATTGTAGACTTCGAATTTTTTTTTCTTCTAATACCATCGAGTGGGGTATCAAAATGAAGGGTTTTAAAAGATGATTACAAAAATGTATTCAACGTTTGAATGTAATTCGAAATGACATAGTATAAAAGAATAAATAAATTTCAAATGTTTCTCATCATGAAGATTTTAAAATGAAATGTATTTATGGTATGGGAGGTTATGTGTATGGAACTAGAGTCGTTTTTGCATGAAAAGTATTATGATTTTAGCTATTTTTATAGTTATGTTACTTTTTCTAGAAAATGCCGATTTTAGGAGGAGGCTGATACTAGGAGACTCCACCCTATTTCAGTTATATTCGAAATTTCGAATCTGCTTCTAAAGCCTATGTCATTCGTGTGACGTTTGACGTATAACTGTTTGGACTCCGGATTTTTGATAAAAAAATTAATTTTTGATTTGAGTGGACGCTGTGCGAGTGATATTGTGTTGGTTCATTGAAGAACAGGTGTGAATAACTACAAATTAACAATGGGTAAGTCATATAATTTGTTGCACCTAATCTATTTAGTGTTCTTACACACGAGCGACACGCGGCATCGACATCAGAGGCACGTGTCGATGGTGACTTCAACCATTAGTGCTATTCTCTACACACAGCGCCGCAGGCTTACTTTACCCATGGTGGCCGGCGGCGCGGCTTTGTGTATAGGCATTAGGGCACCCTATGTAGGCAAGACAGACAGTGCAATGCGCTAGTGACTTTTATTTTGTATGTTTATGTAAATGGAGAGAGGCTTTTGCCCAGCAGTGGGATGACGCAGGCTAACAGTATCATTATCAGTATGTAAATGGAAATGGTTGCGCAAATAGTAGGTGCCTCATCATCAGCCTATTAATGTTCCCACTGCTGGGACACAGGCCTCCTCTCTATGAGAGGTAATGGGCTATAATCCACCACGCGGGCCAGTGCGGGTTAGTAGATGTCACATGTCTTCGAATTTTTGGTTGTAGGACATTCCGGTTTCCTCACGATGTTTTCCTTCACCGCTTTGAGAGCAGTGGTGTTGAAATAAATTATACAAAGTAATGCGCCTGTCTAGGTTCGAACCCATGACTTACTGTTCGTAAGTCGGGGCCGCCACCACTGGGCCACCGGTCGCTGCTCTTGGTGCCTATACATATATAAAACCAACCTCTGGCACTTCCGGCACGGTAAAAACTTATGAAATCTGTACCGGGGGTCTAAAATGGCCGCTTTAGCAGAATCGTTTTGTGAATCACGTTAAAAATTTAAAATTCTTAAAATGGACTTTATAGTTATTGACATAAAGTCCATTTTAAGAATTTAAATTTTTTAACGTGATTCATGCTAAGATTCTGCGTAGATTCTGCTATAGCGGCTATTTTAGACCCACTGTGCTGTGTGTATCGTTGACCCGAAAAAAACAGCTTTTGATTTTTATGTGCGGAGTTTCGCTAACTCATTTAATTTGACCCTGTGTAATCCATTTTTTTTTTTAGATCAACATGAGATTTCGGGCAAGATACCTGTGCAGCAGAAGCACATGAAGCAATGTCTGCACAATGTGAATAGATTAGTTCCGATATTCCTCATGTACTGACCACACCTTGTAATGTGTATGTCTTTCACATGTTTTTTTCTTACATTTTTGGATATTATTAACCTTGTAATTTATGTTATTTAAGTTTATATCTTTATTAAATCTTTGTTTACTTTTGTGATGTCAGTTAGTGGCAACCCTAGTTTTATTTTTAATTTATTGCTGGAGCTAGTTGTAGGTTGTATATGTAAATCACATCGACCTCATTCGATTTTCTTTTTAATAATTTTCTAATTTTAAAATGTAAATATCTGGAGTTGACAGGAGCCTGGTGGTGGATTGGGCGGTCTACGTTCAGAGCTGAGAGCAGTAACACCTCTGAGAAGCTCCATAAAAGTTTATTTAAAAGGGCAGTTTCCCTTATTCTTCGGTTTTAAGTCGGCCTCTCTCCGTGCCGCACCAAGAACACCTGGAAACCTTGATGCTTGAGCTACACAAGCCTGATGAAGATTTGATGCTCCTCGGCCCTCCTCCTACGGCCTGAGGATTGACGGTCCTCGGTCGTCCACCACCGTCTGAAGACAGATGCCCTAAGCCTTTCTCTACGGCCTGAGAGTTGATGGTTCCTCGGTCCTCCTCCACAGTCTGAAGACGGACGTTTTTCAGTTATTTATTTCATTCTGCATTTCATCTTCAGTACTTTCCGCCAGCTTCACTGGCATTAGTAATTAAGTATCTCCAGCCTTTAGATTATCTTTGTTAATAAATTCTTATAACTCGTCCCCTTTATTTCTTTTAATAGTGCTCCCCTCCAGACTGAAAGTTAGGTAGGTGAGTGCTCAGTGACCTTACAGTTTTGTGGATCCTATCCAGGAAAATGTAACGTTACAGACTGGCGCCCAAATATTTACTAACCCACCCCTCTTAAATTATTTCTAGGCATTCTGCACTTCTCAAAATTCGAAAATAACACTTCCCCAAGTGAGTATATTTGGTAAGCATTTTATTATTTTCATCTTTTCACTCATCTCAACTCATACTGAACTCTTCTACAACTAAACATCATCTAGGTATTCCTCACCTCACACACATTCCATTATCGAAAGATAATTGGCACCCTTTCGGCCTCTTGGTTGTGTTAACCCACTTGTGGGCATTGCCAAGGTTGGAGATTGGTTACTCTACAACGGTTATTGGACAATATCCCGTAATCGTTTATCTCATATTATACTTACTCTCTACCAAAACATCGCTATACTGCATCCCACAGACTTGCACGCCACTACGTTTACCCTCTGGTATTCGTACCCAACGGTCGCTTGATGTGTTAATCCATTCGTGGACACTCCCAAGTGGGTCGTTGGGACACTTCACGACTGAAACAGGAGAATATCCTGTGGATGTTTATACAACCCTAAAATACTACGTTACACCCACTACAAATACTTTACTAATATATTCTGAACTATTAACACTTTAAAGATTACTTCATTTTATTTTGATCTGATAACACGGCTAGTGCAATCTATACATTTTTACACTGAAAAATTACTTGATCCTAGACTATAAATTTGTTATACGCGAATCTGGCGTAAAATTGAAGTTTTAGGCCATAATAAAATAACTAAATCTAGATTTTTCTAAGAAATTCTAACGAATTAAATCTAGACTGAGCTATGATAATTTTGGGTGATATTCTTATTCAATAACACCAAAATCTTATAAACATACTCGTTAAAAAATCCCTCATTTTTCGATAAAAAACGTACTTACATACATACAGATAATATACATAACCTCCTTTTTGAGTTTCGCCCTAGTCGGGTAAAATTGCATAAAATTATTTTGGGTTGACTTGTTATTTGTCACGCGTTGCTAGGTAACAGGCCCATAGAGATCTAGTTCTTTTGCAGCAGCAAAAAGTTTTTAATCAAACTTTGCAGTGGCCAAAATAGGTACTAAAGTTTAGCAAACTTTTTATGCATTAGTTCCAAATTTTACCACCATACAGTTTTTATTGGTTTACGATATTTTTAATCAAACCTCTTTGCACCCTCTGTGTCATACTCTTAATATTATTTTTTAATCGAACCTCTTTGGACCCTCTGAGTCTTATAAATTTTTAAACATTCTTGGGCTCAAGTACTCAGACCCTCTTAATGTTTTATTCGGAGCTTACCCGACTACTGTATTACGGGAGCTGCCCTGACGTTTACTCAGTTTACTGAATACGGTGTTATGGTCCTGACCTGATCCCTCTTTCCCTCCTTCTCCTCTTAAACACGAGTCCACACACTTGAAGTGTGGGTCCTAAACACGAGTCCACACTCTTAAGGGCTAGTCCACACTCTTAAGGGCTAGTCCACACTCTTAAGGGCTAGTCCACACTCTTAAGGGCTAGTCCACACTCTTAAGGGCTAGTCCACACTCTTAAGGGCTAGTCCACACTCTTAAGGGCTAGTCCTCACTCTTAAGGGCTAGTCCTCACTCTCAAGTGCGGGTCCTAAGCACGGGTCCACACTCTTAAGGGCGAGTCCTAAACACTCTTAATCTTGAGTGCTCTCTTAGACTTGAGTGCCCTCTCAAACGCTCTCTTGGACTTGAGTTCCCTCTCAAACGCTCTCTTGGATTTGAGTTCCCTCTCAAACGCTCTCTTGGATTTGAGTTCCCTCTCAAACGCTCTCTTGGATTTGAGTTCCCTCTCAAACGCTCTCTTGGACTTGAGTTCCCTCTCAAACGCTCTCTTGGACTTGAGTTTCCTCTCAAACGCTCTCTTGGACTTGAGTCCTAACTCAAACACTCTCGGCCTCCGTAGACTTTTTAAATTTCTTTTATCACTTTCATAATATTTTATTTATTTATATTTTTTTTCGATATCTTTTACTTTTGAATTTGCTATCGCCTTATTTTCTGTCTGGAGTTCTTTACGGTTTTTATTATTTTATAACTTCAATGCCCTAGCCTCTTTAACTCATTCCTTGTAAAAACCATTTAGATTTTAAGTTTTGTAAATACTTCACAAGGTTTACCTTCCCTTAAAACTTTTGGCTTATTTAAATCCCTCTTTTTATTTTGTAGAGCGGTGCACAACTCTTTAAATAAGCCATTGTGTTGAGCGGTGCACAACTCATTAAATAAGCCGTTGTGTCGAGCGGTCGCATTAACTCGTTAAATAAGCCTTAGTGTACTTTTTTAAACTTAGATAATATTTTTTTATCCTTGACCCTCCTTGACCCTTGACTTAAAGCTTAAAGGCTTCTCTTAAGCGCTTTATGCTCTTAAACCTTGGCTGCTTTTCTAAAGCAGAAAAACTTTGTAAATATATTCTTTTAATTTTAACGGGTTTTAGAACAGGTGCGGATTACGACACCTAAATTAAATAAATAAGCCTTCGTAAACCTTAAAAATAATTCCTTGTGGAGTATGCGTCATTGAATGTGAACCATATCCCCTAAGTATGCTGGTGATGTATGATTGAGGAAGTGTGTAGGGTAGGTTGATGAAAGGTGTATGAAAGAGCAAGGTCTTATTTACAACCTCGAAATTTTTTCTAGTTAGTAATTTTCTGGGGTTATGGGGAATCTTAGTTTTAATTGTTTTTAAACTTACTTTATCACTGTATATACTCATTTAGCTTAATTTTTTGTTCTCTCTTAATGCTAAATAAGAAATTTTTTTCATTGTATTCAAAAATTTTCCGGGGTTTTCGGGGTAATGTAATGTGTATGTCTTTCACATGTTTTTTTCTTACATTTTTGGATATTATTAACCTTGTAATTTATGTTATTTAAGTTTATATCTTTATTAAATCTTTGTTTACTTTTGTGATGTCAGTTAGTGGCAACCCTAGTTTTATTTTTAATTTATTGCTGGAGCTAGTTGTAGGTTGTATATGTAAATCACATCGACCTCATTCGATTTTCTTTTTAATAATTTTCTAATTTTAAAATGTAAATATCTGGAGTTGACAGGAGCCTGGTGGTGGATTGGGCGGTCTACGTTCAGAGCTGAGAGCAGTAACACCTCTGAGAAGCTCCATAAAAGTTTATTTAAAAGGGCAGTTTCCCTTATTCTTCGGTTTTAAGTCGGCCTCTCTCCGTGCCGCACCAAGAACACCTGGAAACCTTGATGCTTGAGCTACACAAGCCTGATGAAGATTTGATGCTCCTCGGCCCTCCTCCTACGGCCTGAGGATTGACGGTCCTCGGTCGTCCACCACCGTCTGAAGACAGATGCCCTAAGCCTTTCTCTACGGCCTGAGAGTTGATGGTTCCTCGGTCCTCCTCCACAGTCTGAAGACGGACGTTTTTCAGTTATTTATTTCATTCTGCATTTCATCTTCAGTACTTTCCGCCAGCTTCACTGGCATTAGTAATTAAGTATCTCCAGCCTTTAGATTATCTTTGTTAATAAATTCTTATAACTCGTCCCCTTTATTTCTTTTAATAGTGCTCCCCTCCAGACTGAAAGTTAGGTAGGTGAGTGCTCAGTGACCTTACAGTTTTGTGGATCCTATCCAGGAAAATGTAACGTTACAACCTAAGGGTGCGTACAGACTATATAACATATTATATAACTTGTGTTTTATAACACGTCCACATTATGAAATTGACATTGACATTTATAACATTCAGTGTCTACATTATCTGAAACATGTTATATAGCAATGTTATGTTATATAGTCTGTACGCACCCTTACACTCTATTTAACAAAAAAAAACGTCTCATAAAATGGTGCATTTTATGCACTTGATGTACAATCTATTATTTCACTTCGCATGCTCTAAAAGTACGCCAATATAGCCCTACGAAGCGGGACTGTTGGAGGTTGATACCTTCATGGTATATAATCTGTCACATAGTGACTTTGTTTGTAGGCATGACAACAGTTCTCAACAGTTCTCAATAAAATGTCTGAAAACTGAAACGTGTTTTCTGTGAATAATAATTTATGCTATCGCTAGTCATCTTTAGTCCATCAGGGACTAAAGTAACCTTTTTAGTCTCTAGAGAGTAAAAGTTTTTTTTTTTTTTTTTAATTTCTTTCATGTGACATAGACAAACTCCAAAGGGTAAAAACAGTACCCTATGATTACTAAGACTCCGCTGCCTATCCGTCTGTCTGTCCATGTCTGTCTATCCGTCTGTCTGTGCGTCTGTCTATCCGTCTGTCTGTCTATCCATCTTTCTTTCTATCCACCATTCTGTCTGTCTGCCCATGTCTGCCTGTCCATCTGTCTGTCTGTCCATCTGTTATCTATCCGTCTGTATGTCCGTCTGTTTGTTTGTCCGTCTGTCTGCCCAACTGTCTGTCTATCTGTCTGTCTGTCCATCTGTCTGTCTAGCCGTCTGTATGTCCGTCTGTCTGTCCAACTGTCTGTCTGTCAGGCCAACTATCTGTCTATCCCTCTGTCTGTCCGTCTGCCTGTCTGTCCATCTGTTGTCTATCCGTCTGTTTGTTTGTCCGTCTGTCTGCTCATCTGTCTGTCTATCTGTCTGTCTGTCCATCTGTCTGTCTAGCCGTCTGTATGTCCGTCTGTCTGTCTAACTGTCTGTCCGTCAGACTAAATTGACTATGTTTACAATGTACTATTTTGTTTGTTTTTGCATATTCTAATTGAGTTATACGTTTACAGGACCACGCAGTAAGAATTGATGACACGTCATGAATACAGGGTGCAAAAGACCTCCTCACGAAGCCGTCAGTCAACCAAGCATTCTGTACATCAAACGATTTTTTTTTGGTGTGAAAAATCATGTTTTGTGTTACAACTCAATGTAACGCATTCAAAACATTGTGCTGATGTATGGATTGAATTTAATAGTACGGGGGTTGTGGAGGTGTAATCATACATTAAAAAATTGTATTTAAAAAAAAACTTGTCAGGTGTAGATGGATGCAAAGTAAGCATGCAGTTGCACGGGCTCATGTATACTAAGGTAATTAGTGATAGAGATAGCAGTGTAATAAACGCTCTAAGAGACGCAATGGTGTATGGTCCTAATGTTCACATATGTAAGAAAAATAGAATGCAGTACTGCGAAATTATTCAAATAAACTAAGACAAATAGGGAAAATATGTATGTGCTATAGAAAATTATTATAAGAGCTATAGCATTAAAAACGTTACCCTATTTACTAAGACTCCGCTGTCCATCTGTCTGTCTGTATGTCCGTCTGTCTGTCCATCGCTCTGCCCATCCATCTGTCTGTCCGTCTGACTAAATTGACTATTTTTCTCGCTCTCAAAGTGAAAAGTACAGTGTAACACTAAAATCCCATTATAAGAGCTATAGCTTTCAAAACGGAACCCTATTACTAAGAATCCGCTGTCCATCTGTCTGTCCGTCTGTCTGTATGTCAGTCTGTCTGTCCGTCCGTCTGTCTGTTCGTCTGTCTGTCAGTCTGTCTGTCCGCCTGTCTGTCCGTCCGTCTGTCCGTCTGACTAAATTGACTATTTTTCTTCAACTCAAAGTAAAAATTACAGTGTGACACACTAATATCCCATTATAACTCGTTCTAAAATCCCATTATAACTCGGTTCCTATTCACTACCTCGTGTATAATGGGTCATTTTAGCCCCTTGTATTACAATGTTCACGTGCGTAAATTACGGTTACATTCGTCTACTCGTTTGTAAAAACCAACTTTCCACACTAGTACCATACAACAACAACAAAAGCCCATAACGTCCACTGCTGGACATAAGCCTCTCCCATTATGGGAGGAATTTGCCGTTATCTCCACGCTTGGCAGGCGGATTGGAGATCGCAGTGATGAAAGACTAACAGAAAACGCTGCTGCCCATTCTCTGGTCTACGGAGGCGCAAGGTGTTCTGCCTCAGACATTAGTCGCCTTATACGACACCCGTGATTGTAATGGGTTGGTTCTATTCTACTCTGCCGGATACCACACGGCACGGCTAGTACCATAAATACCTTACTATTTTTCTGTTTATTAGGAATCACTTATTTTGAGCTATAGTGGCGGTAATTACAAACCGCAGACGTAAAAAGAAACAATGTCAGTATTTGTGTTATTAATTCCATAATAATAATAATTTAATTGGACAAGAGCCTCAACTAACATCTGAGGTGACCCTCGCTAGGCAGCTGGATCAAGCGCTTGATTCAGAAAGCAGTTCTGGACACGGCGCGTATTGTTAGTAAGTTCCTCTCTCAAGAGCCCTAACCACCAGCAGCTTGGACCCTGTTCCCGTTGCTGGCGGGCTACCTATTTTATATGCTTTTAATTTTATTTATAGTTTTGTTACTAAAAAATTAAAAATGTAAATTTATTACATTTTAAATATTTATGTATAATAATAATTTTTTTACGGACTCGTTCCTGACTGATTGGCCGGAGGAGGCAAAACACTGGGAGAGTTGGAAAGGAATGTGAGAGGCCTTTGTCCAGCAGTGGGATAGAATAGGCTAACTAAAAAAATATATATTTTTAGTAACAAAAATATGTATACTTTTTGGGCATTCAATCATTCTTTATTCGATTTCTATACATTGTAGATTTCACTTCTCACGCTCTAAAAGTACGCCATTATAGCCCTACGAAGTGGGACTAAAGTGACCCTTTTAGTCTCTAGGGAGTGAAAGTAATTAGTTTTTTTTTTAATTTCCTTCATGTGACATAGACAAACTCCAAAGGGTAAAAAGGGACCCTATTACTAAGACTCCGCTGTCCATCTGTCTGTCCGTCTGTATATCTGTCCGTCTGTCTGTCTATCTGTCTGTCTGTCTGTCCGTCTGGCTGTCCATCTGTCTGTCTGGCCGTCTGACTAAATTGACTAATGAAAATATGTATACTTTTTGGGCATCAAATTATTCTATAATAGTTTTCTATACATATTTAATGTAGTTTTCACTTCTCATGCTCTAAAAGTATGCCAATAGCTTTTTTAATTTCCTTCATGTGACATAGACAAACTGCAGAGGGTAAAAACGGCACCCTATTACTAAGGCTCCGCTGTCCATCTGTCTGTCCGTCTGTCGGTTCGTCTGTCTATCCACCTGTCTGTTCGTCTGTCAGTCCGTCCATCTGTCTGTCTGTCCGTCTGACTAAATTGACTATTATTTTTGTCATGGACTCTAAAATGTAAATACTAAGAAAAAAATCTTGATTTGTTATTTGTCTTGATGAAAACATGTGTTTACATTTAGTGATATTGAGCATAATTATAAACCTAAAAAAAAAGTGTAAGTATTTTTGTAAAACAATTTATGTAGGCAGAACTAATTGCAATTATTAGGTATCCACTCTGACATAAGACCAACCCGCACTGGGCCCGCATTCCCTCTCACAGAGAGGAGCTCTGTGTCCCAGCAGTGGGAGCATTATAGGCTGGTTATGCTGCTGCAATCGGACATAAACTGCGATGAACTTTCAAGTAAGCATGCGTCGTCGCGGCGGCAGCGTCGTGAACTCTTGAGGCGATCGCTGCATGACCACCCGGGGAAAACTAAACATAATAAGCAATCTATATTAGGTTCTTAGAGAGCCATACAGGTATAAAACGATGACGCAGCGCCTACTACTTTAGTACGAGTTTGTAGATACTTACTTGATGATTTCTCGGCGATTCGAGCTGGCGTCGAATGGTGTCATGCTGTGCCACGGAGCCACTATCTTAGAAATCGATCAATTATATCTTAAAATGATGTACGTCAAACGTACATCAACGTATCAACGTATATCGTTATCGCTGTACGTGAAACAACAACAACAGCCCACAACGTCCACTGCTGGACATAAGCCTCTCCCATGATGAGAGGAATTTGCCGTAATCTCCACGCTTGGCAGGCGGATTGGAGATCGCAGTGATGTAAGACTAACAGAAAACGCTGCTGCCCATTCTCAGGTCTACGGAGGCACAAGGTGTTCTGCCTCAGACATTAGTCGCCTTATACGACACCCGTGAGTGTAATGGGTTGGTTCTATTCTACTCTGCCGGATACCCCACGGCTAACGTACGTGCGTGTGTACCTACGTGCATTAGGTAATAATAAAATAGACCTTGATTGTGGCTCTGCTGGAGAGCATACTCTCTAGCACAGCAGTATATACGCTCAAGAAAGACAAACGCTACTGTTTTTTCATATCAATTGTGTGCATCGTGTAACTTCGTTTTTGTTCGGAACGGTTCGGAACGCTGTGTGTGTATGTACGAACTAGACGTGCGTGAAGACTAGCGTCTAACTGCTCATCACTGATACTATCTCTGTCGGGCACGATGCCAGGTGAGACAGCGTGCTTTTTGGTCACGCCCACCAATGAGTTCGAGCCTGTGAGCTGTGTCACCTTAAGGTTAGTACAAGTCGCGTGCACACTAACGAGATAATTAGCCGTCAGTAACACGCGACCGTTAATTTTAAATCGTGTGTGTCTACCTTTATTGTCTTACTATTATCGTGTGTGCTGTTGGATAATAATAATATGGTATTATTGGTAATTTACTTCGACGAGTGTGACAGGAAATAGTACAGAGGATTTAGTGGCATGTGAACTTGTGTGTTTTAATTTTGAATGAGGGTATTATAATAAAAAAAAATCTATCCATTTATCTATCATCATCATTTCAGCCGAAAGAAGTCCACTGCTGGACATATGCCTCCCCCAAGTGTCGCCACATTGACCAGTCCCGTGCGACTCGGATCCAGCGGATTCCCGCAACCTTCACCAAGTCACCGGGCCACTTAATGGGACGCCTTCGTCGGCAAACCGAAAGTGAGTGATGTACTCGCCATTGACGTTGATGCCTAGCCCTTTCCAGTCCAGAACCTTGGAGACATCCTCCAGTGCAGCGGTGAACAGTTTCAGTTTCCATCTATCTATAATAACTAAACGATTGTTGGTTCTGTTGGTTTTTTAATGTATGTTTTGTTAATTGCTATGTATTAAATAATACATATCAGAACTCATCCGCATGTCGGAATGACGTTGATCTCGGCTATCACTTGCTGATTTTTGCGACGTAGCCCGAAGAATTGCCAAACTTAAGTGGCAGTGGGCAGGGCACATTGCTCGCAAAACGGATGGCCGATGGGGCTGAAAAGTTCTGGAGTGGCGACCGCGAACCGGAAGACGTTGCGTTGGAAGGCCTCCCACTAGGTGGACCGTTGACCTGGTGAAGGTTTTGGGAATCCGCTGGATGCGAGTCGCACGGGACCGGTCAATGAGGCGACACTTTGGGGAGGCCTATGCCAATTATAATTACGCCAATTTATAAATTAAGTCCCAGATACTCCCTCAGAGAAAAATTTAAAGAGACAAATATTTTTACTGTGCCCTCTCAGTTTATTTATAAAACCTTTTGTACCCACACAAAAATATTAATTTATTTAAAAAATACAGTGATATCCACAACATAAACACGAAGAACAAACACAAATTTCTTGTTCCTGAAACGAGGCTCAAAAAAATAGGGGGTACGTTCAAATGCCAATGTATACGCTTTTACAATAAACTTCCGAGCCAAATTCAAGCACTAAGCCTAAATAAATTCAAATCGTTTATAAAACGGAAGCTGTGCCTGAAAGCCTACTATCATGTTAATCACTATCTTGAAGATAAAAAAGCTTGGAATTAAGCTGCTCCAATTAAATTTGCTCTGTGAATGTCGAAATTTCGGACTTCGCCTGTTTATTATTGATTCCTTTCTTTTATACACTCTGACATTGAATGTTTTTACATGTATTTTATTACTTTTTAACTTTATTTTTTATTATTTTATGTGACATTTACTGATTTGACATGAATACTTATTTTATTAAGTATTTAACTTTTTTATTTTATTATCATTGCGACATTTAATAATTTTTGTGATTTTTTTTACTTACATTCATTTGGAACGAACTTGTTATTAATTTTATTCGATTATTGTGAATGTGGGGACCATGTGGGTCACGTTTTTATTTTTTGTTTGTTTTTTTCCCACAACTGTCTGGCAGTTTGAGTACTATAAGCGACTCACCCAAATGTCCTTTTTTTGGTATTGTTCGTCGTTTCGTTGAGCTCCTTGAGTTATAAGTCGAGCTACACGTTAAGTGACAAATGTTTGCACTGACTGGACAGGTCCACTGAAATCTGTATGGTTCTTTCTTCAAAAGACCATCTCAGGCACTAATCTGCATAGTCCTCATGTGAATTGAGCAAGATTATCTCTAGACTTTAAAAGAGACTACGACCTCTGAGTTTGTTTCAGCTGTTTCTTCTCAGAGTAGTCAGGTACGAAACACCGGCTCCATCTAGTTTTAAAAAATGACGTGTAAAAGTGTTTGTGAAAACCTACTTGCAAAATAAACATCATTTATCATTTATTTATGTCCAGCAGTGGACGTCTTTCGGCTGAAATGATGATGATGATGAGGGTCTGGAAGCTCGAGAGTTTAGCAATTAGTCTCACTAATGTAATATATTTTAAACTGCACTTTATAGTGGACCAAGTTTAATAAATGAGACCGATTCGTAGAGTTTCTTGGCATTTCTTCTCCTCATATATCTACGCTTCAGAAACTAGCTTCAACTTTCTGAATTACTGACCAACTCTTTCAAAATTTTAACTTTCACAAGTTCCTGTAAATGGTATTAGTTAAGAATTTAATTAAATGCTTTGAATTTAAAGTTGTGGTCAGCAGAGCTGTGTAATTGGGTTTTATCGTAAGAAATTTAGGTTCATTCCCTTTTAGATGGGACGCAAACATAGGTAACTGCTGAAATGTGGGTGTTCTATTAGATACCGTTCTGTCTTACCCTTTGGAGCTTACAGGCGTGAATTAATGTTACGTAACTTTTATTTAAGTAAAATAACTGATAATATTAACTCAAACAAAATTGGCAAAATGTATTACACAGCCCCTCGGGGGTTAAAGGTGTTATTTCCTTAGCCAATCAACTAGGCACAAACACGTCTATACCAGCTTAAACTTTTCTATGTCAATATTTACATAACTTAGGGGAATTCCACACTTGTGCGGTTCGGCCATGACTTAGTTTAGCCGGAAGCATGCCGAGAGGCATACTTAAATATAATAATATTATGTTTGGGTAAAAACCTCGCATTTTGCCAAGCCAACCCAAACTTAATTCAGTGATGGTAGATGCCGAATGGACTTTGTAGATCTTTGACAATCGTTACAGGTAGTCAGTGGCACGAAAGTCTGAGAACCAGCCTCATCGAGTGGTACTTGCTGTATTACCCAGTACGAACTGGGTTCTGGAGGTCAGATAGGCAGTTGTTCCATTTAAAATATAGGAATTCAGCTGCATCCGGTAAGACTGGAAGCTGACCCCAATAATGATGATGATGAAATGCCGAACGGAGTTTTCGATTAACAAGAGCCCAAAGAAAGCCGAGTAGGTGTACTGATTACTTTGGGTCGGTTTTATTGTTAAACATATACGGACGTACTCTTATAATAGGGTATATACCTCGATGGAATGTCAGTAGAGTGGATTTGGAGTTAGGTACCAAACCATGGGCCACCTCCTATGCTGCTATAGACGACTCAATGCCATAGATAGTGGCAACATTTTAAGTCGCTCAAAAAGCTGGTAAGTTGAGATGGGATTGAGCTGGCCATGTTTGCCGAGCTGATGAGCTGACGAGCTGTGTGCCAAAATAACCACGACGTGGAGCCCTGATACAGCCGAAAGGCGACGCGGTATACCTCGCAGGAGATGGTGGGACGGACTGGACAGAACCAACGATTTGAAAGTTATGGGGGAAGGAATTTGACAAGCAGTAGGATGACACATACACACATCAGGCACATTTTAAGTATGTCGTGCCAGAGACGCGAAGTAGCAGAGACTGCCGAATCAAAAAGGTCAACCCAATCATGTGTAACACCCCTTACATAACTTAATCAAGATATTTGGAAGCCTGTTGCCAGGCACGCAATGTATGACGTCACGATATCTGACATGACGTCGTTCATGACGTCATCGTTTTACGAGATTATTTCGTGTCTTTTCCTTGTCATGTCTACGGATAATCTTGTCGCAGATGTAGAGTTGTTCGCTGGAAATGGCTTTAGTTTTTACTTATAAAAATAAAGATTTTTTATTGTTTGTTTAATGGTTGCAAGGAATACTGTTTACCACGAGGTCCGACAGGGCGGGTAAAGTGGTATTGGGTATTTCATTAGGAATTTCTCAGTAGCAGCCAAGAAGTCTGGATTTGTAGTTGATGGCAATTAGCTTGCTCCTTATTACTTAGGACTATAACATAATCAAACTCAGCTGGGCAGCGTTCGGGAAGTTGCGCGGTATCTTCTCGTCCAACATACCACAGTGTCTCAAGACGAAAGTCTATGACCAGTGTGTGTTGCCAGTGATTACATACGGGACCGAAACGTGGTCGCTCACAATGGGCCTCATCAGAAGGCTTAAAGTCACCCAAAGGGCAATGCATAGGGCTATGCTCGGAGTTTCCTTGGGCGATCGAATCAGAAATGAAGACATCCGCAAGAGAACCAAGGTTACCGACGTAGCCCGAAGAATTGCCAAACTTAAGTGGCAGTGGGCAGGGCACATTGCTAGCAGAACGGATGGCCGATGGGGCCGAAAAGTTCTGGAGTGGCGACCGCCGACGAACCGGAGTGTAAATGTGGCGACACTTGGGGGGGGAGGCTTATGTCCAGCAGTGGACGTCTTTCGGCTGAAATGATGATGATGATGATAACATAATTAGCGAAATCGGTATACTGTGAGGTAGAAATCTGCATTCCCCCTTTAGATTTTACAGGCATGGTGTGATGATGTTTGTGAGAAGTAGATAAGTGCAGGGAGGCTTTTGCTTCGCAGTATGAATGATAAACAACCAACGGCTAAACGTGCTTTCCGTGGCACTTAGGAAACTCGGTATGTAATACGTAGTCTTCCATCCACGGACCAACTTAGGCAAGCGCGGCTTAACCTGAAGTTCGCCCCTTCGGCTGTTATTATTTAGCCACGATCCCTTTTTTCAAAACCATGTTCAGTAAATAAACGTAATTAAAAAAAAAACAAAATTCCCAAATCTGTTCACAAAATCGTCTAGCGTAATAAAGATAATCATCAGACAAATTTACGATCAGCATTCGATTTAGTATTCAAGCCAGACAGACAATATTTTGAAATAAAATCAACATTTACGAGTAAAAACGACCTCTAGACAATTTTTTTAAATAAAATCAACATTTACGAGTAAAAACGACCTCTTTTTATATACATTGAATTTATATACCTAGTCTGTTATCCCTATTTTGAGAAATCCTTAGAACATAAATACGAACGTAAATCTTTCTGTATTGAATATGTCTGTCTATTATATTTTCACGCCATAACGGTCAAACAAATTTGGATTAAACACGGATACACGGATAGACCATGACCTGGAGCGATTGACTTTTAATCCCAGTAGCAAGTTCTTACGGTATGCTTTGTAACGGGCGAAACCGCGGGTAATAATAGCGAATTTATCTCTAGAGACAAAGGAAAATATAAATGAACGATCTTTTTTGAACATATTTTTAAAAGATAAAGAAGTGCTGTCCATTATATTGGTCCCTTTGTCATAAGAATTACATCTTGATTAATGAAAGCTACAGAAATATCTTTTTATTTCATTCTGTATCTCCACAAAGAGAAACAAATCATACAAATTTATTTACGAAGATAATCTGCCTCTGTAAGACAAATTATGTACATAAAAATGTGATCATTTTTAGTCGAACAAATTCATTAATTGTAAAAAAAAAACCTTTCAAAATAAATTGGTCGACGTTCTAAAATACTCTTCTAAAAATGAATGATGCCATTTTTTGTCATGATTATATTATTGAATCAAACTTTGCGATACTTCATGCGCAAAAAGAGAGTTATGCCAGCCCGCTCAGCATGAACGCCGTAGACACGAAAGAGAATCGACAAATCTTTTGTTCATCTGTCATTTTGTCGATTCAATGACAGATGAACAAAAGATTTGTCGTTTCTTTTTCGTGTATAAGGCGTTCATGCTAAGCGGGCTGTACCAGACTGTTGTAAACAAGCCCTCCACACACCTCCATATTGGTCTTACCGGCGGTTTACAACAGTGCGTCAACAGTGCGTGTTGTTGTAAACCAGGGATGTTACGAAGCTTCGACTCCGACTCCGATACGTCGGAACTGCCGGTTGATTTTACGTCTCCGGTTCCGACTTCGGTTCCGATACTTTTAAACCGGAGGTTTTAATCGGAGGTCAAAGCATAGTAGATAGTGGTGGGCGGCGCCGGCGACGACGCGCGGCGGCTGTGGTCAACGTTTACGAACAGGTTTATACATGTCGCCCGGGGAACACAGCACGCGTTCTGTCATTGATTCATAATTGATATTTTATTTTATTGCCTGCATTTTTCTACTGCCACCATTTCCGACTCCACCTCCGACTCCGCCTACGACTCCGGTTCCGATTCCGACTCCGACTCCGACAAACCAAATTTAAAAACTCCGACTCCGATTCCGGTTCCGATAAAACCACCTCCGTAACATCCCTGTTGTAAACCGATGTGGAGGTGTGTGGAGGGCTTGTTTACAACAGTCTGGCCCACGTTTTATAAACATAACATCACGCTTGTAATCCCCGAAGGGTTAGGTAGGAGGTGTACCTAATAATACACCCACATTTCGCCGGTACATTCATACATAAAATTACCTTACGACATTTTCCTCATTCGTCCGCCCGCCAGTCACTTCTAGTTAAACCATTTCCTTAATTTCCCGTCCTCGATAAACATGTCTAAAGGGTGATGATGTAATAATTTCGTTCCACAATATGCTCCGTCTCTTTTTTTCTGTGTTATGTCTCTTTCGCACTGGATGGTTATTAAGTGCTAACGGTTTTACGCGGTTTTGGTCGTATTTTTGGCTTTAAATAGCTGCTGGTCTTAAATAATGGGCCGCCGGAGGGTTTGATTTCCTTTACTTTTAAGAAGTTAAAACTTTCGGTCTTGCTAATTTTCTTATTATTATCTAAGCATGAATTTTGTAATAAACATATTTATGTTAAATTTTTTTCTTTCATATAAAACACAGGGGTTTTATTCTTAGAAGTTGCTCTACGTTGTGTAACCATGCATTTTTTTTTAGTTTAAACCTCTTAACTTTTGTGAAAAATTGCCGACAGCAAAAATTACCGAAACACTTTTGTTGGATATTGGAACAAGACTTTCGTGTCTTATACACAGTAGATGTAAGTACTTGGGTGCTGTTATGTAAATATAGAATTATAATTTTTTATATTATAAATGCCTATGCCAACTATTATTTTTAACTGTAAACCATTATTTTGTTTTATTTTCAATATTCATTATATAACAATTTCATGAATGCTTGCATGCCTAATCATCTGCCTAGCCTTTTCCCAACTGTGTTGGGGTCGGCTTCCAGTTTTACCGGATGCAGCTGAATACCAGTATTTTACATGGAGCGACTGCCTATCTGACCTCCACAACCTAGTTAGTACCAGGTAATACGAAACCCCTTGGTAAGACTGGTTGTCAGACTTTTCGGGCCTCTGACTACCTGTAACGACTGTCAAAGATCTACAAATGACAGCCGGGACCAACGGCTTAACGTGCTTTCCGAGGCACGGAGGAAACTCGGTATGTAATGGGTGGTCACCCATCCACAGACCAACCTAGGCAAGCACGGCTTAACCTAACGATCGACCCGAGCGGCTGTTATTATTTAGCCACGAGCTTCTCGCTTGCATGCCTAATATAATGTAGATTGTACAAGGCACCCATCTTATTGTAACTTATTTTATGTACCTGCAATTTGCTAATTTAAAAATAAGGTCAAGGAAAGAAGGAAGGAAGGTCTTATAAATTAGAACTAAAAAGCTCTGGTAAAACTAAAGCTAACTGAAGCACGAGCGAATTTTGCCCCTAAAATAATGCATACTATGAACTAACCTGTACAAGGGTAAAAAAAAAAAAAAAAAATGCAAATGCAAATTTACGCAAATAGCGCAACTATTTGCGTAAATTTCACTTCTTAATAGGCTAGATGACAAAAAAAATCTAATTAGTCCGTCAGATAGATTTCCAAAAAATACTGGACACATATTTTTGATTATTTCACGTAAACAAAAAATGAAGACGATACTGTGCGTCGAAAACTCTTGTGTCGTCACATTTGAGTACATGATTTACTATACTGTGACGTCACAAGCCCGCACTCTTAATCTTTGACACGTTTTATCTTCGTCAATTTTTATTAGTTTGATAAAACAAAAAACACGTATCCAATATTTTTCGATAGTCTAACTGACGGATTAAACAGAATCATATTCTTTTAGTCACACGCTAATAGGCACGCGCAGTGACATCTCACTTCTCATGTGGGATTCGCCTCAATATGAACGATAAAAATACTGATTAATTCACAAAATAAGAAGTAACAAATAAAAGTTCCCTACCTCTGAATATTTAACCCAGTTTAGTGGGTAAACAGGGAGGGGGATCATTACCCTAATTGTCGGGTACGTCCCGTCTCTGGAGTAAGATGTAATCCACGTTAACAACGGGACTTGATCGTACCAGAAAGTTTACCTACGAAAGGTACGATACTCTTTGTGTTTTACTCCGTACAAATTACAGGTATTTAGGGTGGAATATTGTGATTGACAAAAACAGTTTTCTTCTTTATTTATCGTGTGGTTATGCTACCTATGGGCCTCTGACTTAGCTTTACATGCCGCTGGGGAAAATCTCTCAGGCGTGCTGGTTTCCTTACGAAGTTTTCTGTACTGAAGCAAGTGATAATTAATACGCACATCATCATCATCATCATTTCAGCCGAAAGACATCCACTGCTGGACATAGGCCTCCCCCAAAGGGGGGGGGTTTGCCATAATCGCCACGCTTGGCAGGCGGGTTGGCGATCGCAGTACGGTTGTTACAAAAGCACAGAGAACGCTGCTGCCCATTCTCTGGTAAGTCCCTTAGTCGCCTCTTACGACACCCACGGGAAGATATGGGATGGTGTTATTCTTTACGTCCGACACCATACAGACGTGGGTTGTCTGTTGTGGGTTGTCTTGGTTTCGAACTTAAGTCCTATAATTTGGTAGTCCGATACGGTCATACCATTAGGCTATCAAAGCTTCAACAGCCTTATGAGACTGTCCGTTACTTTTAGAGAAATTTCGCATCTTGCATTCACAGATTTTGGAAAAGGTGTACAAGAAAGAGGCGTTTTTTATTAAGACTCTTTTTGCCGATCCTGTTTCATAAAAGAATCAAAAAACTATAGCATTAGTACCATAGACTTTTTTGATCCCGAGGTTTGAGCACTAGAAAAAACAGAAATTGCAAAACCATTTCCCATACATTTTTAAGGTAATGAAACTCCATCTTTCCTCCAACAATCTTAAATTTTCCCTTTACATTTTTTTATTATATTCTATCTCCCCGACAGCCCTGCGTTGTACACATCTGGAGACGCAAAGATAGATTGTCAGTTCTGTTAATCAGTGGGACATGAGAATACTAGTACCTACAAATCTAGGTTCTAATCAAGAGCTGTCGCGTTGATTGAAGGATAGACGCTTAGATAGGAAACTATAGCAACTTACTTATTTGTAAGTGATGACACTAACCAATCTTTCTTTACAAGGGTCAAGATCTAATTACTTAGCAACACTCAATAATCCAAAGATATTCACGCCTGTAATCCCAGAAGGGTTAGGCAGAGGTATACCTAGTAATATACCCGCATTTCGCCAGTTATGTATTTTGACGTGATAACGTCTTATACAGGGTGGAATTTTTCAATGCCACCTAGAGGGAAAGTACTCTAAGTACTGGAGATAGCAAATTTTACTCAAAGGAAACATTCCTTTATTTTTTTAAAGAAACAAATCTTCATTCACAGATTTTCGATATTTTTTTTTTCCCACACTCGGGCATCGAACCCGGGATGGATCGACTAAATTTCGAAAAAAAATGCCATTCTGTACCTTTTTGACATCAATCGATAGGGTCAATCGTATGAATCAAATCTCTCTAACAAACATGATAAATTAAATGAAAGGAAAACCATGAATAAAAGTGCTTTATCTTATTGAATTTATAACTGTTCTTTAGATTTAATGGTTTTCCCTTCATTTAATTTATCATGTTTGTTGGAAAGATTTGATCCATATGATTGCACCTATCAATTGATGTAAAAAAAAGTACTAGATGTTATTTTTTCTAACTTTAGTCGGTTCGATTCCCGAGTGTGGCAAGCGAATTTTCGAAATACTGTGAATGCAGATTTGTTTCCTTTTTAAAATAAAGGAATGTTTCCTTTGAGTAAAATTTGCTATCTCCAGTATTTCGAGTACTTCCCCTTCAGGTGGCATTGAAAAATTCTACCCTGTATATCAATGAACACCGGCTGCACGCACGAAAAAGTGTCACACCGTTACGCGCACCGCGATCAACGCCCAGCCCAAACTCTTGGACCTAGAAAACTGAAATTTTGCACAGTGGTTCCCTTTATAATGTAGACAAGGAATAAGGAAGTTTTTTTCGAAATTCAACCCCTAAGGGAGTTAAATAGGGGATGAGAGTTTGTATGAAAGTCCGTCAATTTCAAAGTTAGGATCTTAAATTTTTGTGTTTAGGCTTACAATTAAAAATTAATTTATACGTGTTTCAGCGTTTTTGATAATTTCACCCCCAAATAATTAAAAAAGGGGATAAAGTTGTGCATGGAAAGTCCTTAATTTTCAAAGTTTAAATCACAAAATTTATTATCTAGGCGTATGGTTGGAAGCTAACGCAATGGTGTTATTAGAATTTCAATCCTTATGGGGGTGAAAAGGGGGATAAAATTTTGTTTTTTAATTTTCATCATCATCATCACCATTTCAGCCACGTCCACTGCTGGACATAGGCCTCCCCCAAAGGGGGGTTTTTGCCAAAATTGCCACGCTTGGCAGACTGGGGTTGGCGAACGCAGTGCGGTTGTTACAAAAGCACTGAGAACGCTGCTGCCCATTCTCTGGTAAGTCCCTAAGTCGCCTCTTACGACACCCACGGGAAGATATGGGATGGTGCTATTCTTTACGTCCGACACCATACAGACAAAGTTTATGTCACTAATATCATGAAAAATGACGTTATCACGTAAAATTATTGTCCGTTAACCGACTTTACAGACAGCCAGTTTTTCTTTAAATCCCGTGTAAGGGGAGCGAGCCTACTGACAAATCTAAACTCCGTGACTGATACTAAATTCCTGATGGAAAAACCTAATAACAATTTGCTCGGCCGGCTATTTGTGAATCGGACCCGAGAGTGCTTGCGACGACTATACTAATTACAAAATACAAAAATACAAAATACAAAAATACAAAATACAAAAATACAAATTCAAAAATACAAAATACAAAAATGTTTTATTTCATTATTACACGTTATACATACATTATACAGTTGGTGGCGTCCCCTTTTAAGCATATAGATGCCTGTGCCAGGAGGCGCCGCTCCTTAATGTCTTACTATCAGTGTAACATGTATAAAAAAAAAGTTAAAAGTTTATGTAACAAAAAAAAAAAAAAGGTAAAAGTTTATGAATTTATTATTTTATTTAGTCTGTTGGTGTGTTTGTATACGTGTGCGTGCGCGCGTGTGTATGTGTGTATGTGTGTGTGAATTAAGCAGTTATCATTTTTTGCGGTAAAGTGATAAACTAAGTTGATTGTTACCTCTAATATCGGAGGTAATGAAACTTGAGCAGTGCCATTCTCCCCGTTAATTGCAATATCAGGGTAAAATTAATAAACTTGAGGAGCAGCAAGTCAAAAAAACGTTGAATATTTTTCAGTTGATTTATAATTTACTAGCTTAAGTCCCGCGTTCCCGTGGGAGTACGGGAATAAAATATAGCTTATAGCACTCACGAATAATGTAGCTTTCTACCAGTGAAACAATTTTTAAAATTGGTTCATTACTTCCGGAGATCACCCCCTATCATACAAACTTACAAACAAATGTTACCTCTTTATAATATTAGTATAGATTGACATTTCCTTGACTTTACATTTTAGAAATTGCTCTTTTTGTTAAATGTAATCGACAACTATTCTTAACTTTATCGGCAAGCAGATACCGAGATGTAACTTTGCGATCTCAATACCAAAATTTGTTACGCACAGGTGGCTATAGGACTGCTTTGTTGAGGAAAAGTATTTTTGGTATGGCACCAGCTATTTTTAACCACATTCCTAATAACATAAAAGAGGAACCCGTAACAATGTTCAAGAAAAAGCTAACTGAACTTGTATTAAATAAATTTTATTACTCCGTGTCGGATATCCTAGCTGATAAAATTTTAGTTTTGTGTCAATGTTTGTATGTTTGATGATGAACTGCATCAATCTTTGCATGCTAAAATGGTAGAATGTACATGGATTCTCCAACATTATTGTAATCATCTTATTGTAATTACCTACATTCTGAGCAAATAAATGACTATTTCAATTCTATTCTATTCAATATATTATCTGGAAGTTATGACTCTTTACAATGTGTGCCGTAATCATTTTGACTGTCCGGACTTAGTAAGGAGTCTGTGCTACCTGGTTCCTCGAACAGTTAAAGTACGTGAGATACGCACTCGACGTCTATTTGCTACTAGCCTCTGTAAATCCAACGCTGGCTCGCGTTCACCACTTCATTGTTTAGTTGAGACATACAACAATGAGTTCCATTCCATCGACATTCTTTTTTTAAGTAAAAATGCATTTAGGAAGCAAATCCAAGCAACCCTAAAGGACCAGCAAATTACTGTGTAATTTTTATTTGATTTCAGTATACATGTAGGTACATTATTTACAATTTACAAATCTATTAAAATAAACTAAACTAAAAACTGTATAATTAGATATATTTTAATAACGTACCTAATGTTAAATAAGCACACAAATTTAAATTTTCTTTTTTCTTATATATGTATAATCACATACATTTAAAAATCTTGGATATTAGTTCCAGGACAATGACCGTTGTTAATGTATTGTATTTGTGTTGTTACTAGCTAGTTTTTAAATACTTTAAATTGTAATCTGTGGAGAACGTTGTGGGTAGCATAATTGTTTAAAAATTTAATATGTAAATTTTTGTTATGAATTCTTATTGTGCTACTGTTTGTTTTTCCTTAAATAAATAAATAAATAAATATTGTTAAGATATCGATAATATCAATCACGTTGTCGAGTTTCCCTAGCAAATTAAATTTGACGTTGTTTGTAGGCTGTAAAAAACATACCATAATTTTGTGTTTTTTTTTTCACAACTATCATCAGCTACACATTCTGTAAATCAAAATAAGTAAGCATAAAATTTGCTGGGATACAAATTTATATTAATTTGGTGTGTTTAAAGTTATTGTATATCACGCAAAATATTATGCTTCCAGCGAAGATCTATAAAACCATTCTTATAGAACTTCATTCAAAAGAATATTGACTCCCTAGGGAGCACTTTCTTAATGAGTATCTTTTTTCTGCGTGCAAATAATGTTGAAAAAAGAGAGTTCTTATTTATTGCAACTGAGCTCACAATAGTAGATATTGCTGTGTTTCAGTTATATGAAATCTAAAACAACCTTTTTTTACTTTTGTTTTTTTTTCGGATGGGAAATCATCAAATGACTCCTCCCGCTCTGGGCGGAGCAGGAGGGAGTGTCAGACTTTTGCTGACTAAAACCCAGCCATGTTCCTTCATCGCCCTTTGTGTTCCGGGGCCACGGTATCTCTTTCGAACAGTCCCGCAACCCCGGCAGGCATCGGTCCTTACGGACCTCTTCCTTTTTGCTGACTCTATTTGAGGCGCGCGTGGAACACGAACTTATTACTGAGTAACGGTAGATAATACGACTAACAGCCGTTTTCTACTACCTACCTACGTATAACTGTTAGTTAATATGCCTACTTACCGAAGTATGCATATTAACCAACAGTTATAAGTAAGTAAGATAGGATATTCTTTGTTATCACAAAGAACAACGCGTCCATCCGCGTCACCTACCTGTCACTTGATCAAAAAAAGCTTTTTTGTGACGTTTTGTTTCTAACCGTTTAGTAAGCAAAATGTCAAACAGACAGAGATAGCAACCCACCGAAACCGGCTAGTAAGTTATTAAAAATCGCCGTAGGAGAAGATCAAAGAACAGATGATTGGATCGTGTACAAGATGATATAGCTTGAAAGGGGATGATTTATGAGATGACGAATTATAGAGAACCTGACCAGCGCATGCGCACCGCATCATAAAATTTAGCGGGGAATACGCGTTTCGAACATTTATACATTCAATTTACTATTGTATTTTGGCTTATTGCATTCTTGTGGTTATTTAAAACCAGTCATGAATTAGGAATTAGATTTTTTGTATGGAAAAAAAGACATGCTGCGCTGGCCCCAAATAAATTGAGAACAAGAGAATGGTGATTAATTGAAGCAAAAGATGTATTTCAGGACCGCAGCAAGTGATGTTTTGTTAACTCTATAAACCGCCATGAAAATAAAATTGTAAGTTTATAAAAAGGCGTTTTTTTTATAGTTGTAGGTAAATTTGAGCGATGGCCCAGTGGTGATGGTGGCCCAGTGGTGGGAGCCCCGATTTTCGAACAGTAAGTCGTGTGTTCGAACCCAGACAGGCGCATTACTTTGTGTAATTTATTTTATCACCACTGCTCTCAAAACGGTGAAGGAACACATCGTGAAGAAACCGATATGTCCTAGAACCAAAAATTCGAAGACATGGGACATCTACCAATCCGCACTGGGCCCGCGTGGTGGTTTATAGCCCATTCCCTCTCATAGAGAGGAGGCCTGTGTCCCAGCTGTGGGAACATTAATAATGATGATGATGAAGTAAATTTTGTTACACTGTTTTCTACTCTGCGTTGTCATGATTTCTAAAATATCCAAAACCCTATCATGCGTGGTATAACCCGCAAGAATCTGTCTTACCCTAAAATAAATAATTCACCTTCCTCCCCCATTTATCGTGCATATTTATACCAATTTTATTCGACCTCGAAAATATGTCGGAACGTGGCTTGCGAATAATCTTAAATGCGGGACCGTAAAAAATAATTTCGTTCATGATACGCATATCAAATGATGTTTAAGAGATTTTCTTTTGTTAATATTCAAATATTGGCTTTCCCCCGTGACAGCGCTCGTCTATAGCATAAAAACTTTTATAAATTATTCCGCGAAAATGTATATCTTGAGAGTTTGGACAAAATGAGATTCTAGCGTGATAACAATGATGGAAACGTCTATAACAATATAATAATGAATTGGTACAAGCCGATCATGTGTGGCCAGAATAAACTAGATAGCCATGACACAAAACCGCCAAAAAGTGGAGAGATTTGGAAGAGCATTCAGCATTGAGCACTCAGCATTGGGTATCCACGGGTTGAAGGAGAGAGAGAGAGATCATGTGTTAATCTATACTATATCTAAATATATAAAAGAAGAAACTGACTGACTGACTGATTGACTGACTGACTGACTGACTGACTGACTGACTCATCTATCAACGCACAGCCCAAACCGCTAAGTCTAGAGATTCCAAATTTGGCAAGTAGGTTCCTTATGTGGTCTAGGGGTGCACCAAGAAAGGATTTTTCAAAATTCATCCCCTAAAGAGGTTAAACGGGGCTCCAAAGTTTGTATGGGGAAACAAGATTAGTTAGACTATTTTATTCGAAACTTCACAGGAGTGCTCCTATTGATAAATGAGTAGAAATGGGTTTCAGGTTTTTTCAGAATTCAACCCCTAAGAGGGGGAAATGGGGTGGCAAAGTATAAAAATCAATGCACAGCCCAAACCGCTGAGTCTAGAGATTTCAAATTTGGCACAAAGGTTCTTTATGAGGTTTAGGGGTGCATTAAGAAAGGATTTTTCAAAATTCACCCCCTTAGGGGTTGGAACGGGAGTCCAAAGATTACGTGGGGAAATAAGATTAGTTAGATAAGATAAGATAAGATAAGTCTTTATTTGCCTTAAACATGGTATAAAGTTGTTACAGTCAGATATTAATCTAAAGTCCGCATGTTTAGCTATACAGGATATTTGTATCAATTGCATGCAAAATAATAATTAAAAGTAAATTTTAAAGTACAATGTCACAGATTAATACAATACAGGTTAATACAATAATAATAGTTTTCGCAATGACAAAAGTTCAGAAATTATAGGTTAATGTTAAGTAAATCTTTAATGTCATAAAACATGTGTTCTTTCAACCATTTCAATAATTTGTTTCTAAATGAGTTAACATTAAATAACAATTTTAATTCTTTGGGTATTTTGTTATAAATGCGTATACACATGACTAGGAAACTTTTTGCATACTTGGCTGATTTAGGAGTATCCTGCAATACAAGTCTGCATGCATCTCTATTTCGATAATTCAATTGATAGGCTCTTTTGAACAATCCCTTATTATTATAAACATAATTACAAATTTCAAAAATGTACAGTGACGGAAGTGGTAATATACCTAGCTTTTTAAAGAACGGTCTACATGACTCATCAGGACGGATACCACAAATGGCTCTAATGCATTTCTTTTGCGCAATAAATGCTCTGTGTCTATCTGTACTGTTACCCCAAAGGATAAGCCCGTATCGTAAGATAGATTCTATGTAGGCGTGATATGCTGTAATTGCTGTTTTTTTATTGGTTATGTTCTTTATTTGTCTGAGAGCATAAACAAACTTATTAATCCTACTGCACAAACTATCCAAATGTACTTTCCAATTCAGATCTTGGTCTAAGAGTACTCCTAAGAATTTAGTTTGTGGAACTTCTTTTAACCTGTCAATATGAAGTTTGAAATTGTATTTGGTATGTTTTGATTTATTAAACTGTATAAAATTAGATTTGTCTAAATTAATTTTCAATTTATTTGCTTGTAACCATTTTATAATGTCTTCAATAGTATTATTAATGTCCATCTCATGATCAGATTTAGTTTTATACTTTTTGTCAGATGTCACAATAATTGAAATGTCGTCTGCAAATAATACACATTTATGATTAGTCACTAGCGGTAAGTCGTTTATGTATAATAGAAACAATATGGGTCCCAACACACTCCCTTGGGGGACGCCACACTTATTAACTCTATAGTCAGATGAATACGAGGTTAACAAATTTTCATTTACTTTATTAATAACAACGTATTGATTTCGGTTGCTTAGATAAGACGCGATCCACTGCAGTGCTAAACCTCTTATTCCACAATTTTCTAATTTTTTCAACAATATGTCATGTGCCACAAAGTCGAAGGCTTGTGACAGGTCGAAGAATAATCCTGTCGTTAAATAATTTTTATTTAGGAAATTATGGATATGCCCTAAAAGATTAGCAATTGCTAGTGTTGTTGACTAGTGCTTTTGAAATCCATACTGTTCTTTTGTTATGATATTGTATTTGCTACAGTAGTCGGAAAGTCTCTTTTGCATACATTTTTCAAATAATTTAGATATTATGGGTATAAGAGTTATCGGACGATAGTTTTTAACATCATTTTTATCGTTTTTTTTGTAGAGAGGTTTAACGACTGATAATTTTAACGCATCAGGAAAAGTTCCAGATGAAAATGAAAGATTAATTAAATAAGTCAAAATAGGAATTAATTCTGTACTGCAAGTTTTAATGACTTTTGTACTAATTCCATCGTAACCTTCTGAATTAGTGTTATTTAAAGCCATTATTTCTTTTTTAACTTCGTCTTCAGTCATAGGGCTAAGAAACATGGAATTAGGTATTGTCCTGGTTTTATTAGGCTCGTCATTATTATGTAAATTATTGAATGTCACAGTGCTGGTCGAATTAATAAAATAATCATTAAAAGCATTTGCTATGTCAGAGGGATTTGTCAGAATTCGCTTATCTAATACTAGTTGAGAAATATTATTGTCACATTTTGTATTTCCAATTTCACGGTTAACGACTGACCACGTTGCTCTGCATTTGTTTTGACTGTTATGTATGTATTTAATGTTTGAGTTTATTTTGGATTTAAAGATACATTTTTTCAGTATTGATGAATATTTTTTATATTTAAGTTTGTACGTTAGGGTTTTATTTTTATAATAGAGATACCGTAAACATCGTTTAGTTTTGCAACTATTTCTGAGACCCTTGCTTATCCATTTTTGTTTATTTGCATTAGAATTGTTTATTTTAATCTTAATGTTTGGAAAGCATAAATTATACAATAAACACAAAAATTCGTGAAATTTATTGAATGCATTATTTATATCACTTTCGAGATGTACCTCTGACCATGTTAAACTTGCAAGGCATTTTTTGAATTTACTTATATTTTCACTACAATAGTCTTTTTTATACATGAAATATGATTTGGACTTTAAACTTTGCTCTTTTACTGGGAAATCTAAGAGTTGTGCGGTGTCGTGGTCTGATAAATATAGGGATAAAACCTCAGTAGAAGATTTTTTTATATTACTTAGTATGTGGTCTATACACGAGTCTTTACGTGTGGGAACTTTAACGTGAATCTGCAAGTTATAGTTATTGCATAGATCCTTCAAGTAGTTGGTGACTTTCCCTTGTTTAAAGGTATTTATATTGAAATCACCGGCAATAACTATTTTTGTACTTGATCCATATTTTTTTACCGTTTCGCACATAAATTGATCAAGTTTATCCAAAAATATGTTGGGCTCAGACTTAGGCGTTCTATAAAGACACACGATTAGTAATTTGTGCAATGGAATTTCAACGCCGCAGGCTTCAAATGATTTTTGGGTTGAGTACTTTTTAATGTGGGAAAGCTCGTTATAAACAATACCCTGTTTAGCGAGTATACAGGTCCCCCCTCTCTGTGTGTCTCTACTAAATGCAGCTGCTACGGTGTAGTTACTTAATTTTAAATATTTCTCATTTCCAGCACGCATAAAGGTTTCAGACAAACATAATATGTCTGGTTCTTTATTTATGTCTCGTAACTCCAGCAACGTTAGTTCTAAAATTTCCTTTTTTTAAAGAATACTAGCGATATTTTGGTGCAATATTTTAAAAGTTTTAGGTTCAGTTGTTACGATGTTGTTGTTCACGAAAAAGCTGTTTATCTATAACTTTAAAATAGTATGGAATTGTACCTTTTTTTGTATGAGTAGAGTTTTCAATATCAGGACCATTTGTAGCAGGGCATTTCGTTTGATGACGTGCAAAATAATAAGGGATTGTACCTTTTGAAGCTATTACGACATGTTTGCGATCTGGTTTTCCACAGTTAGTTTGATTACGCAGTATTATTTTCTTTAATTCTTTAACATTTAAATACTTATTTTCGTAATCGTAACAGTCAATAGCATAGTTTATAGATTTACATGCATTGTACAATTTGTATTCAGAATCAATATATTTACAACATTTGTATTCACTGCAAATATTACGTATAGTTTGTTTCAGGTCATTTATATTTATATACATATTCTTAAGTGGGCTTAAAACAATTATAAAATTATTACTGAATACGTCGAGGAGTTGGCGTAATTGCGCAGATAAGATTTTTGTATCATAGTCATTTTCACCCACACAAATTATAAGTTTGTCGCCACTTGACGCTGAAATATTTTGACAATTCTTAATGATGTCACAAGTAAGCGCGTGTGGTTTTGTTTCCGCCATCACAGTATATTTTATATAAGGTGTAGCCGCTCTCGACTTCATCAATGCAGAAGAAAGTCCAACACATTGTTGTGTGCCAAAGATAAATATCTTGTTAGTGCGTTCTTCTTTTAGTCCTTCAGTTGTTTTCTTTTCGTTAGACTACTTTATTAGAAACTTAACAGGAGTACTCCTATCGATAAATGAGTTAACGTTTGTGTTTCAGTTTTTTTTTATCAGAATTCAACCCCTTTTTTTTTTTTTTTTCGGATGGGAAATCATCAAATAACCCCTCCCGCTCTGGGCGGAGCAGGAGGGAGTGTCAGACTTTTACTGACTAAAACCCATCCATGTTCCTTCATCGCCCTTTGTGTTCCGGGGCCACGGTATCTCTTTCGAATAGTCCCGCAACCCCGGCAGGCATCGGTCCTTGCGGACCCCTTCCTTTTTGCTGACTCTCTTTGAGGCGCGCGTGGAACACGAACGCGCCGTCGACACGGCCTGTCGTCATGAGACGGACGGACGGCGAGCTAGCCCATAGCTCACCGTCCACAGGCCCGCGCCTACGGTGGCCGGGGGCCACGTGGTGGTGGCCCCCGACGCCCGGGGCGTCTCCCGCGGCGGCCGGGACGTTGAGAGGTTCTCTCCCTCTCACGTTCCGCCACCTCCTTCTCTAGCATAACTGCTTCGCAGAAGGAGGTGACGGCGTCCCATTCCGTCTCGCTTCGGACCATGGCTTGCACCAGGGCCGGACGCGAGAGGTCGCCGCCGCCGATCGCCGCTTCGAGGACACGGCGGTGCTCCGCCCACGCGGGGCACACCTCCACCGTTTGTTCCACCGTGTCCTCCGGTCGATCCTCACAATGGAAGCACCCGGGCGTTTCCTCCCGCCCGATTCGGTGCAGGAACCTCCCGAACACTCCGTGTCCGGTGAGGACCTGCGTCAGGCGGAAGGTGAGGACGCCGTGGCGTCTCTCAAGCCACTCCTCAAAGAGGGGACTTATCGCCACTATCGTGGCGTGCCCTGCACGGGGTTGCGACAGTCGCTCTCTCCATGTCACCATGAGATCCCGCCGGAAGTCTGTCCGCTGAGCGACAATTTGTCGCTGCAGCGGAGTTTCCCCCCGGCGTAGCGCCTCCGCGTGCCATTCATGTAGGCGCGCGAGGACTATCGCCTCTAGATCCCATGGCGGCAATCCGGCAAGGAGGCTCGCCGCCTCGCGGGAGATCGTACGGTACCCCCGGGCCAGCCTTACGGCTACTACCTTTTGGGGCGCGTTCAAATAGTGAGCGGCTCGCAGCCTCAATGAACGCGCCCACACCGGGGCCCCATAAAGGGCCATTGACCGCACGACTCCCGCGTAGAGCCTCCGGCAGGAGGCGTTCGGCCCCCCCAGATTGGGCAGGAGCCGCCTGAAGGCAGCCCCAGTCCGTTCCAGTTTGGGGGCCAAACGTCGGAAATGTTCTACGAAGTTCCACCGGCTGTCAAGGACAAGTCCCAAGTACTTTAACGTCGACTCAACGCCGATGGATACCCCTCCTACCGTCAGTGAGGATCCCGGAGGTGGCGCATTCCGAGGCCCATGAAAGCACATGGCCTCGGACTTGTGCAGTGCCACCTCGAGACCCAGTTGCCGGATCCTCTCAACGACTATCGCAACCCCGCGTGTCATCGCTTCGGCCGCCGCCTCGTGCGACCTCCCCTGTGCCAGCACCAGCGTGTCGTCAGCGTAGCACACTACGCTGACACCGCTAGGGAGGTCGGCGCGCAGCACCCAGTCGTACCCGATGTTCCACAAGGGCGGCCCTAGGACCGATCCCTGCGGAACACCGCACGACATCTCTCGCCGGTTCCATTCTCCGCTGCGACCAGGGTAGATGACGGCTCTGTCCGTCAGATAGTCCCCGACCACTCGACGGAGGTAGGTTGGCACCCGGTGATACCGGAGTGCCTCCCTAATGCAGCTCCAGGGCATGGAGTTGAAGGCGTTGGCGATGTCGAGAGACACCGCCAAGACAACCCCACCCCTTGAAACCGCATCCCCCGTCGTGAGGGCTCTCACGCGCATGATGGCGTCCACCGTAGAGCGCCCCTTGCGGAAACCAAACTGGTGTTCCGCAAGGTCCGGCCCAGTCCCCGCAAGGTGCTCGGCGAGGCGGTTCGCAATGACTCTTTCAAAGAGCTTGCCCACCTCGTCGAGCAGCACCACGGGCCGGTATGCGGACGGAGAGTCCGCAGGGCGCCCCGGCTTCCGGATGAGGACCAGCTTCCCCGTCTTCCAACGAAGCGGGAACTGGCCTCTCTCCAAGCATGCGCTTAGGAGCCCCTCCAGTCGGGGCCCGAGAGCCTCCGAGGCCAGGACCCAGGCTTTGCCAGGCAAGCCATCGGGTCCCGAGGCGGTATTTTTGGCACTGAGCCTGCGTACCGCCACACTCAGGTCTACCCCAGTCACCTCCGGAGTGTCATCGTCGTCGTCCTGATGATCCGCTTCCAGCACCGCAGGCGGCGGAGCCATAGGCGGGGGTGGGTGTTCCCCTCGCGAAGGGAACAGAGTGCTCACCACGTCCTCCACGAGCTCAGGCCGGAGACTCTGCGTCAGTGGGGGGGCCCAGGGGCGGAGTTTGTCCCGCACCAACTTGTAAGGGCGCCCCCACGGATCTCTGTCGAGAGTCCCCAGCATCTCCTCGCGGGCCAGATCCCTGGCCCGCAGGACAGCCTCGCGGAGAGCAGTCTTCGCCGCTCTGTACCCCTCATATAGCTCCGCCTCAATGGCTGCCACATCCGGTGGGCGGATGCGGAGCCTGCGATGCCTGGCGTACAGGTGCCGTGCAGCGACGCACGCTTTGCGCAGAGACGTTAGCTCTCGCGACCACCAGTACACCTGACGCCGGGCGCTTCTTGGCCGAACGCGGGGCATTGCCACGTCGCAGATGTCGGACATGGCCTCCTGGAACCACCCTGCCTCATTGTTTACGTCGGCAGGCCTGTCCGGTGATGTCATCCAGGCCTGCACGATCGAGGCTTCCAGGAGGAGCTCCCGGTCCAGCTGCTTCAGCGCCCAACGCGGACCACTCGGGGCCTGTTGGACCGGTGCGCTTGAGGTCTGGGTGGAGACGTCGAACCGGATGTACCGGTGGTCGGAATAGGTCTCCACCCCCTCCATGACACGCCAGTCAACGACACGCGGCGACAGAGCGGGGCTAGCGAACGAAATGTCCACCACCGACTCGCCCCGCATCCGCACACACGTGGGGACAGAACCCCGATTTAGGACGACCAGGCCCTTCTCCAGGGCCTAGTCTTTCACCATCCTTCCCCGCACATCTGTGCAACGAGAACCCCAAGCCAAGTTCTTGGCATTGAAGTCCCCGAGGACAAGCACGGGGAGGGAATGGTTTCCGACGACAACACTCAACTCTGCGAGAGAGTTGTGGAACTCGGCGAGAGTTCGGCTCGGGGAGAAGTATACTCCCACCACAACGATCTCCCCGAACCGGGCTGCTACCGCAGCATACCGTAACGGTATGCATACCCGTGGAGTCCGGGCGAATGGCGCCTGCCCTGACCTGATCGGCAGGGCACCCTCCGGACCTGGCGACGGCAGCCACCACCTCCTCCTCGGTAACCGAGTCGTCCAGACCCAGGATGCGCAGGTCTGCACATCTGACGGGCCTGGACACTCGGGCCTCGTCCGCGTTTAGGGACGCTCTGAGCTTTTCAGCCAGAGCGTCGGCGGACGAGCCGCTGGTTTCGCCGGGGATCTCCAGCAATCGGGCCCCTGTCGCGGTGACTTTAAGCCGGAGGCCCCCGGTGATCCCAAGCTCACTGAGGTTCACCGCCTCTTTCGCCTTCGCCAGAAGGTCGCGGTAGGACACGCCCCTCTTTTCCGCGTCCGGCTGTAGTATGATCACTACAGCCGCGGTCTTCGGGGCGCGAAGCCTAGCCGCGATCTTTCGCGCCCTGTGCTGGCGCTGCCGCTCCACATTTCGGGCCTTTTTGGCCGCCTTCCTCCCCTTCTTCTTCTCTCCGACCACCTGCCATCCGGCTTCAGCCGCAGGTGTTGGGGGCTGGGGGGGCGGTGGTGGCGGCGGCAGCTGGCTTGCCGCAGGCACTGGCCCACTCGCCGCTGGCACTGGCGCCGCTGGCGCTGGAGCCGACACAGTCGCCGCCTGTGCAGCCGCCTTGCCCTTTCTCCTCCTGGGCGCCTTCTTAGTTGGCGCCGGTTGCGCCGGAGCTGACTTTCCAGGGGGAGGGGGCGCCGCAGCCCTGCCGGAGGACTGGCTCGACGGCCCAGGTCCGGGTGTGGCAGCCGCAGCAGCCGCGTATGACACCGTATTCGGCATCGTGCTCGGGCCCGCGGCTGCCTTCTTTGCACCCAGGGCGGGGCGCAGAACAATTCCCTCCAGGACGGAGAACCGCGCCTGGAAGGAAGCCAGCTCCTGCCGAACCAGGTTCAGGACCTGGTTCTCCACCGGCACGGGCTCGGCTTGTCGCTGTTGCTGCTGCTGTTGGTGGCCCCCATTTGGAGGCGCAGCACGGCTACCAGCCTCGCGCAGATTGGCCAGGTCTGCATGGAGCTTGGCGTTCTCCTTTTGGAGAACCTCCATGGCGGCCGTCAGGCGGGCCACCTCCTCCCGCAGCTTGACCAACTCCTCTCCACCTACCGGAGGCGGAGGAGGGGAAGGCCCCGCAAAGTTGGCCTCCGCTGCCGCCAAGATGGAGGCGGAAGCCGCTGGTATGGCCTTAAGTTTGGTGCCTGTCTTCACCTTATAGGCCACGCCCCTTATAGCGGCTTCAACCGCCTTTGTGAACCTGGCCTTACGCTCCGCCTCGGAGCCGCCAGTTGCACCCGCCTCGTCGCCAGTCCCGGGAGCAGTAGTGCCCGGGGGGCGCACCTCCTCGGCAACTCTTGCCGACCTCACGGGGGCAGGGAGCCCCCTCCCCTTGCCCCGGATCCCCCCACGCTTGTTGGTGGGGATTTTTCGGGCCGAGGCCTCCTCATCTCCGGATGACGACCCCCGGTCGCCATCCCGCCTGGGCCGCTTGCGGAAGAACTTACTGTTCTCCGCGGGCGTCCCAGCCCTCGCGCGACGGGAGCTCTCTGAGCCTCCCGCGCTCACCTCACTGGATGCTACGTCGGACTCCGACGCCGCATCCCTCCTCTCCTCCGTCTCGCCAGGGTACCTGCAGACCCCCATGGCGAGTAATAAATACTTAAATCTGCCCTTCTAGGTACAGGGGTCTCTGCCTAGATTGTATCTTATTTCCCCCACACTCGTGGGAACAGTTATGGATGAATTAAACAAAAAAACAGAATTCAACCCCTAAAGGGGGAAATGGGGTAACAAAGCCTGAAATTCAATATAGGTATTGTTTTTATGGTGAATTGGGTCGGGTGTATTACAAAAACAACGATTTTAAGATTTAATGTGGCAGACCTGAAATACTACCATTCCCTGTTGGGGTGCGATGGGGTTGAAATGTGTAAAAATCAATATGGGTGTCGATACCGTGATTATCAGGGGTGCTGATTACGAAAATGGCATTTATTTTGAGATCCAGATGATAATGATTGTGATTACGATGATGATGATTGTGATAATTACGACGATGATTGTGATGATGATGATTTTGATTACGATGATAATGATTGTGATTACGATGATAATGATTGTGATTACGACGATGATGATTGTGATAATGATGTTTGTGATAACGATGATAATGATTGTGATTACAATGATAATAAGTGTGATAACAATGATGGTGATTGTGATTGTAATGGTGATTGTGACAGTGACGGTGATTGTGATATTGTCGGTGATTGTGATGGTGATAGCGATGGTTGTGATAACGAGGACGGAGATTGTGATGATGATGATTGTGATTAAGATGATAATGATTGTGATTACGATGATAATGATTGTGATAACGATGATGGTGATTGTGATTTTGATGGTGATTGTGATGGTGATGGTGATTGTGATGGTGATTGTGAAAGTGGCAGTGATTGTGATGGTGATAGCGATGGTGACGGTGATTGTGATTTTGATTGTGATAGTGTTGGTGATTGTGATAATGATGGTGATTGTGATAATGATTGTGGTTGAGATAGTGATGGCGATTGTGATCATGATGATTGTGATTAAGATGATAGTGATTGTGATTATGATGATAATGATTGTGATTACGATTCTAATGATTGTGATGACGAGGATGGAGATTGTGATAATGATGATTGTGAATACGATGATAATGGTTGTGATTACGATGATAGTGATTGTGAAAATGATGATAGCGATTGTGATTACGATGATAATGATTGTGATAACGATGATGGTGATTGTGATACTGATTTTGATGGTGATTGTGATGGTGATGATGATTGTGATAGTTATTCTGAGAGTGGTGGTGATGGTGATGGTGATTGTGATGGTGATTGTGATGGTGATTGTGATGGTGATTGTGATGGTGATTGTGATGGTGATTGTGATGGTGATAATGATTGTGGTAATTATGGTGGTTGTGTTAATGATGATAATTGGTGATAATGATGGTGACTGTGATAGTGATGGTGATGGGGATTGTGGTAATTATGGTGGTTGTGTTAATGATGATAATTGGTGATAATGATGGTGACTGTGATAGTGATGGTGATGGGGATTGTGATGGTGATTGTGATTGTGATAGTGATAGTGATGGTGCTTGTGATAATGATGGCGGTTGTGATAGTGATGGTGATTGTGATAATAATAATTGTGATGATTATGAAATGTGGCCCATAGATAGTTTATAACCTGGATTAACATGGAGGACAATATTATCCCTTTAGTATGATCCAGTGGGACAGTTACCGAACTTCACGCGGGCGAAGCCGCGGGCAACAGCTAGTAATATTATAAAGCTGAAGAGTTTGTTTGTTTGTCTGTTTGAACGCGCTAATCTCAGGAACTACTGGTTGGAATTAAAAAAATATTTTTGTGTCGGATAGCCCATTTATTGAGGAAGGTTATAGGCTATATAACATCACGCTTCGACCAAAAGGAGCGGAGCATAAATGAAAGATGTTTCAAAAACGGGGAAAATGTATTCCTTTTGTTAGCTTTTTCTCTCTTATGTGACGCAGACGAAGTTGCGTGGGTCAGCTAGTCCTGTATAAAATCCCAACTATGTTGAGGTCGGCTTTCAGTCTAACTGGAGGCAGCTAAGAAGCAATATTTTACGTGGAGCGACTTCCTATCATACTTTCGACTTTCAACCTCCACAACTGAATTAGTTCTGGGTAATACGATACCTCGTATATGTAATTTATGTAATACGATACTAATATTATAAAGAGGTAACATTTGTTTGTAAGTTTGTATGTTTGTAAGTTTGTATGTGGGGGTAATCTCCGGAAGTAATGAACCGATTTCAAAAATTCTTTCACCATTAGAAAGCTACGTTCACCTTGAGTGATATAGGCTATATATTATTCGCGTACTCCCACGGGAACGGGAACTACGCGGGTGAAACCGCGTGACATCCGCTAGTAAAAAATATAAAAAAGCCTTTATTTCCCATTACCTTTAAAAATTACGTTATAAATGTATACAATATTTTATTTCTTTGTTAGTAGTTTTATTTTTCTTATAATCTAAGTTAGTTTGTTCTCCGGGGTATGGACCCCTCCTCGGGTGAAGGCTTCCTCCAGTTTCTTCCATTTGTCTCTGTCCTTTGCAATATTCTGCCAATCGTTTCCTGCTGTATCTATCGAGGTATCGTATTACCCAGTACTAATTCGGTTGTGGAGGTCGAAAGTCCAAAGTCTGACAACCAGTCTTACTAAGAGGTACCTTGGTAAGGCCACTGACTACCTGTTACAACTGTCACAGATCTACAAATCCTGTTGAAAACCGTAGTGGGAATATAAAAATCCTCTAAAGCCTAAGGCATGTACCTATGTGCCTTTTATCCAAATTCGTTCAGTCGTTAAGGTGTCAAAATTTCAACCAAACAAACTTACAAATACTAAAGACATTCATAGTATTGAAAGAATTTATTCCATTTTTATTTTCGAGAATTCGTGACCGGTAGTCCTCCAAATATTTCAGGGGGTACATAAGACGTAGCTCAAGTATTATTAAAGATGAATAGGGGATTGAGCCCACCTGCCTTTAAGAAGACAGGTGTGGCTGGCTGAATGCTTAATGTACGGAGTTTGTAAGTATCTACTTATGTTGGTTACACACTGCTGTGAATATGAGGCATGCACAGGGTGTAAAATACCTCATCACGAAGCCGTCAACCAAGCATTCTGTACATCAAACTAAGTAACTTTACGCAAAAATTATTGCTAGGAAACTACTTTTATTTTGTGGTGGAAAATCATGTTTGGTGGTAGAACTCAATGTAACGCACTAAAAACATTGTGCTGATGGATGGATTGAATAGTACGGGGGTCGTGGAAGTGTTTAAATTTAAATCTTACAATAAAAACTTGTATTTAAAAAAAAAAAAACTTGTCAAAAAGTTGGAACTTTGACCACCAATATCTCCGTAACTAGAATAGGTATGGTGTAGAACAAAAAAATTATCGCAATGACGAGGAGAACAAGTGCCTTTCGGCTTCGTTAAGAGGTGTTTTACACCCTTTATTACAACTGCATCTAGTGGTCATAATAGCGGTTTATAGACAAGAGATCTTGGGTTCGATTCCCAGGTCAGGTAAATTGTTATTAGTTTTTTTCTTCAGGATTTTTTAAGTAGCAGCCACGGTGTCTGGATTTGTGCCCAGTTGATAGTAATCGCTTCGCCCCCTAGTACATGGGATTTACACATAACTGGAGAAATGTGTGAAATTACGGTTTTTTCCTACTCCTCCACTATACTTTTCTGATTAATTTCGTTGCGGGTGTTTTTTTTTTTAAATGATACAGCACCTCGTACAGGACCAATTTCATTTCATGTTTTTTTTTTATTTTTCTCTTTGTTTTTTTTTTTTTTTTTTTTTTTTGTTGTAAGTACTGTTAATTTAACCATTTTTATTTGTGTTTTGTCCTGTGCGGGCTAATAAATGCTTTTTCTTTCATCTTTTCTTTCTTTCTCAAGACAGTTAAATTCAATCTCTGGGATTTCGTCGAGCTTCATTGTCTCGGTGCTTTTCTGGTGGTCGACACTGTTGATTCTGGCTTTCAGGAGTTACAGTGGTTTGGGAATAGAGTGGGGGGCTTGACCCAAAAAAAAATATGGAAAAATGTGAGTGTACTATTAGATACACTTTTGTTTAACACTTCGGGGATTACAGGCGTGATGTTATAATGACATCACTATTTATTTCAGATTAACATCTATTACCTTGTTACCTTCATTATATGTATATGAAGCATGCATGTTCGTTCATAAACACAAAGAATTGTTTAAAACAGCAGAAGAAGTAAGCTCTCGTAGTCGGCGTGACCAATACAGACTTGTGCTAGATGTGCTGCCTCGATCAGCGAAATATAATAAAAACTCTGTGGCTATGTGTGTACGTCTCTATAATAAATTACCAAAACTGTTTAAAACTTTAAATTGTAAATTGTTTAAAACCCAATTATATAAATGGCTCAATAGTAATAATTTATATTGTATTAATGATTTTTAGGGTTCCGTATCCAAAGGGTAAAAACGGAACCCTATTACTAAGACTTCGCTGTCTGTCCGTCGTCAGATGATGTATTTCTGTTGCCGCTATAACAACAAATACTAAAAACAGAATCAAATTAATATTTAAGGGGGGCTCCCATACAACAAACGTGATTTTTTTGCCCTTTTTTTGATAATAATGGTACGGAACCCTTCGTGCGCGAGTCCGACTCGCACTTGGCCGGTTTTTTTAATATGAAATCATAATGTATCTTTAGTAAATAAGTTTGCATGCTTTAGTATTAATCAAAACATGTCTGATCTAATGTTTTTCTGTAACACCTTGTATACCATGTTTTATGCAAATAAAATATCTTATCTTATCTTATCTTAATAGTCTTCTTCCATCCTTCAATTTTAGGCGTTTTGTCAGTACAGTAAATCCCCTTTCTAACCATAATATCAACTTTCACACAATCCATTCATCGTTTCTTTGGTCTTCCAAAACCTTCATCATCATCTGCTTAGCCTTTTAACAACTATGTTGTTGTAGGGGCACCTGTCTGGCATGTATGCTGAAATGGATCTTATTGGGCGCAACCGTGAGGCACACAGCACATTATTATGTTTTCCTCCTTATTTTGTATATTTTTATATTATTGTGTGTGTGCTTTATTAGCTGACGTCAAATAAATATTTTTACTTTCTTTTCTTTCTTTTTTTCTTCCAATCAAACTGGATGCAGCTGACTAACAGTATATTCCATGAAATTAATGCCTATCTAACCTCCACAACCCAGTTAGTACTGGGTAATAGTGGCTAATGACTCTTCCCCTACACTCATGATCTGTCAGATCGCCGCCACAGCGAAGAACTACCGTTTGTCAATTCGCCGTAGCGGCGAAATAGTCTTCGCTTCAGTATTTGACATAAATTGATTATAAAACTTATACCTATCTCGCTCAAATTTGCACAGTCTAGAGGAATGAATAAGACAGACATTTTGCCTCAGTTAAACAACCAAAGACGCTTCTAACTTGACCAAATTAGTTGATATCCATCCAAATTTGTACTCAACGTTTTCCAAATTCTACCACATCAAACCCCATACAATTACTACCGAATAGTATCAAATTAATCTCCTAAATATCACATAGCCATAACTCCTCCAATATGAATGATGAAAATTACCTCAGAAATACCAACAAAAATTGTTCCCTCCGTTAATACTTCCCTAACACCTTTTTAATCCTTACCGGAACCTACGCGCTTTCAACCGGAATATTCATCGTTTATTTTGTGTTGAAACAAGTGTCATACATTCCCTGTTTACGGGTAATCCCTAAGGTGCGTGAAACGGCACCCCCTATTAAGTGATAGGGGCTTTAGGTATGGACGCAATGCCAGCGATTTTGGTGAGAAAATTAAAATGGCTACCTTAACTTAAATAAGAAGGTTTTTGGGTTGTTCGGTCTCCTGCTCCATTTGAAGATTATTTTCTTACTATTCCGCTGTTCTTGTCTAAGTGTTTTCCATGCGAGAGTGTTTTGAAGGATTTTTCCGAGACCTGTCGAACGGCCACTGTAGATTCTGTCTTTCAGTAGTTGCATTGGTTGAGATAGTGTGGCTGCCTTGGCGGGCTTTTCCCATAAATCCCGTGAATCGGACAGAATGTGGGGTGTACCGAGATTTATTATCTAGCATGAAAGCGATCCCGTGTTTTAATATTACCGAATGCGGTCATTGCGCTACAAACAAAAGATTGCGCCGAGTGCGTATTCGCCTAACGATTTCAATTAGGACAGCGCCTTACCGTAATAAGCAGTAACCTACCGAAATATTACAGTATCAACGACAAAACTTTTCCTATTACAGAAATAAAGCTGTAACATTAAAATAACATAGATACTTGGACCCACAATATAGGTACGGTCGACCGCATCTCTATGCGGCTAAAACAATGTTACTGCTAAGAAATAAAAGCGTTTTCAAAGTCAAATTGTTGCGATATGCATGCGGTTGACTGTACGAGTTCCAGTGAAACAATCAGGGAGGAAAGACTCAAGAATTCGCTAATCAACGAAGCGGAGTTGTAATTAGATTACCAAGTTAAATTTAAATTCGTATATTTCAGTGAATTATGTTCAATCTTAAGGAAAATATTGTAACCAGTTTTTGGAGTCTATGAAGAAATTCCTTTCGTAAGTATAAAAATTGCGCTTATTTATTGAAGCTATTATACGTAGACGTACAGGGAAATGTGTTGTGTTAAAATAATACAGTTGTTCCTTAAGTTAAATCGACTGAGAGGCTACGCGCAGTTAAACCGACCACGAACGCGCAGAGTAAACATAACGTAAAATGGAATGATTGAACGATGTTTTTCCTTATTAGGTGTTGCTCTATTATTACAATTATGGTGCACACTTTTTTCGGCTCTAGTTTGTAGTGCGAAACCCAAAAATTAAGCACAAAAAGTTTTAATGAGAAACTAAAGCCACGATTGCTACGCCGTAGCTGGCGTAGCAAATATGAGCTACGCCATAGCAAGAATAAGCTACGCCGTAGCAAGTATGAGCTACGCCGTAGCAAATAAAATAATGTTATTATATTTTATACTATAACACGACACCTTACGCCATCTACCGGATTTTGTGCTCAACACTACGCCACCCGAGTAGATCGCAACTTACACAAGATTAATCATCGATAAGACGATAACATCAACAGTATCTACCGACTACTAGCGACATCTAACATTCGTCGTGAGAAGTATCCGTGACGTCAACGAAGGTTACAACCACATACAAGCATGAGATGATGAAGACACACACTGTCATCTGTCAACCCGCCTATATAAACCCGCACCACCGAGGAACTAGTCACTCGCTACTTAGACGGCACAGTGGTCGATAGCCCCGCAGTCACCACTGTTGTCATAAGCTTGACCTGAGCGGAGGCCCCGTCGCCCTCAGGAATAGCCTAGCTAGGAGGTGAAGGGATAGGATAGCCCCGCAGTCCATCCCTAGGTCCACTAATAGGTCTAACCTTAGTCTAACTTTGTTTGCTAAAGTCTGTAAAGTGTTGAAGTAAAGAGAATAAACTCCTATCTGTCATCCAACGTTGGTTTTATTCCATCGCCACCATTATAATACCACTTTTGGTATAAATAAATAACATTGCTTTGTTCCTGACTTTAGCATGGATATACTATCTGTTGTTCTTTTTAATTGGCATTACATTACAAACTAAAGCAATTCATAAATCAACATCAATCAAGCGGCCGCTCAACAAGATTGAATAGCTTTTCTCGTTCAAACAACACCGCTGAAAGTGCTGGATTATTTAAAATAAAACAGACATTGTACTAACTTCTCAGAAAACACGATTTACTAGCTCGCTTAATTAAATTCAAGTGATTTCTTGCGTTTTCATACTAAAATTCGCAATTTTATTTGTGTTTGAGAGAAAGGAGTTTAAGTTTCAAGTTAATTCTAGTTAACGCTTAAGTGCGGTTAAGTTAATTACGTTTTTGTTATGAATATATTAGACAAGGTTTTTGTTTAAATTTTGGCTTAGAATTTTCTAGAGAAAGTCTAATTGGCGTGAGGGTTATTGACCCCAAATGGTTACGAACCTTTATTACTAAGTTACTTTTTAATTTCGCATCTTCATGTAGAATTACTGAATGTCGTTACAGTCCAGAGGTGAAAGACTCATCTCCTGTCTACGAGGGTATAAATCTGGGCAAGTACCAATGCGATTTTTTCAACTCATCTGTAGGAACTTTGTAAGTTTAGTGAGAACATCAGGACTTAAAATTAAAATAAGTCTGAAAACATCATTCCTCCATGAGCTACCCTGGTCATTAATGACCACAGATTCTCTATGTGAAGAGGCAAAGGACATTCATAGACATGACAAGATTAAGGGGCATCAATGGGCAAGGACATTAATAGACATGACAAGATTAAGGGATATTAGTGGGTAAGGACATTAATAGACGTGGCAAGATTAAGGGCCATTAATGGGCAAGGACATTAATAGACATGACAAGATTAAGGGCCATTAATGGGCAAGGACATTAATAGACATGACAAGATTAAGGGACATTAATGGGCAAAGACATTAATAATCTTGAGTTGATCACCCAATGCTACAACATTTAGAACATTTTGCGATAATGCATACTTTGGGGTATCGTATTACCCAGGGCTAACTGGGTTGTGGGAGGTCAGATAGGCTAGAATAGCTCGTAGCAAAATACTGGTATTCACCTGCATCCGGTTAGACTAGAACCTAACCCCAACATAATTGAGAAAAGGCTAGGCTGATGATGATATTTTATATCTTTGCGACACCAAGAAAAGTCAATTAAGAAACAACTAAAAAACTAGCTTTAAAAATTGTGTCATCTCCCTCTAACATTCAGACCACACCATCAAATCTGTCACGACAAAATACTTACGTGCGAAGCTAAAAATAAATGGAAGATGTGTGTCATCAATATGATGCTCGCAGCATCCCTCTTTTAAGGGATAATATTTTTCTTGAGATGACCCTTTTTGTATCAAGCCTTGGCAGGTTGGGCCGTATATTCTTTCTGAAAATTTTACGCTTCAGCGTTCAAAGAATTTGCGCTGTAAGGTCTTTTTAATCTAAATTCTGAAATTGAAAGGTTGTATACATGTGTTTAGGTTTGATTCAGGTGGCTTTATAAAGATGAAGATTAAAAGTAAAGAACGTACGGTATTTTTACCGCCTGCCTTATATTCATCATCTGCCTAGCCTTTTCCCAACTATGTTGGGGTCGGCTTCCAATCTAACCAACTGATTTATGTTACGTATTGATTGTTTTTTTTTTACTATGTAAAAACCCCCTTTTTAACTAAGAAAAGGGCAAGGGTCAAAAAATAGAAAATGAACACACAAATTAAAAAAAAATGCACACACAGCTCGACGATACAATTCACGAGTTACTTAGATTTCACTTCTATCGGCAGCCCCCAAAGACTGCCCCATATGTTTTTCAAATACTAGTTTTTAAGGTTTTACTTTACTTTAAATACCTCCAAAACCCGTTTACTATTTAATACACCCATATGCATGATGTTTTGAGTGCGTTACATTGAATTTTACCGTAAAATGTGATATTAATCCTTAAAAAAAAGTCGTTTGCCAGCAATATTTTTTGCGTAGAGATTGAGTTAGTTCGATGTACAGAATGCTTGGTTAACGGCTTCGTGGAGAGTTTGTTGATAATCTATATTTTTCGTAGTACGTCTGAATTTTTTTTAACGGAAGCCTTGACTGTACTCAAAAATAAGCTGGGGTGCAAACTTACAACAACTTGACCAATATAAATCGTGCATTCAAGCTGATGCTCCAGGGTATCCCGCGAAATTCAAATTTTCTTACGTTTTTTGCAATTTGCAGGCTCGTGCTAGGTTGTATGTTGATTAAAATATTATTCACGGCTGTAAGACGTATGTAGTTACAGAATTATAATCATCAAAGTAATCAAAGTAATACAACCCTCCAAGTTCATAAAGGTGCAGGAACGACTTTGACTTTGAAAAAGTCATTTTTACACCTTTATGAACTTGGAGGGTTGTATTGATGATTTTGATGATTATAATTCTGTAACTACATACGTCTTACAGTCGCGAACAAAATTTTAATCAACATACAACTGGCCTGAAAATTGCAAAAAACGTAAAAAAATAATAATTTCGCGGGCTACCCTGAAGCATCCACCTTAAGCAGTAACAGTTGGATCTAACAGTTAAACGTGTTTTGAAAACACGGAAGTATTTTGTTGTTTCGAACGGTCACTCATCTATACACCAACCTAACTAACTTAACTTAGCATGCGTAACTTAACTTAGCCTTGAAGAACGACGCGTGTGGCTTTAATTACTTAGTCACGTGCTCCTCCAATTAAACACACACATAATTTTAGTTACATAAGCGTAAAAGTAGGTAACTTTTCTTTAAAAACCTACCATTCTTTTATTCTGATGATTATGAGAGCAGTGGTGGCCCAGTGGTGGCGGCCCCGACTTACGAACAGTAAGTCGTGGATTCGAACCTAGACAGGCGCATTACTTTGTGCAATTTATTTCTTTACCACTGCTCTCAAAACGGTGAAGGAAAACATCGTGAGGAAACCGGCATGTCCTATAACGAAAAATTTAAAGGCCCGCGTGGTGGATTATTGCCCATTCCCTCTACCATTGAGAGGACTAGGCCGCGTCCCAGCAGTAGGAATATTGTAGGCTGATGATTCTTTTATTTATTTATTTAACACTTCAAGCATAAAGTACAGAGGCGCGCGGACTTAATGCCATAGGCATTTTCTACCAGTCAACCTTTGGGTGATGCAGAGACAAGCAGTGGTAGGCGGTGGTTTTGTTTTTCTTTTTTTTACCCTTACCACATAACATCACGCCTGTAATCCACGTAGGGTTAGGCAGAGGTGTACCTAATAATACACCCACATTTTGAGCCTATTGGCATCAACCGGGCATGAGTCCAGACTCCGTGGCTGCTACTGAGAAATTCCTTAATGAAAAACCCAATAACACCTTGCCCGACCCGGGAATCGAACCCAGTACCTCATGTGCAGCAGTCGCACTTGCAACCACTGAACCCACGAGGCTCCTTACCCTGTGTTATATAATCTCAAAAACATTCAGCTTATTATTGCGTAAGAATTCTTAGGAATTACCTTTTAAACGTTGCCATAAAACGTGAAGAAAAGTACATTTAATGTGATGACTTCCACAGTCGTTACTCCAAGTTTAATTGTCCAACTTCATGTCATAAACTATACTCAGGAGACGTGAAACGCGACTGTTTCGATAACAAGGAGTTACGATTGAGTAGAGTTACCATTTTCTGAGATTTTACAGGTTTTACCTATAAACAAAGTTTGATGTCTGAAATCTTTAAAAATTGCGATCAAATTCTAGCAACGTGAAATACTACTATACCCATATACTATACTCTGCGCTATATATGTAGTAGGAATTAAAGGTCAAGGGCCTTAATTTCTCTGCGTAGGTACCCCAACAATACATTATGAATTGTTTTCTAATACTAGAAAAAGTCAAGAATCACGATAAAGGTAGTTTCGGGACAAGTTTATGTCATTATTTCTGTTTTCGGAATTATGTATTTTAATAAATGTATGCGGGTTAATGACTTTTATTTCCTACTTATTTGGCACAGACTATAAGTACTAGTAGGTACTCGTAAGTTGTCTAATATATAATGGGCGTAAAGAGAACTTTATCGAAGCCGAAACGTATTTTTTCTCCCCGTCATTGCAATATTTTTTTTATTCTGAACCAACGTAATTGGAGGCCAACAGTCCAAATTTTCTTTTTTAAATACATGTGTTTAATGTTGTTACTTTTCTCTAAATACTTTCATAGCCCTTTTGCTATGCTAAGCATGATCAACAAGCAAGCAAAATGTTTTGAGTGTATTACTTCGAGTCCTACCGTAAACCGTGATATTCCTCCCAAAAAAAACTGTTTCTCAACAATCATTTTTGCGTAGCACCTCTGTTGGCATCCCCAACATTTTATTAATTATATTTGATGTCTTGCAACACTTAATAATCTGTCATGTTGTGTCAATGTCATTTTTATGTCACATCAACTGGCAGTCAGTTCAAGAAATATAGCACCTCGATTGTCTCCATGAACAAGTCACGTTTTTTATTCCAAAAACCTCCTCTCAATTCTACCAGCCTTAAACCCTGGAAATACAATCCTCTACAACCTCACAGCGATAGTTTTCAGTGGTCACCCCAGAAAAATACATGACATACAGAAGCTAAGACAGCAAATAATTTGGAATATATAAAGAAGAAAATTAAATGAACAGTACTTGGATTTTAGTATAAAACAACCAAATTAAATAAACACTACAAGAGATATTAACGTATCTGTGTGCCGCTCTTTAAAGTGCTATCCCGTGACCATCATATTGTAGCCAAATAACTCATAACACAAAGTGGACATCAACACACCATTGATGACATTATAAGTGCAAGTTATGCTACTAAAAAGACCATCGCTCTGGACTGAAATATGAACCACTTCCAAGAAATCTATATGCACATTGAATATTGCTTCAGTAATTGGCTCAATCATGCTCAAACTATCCACAAACAATGTTAGGCTTTGACCATGCGGACTTTTCCGCAGAAAACTCTAATTATAATCAATCCTGGCGTCGACAAAATTCGTAGAAACAGAGCCACTGGAATATGAACTGAATTCGGCGAACCAGTGAGCTGTGTTGCGATAGGACACTCAGTTAGGCCCTGTCAACGGCCTCGGACGATGAGACTTAAGACACGACTTGCGTTTGGGCGCGTTTCATTTGTTTCCTTCAAATTAATACGCGGTGTGAGTCATGCTAAACAACTTCTGTCATTTGTTTTCGTCGCAGTTGCTGAAGCAAGACGCGTATCGCGTAAGCATGTAGCTTGTGGCCAAGCAGTTACTAAGCCTTGGGCACGTACAGGCAAATTTAGGTCGGAAAGTTGGAAAAGATTCAGTCCTAAGCTAAAAGTTGGGATGCTAAAAGTTTAGATGCCAGAAGTTTTAGATAAACCTAAGTTACTACGTCGGATTTTAGTGAACGTGTTTTGTCATAATCTAGACTTCAGTCTTATAGCAAGATAGCAGCATTGATCTTATGTTCTGCATGGATATCTTAATATTAGACGGAAAGGATATTATATTTCGGAGACGTAAAACCTAGCCGAAAGATTTTTTTCTACTGGCCATCCCACGGGATCATATGGGTTAAAAAGCATCATACACTCACTCAATCACTTTACAATTATAATATTATAAAAGGTGTAAAAAACTTCTTAACGAAGCCGAAAAACACTTGTTTTCCCATTTGTTGCGATCATTTTTTTGTTCTACGCCATACTTGGTAACCTTCTAGTTACGGAGATATTGGGGGTCAAAGTTTCAACATTTTTACATTATTTTTTTAACACAAGTTTTTATTGTAATAGTTTTACTTTAAACAACTCGTACCCCGTACTATTCAATCCATCCATCAGCACAATGAGCGTTTGAGTGCGTTACATTGAGTTCTACCACAAAACATGATTTTTCAGCCCAAAAAAAAAAGTCGATTCCCAGCAATAATTTTTGCGTAAAGTTACTTAGTTTGATGTATAGAATGCTTGGTTGACGGCTTCGTGATGAGGTTGTTTACACCCTGTATGCTGTAAGATTTGTTAATTACCTGCCTCGATAGCCAGCTGACCATGAGGTCTTGGATTCGATTCCTAGGTCGGGCAAAATGTAATTGGGTATTTCCATCAGGATTTCCTCAGTAGCAGCCCTCTATTATATGGGATTTGAAACATAACTGGCGAAATGTGGGTGTAGGTACTATTCGGTACACCTCTGCCTAACTCTTCGTGGATCACAGGCGTGATGTTATGTTATGTATATATTAATTAAGAGCCTATACTACCTCAAATTAGCAACTCTATTTGTGGTGGTTCAAACTTCGTTTTAAATACTGTAAGAATAACGTTCTAATCAGCTTGCATAGCAAAGTGATTGTTATGTCAGTCACTGCAGGCCGAATAGTGCGAAATTAGTGGTTTTTATTCTTTATAAAATCATATTATAACATCAAAATCAAATTGTCGTGTTTTGGAAAAAAATAAAAGACCTGCTTTATAGTTAGTTCAGTTAGTATGCAAAGTTTTATGATCTAATTTGAAGTAGTAGTTTTGATTACCAGCGGTTTATTGTTCGATTTGGAGGTAACTTTGGTTTTTTTTCTATCGAAAAAATTTTGTGGAATCGTGTTTTCGCCAAACATAGGACCTAAAATGAATCCTCAACTTTACCATATATTTATTTCAAAATTAATGCTGCAGTATTTTAGGCGTAACAGAGGATCATGCCAAGCCATTTGAGGTAGTGTCACAATGCCTTAGGAAAACAATTTTAAATTATACATAGACATGTTTACAAACTTCAATTCCAAAAGAAAACAGAAGCATCCCAAATACATTATTAAAGCAGGACTTACAAATTGTACAATTTGCTAGCAGACCTTGATTCGACCCCTACAGATACGTAGGTCATTTAAAATTCTAGTGTTTTCACAGCAATCTCTAAATGTACGACCTGCGCGAACGGGAAACATGGCCGGCATTTTTTAGTTCCTTGTTTATAGAAGAGAGGATATACGGAATTGGTTTCCGTAGCTCCTTAAAATTGCGGATTCTATAATCTGTACAATCAATCAATCCGTAGTTCCGTACATTTTAAGCGTGTAGGTATTGCACTTTTTTAGGAAACTGCAGTTTTTTTTTAAATACAGTGAAAAAATTCCGTTCTGAAATATTTACTGAATACGTGGTAAACATTTGTGGGCAATTTCCACTATAAAGGATTAGTTTTCGATGACCGGCCAAATTGTCAGAGATGGTGTAGAATCGATAGTCTGACAACCAGTCTGACCAAGGGGTATCGTATTACCCGGTACTAACTGGGTTATGGAGGTCAGATAGGCAGTCGCTCCATGTAAAATACTGGTATTCAGCTGCATCCGGTTAGACTGGAAGCCGACCCCAACAAAGTTGGGAAAAGGCTAGGCAGATGATGGTGTAGAATCGATAGTATTTTCGATATAATGAAAAAAAAAACATTTTTTAAATAAAATTTCTTTCCTGTCCAACACGGCAAGCGAACGTGTGAATATTGCAACAGCACAATTCAGTTCATCAACCTAGATAGGTAGCAGTTAGCACACACATAAATTTGGCGGTACATGCACGCACACAAATGCATTAATACTCACCAGGTTTATGATTTAGGATTTTTTTTAGGACATTTTCAAATCATCATTTCAGCCGAAAGACGTCCACTGCTGGACATATGCCACCCTCAAAGGGGGGCTTGCTTTGCCATAATCGCCACGCTTGGCAGGCGGGTTAGCGATCGCAGTACGGTTGTTACAAAAGCACAGAGAAGTCTTCTTTACGTCCGACAACATACAGTACACATTCACACATTCTCAAATGACATTTATGGACAAGGACATTTTCAAATGAATGCTATTAATTTTTTTTTCAAATGAATGCAATTATTTTATATCAAGATCTTAATTTTAAATTTTGGCTGGTCATTGAAAACTAACCCTGTACAAAACATGAAATTTACGACTTTTTATTACGATTTTCCTCAGCAACAATCTGATTTAAAACTTAAAGTATTTTATTCGAGTATACATGACTTAAAAAACTGTTTGTAAAACTTGTGACCATGTTAGTAAGCACTGATAAAAAAATAATGGTGGATCACTGCTGCGACAAGCCATGAGCACCAACAACAACAACAACAACGTCCAGGCGACTTGCTCTCATGCTTAGGATTCTTTAATCATGCTTTAAAGTGACTTGTAAGAAGAACGTTTTTAAAACAAACAATTACATGCAGTTGTTTGTTTTCCCCTCGGCCCAAAACCACAGCTACTCGTATTTCGCAATTAAATAGTATTCCTCAAATCGGCCATGTACGAACATCAAAGTCGCGGGTCTATTTGTCTACAAAGTCGACGTTCAACTCAAATGGGAACAGGACTGACTTCGCAGCGTCGGGTCGTCGCCCCGGGTATCAAGAGAATTTGGAGAAATTCCGAGAAACACCTTTTGTTTTGGTGCAAGTTACCAAATGAAGGCGATTTTTAAAGATAATCAAAAACAAAGTATCTAACCTAACCAAGTACTTCCAGTAGGCTCAACTAGTTATACCAAACAACGTGTATGTCTGTCTGTCTGTATGCCTGTCACTGTGGCCGGATCCCATTGCGACGGAATAGGATTACGGAACGTACATCTCATAGCCACTTGATAGCGGAATTTTGCTATTCACTGTAAATATATATAGCTATAACTCTTGTAGTTTACGATCGTCAAGTGTTTTTATATAACGTGTCAAATTACATGCAACTATTTCGCGAATATTCATGAATCCCTGCGTTTCGCAAGGTGTAGTCACGTGGCCGGCCGCCATCCAGTAGATAGTTATATGACAATAGACACATTACATGCTATGCAAAATGTGTAGTTTTGATTCCGCGAAAAAGATCCTGGGTTTGAAGCAGGATGCAACACCGCCCTCCTCAAAAATATGCACATGTAGGGAATGCGAAAATCAACAAGCTCCATACACACAAACCTTATGCTCGATATGTTTAAAAAACGGTGATGCTAGCAAAGATTAAACTGTTCTTATGGTATTTTTTTTGCATGCAGGTTAGCAAAACAGAATGTAGTAAAAAATCCCACCTACCTTACGAGTACCTCTTATGATACTTGCATAAAATAAAGTGTTTTGTGTAAAAACAATTTTTTTTCCGACGCTTCGCACGCGTTATTTTCGGAAATTATTCTAGGCAACGTTTTTCGATCAGTAGTTCCGAAGATTAACCCGTACCCCCTTTTTTTCGGATGGTAAATCATCAAATGATTCCTTCCTTCCTTCCTTCCTTCCTTCCTTCCTTCCTTCCTTCCTTCCTTCCATCCTTCCTTCCTTCCTTCCCATGGGCGGAGCAAGAGGGAGTGTCAGACTGTTACTGACTAAAACCCATGCATGTTCCTTCATCGCTCTTTGTGTTCCGGGGCCACGGTATCTCTTTCGAACAGTCCCACAGCTCTGGCAACCCGTACGTCCCCTTACATTTGAAATTCTAAATCACTTTTCAAAATCGCTGTCAGCTTATCACTTACACGCCATTGTCTCAAACACATACCCACATCACAGCCACACGGCGCGCCTCATCAAATCCACGCAATTTATTTAACTATACGAGAATTCTCGTAAACTCGTAAACACACGATAAAAATGTGCAAATCATTGTTTTTCCCCCAATTTTCCCTGAAACACTGTTCTATTATGTAAGCGTTGTTTTTCATCGAGCTTCGTTGATAGGCAGTGAGTGAAAGCATATTGATTGAGTGTTCAATGAGTTTGCTGAACGAGTTATTTGGAGTTTTTTTTTTATGTTTGATGTTTATACGATGGAACTGAAGATATTTTACGGATTCTCGGGATAAACAGTTTCTTATGTGCTAATCCAGGTTAGATACTATCTGCGTGCCAAATTTCTTCCAAATTCGGTTAGCAGGTGCGTGCAAGAGTAACAAACATCCACTCATGTGAATTGAGCAAGATCATGTCTGGACTTTAAAAGAGACTATGACCTCTGAGTTTGTTTCGGCTGTTTCTTCTCAGAGTAGTCAGGTACGAAACACCGGCCCCATCTAGTTTTAAAAACTGACGTGTAAAAGTGTTTGTAAAAACCTACTTGCAAAATAAACATCATTTATCATTAATTTATCATTAATCATTCTTAAAAACTTTCGCATTTTCATTGATCATTTATTTGCTTTTTATACGCTTAAATTAAGTTTCGCCCTTTTATCTGTGTACTTTTTTGTGTCAAAAAAATGTTATTCTTATTAGTTTTGGGAAAACATATATTATATTGTTTCTTAGCTTTTTAGCTAGTGTTAGCTACGTTAACGGGCCTATACCAAGTCAACTTAGCGTGTGTGTGTGAGTCGTGTGGAGAAATTTCATTCCTTACTATTTATTCTGCAGGTGTTTAAAATTGAGGCTTTTTGGAGTGTTATGTAGATTGAGTCCTTGAGGTCTATTAATTTGGAGGCTATGGTGGAGGTGATTGGGTATAACACCCGTAGTGGAGACTGCTATTGGTACTACGTAAACTTTTTCCTGTCTCCATATTCTGGTCACCTCTTCTTTTAATTCTGCATATTATTATTATTATTTATAATATTATTAGGAATAGTAGGATAGTACATTGTTGGGGCCAGGGTCACGACACATTGATCGCACAAAGCGAGCACAAAGTTTAGGACACCATACGCATCCTTTCACATCGACGCGCGACGTGACTAACGCGCGCCTATACTTTGTGCTTTCTTTATAAGGACAAACCGTCGAACGCCGTCGATCAGTCGTGATCCTTATACATGTTGACGTGTGATCTCAACATTCGAATGGGACATTATGCGAATGGGACTTTTTGCGAATGGGACTTTATGCGAATGACATTTTTTTACGAATGGAACATTGTGCGAATGGGACATTGTGCGAATGGGACTTTGTGCGAATGGGACATTCTGCGTCAACGGGACTTTTTGCGAATGGGAAATATTCTGCGTCAGATCCATTATATCGTCTACAGTTCTACATCTTTCACATATAGTAAAACATCTAAACTCAAAATGAAAATGATATAACAGTAGCAGCGATAACGAATTTTTCATTCGCCGTTTGGAGAGCAGTGCTATTGAAACAAATTACACAAAGTAATGCACTGGGTTTAAACCCACGACCTTGTAAGTCGGTGCTATTATGACTTTTTTATCACTTTCCAAAATAAATGGGTATAATAGGTGAACGGAATAGAAGCAAATGGCATTTATCCGTTTTTTTTTTTCATGTTACAGAAAAATTTTAAAGAGAAATTTTGAAAAAAAAAACGATATTCAAATCATAAGCGTATTGCGTATGACTTTATATTCAATGTTTTTCAATTTATTTATTTTTTCAAAATTTCCATTTTTTTGTCTTATGAAAAGTTTACTTGAAATTTGTAGCGTTTTTTGATGATGGATCATTTTTAGGGTTCCGTACCCAAAGGGTAAAAACGGAACCCTATTACTAAGACTTCGCTGTCTGTCCGTCTGTCTGTCCGTCGGTCCGTCTGTCCGTCTGTCCGTCTGTCTGTCACCAGGCTGTATCTCATGAACCGTGACAGCTAGACAGTTGAAATTTTCACAGATGTTGTATTTCTGTTGCCGCTATAACAACAAATACTAAAAACAGAATAAAATTAATATTTAAGGGGGGCTCCCATACAACAAACGTGATTTTTTTGCCGTTTTGTGCAATGTATAGATAATGGTACGGAACCCTTCGTGCGCGAGTCCGACTCGCACTTGTTTTCTAAGCTGTGGGAAAAAGATAAAAAAAACTAGGTATACCATAAGCTTCTACTCCGTTCACTTAATAAACCCATTTTTTTTGGAAAGTGATAAAAAATTCATCCGGTATTAAACACTGCCTAAGTTCTATACAAATACACAATTATAAACAATCTCCATTCCGTCTTAAATCGTATTCCCTCTACAGTTGTACTTGCATCAAGCAAAAAAGAAACACCAAGTTGTTACTATTTGAATACGAAATCGCTTTACCAAGATACGTTGAAAATAGGTACTGCAAGAGAAACCAAGACGGCATGAATCTGTGGAAAACCTGCATTTGTGCAGGTTTTCCACAGATTCATGCCGTCTTAGGCATATTTATGCATCTTTATTCAACACTCAGGTATACAATATGAAAAATATTCCTCTAAAGACTTTGAGGTGGGTAAGAACACAATGGGTTTTACGTGTCTTTTGTATTTGTAAGCGTTGCATATGAAAATACTTTTAACGCACTAAGTATAAAATATAAAGGTTTTACAAGGCAGGTTTCGAATAGAAACACACGAAGAAAATGCTATAAGGTACACTGATCCTATCGGTGATGGTGTTTAGGAAGATTAGGTGCGTAGTACTTGTAACCGGCGTGCGAGAATGAACATGAGGGTCAAAGAAGGTCGTGGGCCTGTGGACGGAGAGCTATGGGCTAGCTCTCCGTCCGTCCGTCTCATGAGGACAGGCCGTGTCGACGGCGCGTACGTGTTCCACGCGCGCCTCAAAGAGAGTCAGCAAAAGGAAGGGTACCGGGCCGATGCCTGCCGGCGTTGCGTGACTGTTCGAAAGAGATACCGTGGCCCCGGAACACAAAGGGCGATGAAGGTACATGGATGGGTTTTAGTCAATAAAAGTCTGACACTCCCTCCTGCTCCGCCCAGAGTGGGAGGAGTCATTTGATGATTTCCCATCCGAAAAAAAAATCAAAGGGTCAAAGATGGTGGCGTTCTATAGTTTTCGAATTCTCTTTTGAAATTAATCATCATCATCACCATCTTATCAGACAAAAGGCGTCCAATGCTGAAGATAAGGAGCCATGTCGATTGATTCTGTGCTTTTCATCATCATCATCATATCAGCCCCAAATCAGCCACGGCTGGGTATAGGCCTCCCCTTTTTTCTGCCATACTTCCCGGTTCTGTGTTTCCCTTATCCGGGTGTTTCCCGCGACTTTGATGATTTCGTCGATCCAACGAGCCTTAGAACGGCTCTGGTTACCTTGGCCTAACCTTGGCCACCACTCGATCAAAGCCTTGCTCCATCGGCCATCTAGCTTCTTCAGCATCAAGCCAGATGTCCTTCCCAGACCCATTTGAAGTGCACATGTGCTTTTCATACCAAGGGGACTCCCATGGCTACCATTAGGTCATCGATCTACCTTGTGGGACCTTCCAACTGTATACTATTCAATACGCAGTCGTCACTCTAGAACCCTGCCCTGCCCTGGTGCCTGCGTCTGTGTTCCCACCCACATTTAACCCGCCTTCCTTCAAAGCAAGAGTAAACAGGCATCTTCTGGGCATGCTCGTTCCATCATAGATCTCATCCATAGCTTTCCATCAAGCGTGATCGAGGTCAAGAGCAGGCCCATATTGTAATAAAAAAAAAAACCTTTGACCCCATTCATCCATCATCATCACCTGTCTAGGCCTTTCCCAACTTTCGTAAAATATTGGTATTCAGAAGATTAGCAATATTTTACTTGGAACAACCGCCTATCTGACCTTCACAAACCAGTAAGGCGAAACCGTCTCATCAAGAAGACTGGTTGTCAAACTTTCGGGCTGACTCTCTGAAAGTCTGACTGGCCTCCATACATCCATTTAAATTAAATATGGCGGACGAACTGTCCTACCAAAAGCTATATAAAGTAACGACTTTCAAGTCTTACTACGTATGCTAATGACAGCTACCCCGCTCAAAGTTTATCTACAAGACTAACTACCCACATTTAACCGAATTAAACAGGCGCAACTGCAAAATGGCGACGTATTAAATTATATTATTTTTGTATCTACGTTAACATGAACATATACTTTTCATTATGTAAACGTGAAAAGTTATAAAATATATTCTCATAAGGCTTTATTTTATCGACGAAGTTCTTGTTTATATTTATAGTGTGTAATGAAAACATTTATGTTCATGAAAGTCATCATCTGCCTAGCCTTATCACCACTTTGGGGTGGGCTTCTAGCCTCGCAGCTGTGTACCAGTATTTTATATGGAGCGACTGCCTATCTGACCTCCACAACCCCAGTTACTAGTTAAGACTGAGGTTGTCTGCTGTTGGGGCTTGTATTGAATGTAGACAGCGAACCGCGACTGCAAACCGACCACGGTCCCACATCGGCAAATGCAGCTTAACCTTCAATCGAACCGTATAGCTGTTATTATTAAACCCCTTAAATAGGAAAGGGTAGGTACCTACGCAAAACATTACGTCATCGTCTCGCCCAAATCTGCGTCAGTTTGTAATACACCTACTAAGAGGATGAATCACTGAACTCCAACACGACACGTGTAACTATCTGACTTAAGTCAGTCTATAAATAGTTGTAAGGACTTACGTCACCTCGTTTATTTGTCTTTTGGAACTATCTGATGAATTGCCCTCAAAACTGTGAAGGAAAACATCGTGAGGAAATCGGCATGTTCTATAGCCCTTAAAAGTTCACTTCCTCTTAATGACACGATACCTGTCCCAGCAGTGGGATTAGCTATAGGTATGTCTGTATTCATAAACCCTGACAAACCTGAAGCCTCGGACAAACTCTGCAGTTTGGTAAAAACAACTTTGAGAGCGCTTGGCAGCATTTAGGAAACATGAAAAACATCGTCAGGTCGACTCGTCTTGTATTCCATACATTAGCCGTAGAACCGAGGACCACTGAGGTAGACGTGTTCTTGAGAGGTGACTGCTAATCGGCAAGCGTAAGGTGGATGACCTCAGGCTCAGGATGGCTGTTAGCAACTGAATGAGAGTTGTCGAAAATAAAGTTGAATGGCGTACGAATGAAGAAGCATATGTCCAAACGTGGACTGCGGTAGGGTGATTATAAAGGGTGTAAAACACCTCTTAACGAAGCCGAAAGGCACTTGTTCTCCCCGTCATTGCGATCATTCTTTTATTCTACACCATACCTGGGAACGGTTACGGAGATATTGGGGGCCAAAGTTCCAACTTTTTGACAAGTTTTTATTTTTAATTTTTATACAAGTTTTTAAAGATGTTTAAACACCTCCACGACCCCCGTACTATTCAATCCATTCATCAGCACAATGTTTTGAGTGCGTTACATTGAGTTCGACCACAAAACATGATTTTTCACCCCAAAAAAAAAGTCGTTTCCCAGCAATAATTTTTGCGTTAAGTATGTATAGAATATATATGTATAGAATATGTATGTATGTAATATATATGTACAGAATGCTTGGTTGACGGCTTCGTGATAAGGTATTTTACACCCTATATTTAGTGCAAAGACTGAATCTTTAAAATAGCAGAAAAAAAATCTTAGTTTGTAAAACATTCATTTAAAAAACAACAGTTATTTACGCCTCGATTGGACATTCCCAAGCACCACTCGTAGTTCGTAACTAGATAGAGAATTAGACGCCTACAGTAAATAGGAACTAAACCATTTGAGGACATTCCGTGCCCATTAAGACTTACCTACGAGCTCACAACACACTATGCACCGACATAAACCCTTAAACAAATAACAATACGACTGATTTTCAACTGTCTCTCTACCTTTATAACTTTGTAAACGAACGCCGAGTCACCAACTTTACATTTGCGTTTAATTCATTGATGCGCTGGTAGGATTAGTGTAGAGTTTTGAGTTTCGGAGACGGATTTAGTAAGTTTGTGTCGTCAATGCCATTTAGATGATATCGGAAATATCCGTTTTGTTATCGCAATTCTAACTTACTACTGTTTATTTACTAGATTTTGCCTGAGGCGTGATTACTGGTTCATCTGATAAAAATAATCACTTCATTGGCGCTGTTGTGGAGTGGGACGAGTACTTGGAACTAATACAACTGGAATGTATTGTACTTGTATACTAGCCAATACCCGCGGCATCGCCTGCGTCAAGTTCAGTAATTGTCCCACGAGGTTGTATATAAAAAGTATCCCATATGTTAATCCAAGTTAGAAACTATCTATGTACCCATCCAAATCTGTTCAGTAGTTTTCGCATAAAAGAGTTACATACATCCATCTATCCATTCAGTCTCAAAAACTTTTGCATTTTTAATATTAGTAATTCTTACTTCTTAAGTAAGAATTAGTAAGATAAGTTTATACCCGCGGCTTCGCCTGCGTAGAGTTTAATAATTGACCGCCGTGTCCTCGTAGCGGCAATTTAATTCATGGTCTGGAGCGAGACGGAATGGGACGCCGTCACCTCCTTCTGCGAAGCAGTCATGCTAGCGAAGGAGGTTACAGACCGTGAGAGGGAGAGAACCTCACGCCCCAGCAGCCGCGGGAGACGTACCGAGCGTCGGGGGCCCAGTGGTGGCCCCCGGCCACCGTAGGCGCGGGCCTGTGGACGGTGAGTTATGAGCAATGGGCAAGCTCGCCATCCGTCCGTCTTATGACGACAGGCTATGTCGACGGCGCGTTCGTGTTCCACGCGCGCAAGGGCCGATGCCTGCCGGGGCTGCGAGACTGTTCGAAAGAGACACCGTGGCCCCGGAGCACAAAGGGCGACGAAGGAACATGGATGGGTTTTAGTCAGTAAATGTCTGACACTCCCTCCTGCTCCGCCCAGAGCGGGAGGAGTCATTTGATGATATTCCATTCGAAAAAAAAAAAACGGGTGACTCCACTTGATTTAAGCAACGCGATCGTGTGTTAATAAAATGGTTTGTTGTCTACTTCCATTGTTTATTAAAGTTTTCTTCAAAGAACAATTCACACAAATTCTCTCAATCAACTCAAACTCAGACGGTATTAAGCGCTCTTGTCGCTTAATACCGACTCTCTATTACCAACAAAAATGCAATCGCGTGCCTATTATCAGCAGTTCAGCTCTAAGAGCAACATAAAACTTTGTAGAAAACTATCAAAGTGCCATCTCTCACGAACTACTTTTCAGGCGGGACTGAAATATCAACAGTTGCGACGGCACGTCGGTATAATTTGTGTTTGTTTGTTTTGTCTTACTTTTGTTTTAAAAGTTCATTAGTGTAGAGAAATGTAATGCAAAAATGATCACACCAACACCTGCCTCTTAGGTCTAACTGTTAAAAGTGCTACTGTTAAGTAGGTGCTGGGTTCGATACTTAGGTCGTGTCAAATGTTATTGGATTTTTCTATCAAGAATTTCTTAGACACGCCCGGAGCCTCGGAGATATTTGCTCGCTCCATTTTACGTAGGACTTAAACATAGCCGGTGTAATGTGTGGATAATAATAAGTATACCTCTGCCTCACCTGTAATCAATCAAGGATTAAGATTGATTACAGCCTTGTTTTTAGCTTTGTAAGTCCCACTGCTAGGCAAACGTTTCCCTCATATCCTTCCACATACAACATAGCCGGCGCAATGTTTGGATTATATTAGGTATACCTCTGCTTAATCCTTGATTAATTACAGCCTTGTTTTTAGCTCTGTAAGTCCCACTGCTAAGCAAAGGTCTCCCTCATATCCTTCCACATACAACGTAGCCGGCGAAATGTGTGGATAATATTAGGTATACCTCTGCTTAATCCTTGATTGATTACAGCATTGTTTTTAGCCTTGTCCCACTGCTGGGCAAAGTTTTCCCTCATATCCTTCCACATACAACATAGCCGGCGCAATGTGTGGATAATATAAGGTACACCTCTGCTCAATCCTTGATTGATTATAGCCTTGTTTTTAGCTATGTAAGCCCCACTGCTATGCAAAGGTCTCCCTCATATCCTTCCACATACAACATAGCCGGCGCAATGTGTGGATACTATTAGGTTCACCTCTGCTTAATCCTTGATTGATTACAGCCTTGTTTTTAGCCTTGTCCCACTGCTGGGCAAAGTTTTCCCTCATATCCTTCCAGGTACCCTTCTCCTGCGCCACTTCGAACCAGCCTTCGTCATCTCGATCTCGATCACCTCTTTCAAGGTCTTGGACTCGGTGACGCCGTCCATCCTCAGGCACCCATCGACGTGATGTTATGTTATGTATTATCGTACATTTGTATTTGTTTTTTAGTATGAACAGTGTTCTAATTTATTGTTTTCTTAAAATAATACAATAAATTACCAGTTGGCTGCGTTGTGGAGAAGTTTTTTGACGCCATCTTTCATTCATACCATCCATACCATCCATTTATATATTTTATTCTTTCTTTCATTCATTCTTTATTTCATTTTTTTTTTTCTTTCTTTTATTATTATTATTTCATTTATTCATTTATTTATATACATATTTTTAACATTTTTAAATATTTATTAATAAAACTACATAAAAAACATTTAAAAATATAAAAAACAGTAGCCCACCAGCGCTGGGAACAGGGTCCGAGCTGCCGGTGGTCAGGGCCCTTGAGAGAGGAACCTCCTAACAATACGTGCCGTGTCCAGAAGTACTGCTTTCTGAATCAAGCCCTTGATCCAGCTGCCAAGCGAGAGCCTCCTAAGATGTTGGTCGAGGCTCTTGGCTATTAAGCCATTGGCCGACACGACTATTGGCACAATGACTGCCGTACCCACGTCCCACATGTCGACAACCTCGCGAGCCAGATCTAGATATTTGAATTGTTTATCTTTCTCTGCTTTCACGAGGTTCTCGTCATGCGGGATCGTTATTATTATTATTATTATTACTAGCTGACCCGCGCAACTTCGTCTGCGTCACATGAGAGAGAGAGGTTAGAGAGAGTGTGCGTCAACCTTAAAAGATAGACATAATAATAATATGCTATCGCGGATTTTTTTAGAAAGTTTTAAGAGGAACAATTCCCTCAACGAAAGTCAAAAGAAATAAATTTTCCCTGTTTTTGCAACATTTATCATTGATGCTCCGCTCCTTTTAGTTGTAGCGTGATGTTAGATAACCTATTATAGCCTTCCACGATAATTGGACTATCCTACACTAAATTTTTTTTTTTATTCGAACCAGTGGTCATATATTTAGCGCGTTCAACCAACCAAAAAAACAAACTCTTGAGCTTTATAATACCTATTAGAATAGATTCAAGTGGGTAACAATTTAATTTCTTCGATACATTTGCAACTGATATGGGCGAGGATCATTCTTTCACGGAAAATCTCACCGCGATTTAGAAAACGGAGTGAAATGAACAACGCCTTCTAACGACCAAGATGCTAAAGTATAATGCACGGAAATCAAGCTATGTAAATTTTCAACGCAGCATCATGTATCATGTAGACTAATCTAGAGTACCTTATACTAAAATAACTTTTTTAAAGCCGGTCCGTCGGTTTAAAAGTTATCTAGTGAGGACATTTTTGGTTATTAGTATCATTTTAGTGCATTAGATGTCACTGCATCTTACATTTGATGAAAAGTTCTTCTTGAACACTTTAAATTCATTTTAATCTTTTGATAGAATTAACCGATTACGATGAAACAACAACTAAATAATACCTCAAGATACGCACAATTTGTATGGATAAAAGTTATCTACATTGGTTTCGTAAATTTTACGTGATGCTTGATCATCGAAACAGACAAACAGACAAACAGATAAACAGACAAACAGACAAACAGACAAAAATTCCAAAAATGCTGGAAATGAGTTCTGTTGGTTATCCTTTCACACCCTGGCAATTTTTATTCGAAATATTTTCGATGTACAAAAACGATTTTTCTACAGATTTATTATATGTATATATTAATTGTCCTATCATGTAATTTTGATTATAAAATATAAAATAACTAAACTAACTAACTTAAACTGTAGGTAAACTTAAAAAATAGGGTAATGTCCCCAGGAGACTGGCGGCGTTACCACGCTGTATGGCAACGCTAAGCCTTTTGCCAAGGTAAAAGCCAGCCCTAGGGTCACGGGAAGTGTCAACTAAATGTTTTGAAATTTCCTTGAAAAGGCTGTGAGCACTCGGACCCCACGGTCCTAAAGTATTCAATAAAAATGCACATTAGAGAAACAAAGAGCCACAATTATGTGGAAATTAAATATCATGGCTAATTATTCATCTTCAATTCCAAAAGATGTTCATGCAAAAATGACTAAATATTATATATTTTGTTTGTTTTTGAATTCAAAGTAATAAAGAAAAAATTCTCAACATCAAATTCTGAATTCAGAAATCAGGTGTGAGTTTTGCTAATCAGAAAGATCAAACAAAAATTTCACCCACTACATAATATACCGCAAACTTTTTCATTATCACAGCAAAGCGCAAAATGCAAAACATGAAAACTAAAACGAGCCAAGCCTACCTAAAAACCATAAAACCGTACATCAAAAACTCGTATAATCTCAAGTGCTAAAACTACGAGCAGCATTCACGGACCGTAAACAAAATATCAAATGTATGAAAATTTCGCATTTCCCTACGGAAATGTACGGACTGAGTTGGGGAATAAAATCCTTTGAAAATGGCCTTACTACCCTACTTTTGCTATCTGATTTCGGTATAGGCCTCTGTACTGGTACTCTATAGATGGATACAGAAGGACCGCTGCATACAACAAGTGAAAACATCATCATCATCTCTTCAATAGTCTACAGAAGTCCACTGCTAGGCAGTAGACAAAGGCCTCTCCGAATAATACGACATTCAACTTCATACTCGGTAACTGTCGTCCAGCTTACTACCAGTCACTTTGCGAATGTCGTCGCTCTACCTAGCCTGAGAGCGTCCGACCTTGCGTTTGCTGATTCGCAGTCTCCATTCAAAAACATTATCTACGTTAATGTCCATCGGTTCTACTGCTGATATTGCCACTTCAGCTTGCTTATATTTTGACCTATGTCATCTCGTCCCGGATTTAATCCGACAGAAAGACTCCAAACATAGCCCTATTACTCACTCGCACCCATACGCTTCACGTAGGAGTACAGTGAGTGCAAGTGCACTCGCGAACGGCTTTTGTTTGAAATCGCCGCTGAGCCGTACGTTAACATACGCGCCTATGTGTGAGTGCGTGTGCTCGATATAGACAGAAAACTTCTGTAGTATTCTGAGGTACTAGAAGATCAGAATGTTTTTAAAATTCAAGGTCGAGTTTATTTGACTTGGTTAGCCGTATGAGCAGTTTTTGATCGAAACTATTTCTATACTTGATTTGCTTTTGGGTCGAGCAAAATTACCTAGGGAATATGGTATTCCAATGAACCGTTGGGACTTCATCTTTTCTGTAAATTGAGACGTAAAGACTTTTTTTCTGTGGGGCTCCATCCATTATGATTTCATTTGGGGACCTATTCCACGAAAAACGACTAAAGACTATTCATTTTGGTAAAAAAATGGATTTTGCTTTCGAATAAAACGTACCTTATTGTCATACGTAATTGTAATATTGTATTATCTGCTTAACACACGTCTTTTTCGATACGGTTACAAAATTATATACTCTTTTCCGATACGGTTACAAAATTATACACTCTTTTCCGATACGGTTACAAAATTATATACTCTTTTCCGATACGGTTACAAAATTATACACTCTTTTCCAATACGGTTACAAAATTATACACTCTTATCCGATACGGTTACATATTTTCACGTACCGGTCTTTGTCATACCATTTTCGCCTAACCCTAAAAATGCAAGAGGGTATATTTTATCAAGTACCATATAAAATTATCTACTACCACTTACCACGCTATACTCTAAACCCGTTACCACTTACAGTCTAAGTAATAGCGATGCCTGTAATAGCTTGCAAGCATGTTTACCAACCACGCTAGCTCGAGCTACTTACTAGCTATCGCTCGTACGCTGCGATGGCACTCCACTTCGAGTTTAGCATAACAAATTGCGTTCAGGCTAAGTTCCATAATTAATGTCGGCGGGTGATAGTGGTGTAGCAGATGTAGGGTTATCGATGCGGAGGCTTGGCGGTGCATTTTAGGTAGGTTAGGATTATGTCAAAATGGAGGTCGTCTTGGGGCCTAGACCAGTGGTAATTGCTTTTAAAGTGTTTCGTGTTTCTTTCATTTCATTTCATTTATTCACAAACATTTTACATTGTGTTAAATTTAAGACATTCAATTTACATACACACACAAAGGAACTATGAATTATTAGTTAACATTCCAAGAAATTCAAATATAGTGCCATACAGTTTTAAAATAAAATGCCAAACAGTTTTATATAAAGCAAGGGCTTACAACGGCACTCTCTTAATTTTTTCGGCTTTCACATTTGACGACCTGATTGGCGCAGCGGTAGTGAGGCTGCTTACGTTCTTAGGGTTCGAATCCCGGTCGGAGCAAGTTAGTGTGATGAGCATGGACATTTGTTTCCGAGTCATGGGTCATATCTATGTAGTGTATCAACTATCTGGTGTCCACGACACAAGCCTCATTGCTTAGTGTAACACTAGATGGCGCTGTGTGTAATGTCCAGCAATATTTATTTATTTATTTACATTAAAACTAATATTGCCATAAATGATTTCCACTGTTTTAAAATAAAAGTAGGTTCAGGTACAAGTTCCTGATACAGTCGATTCATGGCCTTATAGGTCTATTGGTCTCTTGATAGGAATTGGTTCGTCCGATGTGCCTCAAGAGTGCTGTTAGTTAGCTCTCTGACTATAATATATTAAGATGGATGGTCAACCACTTGGATGATGTAATTATTTCTACGTCGCGCGTCGTAAAAAAATATAGTTTGTTAAGTTTCAAAAAACCATTTCTTCGTGCAGATTTTTGGTAACTTAAAAGTTATGTACTGCGCAATTGTACTTCTTACGCTTTTTTGGAAAATTCAGTACCCACACACGAAGATTAGTTTACGCTAGGTATATTTTGGTAAATTAAATAATTTAGATAAAAACAGCCTATAGTTGATAGTTAATTGGAAACTTGGATTAAATTCTAAGTTGCACCGATTTTCAGAGGGTTCTTCATTAATTATAATCAAAATCTAAAAGTAAAATTCACCAACTAAAAAGAAACAATGAGGACACTTTTAAACTGCGTTCAAAAGCTGTGATTGGAATTATGGCAAAGGAATATGGCACTTTCGTTGGTAAAATATTCAGGTACAATAAATCTAAAAAGCAATTGTTTTATAACTAAAACATGTAAAAGACAATCTTATTATACGGAACCATGTACCCAAACCACTTTAACAAAATAGATTCTCTCGACTTTATAAGCATATTCACCGATGTACGGTAAATTTACCGGATACGATACATTCTCCGAGTAGAGGAGAGGTCCTTTCTCCCCTCCTCTAAACATTAAAAATTAAAAGTTATAGGTTCCACTTATGGTTTTCGCTCACTATGAAAGCTCGTGCTTAGTTACTGGTATCGGGTAGTGGGTAATAGTTACCCCGTTAGCAGGTAAAGGGTTGGCTAATAAATTATGAGCTCGTAAAGTGTAGATGTGAGGTTATAATTTACCCAGCTCACTTAATAGTAATTAACATATTTTTTATACTTGTAATTTGAATAGTTTATTTATTAAATAAAAACCGGCCAAGTGTGAGTCGGACTCGCGTAAGAAGGGTTCCTGACCACTACCACATACAACAACACAAGACAAAATGATAAGAAAAACACGATTGTTGAAAGGGTAAAAACGGGACCCTATTACTAGGACTCCACTGTCCGTCTGTCTGTCTGTCCGTCTGTCCATCTGTCCGTCTGTCTGTCACCAGGCTGTATCTCATGAACCGTGAAGCTAGACTGTTAAAATTTTCACAGATGATGTATTTTGGTTGCTGCTATAACAACAAATAGGTACTAAAAACAGAATAAAATAAATATTTAAGGGCGGCTCCCATCCGGGGCTGCGGAACTGTTAGAAAGAGATACCAGAGTTGTCAACATAGCTCACCGAATCAGTAAGCTGAAGTGGCAAGGGGCCGGCTATATAAGCCGTAGAACCGATGACCGTTGAGATAGACGTGTTCTTGAGTGTAGACCGCGAATCGGCAAGCGTATGGTGGGACGCCCTCAGGCTCGGTGCAGCGACGATCTTTGCGGATGTCTCGTAGCAACTGGATGAGAAGTGCCGAGAATCGAATTGAGTGGCGTGCGATTGAAGAGGCCTCTGTCCAGCTGACGACTGAAACTCTTTTTTTTATGAGAAGTGCCGAGAATCGAATTGAGTGGCTTGCGATTGAAGAGGCCTCTGTCCAGCTGACGACTGACACTCTTTTTTTTTATGAGAAGTGCCGAGAATCGAATTGAGTGGCGTGCGATTGAAAAGGCCTCTGTCCAGCTGACGACTGAAACTCTTTTTTTTTATGAGAAGTGCCGAGAATCGAATTGAGTGGCGTGCGATTGAAGAGGCCTCTGTCCAGCTGACGACTGAAACTCTTTTTTTTTATGAGAAGTGCCGAGAATCGAATTGAGTGGCGTGCGATTGAAGAGGCCTCTGTCCAGCTGACGACTGAAACTCTTTTTTTTATGAGAAGTGCCGAGAATCGAATTGAGTGGCGTGCGATTGAAGAGGCCTCTGTCCAGCTGACGACTGAAACTCTTTTTTTTTTTTATGAGAAGTGAGGAGAATCGAATTGAGTGGCGTGCGATTGAAGAGGCCTCTGTCCAGCTGACGACTGAAACTCTTTTTTTTTTTACGAGAAGTGCCGAGAATCGAATTGAGTGGCGTGCGATTGAAGAGGCCTCTGTCCAGCTGACAACTGAAACTCTTTTTTTTTATGAGAAGTGCCGAGAATCGAATTGAGTGGGGTGCGATTGAAGAGGCCTCTGTCCAGCTGACGACTGAAACTCTTTTTTTTATGAGAAGTGCCGAGAATCGAATTGAGTGGCGTGCGATTGAAGAGGCCTCTGTCCAGCTGACGACTGAAACTCTTTTTTTTTTATGAGAAGTGCCGAGAATCGAATTGAGTGGCGTGCGATTGAAGAGGCCTCTGTCCAGCTGACGACTGAAACTCTTTTTTTTTGGAATATGAGTATACTCGTAAAGTCATCATCATTATCTGTTTAGCGTTTTCCCAAGGGTCAGCTTCCAGTCTAACCACATCATCATCTGCCTAGCCTTTTCGCAACTATATTGGGTCGACTTCCTGTTTTACCGGATGCAGCTGAATACCAGTGTTTTACATGGGGCGACTGCCTGTCTGACCTCCACAACCCAGTTAGTACTGGGTAATACGATACCCCTTGGTAAGACTGGTTGTCAGACTTGTTGGGCCGCTTACTACCTAACGACTGTCAAAGATCTACAAATGACAGCCGGGACCAACGGCATAACGTGCTTTCCAAGGCACTGAGGAAACTCGCTATGTAATGGGCGGTCACCCATCCACAGACCAACCTAGGCAAGCACGGCTTAACCTCGTTGGGTTAAGCCGTGCTTGCCTAGGTTGGTCTGTCGACCGGAGTGGCTGTTATTATTTAGCCACGAGCTCCTCGAGCTACCAGTCTAACCACATGCATCTGAATACCATTACGTTCATAAAATTCTACAGTGAACATTCTCAGGCAATCTTACTTACTATTATAAATGCAAAAGTTTGTAAGTATGGCTGAGATGTTTGTTACTCTTTCACGCAAAAACTACTGAACATATTTGGATAAATTTTGGAAATTTTGCAAACAGATAGTTTATAACCTGGATTAACACATAGGATACTTTTTATCATGGTAATAAGATCCCATAGGACAATCATCAAATTTCACGCGGGTGAAGCCTCTGGCAGAAGCTAGTATGCATATTACCAAATACATCAGTTTTCCGTTTCGAGTATTTCGAAAATTCAATTTGCGAGGCATACATTACGTAAATAGTTATCTAGTTTCACCCTAAATGTAACCATAAATTGTAATCGTACGTGTGTAATTTCTATCGCAATAATAGTGAAACCGTTAGACTGTAATAAATTACATTTGTTACTGTTCAATAACTAATATTGCGGGGTAATAACTAATATTATAATATAAATTATATTGATTGGAGATTGTATGGGACTTGAATATAACTGGCGAAGTGTGGATGTACTATTAAGTGCAGTTACGAACACCAATATGTAAACACTTTCCTAAATTTAAAAGCAATTTTCGCGAGTAATAACGATTATAACTTGGAGATAGGATCTGTTTCATAAAAATATAAGTTTCAGAATACTATGTTCGTAACACTATGAAATTTTAATCATAAAAGTACGAGAAAAATACTTTTAAAAGTTGTTAAGTGTTTATATTTTATATTGGTTCTCGTGACTGTAGACCTCGTACCTAATAGTACACATCAACACAACATCTGGTGGGGATTGTCGTTTATTTTTCTAAAAATCCCCACTAGGCTGAGATTATTTAACTAGTGGGGATTTCAGGAAAAAAGTAACTATCCCCACTGGTAGGGATTTGTCGGTGGGGATTTCTGGAATAATGCCACATTTTGTCACGAGGTGTACCTGCCTAACCTATCGGGGATAACAGGCGTGATGTCATGTTATTATGTTTTAATATTAAATTTGTAAAGCTAGGTCAAGACGTAGCTAATTTACCTATGGCCTCAAGTATGCGGTGATCGGTTGTCGTGGTATGGGGGGGCATCAGGGATGGTTCCTAACTAAAAAAATATGATTCTGTTTCGTGCGTCAATTAGATTATCGAAAAATATTGGATACTTACATATTTTTTGTTTTTTCAAATTAACAAAAATTGAAGAACGCGTCAAAGATGTACTCAAATATGACGTCCACAAGTTTTCGACGCACTGTATCGTCTTAAAGAAAAATACGTGTCCAATATTTTTTGGAAATCTATCTCACAGACTAATTAGATATTTTATGTCATCTACCCTTTTGTTATGTGAAGGAATGAGGAAAATGTCGTGAGGAAAATTTTGAGTATGAATGTGGATGGGTATAAGAGTAGAGGAAGACCAAAGAAACGATAGAAAGACTGTATGTAGGATGATATGGCAAGAAATGAGGTGTCTGGTGAGATGACGAGTAATAGAGAAGTATGGGAGAAGACGAAATGATGCGCCGACCACAAATGAATTAAGATAAAGGCAAGAGAATGATAATAAGGTCTAAGGAATCATGGTCCGGAGCGAGACGGAATGGGACGCCGTCACCTCCTTCTGCGAAGCAGTAATGCTAGAGAAGGAGGTGGCGGAACGTGAGAGGGAGAGAACCTCATGTCCCGGCCGCCGCGGGAGATGCCCCGGGCGTCTGGTGGCCACCACGTGGCCACCGGCCACCGTAAGCGCGGGCCTGTGGACGGAGGGCTATGGGCTAGCTCGCCGTCCGTCCGTCTCATGACGACAGGTCGTGTCGACGGCGCGTTCGTGTTCCACGGCGCCTCAAAGAGAATCAGCAAAAGAAAGGGGTCCGCAAGGGCCGATGCCTGCCGGGGTTGTGGGACTGTTCGAAAGAGATACCGTGGCCCCAGAACAAAAAGAAGAAGAAGAAACATGGATAGGTTTCAGTCAATAAAAGTCTGACACTCCCTCATTTGATGATTTCCCATCCGAAAAAAAGCACGATTACAGGCATACACAAATTCGAAAACAACCTGTATAAACTCAACTGATTGTACATAATCCTGTTTGAACTCAACTTCACACGTTGTTTGTTTTAACTCTACTAAATGTAGTCAATTTACTAAAGAGCCGTTATACGAGGGTTCAAATGTAACGTTTAGCTTTGATCCTAAAACAATAACGTAAGGGGTCGTCTTTGGATATAACTCAGTCTCTCACTTACTGTTGTACATGTAAATTAACTTACTAGTCTCAGAGTAGAAAGACAAACAATTATTAAAGATCGCAAATACAGCGTGTAAAGGGACTCTTCACGAAACTGTTCACGGGGCATTCTGAACAATGAACTAACTAACACTGCGCAAAACTAACTACTTAAAACCCCCTCTTTTTTGGTGTGGAAATCGCTGTTTTCGGTAGCACGCAAAATTGTAAGCTTTTTCGTAAAGTAAAATGCAGAAAAATGGCACAATAGGGTATTTGCATGATTTTTTTTATCACTCTAAACAAAGCGTATTAACATCAAAAATAGCAAAGTGAAATTATTTTTTTTAATATCTATAAAAAAATACTAAGTTTTAAGCATCTGAAACTGCTGATTAGACAGAGAGATCCGATACAGCAAATGACGTTAATCGCTGCATCGACGCGACGTACCAAATCCTTACTAAATTCCGTTTATCCAGAAAGAGATAGAAATAAAAGTTTAAACTTTTGTGTTGCTTGGCCGATTTATGTCTTGTTTTCGCTTTTTGTCATTATTTTTATAGTACTTTAACATTCGGAAACGAAATAAAAAAATTATGCATAATCCCTATTATTACTTATCGAAAACAAACCATACCAACGATCACTGTATTAAGCTTTCACAGTTTAAAACTAAACTTATATTGTCACTTACGGGATTTGAGCTCCCGATATTTCGACGCTGTTGCAAGCGCCATGAACCCGCGATCACGGCGCTTGCAACAGGGTCGAAATATCGGGAGCATTACATGTGACTAAAACATGACCCCAAAATAGTATATTTCATTACAAGTGCGGAAAGGCTGTCATTGCAAAGAGTTCCGACAAATGTCTACCCGAGCCGAGGCGCAGCCGAAGGCGAGGGTTGACAGTCGGAACAAGTTGCAATGACGGTTCCGCAGGTGTACTGAACGACTACTTTTAATACAGTTGCGAAAAAATGAAACAATTTAATAAAATACTAAAAACCTCGACCCTGATAACGTAGACGGTTTTAATTTTGCTGAGAGTTCGGAGAAGTATGCCAACACAACATTTTCTGAAAAACTATTTGCTTTTTTCTCTTCTCTCCACGCAATAAATTCGTCGTATGTAGATATGTAACGACTTTTTGACTTTTCCGGTAAAATGTTCTCCGAAGCATTTTGTGCAATTATACTGAGTTCCGGTGGTGTTCATTAAAAAAAATAGGGTCGAAATTACTCATTTTGTGCAACAAACAAGTAAACTCGCAAAGAAAAAATTAGGAAAATGGCGCCAACCGTAGAATATAAGCAGAGTTTTTTTTTTCTTTACCCATTTTGGTAGGCAAAGAGAACTATCCATACAGCTTAGTCTTCAGTAGATTTTTTTTTATTGTATATAATATATATTTGTACGAATCACAAAAACTCTTTAGTAAAAACTTCATGGTTGGTTTTTCTTTTTAATAGACATTATTTTGAAAGTTGGGAAAGAGAACGCACGAGGTCGGGAAAGGTAAAAAAGCTAGTGCTTTTTTACCTTTCCCGACCTCGTGCGTTCTCGTGCGGGATGTGGGCTATTACATACTAGTGTATGTAATAGCCCACATCCCGAACGCTATACGTCCCTGCAATACACCACTTTTTGAGCAACTGTACTAAAAAAAACTTTTAAATAACCAACCCACATTCTCACCCTAAGACCTAATTCAGAATAGCAATCTTCTTTTAAAAAAAACCCTTTTCTGTTTCATAAACAGCACTTATGCAAGCTATAAAGGTACCCACCTCTCCGGAGCCAGTGATCACGTTTCGTAGATATACAAATAGTCCCATAAGGGCCTCGTTTGTGCGACATTATACTTAGAGTAGGTACTCACTCGAGGAAACTGAGAAAATGGGCTCTTGAAACTGGTTTGTGTATGTCGAATAGTCATTGTTTTGTACATAATGTAACAACACGGCTGATATCCCCAAGGTTTAGGCAGACGTGTAACTAATAATATATCATCAGTTCACCAGTTTTTACCCACGACGGAACGGAAACGGCATATGCGTTTGGGGTGAGAGGATGTTTGTTTGTGCAAATCAATGTTGCCGTTTTTCTCCAAAACTATTAGTCCGATCCCTGTTTTAAGCTTTCACGGTTCATAACTATACCTACTTAAAATGTCACTAACGGGATATCTTCCTTTTTTTTCGGATGGGAAATCATCAAATGACTCCTCCGGCTCTGGGCGGAGCAGGAGGGGGGAGTGTCAGACTTTTACTGACTAAATCCCATCCCTGTTCCCTTCATCGCCCTTTGTGATCCGGGGCCACGGTATCTCTTACGAACAGTCCCGCAACCCCGGACGGAATATCTTCCTTGATTATTGTTTATTTTTGAGCTCCCGGTATTAAAGACAAAGAAAGTGGGTAGATAGATTTGTCTGCTCCTAACAATTTTTTCCATCCACCCGCATTCTCCCGCGATCATGGCGCTTGCAAAAGCTTCGAAATATCGGGAGCTCAAAAATAAACAATAATCACGGAAGATATCCCGTAAATGACATTTTAAGTAGGTATTAGTCCGATTTTGATGCAGTTTTCTGTTATGGGTTTGGGTTTGATTGGTGCATGTTCTTAAATAGGTTTTACGGTGAACTCACAAAAAAAAGTATTTTTTGTGTTCTGAAACACAAAAAATATTTTTTTATGCTGCAGCGCAAATCCAAAAAAAAATGCAAAACAAGAAAAAAAAAATAAAAAAATGTAAATTGCAAATTTATTTAATTACTATCTACTACTCTGGAGTAGAAGATAGTGATTAAATAAATTTCGTGAATAAATGTGTCTGGATGAGTTTGAACCTGCGACCGCTCGTAAGTGGTAACCGTTCCCAATGATACCATTACAGGCTGATAAGTTGAGCACCTAATTTACGGAAACGGAGTGATTATATAGATTCCTTATACAAAACTGTGGTGAACATCCCAATGTAATTTATACAGATTATATTGTAATAAGGTGGTATCGCGATACCACAGCGCGTAGTATTCCACTTACGCGGCAGATTAAATTGTACATTATACGGCTTCCCTAAGGGGTGGGTCTGAGGGGGGAGGGGGTCGGAGTCAAATAACACGACGACGTAACAAATCTATGTCACATATACAATTTGAATACTTATGTGTGATTATATCTTTACATGTGATACTGTTTCGGAACTGCTGAGATGACAAGTAATAAAGCAGTATAAACGGGAACACTCAAAAAATCCGAAAACTTAATTCCGTATTTCGATATTCCGATAATCAAAAGTCCGAATTTCATAATTCCGAAGAATTATAATGTCTATCATTTAAAATCCCGAAATGAATAATTCCGAAAGCCGTAAATACGGATTGTTTGTCGTCCGATTTGCTTTTATCTCGAAAACGATGCGTACTATCGCCAAAAATTAAAAATTTGCCCCTTTAATAACCTTCCTGCCGCGTAATTCTCGACATGTAGGTAAGTAAAAAAAATGGATTCGTATTTTTAATGTTTCGTATTTTCAAGTCGGACTATTGAAATTCGGTATTTTGAGAATAATAATTATGATCGTTCGGAATATTGAAATTTAAGAATTATGAAAATAGGACTAATGATAAATCGGAGTTGTTATATTCGGAATTTTGAACCATTCGGAATTTTGAAAACAAAATGTTTTTGTATAACTATTTTTATCTTCTAACGTGTAATGAATAAAATCTCGATGTTTTGTCGAGTCAAAAAACCGTGCGAAAAAGGGTTATTTTCTTATAAAGATATTGACTGCCCTGAAACAACAAAGAAATCTCCACCCAAAATTAACACAACAAACCAACGTATTTTTCTTGGAAATCAATACCAACCATCGAATGTTACTGCCATCGCGTGCCCCACTGATTATCCCTAAACGACTAATATTTATTACGCTAGGCCAAGGTAACGTAATAAAGTCACTAATTAACTAGAAATTATTTTATTTTATATACTTGTTATTCGAGGTTTTATTGGGCGAGGTTTCATTAATCTGAAAATTCTGAGGTCAGTCACTTTTTGTTTATTTTTCGAAGGTCTTTGCTCTCCGGTAAAATTATAAATATTAAACGATGCATTTTAAACTAGCAAGGAGTTTTGTTTTCAATATTTCTCGAACTACCCGAAACGGTTTGTGTTCGTAGCGAGCGACAAATAAATAAAATTACACTATTTTAAGTTTTTACGGTTTAAAATTAAACTTCTGTAATTGTTCGTTTTTATTATTGTTGTTGTATCGGGAGCTCAAAAAATGAACAATCACACAAGATATTCCGTCAGTGACATTATAAGTTTATAAATTAAACTAGCGGATGTACCGCGGTTTCACCAGAGTAGTTCCCGTTCCCGTGGGAGTATGAGGATGAAATATAGCCTATGTTACTCAGGGTAAATGTAGCTTTCTAATGGTGAAAGAATTTTTGAAATCGGTTTATTACTTCCGGAGATTACCCCCTACATACAAACTTACAAACAAATATTACCTCTTTATAATATTAGTATAGATTATACTGTGAAATCTTTAGAAAATCACTGAATTCGATATTTATTTATTAATTCAGAAATACCTTCTAGACTTACAGTTTTTTTACCAAAATGATTAAAAGCTTACCATAATAATTATGATATGATCGTAATAGCAAATTAAATGCACATTTTTTGTATTCGAGTGAGAGAGCAAACTTTTATTACCCATAAAAATAAAAACCTGAAAATGTAGCCAGCATAATAAAAACAAAATGCTTAAAATCTATGGTCGGATACGATCACAATCCATGAGCGAAAAAAAATCGGTTTAGACCACTTACTTTAAATCTCTTTGTCCGTAGCTTGTCCTTCATATTCAACAAACACAAACATACCTACATCCATTTTACATAATGCATAATGAGAGTTAAACTCCACACCCACTTCATTACACTAATAAAGCCACTCATAATCAAATTAACATAAAAAATACTACCAAACAAAGTAACAGTGATTTTATTCATAAAAAAATACCTAGTATAAATAACAGCGGAGTATACTCGTAACAACGGCACCAGATCGCTCGGGGCTAACCGGTTAATCTCCTAAACCCATAAAAGTGCAGACTAGAAACTAGCTAGCATTGTGGTATATACAGATCGGTTTAGATAGAAAGAGGACTAGTTTTTTTTGTACCTGTTATTTTTGTGCAAGTCGAGAGAGTTAAAAAGCGGAGCTCGTGGCTAAATAATAACAGCCGCTCGGATCAATCTTCAGGTTAAGCTGCGCTTGCCTAGGTTGGTGTGTGGATAGGTGACCAAACACACACAAAGACATACTGACTTTTCTCTATACCTCGGACAACGCGTTAAGCCGTCGTGTAAATCTTTGACGGTCGTTACAGGTAGTCAGTGGCCTGAAAGTCTGACTACCAGTCTTACCAAGGGGTATCGTATTACCTAGTATTAACTGGGTTGTGGAGGTCATATAGGCAGGTGCTCCATGTAAAATACGGGAATTCTGCTGCATCTGGTTAGACTGGAAGCCGACCCCAACATATTTGGGAAAAGGCTAGGCAGCTGATGATGGAGAGTCAAAAGCATACTCGCTTAGATGGTTTCGTCATGTTCAGAGGGTCGAATGAAAAGCAACGTTGAATCCATCTCATAGAGAGTAAGCTTTGTGTGTTTGTAAGTTTGGATGTAGGGGAAATCTGCACGCCGCGGGAGACGCACCGGGTGTCGGGGGCCACCGTAGGCGCGGGCCTGTGAACGGTGAGCTATGGGCTAGCCCACTGTCCATCCGTCTCACGACGTCAGGCCGGGTCGACGGCGCGTTCGTGTTCCACGCGCGCCTCCATGAGAGTCAGCAATAGGAAGGGGTCCGCAAGGACCGATACCTGCCGGGGTTGCGGGACTGTTCGAAAGAGATACAGTGGCCTCAACACAAAGGGCGATGAAGGAACATGGATGGGTTTTAGTCAGTAAAAGTCTGACTCTCCCTCCCGCTCCGCCCAGAGCAGGAGGAGTCATTTGATGATTTCCCATCAAAAGAAAAAGGGGTAATCCTCAGAACTACTGTATATTAAGTAAAAATTCTTTCACCAATCTGCAGCTATTATTCCAGATTACCATAGGCTATATTTAAAGCTTTCTTATGGAATACATCCCGACCATAATGCGAGCAAACCCGCAGGCAAAAGCTATTGTAATCAAAAGGTCAACTTATGATTAAGAGTGATATAGGTCGAGTTCGTTGACAACAGCCTTTTGGCAACAAACCGGCTATATTAGCCGAAAAACCGATGTCCGTTGGGGTTGCGGTGTTCTTGAGAGGAGACCGCGAATCAGAAAACGTAAGTTGGGACGCCCTCAGTTAAGGTGGAGCAATGATCTTCGCAGGGTGACAGGTAACAACTGGATGATAGTTTATTGATTTAATGGCCAGCCAACAACTTATTCAATACACATACAATAAACACAATAGAATTTTCAGATTACAGTAAAGTTGTCAATTATAGGACTGCACAACACTTGCAAAATTATAATAGTACTAGCTGACGTCCCGCGGTTTCACACGCGTATTTCCCGTTCCCGTGGGAGTACGGGAATAAAATATAGCCTATAGCACTCACGAATAATGTAACTTTCTACCAGTGAAACAATTTTTTAAATTGGTTCATTACTTCGGGAGCTTACCCCCTACATACAAACTTACAAACAAATGTTACCTCTTTATAATATTATTATATTATATTATAGATTATAGATAGATTAGTATTAGTATATATAACATAAAGCAGTACACTACGAAAACTAATTACAAAATAAAATTACAAACAAAACTAAATAAGTATACACAGATGACAATAATGTGATAAGTAAAATGAAATGCAAACATAAACAAAATGCAATCAATGAGATTCACCTGATATTCAGAGATTAGGTACCAGTGAATGCTTTTTTTTTTCCTTCAGTTGACGATGCACTTTGTAATGTACCCAACCCTTTAGAAGTATTTATTTGCGAGAGTTGCCGATAATCAAGTTGATTGAAGACTTTGAAGAGGCCTATGTCTAGCAGTGAACTGCTGTAAACTGATGACGATGACAGCCTTGCAATTTGGCATGGAAGTTTAATATTTGCAGAAAATCGTACCAATATTTTCAGATTAAAAACCGGTCAACTGCGAGTCGGACTCGCGCACGAAGGGTTCCATACCAGGATAGTAGTGGAACCCCGATCACTTTTATTATTATTATTTGTTATATTAGCAGCAACAGAAATACTCATTCTGTGAAAATTTCAACTGTCTACGTATTACAGATCATGAGAAACAGCCCGTTGACTGACAGACGGACGGACAGCAGAAGCTTAGGTCCCGTCGAGTATGGAAACCAGTTAGCTAGCTTTACAATGAAGGTATTTCCCATAAATAATGTTTATTTTGCAAGTAGGTTTTTACAAACAATTACACGTAATTTGTTAAAACTAGATGGGGCTGGTGTTTCGTACCTGACTACTCTGAGAAGAAACAGCCGAAACAAACTCAGAGGTCATAGTCTCTTTTGAAGTCCAGACATAATCTTGCTCAATTCACAAGAGGACTATGCAGATGAGTGTCTGAGATGGTCTTTAGAAGAAAGAACCACACAGATTTGAGTGGACCTGTCCAGTCAGTGCAAACATTTGTCAGTTATCGTATAGTTCGACTTATAACTCAAGGAGCTCAACGAAACGACGAACAATACCAAAGAAAGGACATTTGGGAAGGTCGCTTATAGTGCTCAAACTGCCAGACAGTTGTGGGAAAAAAACAATTTAAAAAAAAGTGTGACCCACATGGTCCTCACATTCACAATAATCAAATAAAACTATTAATAAGTACTTTTCAAAATGAATGTCAATAGAAATCTATTACAATCAATCTATCACAATCATACAATCCTGCTATATTAGGTTACGTTTACGATTGACAACCAGACCATAGACATGCTATTATGCATATTAACAGCCCCATCTGGAGCTTATCCTAACGACATGAACGCTGTAGGTGTCCGGATATAAGGACAAACCTATACAGCGTGTGTCAGAAAGATCACGTTCACGTTCACGTAGTATAGATCTATCCCATACATTTAAGGTTAAAGATATTTATTTTTCAAAAGAATTATTACAAAATCAATATATATGTGGCAAAAGGAACGCAAGTGGAAGTAAGGAAAATGGAACGCAAGTGGAAGTAAGGGAGAGAGTGCTATGTGTGAGGGAGAGAGCGATAGACGAGAGAAGAGAGAAGGGATTAGTAGAACGCCATATTGAATGAGAGGACTTAGAAGAAAAAGACGTTGTGCACTGTGCAAAGAGAAATAAAAGTTATAATTATTCAAGACTGCATTATTTTATTGCCTGGAAGAACCCTGTATCCCACATATATACCATCACGCCTGTAATCAGAGGTGAAAAAAATACAAAAAAAAATACGGAAAACTACTAAAATACGGTATGCCTACTTTATTTTCTTTTAAAATGAGTTAAGCCAAGATACTTAACTCTGTTTTTATTTATTGTTACCAGTGTTAGTTTCTAACACAATAAATACTTATAATAATACTTACTTCACAAAAACACATAGTTATGGTTAGTTATATAGTACATAGTTAATTTACTCGTTATATATTTATTTGTAACCATTTATTTATACATTTTGTTGAAACTGTTTTCCGTTACTTACCTACCCCTTCAAGGTTCATTGGAAGATCAGCGTCAGACAGCATCACCTGTCTGGCATAAATGCTGAAATGGACCTTTTTGGCGCAGCCGTGAGGCACACAGCATATACTATGTTTTCCCCCTTATTTTGTACCTTTTTTTATATATGTGTGTGTGCTTTAATACCCTGCTAACTGCTGTTATGCTTCAGATACCCTGGACGGCATTCCGCACCAACGAGTCCATACTACGCGAGCTTCAGATAAAGACCAGACTCTCTACGACCTGCCTCCGCAGAGTTTTGGAATTTTTCGGCCATATAGCGAGGAAAGATGGCAATAACCTCGAACAACTGATGGTTACCGGCAAGGTGGGTGGTAAACGACCAAGAGGTCGCAGCCTTTTGCGTTGGTCCGACCAGATAAGCTCTTCTCTCGAAACGAAATTGCATGATGCGTTTCACTTGGCCAAGGATAGACGGAGATGGCGAAACATTGTCAGGGGAAAAATCTTTTCAAGGGAGGATCACGACCCTCAGTAATGAGGAGCACGACTTGAGGAGGAGGAGTGTGCTTTAATAACTGACGTCAAATAAATATTTTTCTTTCTTTCTTTCTTTTCTTTCTAGGTGTACCTATTAGTACACTCACATTTGGCCAGTTATGTTTTAAGTCCCATGTAATAGGGGGCGAGCCTATTGCCATCAACCGGGCACAAATCTAGACTCCTTGGCTGCTACTGCAGGATCCCTGATGAAAAAACCCAATAATGCTTTGCCCGACCCACGAATCAAACCCAGGATCACATGTTCAGTAGTCGCGCTTGCGACTACTCGACCAACAAGGCAATTGCAAATACACTAGAGAAAACATAAATTGGTTTATACATTGGGTCGAGTAGATATTGACATTTTGTATGGGATAGTCGAATATTTTTTCACTATTACATTTTGCGAATTGGACATTCTGCGCCTAAACGTTCTAATATATGCCTGTGCATCTGTTATATTATGTTCGAATACAATAATTTTGACAACACCTTTCTAAACCATGCTGTAGATACGAGCTACCCGGATATAGTCACAAACCTATAGATACGGTTCGTCCGAATATAAGCATAGCAGCTACGGTTGCGGCTATTACGATTTGAGCGACTATTTAGGGATCCAATAAATTTACATTTGTTTCGATACTTTACATCGATCCGGGTCGCTACTAAGCGATACGGTTCTAGGATCGTATCGAATGCAATGATATTATATTTGATCGAATGACGTTGATGCGATTCTCGTCTCGAATCGTATCGTGTTGTACCTATAATTTTACTTTATTTATTCTTATTAGATCGCCTGATGTGAAGTGATGAAGCGGCCTTGAGGTGAAGCAAGCCCGCCTAGAAAAAACCAACCACAAAAAACTCGAACCTTGAAGAGACCCAGATTACAATGATCGAGAAACAGAAATCCCGGCAGTGATTTCCACAGACGGTTTCGCGGTTCGTACAATAAAATGTGGAAGCATAGCGCTTTGCTCGAGTTCGTGCAACTTCAACCATAATATAACGGTGCCACTTCGCCGAATCTCTGCTTCGAATGATGGAATGGGCCCTCCGAAATGTTACCGATATAAAACCGTTAAGCTAGCAACAGCTATAATAGTCTCGGTGATTTCATTTTGAATTCTTTTGAAATTGACTGTTCATGAAATTTCTGACAATTTGGTACGACGATACATTAATTCCGATACCGGTACTTTTTCATCGATACAAGCATTGTATTCTATTCGTCTGTAACGATACGAAATATTGGAGTATCGAATCAATGTTATATGTGTGAATATCACATCATGTTATATCGATACTGTAAGGTGTCTGATCTGACCGTACGTACATCACTAGCAACTATACATACCTAGGTTGTATTCACTATGTTGTGGTCAAATGGTGTCTTGAAGATATCACGAAGACATAAACTATTTCGGTACATCTCCATACGCTTAGCAATTTCACGAAGTAAGGTCTAGGTGGTCGGAATAATAAACTTTGTTTTAGGCAAGATGTTTCAGACAAGAAGCCTATTAGGTGTATGGCCACAATTCGTGAGGCCTTTGTGAACGTCCATTTTTGGGAGAAAAGTTTAAATAATCAGCACCCCTAGCCAAGTCAGAAACGTTTCGTATCGATTCTCTTTCTACAATCGTAAACGCCTCGGCGTAAGCGATTGAAGAAAGCGCTGAATTGGTAGCCAAGTTGACACGACTGAGTCGATCGCTCGTTCTCTAATGTCAGTAGAAAAAACCTACACTTTAATCTATGGTTAGCGTTCCTACCAAAGAGTTTAGCGATCAACATTGTAGAAACGATAACATTTGTATTCTTGTCTACGAATTTTCTATTCGTTTGTGTTGATCACGTGATTTAACGTTGAGATGATGTCATTCCCATTCATTTGAATAGTTTTCTACTAGCGTTAACGATTGTAGATTGTCAACTTGGCTAGGGGTGTAGCTACGTTATCCAGTATACCTAACTGGCGAAATGTAGGCATAATTTAGACACATTTCTGGCTAACCCTAGGGAGAAACACGAGCGTGATGTATCCTTACTTATACAAACTTCCTTTTGTCATCACTACATATTATGAAACACAGTCGCCCGACGCGTCTATCCCCATGTATGCTTAAATCTTTAAAACTACGCAACGGATTTTGATGCGGGTTTTTTTAATAGATAGAGTGATTCAAGAGGAAGGTTTTAGTATATAATTTGCGGGCGGGCGAAGCCGCGGGCATCAGCTAGTTTACTTATAAATGCGAAAGTTAAAGTAAACCGGTTTTTCGGTCTGTCTATCCGTCTGATTGTATGTTACATTTACACGCCTGTACAGCTGAACCGATTTCCATGAAATTTTATAGACGCATAGACCACGACCTGAGTTACAACATAGGATATTTTTTATCCCACAGTAATAATAAAAAGTATAATTTCGAAACACCATCACATTGGCAAAAGTTTGTTGATGGAAAAGTACCACTACCGCTAAACAAAACAAAATAGTCTCAATCATTTATCTCTCGGAAAATATTATGATAGTGTGTTACTAACATAATATTTAACTTAACTTTATAGCTTAGCTTTATCAACCTAATACGTTCCCACTGCTGGGACACATGTCTCCTCCCTATGAGAGGTTATCCTCCACACGGGCCCAGTGCGGGTTAGTGAATAACACTATTAATCTTCTAGAAATTAGCTAAACTTACACAAAACCACTAAGCAAACAATTTGCTAACAAACCCTAGATATTATTATACCCTAGTACCTAAAGTGTGGCCACAATGTTTCACACGAGCGTAAAGTTTTATCTAAAATAATTCGCTCACGTTTGCCAGACACAAATAATGGTGTTTGAATAAAATATGCCCTCGTAACAGCATTTTACAGGTAAACCTATCACTTTGTAATATTTACGGGCGACTGAGGAGATTCTAATATGTAAGTGTGAGAATTTTTTGAGTTTTTTTGGTAAAAGGAGGTAGCTAAGAAAATAAACAAGTAAAAAAGTATACACAAGGATACAAATAAAAAACCGGCCAAGTGCGACTCGGACTCGCGCACGGAGGATTCCGTACCATTATCTATACAACATGAGACAAAACGGCAAAAAATGATTTTTTGGCCTTAAATATTTATTTTATTTTATTATTTATTTTTAAAGTGAATATATAACTAAATATTCTGTGAACATTAATTTCAAGCGTCTTTCTGTTGCCGTTATTTAATATCGAGCTAAAAACGGCAAAAAATCACGTTTGTTGTATGGGAGCCCCCTTAAAAATATTGATTTTATTATTTTTTTAGTATTTGTTGTTAGTTTATTTTCAGTGACTGGGCAACACAGGGTATTCGGAAAAGTAGGGAACGATTGTTTGAGCTGTACGGCCTTAAGCCTTACATCAACACTGAAGCTTTTAATAAATATGTTGCTACTTACTCGAAAATTTTTAAAAACACTTGCAAGGTAGCCAAATCCTTATTCATTAGCAACAAGATTAAATCAGCCGACAACAAAATAAAAACGGTTTGGAAAATCATCAACAGTGAAACAAATAGAAATAAAAAACAAGGTAATGACTTCACACTAGAGACATCGCGTGGCCTTGTGAGCTCCAACAATGAAGTTGCTCAAGAATTTGTAAATTTCTTTACCAGTATCCCACTTAAAACTACAGAAACCTTAAATTCCTCTCCCTTGCTCTCTATTGATTTATTGAAAGCGAACGTTTCAGCCTGTCCAAATGAATTTAAATTTCAGCATATAAACCCCTTATCAGTCATAAAAGGTTTTAAGCAAATTAAGATCAAATTAACGGAAGATCTATGGGGTATGTCTATCAAAGCTTGTACCTCAATTATTGAGACTGTAGCGCCGTATTTAGCCTCAATATTTAATTTGTGCGTGGATCAAGGGGTCTTCCCGGATCTAATGAAATTCAGTAAGGTAATACCGCTTTTTAAATCCGGGGACAGTAAAGACACCAATAACTATAGGCCCGTATCCGTGTTGCCGGTTTTCAGCAAGGTGTTTGAAAAGATAATGCTCAATCAAATGCTTAACCATTTTAACACTAATAAAATATTACACGAGCAACAGTATGGTTTCACCAAAGGACGTTGTACAACTGACGCCGGTGTCACTTTATTAAAACACATATTTACTGCGTGGGAAGAGGCACAAGATGCCATAGGAATCTTTTGTGACCTTTCGAAGGCATTTGATTGCGTAAATCACGAAACCCTGATCTTGAAACTTCAGCATTACGGTTTAGGTAAACTTGCGCTCAGTTTAATAAAATCGTATTTGAATGATAGACAGCAGCAGGTACAAATAAATGGAGTAAACTCAATGGGTTTAAAAGTAAAAATGGGTGTACCACAAGGTTCGATATTGGGTCCCTTCCTCTTTTTAGTATATATTAATGACCTACCCCATCTATTTAACAACCATCCGCATATGGTGTTGTTTGCTGACGATACTTCTTTAATATTTAAAATAAACAGACGTGCCACTAATCTTGATGACGTAAATAACGCCCTACTGCAGGTCCACGATTGGTTTACCGCTAATAATTTAGTACTAAATGGGAAAAAAACTAAATGCATTAGATTTGCTCTACCAAATGTCAAAAGTAGTGATTGTGACATAATATTGAATCAAGAGAAACTATAATTTGTCGATAAAACGGTTTTCTTGGGAATCACGCTCGACTCAAGGTTACAATGGGGTCCTCATCTAACATCTCTTGCAGGACGGCTAAGCTCAGCAGCATATGCTGTTAGAAAAATCCGTCAATTTACTGATGTTGATACCGCGAGGCTGGTCTATTTTAGTTATTTTCATAGTATTATGTCATACGGTATTTTACTATGGGGACGGGCTGCAGACATCGAGTCTATATTTATTCTGCAGAAAAGAGCCATCAGAGCCATTTATGAATTACGTAGACGCGATTCTCTAAGAGAACTGTTTAAGGAAATTAATATCATGACAGTACCTTGTCAATACATCTATGAAAACATCATGTACGTTAGAAAAAATCGGCATTTATTCAGTAAGAGAGGGGACAGACACCACTATAACACTAGAAATAGGGACCAACTAGTTCAGCCAGGTTTCAGGCTTGCTAAAGTGGATTCATCTTTCATGGGGTACTGTTTGAAATGTTACAATAAAATACCTCCCCACATTCTTCAACTGAATGAGACGAAATTTAAATCTTGTATAAAACGCACACTATGTAGGCAAGCATATTATAAGTTGGGGGATTACATTGATGATAAAAATGCTTGGCTAAATGCTGGTCCTGCTCCACAACCGTAGGTGGGGGGGAGGGGGGCATACTAATTGTTTGTACTGGACGGGCATTATTTGAGTCCATCGACACGTAAAGAAGAAGATGAAGAATTGATTCCCATGTTAATGTATTGTGGAAGCTGCAGAAGATTGTAAAAATATACTTGCATTGTATAGATTCCAGTTCTTAGTATTATATAATTGCATAGCACATGTGTGAGTACTTTGTACTGTTCAGCCACCATTTACATTTATTTATCTTTCATTGACTTGAATATGCCTTGGTGACTGAGAGAATGTCATGCTCACTTAAATGTCTCGCTGATGGTGGCGGGTGTGTCGGGTCATTTAGTTCCCTTCAATATGGTTGAGTTGAATGGCGCCGGTACATGCGTCATGTCTGTGAACGGGCGCTGTCAGTTGGGACTGGTCATCTCTTAGCTGCCAAGGTTCATTTTAATTACTTTATTCATACATTTTTAATCTAATCTTTCACTCTGGATGCTCTTAGTGTGCATGTCTTTCTACATCGTTCTCACATTTATGTATAATCTCAAAATTAATGATGTAACCAAGATTTTGTAACAATATTTTGATTTTAAAAGAGTGTCCATGGAGTTTCTTGCCCATTCTTCTCCATAGAGATCTACGCTAGGGAATGGGCAACTACAGTACTTTCTCAAGTTATTATGCCTTGTGACTGGGACTGTAGCTTTGATTTTCTTTTTTGTATTTTTGACTTTCAAAAGTGCCATAATGGTCTAATTGAAATAAATGCTTTGAGTTTGAGTTTGAGTTTGAGTTATAGCGGCAACCACAATACATCATCTGTGAGAATTTCAACTGACTAGCTGTCAGTTGAAATTTTTACAGATGATGTATTTTGGTTGCCGCTTTTATAACAATCACGGTTCATGAGACAGACAGAGACGCCTGGTGACAGACAGGTGGACAGACGGACAGATGGGTAGACGGACAGACGGACACTGGAGTCTTAGTAATAGGGTCCCGTTTTTACCCTTAAAACGGGGGTACGGAACCCTAAAAATTAAGTCCTATATCGTGTGACCGCTCAAACTTTCTAAACCATAAGCTTATGCTCGCGGCTTCGCCTGCGTGGATTTCGATAATATTGTCCCACGAGATTATACCACAGAATAGATAATAGTACTAGCGTACAGAAGTTGCACTCCTTTGATCTTGAAGAAAGCCGACATTTTAAATACCTAAACTGGGCCCGCTCGATCTAAATTGTGCCTTGACGCCACGCGTTAGCGTATTTTATTCGGCGTCTCACTGCTTAATGGTCAGTCGGTAGGGTTGCCTCAAGTACTCAAAATAAAATACTACCAACATTTTTGTATTTTAATGTATTATTATTTCAATGTTTATTAAAACTTTTATAATTACAATTGTTTTTCTCTGTTATAATGTCTCATATATATCTTGCCTTCTCTAAAATTACGATTACTTATTCAATTTAATAGCAGCATGCGAAATCTAACAAATAGGTAATTTTAAAATAAACTCTGATGGGAAGCATCATGGAGCAGTAAAATTATATAAAAAAGATTTTTTACATTTATCAACAGCAACAGTTTATCCGGCTTGTCATTTTCACTAGTAATGAATAATGATCAATAAATCAGTCAGTTAACAAACACGAAGTACGAGTAGGTAGGTACGCGATGCAAGGTCAAAAGAGCGCGAAAAATTAACGCGGCATACGTACGCAGTTACGCACGGCTGGAGCGCGACGGCCCTAGAGAGCTTGCATATTCAATATGCGCGAAGCGGTAGGTAATTATCTCATGCCTACACACGGAGTGCAATAGCTCTGATTATACTAACGAGATAAAAGTATTTCTAATATTTCATCCAAATAATAAAAATAATAAAAAACTAATATTATAGTTTTTTTTATTTTTTTATTTATAAGTTTGTCATGTCTATTCTTACTTTTTGTTTCTGTTATGTCCTGTGTAAGTTCAATAAATACTTTTCTTTCTTTCTTTCATCCGTTAAGCCGGTTTTGCGTGAAAGAGTAACAAACATCAGTTCATCCATCCATCCTCACAAAGTTTCGCATTAATAATGTTAGTAGGATATAGTAGTATGAGAGCAGTGGTGGCCCAGTGGTGGCGGCCCCGACTTACGAACGCGGAAGTCGTGGGTTCGAACCCAGACAGGCGCATTACTTTGTGTAATTTATTTCATCACCACTGCTCCCAAAACGGTGAAGGAAAACATCGTGAGGAAAGCGGCATGTCCTAGAACCAAAAAATTCGAAGACATGTGACATCTACCAATCCGCACTGGGCCCGCGTGGTGGATTTATAGCCCACCCTCTCATAGAGAGGAGGCCTGTGTCCCAGCAGTGGGAACATTAGTAAGCTGATGATGAGGATAGTAGGATTTCCCCACCATTTCAAGCATCTATTCTAGAAGTCAGTTCAATAGACAAAATTAAAAGATCATTGACCTTTGCCGCTAGACTTTACAAATTATTTACATTTTTTTAAATCTATATGCACGGCAGCAATGAAATCGCCGTTTATGTAGTTCAAATATAATGATGTCTTGTTTGCACACGAAATATTTTTGCTTAGATAATTCCAAAATGTTTAATCGGAATATCTTCAAGATAATGTTGGCGCGTTCTTAATACCAAGTTATATAGTTTCAGTAAACGAGCTATTTTTTCAGCTTAAATTGGCTTAGCCAAAATTAGGAAACGTTCTTAAAATCGCGAAAAGCCCGCCAGTTAATTGCTACTGTTATAGGGCAATTAAATTAAATTTTACGGAACCCAAAACGGAATTAATTAAAAAAGGAATATTGGATAGGAAACAAGCGCCAATAGCTGCCGCAAAATTCTAATTTTCTTACGTTTTTTGCAATTTGGGTCAGTAACAGGCTGTGTGTTGAACATAATATAATTCGCGACTGTAACACCTTTGTGTTTACAAAATTATATAATTAAAATCATCAATACAACCCTGTGAATTCATTCTATGACTAATTCATAAAAAAAAACATTAATTCAGTTATATTGAAGCAATCCATTAAGGCGATTAAAGGAGCTAAATTAGCAACTCTATTTGTGGTGGTTCTAACTTTGAAATACTATTAGAATAAAGTTCTAATCCGCTTGCACTACAAAGTGGTTGTTACGTCAGTGACTGCGGGCCGAATAGTGCGAAATGAGTGTTTTATTGCGATTTACAAAAAATCTATTGATTGAATTAAAAAAAGTAAAACACTATGATGCTAATATGTTGCTTGTAGAATTATTTGCCAAAAAATCAGAATGATTGCATGTATTTCAGTATGGTTTTTACTCGTTATAAGAAATTTTTAGAGATGAGTCCGTGATTTTTTTTATCAAGTAAATTTAGTTTTATTATGTTTTCAAAACACTGTCATACTATTTATAGCATATATCCTGAAGAATATCATATATTTTTCTGGTTTTGTTTATTGCAGTGAATCATGTGCTTTTTTGTATTATAAAACTCGCGTTTAGCTCTTGTAGTCGCCTTAATAGATTACATGTACAGGGGAAACATAACTAGCGAAAATGTAGATGTACTATTAGTTATGTCTGTGCCTAACTATTAGGGGCTTACGATCGTGATCCTTTGCCTGCCTTTCCCCAAGTTTTATTGGGGTCGGCTTCCAGTCTAACCGGATGCAGCTGAATACCAGTATTTTACATGGAGCGACTGCGTATCTGACCTCCACAACCCAGTTAGTACTTGGTAAAACGATACCCCTTGGTAAAACTGATTATCAGACTTTTTGGGCCACTGACTACCTGTAACGACTGTCAAAAATCTACAAATGACAGCCGGGACCAACTGTTTAACGCGTTTTCCGAAGGCATGGAAGAAAACTCGGTATGTAATGGGCGGTCACCCATCCACAGACCAACCTAGGCAAGCACGGCTTAACCCAAAGATCAACCCGAGTGGCTGTTATTATTTAGCCACGAGCATTATGATTTGCGACTTTAACACGTATTTATTTTAGAATAATAATCAATAAAATCATCAATACAATCCTCTGAATTCTATGACTATTTTATAAAAAAAAGTCATTAATTCAGTTATATATTAGAAGCAAGTCAAGAGATTAAAAGCTTACATGGGATCATGTACAGATCGTGAAAAGTAAAGTAAATTAACGTAAATAAATTGTCCTACACAATTGGTGTGCAGGAATCTGAAAATAAAATAAGCGCCTATTGGTATTCCCAACTCACCGAACGACAAACATAATTAAACAAAGGTAAATTCTTTACATTCTTAGCCATGCTTACCTCTCACCACTTAAAATTCCAGCCACACCGTGAACCGAAAAAGTTGTTTTTTAAAGTAAACAAAAAATCCCTAGATTTTGCAACGCGACACCAACTTTGTTAATAAGTAAAGTTGCTCAAGTATTCTTAGCTTTGTCAAAGTGAGAGAGAACTTGTATTAATTCTGAGCCGTTCCAATAACTATGCTCTCGCATTAATGAGGATCCTAACTTGAGCCAGGATGTGGGAACTACCACATCATATTCATCATTATTAACTCACGAACTCTGTGCTTCGCGTCTAACATTTATATGACTTGTAGAATAAAGGGTGTAAAACACCTCTTATCGAAGCCGAAAGGCACTTGTTCTCCTCGTCATTGCGATCATTTTTTTGTTCTACACCATACCTAGGAACCTTCTAGTTACGAAGATATTGAGGGTCAAAGTTCCAACTTTTTGACAAGTTTTTTTCAGGGTTCCGTACCCAAAGGGTAAAAACGGAACCCTATTACTAAGACTTCGCTGCCTGTCCGTCTGTCTGTCCGTCTGTCTGTCACCAGGCTGTATCTCATGAACCGTGACAGCTAGACAGTTGAAATTTTCACAGATGATGTATTTCTGTTGCCGCTATAACAACAAAAACTAAATATAGTCAATGGTACGGAACTCTTCGTGTGCGAGTCCGACTCGCACTTGGCCGGTTTTTTTTTTTAATACAAGTTTTTAATGTATGATTTTTACATTAAACACCTCCACGACCCCCGCACTATTCAATCCATCCATCAGCACAATGTTTTGAGTGTGTTACATTGAGCCCAAAAAAAAAGTCGTTTCCCAGCAATAATTTTTGCGTAAAGTTACTTAGTTTGATTTACAGAATGCTTGGTTGACGGCTTCGTGATGAGGTCTTTTACACCCTGTATAGTTATGTGGATAGTTACTTCAAGTGGAATATGATAATATGTTCAAGTGCATGTGAAATTTATGTTTGTGAATATATAAACATAACATAACATCACGCCTGTTAACCCCGAAGGGTTAGGCAGAGGTGTACGTAATTTAATAGTACACCCACATTTTGCCAGTTATTTTTTAAGTCCCATGCAGTGGGTACGAAACTATTGCGATCAACCGGGCTTACATCTCCGTGGCTGCTTCTGAGAAATTCCTGATGGAAAAACCCAATAACACTTTGCCCGACCTGGGAATCGAACCCAGGACCTCATGCTGAGCAGACGCGCTTTCGAGCATTAGATAAACCAGGCAGTCATTTAAATAACACATGGTTGCAATAAAACATGAAAAATCACACAAACACACACACATGAAACACACCACACAACACACACACTGCCCTGTTTGTGTGTGTGTTTCACTGTTCACATCAAACATGTGAAATATAATACTGAAAAATCATAATCAGTATTTCATTTCAGATGTTTGATACCTTGACGTTAAAGCGAGGTCAGTATAGCGCCCCGGAATCTGGATTTATGGCCGTTTGATGGCAATACGCGCGCCCCCTAATACTGCGGCTTTAATATAACCGGTGGAAATACCCTATAGGAAATACAAGTTTCATGTTATGTTGCTAAAACCAGTTATCTGGGTCTGGTTGTTTGTGTATGTAAGTTTAAATGTTTGTAAACGCACCCACGATACTGGAGATTTTTTTGGTGAGATATATAATGGGGTAGATGACACATTAAGGGCTATATATCCCTCAAATGGCTTAGCATGACCCTCCGTTACGCCTAACATACTGCAGCATTAATTTTGAATTAAATACGTGGTAAACTTGAGGATTAATGCTAAGTCCTATGTGTGACGAAAATACGATTCAATAAACTTTTCGCGATAGAAAAAAAATCCAAAGTTACCTCCAAATCGAACAATAAACCGCTGGTATTCAAAAAGTACTTCAAATTAGATCACGAAACTTTGCATACTAACTGAACTCACTATAAAGCAGGTTTTATGTGTTTTACTTTTTTAGTCCTATCAATAGATTTTTTGTAAATCGCAAAAAACCACTAATTTCGCACTATTCGGCCGCAGTGACTGACGCGATGACGTAACAACCGCTTTGTAGTGCAAGCTGATTAGAACTTTATTCTAACAGTATTTCAAACGAAGTTTGAACCACAACAAATAGAGTTGCTAATTTTAGTGTTAGAAGGGCCTTAATCAATTGAGATACTTTTTAAAAGCTGTAAAAACGCGGTTCTCTCATAGATGTTGTATGGCAATAGCCAACTGTGACGTCACTGTTTATTCAACTCAATGACTCAACTTTTTTTTTTTTTATTTAATTGTTTTTTTTAGATATTAGTGTCTTGGAATTATTGTTTTATGGTTTCATCTACCCTAATCGACCCACCATCTTCTATGAGGTCTGCCGCGACGCATTCTGGCTGCGTCAGGGCTCCAACGACCAGTGGATCAATTAACCATGGATAGAAACAATTGGAAGTCATGGGGAGAGGCCTTTGTCCAACAGCGGGATAAAGCAGGCTAACAGCATCAGTAATAGTTGTTTAGCAATGTAGGTATGTGTGGTGGTGGTGGTGGTGGTGGTGGTGGTGTAGTTGTGTAGGTATGCGGTGTATGTTTGTTGTGTAGGTTGGACTAACAAATGCTAGCTCGTATATCATTGTGGCTAATGAACCTAACCTAACATTTGAATTCGACATTATCGTAACTTGCAGCTGTTATTATATGTAAGATAATTTTTCGTGGAAATACAAGTTATTTTAATTAAAGTTCACCGTGAAATGAAACATCAAATTGATTAGATAGAACGGGAAGTTAGAGGAGTGAATGGAAGGAAGAATGGGGAGTGAAAGGAATGGCGGAATGAGATAACGTAACATAACGACGACGTTAGAAATAAAATAGTACATTTTGATACAAGTGGAGAAAGTTTGTTATTGCATTCGAGCCGGAATTATAACACACGAGCCGTAGGCGAGGGTGTTTTTGAGCCGAGAATTGCAATAACAAATGTCCACGTGTATCAAACGACGTTTTTCAATACACTTTTGAAGAAATAAAATAAAATAATGAAAAATAATTTTGTCACGAAGAAACTCTGATTTTCATTTTCTTTTTTTTTCGCGCTTTGGTTTCGCCAGGTTGAAGGAGAGGCAAAGGTATGAAGCCGTTAAACAGCCTAATATAAAAAAATGATCTATTTTATATTTTTGAATTAAGAACACAAATAAATGTTAATTTGTGTATAAAAGTAACTATTAGTTTCATGTCATGTTTATGATCATGTTTATCTATGATATTCTATTTATAAACACAATTTGTATATTCAAAAAATATTCATACCACAAAGACGCGTAGTGCTTTGCCGAACTTTAAAAAAAAAACATTCACCTCAGACTATAGGCATTGAACCAATTTGGACTTAGTATAGGTATAGTTATCTGTGGCAATTTTCATTCCCGCACACGTGCGGGAAAGTGGAAAAAATTGCACGCGTGTGAAATACATTGCATGTTGTGCCTAATCGTAGTGCGTTATGGAACAGTTTTCGAGGAAGTGTATTGAAAAGTATTTTTTGTGTGTAACGAGCCGAAAAATTAACGAAGAAAAAAAGAAAAACTGTTTCTCTCATCACACCCCCTCTCCCACATATATATGTTAGTTATAGTTTACATAGAAGCATTAATTATACAATTGTTTAAGAAATAACACTACTGCACCCAAATGTACACTTTTGTAATACCTACTTCTATATCTACACTAATATTATAAAGAGGAAAGATTTGTATTTTTGTGTGTATGTTTGTAATGAATAAACTCAAAAACTACTGCGTCGATTTAAAAAATTCTTTCACCATTAGAAAGTTACATTCACCTTCAGTAACATGGGCTATATTTTATCCCCGTACTCCCACGGGAATGAGAACTACGTGGGTGAAACCGCGTGACGTCCGCTAGTTTGAAATAATTTATTCATATTCTATTCTTAATGTCACTCCGTGTGATAAAGTAAGTCCTGCTTAAAGTAAAGCGAAGCTGGCATTTTAGATCCTCTTTACCAAATTCATAATCTGCCTAGCCTTTTCCCAACTATTGGGGTCGGCTTTCAGTCTAACTAGATGCAGCTAAATACCAGTATTTTACATGGAGGTGCTGCCAATCTGACCGCTATAACCCAGTAATGGGTAATACGATACCCATGGTTAAACTGGTTGTTAGACTTTCGGGCCACTGAGGACGACTAACCGCATGTATGTATTTGTAATCACGTTCTCGAAAACAGCTTCAACGATTTCGATGAAATTTGCAATAAGGGAGCAAAAAAAAAACATGCGGAGCAGTCTTGGGGACTGCCGATAGAAGTGAAAACTAACTTGTAAATTGTATCGTCGAACTGTGCATGTTGTTTTTTAGGGTTCCGTACCCAAAGGGTAAAAACGGAACCCTATTACTAAGACTTCGCTGTCTGTCTGTCACCAGGCTGTATCTCATGAACCGTGACAGCTAGACAGTTGAAATTTTCACAGATGATGTATTTCTGTTGCCGCTATAACAACCAATACTAAAAACAGAATAAAATTAATATTTAAGGGGGGCTCCCATCCTGCCGGGGTTGCGGGACTATTCGAAAGAGATACCGTGGCCCCGGAACACAAAGGGCGATGAAGGAACATGGATGGGTTTTAGTCAGTAAAAGTCTGACACTCCCTCCTGCTCCGCCCAGAGCGGGAGGGGTTATTTGATGATTTCCCATCCGAAAAAAAAAAAAAAAAAAAAAAAAAAAAAAAGGGGGGGCTCCCATACAACAAACGTGATTTTTTTGCCGTTTTGTCTAATGTATAGATAATGGTACGGAACCCTTCGTGCGCGAGTCCGACTCGCACTTGGCCGGTTTTTTTTAATTGTTGTGTTCATTTTCTATTACTGCTAGGGGTTGTGCCCCGCGCACGCCTAGTAGTGCTACGCCGTAGTGGATCGGCTACGAGTGCTACGAAAATCGAACGTGACGGTCACGCGAGTTCCATGACTTTTGTTCGCCCAAAGAGGGCTCAACGCGCCTAAAGAAGTTTTCAATTCAAAAATTGATTTAGCTAGGCCTCCCAGTATTTTCACGGCATTTTCACCCAAGCAGAGCTCATTCGACCAGGTTACCATATAAGTATGAGCAATTTCAATTAACAATAACAATTTCCAAGCTCTAGTTTTTCAAACAATAAATCATTGCAGTCAAGAAATCCTGGTGCCTTGGATTTCTCAGCCCTGACTTACAAACTTTTCGCTCCGCAGCGGAGCAACTGTCAAACTTTGACAACCGTACGGAAGTCGCACTTTCGCAAAATAAGAATTGAACTCTCTAACTTTGCTGTACGTTAGCTATTTCTTTTTGTTTTTTTTCTTTAGATTTTCTTCGGGTAATAAATGTGTTGGATGTTTATAGGCGTTTTTAAGTGCATTTCAAGTAACAACAAGCAGAATAGAACGTTTTTTTTTTATAAGTTACTCAATTAGGTAAAACCAATGAATAATATAATAACATATTATGTACAGAATTTCCTCCGTGCCTCGGAAAGCACGTTATCCCGGCTGTCATTTGTAGATTTTCGGCAGTCGTTACAGGTAGTCAACTTGTCTTACCAAGGGGTATCGTATTGCCCAGTACTTGTGAATTGGGTTGTGGAGGTCAGATAGGCAGTCGAATCCGTGTAAAATACTGGTATTCAGCTGCATCCGGTTAGACTGGAAGCCCACCCCAAAATTGTCGAGAAAAAGTTCGGTTAGGTTTCGCTTATTTTTAGTAATTTCGGGCTCAAGACCGTATGAGAAAAATATTGCTTTAGGAACCCACGCAGATTCTACTTAATATAATAAAAAAAACATCTTCCCTCCACACGAAAATTAATCCATTTCACAACAACAACGCCAAAAACCCAATTTCTTTACTCACTAAAAGGAAAAATACGCACACGAGAAAACAGACGCGTAACTTACTCTTTTCGACGCCATTTCATTGGACACGAGAGAGAAATAAAAGAAACGCTGTTTGCCCAGAGGGGATATAAAAGGAAGAACCCAATATTGGCTTTATCACTCATATGGTAACAATGGAGTGATTGATAACAAATTGTTGGAACGTTGGCTTGGGGGCATGTGTCACAAATATTTGGATAAGGATTTAATTTGGCGTAAGTCCTTGTCGAGTTTGTATATACATAGTAAGTTTATTATTAATTGGGGTAGTTGTTATGTTAGTTAGTTGACGAGTGTGAACGTAGATAATATTGTAACAGGCTTATGCCCGCGGCATCGTCTGCGTGGTGTTCCGTTACCGAGATAAGAAGTATTCTATTTATCGTGTGGTGTGGTTAGTGGTATCAAAGTTTTCATACCACCCGTGGGCCTCTGATTTGAGTTTACATTCCACCAAGAAATATCTCTCAGGCATGCTGGTTTCCTCACGAGGTTTTCTTTCACCGAAGCAAGTGATAATTTCACAATACGCATAGTATGTATTATGTACATATTATTATGCGTTCGAAGTGAGAAGTGGTGGCCCAGTGGTGGCGGACCCGACTTACGAACAGTAAGTCGTGGGTTCGAACCCAGACAGGCGCATTACATTGTGTAATTTATTTCATCACAACTGCTCTCAAAACGGTGAAGGAAAACATCGTGACGAAACCGGCATGTCCTAGAACCAAAAAATTCGAAGACATGTGACATCTACCAATCCGCACTGGGCCCGCGTGGTGGATTATAGCCCATTCCCTCTCATAGAGAGGAGGCCTGTGTCCCAGCAGTGGGAACATTAATAGGCTGATGATGATGATTATTATGCGTAATTATTATTATTATTTTGTTGTTCTTTATGTTTCTTCTCATTTAAACCTTACACGCAGGTCGGAACCAAGGATGTAAGGTGAAATTTAAATAGAGAAAGTGGATGATAATGTAGCTGAAGTCAGAAACTTTCAGGTGATTCGACAGGTGTTGAGAATGGTGGCTTTTTGCAGCATGTAAAGTGTGTGATTCGGCATCTATAGAGTGTTTCTTTTATAATTATTATTATCACAGTATTACGTCGAAGGTATGTCCCGTTGAAATAGGAATCAGCCGAACAAGTGCAAATCGAATAAAGGATCTTTCGAAGAAGGGATCTGTCAAAGTAGTATTTTTCGAAGGGGTGTGTTGTCGAAGTATGTTCTGTCGAAGCAATGAGTAGTCGAACTATTATTATTCGAAATTGAGACCGTGTCGAAATAATTTACTGTCGAAATTCAGGATGACACTCCGTGCGTTACATATTACTCGTGAGGTTTTTGCGTGTCAGCAAACGAAATTACATACACAAATTAATTGTGTTGATATTTCAACTTTGATTGGAATTTAAAATGAAGCCATCACCCTAAGTCTAACTGCTGTAAGGCTCCACTATAACACAGTACCTATAGGTCGCGGCACGTAACTCTAGCGCTGAACGAAACGTCGATGGGATAGCTGCGCATGTTCTACGACTGGAGAGCCAATCGGCGGCGGCGCAACGCACGCCCCAAGACATTCTTATTTTTTACTTCTGCGCAATAACGGTCAACGCTAGAGTTTCGTGCCGCGACTTGTTTATCCTTACTTACCCTAGACCCTACTAATAAGTTATTCATCATTATTCTCTTGCCCTTATCCCAATTCATTTCTGGTCAGCGCAGCATATCTTCTTTTTCCATACTTCTTTATTACTCATCTTATTATAAGACACGTCCGTTTGTGCCATATCATCCTTCAAACAGTCCATACATCGTTTCTTTGGTCTTCCTCTACTCTTATACCATCCCACATTCATGGCATACTCAAAACTCTCCTCACGATATTTTCCTCACCAGGACAACCGATTACCACCACGTTTACTCATGAGTTATTTTTATATTATACTCGTTTTGTCTTTTAAAGCTGTTTCTTTGGTCTTCCTCTACTCTTATAATTACCATCCACATTCATTCTCAAAACTTTCCTCACGACATTTTCCTCACCACGACAACCGATTACCACCACGATTAGGACAAAACGTGTATAATATAAATAACTCAGAGTTATTTTTAAATTGTACTCGTACCTATTGTCCTTTAGAGCCAATGTAAAAGTTTTTATGAATTAATGTAAAATTTCGAAAGGAAAAACCACAGCAAAACCACCGCATCGACACGATTACCTATGTAACCAGTCTATTAATGTTTTTGAAGAGGAAAACGTTATCCAGTGTTACCATTTTCGTCCGTCGAGTAACTTATAAACCAGTCGTGACGCTACGACCTATCCTTGCTGCAGTTGCGGTTTTCTTTGGAAATCTACCTCTATGGCAATAATAACAAACTAGTTTCGGCCCGATGGTAGTTAAAAATAACATTATAATATCACATCTAATCCTTGAAGGCAGGGGCATTTCGTGTTCCAGTCCCATGTATGTCCCCGTTGCCATTATCTGGGTACAAATCCAGACTCCGTAGCTGCTACTGAAAAAATCCTGATGAAAAACCCAATAATACTTTGCCTGACCTGGGAATTGAAGCTAGGACATCATGCTCAACAGGAGTGCTTGCGACAATATTTTGTTATTTTTTGTAGGTGTGCATTACAATAACACTAATGACCCTATCAATTATGTCGTACAAAAACAATGTTTTCGATAGTTTATGTCAGTCCCATAAGTCATTCTGCCTATGTCAGTCCGCTCTCAAAACGTTGAAGGAGAACATCGTGAGGAAACCGGCATATCCTAGAACCAAAAAATTCAAAGATATGTGACATCTACCAATCCGCACTGGGCCCGCGTGGTGGATTACAGCCCGTTCCCTCTCATAGAGAGGAGGCCTGTGTCCCAGCAGTGGGAACATTAGGCTGATAATGATGATGATGTCAGTCCCATATACACGGCATAATGGACTCTTCACGAAGCCGGCAACCAAGCATTCTGTAGATCAAACTAAGTAACCCTACGTAAAAATTATTACTGGGAAATGACTTTCTTTTTTTGGAGTGTAAAATCATGTTTTACGGTAAAACTCAATGTAACGTACTCAAAACATTGTGCTGATGCATGCATTGTAGGGGTCATGGAGGTTCTCAAAGTAAAGTTCGTTTAGTTCGTTAAAAACTTGTATTAAAAAAAAAAAACTTGGAACTTTGACCCCCAATATCTGCGTAACTTGAAGGAAAAAAATTATCACATTTCGCTTTTGTTAAGGGGTCTTTTACACCTATTATTTTTGTTTTCTCTATTAATAACTGATAGAACGTCCCTCTCTCTCACTCTCTCTATTTACCTCTTTCCCTCAGACATTCCTACAAAACGTAAAATTCAAGCCTTCATTAAAATCCCGAAGACAAATAGCACTCCCCGATTTACTGGTATAGACAGTAAGATTTAACAGACTGAGAACAAAAAGAGCGAGTCGAGTGACTGGCCCACTATGCTGGCCCATGCTGGCTCGTCTCACAATGGCGCCAGGCCACTGAGAGCCAGTGCCAACACGTGCAATGAACGATTCTATGGGATATTGGCTCCTACTATGAACCAATAGATTTCCAGCGTAGGTAAGTGAGATGAGATGTGTTCGAGATCTAGGCTTACATATTATTATTATAGCAGGTAGTTAATAGATGAAAAATTTCGCTTTATCTTCGTTTAAGCCTGTTCTTATGTGTTATTCTTTAAACTTTATTTCGTGAACTCCACTCATTAAATGCTCATAAGTTCATAAGTTAGGTTAGTGCCTAACCTTCGAGTTTTTATGCCTCCCAGGGGCCTCCGAATTGGCTGTACATGCCGTCGAGAAATATCTCTCAGGCATGTTGGTTTCCTTACGATGTTTTCCTTTACCGAAGCAAGTGATAATTATACAATACGCACATTGAATCCTAAAAGTCAGAGGTGCGTGACTCAACTAAATAACAATTAATATGTACTTAATTCGCACTCACTTGTTTTTTTTTATTATTGCAATAAACTAGCATTGTAATATTATAGCAAATCTTCTTTCTTACTTCATTTTCAAAACAGACGTTAGACAGGTTATTTTTTTTAACTAAAAGCAAGTTGAAGATCCATTTGCCACATATCCCACGCCGTAATAAAAACATTCCAAATGGGCCGTGGGCTTGTGGGACGAGTTGATCGAGATTGATTGTTGATCACAATATTATTTCAGCTTACTGTACTCTAACTTTTGTTTTCTTGTGGTCCCAAAATACCACTCAAAAATATTTAAGGGGAATCCGGGACCGCGGTCCTGGTCCCGAAAGCCCGACCCTTCCAAAAACTCAAAGCTTCCACTGCATTTTTCAAAAGATTAAACTATTCTTACGTTATCACTTGCATTCTAGGACAGTTAGTAAGGCCACTAGAAAACAATTTCAGGAGGTAAAGTTGGCAACAGACTGCGCTTAACGCCCGGTGCATTGATTATGCATTAGGACCAACAGCCTCGAGAAAAAGTGCCGAAGGACCAACCTTTATTGAAAACGTTTTGTATTACAGGGAGTCTTATTGAAGCAGTTTTATTAAGGCTTAGGGTCTTCGTCCACGGTGACTTTTAGAACGCATAGCACAGTATCTTGCTGAGTGGTAACCAGCTTGTCGCATTCACGACGTGCAAGTTGTCAACTACACTAGTCTGCAAAAATAAGTAAGTATCACACTTTTAAAATTTCATTTTTTTCTAAAATCTATAGAAGTCAGAGATTTAAAATAAAAAAAGTTTTATAGCAATATTTTTTCACCTTTAGTAGTTTTTATGTACAAAATTAAATTCTTTTTGGAGTCCTTTTTGTTTCGAAAGTATCTTGTGTACTTAAAAAGTTATTGCTATTTTAAAAGTGTGATACTTATTTTTGCAGGCCAGTGTATTTTTGTTCCGTCCTGTTGTATTTTTAAATATTTGTCACGCGTTATATGTTTTTTGTTTATTTTTTTTTTGCCATTTTATATGCGCGTCGTGTCCCTGCAGCAAATAAATATTTTTTCTTTCTTTCATTTGCATTTTAACGTGTGACAGAAGCCATGCAAACGCGCGAGTGATACGCGACAGAACCGGCGACGGAATCGCGGTCGTTTTGCGTTGCGTCGCTGCAAAAACCTAGGATTGTCGCGCGTTAGTCGCATTTGCAATGCGCGACAGAAGCGTTGAAAACGCGACTGAGACGCGTCAGCATCGCTATAATAGTAACGACACAGAATCAAGGAAAGGTGGGTGAAGGACCAGTCATGCGCCATTACATTATGGATACACGAAGCAACTTTTAAAAGTAATTTCCTCCTACTGTGTTGGTTAATGTTTTTAACTTTCTCGATCATAGTATTTTGGAAGACAGACTGTACCGTTGTGAAGCCGCTATTTCACGAGAAAATCGCTTCTGAATGTTGCTTAAGGTTATACATTTTATTACTCGTGACTGTACACACAGCCTGCGACAGGATCGCTCCTACATCACTGCAAAAAGTCGCGGTGAGCGAGGGCCCTAAACCTGGAACAAAAATGGAGAATGCAAATTGAGCAGTAAAGGCTTTTATGGCCGTGTGTTTAGACCTTGTTTGTATAAGCCGAATCTCGCATAAAGTTTCCTCGATTAAAGTGAGGATACTCAACCTTTTTTTAAGCTGAAGCTACGTTATGCGAGTTTTGGAACAAGGACCATTTTTTGACAAACAGCGCATATTTTGTCTTGCAGGGCTTAAATTATACAGCTGTCCCTCCGCTTCCGCCTTAGAGTTGTTTTTATTACAAATTATTTCGTATTACTAAAGTTTTGATAGCAGAAAGATGCTTGAAAACTTAATTACATTGCCTTTGACTGTATACGTAGAGTGCAGTTTTGTTTGCGCGCATAATAATTATATTTTTCTTGCAGATTTAACGTAAAAAAACCGTAAAAGTGCGAGTTGAACTCGCGTGGAGAGGGTTCCGTACAATGCCAAATTCTTAGAATGAGTTTACCACTTTATTTCCAATTGATAGAATTCTTATAAGTTTTCCTGTAATCTACACGCAATGAATTTTGTATTTTTTTTATTTTTTTATTTTAGGCTCAGTAGTTTCGGAGATCAAGGGGAGAAAATTGACAATTTACGTCTTCTTTCTTGAATAAAATCAAAACTATTTATTTCATAATAATAACAAACATATATTTGAAATCATCATAACGAGCCCTTTCATTTGATATATGACACGGTAAGCTTTCCATCTGCAAAACTTTTTTCTTTTATTTTGTTATTTGTGTCCCGAAAATAACCATTATTAAAAAAAAAAAAACCTCGCACATCTGTGTTTGGGTCATAGGATTACACTATCCTACCAAATGTCACCTGATTTAGTCCAGTACATTCGGAGCAAAATGGCTGTAACAGACGGACGGACAGACAGACAGACACACGAGTGATCCTTTAAGGGTTCATTTTTGTACGGAACCCTAAAACACATAGGAAAAATAAGCAGTAAGTAAGGTCTGTGGCATTTTACAAACATTATTATCTTCCTTTTCTCTCACATTTCTTCTTCATTTCTCCTTTTGCAGGTCAGCTGGCAGACATGTCTTACGAAATAAGCAGTACCTATGTACTCAAATATTATATGTTATTTTCCTGTGTTGTCTACTATGTGAACATAAATAGTAAAATAAATAAATACATGTTTTTGTTTTTCGTTTACACATAAATATGTGAAAAAAGACTAGCAGCGTACAAAAACTTAGGAAAAAAAGGTGAACAAAATATGTCGTTAACAATACATCTGAAACATCTCATAGAGCTCGAACAATGGTGATAGAGGGGCGCTGTTGGTAAATAAGTACTCAAACTCAAAGCACTTGTTTTAATTAGACCATTAGGCACTTTTGAATTTCAAAAAAAATAATAAAAGAAAACGAAGCAACAGTCACAAGGAATAATAACTTGTGAAGTTGTACAAGAAACTCCATGGACACTCTTTTAAATCAAAATATTTTTACAAGATCTTGGTTACATCATTCATGTTGAGATTGTACACTCAATATATATGTGAGAACGATGTAGAAAGACGTACGAGGCCCTACTATCTAACGTTTCGTCCGTTTATTCGGATCTACCCGTCTCTCTCACTCGCACTCATCTGCAGACGTGCCCGAGAGAGACGGATAGATCCGAAAATACGAACGAAACGTTAGAGTGTAGGGCCCCTGTTTGTGAAATTATTTAGTTATATGTACCGAAAAAACCAAGATGGCGTCGCTTTACTAAACTCGTATCTCAACTAGTATACGGTTGTAAAGATGAACGCGGTCTAGAAGATCTTTTAATTTAATACACTATACCTGAAATTAATCTTAACGTTTTATTTAATCTCCCCAGACCGGGGTAAAGACCCTTTCTAGAACATTCGTGACTGGCATTTTCTGCCGAACTTGGCAATGGATGGGACGTGCGTACCTTCGGAGTTTCGGACATGGAAGGTTGCCAGTATTTGGGAGGGACGTGGCTAGTATTTGGGAGACATGAATGATCATTTAGCTAGCCGCTTGGCGATAGGAAATGTGGCCACGTAAACAAGATTGTTAGAGACGTTGTAAGTAATTGAAATTTAAGTTGGCATGGATTTAGTGAGGAAGTAAAATGTACCTGACTGGATAGAGAATCTTGTTTGTGAATTAATTTAAAATTTAATCGTCTAGATATAAACCGGTAATCAGCTGCCTGCCTGTCAGTGGACCGAAAGTCTGACAATCAGTCTTACCAAAGGGGTTTTTGTTACCCAATACTAACTGGGTTGTGGAGGTCAGATAAACGGTACAACAACAACAACAGCCCATAACGTCCACTGCTAGACATAAGCCTCTCCCATGATGGGAGGAATTTGCCGTAATCTCCACGCTTTGCAGGCGGATTGGAGATCGCAGTGATGAAAGACTAACAGAAAACGCTGCTACCCATTCTATGGTCTACGGCGGAACACGGTGTTTTGCCTCAGACATTAGTCGCCTTATACGACACCCGTGAGTGTAATGGGTTGGTTCTATTCTACTCTGCCGGATACCACACGGCTGGTAAACGGTAGCTCCATGTAAAATACTGGTATTCAGCTGCATCCAATTAGACTGGAAGCCGAAACAACTTAGTTGGAAATAGGCTTCGCAGGTGATGATGATCAATTTATAATTTAGCGACGAAGACAATGGTGTCGATTCTGTTGTGCACAAACTAAACTTATTTTAGGCTATTGCTATCTTTTTCTCTATAATAAAACGAGAAAGAGACGGACGTAATTTAGAGCTGTCAAATTTAGTTGGAACTAATCTATACTAATATTAGAAATCTGCAGTGTTTGTTTGTTTGTTTGTTTGAACGCGCTAATCTCTGGAACTACTGGTCCGATTTGAATGATTCTTTCAGTGTTTTGTAGTCCATTTATCGAGAAAGGCTATAGGCTATATAACATCACGCTGCGACCAAAAGGAGCGGAGCATAAATGAAAAATATTGCAAAAACGGGGAAAAATGTATTCCTTTTGTGAGCTGTTTCTCTTTTATGTGACGCAGACGAAGTTGCGTGGGTCAGCTAGTATTTCTATACAAATGAAGGGTGCACGTAAAAACATGTCGACTAAAAACACGGTGAAGCGCAAGGCTAGTTTGACACTCTAACTTAGTTCATAGCTATAGCCGTCCTTTTCTCGCACTGCCTTTTAGTAAAGGATAGCAATAGCCTAAATTAAGTTTAGTTTGTGCACAACAAAATCGTCACCAATATGGACGATAGCCATAAAAACTAAAGTGGGCTAGAACCAGAAGATTTAGTTTTATAGAACAGTGATTATTAATAAAACTGAGTGAATTATTAATAAAATCGTAATAACAGATTTGATGGCTGTCTGCCAAGTTCTGCCACGCTTTAACGTTTTATTAATAAAACAATAACCTGAAATCTGGTCTAAAAATGGCTTAGGAAAACATCGTAAGGAAACCGGCATTTACTAGAACCGAAAAACTAGAAGACGTGACATCTACCAACCCGGATTTATCCCGTAAATTACGGTCAGTTGGGATCCCACAGAGAGGAGGATAATTCTTATTTTGAATCATATTCCACCGGTTTTTTTTTTCACTTCCTGCCTAGTTATAGAATTCATCGAACTCGTCGTTGCGCTTGCCTTTCGCTGCATTGCGCATGAGGAAATAAAACAAATCAAATTTATTGGACATATCGTTCCTGAAATAATTTCTGGTGCTGGTCATCTTAATAAGATAGACTGCGGGCCTAAAATGGCCTCTCTATCAGAATCGTAATATGAACCACGGTAAAAATTTAAAATTCTTTAACGAGATTCTTATTATGATTCTGCTAAAGCGGCTATTTTAGACCCCCTGAATTCACCCCATCAGTCTGCAGGGGGTTGTCCCTTACACCCTGTATTATGTTCCTAACCTCCAAGTTAACAAGGACAACATTGCCTAAGTAAGCAACATCTAATTCTGCACTAAAAATAAAAACAATGGCTGCATTCTGTTCACTGGACGTCCATTCGGAGAAGTTTTAATTTGTTTGCTCAACTCTTGTTCAATCCAGTTGAAAGCTTACGTAGTGTACGAGTGTCTACTCAAACAAGTAATTTGGTATACAGGCTGCAACTTGCAGCTACGGTAACAATGTTGAGTGCACTGAGTGGTTGATTCTTGTACTTACATCATTCTTGACCGCTATAATAATAGCGGCCCAGTTAAAAGAATGATTTGGTTGCATCTTACACGCATAGGACACATAGAGATAGTATAATAGTGTGTGTTAAGAAAAAATTGTATATAAGCAGAGCATTTTGTAAATAAATTAGATTTGAATTTTATATTCTTGTCTCATTACCCCTCACTGTGGCCGAGACACCTTTAGCCATCTCTGATCAGTCTCGTGAGTCTGCGGGACTGGCAGTGAGTGTACCCTTCCCGAACCTGGTATTCCTGTCTACTATCCGTCTGTAACCTTAGGTCGCATGGTGCAGACATCCTGAACTTATTTATATATTTATTTATCACACACTAGGCATATGGTAGGTTAGGGCTGTAGGGCTTATAGGGCTTAGGGTCGTAGGGACTGTTAGGCTTGTAGGTCTTCGTAGGTTCCTTTAACTTATCATATATTTTCATGTACCGTCGAACTCAGACCAGACCAATGGTCGCACACCACGACTATCACTGCTGCAATATAATATAGCTAATTTATATGGCTGATAGCGATATACTCCGGACAACCCTTTGATAGACTGAAGGAACTTAATATAAAAAGGCAATAGCAATTTACTATAGTGCAACCCGATCAAGAGTGGCAGTCAATAGAAAATATTTTTCCAGAATCAACTCCCAATTGTAACGGCAGGTTGAAGTTTGGATGCTAACAAAACCACGGACAATTCCTACACAGTACAAATGTACCAACAAATTACGGTGCTGTTACGTTCTACACAATGTAGCTTCGTGGACGTTTCAACGGATATTTTTTGTGTGTCCATGTCCTGCCAACGAAAAGTTAGTCGGCACCTAATACCGGTCTTTCGACGACACATGTCCGAAATACAAACGTAGCTCGTTCCTGAAATAAAAGAAAGAGTGCAAACGAAGCAGATTTTCGCTCCGCCAATCGAAATAATCAACGCTTCCGCTTTCCTGGCTGAAAGTAAAATAAATATCTGGATGCTTGAAGTTTTCCGAGGAAATCTAAATTGCAAGTTTTAATTCTTTAAAGCGGTTATTGCAAAATTTTGCTACGCTATTTACTGTTATATTTTACTTTATGGTTGCATCTGCGGGTACAGGCTAAAAATACGACTAGTTATCCTTTTTAAGGGATGAAATATCAAATATTCTTCCTTAATTTACACAAAATTTCAAGCTTCTGGACCCACTTATGCTGTGAGTTGTTTATTTGTTCTTCATTTTGCAATCGTTTTAAAGACACTGCCTTGTTCCTGATAGGTACTGGATTCGATTCGTTCGTTCGCTAAACACAATTAGTTAGTTGCAAGACTCGAAATTCTTGGTAAGAATATCTACAACAATATTTTAATAACATTATACAGGTAGGTATAACAGTGAAGCTTTCACAAACATTATTTTATATAAAACGTCTTATTCCCAATCGGGTATCAAAGTAAAATACTTCGCAAAATAATAAAGATTCATATCAGCTCCACACAAAAACAATATCCGTGGTATCATGAAAACTTGGCTTTGTTAAAATAATATACCCAAATATTCACGAGAATCTAATAGGGTACCTACTTTGTATATGAAATTGAATCACTACTGAACATCTCCTATTTATTGGCAGACGTTTCGTGAAATTACTTTTAATATACATCAATATTTTATGAAGAGAGAGAACAAAAAAGCTTTTCTTTAGCTTTTTGTAAAGGAGCTCGTTGTATTGTGTTTGAAACCACGTATATATACTATTACTAGCTGTTGCCCGCGGCTTCGCCCGCGTGAAGTTCGGTAACTGTCCCATGGGATCATACTAAATGCACAAATAGTATCTTACATGTTAATCCAGGTTAAAACTATCTATGTGCCAAATTTCATAATCATCACAATTATAATCATCACAATCACCATCACTGTCACAATTACTATCACAATCACCATCACTATCACCATCATTATTACTGTCACTATCACAATCACAAATCATAATCACTATCACAGTCATTATCACCATCACAATCACCCTCATCGTTATAACAATCATTATCATCGTAATCACTATCATTATCATCGTAATCACAATCATTATCATCGTAATCACAATCATCGTCATCATTATCATTATCACTGTCACTATCACAATCACTATCATTATGGCAATCACTATCACTATGATAATGATGTCTAAAACACAGACAAACATAACATCACGCCTGTACTCCCCGAAGGATTAGGCAGAGGTGTCCCTAATAGTACACCCACATTTCGCCAGTAATGTTCTATCACCATCATTATTACTGTCACTATCACAATCACAAATCATAATCACTATCACAGTCATTATCACCATCACAATCACTATCACAATCACCCTCATCGTTATAACAATCATTATCATCGTAATCACAATCATTATCATCGTAATCACAATCATTATCATCGTAATCACAATCATCATCATCAATATCATTATCACTGTCACTATCACAATCACTATCATTATGACAATCACTATCACTATGATAATGATGTCTAAAACACAGACAAACAACATCACGCCTGTAATCCCTGAAGTGTTAGGCAGAGGTGTACTGAATAGTACACCTACATTTCACCAGTTATGTTTAGGTCCTGTTGGGGCGTAACTCCTAACAGTGAAAATGTTATGTTATGTTGTATAAGAATGTTATGTTGATTGAGTAGACAACCGATTGGTATAAAGGTTTAATTGCTACTAAAAATAACATGTTATAAAGTTCATGTTGGATTAAATAAACTGCAACGTATCACTAAAAGTAGGACAAGTTAGTGGAATGTACAGCGTAGCTCGTACAGGTCCCATGTAATAGGGGGCAAAGCTTTTATCATCAACCGGACGCAAATCTAGACTCCATGGCTGCTACTGAGAAATTTCTGATGGAAATACACAATAACACTTTGCCCGTCCCGGGAATCAAACCTAAGATCTCATGCTCAGCAGTCACGCTTGCAACCACTAGACCAACGAGGCAGTCACACAAGTCAGGCGTGTAGTGGGTTGTCAGGTGTGTTTTGTGAACTAATGAAGATTTAAGACCTGGGACGCTCTCAGTCTACGTGGAGTGACGATCTCCGCAGGGTTACTGGTAGCAACTGAATGAGAGTTGTCGAATATCGAGCTGAGTGCCGTGCATTATGGTATATGCCTGATATTTTTTTATCACTTTAAACAAAGTCAAAGTCAAAACATTTATTGCGAACCAAGTGTACAATGTGGTGTTATGTTGGTACTTATGACATAGCAGCCTTTTACAAGCATTAACAACAAAGCAAACACAGCGTGAGAGCGGCGGTGGCCCAGTGGTGGCGGCTCCGACTTACGAACAGTAAGTCGTGGGTTCGAACCCAGACAGGCCCAGTACTTTGTGTAATTTATTTATTCACCACTGCTCTCAAAAACGGTGAAGGAAAACATCGTGAGGAAACCGGCATGTCCTAGAACCAACAAATTCGAAGACATGTGACATCTATCAATCCGCACTGGGCCCGCGTGGTGGATCATAGCCCATTCCCTCTCATAGAGAGGAGGCCTGTGTCCCAGCCGTGGGAACATTAATAGGCTGATGATGATGATGAAACACAGCGTATTAACATCAGAAATAGCAAAGTGAAATTATTTTTTTAATATCTTTAAAAAATACTAAGTTATAAGCATTTGAAACTGCTGATTAGACGGAGAGATCCGATACAGCGAATGACGTCATTCGCTGCATCGACGTACAAAATCTATACTAAATTCCATTTATCTAGAAAGAGATCTAAAAAAAAGTTTTAATGGTTATAACGTTTGTGTTGTTTGGCCGATTTATGTCTTGTTTTAGCTTTTTGTCATTATTTTTATAGTACTTTAACATTCCGTATTGAAATAAAAAAAGAAAAATTTATGCATTTTCCCTATTGGAGAGGCATTTCCAGCAATGGACTGCTGCAGGCTGATGATGACGGGTATTACTGAAACTGTTAGCCTGCATCCCACTGCTGGGCAAAGTTTTTTCCGCATGACTTCCAGATGTTTTGATCCAGGGCTAATGTGGATCATTGGTCGTTGGTTTTGTCCAACTCGTCCCGACATCTGCAAGGTCGGCCGCGTCCCTTCTGGCTGTGTCAGAGCTCCTGAAAGTGGTTATTTCGGTCCTCAGCTGTGAGTTACTGGTCCATTAAGGTGATTATGAAACCTTCTCTTGTCACTAAAGCGAAAAATCATGGACATGTGCATTCTTCCCATTTTGACCTATGGATCCCAGACTTGGTCTTTGACAAACATTTAAAAGTCCAAACTCAAGGTCTGCAAATGTGCCGCGGGACACGCCCCATGCGTCGGGGGCGACGTGGTGGCCCCCAGCCACCGTATGCGCGGGCCTGTGGACAGAGAGCTATGGGCTAGCTCGCCGTCCGTCCGTCTCATGACGACAGGCCGTGTCAACGGCGCGTTCGTGTTCCACGCGCGCCTCAAAGAGATGTCAGCAAAAGGAAGAGGTTCGCAAGGGCCGATGCCTGCCGGGGTTGCGGGACTGTTCGAAAGAGTTACCGCGGCCCCGGAACACAACAGGCGATGAAGGAACATGGATGGGTTTTAGTCAGTAAAAGTCTGACACTCCCTCCTACTCCGCCCAGAGCGGCAGGAGTCATTTGATGAGATCCTATGCGAAAAAAAAAGGTCTGCCAACGTGCAATGGACGGGTATTCTTTATTTAAAAAAGCTTATTATAAAACTGTAAACATAGAAGATTAATGTTTCTATGCCGTTTAATGACTGTGTGAAATAAGGCTGCCGCAGCAAACAACAGTAATTAATGCTGTTTTAATTAGAGCATTAAATTAACATAATAATGATCGACGTTCTTGTGCGTTAATTACCATCATTTTACATAGTTGCTGTTGGTTTACGTAAAATCTTAAGCCCGCCTGATTTTTTCATGTGCTTGAGTGATGGATGGATCTGCCCTTCAAAAGATGAAATACCCATTTATTTCATTGATTTGTATTGAAACTAATTTTAATTTCATGACAATGAAGTAAAGACTAATCTACATACTTGTTATTATATGTTTTAAAATTATTTATCAATTTCTATAATAGTATATCAGGGTCTAATAATAATATAATAGTATATATTGCTGAACTGGGTCTATTTTTTTTGTCTATTTGGGTCTATTTATCTTATTTTTGTTGAGTTTTTTTTTCTTTTGTATGTTGTGTGCACTTGTCGCATGTACCAAATAAATATGTTTTCTTTCTTTCTATAATTATTTTTTTAAAGTCACGTTTCGTATTTATTCTTTTGAAGTAACTTTGTGTTCGCTTAGTTCTTCTGAACTAAACGATAGCAGTGATATCCTAGTGCTTTATCCGTCGGAATGCCTATCGAATAAAAAAAAAGTTAATTCGCATGCATCTGTATGAAACAAAGGCGAGTCTCTAGTTTGTAAAAAAATCAGACCACGTGAGAAAAACAACTTTGTTCCTTCAAACTTAGTCCGCAATAGCTTGTTCCTTTCGTGTATCTAAAAACCCTTCCTTACAAAGTATCTCAATGCCAAATACTCAACAAGCATAATCGTATGAATCTACCAAAGACTATAAGTCTGTGCCAGAAATGTAGGAAATAAAGGTCAAATACATAATTGAATTAAGTGAAGTGATACTAACATAGTTTTAAGGTCCTTTATACTAACACAGTTTGTATTTTATCACATGTATGTTAGTCTGTAAGGTATTTATCTATGGGCCAAAGTTGCCCGAAAATAAAGGTTTTATTATTATTATTATTATAATTCCGAAAACAGAAATAATGACATAAACTTGTCCCGAAACTACCTTTATCACGATCCTTGACTTTTTCTAGTAATAAAAAACGATTCATAAAGTATTGTCGGGGTACCTACGCAGAGAAATTAAGGAAAGAGCAATGACCTTTAATTCCTACTTATCTTGTGCAGAATTAGCCAAGACCCGTCTAATTTCCGAAGTTCTAACTTATTATTTCTACAACATCTGTATCTAAATACGTGACGCCAAGTGTTTGGTGCCATCTGTGTCGGTACTGTAGACGAAGTTCGCTCATAGCAAGCCGTATTACTGTGCAACGTGGCAAGCCTGCTCGAACTGATATTATATATTGTTTGATAGTTGTGATTTCAAGATTCTAATAACAAAGTGCAGACTTTTTTATCTATCTAGCTTTTTCTCAACTTTATTAGGGTCGTATTAGTATTTTACATGGATCGACTGCCTATCTGACCTCCACAACCCAATTTGACAGGATAATACGATTCCCCTTGGTAAGACTGATTGTCAAACTTTCAGGCCACTGATTGCCTGTAACGACTGTCAAAGATCTACAAATGACAACGGCTTGACGTGCTTTCCGAGGCATAGAGGAAACTCGGTTTGAAATGGGTGGTCACCCATCCACGGACCAACCTAGGCAAGCACGGCTTAACTTTAAGATCCCGAGCGGCTGTTATTATTTAACCGCGAGCTTCTCCGACTTATTCTTGAATGCGCATTTATATTTATGTGAATAGTTGAACAGCAAATCCTACTGGCACAAGCGTTATGTATTTCTCTATAATCTTACCAGGAAGGAATAAAGAAAATATGAGCAAGAAATCTAGGACACACCCATTGAACGTGATCTTAGAAAATGGAAGCCAGGAATATTTGAAACGGTACGTGATATAGAAACTATGAAAGTAAAGGAAGCAAGGAAATCCATACATAGATATTGGTTGGCTCGACGGCGATCGCCTGCCTTATATTTTTCAGGGGTGTTGCACACTTCGGGTCGGCACTTTTGCTTTGGCAGTATTTTTGAACAACAATAAATCCAAGCACTCAGTGAGAGCAGCGGCGGCCCAGTGGTGGTGGCCCCGACACGAACAGTAAGTCGTGAGTTCCAACCCAGACAGGCGCATTACTTTGTGTAATTTATTTCATCACCACTGCTCTAAAAAACGGTGAAGGAAAACATCGTGAGGAAGCCGGCATGTCCTAGAACCAAAAAAAACGAAGACATGTGACATCTACCAATCCACACTGGGCCCGCGTGGTAGCCCATTCCCTCTCATAGAGAGGAAGCCTGTGTCCCAGCAGTGGGAACATTAATAGGCTGATGATGATGAAGCAGTGACAACCTAGTGGGGTGATCGTCGGACTGCCAAGCCATAGGGTTCGAGTTCGATCCCACGACACGCGCCTTTGATTTTTCGGTTTTATGTGCATATTGTATGAAGGAAATCATCGTGAGGAAACCAGCATGCCTCAGAGATATTTCTTGACGGCATGTCAAGCCAAGTCAGAGGGGTATGGACGGCATAAAAACTCTGACACCAGGTTAGGCACAATACAAACAAAAAAAAGGGGCTTGTACCGGTCGTTAAAGTCCGTTCGGCATAGTCGGGCGAGTCCGGTTTGGTATAATTGAAACTAAACCAAGCGGCTTTTGGCCAAACATTTAACTACATACATTCGCATTTGCAGCTTGGTTGTGCCGAATTATGCGGACCCGACCAGAAGAAATAGAAGCACCCCTTATGTTTCTTTGAAAATCGAGCATCTATTGAGAAAACAGTAATAAGAATTTTCCGATCAAAAATTCTCGGTTGTTGACTTCAATTTTGTCTGGTTTTCTGATTCAAAACTATTTGACGACCGCATCGATTTGTATTCGGAATTATTTTGATGGTAAAATACTTTTTGACGTGACAACGTCTTATAAATTGGTTTGCCGGGTGACACTTCAAGAAACTGCGTTACGCTCCGCTCACGTTATGCGCTCACAATGAGAGCGAGTGAGAGGCACGCGTCGCGTCCGTTCATCCTTCTTCCTACTATACGAATGAATATTCACATTAAAATTATTTTACCACTCAAAGTCGTTGTCACGTAAAACTTTCGCCCGTATACCGACTTTACAGGCAACCAATTTTTTATGATTATGGCATTGAAATACAATACAATTTCAAACTAACTTCGATTAAACCTCGATTATTTGACTAGATAGACAAAATATTACACAAAATATTTATAATAATTGTGTTTGTCTAAATGTTGTGTATCTAGTACTAGGTTAGTTTTTATAATTATATTTAAGTTATTTGACTATATAATAAGGTCATTTGTAGATAAAAACGTTATCTAGTGTAATCAATCGACACAGTATCAAACCAGAAAATATTAATATCCTTCACTTCCAAATAAAACAAAAAAGAGACGCAACGATATTAAAGCGATCCCTTCATACCTCAACTAGCGTCCCCCATCGATCACTCTAACACCTCTATTTTTCCTCGTTTCACCCCCAAAATTCCCCAAAACACTTCAAGGTTAACGTAAATAAAAACATGTGGAACATAATTGAAGACCCATGGAAAGGTCTCGAAAGAATTATTTTATTACCAAGGAGCGTTAAGGTAACCTTCGTGTTATTTTAGATGTGCACGCAATGTTTTAATTTGGGCACGGATCAATCATGGGTTTGGTGTGAACAGAAATAAACAGCGCGTTCTAACGTCGCTTCTACATTATTATGGGAAGCAAAATTGATGTGATCGGGCTCTCATGGACTGTTGACATGGCTTGCTTCCAAATACAGATAAAATCAGCCATTTTATTATGGCGAAGGACGTTATAGGAATTTAAGACCTTTTCAATTTAACGGATAACCTCACGCTAGTAATCCCCAAAGTGTTAGGCAGAGGTATACATAATAGTAAGCTCACATTTCGCCAGTTGTGTTTACAACAACAACAACAACAACAGCCCATAACGTCCACTGCTGGACATAAGCCTCTCCCATGATGGGAGGAATTTGCCGTAATCTCCACGCTTGGCAGGCGGATTGGAGATCGCAGTGATAAAAGACTAACAGAAAACGCTGCTGCCCATTCTCAGGTCTACGGAGGCGCAAGGTGTTCTGCCTCAGACATTAGTCGCCTTATACGACACCCGTGAGTGTAATGGGTTGGTTATATTCTACTTTGCTGGATACCACACGGTTAAGGGTAAGGGTAGTTGTGTTTAAGTCCCATGTAATAGGGAGCGAGCCTATTGCCATCAACTGGGCACAAATCCAGACTCCGTGGCTGCTACTGAGAAATTCCTGATAGAAAACCCAATATACCCATACCCATACCTCATGCTCATCAGTCGCAGTTAGGACCCCATTAATCAAAGGTGAAGGAATGCAGAAATCGTTTGGAAATTCAATGTGATTCTTTGTTAACTTAGAATGTGTCCAAAAGTAACATAATATCACAGCTATTTTCCCAGCAAGATTAGGAAAATGTGAACCATGTGTCTGTACCAACACCCACCAAAAAGTTCAAAAAAAATATAAACCTTTTTCCATATTTTCAGCTTTTTAAAATTAACTTCACAAAAACATAAAAATAACTTAAACACAACCCTTATTACTCTTTTCTAAAAACAGAGAGCGACGACACAATCATAATAAATTACACTCAACAACATTCGGGGGCTTTCGTTCCAAAAGCGTCGCAAAAAGCCGCGAAAAATCTCGCGAATTTCTAAATAAAATAAATGAACAATATGAATAGGGGCGAAACGGGGAGGAAGGGTATATTGCATCTCTTATGCAAAGGTCGGGGGACAATCTGGGAACAAATGGGTTGTCTCCCATCGAAATATTTGAGATTGCATCCGGAGCACCCCATATTGGGGGCCTTGACATTTTTTCAGCTCATTTGAATATAGTCAGACTGTCTACGATGGGGGAATCTCGGATTTTTTCATGTCGACGTGAAAATCTAAGAGCGCGGGTGTCGTGTGGTTTCGGTAAATCGATGGGGTCGTTCCAAGGGTAGGATTTCCCCCGTAAATGATGGGAATCTTTTGTTGAAGAATGTCTCTATTTGTCGTTGACACATTTTTGGAATAACTATGTGTAGAGCTCCAAGGACGTGTGGTGATGGAATGGCATTTACAGGGGAGGCGGAGTTCGTGAATATTCGTGAAATTATTTTGAGAAATAACTTAACATCACGTATGTAATCTCCGACAGTTTAGGCAGAGGTATATTTAATAGAACACCCATATTTCATCAGTTACTAATATTATAAAAAGGTAACATTTGTTTGTAAGTTTGTATGTAGGGGGTAATCTCCGGAAGTAATGAACCGATTTCAAAAATTCTTTCACCATTTAAAAGCTACATTCACCTTGAGTGACATAAGCTACATTTTATCCCTATGGAGTATGGGGATAAAATGTAGCTGTATGTAACTACGCGGGTGAAACCGCGTGACATCCGCTAGTCAGTTATATTTGAATCCCAAATGTAATTCCCTATTACATGCGAGCCGAATATTTTCAAAATTTGTATAGAAGAAAAACAAAGTGGATCGTTTAGTATAGCGATTTGGGTCATACGCCTAAAGAAATAAAGATCCTTCTACAGCTTGAACTATTTATTTCCATGCATAGACTTTTTGCCTCTATGCGAATTCTATTAAACTTTTTCGACAGCTCACTTCTAGCACTAGCGAGAATGTCCGCCTCCTATGCAAATATCCACGGGTTCGATTCCGTTATTGGGCCAAGTATTTACATGGCATGAATTTTCTTTTTCTGAAGTCTAGATTTTTGTGAGAGAATCTCAATGTACTTAAATAGTGTTTTCTTTTTATTATATTTAAGAACTTTTTGGTATTTTATTGTAACAACAAATATGTATTTATAATGAGGGATTTTCTTTTTAGCTCTTCCCTAGTCGCTGGATAGATGGCGCTAGGAGTAAGTATGATAATGCAAGGAACGGAACCTAAAAAAACTGATTTTAACAAAGCGCGAGAAATGTAGGTTATATTCGGAAGGTTAAGCAAATGAAAGTGTCAGTCAACGAGAGTATGTGACGTGACACAATGTTTTTTTTTTTCAAGCGTTTTGGCTTTGGCACCAACTATCATAGTAAGTTCAACGCCATCTATAGAGTTCTTGGAAACTAAGTTTTTTTTTAAACCCTCAAAAGGAAAACCTCTCATTCCTCTTCTTGTTTTTGCCGTTTATATTATTATTAGTTTTTATCCGAGTCTGTGATTTTGCCGACATTACTTTACTTTTTCCGGTCTTTTGTCTTTTATATTTAATACACTGACACAAAAATACAAAAGGACGGTACACCGGTGAGGAGGGTTGAGTAAATTTTGTTGAAGTTAATTGTGTAGTCATCTTTTGCGATATCAAGCAATCGTTTTATGTATTTTATTTGTTAACCTAGCAAACTATCTATAAAATTCATAGATACTCATTGTCATCTACCTAGCCTTTTCTGCTCGGAAAGCACGTTAGTCCCGACTGTCAACAGTAGATCTTTGACAGTCGTTAAGTAATCAGAGGCACGAAAGTCTGACAACAAATCATATCAAGGGGTATCGTATTACCCAATACCAACTGGGGGACACTCTTTCATCATTTAGAAGTATCTCCAGTCCTCCAGGTATAATTCGGTTTCAGAATCTTTTGAGAGGTCTCTTGTAAGTAATTACCTAATTTCAAAACTTATCATTAATAACAAAATAATAAAAGCAGGAGGTCACAGGCAGTTGCTCCATGTAAAATACTGGTAATCAGCTGCATCCGGTTAGATCTCTACATATTTGGGAAAAGGCTAGGCAGATGATGATGTCACATGTCTTCAAATCTTTGATTCTAGGACCTTCCTCACGTCCATTTTGAGAGCAAATCATCCATAAATTAATGTAAACTGACAATCTATAGCCCACAAGCATAATTTAATAGTGCACCGTCAGTTCAAAGCTATTACAAATTTGATACTAGACTCGACTCCAAGGCGCCCTGAATAATTTGATTCAAATTAAGCAGTTTAATGTCGGCTGGCACTGCTTTACCGACATCGTTTTAGACTTGTTTAATGGTTAAAGTTATTGTGAGGCTAAGTTAGGTAGTGTAGTTTCAACCTGAAAATCAAAGGGCGTAGACAAGTGGCAATCGTTTCGTATTCCTACGACCTTGATGTTTTCGGTAGATAATTATGTATTTTTGCCCAAGCCCTCAACTCACAAACAATCCAATCAAGTCTAAAATGATGAGGTTCAGAATTAAGCAATAAATGAATCAGCATTTTTTTCGATTGAACATAATGATTTCTGCAAATAAATATAAATAAAAACAATAAAATAACCTACAATATACATTACAAATGAAAACAATAAAATAACATAAAACATAGCATCAAAAAACTTGTCCATAAAGCTGCGCTGTGCTGTGTGTGTGTGTGTGTTTTTTTGTTTATGTCAACCAGTGAGTCAAGAGACTGGCGGTATTGCCACACGTTAACACAAGTGTTGCAACGCCGCCAGTAGCCGCACGGAAGGGATTTTTGTACAAAATTATAAACGTAAGCATTTACTTACACTTACCACTTATACTTGCTATACAAAAAAGCCATTTTCGCCCGTTTGGGGTCGAAACGCTCGGGTCATAGGCACAAGTGCGCGTCTCCTTTTTAAGGAAATTTCTCGCCGACGGTTGACACTTCGCGTGACCAGAGGACTGGCTCTTTCTTGGGCCAACGAATTAGAATTACCATTCAACGTTGCAATGCTGCACAATTTTCTGGGCACGATTGTTTATTTAGTTATAAATAATATTTAGAATGATTTTATATGAAGCTATTTATTAACTACAATGAAAATCTAAAGTATTAAGTGCACTGTTTTAGACTTTCGCAGTTTTTCACTACACTTAAAGTAAGTACTAACAGGATAATATCCGTGTTTTTTTTCTTTTTCCTTTATATCGGGAGCTGATAAATGAAGAAAATCACGGATATTATCCCGTAAGTACTTTAAGTAAAGTGTTAAGTGTTTAAAAAAAAGAAATCATTTCAGTAACGTTTTTTTTTGTTACAACAATTAATTCTAGACAGCACGCTTTTAACCCTTAACACTAAAAGGTTTTTTCAGAACACTGTTCAGCACCTAACCAAGCTACATAATAACTTGAAAGAATCCCTGAAAGCCTACACCGACACAATTCCCACAATAAAGCCACAAATGGTTTGCAAGGGGCGGACACTATGGCTGGCTCCATTACAAACTTGCTAATGTAAGGTCCTTAGGGCCGGTATCAGGACCAAATGAGACCTGCCAAGTGCGAGTGAGGATCGGGAAGGGTTCCGGACTTCAAAATCCAAAATAATTATGTTATGAAATGAAATGAAATGATGAAATTATGTATTTTTTTGCTAGTAGGTTTTTACAAACACTTTTACACGTCATTTTTTTTTAAATAGATGGGGCCGATGTTTCGGAGTTTCCTTGCGCGATCGAATCAGAAATGAAGACATCCGCAAGAGAACCAAGGTTACCGACGTAGCCCGAAGAATTGCCAAACTTAAGTGGCAGTGGGCAGGGCACATTGCTCGCAGAACGGATGGCCGATGGGGCCGAAAAGTTCTGGAGTGGCGACCGCGAACCGGAAGACGTTGCGTTGGAAGGCCTCCCACTAGGTGGACCGATGACCTGGTGAAGGCTGCGGGAATCCGCTGGATGCGAGTCGCACGTGACCGTTCAATGTGGCGACACTTGGGGGAGGCCTATGTCCAGCAGTGGACGTCTTTCGGCTGAAATGATGATGATGATGATGATGATGTTTCGTACCTGACTACTCTGAGAAGAAACAGCCAAAACAAACTCAGAGGTATCTTTGGAAGTCCAAACATAATCTTGCTCAATTCACATGAGGACTATACAGATTAGTGTCAGAGATGGTGTGTGACTGTGATTTTATACAAACCTTGGCGCTTATCGCCTCAGAAGTTAAATTTGAATTGATCGTTTACCAAGGTGAATAAGCGGCAAGAACTGTTTTAAAAATAATTAACTTTGCCTTTAACTTGTATCTTTTTCATGTGGTTTTAATGCCGCACATGGGCCTCTGACTAGGCTTTACATGGAGAAATATCTCTCAGGCATGCTGGTTTCCTCACGATGTTTTCCTTCACCGAAGCAAGTAATAATTTTACAATACGCACATGAATCCGAAAAATTAGAGGTAGAGCCTTGGGTTAGAACTTGAGACCTATGACTCTTTAAAGTGTTGTCATATTACACTATTTTATTTATTATTATATTACACTGGACGCATGATTTCCTCAAATTACATTGTTGTTGTTTAATTTTCAAGATGTTATTATTAATAAAATAACTTATTATGCCTTTAGTGGAGAATGCACTTATCATTATTGAATAACTTTTACTATGGACTATGGGACTAACACTGAAATAGCGCGACATAACCAGCTTTTTCTGGCATTTTGTTGACTTATGCGATTATATAAAATCTTTTAAAACATTTTCAGTTAATTCAAGTCCCAGTTATATAAATAGTGTTATGAAACACTGAGAATATTTCAAATTTTATTCACTCTATATTTTAAGAGCATATGCTCGCCCGTGTGGAGGTCAAAAATTATCCTTGAGAACGTACGTTCCCAAGGATAATTTTTATCCTAGGAAAGGAGGAAGGATATTTTTTATCCTAGTTGTACATTTAGGATAAAAAATATCCTTTGAAACCTAATCGAACCCAGTTCCTAGTATACCTACCTGTGCGCCGAATGGTCAGTTGTTGAATGGAATCAGATAGCCAACATTTAACAGTACTGTATCTACAGACACCAGCACACGAAACTGACAAATTTTCCTAATCAACCAAATGCATCAGCGATAAAGTTTCAAATCTATTAAAGAAACTTGACATATTGTAGCAGCTTGATGTGTTGGCTCGACGGAACCCTAAATTTAGGGTAAGGGTTAAGGTGTCTTGTTAATAATTATGTAATTGGTCCCTCTATGCTGAAAGTTCTGTTTAAACAAGGTATATCCTTTAGTTATGTTGATGATAGTAATAAGAATATCTATATGAACAAATAATGACTGCCTCGTTGACAGCATGACATCCTGGATTCAATTACCTGGTCGGGCAAAGTGATATTGAGTTTTTCCATCAGGTATTTCTCAAAAATATAAATAATAATAAATATTAATAATAATAAAAGTTGATTTAATATAAATGTATTAATTTAAATGTTATGTAACAATAAAATCTAATAAAGTTTATAAGTTTTTTTTAAGAAAAAATTAATAATTTACTTAAAAAAATCGGATGTTCTAGTGACTAAAGAAAATCTAATCATCATCATCATCATTTCAGCTGAAAGACGTCCACTGCTGGACATAGGCCTCCCCCAAAGGGGGGTTTTTGCCATAATCGCCACGCTTGGCAGGCGGGTTGGCGATCGCAGTACGGTTGTTACAAAAGCACAGAGAACGCTGCTGCCCATTCTCTGGTTAGTCCCTTAGTCGCCTCTTACGACACCCACAGGAAGATATGGGATGGTGCTATTCTTTACGTCCGACACCATACAGAACAAATCTAACAATTTAATGTAATAATAAAATTTAACAAGGTAATCTTTTTATTATTTTAATTTATGTAGGGTACTTAATTTAAATGGGAAGAAATAAAAGGCTTTTAATTTTTATTTTTATTATTTCTCAATAGCAGCCACGCAGTCTGGATTTGTGCCCGATTGATGGCAATAGGCTCGCCCCATATCACATGGGACTTAAAACATGAATGTGAGTGTTACTATTAGGTACAATTCTACTATTCCTTCGGAGCTTACAGGCGTAATGTTGTATTATGTTCCGAACAAATAATTAAATACAAAAACGAGAATTGAGAACCTTTTATTAATATACCGTAACGTCGGCTGTTTTACGAGAACATTCTAGATTACGTTTAAGTCTAAAATGTTCCACTATCGAACTGTCTTGCTGCTAGAAGATTCAGGAATAATCCTGGAATGTTGCTGCCACTATACAGGTTGTAAACAACTTCATCACGCAGCCGTCAACCATGCATTCTGTACATCAAACTAAGTTACTTTACGCAAAAATTATTGCTGGGTAACGACGTTTTTTTTTGGGGTGAAAAATCATGTTTTGTGGTAGAACTCAATGTAACGCACTCAAAACATTGTGCTAATGGATGGATTGAATAGTACGGGGGTCGTGGAGGTGTTTAAAGTAAAAAACTTACATTAAAAACTTGTCTTTAAAAAAAAACTTCTCAAGAAGTTGAAACTTTGACCCCCAATATCTCCGTAACGAGGTTCCCAGATATGGTGTAGAACAAAAAAATGATCGCAATGACGGGGAAAACAAGTGCCTTTCGACTTCGTTAAGAGTTGTTTTACACCCTTTATTAACGAGGAAGTCGGAGCAAAGTCAAAGAAAAAACAACAACGAGGCAGTTTTCACAAATTTCCTAGTCTAACATAAAACTGGTACTTAGCTCAATATCCCTCCAAGTTTCATCTAGCTCTTTAGTAAACAATTAAAAAACGATACTATAGACAAAATCCCTTACAACGCTAAACACAAACCTAACTCTGTCCTTTCGGCTCTAAATTGGTCTTTTGAACCCCAAAGTCCCGATTGAGTCAACCCTAATCTGCTGAGAGGTTATAACTGTGTTAGCGACTTGAGTAATTTGAATTCGGCCGTGTTAGGCTGTAGTCAGACATGACAAGCATTTAGTTGGTTGTAATCTAGTTGTCATTTTATGGTTGGGTGACTGTTGGCCGTGACTTAGTCGTGAATAGGGAATATGCATAATTTTTCTTTTTTTTTATGTCGATACGGAATACTAAAGTACTATAAAAATAATGACAAAAAGCGAAAACAACACAAAAGTTATAACCATTTAAACTTTTGTTTCTATCTCTTTCTAGATAAACGGAATATAGTATGGATTTTGTACGTCGATGCAGCGAATGACGTCACTATCTGCTTAATCAGCAGTTTCAAATGCTTATAACTTAGTTTTTTTTTAAATAAAATATTGCTTTTCTTAAATAAAATATTCCGGCGGGAAGGCTACGAGTTCGTAGCACGCTACAAGCTACGCCGTAGCACGGTGCTTAGTGCGTCGAGAAGATCTCAGCATTCATTGCTAGTATTCTTTTTTATTTGATTATTTTTTTTTTTATAAAAAGAATAATTATTTCACTTTGCTATTTCTGATGTCAATACGCTTTGCTTAGAGTGGTAAAAAAAATCATGCCTATACCCTATTCATATTTTTAAAAGATTACTTCCTTATTTGAATCGGGTTTTGTAAACAATTTCAAGGGTTTTAATTGAGTTTTTTTGCACGATACCCTAATCCTTTATCCAAAATAAAAGTAGCCTAAGTTACTCCTTATAACACCAGCTATCTGCCAGTAAAAGTCCCGTCAAAATCTAAAATCCGTTCAGCCGTTTCGGAGATTAGCCGTCCGAACAAACAGACAGACTAAAATTAAAAAAAAATGTTTTTTTTCTCAGTTAAAGCTATTTTTTTGAAATTGCAAACAGATTCTGCAATTTTATTTATTTGTATGTATGAAAAGATTTTTTAGTAAAGATTTTTTTTGGTTAAAAGAACGGTAATACCTGTTATTGTAATGTAGTGTTACGTATCAACAACTGTGGGGCCAGCATAGTGCAATGAGGCAGTGATTCAAAACACATTAGAATACTAGCAATAAATGCTGAGATCTTCTCGACGCACTACACACCGTACTACGGCGTAGCTTGTAGCGTGCTACGGCGTAGCTCGTAGCGTGCTACGAACTCGTAGCCTTCCCGCCGGAACATTTTATTTAGGAAAAATATTTCATATCAGTTATAAGTAAGGTAAGGTAAGGTTTATACACCTTCTTACACTGTTTTTCTTTTTTTTTACAACATTTTATATATCTCGCATTTGTAACCCTAGCGATTATTTCACTGTCAAGTACCTTAGAGTTAATCTGTGAACAGCGTTGTGGGCTGCAATATTGTCTATAAGCTTTGTATATTTTTCTTATGTCTATGTTTTATATTGCAGTTGTTTGTTGTTCCTTTTGAATAAAATAAAATAAAATAAAATAAGTATTTTAACCCCATGTCAGCAACAATGTATCATTGCCCTAAATCCCTTCAGATGGTCAAGATCCCCATACTGACCCTAAACTAATTGGTTGGGTACAATTACAAGGAAAAGCACAAAATATCCCCTCGAAATTGGAGGTAGTATGGCAACACCGAAACCACTTACGAGTGGTTAGTTTGTACACAAGTTGGTGAACGAAAAAGTTATATTGGATACCGACAAGCGTAAACTCCCAGTTAAGTTTTAAGTAGTTAAATTATTGGGTGGGTTTTATTGATCCTTCTAATTATTTAAAGCATCCCGTTTGGAAATAACACTTGGTTTTTTTACTGGTTCGTTGGTCTAGTACAGTGGTTCTTAACCATTTAGTCATTTGACAAAATTTTTGTTTTGCAATGGACCACCCAGTTGGTTTATTGGTTTGGAATTTTGGATACAGTACAAAGGGTAAATAAATAAAGAGTTTTTTCTATCTATCTATATGTATATAAAACACGCATAAAATTATTTAAAGCCCACAGATATTTTTTTTCGATAACTTCTCATTACGGTTCAGATTTTAAGAGAGCGTAAGGGTCGCGTTGTGTTGCCTGCCGGGGTTGTGGTGCCTGCCAGGGTTGCGGGACTGTTCGAAAGAGATACCGTGGCCCCGGAACTCAAAGGGCGATGAAGGAACATGGATGGGATTTAGTCAGTAAAAGTCTGACACTCCCTCCTGCTCCGCCCAGAGCGGGACGAGCCATTTGACGATTTCCCATCCGAAAAAAAAGGTTCGCGTTGTGTCGACTCGTTGTCACCTATCTTATTTATTACGATGGCTCCGCGGACCACTTGGGATGTTTCCAAGGACCACCGATTAAGAACCACTGGTCTAGTGGTCACTAGCATTACTGCTAAGCGTGAGGTCCTGGGTCCGATTCCCAGATCGGGAAAAATAAAAAAATAGAAAATGATCACACAAATTAAAAAAAAAAGAAATATCACACACAGCTCGAAGATATAATTCACAAGTAACTTAGTTTTCACTTCTATCGGCAGTCCCCAAAGACTGCCCCGCATGTTTTTTTCTAGTAATAAATATCCCTAGCCTGTTTCACTCAGGGATATTGTAGCATTCTTATGGTGAAAGAAGGTCCAATAGTTTTTTAAGTTTATTCGTTACTAGCTGACGTCCTGCGGTTTCACCCGCGTAGTTCCCGTTCCCGTGGGAGTACGGGAATAAAATATAGCCTATAGGACTCACGAATAATGTAGCTTTCAACCAGTGAAACAATTTTTTTCATTACTTCCGAAGATTACCCCCTACATACAAACTTACAAACATACAAACTTACAAACAAATGTTACCTCTTTATAATATTATAGTATAATAGTATAGACAAACATAGCAAAAAAAAAAAATCGTCTTTATAATATTAGTGTAAAACAGTTTTTCAGTAGCAGCTACAGAGTCTGATTTTGTGCCCCGTTAATAATGATAGGCTGGCCCCCTATCACATGGGACTTAAACATAGCTGGCGAGATATGAGTGTAGGCCTAATCTTTCGGGGTTTCTAAGCGTGATGTTCCAACAATACATATATATAGTCCCCTTGACAAGACATTTCATTTACTTACCCATATTCTTGAAACAACCAATAGGCTTGTGTACTGAAAAAATCTAATTAGACCGTCAGTTAGATTATCAAAAATATTTGACACGCATTTTTTCTTTTGTTACGTAAACGAACATTGACGAAGATACGACGCTTTTAAAATTCTCAATACGTCACGCCGTGCTATAATTTTAGTGCGTTGTGACGTCACGAGCCCCCACTCTCGAGTTTTGATGCGTTTTATCTTTGTCAATATTCATTGATATACAAAATAAAAAATACGTGTCCATTATTTTCCAATACTCTAACTGACGGACTAAATAGATTTGCAATTTATTGATGGTGGAATAAACTAGCCGAATAGTAAGAATAATTGATTTCTTAGAATCCCACCAACTTATTCTGAAGGTGACCCCGCGCCCCACCAAGGTAATCACAGAGTATATTCTATTTAGTGCTGACCTCCTTCGCAAACCTAAGGCGTGCCTGATCGAAATTATGGACGAAGTTGAGGTGGCGCCTAGTTACAAATCTATAATTATTTATTTATGACCTATTCACTATTTCATAGTGCCTATGTTGGCACTGATTGTATTTAATCAAATCAATAGTTTTCAATAAAATAATCCAGTGTTTTCAACCTGTGGGTCTCGACCCCCTGGGGGGTCGCGAAGCCTCTATCGTCGTAAAAGGTCGCGAAAATTATTTCAATAAACAAAACAATAAAGCCTAGAAAGAAAGATTTAATAAGAAAATCTTAACTAACGGATATTATCATTTGTATGTTCATACAAATTAACAAAATAAAAACGTATTTAGTACTCATCCATCTTACTGAGGTTTCGCTTGTTTGTCATTAACTAATTTCTCCCATCGTGGATCCGTTTTTGCTACATTGAGAATTCAAACGAATTCCAAATCTATACTTAATATTATAAAGAGGTAACATTTGTTTGTAAGTTTGTATGTAGGGGGTAATCTCCGGAAGTAATGACCAATTTTAAAAATTGTTTCACTGGTAGAAAGCTACATTATTCGTGAGTTCTATAGGCTATATTTTATTCCCGTACTCCCACGGGAACGGGAACTACGCGGGTGATACCGCGGGACGTTAGCTAGTTATAAATAAATGTCTTAAATACCTACATAATTATATTTATCCGAATCCTACTTATGCAAATGCATAAAAAAATTGTAGGGATTATAAATCTGAATTTAATAAAATAAATGAAAAAAAAGCGAAGAGTAGGGGGGGTCGCCGAATATTTTTTCATACTATGGGGGTCATGTCATGAAAAAGGTTGAAAAACACTGAAATAATCTAACTAAGTAAATGAAAGTGAAACTGGCATGGTAAAAAATACGGCAGTCAATTTCTATTGAAATGAACCACTGCCCTCTACAGCCTATTAAGAAACTCGTGATGGAAAAACCCAATAACACTTTGCCCGACCCCGGAATTGAACCCATAACCTCATGCTAAGCAGTCGCGCGAGGCAAGGCTTTCAAAATATGTACCCATATTACCGAAACGACTGTCGTTATGATTTGATTACCTCCCTCAAACGCGCGTATTTGGCTTGAAGACAACTTAATTGTGTAAAGTATAACTTTTTTGGCTTAAGTGCTTGTTACTTGTTGGAACTTTGTAACTTCAACCGTAAATAGATTTTCTATGATAACATAAAGTTGAATGTAAAAGTACTGCCTTGATGCTAGGATGAACACGCAGAATAAACGAAACATAAATTAAAATTTGGGGGTATGAAGAACAGGGTATAAAGCTCTTCATCCCCCGTAGAAAAGGGAGGATCCTCCGATCACACGGGTGTTATGTCTGGTGGGCTACTGCCCGACGGTTGTTGTCGGGTTCTCGTATATAGTCACAAGTCGCGGATAAAGTTGTTTGCGCGATGTAGGATTCTGACGTGTTTCGCGGTTAGTTCATCATCTCTGTCATAGATGGCGCTGTTGTTCTTTTTGTTCTATGTTGCTTTGTAGTGCCGCTACAAAAATGATTTTATAATGGAAACTGGCGAAGTTCTAACATAGAAAACTTATTTAAAAAAAGATTATAAAAAGTTGAAACTTTGACCTCCAATATCTCCGCAACTAGAAGGTTCCCAGGTAAGGTCTAGAACCAAAAAATGGACGGTGAGACTATTTGACTTCGTTTAGGGACCTTTTATACCCATTATAAGATTTTCGTTTTAATCGAATAAGTACTTCCAATCTCTTACAAACAAAGAGTTTTACACCATTGTAACATATGAGTAAGTTTATCTCATATACGCAATATACTTGTGTCCTGAAAAATCTAATTAGTCCGTCAGTTAGATTATCAAAAAATATTTGACACTAATGAACTATGTTATACAAAACAAACAACTACAAAACCACCGAAAAAAGTGTGCCGCGGGGCAGAGCCAGCTGACATAGACGCAGTGACGCAGAATAAAGGCAAAACAGGCCAATTGGCCCGTTTTCGAGTCTTCACGATTGTGCGCTCACAACATAGCTGTATAGTAGAATATCATTGATTTGACAAGTATTTTTTCTTTTGTTACGTAAACCAAAATTGACGAAGATACGACGCTTTTAAAATTCTCAATACGTCACGCCGTGCTATAATTTTTAGTGCGTTGTGACATCACGAGCCCCCACTATCGAGTTTTGATGCGTTTTCTTTGTCAATATTCATTGATTTACAAAAAAAAAAAATACGTGTCCATTATTTTTCAATACTCTAACTGACGGACTAAATAGATTTGCAATTTAATAATTAATTAAATATTTGTTTATTTATGGCAACTAGGCCCAATTGTTAGTAACATAACATTATTCCTAAAAACTATTGTTAGTAAACAAAACACAGAAACGCAAAACAAATACAAAAATAAAATTGTGAAGTTATTGATGGTGGAAACTTGCCTAGACGAATACTCTTAGCTAAACTAGATAACTTAGTTCAGTTAAAATTAAGCTCTAAACTTAGATTAAGCTACCTGCGTACAGCCACAGCCAATCAAAATGTACGCTTAAACTTAAACGCAATGTAAGTTACTTCACTTAACAACCTGCCTCATTGGTGTAATGATCGCTAGCACTACCGTTGAGCGTGAGTTCGGTGGTTCGTTTCTCAGGTCGAGCAAAGCTTTTTAGGGTTTTTCCGTCAGGAATTTCTCAGTAGCAGCTACAGAGGCTGTATTCTTGTCCGTTTGCTGGTAATAGGCTCGCACCCTATTACATGAGACAACCAATGACAAATACATGACAATATAATTAGTCCGTCAGATAGATTTCCAAAAAATATTTGACACATATTTTATCTTTTTTCACGTAAACAAAAATTGAAGACGATCCAGTGCGTCAAAAACTCGTGTGACGTTACATTTCAGTACATTTTTTACCAGAAAGTGACGTCACAAGTGCGCGTCACCTTTGATGCGTTTTATCTTCGTACTTTTTTATTAATTCGATAAAACAAAAAACACGTATCCAATATTTTTTTTTCGATAATCTAACTGACGGACTAAACAGAATCTGTTTTGTATATAGCCCATGATTGGACAATTCAATTTTTGAATATTCTTGTGCGCTCGCCATACCGGCACGCTATTGGTTGCACCGTGCTACATGTCACTGCAGCAAGGCGATCTGCGCGCCATCTGCGTAGAACGCATGGTGAAAAGGAACTAGACGGCCTGTTGGTTTTTTGGACTCGTTCGAACAGCATATAAGATTTTAGCTCCGTGAGTGAAAATTGTGTTATAAGGACAATTTGTACACTACCGTGTCTTGTACAACGTGCCAGACTCTGTGATCATCAGAAAATATCCAGAAGCAGCCGCAGCTAAGAAAAAGGTGAGTCGTACTAGAATTTTTCTTGGTTGATTGTTCCTTGACTGGGCGAACGAGAAGAACTCAGTTCATACAGAACAACCTCTCTTACCACTACAGCAACGTAAATTTCATACAGTCCATTCCTCTATTCCACAGAATCATTTAGTTTTTAATCAGTCGTCATCCCTACTCTCGGTATACTATTAAATACGCCTTTGCTTACCCTTCGTTGATAACAAGCATGATACTAAGTTATGGTATGTACCTAAGTTACTTAACAACCGTGCAGGTGGTTTGCAGTAACTTATATAATGTTTTACCGCAGTATTAGGACAAAGAGTCTCCACTTAGAATTTTAAGTGTGTGTTGTTTATGTAAAGTTTATTTTTCTAGTAAAGTGAGCGATGAAAGTGCTTTTTCGCGGAGAAAGGAGACGTGGTCTGGAAACAAACCTTTTTAGTAAACTAGGACAGTAGGTAGATAGTTTCCTAGAAATCATATGCGCTAGGTAGAATCAGAGCCCCTAGCAGGAGCGCATAATGTAGGTAAACATTACGTAAACACGTCGATTTTAAAATGAAAAATACTCGTTTCGCTTGTGAATTATAGAGTTTAAACAATAGATAGATAAACCATTAATTTAGTGCACACAAAAGACAACACAACACACAGAAGTACAATAAATGAAACTATTTACATGATTAAAAAAATAAGGTGCCAATTTACAAAAACAAAAACATAAAGGGTGTAAAACACCTCTTAACGAAGCCGAAAGGCACTGTTCTCCCCGTCAATGCAATATTTTTTTTTGTTCTACACCATACCTAGGAACCTTCTAGTTACGGAGATATTGGGGGTCAAAGTTCCAACTTTTTGACAAGTTTTTTTTAAATACAAGTTTTTAATAGAAGATTTTTACTTTAATCACCTCCACGACCCCCGTACTATTCAATCCATCCATCAGCACAATGTTTTGAGTGCGTTGCATTGAGTTCTACCACAAAACATGATTCTTCACCCCAAAAAAAAAAGTCGTTTCCCAGCAATAATGTTTGCGTAAAGTTACTTAGTTTGATGTAGAGAATGCTTGGTTGACGGCTTCGTGATGAGGTCTTTTACACCCTGTATTTACGAAATAAGTATAGTAACAGTATGATATACTTCAAATAAAATAACGAGTATACAAGGTGCGGTGTACATCTCATGGTTGCACCAAATAAGAGTCCAGCTCAGCATGTGTCAGGCATGCACCTGACGCTGATATTCTGCTAGATCCCTGTAGTGACATACGGACGTCGAGCAGACGAGATTTAAATTGGATCAGTAGAAAAATGAACTTGTGTTTTTAATAAAAACTATACATAACATAACGCCTGTAATCCCCGAAGGGTTAGGCAGACGTGTACCTATTAGTACCCACACCCACATTTAGCCAGTTTTGTTCAAGTCCCATAGAGGACGAGCCTATTGCCATCAACCGGGTACAAATCCAGATTCTGTGGCTGCTACTGATACATTCCTGATGGAAAAACCCAATAACACTTTGCCTGACCAATCGAACCCAGGATTTCATGCTCAGCGTTCGTATTTGGGACCATTAGACCAAAGAAGCAGGTATTTCACCATGCCTATACAACCAGAGGCGTCCTTATAAAAGAAGAAAAAAAATGTGCGGTCGGGGGACCCCCGACCGCACATACTAAACTACGTTCCTTACGTTTATATTATTATTATAAGTATTAATAATATTATATTATAATCATCGGCGCTATTTTAGATTTTCATTTTGACTTCATTCACATTATCAGCGACCTCGAAATGAAAACGAAAACCATGAAGAAAATCCAAAAATTTTCGTCAGCGCCATCTTGAATTTTTATTTTGACTTCGTTTTCATTATGAGCGACCCCAAAAACCACGAAAACGACACCCATGAAGAAAAATATAATAATAATAATATTTGTTATTATTATTAACCACGAAGGGTACGGCGGGGTCTATTCGCTCGCTTCACTTGTTCACTTGACCCCACAGTACCTCCTACTACACACACATACAGCATACGGCATTTTCTTACGCGACGATTCTTACTTAATCGCACTCCTAGTAAGCCGCGTTAAGGATCTACGTCCTAAAAATACACCAACTATGAACGACTATTTAATGACAAAACATTTCAATCAAAATTAACGTATTTTCCTACCATTGTACACCCAATAAGTACACGCTTTTACTGTGGACAATATTATCTGTGGCGTACTAACGGCTACTAAATAACATGACCACATTATAAAGCCTGATTTATTTTATAATTTAGCTTCCTACCAGGCGCGGCTGCTGAAGCACACTCCAGTGCTTTGCGAACGTGAAATATTATTCAATAAATTATATTATAGGTTTATTTAAATCGACTAGGTATTTTCATGAATAATTTCAACCTCACTTTGAGTAACTATACTTATTATATCTGCCTGCTAAACAGTTCCAAGACCAAACTGTTTTAAGGTAAAATGCGACACAGATATATGAATCTTTAACAGAACTCTTTTACCAACGTTTATAGCAGATGTTAACAGATAAACAGAAAGAAAGACAGAAACCGTATTTACGTCTCGCACAGAACAAAACAAAAAATGGTTAAATTAACAATGAAACAAAATTATATTTAAAAAGTAAACAAAAATTCAAACGTTACAGTATGTCAGTGGCCCGAAAGTCTGTCAACCAGTCTTACCAAGGGGTATTGTATTACCCAGTACTAACTGGGTTGTGGAGGTCAGATAGGCAGTCGTTCCATGTAAAGTACTGGTACTTAGCTGAATTTGGTTAAACTGGAAGCCGACCCCAACATAGTTGGGAAAAGGCTAGGCAGATGATGAAGTGGATTTCCATCAGTGAAAGATTCTACATCCAAATTAACGAACCTCTTCAACAATTTTTTTGAAGTAAGGAATTCTTCAAATAAACTCACCAATATCTGGCGGTTAATATTCACAAAAAAATCTCAAAAATCCGACAACACGTAAACAAGTCTAAAACATTGTTAATTCCGCATCGAAAAGGGAATATAAAATTTGTCCCTGCAAAGTACAAAGTTTTACCGAAGTTAACATAATCAAAACCGAAGTTACGGTTTTTGATACAAGGGTAGACTTACTTATTACGGAGGAGAAGTTACGGATATAACTTAATACGTAAATAAGGCTGATATTAGGCAGCTCTGTTATTATTGAATTAGGCTAAGAGTAATTTCGTTATACAATCTACCAATCTACGAGTACAGCAACGATACTGAATGATGACGAATGTGTGAACATTGTAGGCTTTGTAGATTCCCAGATGCTTGATAACTTTTGTTATATTTATCTTGTTTTACATGTTTTGGTTAGGAAGCAACGACCTATTGTCAGGCTTACGCTGCCCCCATACTTAAGTAATAATTACTGTAACACATTAATATTATAATCCCAAATGATTTGCTAGCCGTGTGGTATCCGGCAGAGTAGAATAGAACCAACCCATTACTCTCACGGGTGTCGTATAAGGCGACTAATGTCTGAGGCAGAACACCTTGCGCCTCCGTAAACCAGAGAATGGGCAGCAGCGTTTTCTGTTAGTCTTTCATCACTGCGATCTCCAATCCGCCTGCCAAGCGTGGAGATTACGGCAAATTCCTCCCATCATGGGAGAGGCTTATGTTCAGCAGTGGACGTTATGGGCTGTTGTAGTAGTGTAGTAAATGATTTGAAAAGAGTAACCATGGAGTTACTAGCCGGTTCTTGTCCATGTCCAAGTTTTCGACGTTTTATAAGTGCCTATGTAGGCCTATGTGAAATAAAATATTTTGATTTTGATACAATCTATGGGTTTTCAGTTTCAGGGTTGAGTTTTGTTTTGGTTTACTTGATTAGCTGAATTGATTGAAGCACAACTGCTATTCAAGATGTCCTGGGTACGATTCCCGAGTCTGGCAAATATTGTTATTGGGTTTTTTGATTAAGAATTTCTTAGTAGCAGCCACGGAGTCTAGATTTGTGCCTCGTTGATGGCAATAGTGTCGCCCCCTATTACATGTGACTTTAAAAATGTCGGTGTACTATTAGGTACACTTCTACCTAACCCCTTGGGGATTGTAGGCGTGATGCCATAATATGTTATGTTTATTTGAGTATCTGCTTCATGTGCCTAGCCATTTCCCAGCTAATTTTGGGGTCGGCTTCCAGTCTTACCAGATGTAGGTACCCGAATTCTAGTATTTTTATATGAAGCGACTGTATTTAAATGTTTACTTTTTAAAAGCAGAAGATACAATCACAATCTTCCTTCACTAGTCCCGTGTTACTTCAGTTTGGCGCAACACATTTTTTTTCTTCTTCTTTTCTTCCCTTTCAACCGTCACGCAATCATTCAGTCCTTTTCTTGTAAATTAGTCCTCATAAATTAGTCCTCATAAAATAGTCCTCATAAAATCTATCCATCTTTTCTTTATCTACTTCAATATTATAAAGAGGAAAGATTTGTGTTTTTGTTTTTGTGTGTGTGTGTGTTTGTAATGAATAAACTCAAAAACTACTGCGCCGATTTCAAAAATTATTTCACCATTAGAAAGCTAAATACTAAAACTACTTACTTACTTACTTTACTTTAAATAAAATAGGCTATAGTTTTATCCCCGTATTCCCACGGGAACGGGAACTACGCGTTGAAACCGCGTGACGTCCGCTAGTCTTCAATAAAATAATAATTTAATGTCGTAATTCTACATACCTATGTAGATAAATAAAATTCTCACATAATAAAACTCCTAGCAATTCAATTGCAACAATTATTAAAAAGTCACGGCTCCGAGAAACTCATTCACCGTTCATAATAACTTTTAATTATCTGTAATTATTGTAGAACAGAAAGACTTTCGTTTTGCAATTACTGTTGAAATCTTTTGATGGATTGTTGAAGAATTCTTGAAAAAATAACAAAGTAAGTTAAACCGCTCCAGGGTGTTCATAAAAATCTCCACAAAATACTAAAAAAACCGGCCAAGAGCGTGTCGGGCCACGCTCAGTGTAGGGTTCCGTAGTTTCCCGTCCGTCACAGTAAGTGTTCCCACTTATGAGTTTAAGGTGGGTATCCATTTTGTAAAAATGCTTACATATACGAATATACTACAAACTTAGTCCAGAAATTATCTTGTACAACTTTTTGTCTTCTACTTTTCAGATTTTTTTCATATTTTCTAAACTTATGGTTCAAAAGTTAGAGTTACACAGAGAGTTAGAGTTACACACACATTGTTTTTTACTTTTGGAGCGATTATTTCCGAAATTATTGACATTATCAAAAAATGATTTTAGGAAACCCCTATTCATTTTTAAATAACTTTCCAACAATATATCACACGTTAGGGTTGAAATTAAAAAAAAAAATCACTTCCCACTTTACATATAGGGGAGCTACCCTAATAAAACATATTTTTCCAATTTTTATTGTACCACTTTGTCGGCGTGATTGATATACATATTGGTACCAAATTTCAGCTTTCTAGTGCTAACGGTCACAGAGATTAAGCGAGGAAGGACAGACGGACGGATGGACAGACATGGCGAAACTATAAGGGTTCCTAGTTGACTACGGAACCCTAAAAACTGCAAACGATTTCACTCTGTACAATCATGACAATGCGACTCCGAGCACACAAAGCCAACCACTTAGTGAATTAAAGAATAGGTAGGTAATGGTGCCGATTCTGTTGTGGACAAAATAAACTTAATTTAGGCTATTGCTATCTTTTACTAAAAGGCAGTTTATGAAAAGGACGGCTATAGCTATGAACTAAGTTAGAGATCATCATCATCATTTCGCCAAAAGACGTCCACTGCTGGACATAGGCCTCCCCCAAGAGGAGTTTTGCCATATCGCCACGCCTGGCAGGCGGGTTGCCAATCGCAGTATGGTTGTTACAAAAGCACAGAGAACGCTGCTGCCCATTCTCTGGTAAGTCCCTTAGTCGCCTCTTACGACACCCACGGGAATATATGGGATGGTGCTATTCTTTACGTCCGACACCATCCAGACAAGACAGACAGATAAGTTAGAGATGTCAAACTAGTTTATGCCTTGCGCTTCATTGTGTTTTTAGTTGACATGTTTTCAACCGACTTCCAAAAAAAGGAGGTTCTCAATTCGACTGTATTTTTTTTTTTTTTTTTTGTGTTTGTTACCTCAGAACTTTCGACTGGGTGAACCGATTTTGACAATTCTTTTTTATTTTAAAGCTGGTGCTTCCCGTGTGGTCCCATTTAAATTTTGTGAACATCTGATGCTGATCTTCGGAGATATACAATGGAACTCTTCAAAAATAGACGGCAAATGTGCCGTGAATGTTGCAATCGCTTGGATGTTTATTGTTTATACAACATCATGACGTAACATCACGCCTGTATGCTCTGAGGGGGTATGCAGATGTATACAATACACCGAAATTTCGACAGTTAGGTATGCTAAGTTGGCGCGATCGTGTTCAGCGCGCGACTCAAATAACTTAACATCACGCCTGTATGGTCTGAGGGGGTACGCAGATGTGTACAATACACCCAGATTTCGACAGTTCGTTCGTGTTCCGTGCACGCCTCAAAGAGATGTCAGCAAAAGGGACTGTTCTAAAGAGATACTGCGGCCCTGGAACACAAAGGGCTAAGAAAGAACATGGATGGGTTTTAGTCAGTAAAAGTCTGACACTCCCTTCCGCTCCGCCCAGAGCGATAATTTGATGATTTCCCATCCGAAAAAAAAAGGTATGTTAAGTTCCATATATTGGGGATACGCCTATTACCATCACATGTATTGTTAACAATGCCAAATAAATTCATGGCAAATATTTGGGAACAACTAAAAATGGAAAAATAAAAAACTTTTTTGCAAAAAATAAAACCGACTTCAAAAAACACAAAAAAGTGAAAAATAACTTAAGCTTCAGAAGTCGGTGACAAAAAAACTAAATCAATTAAACATGAGACACCGACTTCTGAAGCTAAAGTTATTTTTCACTTTTTTGTGTTTTTTGAAGTCGGTTTTATTTTTTGCAAAAAAGTTTTTTACGTGCACCCTTCATTTGTATGGAAATATTAGTTCCAACTAAATTTGACAGCTCTAAATTACGTCCGGCTCTTTCTCGTTTTATTAGAGAGAAAAATATAGCAATAGCCTAAACTAAGTTTAGTTTGTGCACAACAGAATCGACAGCAATACCTTCCCTCTCCGTAAACATACACATTCAGACTCACTCTGATTGTAAACTATTTACAATCGATAAACAGAAATCTAGCAAAATTATTTTGATTAAGGATGTTTTTTGCGCTTAAGCAAAATTTAAACTTACGCCACCCGCCGCCATCATATTTAAAAAAAAAACCCAAATAAATGTCAACAATGTCACTCTGTAAATTCCATTCGACCGCCAAAAGATTTTTGTAGCACTTTTTCTATAACCTTTATTATAACCTTATTTTTAATACTCTTCCTCGAAAACGGTTTTTTGCAATCGAATAAAAAAATCGGTAATCGCATTACGAGTATATTCAACATGCAATGTATTTCACACACGTGCGTTTTTTCTCATTTTCCCGCACGGGTGCGGGAAAGTAAAGTACCACAGATAACTATACCTATACGAAGTTCAAATCGGTTCAATGCCTATAGTCGGAGGTGATTTTTTTTTTTTTTCGGCAAAGCAACAATAGGTAAGCGTCTTCACGGCGTAAATGTTTTATTGATTATTCAAATTGTGTTTCTTAATAGAATATCATAGATAAACATAATTATTTAAAACTAATATTTACTTTTTTTAATCATAATAACATTTATTTGTGTTCTGAATTCAAAAATACAAAAAAAAAACTATTTTTTATATTAGGCTGTTTAACGGCTTCACACCTTTGCCTCTCCTTCAACCGGAAAAACAAAGCGCGTAAAAAACAAAGAAAACCTGTATGTCCCCAGCCGTACCCGAATGGGTCTCGTTACATTGTTATTTTAATTGTGTCTGTAATGAGGGATTTTCTTTTTAGCTGTTCCCTAGTCGCTGAATAGATGGCGCTAGGAGTAAGTATGATAATGCAAGGAACGGAACCTAAAAAAACTAATTTTAACAAAGCGCGAGAAATGTAGGTTATATTCGGAAGGTTAAGCAAATGAAAGTGTCAGTCAACGAGAGTATGTGACGTGACACAATGTTTTTTTTTTCAAGCGTTTTGGCTTTGGCACCAACTATCATAGTAAGTTCAACGCCATCTATAGAGTTCTTGGAAACTAAGTTGTTTTTTAAAACCTCAAAAGGAAAACCTCTCATTGCGGGTATCGAAGAGGTAGCGACAATCATTTTTTTTCACATTTATTTCTTCAAAAGTGTATGAAAAACGTCGTTTGATACACGTGGATATTTGTTATTGCAGTTCTCGGCTCAAAAACACCCTCGCCTACGGCTCGGGAGTTAATTCCTCCTCGGATTCAATAACAAGCTTTCTCCACTAGTATCAAAATATACTATTTCCTCCTCACACAATCCATCCATCGTGTCTGTGGCTTTCCTCTACCTCTCCAATCATCATTTTATTCATAATTTTATTTTATTTATTTATTTGCATCAAACACAACGATCCATAAATCAGTTAATAATTTAGTTACACTTAAAAATAAAGTTCCTTGGAAATCACATAGTCAGAGACAAGCACATACCACACAAAAATAAAATAAAAATGAGTACAAACATTTTTGTCAAATAAAAATATACACTGTAGAATGTACGTTATGAAATTTAAAAATAAAATAACTTAAATTGAATACATAATCAACCATTATTTTAAAATAAACATTCCTAAACCATTACATTGAAATCTAGCAAAACGTTGCTTTATAAAACAAACTAGGTGAAACCCAAAATCTTCGAGCAAGATCGAATTTCATTCAAATTAATGTCAATTTGATTCTTATTTGAATGGAATGAATGTCAATATCGTTCCATTCAGTTCAATTCAAAATTAGAAGACGTCGGAATTATTTCCCTTTGGAGTCATTCAATTCCTCCAAAGGGAAGAAGCATAAAAGGTTACAAATATTTAAAATGTCAAAGATATTCTCGCATTCATGAATTTTCGTATTATGAAATAGCTAATTTAAACCATAACAATAACGGTCTTTAAAAAAAAATCTAAAAATTTTACTTTATAACGAGACATTATTATCATGAATTTATGATGCCATTATGTCGTCAACATAGACGAAGAAGAAAAAACACGTATTATATAGAAGATGACTCTTAAACTACCCAAGTTAATTTAATCAAATTAATATGGGACTACCGCGGAAGTTTCCACTACCAAATGAAAAAAGAATCACGAAAATCGAGGCAGTAAATCACAGAGAAATAGGTGAACAGACATGAAAAAAAAGATACTAGTGGATTACATAACCTTCTCCTTTTTAAAGTCGGTTACAAATCAATATAGTTCATAAATCACTTGAATATTCATACTTTTTTCCAAATCAAAATTCATGATAGCTTTAAACGATCTGAACATCAAGAACTAAATGCTGACAAAGTTGAATCGGCAAGTTTTATGCCAACGTAAAAACCACTTTATTCTTACGAGCATTGGCTTCGAAGTTACGCCTACGTGAGCCGTAATTTTTTCAGCGATGACTTTCCCAGATATATATTTTATTCAGGTTGAAAAAGGGTTTGATCGGTTTTATAGCAAAAAGGTTATTATCTAGGACATTTGCGTGGTATCATCATTGCTTAATCTAATGGCCATCAATTTTGTTGCTTGTCATTCTAGCTAAGCATAGGTACTCGTATTCACACACCATCAGAATACGTACTCATAGTAATCAATCAATAGGAATTAGTCCGGGTCCAGTGTCTATTGTTTCTACAAATACATATCTACATAGGAACCACTATTGGACAATAGTATAATAAAACAAGGACGAAATGTTTTGTATAATTAGACTAAAGAGAATAATGTTTAAAACCTTCACAGTATTCGAAAAATACCAATTTCCTTGAATAAATTATCAAGCATGATAAAGCAACTTCTACAAAGTGTAACAAACACTTTGGGGTAGCCCAAATAGTTCAATAACTACGTATAAAGCTCTCCATTCAAAAGACCACGAAGGGCTTTAAAAACATTTGCCCTACACGATAGCAAAGGTGACAAGACCGCCGGATTATCTAAAAGGGATTATTTCAGTATAACATTGACGAGCAAGGGCCGTCGGATCATGCATCGACCCGGCACTAATCGGGCCGTCCAATCTATACCTCATTTGGCACTTCCACGGCTTCCACGAGAAACCTTGTAACATCGTTTTTTTCGGTATTGCACATCGGGCACAAGAACGGCTTAGCAAGACTTCCGCGTCGAGGTAATTACCCATAATGCGACCCTCGTTAATATTTCTTTGATCCAGCGGAATTTGGCAAAGGCGGAAAAAGACATTAAGCTAATTGCCGAATATTACGATTTTCGAGTAATTTGTCAATTTGGTTGATAAGGAAATCGGTTATAGCGACCTCGTGATAGTCAAAAGTAACTATTAATAGATTACACCTTAACAAAATGAATACTTTCAAATTAACTATCAATGTCTTTAAACATTAAATATTCAATTGCAGACCCAATTCTTGCACTAGTGTTTTAATATAACATGAAATAACTTAAAGTATTAGTAGACTTACATTCCGACACCCGCAAGGTAGCGGGTGTGGAACGCTGTAATTCGCCTTAAACACGTACCATAATTTCATAATTTAGCTCAAATCGATGGAAGTACTCCAACTGTAAGTTATTTTTGACTCGTAAATATGAAACACCCATTTGATTATTGAGTATTAGACACAGCTACTACGTATAGCACTTCATAAATATTAAAGTAGACTCATTCATCACCAAATAAATATGTAAATAAAACAGAGGGATGTTCTCTGAACTTAACCCTGAAAACGTTCAATAATAAAGATAAATAATTTATAAGCGAAAGAGTACTTACTCAGTTTCGTTGTTTTCGAAGATCACGCTGCCTTGAGCACACTCGTACTGAGCACCGCTCTTTGCAGTGCCGTCTTCTGTCCAGTAAGGCACCCTGACCTTGCCGCGAGCGCCTGCTGTTCTCACGACCCTCAAGTCGTAAGTCCCTACAGACTCCGTCAGCTCGAAGTCCCGTTGCGGGAAAGAGAACACACCGGAATGATCATCGTCCAGAATAACTACTGTTGCTGTAGACGGAGAAATCAAACAAGCTCCTCTTGGAGATGTTAGGCGCAAGTAGAAATGCTCATCTTCTTCAAAGACGTCATCGTCTATCACTTGAACGCTGAAGGTCTTTTCTGTCTCCCCGTGCCTAAACGTCAGGGATCCTGCGGTGGCGACGTAGTCTGACCCGGCCTCTGCTGTGCCGTCTTCGGTGGTATACTGCACTGTCACTTCTCCGTTCAAATCGCCACCTCTGACGACCTTCACTTCGAAGGTCCCGCAGTTCTCCATCACGGTGTAGTGGTCCGGATCGAAGCGGACATTCGGTCCTCGCGACTCAAGTGACAAGGATCCTGACTCTCTCCGTTGTAACTCTGCCTTTACTTCACTCAGATCACTTTGAGCTCGTTCAGATATTTTTTTAGAGAAATCACCACCGCCCGTCATTTTGCGAGTGGCTGCAACTCTGTAGAATGCCCTCGACTTCGGACCTCGTGACATCAACGTTTCCAGAGCCATTCTCTCAACAGTTTCCAAATCTTCTTCGGGGTGTTGTCGTCTTAATTCTTTAAGTACTGTTACATATTCTCTTCTAGACTTTTCTTGTTCTCTTCCTTCATCGTCTTCGGAGAGGAATTCTTCTCCTCCTGGCTTGAGAGCCATTTCAACTGATCCATCGCCTTCGCCTTCTACAATGACTCCTCTTTCGTTCACTCTATAGCCCTTCTTTAGATATTTGTACATGAGTAACCGACGGTCGGCGATGTATGCTGTTAAGACCGTCGCGGGGAAGTAGAGAAATGTAACAAGTCCTTCCCAAATCTCCACTTCGTTGGGTGAGATGACAGCGAGTATGAGATAGAGCCACACATACGCGAAAATGGACCACGTCGCTGTCACAAGGAATACTCTGAGATGTTTGATTTTCCTAACTTCACCTTCTGGTATCACCGCAACACAGAGGGCTATGATCACAAATAGGTTATAAGCAGCTGAACCCACGATAGTTCCGGGCCCTAAATCACCAGCTTCAAAGTTCTTCCCAGCGATTTCAATTACAGATAATAGGATCTCAGGTGCACTAGAACCTAACGCCATTAAAGTTAAGTTAGCGACGGTTTCGTTCCATACTCTAACGACAACGATTTGTTCGCTGCCGTTTCGTCGCACGCGCACCTCCTTCTCTCTCGACGTTATAACTTCTATGGCGGCCATAAATCTATCGGAGACGATGGACACTCCGATGAAGAGGTACATGAGGCAGAGGAAGTAGATAACGCCTCGGAAGGCGATCTCGTAGGTGGGTACATCCTCGATGGGCTGCCATGCAGGGAGGACGAGCCCGTCGGAACACGCGAGGATATGGTGGGGGGTAATATTGCGCGGAACGAGGCGCGCAGACGGCTCGGCGCGTGTTACCGCGTAACAAGCCGCGATCGCGGCGAGCGCGGGCCGCATGCCGCGTAAAAGGCGGCAACCGGCGCTGCACGAGGCCGGCGCCCGACTGAGCGTCGCGTCCAAACGACGCCCCGCCCCTCACCCTCGCCCGCTGTTTCCGCGTAGTACAGCGGCCGAATATACAGTAGGATGACTTTTTTTTTTTTTTTTTTTATTTTATTAAATCTCTTACACAAAAACAAGTTATTTTTTTACAGTTTTTTACTCGCCAAACTTTACAGTTTGATGGCGAGAACTGACTGTTGTTTATCGGTGGCCTGTAATCCGATACTTGGCTCATCAGTCAATCCAGTTTCTGATCCAAATATTTGTTTGTTTAGAGGAAATTTCGATAGTGGTTTTCTGTTTTACTTGCTGTATATCAGTGGGCTCTTAAGCCTCAGAGCTGTTCCCGTACGCGCACGTTCCTTCACCTTACTTGATGGAGTTTTATTGGCGTTGCGGCCCGTAAACTTGACGGTGGAAAAAAGCTTATTAGACCAGCCAACTGGAGACTTATTAAAACTTAGTTTTTGGGCACGGTTATGTTTCAGACGACTTTATTGAAGTTCATTAGAAGTAAAGTTTGGTGTCCCTGAAACTTTAAGTTAATATAATTATGGAAATGGAAATGTGTGGCTGGTTTAATTGTGAATGTACTGTTTTCTACACGAATATTGTGTAAAAGGTACAGAATTTGGAACAAGAACTACTAACATTAGTTAAGTTAGCCTTTTCCGTCCAAGGTCCGCTTCCAGTCTAACCGGATGCAGCTGAAAACCAGTATTTTACATGGAGCGACTGCCTATCTGACCTCCACAACCCAGATAGTACTGGGTAATACCTTACCCCTTGGTGATAGACTGTTTGGCAGACTTTCAGGCCACTGACAAAGTTTTGTTATGCGTTGTACACGTCAGACCTGACCGGACGTTGTACCGACATGACCGCTAGGCAAAAGTCTCCACACGATGGTTGCCGGAAGACGGACGGCGCCGCCCTCCGGCCCAGGAAGAGGCGACGAGACCATCTGGACGTGTATCGCGAGGGCTGGTTGAAAGAGGCACGGGAGAAGAACTCATGGGAAGAATTGGGGGGAGGCATATGCCCTGCAGTGAGACAAAACAGGCTAACAAATAAAAAACCATGTAGTGTAATTTTTTAAGTACGTCATGTCTCCGACAAATAAATATTATTTCTTTCGTTTTTTCTTCTTTAGTCTGAATGGTAATGTGATTAAGGATCGATCTTAATATTACTTACTTATTATTCCACAGTACCTAACAAAATAAAACCGTTCTTTTAATTAGAATTGATTCATCATAACATAACACTTCAATGGTCCTTATACTCCAACACGCAAGTCTTCGATCGGCGTCAACAACCCTGCGTTATATTAGGTGCCGGTCAAGGGTAACAAGAAATGCTTTTTTGGGGCTTCTTAAACTATTTGAAAACAATAATGGGGCCGCCTCCATGAGCGAGCGAATCGCGGTGATTCAACGTATTTCTATACGAAAATATCGCCGCGATTCTCTCGCTCGTGGAGGCGGCCCAAAAGAGAGTGTATAGAAAAACGTAGCAAGGACGGTAATATCGCCGCGATTCTCTCGCTCGTAGAGGCGGCCCCTGGGTGTACTGTTAGACCCCTCTGCCTAACCCTTCGGGGATTACAGGCGTGATGTTATGTTATTTCAGAATGAAAAAATGGAACTCTTATTGCATCACTCGCGTCTTTCTGTTCGTCTGACACGTCCGCCAATTTGCTAGGCTAGAATAATCTTTATTTGCGTCAAATTAATGGTTAAGAAAGAATGAAAATTGTGTTTATTCGGCATCATTAAAACAAAAACAACATAAAAATGAAACAAAACTAATAATGCTAAAAGGGCCTCAACTCAGCATAATGCCAGATGGCAACACAAGGTAGGTACCTCCTTAGGAAGGGGTCCACAAGGACCGATGCCTGCCGGGGTTTCGGGACTGTTCGAAAGAGATACCGTGGCCCCGGAACACAAAGGGCGATGAAGGAACATGGATGGGTTTTAGTCAGTAAAAGTCTGACACTCCTTCCTGCTCCGCCCAGAGCGGATTCAATTGATGATTTCCCAACGAAAAAAAAAGGTAGGAAATCCTGACACGCTGCTTGTCAGTTGTAGCCCACGATTGCCACGCTCGAAAACACACAAACACATAAAGGGTGTAAAAAGACTTAACGAAGCCGGAAGGCACTTGTTCTCCCCATCATTACGACTATTTTTTGTTCTAGACCATACCTGGGAACCTTCTAGTTACGGAGATATTGGGGGTCAAAGTTGCCACTTTTTCACAAGTTTTTTGTTGTTGTTTAATACACGTTTTTAATGTAAGAACTTTACTTCAAACACCTCCACAACCCCCACACTATTCTATCCATCCACCAGCACAATGTTTTGAGTGCGTAACATTTAGTTTTAACGTAAAACGTAATTTTTCACCCCAAAAATAAAAGTCATTTCCCAGCAATAATTTTTGCGTAAAGTTACTTAGTTTGATGTACAGAATGCTTGGTTAACGGCTTCGTGAAGAGTCTCTTTACACCCTTTAAGTCTGAAAAATAAAATGGTACATTGAGGTGTTAAGGGTAAATAGTTTCTACATATTCCTAGGTTCTACATTTCTAGTGGACCGATTACGTTTTTAGGCAAATTGTGGCTGATTGCCTTATTTTTGGATGGGAAATCATCAAATGACTCCTCCCGCTCTGAGCGAAGCAGGAGGGAGGGTCAGACTTTTACTGACTAAAACCCATCCATGTTCCTTCATCGCCCTTTGTGTCCCGGGGTGACGGTATCTCCTTCGAACAGTCCCGGAGCCCCAAACAGTCCCGCAGCCCCGATGTGGCTGATTGCCTTACACTTGAATCAATTTATCTCATGCCCATGTACTAGCTGCTAATTATAAAACTGCCAACCACTCGTGCAGATGTCATTAAAAGTTTAAGTCAAAGTGTTCTTGCGTGCCCGGGACTGCGCTCGCGTGTACCATACAATGTATTTAATTTAATCGTTGTGTATTGGACACACCAACTTTATCGTTTGCCTACACAATACCCCGTATTAAACATTTTTGTGGCGGTTAGCCGGTTTCGTATATTAGCGTCTTGGGTTTTTTTGGGCATATTGCGTTTTACTGTGGCTTGTGGCTACTTTATTACAGCAACTCGGGTTGATTTTTAGGTTAAGCCGCGCTTGCCTAGGTTGGTCCGTGGATGGGTGACCACCCATTACATACCGAGTTTCCTCCGTGCCTCGGAAAGCACGTTAAGCCTTTGGTCCCGGCTGTAATTTGTAGATCTTTGACAATCGTTAGTGGCCTGAAAGTCTGACAACCAGTCTTACCAACGGGTATTGTATTACCCAGTGCTGAATGGGTTGTAGAGATCACATGTGCAATCGCTCTATGTAAAAATACTGGTATCCAGCTGCATCCGGTTAGACTGGAAGCCGACACTAACATAGTTTGGACAAGGCTAGGCAAATGAGATCCTTGTAGCACATACAAATATCTTTTGGATCTCGAATGATATTGACAATGTACAAGACTCATAGACAGCTATATTAATGTTTTAGAATCCACCTTGACCAATCACACACTCACCAAAATCCAATCAAAGTATATGGCTCTCCATCATAAAGTCTCCGCCATTTTCCCTCCACTTAAATCAGTAGGTCCCTACCACATCAATACATCAATTTCTCACAGAACAACTTAATTGGTTGCCTGTTCCCGACAGTATATGAGTCATTATATCTGTCAAGTCAAGCCAGCTTGCTTCAGTGAGCATTAATGTATTCTGTTAATTTTCACAACGCAAGACGGCAGGTCATTAAAGGAGCCTACAGATAAGCTTGACTTTCAAGGATCTTTACATGTGATCAAACAAAATCGAGCAAATGGTATCTGCTAAATTAGCAAGTCTATTTGTGGTGGTTCAAACTTCGTTTGAAATACTGTGTTAGAATAAAGTTCTAATCAGCTTGCACTACAAAGTGATTGTAACGTCAGTCACTGCGCGCCGAATAGTGCGAAATGAGTGATTTTTATTTAATTGTAGCCTAATAAATCATTAGATCAAAATGCCAATTGTACACTGTAGTGTCTGTGAGTGAAAGAGAGGGAAGCATTGTGTCGTCTCTCGTCGCGTACAGACGGGCACTTAGTTTTGTGCTTCGAAAGTGAACGGACGTGCGCGGGTCTGAGAGCCGATAATATAGAGGGAAATACCACATTTTGGCGACGAGGATTAACAGGACTACTGTGTGCAATTATTATTAAATTACAAAAAAAAAAAAACAAAGACGGTGTATGGTGTTTTAAGATTGAAGTTATGATTGCTCAAAATAATTAAAATCACAGTAAAAAATTACGGTGAGGCCCGTGAAGTACAATAATACAATTTCTTTATTTTCTCTATTCACAAAGGATCACATATGTAGTTATAATAAACATAATTGTAAGAATAACTCTCACCTCGATTGAAATGTAGCTTACATACAATGCAAGGGCTAATTCGAAAACTTGATAAATAATTTATTGCAAAAAAAAAAAAAAAAAAAAAAAAGTGTAGTGTAATGGATGTGAAGTAAACTGTCCAGTGAAATGTGCAAGTGAGGTGAATAGTTAATGTGTGCAACTGAAATGAATGTGTGTGAGGAAAGGTAGGATGATGACCACCTTGTTACTGTAAGTCACTTATTTGATCTCTTTAATGTACTAAGAATGCTGTGTACACATATTGATACATACATTAGAACTGTAATATATGTACTCTTATCGGTAAATGTAATAGTATTGTACCTACTGTTGGTGCACCTATTTTAAATTAATAAATATGAGACTACCCACTGACCAAAATAAATAATAAATAAAGTGATGGTGTGGGCGTGGATGTGTTGGGTGACACAGTCACAAACTATTAAATGTGTACGCGTTGTAGTAATTTACCCCGTATACAGATTTGTCGTGAAGGTTTATATGTTTAGAGAAACACATTCCACTAAGATGCACTAAGTAGATAAGTTTGTTTAAAGTATGAGTAAGTTACAGTACTAGAGTAGAAGTGATTATTTCTCTCAGTTGTTGATGGCTACCCACTTGTAAGTTCACCATATTTTAATTCGTTACGCATGTTGTTATAATATGCTAAATTATGACGCGCATCGTTGGCCTATAAAGGGTTACCGAGTAAACAGAAAAATGAACGGTGATGAGTCCGTACAAAATGATTATCAAGGGTATGAGAAGTAACTGCTCTAAAGTCTTGTTTTTGCAACTTTGAGACTTAAATCTTGCAATGATTATTTGGTAATGAAGAAATTGACAAACTTTTATTAATTTTAGTTGTACAAATAGTTGGCAAAGAAAACCTAAAATGCCGATGGGAGAAAGCAGTGTGGAAATGAGTAGTAGGACAAACTGCTTGTTTGCGTCGCTTTTCATCAATATTAGATTATTGTATCAAGTAATGATGGAGGAGCTCGTGGCTAAATAATAACAGCCGCACGGGTCGATCAAGGTTAAGCTATGTTTGCCGAGGTTGGTCCGTGGATGGGTGACCATCATTACATACCGAGTTTCCTCCGTGCCTCGGAAAGCACGTTAAGCCGTTGGTCCCGGCTGTCATTTCTGGATCTTTGACACTCGTTATATGTAGTCAGAAGCCAAGGGGTTTGACATCCAGTCTTACCAATGGGTATAGTATTGCCCAGGTACTGGGTTGTGGAAGACAGATAGGCGGCCGCTTCATGTGAAGTGCTGGTGCTCGGCTGCATCCGGGTGGACTGGAAGCCGACCCAACATAGTTTGGGAAAAGACTAGGATTGTATCAAGTAATGATGTTGGTATAAAAGAGAACATGAGTCTCCTTCTGTATGGACTAAATAACAGATGATGCCTGTTAGTACATGATGTTACCAGATGATGCTGGTAGTCCGGAAACAGGTGACGCCTGTTAGGACTTCGTAATTAAATTTACAACAGGTGATGCCTGTATGCACATGAGATAACAGATAATACCTGTTAGTACATGATGTTACCAGATGATGCTGGTAGTCCGGAAACAGGTGACACCTGTTAGGACTTCGTAATTTAATTTACTACAGGTGATGCCTGTATGCACATGATGATAACAGATAATACCTGTTAGTACATGATGTTACCAGATGATGCCTGGTAGTCCGAAAACAGATGACGCCTGTTAGGACTTCGTAATTAAATTTACAACAGGTGATGCCTGTATGCACATGACATAACAGATAATACCTGTTAGTACATGATGTTACCAGATGATGCCTGGTAGTCCGAAAACAGATGACGCCTGTTAGGACTTCGTAATTAAATTTACAACAGGTGATGCCTGTATGCACATGAGATAACAGATAATACCTGTTAGTACATGATGTTACCAGATGATGCCTGGTAGTCCGAAAACAGATGACGCCTGTTAGGACTTCGTAATTAAATTTACAACAGGTGATGCCTGTATGCACATGAGATAACAGATAATACCTGTTAGTACATGATGTTGCCAGATGATGCTGGTAGTCCGGAAACAGGTGACGCCTGTTAGGACTTCGTAATTTAATTTACTACAGGTGATGCCTGTATGCACATGATGATAACAGATGATACCTGTTAGTACATGATGTTACCAGATGATGCCTGGTAGTCCGGGAACAGGTGACGCCTGTATGGACTTACTAAATAATGTAATTTAGTACAGGTGATGCCTGTAAATACATACTGACGTAGGTATGTAAGAGTGTAAGTGGAAGAAAACTGAAGTAAAGAGAAGTAAAGTGAAATAAAGTAAAGCGAAGTGAAGTAAAGTGAAGTGAAGTAAAGCGAAGTAAAGGAAAGTGAAGTAAAGCGAAGTAAAGGAAAGTGAAGTAAAGGAAAGTGAAGTAAAGTGAAATAAAGTAAAGTGAAGTAAAACGAAATGAAGCAAGGGAAGTGAAGTAAAGTAAAGTGAAGTGAAGAAAAGTAAAATAAAGTGAAGTAAGGTAAAGTAAAGTGAAGTAAAGTAAGTAAAGTGAAATAAAGTAAAGTGAAGTAAAACGAAGTAAAGTGAAGTGAAGTAAAATTTATTTGCATAGATTGCAGGTACATAAAATAAGATGTTGGAATAAGATGGGTGAGTGTTGTACAATATACCTTATGTTAGAAATGCAAACATTAATGGAATTGTTGAGTAACGAATATTGAAAATAAAATAAAATTATGGTTTACAGTTAAAAACAAAGTCAGACAATAGTTTGCATAGTAAATTCAAAATACAAACGGGGTGATGCCCGTAATATGAAGTTTTGTGTACGGATAACGCCCGTTTATTGAATTATGAAGACAATTAAAGATTGTTAGTTTAATTTGAACAATGGTATGAATAAATACTGTATGAAATAAATAATGAATTTGTCAGGTTGATAAAAGGATGATGCCCATTTGGTTACCAAAATTAGACATTCTTTATTTGTTTCAATGTCCATAAATTTAAATATGATGTCAAGTTTTACTTTAGAAAAATTTAGTACGACGGTGAAGCAGGATCTATTGGAGCTAGATGGTGGGAACGTTGGAAAAGAGGATAATGATATTGTTTAAGATACAATAAGTTCTCAGCAATATAGAATTTGCATGATGTACACTGTACACATTGATATTTCATGAGAACGTAAACAATGACTTGTCAGTTTATAAAAAAATAAAAACAGAATATTTAATTTTTATCTTCGGCTTTCCAAATACCCGCGTTATCACTTATATACTAGAATTTCGTTTAATAGATCCAAACGAGACGGTACGAAGACGGCCTTATCTTTGCCCGCCGGTAGAAAGAAAAGCAATGCGCGAACGAGTGAATGAATTATTAAGATGCCAAAATAACAAGACATAGCAATTCACATTATGCAAGTTATTTGTTGAAAAATCTGACTGTTGGGAACGTATGTGTATAAATTATCGTGAGTTAAACAAAACCGGATAGATACCCGTTACAGTTGATTTCGCATCAGATTTCGTGACTTAATTGAGCTAATTACACTAGTTACAGCGTTTTGTTCTCGAGATGAAGGCCATGTGTTTGTATAGAATATTTGGTACTTGATTTGATTCAGAGAGGGAATGAGACATCCAGCTTTAGGAATATTACATTTGAATTTTAAAGTTTCAACGTGTCCATGCATTAACGGTGTTACAGGTTGCAAAGGTTAGGCTGGTTTTAGTTGTGATTTGTGTCAATGTGCTTTGGGTGGACCAACGGTAGTCGGATGACATGTTTTGTCCCAGATGCTGATCAAGGCCTTTCGAATTTTGTTGAAGGCGAACATCGTGACCATTGTTTTCAGGGAAAAGGTTCGGGTGTGATTGTGGAAAGTGATTTGTTTATGTTGGAGAATAACATGCTAGCGCGCATCCGTTCGCCATCCTTCAATTCGGGTCGAATCGAGGCATCACTCATATGAGCTGGAGATGTTGGGCGTAGTAAATGGTGTAAAACAATTTCGTTTATAATTACATGGAAGGAAGTTTGTTGTGGTAAGCAACTGCAACTCTTTAAAGTCTTCTAGTAACAAGATCGCGTTACATGTTTTCGTTTATATTTACATGGAAGGAAGTTTGTTGTGGTAAGCGACTGCAACTCTTTTAAGTCTTCTAGTAACAATATCATGTTACATATTTTCGTTTATATTTACATGGAAGGAAGTTTGTTGTGGTAAGCGACGACAACTCTTTTAAGTCTTCTCGTAACAAGATTGCGTTACATGTAAAGAAGCAAAGTGTCATTCATGCAAGGTACAAGCAGAGTTGCACCCTATTGCGTGTATTGTATTGTTGCAGTACCTTGGCACACGGTACACATCGATGCGACAAGTAAGCTCAGTGGAAAACGAGCTAACAAGAAGTATGTGTTCGTACTCATTGATACGTTTACAGTTTGTCCTTTTACATCATACGATGCGTATTAAAATACAATATACATTACAATAAAGTAATAAAATAAAAGCTGTGACAAGGAACGTATCCTTGTTTGGAGCACCGGTACGGATTATTGCCGGTCAAGGTCGTCGTTTCACATGTCAAGAGTTTAGGGAATTTTGTGAGAGTAAAGCATTAGGCTTCATTTAATAGCCACGGGATCATCGCGAGTTAACGGTCAAGTTGAGCGCACAATGAGTACGTTAAAATCTCTGCTTATCGCAGTTGAAGTAAACGAAGATAGGTCGTGTCAGGATGCGTTAGGAGATGCGCAGAGGGCACTAAACTGTACGGTCAATAGGGTGGCAAAAGTAAGCCTGCTCAAATTACTAGTCGGTAGTCGCGCGCCTTCTTAGTCTTATAGCTTACGACGATGATACTGACGCAGACCTCGAACAAGTTAGGAAAAACTCAGATCGGTTAATCGGAAAGTTGGCGCTATATATTAAAAAAAAAAGGGGTGGAGAGCACTAAGGCACGACTGTAAATACTAAATTGGACCCCAAATATAAAGGACCTTTCACAGTGGTAAAAGTGTTAGAGGGGATCGCTACACATTGAGAGCATTAACCCCTAAGCGTACTTACAAGTACGCGAATCATAGGTAAAGGAGAATGCCCGAGGGCCAAATACCGTATGAAGTAGAGAAATTTAGAGTCGGAGATAGTGGGGAAACTTAGTTTAGTTGGTAGTGCCGTACCATTTCATAGCCGTAGTCCGGTAGAAGTCGGTGTCTGCTTGTAGCAGTCTAAGGAAGCGCGGTGCGTGGGTGGCTCTGGTGGAGGTCGGGTCTGGTAGAGACTATGGAGTCAGATGGGACTCTGCGTTCTAAAGGAACGTAGTAAAACAAACAGGGGTTTTTGATGGTCATTGGATGGCCTAAATGTTGGCCGTAGGCCACGAATGAGATTCCGGCTTAGGGTGAGGATTAGATGGATGAAGTGAAAATTATCTCATCAAACAAAAATATTAAAATAAGGAAGGGATGTAGTGTCTGTGAGTGAAAGAGAGGGAAGCATTGTGTCGTCTCTCGTCGCGTACAGACGGGCACTTAGTTTTGTGCTTCGAAAGTGAACGGACGTGCGCGGGTCTGAGAGCCGATAATATAGAGGGAAATACCACATACACTTTGTGAAAAAAGTGACAAATATTTGTGTGAAAAAGAAATACTAAAACTTAATGCGTTTAGAGGAGTACCTCCTCTAAACGCATTAAGTTTTAGTATTTCGAAATTTCAAAGAAAAAATGCTTCACTTTGAATATTTTTTTCATATAGTAATAATAAAGTTAGAATTATTTCAAATGTACCGATTAAAGTTTAAGAGTCTATGCAACAAATTTTTGTTTGCACATTTATATTTACTCATCACAGAGGAGTTACATGGAGAAAACCTTTCCTTAGCAGATACCCCAGCCTTAAAGGTGCCTACAGAAAAGCTTGACTTGCAACGATCTTCACATGTGATCAAACAAAATCGAGTAAATGGCAAAGCAAGCAACTTTAAAAGGTTTCATTTTACACTAGCTGTTGAACGCGACTTCCAGCCGCGTGAAATTATAATAAAAACTAGCTGATGCCCGCGACTTCGCCCGCCGGCAGATCTATATCTATACATATAATAAATCTGTAAAAAATTATGCGTATCTTGAGGTATTATTTAGTTTTTGTTTCATGGTAATCGGTTAATTCTATCAAAAGATATATGAATTTAAAAGTGTTCAAGAAGAAGTAATCATCAAATGTAAGATGCAGCGACATCTATTGTACTAAAATGGTACTAATGACTAAAAATGTGTTTAAAATTTACATAGCATGATTTCCATGCATTATATTTTAGCAGTTACCATCTTGGTCGATATATGGCGTTGTTCATTTTACTCCATTTTTAACCGACTTCAAAAAAGGCGGAGGTTATATGTTCGTGTGTATGTATTTTTTTTTTTTTTTTTTATGTATGTTACCTGATTTCTCTCCCATTTGTGGACCGATTTTCAAAATTCTTTTTTCATTTGATAGAATACACTCCTGAGGTGGTCCCATTTTAATTTGGTGAAGATCTGATGCTGATCTTCGGAGATATACAATGGAACTCTTCAAAAAGAGACGGCAAATCTGTTGTGATAGCTCCAATCGGTTGGATGTTCATTGTTTATACAATATCATGACGGAACATCACGCCTGTATGCTCTGAGGGGGTACGCAGCAGTGTACAATTTACCTGATTTCTCTCCCATTTGTGGACCGATTCTCAAAATTCTTTTTTATTTGAAAAAGTATACTCCTGAGGTGGTCCCATTTTAATTTGGTGAAGATCTGATGCTGATCTTCGGTGATATACAATAGAACTCTTCAAAAAGGGACGGCAAATCTGTTGTGATAGCTCCAATCGGTTGGATGTTCATTGTTTATACAATATCATGACGTAACATCACGCCTGTATGCTCTGAGGGGGTACGCAGATGTGTACAATACACCCAGATTTCGACAGTTATGGCATGTTATGTTCCATTTATTGGGGAAAAGCCTATTACCATGACATGTATTGTTAACCATGTACAATGAATGCATAGCAAATATTTGTAAGTATAGGATATTACAACTAAAAATGGAAAAATAAAATAAAAATTTTTTGTCAAAAATAAAACCGACTTCAAAAAAAACAACAAACAAAAAAAACACAAAAAGAAAAGGACAAAAAAAAAAACAAAAAAAAACACTAAAACAAAACCACAAAAAAGTGAAAAATAACTTTAGCTTCAGAAGCCGGTGAGAAAAACACCAAATCAATCAAAGGTCAAGCTTCAGAAGTCGGTGACAAAAACACCAAATCAATCAAAGGTCAAGTTTCAGAAGTCGGTGAGAAAAACACTAAATCAATTAAACAAGGTCACCGACTTCTGAAGCTTGACCTTTGATTGATTTGGTGTTTTTGTCACCGACTTCTGAAGCTTGACCTTTGATTGATTTGGTGTTTTTGTCACCGACTTCTGAAGCTTGACCTTTGATTGATTTGGTGTTTTTCTCACCGGCTTCTGAAGCTAAAGTTATTTTTCACTTTTTTGTGGTTTTGTTTTAGTGTTTTTTTTTTGTTTTTTTTTTTGTCCTTTTCTTTTTTTTAATCGTGGTGATAAGATTTTCCGACCCCTCGCTCGTGTCAGTTACCTCAAGTTTAGTATTTTAATCGACGAAACGGTATCGAAGTCCGATATACATTAATGTAGGAAATGTTGCAAAAACAGGGAAAATTTATTTCTTTTGAGAGCTTCCATTGCAAGTGCCGCATAAATGGTTAAACTTACGCAACAATCATGTTTGAGGGAATATTGTTCCTACACTGAGAAAAATTGATTTCTGGCCTAAGGTGAATTCTGCCTTCCACGGCTAAATTGTAATGACGCGAGGCGATTTTGTAACGCTTACGATTATTTTGGCTTAGCTAAGCGTTTCCGTTAAAATGGTACGTCTTTTATGATAAACACGAACCGTCAAAAATGTCTTACCGTAAGGTAGTCTTGGAATTCAACTTTCTACTGTTAATACAGCGGTAGTGGACTACTAAAAACGCTTTAAATTTACGACGTCGAATATGTGGTGAATATCGCGGTAATTAAGGCAATATTTAACTCAAATTAAGGCGATATAGACTTCAATAAAACCTAAACAAACGTAAACATAAGTCATAAAACCAACTTCAGAAAGCGGCATAAATAATCTTTAGCATGGCATTATTCAACTTACAATAAGGCGGATATTCTTCAGTCACAACAATTTAAACGTAAACGTAAAGTCTTTCAGCGATGTATGTATTTGGCAATATAAATGTATAATGTGGCCACATTTGCCCTATCATAAGGCGAAATATGCTCAGATTATGACGAATCAAATGGTAACCTTAGGTTTCATAACGACGTACATATACGGCACATATAAACGTAAATATGGCAATATTCACCTTATCATAAGGCGGAATATACTTCAGTCACAACAATTTGAACGTAAACGTAAAGTCTTTTAGCGACGTATGTATTCGGCAATATAAACGTATAATGTGGCCACATTTGCCCTATCATAAGGCGAAATATGCTCAGATTACGACGAATCAAATGGTAACCTTAGGTTTCATAACGACGTACATATACGGCACATATGAACGTAAATATGGCAATATTCACCTTATCATAAGGCGGAATATACTTCAGTCACAATAATTTAAACGTAAACGTAAAGTCTTTCAGCGAGGTATGTATTCGGCAATATAAACGTATAATGTGGCCACATTTGCCCTATCATAAGGCGAAATATGCTCAGATTACGACGAATCAAATGGTAACCTTAGGTTTCATAACGACGTACATATACGGCACATATGAACGTAAATATGGCAATATTCACCCTATCATAAGGCGAAATATGCTCAGATTACGACGAATCAAATGGTAACCTTAGGTTTCATAACGACGTACATATACGGCACATATAAACGTAAATATGGCAATATTCACCTTATCATAAGGCGGAATATACTTACGTCACAACAATTTGAACGTAAACGTAAAGTCTTTCAGCGACGTATGTATTCGGCAATATAAACGTATAATGTGGCCACATTTGCCCTATCATAGGGCGAAATATGCTCAGATTACGACGAATCAAATGGTAACCTTAGGTTTCATAACGACGTACATATACGGCACATATGAACGTAAATATGGCAATATTCACCTTATCATAAGGCGGAATATACTTCAGTCACAACAATTTGAACGTAAACGTAAAGTCTTTCAGCGAGGTATGTATTCGGGAATATAAACGTATAATGTGGCCACATTTGCCCTATCATAAGGCGAAATATGCTCAGATTACGACGAATCAAATGGTAACCTTAGGTTTCATAACGACGTACATATACGGCACATATAAACGTAAATATGGCAATATTCACCTTATCATAAGGCGGAATATACTTCAGTTACAACAATTTGAACGTAAACGTAAAGTCTTTCAGCGACGTATGTATTCGGCAATATAAGCGTATAATGTGGCCACATTTGCCGTATCATACGGCGAAATATGCTCAGATTACGACGAATCAAATGGTAACCTTAGGTTTCATAACGACGTACATATACGGCACATATAAACGTAAATATGGCAATATTCACCTTATCATAAGGCAAAACATGGTTAAGTTACGACTTATCAAACGGTGAATAACGTCTTATAACGACTTACATATCCGGTGAATGAAACCGAAGATTTACGGCAAAATTCACCATATGATAAGGGGAATGATGGTACTCGAGTTAGGTACAATTTAATCAAACGTTTAAAGAGTCTGATAACGACGTATTCGGCTAATATAAGCGTAATTTTAGCAATTAAGGTCAGTTATGACGTATCTACCTACATAATATTCGGTGAATGAAACCGTAGATATGTAAGGCAATATGTATGTATATATGTCTTATGATGGTGACAATTTATTCAAAGGTTTACAAAGTCTAACGACTTACGCATTCTGCAAGTTAGGGTTCCGTGCCTTAAAATGAAAAAACCTGGCCAAGTGCCAGTTGATGATGACGATGCTACCTACCTATGTACCTACTTATATTGTATAGAAATACTTACTATAAGTAGGTTAGGTAACTGAGTGTGGAACATAGAACTCGTTGGTTGGAACTGGGTAGGGGTGTTATGTAGGTACGACGAAGGACCCTAGGTATATTAGGTATTGTAGTGGTAGGTAGAACAGAATAGATTTTTATTGACACACAAACAGCACACAGAGCCATCAACACAGTAAATAAAAAATAGCATTTACATTAAACCTACCTAAGTACCTACCTCATCCACACACCCTCATAGACTCATAGTCTATAGGTACACAAGAATACCTATTTTATGGGTTGGGTAGATACCCAACCCATAAAATAGGTATCTACCTATTCATAAATTGGGTGGTTTAGGTGTAGGTAAGTAAGTACCTACCTAATATGATTAATTTAGTAAAATTAATTTAGATTCCTAGTAAGTAGTATTACATAATAGTATTTAGTGTTTATCTCTTTATGGTTTAAGTATACTTACCTATAAAATAAAGGGGGGGAAAATTATGACCACCCAAAATAACTTTGTGACCACTTACATCTATCACCTGAAATATCAATTGATCACCAAATTTAGTAAATTGAGCACCAAATTTTAATGAGGTGGTTGATGACAAACTAGTTTTGCCTAGGCCGACTTGGGGCACTATTTCATAAAAAAGTGCGACGGGGTCTCCCTCGACTCGGATGCAAGAGCATAACAGTTCAATTTCTGGTGGTCATAAACCAAAAAAATAAATTTTTGGTTCTAATTTCACGTTAAAATGGGGATTAATTTTGGTGATCATTTACTAATTTTGGCAATCAAAAGTGATTTTTTTGCCGTTACATTTTGCTAAATCTGGTGGTTCGTTAATTGTATGCCTAAAATAAATAAATTTAAGTTCCTTGTAGTATTAAGTAACAGTGTACAAGCTCTGGTTATGTTTTATTAGAGTTGGTACACTAGGTACCAATTGGATCTTATGACTGTATAAACCATTCCGAATATCAGCTGTTCTATTGAAAGAAATTTGATAATGCTTTATGACTCTTTTTTGCCAGCCAGAGGCAGAGCCCTCGCTTCTTCACACAAGCCCTACCTTCCTGTACCTGTACCTGCGAGGAACCCAATCTGTGAAATGTAATATCTAACACAAGGTCATTTAGCACTACCTGCATTACAAAATGTAAATAACCAATAACAGCCAGGATACGAACTTGCCTATTAATATTGTAATGTTATAGGGTACCCACCTAAGTGCCTACCTACTTAGGACCAAGCAATAATTATTTTTTATGTCTTATCTTATAAAATTTAATACAAATAGAGACTCGAGATAAAGTGTGATGAACTTAGTACATATATGTGTTTATTTTCTGTCTGCATAATATAAAATACTTTAGGTAGGTTTATTTAAGTATGTACCCATTTACAAAAAAAAAGTAGTATCTAGGTATTATATCAGCTACCTGGTTCCCATATTACAAGCATTGCTTTGGGGCTAGATACATAGTGTTGTGTGGAATGTCCACAAATATATAATATTAATTTGATAGTAGAAAAAGTCAATTTTACTCAGTTTTACTAGCATAACTACTTTCAGTCAGTTACCTATGTTCGTGGGTGAAGTTTAAAAAAGCTCTCTAGTTACGGTGAGAAACAACTTTATATGGCGCTTATGGTCGTACACCGAAAATGTCAATAATGCTGCCAGCTACTAAAGCAAATAACCTTATAAGCGATATTATACGAGTTTAAAAACTTGAAAACCCAACTTCAAAACAGCTGATCTGATTTTGATGAAATTTAATTTTTCAAATCGGTTTACAAGTTATACGGAAACATACATAAAAAAATTCAATCGAATATCGTGGGTACAATAAGTAAGTAAGTACAATAAGTAAATATTTACATGAATATGTGTATTTCTAAGTTCTAATGTCAAGTGTGTGTTAGTTGTAATATTATACATAAAATTCAATCTCCAGTCCATTTTACCTCATGTGGGTATGACTTTTTTAATCTACTGATTTTTCCTACGATCTACTGCTAAAACTTTAATTTTTCTACTGATTTCTTCAGTTTCCATCGGGCAACACTGCGTTCATCGCTCGTTCCTTCGACTCGACACTCGTCGACACTCGACAGTTTGGAGTTTGGAGTGGTTGGTTTAGGTTTTGAGTCTTGTCTAACGGATTTTATTTTAGAAACGTTTACTAGTCCCTCATTTTCTGAACGCTACTGGCTGTGTCAGTGTCGAAGGCACATACAAACAGATGTATGCAGGTTGTAGGTGTGTAACACGTAGGTTAGGTAAAGGTACTGATTTTAAGCTCAGTGGTGTTGAACTACAACAAGCTACCAGACAGACATAACAACCAGTTTACCAGACAAACATCTTCGCTTCGTGCTTCGATGGCAGACCAGTACCTATACCATAGGTTTATTAACAAAATGGGGCTGCACGACCCTGATTGATACATTTCGAGGTAAGTCTATATAAAACTCGGTTGTTGAACCTAATCATATTTTGTAATTAAGTAGTTTAGGTAGGTACCAACACCTGTCTTTGTGTGTTGGAAACAGAAACGAAAAATGTCTTCTTTGGATGTGATGTCAAGTCAAACTTTTGTTGGTGTGTTGGTAGGTAAGGTAGGTTACCTACTCTTATATTTTCTAGTAGCACTACATTTTTAGTAGCATGCTGCGGTTATGGCTCTTAGGTACTTACCTACCTACTAACCATAGCTAACTAAACTAACTGGTGTGTTTTGCATTGTATTTACTTTGGTTCTCTTATTATTTAGATGCTAAAATTGATGCTGTCGCTTTGGGACTTCTCTAAGAAAATGATATAACATCATTAATCCCATTATTTGGTGATAGAGTGAAGTTTGATGGTAACTTGTCCATGTGGAAGGCTGGCAATCAATCGGTGAATGTTGGGGTTGGTTTTTTTATTATTATTTCATACTAACAGTTGTCCACATAATAGGAAGTCACATTATCATAACATAAATGTTTAAATAGTGTGCACCTATTTGTATTTTGTATATATATAAATTACTTTAATTAAAACGGTTAACACCAATTACAATACTTGTTTAAAGATTATAGACAGGGGATCTAAAATGGCCGCTTTAGCAGAATCCACGCAGAATCTTAGTATGAATCACGTTAAAAATTTTAAATTCTTAAAATGGACTCTATAGTCATAACTTTAAAGTCCATTTTAAGAATTTAAATTTTTTAACGTGATTCATATTTCGATTCTGCTTAAGCGGCTATTTTAGACCCCCTGTACTTTTTCCAGTTGTTTCCAAAACTGAACTTTTGCATGTAACTTTGTATATTGATAGAAAGAAGTTTTTAAACTTGTGAAAATTAACTGTTTTTTTTTTTTCAGATAAGTAAGTAACGTAAATTTTAAATAACACGCACCGAGGACGGGCTTTACTTAGCAGCCCACAAGCTGTTAGTGGCCTCCTTGGTGCAAGCCAGAGAAAGGAATTATGCCCCATTTATTATTGTACTCGGTGCTAGAAGCACATCCAAACACTCAAGTTAAATGGAGTGATTTCCAATCATGGGCGCGAGGTATTGGAGAACTTTTTAAAAAGGAATCACCAGTCATATAAATATTACGCCGCATATATCGCTGTAAGTAAGCTATCATTGCTAAAACTACTATAGTGTATTAAAGTTATTAATTTACATTAAAGAGGTGATTAAAATTATAAATTAGACATAAGGTTTGAAATGTGCTCCATAATGTTATAACAATAAGTACCTAGTCCTCAAACTGCCGGCGGCCCTAAACTTAATGTTCTATTTGGTTTTTGCAGGGAGGCCCCTTTCAAGCCAAAAGGAATGCTTCAGGTATACTTATAATACATACCTGAGGAAGAGGAATAACCTAATTAAACGAAATGTAACAACGCCCTTCCGGAAACGACGCGCTACCAAGGATTCAAGCGACCTCTTTGACGTAGAACCTGCCAGGCCGACGTGTCCTCTAATAGACTGTCTAATATTGATGAAAGTAAGTTTTGTTACGTTTTGTTTTTATACTCGTACTCATTAAATAAATAATAAATAAAAAAGCAAATTTATAATATTCACATGCATTTCTAAAAAAATCTTCACTTTTTATTGCTTTGTACAGGGTTTCGTAAAAAATCGTACTTATTACCATAATAGAATGCTCTACCTTGTGGTTTGCGATAACTCTTTCCTAAAAAAATGCATTTTATTTCAGTTGAAAGCGATCGGGTTGAGGACGCTTCACTCGCAATTACGGTTGCTGTTGAAGGAGTTACACCATTGAATGAAATTGCTAAGCTTTGGGCGATAACGGCAAAGGCGCGTATGCAAAAACTATAAAACGAAAACAGCACTCTCAAGATTATTTGGATGAGTATCAGATACTCAAAGGGCCCAACTCATTTTGAATGACTTGTTTGTTAGGAAAAGTTTGTCACCAAGTTTCTCATGTGGTAAAAAAATAACTTTTATCTGTTAATCATGCTTTAGAAGTAGGCCCCAATGTTAAAATTTCATTTTCGGTTCCCTGGTTGAAACAAAAAGGAGTTATGTGGAAAAAATTGGATGTGGCCACTCTAGACATTGTGTGCGTTACCCTGGCAAAATGTTGTGCATTTGAGAGGTGAGACCATAACAAATAATTAGTGTATCATGAGGAACAATTTGTTTACTAATAGCAAAATTTGTGTGAATTGTGGTTTTAAAGTAATTTGAGAAAAACACATTTTGCTGGAGTAACGTTTGAAACGTTACCCTGGCAAAATCGATTTTCAAAAATTCGTTCATCCCGGAACCAAATACATAATAGATAGCTTTTGTTGTGTAGTAAATGTTTGTAAATAGCAAAATTTGTGTGTGATATGGCTCTTGAGTTATTTAAGACTTACACAATGTAAAATGTTGAAAATCTGTATAATACATATGTACCTATCTTTTTTATCTTGTTTTAGTATCTAAATATAGTAAAGTATCTAAATTAATTTTCTAATACATTTTTATTTTTATTGAATGGTTTTATTGCAATGCCACATCATTCCTATAAGATACAGACGCTATCGGCTTATTAGGTATACATAATAGTTGGTTAGGTTGAGGTTGTAATGTTGGGTTGAGAAGGTACTAATCTATCTAGTATGTTTCTTTAGTACCTATCTCGTTAACAGTTATTATTGAAGTGATTAATACATTTTTGTTCTATTGATTGCAGAAGCTTACAAAGACTGGGAGAGTAGCTTTCTGAGAACAGCAGGCTACGCTGTTCACTGAAGGCACGGTTGGCTGATCTACTATCATGAAGTTCATGTGAAGGATATTGGCTCGCGCTAACTTAGGACCAGCGCACACCGCTGGAGGCGCAGCGGAGTACATTTGAAGATAACAATTTAATATAAACCTTAACTACCTTGATATACGGTCAATATAATAATAAATTCGCACGCGGTACTCGAGTGCCCTCAAGCTACTACAAGAGCATGCCCGCGACCGTATATCAAGGTTGTTAAGGTTTATATTAGATTGTTGTCTTCAAATGCGCTCCGCTGCGCCTCCAGTGGTGTGCGCTGGGCATTAGAGTGAACGCGCACTTTGAGCAATGCCCTTAATATGAACTAAATGATAGTAAAGCAAGTCAATCATGCCCTTAGGGAAAAGCGTTACCAGCCGTTAGAAGGCTTTTTTTCCGGTTTTCATAAAACGTTTCTGCTCGAAATAAATCATTAATTACCTTACGAAACGGCTTACCTAATCGTATGGAACATTCTAATACAACTTACTAGAAGGTAAATACGACTTAGTAAACTTTGAAAACACTTGGTGGATAAGTTAAACCCACAGTAAGTAAAGACGTAATACACCTTACTAAAAGTGAATTACGACTTATGATAACATCAATAGCGCTTAATGCACAGATTAAACGAAAAGTACGAAAAGACGTAAAATGCCTTACTAGAAGTCAATTACTACTTTATAAAACATTAAAAGCGCTTATTGGACAGGTTAAACCACGGTAAAGAAAGACTTATGATGCCTTACTAAAAGTCGATTACTACTTTAAAAAACATTAAAAGCGCTTATTGGACAGGTTAAACCACAGCAAAGAAAGACTCATGATGCCTTACTAAAAGTCGATTACTACTTTAAAAAACATTAAAAGCGCTTATTGGACAGGTTAAACCACAGTAAAGAAAGACTTATGATGCCTTACTAAAAGTCGATTACTACTTTAAAAAACATTAAAAGCGCTTATTGGACAGGTTAAACCACAGTAAAGAAAGACTTATGATGCCTTACTAAAAGTCGATTACTACTTTAAAAAACATTAAAAGCGCTTATTGGAGAGGTTAAACCACAGTAAAGAAAGACTTATGATGCCTTATTAAAAGTCGATTACTACTTTAAAAAACATTAAAAGCGCTTATTGGACTGGTTAAACCACAGTAAAGAAAGACTTATGATGCCTTACTAAAAGTCGATTACTACTTTAAAAAACATTAAAAGCGCTTATTGGACAGGTTAAACCACGGTAAAGAAAGACTTATGATGCCTTACTAAAAGTTGATTACGACTTAGGAAACGTTCAAAATGCTCAGTAAACAGGTTAAACTACAGTAAGGTAAGACGTTAGACGCCTTACTAGAAGTCGATAAACATTAAAAGCGCTTAGTGGACCGGTTAAACCACAGTAAGGAAAGACGTAAAACGCCTTACTAGAAGTCAATTGGGACAATGATACGTCGGAAAATTTTATGTGTGTGACCCGAGCACCTTCTTTACCGTTTGTATCGCCTTACCAGAACTTAAATCTCATCGTCAATCCGTCGATCCTATCTGACTTACCACGTTTACAGCTTTTAATTAAGGCTTATCTGTTAATAATTACGTCTAAAACACACATTATAGAGTCTATTGCTGCTTATTTATTGCGCCTTACGCTTAAGGTGTAAAACGCCTCCAACCTAGGAAGGCGTTTTCGGTCGGCTGACTCGTGGTCGTTTTTTCGCCTTCATTACGAATAAATCCGCCTTCGTTACGAAACATTCGGCTTTACATTTTTCTCAGTGTATCTTATAAGGTTCACACTCTCTCTAACCCTCTCTCATGTGACGCAGACGAAGTTGCGCGGGTCAGCTAGTTATATACTAAATCCTTCGTCTTGAATCACTCTATCTATTAAAAAACCCGCATGAAAATCCGTTGCGTAGTTTTAAAGATCTAAGCATACATAGGGACAGACAGACGCGGGCGACTTTGTTTTATAATATGTAGTGATAGTGATGTTACTTTCCTATATGAATCGGATTTTGTTAAAAATTTCAAGGGTCTCTTCTCTCTCTCTCTTCTTCTTCTCTTCTCTTTCTTCAAATCTCAAATCTCTCTTCTTCTTCTCTCTTTAAAAAAAATAAAAGTAGCCTATGTAACTCCTTATAACATCAGCTATCTGCCAACAAAAGTCTCGTCAAAATCAGCCGTTTCGGAGATTAACCGGAACAAACAGACAGACAGACAAACATTTTAAATATTGTTTTTTTTTTTGTTCTTGACTGGTTAGACTAATAGAGCTCACTCTAACATAGTTGGGAAAAGGCTAGGCCGATGAGGAGGGTATAAGTCCAGTCTCCGGGCTGTTCATCTATAGGCACCATAATGGGCAATTACTACTACTACTACTACATCAGCCCACAACGTCCACTGCTGGACATAAGCCTCTCCCATGATGGGAGGAATTTGCCGTAATCTCCACGCTTGGCAGGCGGATTGGAGATTGCAGTGATGACAGACTAACAGAAAACGCTGCTGCCCATTCTCTGGTCTACGGAGGCGCAAGGTGTTCTGCCTCAGACATTAGTCGCCTTATACGACACCCGTGAGTGTAACGGGTTGGTTCTATTCTACTCTGCCGGATACCACACGGATGGGCAATTAGTGGTAATTAAATGTTCAATGATGTGTGTAACGCGAGGGTAGGTGTGTGGTCTTTGATTGGATAAGTTTTGGTGGCGGGGTCTTTGATTCGGCAGGAAAAAGGGAATATTGATTTAAAAGAAAACCAGGAATACGAATAATTTATTTGAAAAGTATTACAAAAATGTACATTTAGGTGCAGTAGTGTTATGTCTGATGTGTTGAGCAGCGGTGGCCCAGTGGTAGCGGCCCCGACTTACGAACAGTAAGTCGTGGGTTCGAACCCAGTCAGGCGCATTACTTTGTGTAATTTATTTCATCACCGCTGCTCTCAAAACGGTGAAGGAAAACATCGTGAGGAAACCGGCATGTCCTAGAACCAAAAAATTCGAAGACATGTGACGTCTACCAATCCGCACTGGGCCCGCGTGGTGGATTATAGCCCATTCCCTCTCATAGAGAGGAGGCCTGTGTCCCAGCAGTGGGAACATTAATAGGCTGATGATGATGATGATGTGTTATGTCTCAAACAATAATTGTATAATTAGTGCATAAAAGTAAAATATAATTATTTAACAGTTTCAAGAAAAGATAATGTGGAATTCAAATGTTTGTTAGCGAGTATGCGACTAGGCGAATACGATTTTTATAACTGTTTCTGTTTAATAAAAAACACTAACCTCACCAGGCACCTTATTCACAACGCTTCGATTCGATTTTCGATTCGGAAAGTCGTATGTCTATCTATTTTTGACAGTACGAAATCGAGCGAGATAGACATACGACTTTCCAAATCGAAAATCGAATTGAAGGGTTGTGAATAGCTATGCTGGTGTCAGAGTTTTTTTGCCGCCCATTTGGCCTCCGACTAGGCTTTACATACCGTCAAGAAATATCTCTCAGGTATGCTGGTTTCCTCACGATGTTTTCCTTCACCGAAGCAAGTGATAATTATACAATACGCACATGAATCCCAAAAATCAGAGATGCGTGCCTTTTTCTTTTTTTTTTCGGATGGGAAATCATCAAATAACTCCTCCCACTCTGGGCGGAGCAGGAGGGAGTGTCAGACTTTTACTGACTAAAACCCATCCATGTTCTTTCATCGCCCTATGTGTTCCAGGGCCACGGTATCTCTTTCGAACAGTCCCGCAACCCCGGCAGGCATCGGTCCTTACGGACCCCTTCGTTTTTGCTGACTCTCTTTGAGGCGCGCGTGGAACAAGAACGCGCCGTCGACACGGCCTGTCGTCATGAGACGGACGGACGGCGAGCTAGCCCATAGTCCATCGTCCACAGGCCCGCGCGGAGGTGCGTGCCTTGGGTTCGAACTTGAGACTTTGCTATAGTTTGCTGTTATTTAATAGAAATAGTTGTAAATCAATAAAAGCAGGTTATCATTGTAATTTGCCTTACATGTGCCAATGTAGTTGGTGCCAGTTAAGATGAGAATAGCGGTCATTGCCCTTTCCCTAATGTCTCTTCGTACGAACCAAAATAAATAAACACGAAGATCACGATAGATGACGATTCCAGACTTGAACAGGCTTATTTTTTGGTTTCAAAGTTAAGAAGTTTAATAAATGTAGGTGGGTCAATGACCGCTATTCTCATCTTAACTGGCACCAACTATATATATATTTTCAATAGGTAGGTTAGGTAGGTAGGTACATTTCAATACAAACACATTTCATAATTATAGTCGGGGAGTCGACATCTATATACCGACCTCGTTAGCAAAAGTTTTTTAACGAGCACACAAAGTTTTAATGGGCTTAAAACAAGCAAGGAAATACGTAAAAAATAATTAAAACTCGATAGCGGTCCAGACCAGACCCAAAATTATTGAATTTATTTATTTCTTACACTTTCCTATATCTATTTCAGGTCACATAAAATGAATCGCAAGCACGCCAGGTGGTAACATCACGCAACATACTTATCAATCTACCTACAGCATTTTTTTTTTTTCGGATGGGAAATCATCAAATGACTCCTACCGCTCTGGCGGAGCAGGAGTGAGTGTCAGACTTTTACTGACTAAAACCCATCCATGTTCCTTCATCGCCCTTTGTGTTCCGGGGCCACGGTATCTTTTTCGAACAGTCCCGCAACCTCGGCAGGCATCGACCCTTGCGGACCCCTTCTTATTACTGACTCTCTTTGAGGCGCGCGTGGAACACGAACGCGCCGTCGACACGGCCTGTCCGGACCATGGCTTGCACCAGGGCCGGACGCGAGAGGTCGCCGCCGCCAATCGCCGCTTCGAGGACACGGCGGTGCTCTGCCTAGGAGGGGCACACCTCCACCGTGTGCTCCATCGTGTCCTCTGGTCGATCCTCGCAATGGAAACACCCGGGCGTTTCCTCCCGCCCAATTCGGTGCAGGAACCTCCCGAAAACACCGTGTCCGGTGAGGACCTGCGTCAGGCGGAAGGTGAGGACGCTGTAGCGTCTCTCAAGCCACTCCTCAAAGAGGGGACTTATCGCCACAATTGTGGCATGCCCTATCTACCTACACCTTCAGCGCGCTTCTACAGAGTCGTGATGTTTTAAGCTCATAACGAGGAAGACATTCAGTGTCCGATCGCAGCGGAGTTAAGACGTCCCGGAACTGTTAATTAATTAATTGTCCCCTAATTGTTATTGGGTAAAATTCAAGTAATTTGTTAGTTTCATAAAAATCAGTGAACCCAGTGTTTTCGTTGCACGAAACCCATCTTCTGCCCACATGATATCAGAATCTAACGGAATAAATCCTGGCCAACGGACCTCCCACTAGGTGGACCGATGACCTGGTGAAGGTTGCGGGAATCCGTTGGATGCGAGTCGCATGAGACCGGTCTATGTGGCGCTATTTGGCCTATGTCCAGCAGTGGACGTCTTTCGGCTGAAATGATGATGATGAACGGACCTATACGATACTTCAAAAGAAATGAAATCGTCGTGATGGTCCACCGCTTGCTCACGTTTCCTCACGATATTTGCTTTATCAGTTTTGAGAGCAGTGGTGGCGATATTAATTACAAAAAGTATAACATAATATCTCCAACTCTACCAAATAAAGGGTGTAAAACACCTCTTAACGAAGCCGAAAGGCACTTGTTCTCCTCGTCCTCGTCCTCATTTTTTTGTTCTACACCATACCTGGGAACCTTCTAGTTACGGAGATAATGGGGGTCAAAGTTAAAACTTTTTGATAAGTTTTTTTTTTAATACAAGTCTCTAATGTAAGATTTTTACTTTTAAACACCTTCACGGCCCTCGTACTATTCAATCCATCCATCAGCACAATGCTTTGAGTGCGTTACATTGAGTTCTACCACAAAACGTGATTTTTCACCCCAAAAAAAATCGTTTCCCAGCAATAATTTTTGCGTAAACTTACTTAGTTTGATGTATAGAAAGCTTGGTTGACGGCTTTGTGATGAGGTCTTTTACACCCTGTAAATGGTAGGCACTTACCCTCACATGAGAATGTGGCTGGTTTTAAAAAAACCTACTAGAAACAGATTCTCATAATTGCTTTGAGACAAAGCAATTATGAGAATCTGTTTCTAGTAGGTAAAACACCACAAAAAATAACCAGTAATTAAACACTTTCAGAAAATAGCCAAGCCTGCTATTCTAATAATCTAATAAACTAACCAAAGCAATCCATATTTTTATTCAATCCCGCGTTTCGTTCACAAAAAACCCATTAGACACGGTTTAATAAAGCGGTATCCAGTGATTAATGTCCACTGTCTCCTTGCCTCCTAAAACAAGACATTCACGACTAAGCGAAGCTTTAATGGATAGCAAACATTTCTTTCTTTTCTTTAGGAAAAACAACCTTGATTATGGAGCGAAAGATAGTGTCACAACATAGGGAGATACAGAAGGTTCGATCAATACATTTAGAGTAAGGGTGCACACACACACATAAAGATGCTTCAGACGAGCAGGTTTTAGGAGCTCGTGGTAACAGCCGCTCGGGTTGATCCTCAGGTTAAACCACGCTGATTCCCATCGAACTTCCTCCGTGCCTCGGAAAGCACGTTAAGCCGTTGGTACCGGCTGCCATTTGTAGATCTTTGACAGTCGTTACAGGTAGTCAGTGACCCGAAAGTCTGCCAACCAATCTTACCAAGGGATATACTAATTACCCAGTACTAACTGGGTTGTGGAGGTCAGATAGGCAGTCGCTCCATGTAAAATACTGGCATTTCGCTGCATCCGGTTAGACAGGAAGCCGATCCTAACATAGTTAATGGGAAAAGGCTAGGCAGATGGTGAATCAATATTAGAGAGGTGTTGACGGCGAGTGCGACGGTTCACCGTGGAATCACAAGTCGCTGTCACGTCTGACGTGTCGTGGCACGGCATGAAGTTGCGCACGCGTATCCGTTGACGCCAATCACATCAGAAATTGAGAGCAGCGGTGGCCCAGTGGTGGCGTCCCCGACTTACGAACCCGAGCCGGGCCGAGCCCGTGGGTTCGAACCCAGGCAGGCGCATTACTTTGTATTATTTATTTCATCACTACTGCTCTCAAAACGGTGAAGGAAAACATTGTGAGGAAATCGGCATATCCTAGAACCAAAATTTCGGAGGCATGTGACATCTACCACCCCGCACTGGGCCCGCGTGGTGGATTATAGCTCATTCCCTCTTATAAAGAGGAGGCCTATATCCCAGCAGTGGGAACGTTATACGTTACAAATCGCATGTTATATCACAAAATGTCACGTTTGGGGCATATGTATGACCTTCTGTATGATCTGTGTAATAATAACGGCGATATAAAGGTTCTCTTGAAATATTTTCGCTGATATCAGCGTGGCTGCTAAATTTAGGTTTTTAGTGGCCATGTTTAATTCATTACGGCTTCAACACCTTTGTTCGGGTAAATATTATTATAACTTGTGGTTTTTAGCCATTTTGGCTCTGAATTGTTTAACGGTTTACCCTGCGGTTTCTGATTACATTGTTCAGATTTCCAGGAAATCGAGTAGGTGGAGGTGGTAGGTGTATTCCCGTGATCACGATGCTTGCAACAGCGTTGAAATAACGGGAGCTAATAGAAACAAAAGAAAATCACGGATATTATCCCGTGTAGTGAAAAACCGTGAAAGTATAAAACAGTGAATCGAGTAGGTATTATGTACGCGCCTCGTTCGTTAATAACACCGAATTTCTGAATGATATCGGACGAATTCCAACGAAACTGTTTAAAAGGTTTAGATGCACTGCTTGTGTTGAGGTAGATGTGTGGAGTGACAAAAATGGATGAAGTAAGCGATAAGTTATGTAAGATGAAGTTTGAAAGTGTTACAGAAAAATTGAAAGGAAGTCGTTTGTCTTTGTATGGACATGAAATAAGTTGGGATGAATCGCATGTCACAAAAAGAGTGATGGATATGAATGTTGATATGGTGAGGGAGAGGAAGGCCAAATAAAAGATGCATGGATTGTGTGAGGAATTAAAGAGAAAGAAGTAAATGATGCCGTGACGTCTGATAGAATGGAGGAAGAAACGTGTTGCGCCGACCCCAAGTAGAATGGGAGTTCTGTTACATTGATGAAATTCGCCCATCGACCTAAAATGTTCCAACTGCTGGGGGGAATAGTGAAATAACTCAAAATGAAAAGGGGACTTTCTGGATTATTTTTACATTAAAGTCCAGTTTTCCTCCCTGAGGGGGATTCTCTTAGGGGGGATTTGTGGAATAAGCCCTGGGAAACAGGCGTAGTGGTAGGCGCAAGCAGAGCAGTGGTAATTAATGAAATTACACAAAGTAACAACTGCCTGTTTTGGTTCGAGCCTATACGATCTGGGGGGATAAAATAGCTGCTTCAATATGTACCTATATTAATAACCTGTTATGATTCTGCTAAACTGTCAATCCGGGGCCGTTACCAACAACAACATCATCATGAGAATATTAATGTTCCCACTGCTGGGACACAGGCCTCCTCTCTATGAGAGGGAATGGACTTATAATCCACCACGCGGGCCCAGTGCGGGTTTAAAGATGTCACATGTCTTCGAATTTTTGGATCTAGGACATGCCGGGTTCCTCACGTTTTGAGAGCAGTGGTGATGAAATTAATTACACAAAGTAATGCGCTTGTCTGAGTTCGAACCCACTTACTGTTCGTAAGTCGGGGCCGCCACCACTGGGCCACCGCTGCTCACACCAACCAACAACAGCCACCTCTAAATAGGCTAGTTTCCACCATAAAAAAATTGCAAATCTATTTATTCCGTCAGTTAGAGTATTGGAAAATAATGTTTTATTGATAATGTTTTTGTTAATCAATGAATATTGACAAAGATAAAACACATCAAAATTCGAGAGTGGGGGCTCGTGACGTCACAACAGACTAAAAAATTTATATATATAATTTATATTATACACGGCGGCGTGACGTATTGAGAATTTTAAAAGCGGCGTAACTTCGTCAATTTTGGTTTACGTAATAAAATAAAAAACACGTGTCAAATATTTTTTTGATAATCTAACTGATGGACTAATTAGATTTTATAAGGACACAAGCCTATGGCATACTCATGAGATAAACTTACTCATATGTGTTACAATGGTGTAAAACTTTTTGTTTGTAAGAGATTGCAAGTACTGATTCGATAAAAACGAAAATCTTATAATGGGTGTAAATGAACCCTAAACGAAATTAGATTTTTCTAAAGAGTCTTTAATGAAGCGTAATACCAAAGAAGATAGTACAGAGGTACCTATACACGTCACGCACAGGAAAGCGACCCCGCCTTGACAGCGCACCGCGGAGCAGAAATAAAACAAACACTTTTAAAGATATTTAGTTTCAAAGCAGGCTTCACTTAAGATTTTAGCTTTTAACGTGTCAGACGCAAGGTTCAGCTTTCATCCGTTAATATTAACCTTCAGTTTAGCAAATGTAGATAGGTATGAGACCGCTTTGTGGAGAGTAATATTCAAAATCAAAATATTTGATTTCACACTAGCGGACGTCACGCAGTTTCACCCGCGTAGTTCCCGTTCCCGTGGGAGTACGGGGATAAAATATAGCCTATGTTACTCAGGGTAAATGTAGCTTTCTAATGGTGAAAGAATTTTTGAAATCGGTTCATTACTTCCGGAGATTACCCCCTACATACAAACTTACAAACAAATGCTACCTCTTTATAATATTATATATAGATTATATTATATATATTAGTATAGATAGACCTAGATGGGCACTTATAAAACGTTGAAAAACGTGGACGGTTCGCGTTGGTCGTTTCCATGTCGAAGAACCGGTAAGAAACTCCATGGTTACTCTTTTCAAATCATTAGATAGGTATATTATTATGTTACAGCATTCGTATTTAAGTATGGGGGGACAGCGTAGGCCCGACATTATGTCGTTGCTTACTGGGTATACAAAAAACGTAAAACAGAAAAATATTTAACGTTTATTGTCAGACATACCTGTGAGCTCGTGGCTAAATAATAACAGCCGCTCGGGTCGATCTTTAGGTTAAGCCGTGCTTGCCTAGGTTGGTCTGTGGATGCGTGACCAAACATTAACATACCGAGTTTTCTCCGTGCCTCGGAAAGCACGTTAAGCTGTTGGTCCTGGCTGTCATTTGTGATCTTTGACAGTCGTGATGGCCCAAAAAGTCTGACAACCAGTCTTACCAAGGGGTATCGTATTACCGAGTACTAACTGGGTTGTGAAGGTCAGATAGGCAGTCGCTCCATGTAAAATACTGGTATTCAGCTGCATCCGGTTAGACTGGAAGCCGACCCCAATAAAGCTTGGAAAAAGGCTAGGCAGATGATGATGTCAGACATACCTGTACGATAGTGTTTCTTGAGCCTGATTTATATTTATATAGAGAGCTAGGCGATTCTCACACGACACCGCTCGTCCGCGCGGTTGGGCAGTGAGCACCGCTCGTCCGTGCGTCCCGGCGTGTCATCGAACGCGTCGTACATCAACGGATTTCATAAAAGCCAATGCGACATTCCAGTCATTGTTATCGCTGCTAGAATGTCAATCTGTCTAAAGTAAACCCTCTCCTTCTTCTTTGCTCCATCCCACATTCAAGTGGGGTCGGCTCTCCTAATTTTCCTGCGCCATGACGTTCTGTCTAGGCTTGTCGGGTTAGCTTTTCTTTATTTATGAGGCTGGTCATACTAGTGTACCATGTGTACGGAGGGCGCCCTCTGCCTCTCTTTTTCTCCGGTAGATTTAAGGCTTTTTTAACTATGTAGTCCTCGTCTCTTCTCATTACGTGTCCATACGTCCACCGCAAACGACTTTCATTGAGCTTTTCGGCTATAGGGGTTACTTTAAAGCTGCCTCGAATGTACTCATTCCTTACTTTATCTAGTCTTGTAACCCCTCCTGACCACCTTAGCATTTTCATTTCAGTCGTGTGAAGCTTTTGGACGTGTGTTTCTTTTACAGGCCAGCACTCTGCTCCGTACAAGATAGCTGGTCTCACTGCCATCTTGTAGACCTTCCCTTTTGTACGGATGGGCATGCTTTTATCACACAGCACGAACGTTAACGAACGTCATTTTTGCCAGCCAACGTTTACTTTGGCAAAGTAAACCCTCTCCGTTCCGAAAAAAATGTTTTAATGGGTACTCATTTCCATTTCAGTATCAATATTTGTATATTCCTCGCATAGGTTTGGACAGCCGGAAACCAGTATAATACAGGGTGTAAAAGACCTCATCACGAAGCCGTCAACCAAGCATTCTGTAAATCAAACTAAGTAACTTTACGCAAAAATTTTTGCTGGGAAACGACTTTTTTTGGGATGAAAAATCATGTTATGTGGTAGAATTCAATGTAACCCACATCAAAACATATTGTGCTGATGGATGGATTGAATAGCACGGGGGTCGTGGAGGTGTTTAAAGTAAAAATCTTACATTAATAATATAAACTTAAAAAAAAAAAAACTTGTCAAAAAGTTGGAACTTTGACCCCCAATATCACCGTAACTAGAAGGTTCCCAGGTATGGTGAAGAACAAATAAATGATCGCAATGACGAAGAGAACAAGTCCCTTTCGGCTTCGTTAAGAGGTGTTTTACACCCTTTATATAACAACAGTAATGTTTCTCTACAGCCCAGCTCGTTCACAAAATAGCCCGACTTCTGTTGTTCCAACGGATAAATTGCAAACGAAATTTTGATTTTGAGAACCGTCTATTTGCTCTGGCAAAACACGGTTCGAGCTGCTAAATAATCCTATTACTTCGGACTGAAACACAAAGCTTGATAGAGGAAGAATGGGGTCGGTTTTTCGGTTGGGAGTGGGCGTATTACATCTCAACGGATGTCTAAAAACTCATTATATGATAATAATGCGTTTATAATAACAACATAACGTAACTTCACGCCTGTATAACTCCGAAGGGTTTGGCAGCGGTGTACCTATTAGTAGGTACACCCAAATTTCAACAGTTATGTCTCATTTAATAGGAGGGTGAGCCTATTGCTGTCAACCAGGGACAAATCTATACTCCGTAACTGCTACTGAGTTCCTCATGGAAAAAAATAAAACCGACTTCTAAAACACAAAAAACTGAAAAATAACTTTAGCTTCAGAAGTCGGTGACTTTTGTTTGTACGATTCGGTTTTTTTTTGCCACTGACTTCTGAAGCTAAAGTTATTTTTAATTTTTTTTTTGTGTTTTTGAAGTCCGTTTTATTTTTTGTAAAAAAAAATATTGTTTCCATTTTTAGGGAACTCTTTAATATAATAGACAAGGCGAGATGTTACGTCATGATGTTGTATAAAAAATAAAATCCAAGCGATTGCAGCAATCACGACCCATTTGCCGTCTATTATTGAAGAGTTCCCTTGTATATCTCCGAAAATCAGCATCAGATCTTCACCAAACTTAAACGGGACCACCGCAAATAATATTCTTCCAAGCAAAGAAAAACCATCAAAATCGGTTCACAATTTGGCGAAGATATCGCTGAACATACATAGAAAAAAAAACAGACGAATTGTCAACCCTCCTCCTTTTGGAAGTCGGTTAAAAACACATAACACTTTGCCCGACCTAGGAATTGAACTCAGGGCCTCATGTTTGCGATCTAGTGATGGGCGATTCCGAGATGTTTTAACAATCGAAAGAATCGGAGTCGTTACAGTAAAGGTAAACCATCGAGTCGATTATCGACTCGCCGTTTTTCAAAACCATCGAGATGTTTTTCGATTGTTTCGAGTCAACGGAATCGACCGCTAGTTTTCGAATCATTCACTCTCACTTACCGAGTCTCGATCGATCACGAGGGTCAGTCGATTGCATGCATCGAGCCGAAGTGCATGTAACTCGAGAGTGTGCCAGACTCGAGCTATCTAAGTATTCGCACGTAAACTTTAACTACTTCAATTTTAGAGGTTTTGATTATTTTCGATTGCTCTTGTTGAAAGAATTAGGTAGTTTGAATTCGCAATAACAACGCAAGTCAAGAACTCGCGAAACTCTAAACCATCGAAGAACAACTCTCGAATGAACGCGCCATGCGCCAGTCGCAATAACAGACCGAGTCGGACTCGAGCCCAAGTCGAAACAATCGAGAACCATCGAGATGTTCAAACAATTGAAACAATCGAATAAAACCTCTCGCCATCGCTAAGCGATACCTTCTCCTCTGTCTTACTCGTCAGGATTACAGGCGTGATGATATGTATACGTATGCTTCCAACATTTCTCGCCTACCACAGCTAAACACAACAATTTTATGCCTACATTATTTACCCACCTTTTTAGTCTGTGGTCGTCACATATACGGCTATCGCGGATAAAAATTATTAAATTTGATTTAAAATTGGAATGTTGTTGTGTTCTATTTAATTGTGACTAACAGCCGCAATCACATGGAATTAGCGTTTAAATGGCAACTAAATGATGATTAATATGATAACATTTAAATAAAAATTAACTCCAGGCTTAGTAACCTGGAGTTAATTTTAATTTAACATTTAATTCGCTTTTGATGTTGCTAGCTAAGTGAGGTTACCAGTACCTATTCATTCCGCCTACTGTAAATCTCCCACCTATACATGAGGTGCCATGGCTGACCTGGAAATCTTTAAATAGACTCCAGACCCAGGTTGGCCAACAAACAACAACAACAACAGCCCATAACGTCCACTGCTGGACATAAGCCTCTCCCATGATGGGAGGAATTTGCCGTAATCTCCACGCTTGGCAGGCGGATTGGAGATCGCAGTGATGAAAGACTAACAGAAAACGCTGCTGCCCATTCTCTAGTCTACGGAGGCGCAAGATATTCTGCCTCAGACATTAGTCGCCTTATACGACACCCGTGAGTGTAATGGGTTGGTTCTATTCTACTCTGCCGGATACCACACGGCTAGGTTGGTCGCAGCAAGGAAAACCAGATCAGGTGGAGATTCGTTAATGACTGCCCTGGAGTATAAATGTGGTGCTGTTTCACAAACGATGGGGCACTTACTATCGTGTCCTGCGTGTACTGTTGTTTGTTCACTACAGGAACTGATGGACGCTACCGAAAGCGGCAAAAAAACGGAAACTAATGTATTCCCAAATCTTTCCGGTAAAAAACTTAACCGTCGTAATTTTTCCACAATCTCTGCATTAACAACTTTCATCGCCCAATATCGGAATAGCGGACATACTTATCCGTTTAACTCCAATTCAAACTTTGCAACCCAATTTGAAATGTTCCACAAAGCCGCCATCTTTAATTTTGAATCGGACGTAGATGGGACTTTCGGCCAGCCTTTGAAGTACGTTACGTGGGTACAATTTATACAGGATATACTTTGTTACCGGTTTTACATAGGACATGTTACAAAGTTGTTGACATTTAAAATAGAAAACGTATTTCGTTTTGTACTGCTAATGATGGTCTAAACTGAAATCATAACATCACGACTGTGATCCTCGAAGTGTTAGTCAGAAGTGTAACCAATTATAGTATACCCACCCTTCGCCGGTTGTGTCTAGGTCCCATGTAATAGGGGGCAAGCCTTGCCATAAACCAGGCAACCGGCTGCTACTGAGAAAATTCCTGATGGAAAAACATCCACAGACTAGCCTAGGCAAGCACGGCTTAACCTAAAGATCGACCCGAGCGGCTGTTATATTATTAATAACCACGAGCTCCTCCAATATCTCAAAGTGACACTAAAATTATAAATCGATTTATTGTATCTAGCTACGTCAGCCTCATTACGTGAACTAACTGCATACAGTTAAGCAACAATGTCTCAGTAATAATAATAACCTTTATAAAACAGTCGGTTACCATAAGAACCGAGCAGCAATTTGAACCGTTTACCCAGTTAACTGTGATTCGCGTGGGACGCTACCTAATCATAAGCAGCTGACCTACTCAATAATTCTCTATTACGTCGGACAGAGCTAGAACTTTATGACGCTGAGATTGTATCGTATACGTTATGAGAGACCTGTTACTAGCTGACGTCCCGCGGTTTCACCCACGTAGTTCCCGTGGGAGTACGGGAATAAAATATAGCCTATAGCACTCACGAGTAATGTAGCTTTCTACCAGTGAAATAATTTTTGAAATCGGTTCATTACTTCTGGAGATTACCCCCTACATACAAACGTACAAACCTACAAACTTACAAACAAATGTTACCTCTTTATAATATTATAGTATAGACTAGCTGACGTCCCGCGGTTTCACCTGCGTAGTTCCCGTTCCCGTGGGAGTGCGGGAATAAAATATAGCCTATAGCACTCACGAATAATGTAGCTTTCTACCAGTAAAACAATTTTTAAAATTGGTTCATTACTTCCGGAGATTACCCCCTACATACAAACTTACAAACATACAAACTTACAAACAAATGTTACCTCTTTATAATATTAGTATAGACTAGTCTCCGCCAGATAAGTAAGAATTAAAGGTCATTGCTCTTTCCTTAATTTCTCTGCGTTACCCCGACAATACATTATGAATCGTTTTCTATTACTAGAAAAAGTCAAGGATCACGATAAAGGTCGTTTCGGGACAAGTTTATGTCATTATTTCTGATTTTTGGACTTATGTATTTGAATAAATGTATGCGGGTTAATGGCCTTTAATTCTTACTTATCTGGCGGAGACTATAGCTGTGCCCCGCGGTTTCACCCACCGTTTCTGCCTTGTTTCCCTTTTGCTCAGCTCCTATTGGTCGTAGCGTAATGTTAAACATAACTTATAGCCTTCCTCGCTAAATGGGCTATCCAACACTAAAATAATTTTCAATTTGAACCAGTAGTTCCTGAGATTAAAGCGTTCAACCAAACAAACTCTTCAGCTTTACAATATTAATACAGAAACAGGTCGGCGAAAGCAATTAGACAAAAAGTTGGAATAAAATTAATAGTGGTCGAATGTTCAAAGGACATGGCCATCTTGTCAAAATGGCCACCTTTAACTTTTACATAGATGATTCCTGATATTTGTGAATGGTGTTTCAGTCATAATTACATAAATATCGCTGGTCACTAAGCAACTAGGATTGTGTCGTGGACAACAAATTGTTATACTACATATACTTTTTGTTTGTAAATACATATTTATTAAACCTACATACAGGGTGTAAAAGACCTCATCACGAAGCCGTCAACCAAGCATTCTGTACATCAAACTAAGTAACTTTACGCGAAAATTATTGCAGGGAAACGACTTTTTTTTTGGGGTGAAAAATCATTTTTTGACGCACTCCAAACATTGTGCTGATGGATGAATTGAATAGTACGGGGGTCGTGGAGGTGTTTATAAAAATCTTACATTAAAAACTTGTACTTATTAAAAAAAAAAAAACTTGTCAAAAAGTTGGAACTTTGACCCCCAATATCTCCGTAACTAGAAGGTTCCCAGGTATGGTGTAGAACAAAAAAATGATCGCAATGACGAGGAGAACAAGTGCCTTTCGGCTTCCTTAAGAGGTGTTTTACACCCTTTATAAACATCCATGACTCGGAAAAAAATGTCCATGCTCATCACACAAATATTGCTCCTACCGGGATTCGAACCCTAAGAACGTAAGGCAGCCTCACTACCGCTGCGCCATTCGAGTCGTCATTCGGGTCGTCAATTATGTGGTTTTCTTGATAATTGTATGTCCGGTCCGGTTATCCGTAAAAAAGTATCAGTTACCAATGACGTAAGAAGTCTTAGTCTTAAAATTCGGTATTTTAGAAAGAATTTAACAAAATTAATAAATAAATAAAAAAGTGGCCCCCAAATTATATTTTGTTCAACATACAACTGGACACTGACCAGACACTGACTGGACACTGACTGGACACTGACCGGACACTGACCGGACACTGTCCGGATACTGTAATCTATACTAATATTATTAAGAGGTAACATTTGTTTGTAAGTTTGTATGTAATGGGTAATCTCCGGAAGTAATGAACCAATTTTAAAAATTGTTTCACTGGTAGAAAGCTACATTTTTCGTGAGTGCTATAGGTTATATTTTATTCCCGTACTCCCACGGGAACGGGAACTACGCGGGTGAAACCGCAGGACGTCAGCTAGTATACTGTATACTGATACCGGCAAATTCCAAAAAGCGTAAGAAAATTTGAATTTTGCGGGTTATCTTGTCACTTCCACGTTAATATCGCAAAATATTTCAAACCTCCAGAGACTTGGGATTTATGCTAAGTATCGGCAAACCAATTTGCTTGGAGCTTGAGCCCGAAATGATATATTGTGACAAGATGACCTATCTTACCTGGAATGCCCCGGTCACACAGCCAAGCGCTTCGAGCGAGCGGAGCGGAGCGATATGAAATGAAATTAAATGATGTTTATTTCCTATGTTCCTGCAACGAGGCTCAAAAAAATAGGGGGTACGTTTAGATGCAAAATAAACATCATCATCATCAGACTATTAATGTTCCCACTGCCGGGACACAGGCCTCCTCTCTATGAGAGAAACATCATTTATCGTTTATTTTTGCAAGTTGGTTTTTACAAACACTTTTACACGTCATTTTAAAAACTAGACGGGGCCGGTGTTTCGTACCTGACTACTCTGAGAAGAAACAGCCGAAACAAACTCAGAAGTCATAGTCTCTTTTGAAGTCCAGACATAATCTTGCTCAATTCACACACACAGGGCTATGCAGATTAGTGTCTGAAATGGTCTTTTGAAGATAGAACCACAATTTGAGTGGACCTGTATAAAGTGATAGTGATACATAGACACTGCACAGACTGTATATAAAGCTTTATTACAGTGATAAATAAACCGATAAGTTTAGTGTTTGTGTGCAGGACCATAATGACAGTGTATAGTGGTATATATAAGTGTATAGGGTACATAGGGACCTATAGGATAGTAAATAGGCACATAAGGAATAGTATATAGACGTTTGCACATAGCTTAAGTCTATATTTTAATAGTTTTCTTGCATTTTTGTTCGTGTACATAGTAGACTTAGTGTTAGGAGTAAATAAGTTTATTATGTTATATGTTTTGATGATTTTATATTTTTGTATGATAGTTTTTGATATATAGATCTCGTTAACATATAGTTTTATATAGGTTTTCATAGAAAAAGTTAGTGAAAAACGCGAATATTGTCACGCGGTTCTCGTTACAGTCAAGTTTCGTAGTACTTAAGGTAACTTGCACAATGTTTTCCCGCTTTTTTGCCTTGTTTTCATTGGATTTTAGTTTTTCCCCGCGTTTTTTGGAAATTTGTAATCGATTCTGATTGGCCATTTACTTAGAAAATTCTGTATGAAAATAGGGCCATTTTGTTCGACCGACACAGTAGTCGGCAAGATAGTACTAAGGTACTCTTCCCAATAAAGAAGCAAGAAGTTCATCAGTGGTTTTACTCCTCACCACACCAGCAGTAAATGTGCTACCTCGCACAGTTATCGTGTAGCTCGAATTAGAACAATGATGATGATATGATCCATCATCTTCCTTCCTTCGACCTGCTTTCTAGGTGTCGGCGCAACACGTTTTTTTCTTCCATTCTCCCAACCTTTCTGTCAACCGTTGCGTTATCATTTACTCCTTTTTCTTTCATAGCACTCCTCACACAATTCACCCATCTTTTCTTCCGCCTTTTTCTCCCTCTAAATCCAAAAAAATATATAATCTCTTTTAGTCATTAAATGAAAATAAAATATAATGATATAGAAATGATAATTTCCTTGAATGAATTATTCTGGTTTGTGATTTTACGATTCTTAATTTACATTTTACATTAGTTTTCTTTTTATGATTTTTGATTTTATTGGCTTTTTATTTTTTGTAATATTTTTATTGACATTTTGTTTCTGTTTTTTTTTTTTTTTTTATTTTATTGACATTTTATATTTGTTATCTTCTATTTCAGTTGACTTTTTATAATTGTAATCTTTTATTTGAGTTGACATTTTATTTGTAATCTTAATTTTTTTTTTCTCTTTATTCAAATTTGCATGTCTGCATCGACAAAACATAGCAAATGTGTTAAACTAATAAACGTAGCGTGAGCTTTGAGGTTCCTTGTCGAGCAGTCCACACTTATCCCGGGCAGCGAGTGCACGTACCCTTGAAGTAGTTCATCTACTTACTGATAATTTGGTGGTTTTATTCTAAACCCTAACAATAGTGTTTCTGTGAACACCACATTGGATCTTTTACTATTCATAAGATCCTTAATGTTTATACCTATGTTTGACAAATAAATTATTCTGATTCTGATTCATTATTTCTATGGAGAAGAATGGGCAAGAAACTCCATGGACACTTATAAATCTCAAATCATCAATATCATCTGTATAGGTACACATTATTTCAACTATACTAGTTGTTAGATTTTCGAGCTTCTCTCAACCCATTATGACTGTCCAAATTTAATAATGACAATAAACTTAGAAATACCATTAGAATTGAAAAAGTCACATTAGGACTTGCCCAGATTTGAATCCACAACCTCGTGCATGAAACACTAGGCCTTAACCACTGGGCCATCACGACTAACACATGGGTATCACATATCCTTAGCTCAAATACTTTTCCTCGTCGTAAAATTCGTCACGTATTTCAAGTAACACTCAATAAAACTATAAATCTTTTCGTCCATTTGTCGAATTCAGTCATTTGTCAATGTTGAACACAATTGAATGTTCAAAGACTTTGAATTGAAGAGCACTCATCAATTCGCTTGAGGAGAATCGTATTGGAAAGGAACGAATGTCGTCTCCACAATAAGAACGGTTGTCGAATGGACAATTGGGTGTCACTTTAAAGGCGCCATTGAAGACTGTGATTGGAATTGTGGACGAAATATGGCGGAAACATGACCTTGCCTTTAGAGTCAAGTCATACTGGTATGGATCGGGAACGGTTACTGGATACAAAGATACTTTAGTACCTAGTATAAAGAGTGTAAAAAACCTCTTAACGAAACCGAAAGGCACTTATTCTCCTCGTTATTGCGATCATTTTTTTGTTTTAGACCATAACTGGGAACCTTCTAGTTACGGAGATATTGGGGGTCAAAGTTACAACTTTTTTTTAAATAAAGTTTTTATTGTAAGATTATTACTTTAAACACCTCCACGACCCCTGTACTGATTAATCCATCCATCAGCACAATGTTTTGAGTGCGTTAGATTGAGTTCTACCACAAAACATGATTTTTCACCCCAAAAAAAAAAGTCGTTTCCCAGCAATAATTTTTGCGTAAAGTTACTTAGTTTGATGTACAAAATGCTTGGTTGGCGGCTTCGTGATGAGGTCTTTTACACCCTGTATGTATGGATGCCTCGTTGGTCTCGTAGTCGCAAGTGCGAGTGAGTACGGCCCTGGGTTCGATTTCCAGTTCGGGCAAAGTATTATTGGGGTATTTCATCAGGAATTTGTCAGTAGCAGCCACGGAGTCTGTATTAGGCTTATGGCAATCGGCTCACCCCTATTACATAGATCTTAAACATTAGTACCTAAAGAAAGAAAGAAAAAGCATTTATTAGCCCGCACAGGACAAAACACAAATTAAAATGGTTAAATTAACAGTACAACTAATAAAAAAAATATTAAACAAAGAGGAAAAAAAAACATGAAATGAAATACACCACCACCACCACCAGTACACCTCTGCCTAATCCTTCAGGCATTATAGGCGTGATAATATGTTATGTTTTAAACAAAAACCGCAAGATGTAACAGTACATACATACACCATAATTATCTTTTATTATACTCAAACAGCCCCGGCAGTCTCGACAGAGATAACGACAAAAATCGCTATCTTTTATTATACTCAAACAGGCCCGGCAGTCTCGACAGAGATAACGACAAAAATCGCTATCTTTTATTATACTCAAACAGGCCCGGCAGTCTCGACAGAGATAACGACAAAAATCGCTATCTTTTATTATACTCAAACAGCCCCGGCAGTCTCGACAGAGATAACGACAAAAATCGCTATCTTTTATTATACTCAAACAGGCCCGGCAGTCTCGACAGAGATAACGACAAAAATCGCTATCTTTTATTATACTCAAACAGCCCCGGCAGTCTCGACAGAGATAACGACAAAAATCGCTATCTTTTATTATACTCAAACAGGCCCGGCAGTCTCGACAGAGATAACGACAAAAATCGCTTAATTTCGATTGCTAATTACTAACGAATAATTAATTCGGTTGCAATAATGATGCTTGCGAGAAACGCATCTTGGATGTAGAGACTTACTTTACACGCAAGCATAATTATTGCAACCGAATTTATTCGTTAGTAATCAGCGATCGAAAGTTAGCGAATTTGTCGCTATCTATATGTCGAGACTGCCTGCCGGGACAAACTCACAACCAAGTTCTAGTTCGTAAAATATATGCAAATAAAACAGCGTCCCATCACGTCAGTCCCAAAGCAATCAAAATCCAGGCTGTAACAAGCCGGCGGAATTAAACCGTCGTTTGACGACAACGTCATGTTTACAGCCACCGAACAAGATGGGAACTGTCTCATACATCAGATACTGAGATACATCTACATATATCCATACCTATTTATGCATAGATTCTTAAAAAAATTAGGTTTGTGGTGTGGAACGTAAAACTAACTAGCATCGAAAATTGGTTTGAATAAGATTTGATATATAGTTTTTGAGATGGGACTCATAACCTAAATTCCGCATCGAACTTAAGCTTTTCAAAATTGATTATTATTAGGATTTATTTCGAGTGGTTATTATGTAGAATACTAACTATATAGGTATCTTGCTACCGCACTAGTATTAAACTATGTTGCGTGTCCCAAATATGTTTTTTTTTTTTTTTTTAATGAAGTGAAAATTTTATTTACCAGATAAAAAAATCCAAATACAACAAAAGATACATAAAATAAACAAAACACATAGACAATATATACACATTATAATACACACCAGCCGTGGTCGCGGGAAGACTGATGTCTTCCCGCCACCACGGCTGGTGCAATCCGGTCGAAACGTCGGGCTTATAATATTAAGGTCTCTCAGCTCAAGCGTAGCCCGCGAAATTCAAATTTTCTTACGTTTTTTGCAATTTGCAGGCCAGTGCTAGGTTGTATGTTGATTAAAATTTTGTTTGCGACTGTAAGACGTATGTAGTTACAGAATTATATTCATCAAACTCATCAATACAACCCTCAAAGTTCATATTGGTGTCAAAATTACTTTTCCAAGGTCAAAATCATTCTTGCACCATTATGAACTTGACCAGAGAATATGCAGCAGCGTTTTCTGTTAGTCTTTCATCACTGCGATCTCCAATCCACCTGCCAAGCGTGGAGATTACGGCAAATTCCTCCCATCATGGGAGAGGCTTATGTCCAGCAGTGGACGTTGCGGGCTGTTGTAGTGTAGTAGAGTTACAAAGATGTTTTGGCGTTTGATTGACGTTTACCCTGGTAATAGTACATTTTGATACAAGTGGAGAAAGTTTGTTATTGCAATCGAGGCGGAATTATAACACCCGAGCCGTAGGCGAGGGTGTTTTTGAGCCGAGAATTGCAATAACAAATGTCCACGTGTATCAAACGACGTTTTTCAATACACTTTTGAAGAAATAAAATAAAATAACGAATAATTTTTCTGTCACGAACTAAGAAACTATGATTTAAATTTTCTTTTTTTTTCGCTATTTGGTCTCGCCAGGTTGAAAGAGAGGCAATGGTATGAAGCCGTTAAACAGCCTAATATAAAAAATAGATTTATTTTATATTTTTCAATTCAGAACACAAATAAATGTTAATTTGTGTATAAAAGTAACTATTAGTTTTAAATAATCATGTTTATCTATGATATTCTATTTATAAACACAATTTGAATATTAAAAAAATATTTATGCCGTAAAGACGCGTAGTGCTTTGCAAAAATTAAAAAAAAACATTCACCTCAGACTATAGGCATTGAACCAATTTGGACTAAGTATAGGTTTAGTTATCTGTGGCAATTTTCATTCCCGCACACGTGCGGGAAAGTGGAAAAAATCGCACGCGTGTGAAATACATTGCATGTTGTACCTAATCGTAGTGCGTTAAGAACCAGTTTTCGAGGAAGTGTATTGAAAAAAATGTTTAAATCGCATTAAATTGTTGGTGTGTATCGATGTAGCGGGTAATCTTCTCACATACTATGTACGAACAACAACTTTTACTGGTATGATATTAATACAATACTCACTTACGGGATAGTCATACCGCGATCATGGCGCTTGCAACAGCGTCGAAATATCAGGAGCTTAAAATAATGAACAAACAGATATCCCGTAAAAGACAGTATAAGTTTAGTTCTAAACCGTGAAAGCTTAAAACAATATACAATACTGTGTATTATCTAACGCACTATTGTATATGTCGTGTTGTCAGGATTTATTTCGCTAGGCTCGAGCTTACTTATGTGGGCAGAAGACGGGTTTCGTGCTAATGAAAACACACTAGATGCAATACACTATTTTATTTCACGTTGCACGGTTCGGGTTGGTAGTTCCCATGGAGAAGAACCGGCAAGAAACTCCATGGTTACTCTTTTCAAACAGATACACTGAGTCTAACAAATTACTTGACATTACACTTTGACACATTAACACTGGGCACAATGAATCGGGTACAGTTTGAAGACTTCTTAACTCCGCTGCGATCAGACATAGAATGTCCGCCTTGCCGCGAGGTGTTAACATCAGGACTCTGTAAAAGCCGCCATGGTGGTGTAGGCTGGTAAGTAGGTCGCGTGATGTCACAACTGGGGCGCTTTCGATCGTTTCGCCCGTCCGTACTCATGACCAGATCCGACATATATAAAATCTAGTTCTCCTAAACTAACAGACAGACGTTATGCTGGAGAGTTTGTTCCGCCACTTCTTTTTCCAGCTACAACACTAGGAAGTGAAGAAGGGTGGGTGTTTTGGGGGACTGTCTCTTGTTAACTTTGACGTTCAAAGAGTACTGATTATCAGCTATATTTAAATAAATTAGCTTTTCGGAAAGTTATACCAATCTAATAGTACATTTTTGACTTTTCTTTCATCGTAGTCCTATATAATGTATCTTACATAATGTAAGCTCCGCTCTGGGCGGAGCAGGAGGGAGTGTCAGACTTTTACTGACTAAAACCCACCCATGTTCCTTCATCGCCCTTTGTGTTCCGGGGCCACTGTATCTCTTTCGAACAGTCCTGCAGCCCCGGCAGGCATCGGCCCCTGCGGACCCCTTCCTTTTGCTGACATCTCTTTGAGGCGCTCGTGGAACACGAACGTGCCGTTGACACGGCCTGTCGTCCTTTAATTTCTATTGTATCTTTTTGTTTCTGTTTATCCTGTGTGAGTCAATAAATACTTTTCTTTCTTTCTTTCTTTCTTTCCTTGGTTTATTTTGAGCTTTGCGAATCACGTACAGATACGACCTTCCAGCCCTGCTCTTAACTAAAAACAACTCAACTTATGTCTACAAAGGGTATACCCTTAACGAAACCGAAAAGCACTTGTTCTCCCCGTCATTGCGATTTTTGTTTTGTTCTAGACGATACCTGGGAATCTTCTAGTTACGGAGATAGGGTCAAAGTTACAATATTTCTCAAGTTTTTTTTATACATGTTTTTAATATAAGATTTTTACTTCCACGATACCTGTACTATTCAATCCATCCATCAGCACAATGTTTTGAGTGCGTTACATTAAGTCCTGTGGCTTCATACCTTTGCTTCTCCTTCAACATGGCGAAAACAAAGTGCGAAAAAAAAGAAAATTAAAATCATAGTTTCCTAATAATTCATGACAAAAATATTTTTCGTTCTTTTATTTTATTTCTTCAAAAGTGTATTGAAAAACGTCGTTTGATACACGTGGACAATTGTAATTGCAGTTCTCGGCTCAAAAACACCCTCGCCTATGGCTCGGGAGTTAATTCCGCCTCGGACGCAATAACAAGCTTTCTCCACTTGTATCAAAAGGTTCTATTTCGTTCTTTTATTTTATTTCTTCAAAAGTGTATTGAAAAACGTCGTTTGTTACACGTGGACAATTGTAATTGCAGTTCTCGGCTCGGGAGTTAATTCCGCCTCGGATGCAATAACAAACTCTCTCCACTTGTATCAAAATGTACTATTTCGTTGTATTTTATTTTATTTCTTCAAAAGTGTATTGAAAAACGTCGTTTGATACACGTGGACAATTGTAATTGCAGTTCTCGGCTCAAAAACACCCTCGCCTACGGCTCGGGAGTTAATTCCGCCTCGGATGCAATAACAAACTCTCTCCACTTGTATCAAAATGCACTATTTTCACCCCAAAAAAAATGTCGTTTCCTAGCAATCGTTTTTGCGTATAGTTTGATGTACAGAACGATTGGTTGACCTTCGTGAAGGGTACGTTTACACCCTGTATTTTCTTAACCAGCAAAATATTTGAACTTTTGTGTACATTCATTTCGTCTTTTATAATTTTAGGCCAAAAATGTTATGTAGAAGATATTCAAAGCGGCAATGACATCTTTTTCTTGTCACCGCCAAAACTGCTCAAAACTATTTACCAGTACATTGACCCTCCCATTATCTCCTCCGCGTTCTACGTTCTGCTGCAAAACAAAATGTCATCGCCGCAAACTTTCCCCTGCCGTAGTGAAATAGTGTCCCCTGGAATTAGGGTTACCGTCCGTCTGAATTTGTCCGGACATGTCTCGCTTTTTGGCGACCCCCTTCTACGTCCATACTTTGTATGAATATTATTTAACTGGACTTTTCGATTAAAAGAAAGAAAAAATCAGGAAAGCGCATTAAATTGACTGTGTATTGAAATTGACTTATTTTATATTCAAAATTTGATTACTTACGGACATTCTACATGTTATATGTTATTTGACAAAAAAAATATTGAACTTTTTTTTGTGTGGTGTGTACTTGTCTCTGTTAGGTAAACAAGTAACTTTGTTTTTATGTGTAATTATTAACTCATTTATGAATCGTTGTGTTTAATGCAAATAAATAAATTAAATTAAATTTAGACAAATCAAGCATAACAAAAAAAAAACAAAAACACGCAAAACGAACATCGCTCAGCTAACATGTTGTGTCATCATGCGAGACATATACACAGCGCTAGTTTTCAGAGACAGCTGGCATTGACGTAAAGGGGAAATTTTAGTAGGAAAACAATAGTTTTTCTGAACTTGGTAGTCCTGAAAATAGAAAAAATATAAGTGTTATATCCGGATTTTTTTGCAAATGTCAAGGATTTCTGTCGAGATACTGATATTGTTAGTTCTTATTTTTGTTAAGTCATTTTTTTATATTTTATTTTTTATCAACTAATTTTGTTTTTGTTTTATTAGATAGAAATTACATTTACATAAATTTAAAATTTACTGTATCTTGGTCAGTGAATGTTATTATTTTTTATTAATAAATATGAATAATAAAAAATAATAAAATTTACTGACCAAGATACAGTAAATTTAAATCAGATCGGTAGATTTTTTTTTCTGTAATTGTAAAATCAATTTTTTTTTTTGTTTGCTTTTATATTATTATTTATTACTGATATTGTTAGCCTGCGTCATTCCACTGCTGTGCAAAGGCATATATTTCAGTTATTTCGATCCATATAAAAATTTTCAAAAATTTCAACCTGGTAACCCTATTATACCAGTAATAGTGTCCAAGGGAAGGGTCGCCATGCTGGCAACACCACAGGGATGGAAATGCTAATCGTTATTGTTATTATTCCGCATAGTTTTGTTCAAATGACTGCGGCTGGCGTTCACAACCAGGGTTGATAAGTTGGTCAGGGTAGACATGAGTTTTTAGTTATATAAATGAGTTTTTAAGTCGTGAAAATGCTATGCTTTGAATGTTTTGTTATTCTATTGTAATTTTGAGGTGATATTTTTGACTTGTGTATAAATTTTACATACCCACTGTAGACAACACGACGTAGGTTACATTAGACACAGATAGATCTTTTTATTTTTTTACCGCCGCTGCATGTATCTAATCAATAAATCATAACACAGCAGCATTACCATCATTCTTCTGCCCTTATTCCAATTATTTTGGGGTCGGCCTAGCATTTCTTCCTATTCCAGACTTTTCTATTAGCGAGTAATCGAGCCATATAATCAGACAATTCCTTTCTTGCCATATACACAAAAAAAAAAAACACAGCCACTAAAAAAAAACATAACAGCCTGCAGGTCAAGCAAAAAACTTTTTTTTTTTTGCTTAGCAGTAGTTACTTTTTTTGTTACATTAGGAGACGACTAAGGAAAGTATTTGAAAATTCATTCCTGACGGACTTAAATAGGGGGATGGTAGTATGTATGGAAGGTGGTAATTTTTGCCGATGCATAGCCTTATAGGCCTCACCGCACGGTAAGAATTTTCTTTTTATTTAGCAGAAACGTGACGGATGTCGAATCCCTTGTTCAATCTCATCACATGGCGGGGTCGAACTTTTGGTTTACTTTTCCTCCCTCGAGTGTGAAACTTTTCGGGCAACACCGAAACAAATCACATGAGGAAAATCGGGGACATTTGTAAGGTAGCTATGTCTCGAAATTTTTACTAGCCACCTTTAAGTGTTTTGTTTATTTATCCAATAAAACATAGTCATTTGTACACCTCTTCTTAAGGATTTGGAGACGTGATGTTTTGTTATGCTATCTGATAAACATAAATTTATGGGTAATTGCGTAACACACTTGTACACTTCACGACCCGAATGGCGCAGCGGTGGTGAGGCCTTAAGTTCTTAGGGTCCCGGATTCGAATCCTGGTAGGAGCAAAATATGTTTGTGTGATGGATGAGCATAACAATAAATTGTTTCCGAGTCATGGATGCTTATATTATTATTATTACTACATATAATAAAACAGTAAAAAAAACTGTGTCTGCACATTGAATATATTAAAAAAGAAATAATTGAGGGGTTAACAGTAATAACATTAACAGTAATTGTTAGTATTAATAGTAATCTGTCTGCCTGTGTGTCTGTTTGTATGTACACGCTAATCTTCGGAACTACTGGACAGATTTGAATGTTTTTTTTTTTTGTATAGGTATTAGCTCTGGGCAACATATAGGTGCAGCATAATTTATCTTGGAAACTTGAACACCTGATGCAGATCCACAACAGACCAGCTAAACTATAAGAGATACAAAAATAGTACCATAGCAAAAATTGTTCCACGTGTTGAGCATTTTCTGCTGAGAGAATAAATTTGAAGATCTGGAAAACCTGATGTGGAACTCCAAGAGCCCAGCTACACTGTAACATATTTATAGGTATGACGTTTTAGCAAAAGTTGTTCAATCTGATGAGCACTCTCTGTTGACTTATAAAAATCGAAGATCTGGAACACCTGTTGTGGAACTCCAAGAGCCCAGCTACACCATAACACATATAGGAATGACGTCTTAGCATAAGTTGTTCGGTCTGATAGGCATTTTCTGTTGACTTATAAAAATCAAAGATCAGAAACATCTGATGTGGAAATCAAAGCTATCACTAATTTCAATGTATAATTATAAAATAACATAAGCTTAGTACCTCCACGCGGTGAAGGCGGTAACAGTTTAAGACTGATTTTCGATGACGATGGTATATCATTGAAAATTTGACTCTACTGGCCAAAACTCCTATTTTTTTATCGAATAAATATGCCTTCGGACTTATGTTATTTGAGTGTTTAATTTCCTTTTCCATTTATCTTCGTGACACGGTAGCCTTCCTGGTAACGCAGGGGAGCAATCACTTAGATTTTAATTGATAAGGTATCTTCAAAATAAAACTATAATCATGTTTAGAAAGAGGTCAAGTATTTCCCAATGTTCCCAAGGAGCTAAAAGATTTAGGATCATAAGATCCCAAGAATCTACCGAAGAGCGTCAGGAGAGACTTGATGCTGTTCGAGAACATCAGGCTGCAACTCGCTCCGTGGAAACCTCTTCGGATCGCGAAGCACGCCTGCGTTCTCAGCGTATTTGCGCATCTTTTGAAGATCTGGAACACCTATTGTGGAACTCCAAAGCCAAGCGACACTATAACAAATATAGGAATGACGTCTTAGCAAAAGTTGTTTAGTCTGATGGGCATTTCCTGTTGGCTCACAAAAATGAAAGATCTGGAACGTCTCGAATCGTTTCTCGCATCCCGTTATTTTCCCGTCCCCGGCCTCTCAGAATTCGACATCAGACGTTTCAGATCTTCGATTTTGATGACCCCGTTGTCGCTGGCATAAGCAACAGGATCCGCGTACGAAGTCGCGGGCAGAAGCTAGTGTATAATGTATATAAGTCCTATGTATTTACAAACAAAAAGTATAATATTGTAGTATATCAACTATCTGGTGTCCACGGCACAAGCCTCGTTGCTTAGTGCGGCACTAGATGGCGCTGTGTGTAATGTCCAGCGATATTTAATTATTTATTCCTAATATAATATTATAAAGAGGTAACATTTGTTTGTAAGTTTGTATGTAGGGGGTAATCTCCGGAAGTAATGAACCAATTTTAAAAATTGTTTCACTGGTAGAAAGCTACATTATTCGTGAGTGCTATAGGCTATATTTTATTCCCGTACTCCCACGGGAACGGGAACTACGCGGGTGAAACCGCGGGACGTCAGCTAGTTCCTAATAATCGGGCAAAGTGTAGCCCAGAGACAAAAGGGGGAGGTTTTTCTACTACATGGAGCTTAAACAGAGCTGGAGAAATATGGGTTTGATATACTTCTGCTTGACTTTGGTTGGGGAACACAAGGCCTGAGAATGTGATCATGAAAAATTACATTTATTCATTTTTTCGGTTCTAAGTAACTCCGCTCATAAATTTTATTTTTAGAAAACATTGGCCTCTCTTCCTTCCCATTACATCCATTCATTCATTCATTTCAGTCAGATCATTTCTTTCATATTTTCCAAAGAGCAACAAAACAACGTTAACAGCCGCCATGTTGCTATCTCGTATCCGTTTCCGGTCGCCGCTGGGCCGTCGTTCCGGTATTCTTCCTACAGCTAATTGTTCATGATTTCCTAGCGATATAATTTACGGAACGGTGAGTGAGTTACTTCTTGTTCCTGTTCTTTCATTCCTTTCATTCGTTCATAACGTTATGACAGCAAGGTTTATTAGGTTTGAAGTCGACCGTTTCGTGCTATAGTTTTACAGACGCCAGAATATATCAAGCTACTAAAATCTATCTATTTAATAAATTTTCAACTATAACGCTAAAGCATTAAGTTCAACATTGATAGGGAAAATTTGACATTTTCGGGTGGCTTATCTGCTGACTGTCAAAGTCAAAGTATTTATTAGTGTGGTTTTTGGTGATAGTTGGTCTTACAGTTAGGTTATAGTAACTCAAAAAACTACCCATTAAGGCACACTATACACTATTTAATATTAAAATAATTTAAAATTGATATATATCATACAATTAACAAAAAAATCAACATCTAAAATACAATATTTTTTAAATAAACCTTTAGAATACACATTATACAATATTATAAATTCAAATGATTACTTTATAAAAATGCAATGTTTTAATTAAGAAATAATCTACACTAATATTATAAAAAGTAAAGATTTGTATTTTTGCGAGAATGTTTGTAGTGAATAAACTCAAAAACTACTGCGCCGATTTCAAAAATTCTGTCACCATGAGAAAGCTACATTCACCTTGAGTAACTTAGGTTATATTTTATCCCCGTACTCCCACGGGAACTGGAACTACGCGGGTGAAACCGTGTGACGTCCGATAGTACTCTATAAATTCAAATTGAACTGTATTATGTCTGTACATGGTCCTAAGGGCCCGTGAGCCAAAATCAAACCTAACAATTTCATACCAGCTATGTTTCAGGCCATACTGGATTACGGGTGTTATAAAAAGAAAAAAACATTCGTTATCTGCCTAGCCTTTTCCCAACTATGTTGGGGTCGGCTTCTAGTCTAACCGGATTCAGCTAAATACCAGTATTTTACATGGAGCGACTGCCTCTCTGACACACACAAACACAATTACGTATATATACAGTTGGTACCAACCTACCAACAGGGTACCCCTTGGTAACATTAGTTACCATTACCTTGATAATAATACCCCTAGGTAACATTAGTTGTCAGACTTTAGAGCCACTGACTACCTTTGACGATTGTCGAAGATCTTCAAATGACAGCCGGGACCAACAGCTTAAGGCTGATACTCCAGGGTAGACCGCGATATTCAAATTTTCTTACGTTTTTTGCAATTTGCGGGCCTGTGCTAGGTTGTATGTTGATTAAAATATTGTTCGCGACTGTAAGACGTATGTAGTTACAGAATTGTAATCATCAACACACTTAAAGTACTTGGGTACGGGATAATATCCGTGGTTTTCTTTACGTATTAATGAGCTCCCGATATTTCGACGCTGTTGCAAGCATCCCGCGTATTCCCGCGATCATGATGCTTGCAACAGCGTCGAAATATCGGGAGCTCATTAATAAAGAAAACCTTGGATATTATCCCGTAAGTACTTTAAGTGTAGTGAAAAACCGTGAAAGTCTTAAACAGTGTATAATCATCAAAATCATTAATACAAGTTCACAAAGGTCGAGGAACAATTTTAATGGTTAAAGAAATTTATTTCTCAATAAGAAATTACAGTATTTCACTTACTTGAGAACATTTTGGAACTTAAATATAGTAACTTTACACTAACTTTGACATACAAACTAAATAGGTAGTTTTTCTTTGTAACAATTTTCAAATCTATAAAACAAAATGAAATTTCGCACGCAACTAACATTTACAAAACACAAAGTTTACATATGTCGGTGCACATTAGCATTTGTCATTGTCAAGAGTGACAGGTTGTCAACGTCACTCTAGCATAGCGTCGAGTCTGTGGTAGCGGGGCGGCCATCTTAGAATTCAGTTCTTTGAGAGCGGTCGCCAGCGCACCAAGTTTTCGACGAATCGCTATCCATCGCCTTAATCATAGTGTATTTTATAGTGACTATTGTTGATCAGAATATTAGTGATTATCATTTACGCAAATGTAAAATTATTTTAATGTTATAAGAAAATCGTTTATTTTAATCTGATTGGACTACCCACATCCCCGTTGCAAGATGGATTCTGATAAAGGCCGTTCTGAGCTTTCATCAGAAGTGGGATGCAACTCAAACGCCCCACATGGTATAAGTGACAGTGCTAACCAGGAAAAGTGTAAAGACAATGCGCGCTCATGGTGTGTCATCGCTGCCTTGTTTCTTGTTGTGAATGCAGTGGAAGGAATCCAGTTTAAAGAATTGTTCAAGGCCAGATTTGTGTACGTCGAAACATTTACGACTACATGAACCTGAGCAGTCACAAACAAAAGAAAAATATACGCACTGACGGTGGCAACGAGATACGTCAGAAGTTTTCATCACCGCCACCAATCAAGCGTCACGTATGCGGCAAACAAGGACACGAACAGGCGAATTTTCGGACAAAGACGACCGCCGTCAGGAAGTTGTTGCCTGTGCCGGCTGCAACAGGCGTTGGGCAGTGACAACAAGCCAGCAGCAGCAGCTCACTGGTGTGCTTCAAGTATGGCTACATTGCCAGTCGCTGCACAGCAGGCAGGTCCAGTGCTGCTGGTGGAGAAGGGAGTGGACCTTTCGTCGAGCTGGGATATGAAAGTACTTTGGTGAGTCGTTTTCATGTTGTTACTCTGGAGCAGAGTGCTTTTCTGTTTCGTCTAGACTTAAGAGTGAGCATATTTATCTTGTCGTTACTATAACTGGTGTTGGTCAAGGTTCAGTAAATGGTAATTCGAAGATTTTAGCCTGTGTGAGAAATATCCCCGACCACCAAGTTCCTCTAGAATTAGATGTCATAGTTGATTATATTGGCAGTGAGAATCTGATTAAGAATAGCTTTAACACTCATACTCGAAAATGTTAGACCGCACTTTATGAGTAACACATGGAGATGGGTCTGTTGGACCACACCTCATGAGTAACATGTGGCGATGGGTGTGTAGGGAATCGTTGGTGCGATTTCTGTCTGTGTCGGTGCACAGAGCACTTATGAAAGTTTTACGAGTTGAGTATGCATTGCTTACGAATTATGCTAGAGAGTACCAGAATTGTTAACTTTTTGATCGGGCCTTTTCCAATGTTGATCGGACCTTTTGCAATGAGAAAGCAGGCATCGCGGAATATAGTTGAGAGTTCCAATTATGACAAAAATCGGTTTGACAGTACAAAGGCTAAGATTCAGAAATGTGTAGTAGGTGATTGTTTTAATAGAAAATGAGGAGAGAAATCAATTGAAACTGGATCCAAAGTTCAAAGGACCATTTAAAGTTGAAGAGGTATTAGAAGTCTAGAGTCTAATGTAGAGTCTAATGTAGAGTCTAATGTAGAGTCTAATGTAGAGTCTAATGTAGAGTCTAATGTAGAGTCTAATGTAGAGTCTAATGTAGAGTCTAATGTAGAGTCTAATGTAGAGTCTAATGTAGAGTCTAATGTAGAGTCTAATGTAGAGTCTAATGTAGAGTCTAATGTAGAGTCTAATGTAGAGTCTGATGTAGAGTCTGATGTAGAGTCTGATGTAGAGTCTGATGTAGAGTCTGATGTAGAGTCTGATGTAGAGTCTGATGTAGAGTCTAATGTAGACTCTAATGTAGACTCTAATGTAGAGTCTGATGTAGAGAGTCTGATGTAGAGTCTAATGTAGAGAGAGAGAGAGGAAAATTGTTTCCGACAAGTTTATTATTGGAAGGACAGATACACTTTGCAATCATTAAATTGTAATTGCCAGTATAAATATGCTCACAATTGTCAATTGAAGAAAATACCCAAAGGTAGTGCTTCCACTCATTTTGATAACGACGATCGTTAAAAACTGAAAGCTTTGAATAAAAAGGGTGCCTACAAATATGCACAGGGTATGCTAAGAAAGATGCCAGTGGGTCACGTACCAGTCGATGTTGATAAGGATTTGATGATTTTGAGCAAGCTTAAGCGGTAGCAGCCTGTGTGGCAACCTGAGCCTATGTGGCACTTGTATGCCTGTGTGGCACCTGTAAGGCGGGGAGCTATAATGGGGTGCATACGTAGTGTATACGTAGTGCATACGTAGTGTGAACGTAGTGCATACGTAGTGCGTGCGTAGTGGATGCGTAGTGTAGACGTAGTGCATACGTAGTGCGTACGTAGTGGATACGTAGTGTATGAGATACATACGTAGTCCATGCGTAGCTTGCGTAGTGTGTGCGTTGCATACGTAGTCCGTGCGTAGCTTGCGTAGTGTGTGCGTTACATGCGTAGTGTGTGCGTTGCATACGTTGTGTACCACTGTTTTAGTACCCTTTCGGTTATACTAGTAGTGTGTTTGACCGAACCAGTAGTTATTACGTAGTCGTGGTCCGTGGGACGCGATGCGTGTTTAGCTCTGGCAGAGGTCGGGGTCTGGAAAGACCGTAGTGTGTAGTCAGTGGGTGATGCACATGGCAGATCCATTTGATGGATGTGAGAGCAATGCGATTGCTGGTCGGCTAGAGAGACGTGGCATTAGAGGTTTTACTTGATGGTTTCTGTAAGATGCCAAGTTTTTATTGCAGTAGAGTTTTAAAGTTTGAATCGAACGACTATGGTACATGGCCCAACGGTTGACCTATTTTTGTTTATTCCCAATTTAACCGTGTTTGAATTAGTCAACTGCCTCGTTGGTTTTGTGATGGCAAGCGTGACTGCTGAGCATGAAGTCCTGGGTTCGATTCCCCGGTTGGGTAGGGTGTTGTTCGGTTTTCCATCAGGAATTTCTGTGGCCGAAACGGAGTCTGGGTTTGCGCCGGTTGATGGCAATAGGCTCGCCCCCTATTGCATAAGACTTGGGCATGGCTGGCGGAGTGTGAGTGTACTACTGGGTGCACCTTAGTTTAACCCTTCGGAGATTACAGGTGTGATGTTATGATGTTTGATTTTATTAGAGTAGGATTTGGTTAAAACAGAACAGTGGAGTTCTTTACTTTCACCGACCCGATGAATCTAGAGTTTGGTCAGGAGTGACCGAGTGGAACAAATTTCTGTCGTGGACTATTTGTTTGCAGGGTAACCATCACACGAGACATACTAGGAGGTTCGAGTAAGGACATCAGGCTACCCGAATTTGAATAGCGGTAGTAGCAGCGGTGGTGCAGTGGGCGCAGCTCCTGAGCAACGTCGTGTGGACATGTGTGTGATTAGCGCATGCGCACCTACCTGAGATCGCAACTGCAGAACATTGTTCAGATAAGTTCGAAGCTTTTCCTAGTTCTACTCCTGCAAAGAAAACTGTTAAGTTCGTAAAGTTGCTCGCAGGTTGGTTGTCTGTCGAGCAAAAGTGTGACTCTGAAATTCAGGACATAAAGAAATGTTCGAACGGTCATTTACCGGAGAATGTTACACAAACTTATGACGTTAGGAAAGGTATCCTTAGGAAAATCGTTTGTAATAAAACAGTTTCTTGGTTGCCGCTAGTTCCCCGGTCTTTAATTTGGACGCTATTAAATCATGTTCATAATAAGTTACAACATTTAAGAAAGGATAAAGCTTTAGTTAAACGCTATGAGCAGTATTGGTTCCCCGAAATGTCAAAATGCGTGCGGAAAATTATTGACTCGTGCATTATTTGCAAAGCATCAAAGGGTGCGGTCGGTACGAATTAAAAAAGGTTAGATAGTTCTCATGGAATTTATAAATATGCCTACGAGAATTTATGCTCAGTACCTCACGGATATGAAGGTTTGCTTGAAATCGCTTCTAACTGAATTATAATGAGGCCGAGTCGGTGCCAGAAGATGTAGAAAATGCTAGGAATTACTTGTTATCCACAAACGATAGTGACACTTTGACTGCATGCTCTTCTATTACCGTCAATTCCGACAGTGTCAGTGCGCACTCTGATCCTGTGACATGGGATGTAGATAACGAAATTGAAATATGGGATGAACTGGATATTCCGCAATCATAGGTATGTCGTCAGTATGTTTTATGTCTTGAATGAGTCTGTTGGTTATTGCAAGCACTGTGTTATCCAGAATTGCCTGGCCGAAAGGAGAGTGTCGTCCGGGCCACACCCAGTAGGGTTGGTTGAAGGGATGCACTCGTCCGATCTAGAAGTAATATTCTTATAGTCTATCCTGGTCGAAGGGACAGTGTCGTCCGGGCCACACCCAGTAGGGTTGGTTGAAGGGATGCACTCGTCCGGTCCAGATGTGTTGCTGGGGGCAGTGTCGTCCGGGCCACACCCAGTGGGGTTGGTTGAAGGGATGCACTCGTCCGATCCAGAAGTAATATCCTTATAGTCTATCCTGGTCGAAGGGACAGTGTCGTCCGGGCCACACCCAATAGGGTTGGTTGAAGGGATGCACTCGTCCGGTCCAGATGTGTTGCTGGGGGCAGTGTCGTCCGGGCCAGATCCATTACGGGCTGGTTGAAGGGATGCACTTGTTCATTTCAATGTCTTAATATGATCGACTCTGTGTTTGACGCTACAATCGAAAATCCATGTAAAGTCCTGTGTGTAGCAGGACGGACGAGAAGATGTCTGGGTGATTAGACACTGTTTGTTCCAGGAATACAATAACGCCCGAGGACGGTCGTATGTCAGTCTGGCCGTGTCGGCGCACATTAGCATTTGTCATTGTCAAGAGTGACAGGTTGTCAACGTCACTCTAGCGTAGCGTCGAGTCTGTGGTAGCGGGGCGGCCATCTTAGAATTCAGTTCTTTGAGAGCGGTCGCCAGCGCACCAAGTTTTCGACGAATCGCTATCCATCGCCTTAATCATAGTGTATTTTATAGTGACTATTGTTGATCAGAATATTAGTGATTATCATTTACGCAAATGTAAAATTATTTTAATGTTATAAGAAAATCGTTTATTTTAATCTGATTGGACTACCTACATCCCCGTTGCAAGATGGATTCTGATAAAGGCCGTTCTGAGCTTTCACATATTATTATTATTTTTCATCCACCCGCAAAAAAAATAGTTACTGTGGTCGCAAATAATCATAACAGCTATGGAATGCGAGCTCGGTGCCACAATAAAGGCAACGCAGCAGTAGGGCAAGTTTGTTTAAAGTAGTGTTTGATCATTTAGAATGTGATTTTTTAATTTAGTTTTGAAAATATTAAACGAGCTCGCATTTTTTACCTCTTTAGGTAGCTTGTTATATTGTTGCACTTCCGAAAAAATAATTGTTCTCTCACCATTGACTGTCCGCACTCGTGGCAGTAAAATGTGATCCTTCCTACGACTGCTACGATTATGTACTTGATGTATTTTAGTGAAGTGTATTTGTGTGTGAATGGACTTGTTTAGAATTTTTCTTATAAGTATGCTGGTACAGTATGTGTGGAGTTGTTTGATATTCATGAGTTTTGTTTCCCTGTAAATTTTAAATGTAGGTGTAAGGCAATCATAGTGGAATAGCAGTTTAATGATTTTATTTTGAGCAATCTGTAAGTCCTTTAGATTAGTTTTTGGCGCATTGCCCCAGATTTCAATGAGATACATCAGATGTGGCTTCACTAGAGAGTTGTAAATGGTCTGGCGCACTCGAAGAGGAAGACAATGGACAACATTGCGCAATGAGCCCAAAAGTGAAGAAAGCTTGGATCTAATGTGTTCAATTTGTATTTTCCAGTTTAACTGACTATCTACTCTTAATCCAAGGTATTTTTCGTGTTGTTTTTGCTGTATTATTTCATTATCAATGGTCAAGGGGGGGTGAGCTGGTATTTTTTTATTTTTGGCTTTAAAGATAACATAGCTAGTCTTAGCAGCATTTATTGTGAGTAAGTTTTGTTGGAACCAAATAGACAACGTGTTTAAATCTTGTTGCGCTTTGTTGATCATGTCATCAATCGAAGTACCATAGTAAAAGAGACAGGTATCGTCAGCATAAAGAGACACATGTCCGTGTAAAGAAATTTCGTGTACGGAATTGATGTAGATGAGAAAGAATAGTGGTCCAAGAACGGATCCTTGAGGCACACCGAATGAGCCGGTGCTATGTGGTTTACTTTGGTATTCCCCGACTTTTACTATTTGAAACCTGTTCTTTAGGTATGATTCAAACATTTTGAGTGCAACCCCAGAAACACCTATGTTGCTGAGCTTTTGCAGTAATATTGAGTGACTAACGGTGTCGAAAGCTTTTTTTAGGTCGATAAAAAGACCTAGTGCTATCTTTTTTTGGTCGATATTGGTTTGTGTTGCTGTGATTAGGTCTGCTGTAGCTGATAAAGTGGTGGACAGAGAGCGAAACCCATACTGTCTCTTGTAAAGGAAGTTAATAGAGGTGAGGTATTTGTCTAAACGTGAATAAATAACCTTTTCAAAGATTTTCGACACGACAGGAAGGACAGAGACAGGCCGGTAATTGTTTGGGTCTGTTTTTGTGCCAGATTTATGGATAGGGGTAACTTTAGCAATTTTTAGTGAATCCGGGAACGTTCCCTCAGCAAGGTGTTCATTAATGCAAGTTGTCAGTTTGTGTGTTATCAGGGTTCTTAAACATTTAATAATTTTTGTGGTTATCCCGTCAATCCCTACGCTACAGTTTGGATCAAGATTAGCGATTATTTTTGAGATTTCGTCCGGTTGACAAGGTGTAAAATTAGTTAACTCATTTGTACAATCTCTTGTCTGTGTTGTGGTGTCTATGTTGTGTTTTTGCTGTGTCGTTAGAATAGCGTTAGCGAGTGTCGAACCGATCGTTGAAAAGAAGGTGTTAAAAGTTTCACAGATTTCACTACCATCGGTTACAGGCCCATCTTTGGTTAAGAGATTTGGAGGAGTACATTGTGCTTTGACCTTATTGCTGGACAGTGTGTTAATAAGTTTCCACATCTTTTTTGGTTTTCCTGAGTATTTCTTGAATGTGGCGTAGTAATATTTCTTTTTAGTATTTTGTATTCTGTCTGTAGTTTTGTTTCTTTCTATTATAAATTGTTTGTGTAAATCTTTGTTTTCTGGATCTTGCTTTAATTTGTGCCAAACTACATTTCTTTCATGGATCTTTGTTAATATATCTCTAGATATCCAGTCCTGTTGAGGTGGATTTAGGAATTTAGTTTTAGTAACTTTGCTTTCAAGTATTGCACATTTTATATGATTTTTGAAGTTGTCGTAGTGGTTGTCACTTGGCTGATAGTTTGTACTTTTTATATATTCGAAGAGCTTTTCGTAGTCCACCCCATCACACTTGACCCGCTTTCTAGTTGGCGATTTGCACTTTTTCATTGCTAGGTAAATCTGCTTATGATCGGACATGGGCGAGTCCACAATTGCCATGTGGAAGCTCTTATGTTTCAAGTTTGTGCACACATGATCGAGAATAGTCTTTGTTGAAGTAGTTTCACGTGTGCAGTGGGCTTCGCTGATTTTGTTGATGATTTCGTAGCCAGATTCTTGTATGGCACTTCTATACCGTTTGCTGTTGATATTTTTCGTTAATAGATCGATGTTAAAATCACCAAAGACAATAGCTCGCTTTTTGCTGATCAATTGTGATGAGTACACTTCAAGAAACTCCTTTATGTTGATATTTCCTGGGTTGTAAACTAAACCTATATTCAGTGCATATTTTTCTAGACTTACCCACAGGTAGTTTACACCTCCAGTGTAGGTTTCTGCGTTCATGCTATGATTTATATTATTAAGCACATAAATGGAAACCCCACCACCTCTAGAGTCTGTTCTGAGATTGTAGTAATGTGTATAGTTGGGTAGTTGAAATGATTCCGCATCCTCTTTAGATCTCAGCCATGTCTCGGTGAGCAAGATAACATGGGTTGTGTTTCCGATCGATTTTAACGAACATTTCAGTTCGTCAAATTTTCCTCGCTTGCGTATACTCCGCACATTTGCGTATAATAAATTGAAGGTAGATTTTGATGTAGATAGATCCTGGTAGGTGTGACATAGTTGGTGAGTAATGCTTTCATGGGTTGGGTTTTGGAAAGTAGGTGAGATTAAGGGTTGAAGTTTTTTGAAGGCATTTCTACGATCTTTGGAGAGCCGTTAACATACTTGATAATAAGATCCTTTTCTCCGTTTTCTTTACGTCGAGCCAACTCTTGGCTCAGTTCTTTCATTATATTCTTCTGAGTAGGGGTCTGATCTGAGTAAAGTTTGATATTGTTTGGTACCTTATTTTTATTCTGCAGTATTTCCTTTGCTTCCTGAGAGCTCTTAAAGCATACCTTTAACGGACGATTTTTTCCTAGGGCGTATTTACCAAGTCGAATAGCTTTGACCACTTTAGGATTTTCCAAAACTACATTTTGCAGGATAGTCTGTACAGCGTTTACATCTGCGATTTGACGAGCAGAGCTATCCGATAGAGTTTGCTCTGACAGGCCTACAATTATTACATTTTTACTTCTGTTATTCCTTTCCTGGAGTTCAGAAATAATTTTTTCACCAGCAAAAATATCAGATGTGCTTGGTTTGGATGTGGTAGATTTAATATTTTCAATTTCAGCTTCAAGCGTAGATATTTTCGATTCCGTGTTATCATAGTTTTGTTGAAGTACTGAGATTTTTTCTTTCATGCTTTTGTGCTCTGCCAACAATGTATTAGTTGAGCTCTTAATATCATTTATTTGTTCTTTCATTGTAGATATATCATCTCGCATCGGTTGCAAGTTTGTTTGAAGTATTGAGATCAGCTCCGCCCGAAAGTCATTGAGTGCAGTTAGCACGTCGCAGCATTCTCTTTCTCTCCTTTTTCGGCAGCTAACATTGCTTCTCGCATCATCATCACAAATTTTTGATAAGTCCGGTTGTGAGTACGAACAAGATTGGCCTACCGTTACGTTTCTGGATTGTGGCGGGCGGTGATCACTCATAGTTAAGTTTTGTAGTATACCTGCGGGTTATGCGTAGGCGCGTTCGCGCGAGGGAGATGAAAAATGCAGATGTCTCTTTTACTCGAGGTGCGCGCGGGGGGTGCTCGCGCCGCCGGTGCGCCGAAGTGTAGAAGCAATTAGTCGTTACCGTTTCACTCAATATATTCTAATTTCGGTTTTTAACACTTTCACTTTAAGAGTTTTTATTGCGTACAATTAAATTGATTTCTCGGGAGCAAATTAGTAACACGTCTACTCTGTCTGACTGCCAAAGCTAGTTTTGGCAGGAACAATTTTGATCTTGAAAAGTCGTTCCTCGACCTTGACCTCGTTGAATTTTGTGCGTGCTTTCCAAGGCACGGAGTAAAACTGTTTATAATGGGTGGTCACCCATCCACGGACCAACCTAGGCAAGCGGATCGACCCGAGCGGCTGTTAACCTCGCGCTTATTTAGCCACGAGCTCCTCAAAAAGAAAATAACATAGTTTTTTGGAAAAATCCGCAAGCCAGTTTGGCACAAAACAATGCATTGGCTGATTGGTACACAGACGACACAAAGCCTTAGTTAGTCGCTACAGGTAGAAAAATGAACAATGACTATTGTACAGATAGACCAATCCCTAAGGGCCTTGTTAGCATTTTTTAAGTCAGTTAAGCCTCGTTCATGACTTCGGGTGGTGACACTTGCAACGAGATTTGTGACAAGCGATTCGCTTCATTACAGGCCACATTCCATTAGATTCGACAGTTACAGTTAGTTTGAGCTCCTTGAGTTATAAGTCGAGCTACACGATAACTGACAAATGCTTGCAATGACTGGACAGGTCCACTCAAATCTGTGTGGTTCTTTCTTCAAAAGACCATCTCAGACACTAATCTGCTTAGTCCTCGTTTGAATTGAGCAAGATTATGTCTGGGTTTCAAAAGAGACTATGACATCTGAGTTTGTTTCGGCTGTTTCTTCTCAGAGTAGTCAGGTACGAAACACCGGCCCCAGCTAGTTTTAAAAAATGACATGTAAAAGTTTTTGTAAAAACCTACTTGCAAAAAAAACATCATTTATCATTTTCATTTCAGATTCGTGTTTGCTGGTTGCACCCACTCTCAAGTCCTGTTTCCGTCACGTGAGTAATACGTACCAAGCCGTCGCTTTACAAGCCACGTCTAGATGACTCGTGGCACACTCTGAAGCACTGTATTTGTTTGTTTTCTCCTCAGACGCTGTCGTAAAGCGCGTCCTTTAAGCGTATTGGACGTGACTAAAGGGCGAATAAGATAAAAGTGCTGGTTTTTAACACGCTTTTATTAGCTTTATCTGTAATAACCATGTAAAAAAATCTTAGAAGTTAAATTTGACCTATTTCCCGGTTTGCGCTTGTGCTGAAATTTTACATACATGTTTTTTTTTTGGATGATAATGCATGGATAGCTAAGTGACGTCATTTTTAATCCAATATGGTGAACTCCCAAAGATGTCCGACTATTTATTTTTATGCATTCCCATAATGTGGGGTATAAAATGAAAGAGTTTGCTGAAGACAACTGAGGTAACTGCACTACTTTTAGACAAATGTTACTACTCTGTGAAAGACTTTTTAAATGACATGAATTTATCCAGATTATGATTGTTTTTAATTGCAAATTTGACTACGTACCTGACTATAATATTATTAATTGACTTGACTTTAATTTCTGTTTTGTTTTGTTGACATTGTTTTGATTTTATTTAATTTTATTAATTTATGATTATTAATTTACTTGACTTAAATTTCTGTTTTGTTTTGTGGACATTGTTTTGATTTTATTTAATTTTATTAATTTATGTAATAATTTGCATGCCATAAGGTAGACTGTAGCCGATCTCATTAATTTATGTACAACATCCTATAACAGTACCTAAATTCTAAGCAAATAAAGATCTGATTCTGATTCTGATTCTGAAGAATACGAGAAATAAAATGACGTCACTCCAAATCGTGTTTTTTTAATCTGTAATATTGAATTATATCGATTAGCTCGTTTTACCATTTAAAACTATTTTTGTAAATCGGCGTTTGAAGCAAACAAAAAGATAGGATATAAAGACAATCGCTCCATGAAAAATACTGGTATTCAGCTGCATCCGGTGAGACTGGAAGCCGACCCCAATAAAACTTGGAAAAAGGCTAGGCATATGGATGGATGGCGTTTGAAGCAAGCAAAATAAATACGGCGTATCTAAAAACTACACCAATCACACACACACACACATATACATGATATACGCTAGCAGCTGATGGATCCTCCAGTAAGTGCTACAAACTAGATCGTATGTATGATTGAGTGGCGCGGTCACGGGCTGCGGATCCATTTTATGATGATCGCAGGCGCCGCGCCCGAACCTATACGTTTTATTACTGGTGGTATGGAGTCAGTGAAAGCGGATTGGAAATAACTAACAGAATATTCTTATTATAGCGACCTTTTTTCTTCGGATTGGAAATCATCAAATGACTTCTCCCGCTCTGGGCGGAGCGGGAGGGAGTGTCAGACTTTTACTGACTAAAACCCATCCATGTTCCTTCTTAGCCCTTTGTGTTCCGGGGCCACGGTATCTCTTTCAAACAGTCTTGTAGCCCCGGCAGGTTATTATTGCGACCTTGAATCTAGTTTCATCATCTGCCTAGCCATTTCCCAACTATTATGGGGTCGGTTTCCAGTCTAACCGGATGCAGCTGAATACCAGTATTTACATGGAGCGACTGCCTGATCTTGAATGTAGTTTATGTTTATTTAAATCCAAGGTTAAATTAGCTTTTCTATAAAAATGGCATGGAGTACTATGAAACCCAATTAAAAATATTATATTTTTCGTGGAGCAGTTTGGGAACTCTTTTAAGACTACTTTGGGAATAACCCGTTCAAAGGGTTACCTACAAAAAGAAAAAGGAATGAACGTTCTTTAGTTTTTCTTTTCATTTATTGATTATCGGATCGCGAGTAAAAGATACCGAATAAAATTAAAACATCAACATCAAATGAATTATTATTATGACGACCTGATTGGCGCAGCGGTAGTCAGGCTGCCTTTCGTTCTTAGGGTCCCGGGTTCGAATCCCGGTCGGAGCAAATGTTTGTGTGATGAGCATGGACATTTGTTTCCGAGTCATGGATGTTTATATGTATAATAAGTATGTATTTACAAACAAAAAAGTATCTATGTAGTATATCAACTATCTAGTGTCCACGACACAAGCCTCGTTGCTTAGTGTGGCACTAGATGGCGCTGTGTGTAATGTCCAGCAATATTTATTATTATTTATTTATTTATGAACAAACCCGACCAAACCGCTCTCGCAAGTCTTGCGAGACTCTACTACTTAGACTAGACTACTTTCAAATACCTATCAGCCTATTGCTATATAATTAACACCTTAGTTTAGATCTTAGAACAACGTAACAGAGTAGGTACATGTTGAGCTTAAATTGACATAGGCATAGTGTACCACCAACTTAATAAAATTAACTTGATAATAATTATAAAAAATGACGCAATTTAGTACTAAGCGTAATTACCTACTCAACTCGCAAGAGTCTTGCACTTGCACTTGCAGGTTTAGTCTTGTTCTTGCTTAAGTCTTGCAGGGTTCAGTCTCGGTCTTGGTCTTGCTACAATAAGTCGGTCTTGGTGTTGGTCTTGGTCTTGCAAAAATGCAAGAACAAGACCAAGACCGATTTCGGGTAACACTAGCGAGTTCATTAAGTAATGCATAAATCGTATTTTTGCCTTTTCGAGTTTTTTTTTTATTTAAATTACAAGGCACACAAAGATAGTTTACCATTCCTTCAATGTTTTACAATTTTTTTTTTTTATTTTTTTTATTTATTAACACGTTAGCTGCGGCACCAATTTTTGCAAACTTTCCGTTCCTGCGGCACGAGGTATTATCGGCCCGCACCATGACCAGACGTTAGGGCGACACGCGGTCTATTAGACCCCACCTCCTTTAACAGACTAAAATCCATTTTCTGGCGCGAAATCAAAGATAAATGAACAATTTTGGTCCTTATCGATATAGACAGTGAATTGATGAACCCTAATCTACCTTCGCCCCGGGATCTGATAGCTAGTTTAGGAATTATTGGCAAAACAAAGTATGGGATCTTATACACCTCGTAACGCACTGAAATAGGGTAAATTTTCGCTAAGATTAGTGATGGGAAAAATAATATCGACGCAACGACGTTTATCTATTTTTGTGTGAAAATCCTAATGCGTTCACAGAATAGAAAAAAAAGAAAACCAGAAGTAGAAAAGAAACTATCCTATGTATTCTGCCTCGAGCTTTAAAAATACACATATTAGAACTTGAATTAACATAAAAAATCAGTAACAATATATTTTTTTATAAAAAATCGCAATATTATATTTTGTACTTATTTATGAGTGTTTTTCAAAACCTAGACAAAGAACTACTGAATTATCAATTAATTACCTACCTGTTTTGTCAACGGCTGCCATTTGACATTTTTTGTGGAGTTTTTTACTACCTACAAAAATATCAATTAAAAACTTACCTGTTTTGGTTCTGTTTCTGTATTTTTTAAAATTAACTTCTTCCGACATCGTTTAGACATGTTCTGCGATGTAAAAGGATGTGCTCTCCAATCGACGTGATGCACAACACTAGTCGCGGGAAGCTCGCGTTAGTTGCGGTACGAGGTCCGGGGGGATATGGGACGTTTTAGCCTCGTTCCGCATTGCATTAAAATTATATTAATTCAGTGCGGTACGAGGCCTAAGACATCCGGTACCAAGGTAGGTATACCACCTAGTCCGGGACCATTAGCGCATCTCAAATATACATTTATCTCTTTTCTACACTGGACCAAACCAAAGCTATGCCCTTCGCACGACAGAGATGTTCACTTGTTTCCTTGCCGCACCACAAGGAAGTTGCATGAGGGGTGATTTAGGCCTCGTTTCGCACTTAACGTGTTAAATCTCTCACACAAAAACAAGTTATTTTATACAGTTTTTTACTCGCCAAACTTTACAGTTTGATGGCGAGAAGCACTCGTTTAGCATACATAACTTAAAATTATAAACTTAACTTAAAATCGAATATATATAATTATAAAAAAAACTTCCTGCTACATCTGTCTCGTGAATTTATTTTTTATAAAAACATTTTTATAAAAACACGCTCGCCAACACTCGCACCTCACAAGTGATCGACAAACCGTATCCTTCCCGCTGTTTTTATTAACTATTCTGTACACAGCGGCCGAGTATCCCATGCCAGCCCATCGCGTCACCCATTAACTCAATAAAATGAAAGCTAGCTTATATTTACATCGATAGTCGAGGTTCGTTAGCGGTTGCTATGTCAGCCATTTTAAGGTTAGTGGACGGGGATTCAATCATATTTATTGCAATGGAAGTAAGAGAGAGAACTTCCACAGTGCTCTGTGATTTAATATAACATAGCTACAAGCTTGTAATCCTTGATGGAACAGGCAGAAGTTTACCTATATCATCATCTGCCTAGCTTTTTCCCAACTATTTTGGGCTCAGCTTCCAGTCTAACCGGATGCAGTTGAATACCTGTATTTTACATGAAGCGACTGCCTATCTGACCATTCCGGGGCAGTGGTCCAACTGCTCTGTACAACTAGTTGGACCATGGGTCTTTACTAAGGGCAGTTGTCCAACTTTCAAAATAGTTGGTCCACAGCACCTTTTGAGAGTTCCGTGGTCCAATTCATTTAAAAATATCAAGCCATTTAGTAAGTACCGGGTGAAACGATACCCCTTGGTAAGACTGGTTATCAGACTATCGGCTCACTGACTTCCTGTAACGAATGTCAAAGATCTACAATTGACAGCCGGGACCAACGGCTTTTCGTGCTTTCCTAGACATGAAGGAAAATCGGTATGTAATAGGCAGTCACCCTTCCACGGACCAACCTAGGCAAGTGCGGCTTAACCTAAAGATCGACCCGAGTGACTGTTATTATTTGGCCACGAGTTCCTTCTGGTATTATTTAGCCAAGAGCTACTTGTTAGAAGTTTATACCTACAGTATACCCTAATTTTCGCTAGTTACATTAAGTCCCATACTTAATAAGGGCCGAGTTTAATGCCACCAACCGGGCTCAAACCTAGACTCCGGCCTGGAACACTTCCAGCAACACTTAGCCCGACCTGGGAATGGAACCCAACACCTACTCAGCAGCAGTCAGCCCATTGTATCACACATTAACTTGATGAATTGAAAGCTAGGTTCTACTTACACCGATAGTGCCGATTGTCAGTTAAAGCTATCATTCACTGGAAACCTACGTCTTTTCTTGACTCGAATGTGCCCTGGCGGTTGAGAGTATGTCATGCTCACTGAAATGTCTCGCTGATGGTGGCGCGTGTGTCGGATCATTTAGTTCCCTTCAAACTGGTTGAGTTGAATGGTGCTGATCCATGCGTCATGTCCGTGAACGGGCGCTGTCAGTTGTGACTGGTCATCTCTTAGTTGCCATGGCTTATTTGAATGAATTATTTTGAATTGTATTTTTTTTTTGTGTGTTTTACTGTGGATTCTGTTAACGTGCACATCTTGCTACATTGTTCTCACATAATATAACATCTCAACATGAATGATGTAACCAAGATTTTGTAAAAATATTCTGATTTAAAAGAGTGTCCATGGAGTTTCTTGCCCGTTCTTCTCCATAGAGATCTACGCTAGGGAATGGGCAATTACAGTACTTTCACAGTTTTTATGTCTTGTGGCTGGGACTGTAGCTACATTTAATTTTCATCTTTGTTTCGACAATTCAAAAGTGCCTGTAACTTACTTGAAATAAATGCATTGATTTTGATTTTTGATTTTGTCGAGATTAGTTGGCGGTTGGTATGTCAGCTAGTTTAATGGTAGGGACGGCGATTCCGAAAACCGGAAACCGGCATGTCCTAGAACCAAAAAATTAAAGAAAAGTGACATCTACCACCCCGCACTGGGCTCGCGTGGTGGATTATAGCCCATTCCCTCTCATAGAGAGGAGGCCGTGTCCCAACAGTGAGAAAATTAATAAATAGGCTGATGATGATGATGACGATTGCATTGAAATCCAGTACTCCTGCTGAGTCCTGGAACTCAAGAGTTATTGAGTTTTTTCAATAAGATTTTCTAGATTTACTAGAGCCGCAAATTCTAACATAACATGATGATTGTAATCCCCGAAGAATTGGGCATCGGTGTACCTATTAATACACCCACATTTATTTAAGTCCCAATGTAATAGGGGGCGAGCCTATTACCATTAACTGGGCTCAAATCCAGACTCCGAGGCTGCTACTAAGAATTTCTCGATGGAACAACCCAGTAACACTTTGCCTGACCGGGAAAACAAACCCAGGACGTAATGGTCATCAGTCCCACTTCTAACGTATTATGTGACATTCAAAGGGTCGGTTATCGTCTTCTCCCTGACACAGAAAGGAGGCCTGTGTAGGGTTATCATCTGACCGGATAAATCTGGTCTTGACCGGATTTTTAATGCCGACTTCGCCCGGATTTTGTGCCAGGCCGGATTTTTCGACTCATGCCGGACGAAAGAAAGGAACAGACTATCAGTGGAGTCCATTAGAGCCATCGTACTTAGGAAGTATAACTGGAAAGATTATAGTTGTGAGCAATTCTTCAATAAAGTTTTTGCGGTCAAATTTTAAAAGCTATTTCTTGTAATAAAAAATATAATTACACTTTTACTTTTGATTACTAAACATGATTTATTGTTTTTTTTTTTTTCTATCTTTGACTAAAAAATTCAGTTTTTTGTTTGATCGTATTTAAACTTAAGGCTAGACCGGACTTTTTTGTCGAAAATCAGGATATTTCATCCTCCAAGGCCGGATTTCCGATTTTAGGCCCTGGTAACCTTAGCCCCAGGCGGTTTGCAGGTTTAAAAAAAATGAAAATATATATTTATTTCAGTTCCGAGACATGGGTCTCGAAACCGAAACTGAAATAAATATATATTTTCTTTTTTTTTTAAACAAAAATAGAAACCAAACACAAACACATAAATTATTGACATAACAGAATTAAGTACATTAAAATTATTATTGAATAAACTAGATTAAATTAACAAGTCAAAATACACAAACGATCCAGAATAAATAAATAAATGTCAAATAAATTATCAACTCATTGAAAGATTAATTACAAAATGTGAAATAATACTTATTTTATCATATTTGTTTAATTTATTTCAAATTAAACAAATATGATAAAATAATCAATAATATTAGTTCAAATTCATTCAGTATTATCAAATCAAATAATTACAGTAGTCTCTTACGTGCGACACTATACGTATATGTAACTTGTCTGTCACAACAGTGTCGCACAGAAGGAAAGTCCAACCTGTTCGCTATCATAGTTCGCTGTTTTAGGCTAGACTTTATACCATTTACGACTAGTCTGAGACACCAGCATAAGACAGTTAGCTCGTTCTATCATTCCTCTGTCAAGCAGAGCCTTGTCATTCACACACTTACTGCCTCAATACATCGAAATGTGCCTATCCCCCGTACTTCATAACACTTCTGAAGGTCGCGTCATCCACGTTGTACGCACACAGACTACTTAATTATCAAATGGAGTGATACAGAAGACCAGCTCTACACAACAATCAAAACCGCACGCACACATTAACACACTTCACGTACAGTGAGTGCATTCGCACTCGCTACTGTCATTTGTTTGAGAGTTCCATATAAAGAACGTAAACACAAACAATTTAGGAACACCTTTTTTTTTCGGATGGGAAATCATCAAATGACCCCTCCCGGTCTGGGCGGAGCAGGAGGGAGTGTCAGACTTTTACTGACTAAAACCCATGTTCCTTGTTCGCCCTTTGTGGTCCAGGATCACGGTATCTCTTTCGAACAGTCCCGCAGCCCCGGCAGGCATTGGTCCTTGCGGACCCCTTCCTTTTACTGACTCTCTTTGAGGCACGCGTGGAACACGAACGCGCCGTCAACACGGCCTGTCGTCATGAGACGGACGGACGGCGAGCTAGCCTATAGCTCTCCGTCCACAAGCCCGATTTACGAACACCTCTGACTAACTTTCAGTGGATACAAGCGTTATATTACGTTTCGTTTGAGATCGACTGTCCCGTTGGTCTAGTGGTAGCAAGCAGACCGCTGAGCATGAGGTCCTGGGTTCGATTCCTAGGTCGAGCAAAGTGTTATTGGGTTTTTCCATGGACTCTAAATTTGCGCCCGGTTGATGGCAATAGGCTCGCCCCCTATTACATGGGACTTAAGGTGAAAGCGTCAGGGTAGCCCTCGAAATTCAAATTTTCTTACGTTTTTTGCAATTTGCACGCCAGTGCTAGGTTGTATGTTGATTAAAATATTATTCGCGACTGTAAGACGTATGTAGTTTTAGAATTATAATCATCAATACAACCCTCCAAGTTCATAAAGGTCGAGGAACGACATTTTCAAGGTCAAAATCGTTAATACAACCCTCCAAGTTCACAAAGGTCGAAGAACGATTTTAAACAACGTACGAAAACATAACTAGCGAAATGCAGGAGTACTATTTGGTACACCTCTGCCTATCCCTTCGGGGATATTACAGGCGTGATGATATGTTATGTTAGTTTACGATCGCCGGAGCGTCTGTATTTGCGTGCCAGACGCACGCAAATACAGACGCTCAAGCCTTCTGTATCCATCTTCTTGTGCGTGAACGTTCCAAAACCGGGTCAATGCAGCCGGCCTTATTGCTGAAGGTTTTACGTTCGCATCAAATGTTTACGATAAGCCCTTAGTACATAGGAATTGTACTAATTTGAAGGGTCCTCGACTGATACGCTGTCGGCCGTGATAACAAGCCAACCAAAACGTTTCCTTTTTGGACCCCTCACAAGTCCACCTGGTTATGTTTTAGGAGATTGTGAAGTGTTCTTCCTGTCAGTGATGTTTTTAAAGGTGATAATAAAATGAACATGTTTTATTCAAATTAGGTGCTCCTAATAAGCAGTATGGTATCCGGCAGAGTAGAATAGAACCAACCCATTATACTCACGGGTGTCGTATAAGGCGACTAATGTCAGAGGCAGAACACCTTGCGCCTCCGTAGACCAGAGAATGGGCAGCAGCGTTTTCTGTTAGTCTTTCATCACTGCGATCTCCAATCCGCCTGCCAAGCGTGGAGATTACGGCAAATTCCTCCCATCATGGGAGAGGCTTATGTCCAGCAGTGGACGATATGGGCTGTTGTTGTTGTTGTAGGTGGTCCTTCAAACCGAATTTTAGACAATTTCAGTAGAGACTAATGACGCGGAAGATATTACAATTACAATGCACAAAATGTATGCGAAGACACAGGTGCACTCTCTTCCCTTGTATTGTATGTAGTTGTGTCCACAACTCCACGTTTGGACGTGGAGTCACGGACACCAGCCCGCGCCAATACGCCACCAATATTATTATTATTTTGCGTACGGGAAATCTCTCTTCCCTTACTCTTATAGTCCGATGGGATGCAAACCTGACGCGACCGGAGAGAAATTAGGCGTAGGGCTAATGTCTTTAGTTGCCCGGCAGTTTTCTAAACTGAGCCTATTTGGTGCAGCCGTTGGTTGCCGTGAGACACACAATATTATCTTCCTTTTTGTTATTTAGATTTGTTTTCTTTTTTTATTATTTCTTTTGTTTCAATATTGTGTTTTTTGTGGCATGTTCCAAATAAACATGGTTTCTTCGGACCATAAGTGGGTAACTTTTTGTCGATGAAATCTGTGGATGAAATTGAGTCTTACTCGGTTTTATATTATTTAACACAAATCTTAGAAAATTATAATGGGTTAATTCACCGTTTTCCAACACGTGGGTAAATTCAAAACACCCATTTTTTTAAGCGCATTAGTATTAAAATGGTTGCTTACCTAAACAGTATTTAATTAGTCGCGAGGGCTAAATAATTACAAAAAAGGTACATGTGTTTACAGTCGTTTTACAGGTACAAATGGAAATAAAATTATGCATACAAAAGTAAAAAATGTATATTTGTACATCCTGGGTAATTATTTCGTACAAAGTTCAGACGTCCATTAAAAGTGATAAACGATAACGTCGCTTGTAAAAAAAAACTCTAAGCTGCAAACAATAATCTACTTTTCAAATAATTATGTCATAAATACTCGTTAAACCACTTAAGTAGTTCTAATATTTTCCCTCGAAATAACTATCAATTAAACTGTCACGATCAGAACACATTAGTGAACACACACAAAAGCACTACTTTATGAGAATGGTTCGGGAAGCGATTGAGATCAAGAAGTATCCTAATTTCAATCGCGAAGACGGCTTCACACTCTCTCCCGCTTGGAATCCAGTGATCACTAAGTGTACTCGTCAAGTGAAATCATCTCAGTATGCGGACACTGTTAGTGTAGTGTGCTGTCCTAGTGTGAACCGGCCCTAATTAACATTTATGAAGATCAAGTGAGGGTAGTTGAATAAACACCTTCGCTTTGCTGTAGCGGTACCTCCAATACTTCAGTCTTCCCGCGACCACGGCTGGTGCAATCCGGTCAAAACGTCGGGCTTATATTAAAGGTAAAATTCGCGATAAATACCCGTTTACATGTGTATTATAACTATCATTTATAACACTCCTTTTCGGTGACCCAAATGGCGCAGCGATAGTGAGGCTGTCTTACGTTCTTGGGGTCTTGGGTTCGAATCCCGGTAAGAGCAAATGTTTGTGTGATGAGCATGGACATTCGTTTCCGAGTCATGGATGTTTATATGTATAAGAAGTATGTATTTACATAACAAAAAGTATCTATGTATGTTATATATGTGTGTGTCGACATTGTGTATGTGTGCGTGGGCTGCGTCCCTGCTCCACTCTAACCTACGAATAAACAGTGTGCTTATAGCTGTCAGTAGTATCACTTGTGTCCCTACGTACCTACATAACAATGTACTAAATCAACTATCTGGTGTCCAAGACACAAGCCTCGTTGCTTAGTGTAGCACTAGATGGCGCTGTGTGTAAAATCCAGCGATGTTTTTTTTTTTGCTTCACCTTAGTCAGGTAAAAATGAAGTTGTGAACCCTTTTTACAAATTCCCATCATTGGGATGTATCTGTTCGTAAAGCTACGTTACATGGGACTTAAACATAACTGTCGAAATGTGGGTATACTATTAAGTACAACTCTGCCTAACCTTCGGGGAGTACAAGCGTTATGTTATGTTATTTACATTTATATCTTTCCGTAATATCCAACATCGAAGCAGACGAAAACTAGATCTCTCTAAATTGTTCAGTAATTCTCTTCTACTCTTCAACATTGTGTTGCTGCATGGAGCTCGTTATTTGAAGTTTCAGTCCTTTAGAGTTCTTGACTCAAGTGTCTATCCGATACTAAGTCGATATTTTTAAATTGTTAACCTACTGCGCTACTATGAAGAGGGAGGGGGGGGACAAAGAGGGGGTTGGTTAGCTAAGTAACTGGCTTGATGAAAAGTGGGTTTTAGCCATGTATGAGTTGACATTTCATCTTACAGAGAAAGCTCTCAAAGGCGTGTAAAACGCTACGCCGTAGCAGTACTACGAGGTCAACTCGTAGCACTGCTACGACGTAGCTTAATGCTACGAGCGAACATGTGCGGTCAAACCGAACAGACTGGACTGCGGAGACCGAACTTAGATAAGTCCATTATCTGGCAAAGTCCCGTGTCTGGTCCGAATTAGCAGATTACTTATAATTCAATACAATATTATTTGCTGCAACCCCTTGAAATTATTAAAGATTTTAATTATTCAGCGTACTTAAGGTGGTTCCCCCAGCAAAATGAGCAACTCTATTTGTGGTGGTTCATACTTCGTTTGAAATACTGTTAGAATAACGTTCGTTCTAATCAGCTTGCCCGGCCGAATAGTGCGAAAAGAGGTTTTTATTCTTTATAAAATCTAATTTTCGTCTTTTGGAAAAAATAAAACACAAAAGACCTGCTTTATAGTTAGTACAGTTAGTATTCAAAGTTTCATGATCTAATTTGAAGGACTTTTTGAATACTAGCGGTTTATTATTCGATTTGGAGGTAATTTTTGATTTTTTTTCTATCGAGAAAAAATTATGGAATAGTGTTTTTGTCACACATGGTACTTAGCGTTAATCCTCAACTTTACCACATATTTATTTCAAAATTAATGCTGTAGTATTTTAGGCGTAACGGAGGATCATGCTAAGCCATTTGAGGTAATATAGGCCCTTTAGTCGCAGGAAAGTGTTCAAACTAAGAAGAGTGAGCTCACATCCTGCCTGGTATGAAAAAAACGAGTTTCACTGATAGCCAGCCAGATATTGTCATATTCTGCCTAGTCTTTTCCCAACTATATTGGAGTCGGCTTCCAGTCTAACCGGATACAGCTGAACACCAGTATTTAACATGGAGCAACTACCTATCTGACCTCCACAACCCAGTTAGTACTGGGTAATATTAGTAAGACTAGCTGTCAGAGTTTCGACCATAGACTTTTGGACGAGATAAACAGACAAAACTATACAAATGGAATTTTCAACTATACACAAACATGTCTATATTTTTAACGAGTCTGAGCGAATCCAACGATATCAATCTATGTAATAAATTTGCAAGAAACTTCTAAGCTAGTTCAAACCAGAATGAAAGAGAAAATAATGAGCCTAATCTGTATTCAATCGACATTCGACTATTCGCAAAGAATCCACTATTAATGAGTTTCCAAGATCTGGGACGCGATTTAAATTCCGTACGAAGTCTTGGAGTTTGTTGAAACTTAGTGCTTGAACTGAAATCTGTGTCGCGAGCAATTGTTTGACACTCTAGGGAATTAGTACAGGGTGGAATTAGTACAGGGGTGTTGTTACATAGTTGTGTTAGAAGTTTCAGTTTTAAATTCAAGTTTTGTTGGTGAAACTCGTGAATGTTTAGCGGCTTGTTGGTTTAAAACTTTGCATGTAATCACGACACTTTTTAATCATACTAACGCTGTTTTTTCATGAAGGTAAGAAGGAAGTATGTGAGTTTTGTTCCGTTTATTTTCACATATAACTAATCGTCTCTAGCGTTACAATAATTCTGTAAGAATAACAACATAAAAAAGTTCAAATATTTTTGGCCCTAAATTCAGCTACACGAACTCCGCTCACTCATGCAGCCATAAAGTGAAGTGAACAGGAGTCAGTAAATAGGTAAAATATTGATTCTACATATATCAACAACTTTTACATCACCTGGTATTTCATACAAATAAAGAAACCTTGATTCTTGATTTAAGAGAAGAGTTCGTTGCCCTGTAATAGAACAATTAAAAACATTTGGAAACCTTTCGTGTGTTTGAGCAATAAGGAATAAAAATAAGAGCGTAGTACTTACATTTTATTGTAACCAACTGGAACCTAAATATATTTTATTTGTAAAAACACGCGACTGAAACAGGCAGCTTAATTAACTTGGCTACCTAAATGTAGAAGCAATAGCTTAACTGTCACGAATTATTAAAATGTAAAACAGTTCTGTAACGTACTATTAAGCAGTGTTAGAGGTCGTTCTGTGGATGGGCAACCATCATTATATACCGAGTTTGGATATGTAGGGCTATTAGGTACTATCGGGGTCTTTTCTGCCTGACCATTTTAAAATGTTTTCGCTTAAATCATGCGGAGGCGCCGAGCCACGCCCCCTTAAAGTTTGGGCCTATTAGGAAAGCGTCAACTTTGGCGCGCAAAGTAACAATAACTCTCGTTTGGCGTGCGTCGTCAATGCGCTCGGCCGATTCGGTATCTTTTCATTCATTTTTTTTTACACAAAGTCAACGGGGCGGGGCTAGAGAGCGTTTTTATGTTGCGAGTGCAAGCAAAAATGAGCTTAGTGGTGGTCAGGCGGGTGTGTCCTCGATAGTACGTATCTCTGTTGATAGCTTGAAATGATAGTAACTGGGCTCAGTGTCCATCAATTAACAGTCAAAACGTTAGTTTCGTATTATGTACGACCAGTCGCGATCAAATATGACGTCATTGGTTGTCATCGTGGCTGATAGTCATCGTAACTCATTTTGACAGACGCTTTAGTATCGATACTTATATTATTTCGATATAAGTATCGAGGAGCTCGAGGCTAAATAATAACAGCTACTCGGGTCAATCTTTAGGTTAAGCCATGCTTACTTATATTGGTCTGTGGATGGGTGACCACCCTTACATAACAAGTTTCCACAGTGCCTCGGAAAGCACGTTAAGCTGTTGGTCCCGGCTGTCATTTGAAGATCTTTGACAGTCGTTACAGGTAGTCAGTGGCCCAAAAAGTCTAACAACCAGTCTTACCAAGGGGTATCGCATTACCCAGCACTTACTGGGTTGTGGAGGTCAGATAGGCAGTCGCTCCATGTAAAATACTGGTATTCAGCTGCATCCGGTAAGACTGGAAGCTGACCCCAACATAGTTGGGAAAAGGCTAGGCAGATGATGACTTATATTATTTCGATTATGTAAGCATAGTGGACAACAAACTGAGTTTGAAGTGGCTTTTGTGAAAGACGTGACACCGTACCCGAGCTGTTAGTCACCGTAAAGTGATGTCCACTCAGTGCGAAACGTAATACCAATATTATGACATTCTCGGTTGTCATCAAAGTTCGGTGTACAACCCATGCTTGATAGTCACTAGATATCAGAAAGATACGTAATAGGCACACTGGTCATACACGCGCGCCGGTTGTGAGTACTACGTTGCCATACCACAATAAACACAACCCAACAAATCATAATTATAATTTGCTAACACTTCTCCCGCGACTTCGTCCACAAAAATTGCGATAGCTCAGGCTACTATAGTTGGTGCCAGTTAAGATGAGAATAGCGGTCATTGCCCTTTCCCTAATATCTCTTCGTACGAACCAAAACAAATAAACCATGTACTTTTTCATTACAAAAAATGTTGAAGATCACGATAGATGACGATTCCAGACTTGAACAGGCTTAGTTTTGTTTTTCAAAATTAAGAAGTTTAATAAATGTAGGTGCGTCAATGACCGCTATTCTCATTTTAACTGGCACCAACTATACGCATGTAGTTTTCAGATAGAGAAAGATTTATTTCGTAATTTTCTTTTTTGTTAGGATTGGATCATTAGTTCCGGAGATTATCCCCTACATACAATCTTACAAACAACTTTACCTGTATAAAATATTAGTATAGACTAACACAACAAAGCATCTTTTTGAGCACCGATTTCAAGAGCACCAAAGATGTTCCCATTTAAGCACCCATCAAAACAATAACTTGGTGCTCGAATAAAATAAAACTACCCACATAACAAATTCGTTCAACAAAATTGTCCAACATTAATTGTGTTGGAATCCATTTTGCGGTTCCACACGTGCGTGTTAAATGTGGAACACCAGAGCACCACAATATGCCAAATGTAACGCCCTTTTGCAACACGATCCTTTATTTTTTAAAAGCCGACGGGAATTAAAAATGAATAAATCTTTTAAAGCTGTTTTTAATGTGTTAAACATGCGTATTTTGTGATGTGTGTTTTCTGAATTTCAGGTGTGTAGTCGTTTAGAGGATTTGGGAGAAATTATGATGAATGAATAAGTGGTATAAATGCCCTAAAGGTGTAGGGGTGTAATGTTAAATACGTGGTCGTGAGTCTGATCCCAACCGTTTAACATTAATGTTAAAATATTTATTTTTATTTTGGCTAGAACATTTTTTGGGACCTGAGGGCCAATCACACTTCTTTCTTCCTCTCTGACTTGGCTTTACATGCTGTCGAGAATTTTCTCTCAGGCATGGAATTGTGAGAGGTAAGTGAGACATATTTCTACAACGAACGTCTTTCAAGAGGATTTACTTAGGTTTTTCGGTAGCGTTTGTTAATCTTCATATATATAAATTACGTGTCACGTTGTTTCTTTGTCCGCGATGGACTCCTAAACTACTTAAACGATTTTAATCAAATTTGCACACCGTGTGCAGTTTGATCCAACTTGAAAGGTAGAATAGAAAAAAATAAAATGTCCACCCGTGCGAAGCCGGGACGGGCAGCTAGTCTAATATATAACATATAATCCATTAGGCACAGGTTTACCTAATTCTTCACCCAAATTTCATCAATTATTTTTCAGTCCTACGTAATAGGGAACAAACTTATTGCCATCAATCAGGCACGAATCAAGACTTCGTGGTCGCTACTGAGAAATTCCAGATGGAAAAACCCAATAATAGTTTGCCTCATCCGGGAATCGATCCCAGGACCTCAAGCTCAGCAGTCTCGCACAAATCACTCTTCCTAACTTCCGTTTTTGTCCTTTAGAGACCCAAAAAAAATTTTATATTCCCAAAAAAAACAATCAACGAGTACAATGTAATTTTTTTTTTGGACAAGCCCGCCACGCTATTCCCAAACCACTGTAACTCCTAAAAGCCAGAACCAACAGTGGCGACCACCAGAAAAGCGCCGAGACAATGAAGCTCGACGAAGTCCCAGAGAATGAATTTAACTGTCTTGGATCCCGCAACGAAATTAATCAGGAAAGTATAGTGAAGGAGTAGGAAAAAAAATCGTAATTTCCAGTAAGTACAATGTATACTACCATGGAACTGCGAAAATGTATTTGATACCTCGAGCCCTAAGCTTGAGTCTCATCTATAGCCCGGCTGTATGGTATAAGCGCGCCGCACCAACATACTGATGTTTTGCTTACAATTGCAGCTCTGGGCGTGATTTCAAGCGAGTATGAAGACACCGATCGATTCACAGCTAGGGTTGTTGAATCTGCAAACTTAACTCTCTTCTAGTTGTGTTTTTCCCGCGCGAAATCCTGTCACACCTTGTTTTATAAGGGGTTGTGTTAATACGTGTCATGTCATCCATCAATAAGTCTAATAGGATTTCCACCATCAATAAATTGCAAATCTATTTAGTCCGTCAGTTAGAGTATTGGAAAATAATGGACACGTATTTTTTGTTTTTATAAATCAATGAATATTGACAAAGATAAAACGCATCAAAACTCGAGAGTGGGAGCTCGTGACGTCACAACGCACTAAAATTATTGCACGTCGTGACGTATTCAGAATTTTTAAAGCGTCGTATGTTCTTCAATTTTGGTTTACGTAACAGAAGAAAAAATACGTGTCAAATATTTTTTGATAATCAAACTGACGGACTAATTCGATTTTTTCAGGACACAAGCCTATTTAATAGGAATATTATTATGCTATTTAGTTGTTCAAGCTATGCATAGTCAGTGCCAAGGTGAAAAGGGAACCTTCACTTCATAAATTAGAAAGAAAAGAAAGAAAAAGCATTTATTAGCCCGCACAGGACAAAACACACAAATTAAAATGGTTAAACTAACAGTACTTACAACTAATAAAAAAAATTAAACAAAGAGAAAAATATAAAAAAGCCGGCCAAGTGCGAGTCGGACTCGCGCACGAAGGGTTCCGTACCATTATTAAAAAAAATTAGACAAAACTGCAAAAAAATCACGTGTGTTGTATGGGAGCCCCCCTTAAATATTGATTTAAATCTGTTTTTATTTAGTATTTGTTGTTATAGAGGCAACAGAAGTACATCATCTGTGAAAATTTCAACTGTCTAGCTGTCACGGTTCATGAGATACAGCCTGGTGACAGACAGACGGACAGACGGACAGACAGACGGACAGACAGCGAAGTCTTAGTAATAGGGTTCCGTTTTTACCCTTTGGGTACGGAACCCTAAAAACATGAAATGAAATTGGTCCTGTACTAGGCAAAAAGGCCCCCTATCTCAGCATGGTGCTGTAACATTAATGTAATGTAATTATCATGTATTGTCATGTCATTACTCCTCCTTGCTCTACGGATAAATTATCTGCTGGGAAACGACTTTTGTTTTGGGTTGACAAAACTTGTTTTACCGTAGGACTCAGTGTAACGCACTCAAAACATTGTGTTGATGGACGTAATGAATAGGACCATTGGATCTAGGAACTTTGACCTCCAATATCTCCGTAACTAGAAGGTTCCCAGGTATGGTCCAGAACCAGTGCTGGATTTACACATTTGCCGCCCCAAAGCTGTAACATTTTTGCCGCTCCCACTGACTTCTAAAATTAGATACACTGTTCACAATAAACTTAATTCATTTTTTTAGGGAATAATCTACCTATATTAAGTACCACAGACACGATGTCGAAGCGGCAGCGGCAGGCCCTCCCGAGGCGGCACGAGTGGGGAAGCGGCAGTCCCGCCTCGAGTCCGCAGCCTTACTTTTTTTCTGTACCCAAAATTTTTTGCCGCCCCCCTAATTTTGCCGCCCTATGCTTCAACTTTTTCAGCTTCTATGGTAAATCCGGCACTGTCCAGTACAAAAAATGATCCCAATGACGGGGCGAACAAGTGCCTTTCAACTACATTATGGGTCTTTTTATACCCATTAGATCTTTAGGGACAGCCCTGTGACTTCCAAGGCTTAGATCGCAGCACTAAGTGGTAGTGACGGAGCATTTAACGAGAACTCGAACTTGCACAGCGCTGCACTTATTATATAAGTTATCTACGAGTATACAATTCTGTTACTTCTTATGTAAGGGTAGGGAATCAGAATAGTTCACTGATTTCAGAATGAAATAATCCATGTAGATTGTAGACGATCAAAAATCAGGTTTTGGGAACATTTCTTATATTTCTGTACAAGATGGAAGGAACAACGTCGCACGCGCAAACGCTTGGACGTATTCAGTATATCGTTCTAAACCCCTTCAAGTAATTTTTTTTTAATTGGTAATTTAAAAAACCGGCCAAGAGCGTGTCGAGCCACGCTCAGTGTAGGGTTCCGTAGTTTCCCGTCCGTCACAATAAGTGTTCCCACTTATGAGTTTAAAGGTGGGTATCCATTATGTAAAAATGCTTGCATATACGAATATACTACAAACTTAGTCCAGAAATTATTTTGTGCAACTTTTTGTCTTTTTTGTACAAAAACTGTTGTTTCCATCAAGTTCAAAATGATTTTCCTAGAAAGTCCTTATAAAGTTCTACTTTTCAGTTTTTTTTCATATTTTCTAAACTTATGGTTCAAAAGTTAGAGGGGGACACATTGTTTTTAACTTTTGGAGCGATTATTTCCGAAATTATTGACATTATCAAAAAAATATTTTAGAAAACTCCTATTCATTTTTAAATACCTTTCCAACAATATATCACACGTTAGGGTTGAAATTAAAAAAAAAATCACTTCCCACTACATATATAGGGGGGCTACCCTAATAAAACATTATTTTCCAATTTTTATTTTACCACTTTGTCGGCGTGATTGATATACATATTGGTACTAAATTTCAGCTTTCTAGTGCTAACGGTCACAGAGATTAAGCGAGGACGGACGGACGTACAGACATGGCGAAACTATAAGGGTTCCTAGTTGACTACGGAACCCTAAAAAACTGCTCTTTCCTACAAAAGTAAATACCTACACGGTTAAAATGTATGGAACATATCTGGAACATGTATGTTATTTTTTGTGAGAGGTTTCTGAATACGTGGTAAGCGTTTTAGCGTCTGAGGCCCTTCCACCTTATATTACAGAGATTATGTTCTGAGCCGTGTGGTATCCGACAGAGTAGAATAGAACCAACAATTACACTCACGGGTGTCGTATAAGGAGACTAATGTCTGCGCCTCCGTAGACCAGAGACTGGGCAGCAGCGTTTTCTGTTAGTCTTTCATCACTGCGGTCTCCAATCCGCCTGCCAAGCGTGGAGATTACGGCAAATTCCTCCCATCATGGGAAAGGCTTATGTCCAGCAGTGGACGTTATGGGCTGTTGTTGTTGTTGTTCTTGGAATACAATTCTCCCATTAATTTCAACATTACCCTACCTACAACTATAGTCCACGCACGAGCTCCGAGGAATCGGTGGCTTACTTAAATCATCGGTGGTTTTATTTCAAGTACATAATAACCTCATAGAATGAATTTCATAATTTAGTACTCCGCGCGAACTAAATTATGAAATAATTCTATGAAGGATTAAGAACTTAAAATAAAAACACCGATGATTTAAGTAAGCCACCGATTCCTCGGAGCTCTCGCGCGTACTATAAGTAACCATATTGGGGTCGGCTTTCAGTCTCACCGAATGTAGCTGAATACCAATCTTTTACACGAAGTGACTGCCTATCTGACTTCCCAACTAGTCAACACGATTCAAGAATTGATTCAACAACTTTAATCAGAAAACAAATTAAGAAACAACAATGTTACCCCATCTTTTGCGCCATAACTCCCTCGCTTCATTATCTGCTTTCTCCCAGCAGCGCATTCGTGAAGATACACAGATACGTCACCGCTTCCCGTCGCTCGCTGCAATAAATTTGCGACTACCCGCATATGTAGTGCGACGCGAACTTAAACTTAGTACACATTGGTGAGGGTAAATATTTAACCGACTATAGTTTCGAGAGCCTGAGAGTCGGGTTGTATATTTCTTTGCGTGGATATTGCAATTATTTATGTTACTTAGGTTATTACTTAGTTCATTATAGTTCTAGATTAAATCCGCACACAATAGGAGTTTCTGTATCGTGGGTACGACTTGTGTTTTCAAACATTTAAACTCACCTAGACAAACAGCCAGACCTGTAGGCCATAAAAATATTTTTTCCGTACGGGAATCGAACCTGCGATACGCAGCGCAACAACCGATCGCTCAATCACTGCGCCAACCGCGCCAATCTACATCTACACCAATATTTGAAAGAGGAAATATTTGTATTCTTGTGTGTATGTTTGTAATGAATAAACTCAAAAACTACTACGCCGATTTAAAAAATTCTTTGACCATTAGAAAGCAACATTCACCCTGAGTAACATAACATATATTTTATCCCCGTACTCTCACAGGAACGGGAACTACGCGGGTGAAACCGCGTGACGTCCGCTAGTAATAATTATGGAAGCAAGACACCGTTTGCACTTTAAATTACGTCAACATGCATGATTTCGTGGTTTCAAGCAACTAAGAAGCTGGTTAAAGGAACACACTCGAATACAAGCGGAGAAATGGTGGACCTCGGCACCAGGGTGTAGGCAATCCAAGGAAGCTATGCCATCCCTGGACACAAAGCTGACCAGGCGCCTTCTGCGCCTGGACAGAGATAGCCTACGACTGGTGGCGGGGACCATCACTGGACACTGTTCACTTAATAAACACTTCCACACCCTAGGAATCACTGATAGTCCCCTGTGCAGAGCATGCATGGAGGCGGAGGAAACGGTGGCGCATGTGCTCCTCGAGTGCACTGGCGTTACCAAGATTCGTGAGGAGACCCTGGGAACACCAAGATCCCATGCGGACGCCCTGAGAAGACCGGGAAGTTTGATCTGCTTCTGGAGGGAGGTGGGCTGGTTGGAGTAAACGGCCACCACGGCTCACGCACACACTTTAAGGACTAAGTGCGGAAACCAAAACCCCATGATAGATAGAGATAGATGATTTCGTGGTTTTATTATTTAAGGTGACAATTCTGAAGGTGATTGCTAACACTAACCACAGCCGCAAAGCTACCTAACCACTATGACAGATACGACTGGTTTCCAGGTCACACTATACAAAGTGAGTTGTAACATATAAATAAATTAAATAAGCCTTTATCGCTGTTTTACAATAATTACATTAACATTTGTTAGTGACGATCAGTTTTCAAACAACAATTTGTCCTTCGACTTCCACCTATCTGTCTCTTGCAATTCTGGTCCATTCTGGACCGGCGACTCTTTTGAGACCATCTTCCCAGCGTTTCATTTGTCTACCTATACCAAAAAAAAAAAATGTTTTGAATTTGATTTTTTTTACTTCTTTTACCATCCCTGGGGTACGCACCATTCTGATATTAGTCTAGTCCATTTCTCATTCCTCTCTCTGAGCATATGTCCTGCCCATTTTTTTAAAGTGGTTTGCATACTTTATTCACATCTCTAAATTTAGTTACATTTTTAATTTTGCTTAATGTTATTTTATCTCTTCTTTTTACCCGACTGCGCGACGCAAAGGAGGGTAATGTGTTTATCAGTCTATGTATGTATGTATGTTTGTTTCTATGTGGCGTTCTAGAGACCAAATGCGTAGGCCGATTTTGATAATTCTTACGTCAATCGATTCGTCTTAACCTTGCGAGTGTCACTAAAGACATAACAGTAATCAAAATTCACCACAACGACAACCAGACGCCATATTGTCAAAATGAAAAAAAAAAAAGTTGATGAACTATGTCAAGTGGGGTGTTGTTGAATAGGTATTTTAAAATCATCTTTAGGTTCCTTTTATCATTTTTCATTATAAATAATAGTTTAGGATATATAACGATTTAAAGTTGTTTAACAAAGCAATCATTCTCAATTATACTCATGAGTTAGGTCTCTAGAGGGACTAATCATCAGTAGTTAAGACCACTGCAAGTTACTTAATAATCCCCACGATATTAACTCCCTCAATTAAATTACTAGATTGCGAAATTTACCATCTTATAACGAAGTCAATGAATCGTAACTAAAAAGTATAAAATAAAAAAAATAATAATTTAAAGAAAAACAAAAAACCCGACTGCGTAAAAAGTAATTTTAAAAAATACGTGAAAGAATTAACTTAAATAAAAAAACTAAAAAGAAAGAAACAAGCCCAGTAGTTTAGAATTCTGTTAAGCAATACTAAATAACTACACAATTGAAATAGTTTTATAATCGATACACACATAAAACAAATCATAAATTCTAATGCAGAACAGAACGACTCACAGTCGGGGCCCATTTAAATTTTACCAATCAAATCTTCCCAAGGGGCCCCGACTGTGAGTCGTTCTGTTCTGCATTAGAATTTATGATTTGTTTTATGTGTGTATCGATTATAAAACTATTTCAATTGTGTAGTTATTTAGTATTGCTTAACAGAATTCTAAACTACTGGGCTTGTTTCTTTCTTTTTATTAGTTTTTTATTTAAGTTAATTCTTTCACGTATTTTTTTAAATTACTTTTTACGCAGTCGGGTTTTTTTACTCCGATTACACTTCTCTCTATTCCATTTCGACATACTATTGTTTGATTGTTTCGTTTCTCTGTTAATTACCATGTTTGATAACCATAATTATGTTAAACATATAATACAGGTGTTATATACTTTTCTTTTGTCTTTAATTGGCATGTCTTTATTTCTCATAACTTTGCTAGAGGACGAGTTGTAACATATAAGAGTACATCAAATTCCCAAAAAAAAATATTTGACTTTCAATAGGAACTGACGCGATCAGCTGATCAACATGTAAACTAAAAAAACTTTTTATGAATTTCCAAAACTCATAGAACAAAAGTTCTTCAGTTTTAAGGTCTGAGACAGAGACACCACACTAGTGGTCTTGCGTCAATTATGTTACACTGTATAAACGCTTCATTGCCCCCTGTTACCTTTTCTGCGGTCTGTGATTGCGACTGCAGCAATGCTGCTACGGTGAACGGCTGATGTGGTCGTCCAAATACACACATCAAAAGTATCTAGGGATCAACATATATTTTTGCAATAACTTTTCTCCTGATTGATATTAATTAAAATTTTCTTTAAGGATTCATCAAATAAAGTGTTTTCGTTTGTCACAGTAACGATAAACCAAGTCACCTTTGCATTAATAAAGAAATTTGCCATTTTCCTAATAAAGGGATTTTTGACATTTGAACCACTAACATTAAAGTTCGAAAAAATTACTGAAAACACAGTTTTCTTTAAAATTTTATTGGGTAACTTAAACAATTAATAATCCGTGTTTCTACCGCGAACACTAACAACACAAGAACATCGGTTTGGCATACTCAAAATGAGTTCATCCAAATCACGCTGTGGAATGGCCGCCCATGTTCGTTGCAACAACAAAAAAAGGTCTTCTTGCGACTGGATACCCTCCATATTCGGCAGAGCTCTTCTCTGTAGCATATCCCATGCATGCTCAATCGGGTTCAAGTCTGGCGACTGAGCAGGCCAGGGCAGGACATTGATGTTAGCTGCGGCGAGAGTCTGTTTTACAACTCTTGCGGTGTGCGGTCGTGCATTATCATGCATTAACTGAAATAAGGGACCGATTTGCACTTGTAGAGGAACGATGACGTCTGATACAATCGTTTCAGCATAAATTTGAGCGTTGAGGTTGCCTCTGATCCAAATCAACTCAGTTCTTCCGCCGATCCAAATACCCGCCCATACCATGATGGTTCCACCACTATAAGGATGGACTTCCTGGCAGGATTTTAATCGCTGTTGGCGTCCAGGGGTTCTCCAGTGTCGTATACGTCTTGTATCCGGTCTCATACCAAAACGAGACTCATCAGACAAGCACACGAAACGCCATTGTTCTTCTGCCCAATTTCTGTGTTCAAGAGCCCATTGATATCGAATCCTACGATTGTGCATTGCTATAGGTGGTACCCGTAGCGGTCTTCGGGAATGAAGGTTCACTTCATGCAAGCGGTTTCTGACTGTTTGGTCGCTAATTAAGTTCCCTGAAGAGTGATGAAGCCTCACGGCTAACATCATGGCGGTTATTGTTGGAGCTCTTCGAGTTAAGATTTGAATGTATCGGTCTTGTCTCCGTGTGGTGCAGCGATACCGTCCTCCATGGCGCTCAGCCACGGTACCAGTGCTTCGGTAACGTGTCCAAAGTCGACTGATAACACTCTGACTTGTATTCAGAGCTAAAGCTACAGTACGTTGCCGGGAACCAGCTTCTATCATTCCCACGGCTCTGAGCATTTCTTCCCTGCTTAAATGACGTCGCCGCTCCATAATAACGTTGGTTTTAATCAGTAGTAGGGAAACAGTAGCACTAATAATGTCTTCAATGCGTTGTATGTTTTTATAGGGAAAATATTGACAGCTTATTTTCATCTTTTACTCGAATTTGATTGAGAGTTCCTGATTCAAATTATGAAATGCACCAAAAAGGATCCATATAAATTTATAAAATCATAAATTTATTACAAAGCCACATCTCAATCTCAAGAAATCCGCATAAAAATGCTTGATCCCTAGACACTTTTGATGTGTGTATTTTGAACCAATGTTATTTTTTTAAACATCTGTCAAAATATCGAGTTACGTAAAATAAACTTGATTTATTCCTTTTCATAATTATATTTTCATGTAGTGAACTCAAACATTTTCCCAAAAATATGTAATTTAATAAAAACAAGAGTGTACGCTCTCCCTAACACAGATATTCCCGCCACAATTATGCATTCAAGCCATAAATCTGGCAGAATAACCTCGAAACAATGACGATTGCATATTTTTGGTTACTTTAATAACAACAGCATCAACAGTTTCTTTAAAAAGTACAATGAAAAGCCAGAGATTCATTATTGAATAATATGCATCATAATTTACCTATCAATATATTAATATTATGCAAAATTGACAACTAACAAAAATTTTGATGCGGTTGTCACTACAATATAAATGATGAGAATTTCTTACGGAAACAATACTCTTGTATTAATCGTCTGCCTAGCCTTTTCCCAAATATATTGGGTCGGCTTCCAGCCTAATCGTATGCAGCTGAATACAAGTATTTTACATGGAGCGACTAGCCTATCTGACCTCCAAAACCCAGTTGGTACTGGGTAATACAATACCCCTTGGTAAGACTGGTTGTCAGACTTTCGGACCACTACCACCTATTAAGACTGTCAAAGGTCTACAACAGACAGCCGGGACCAACAGCTTAACGTGCTTTACGATGCACGAAGGGAACTCGGTATGTAATGGGTGGTCCCCATCCACGGACCAAACTGGACAAGCACGGCTTAAAGATCGACCCGAGCGGCTGTTATTATTAGCCAAGAGCTTCTCAAAAACACAATTTTAAAGCAATCTTGTCTGGAAAAATCTTAAATATAAAAAAAATGTGCTTAATGAGAATAGTTAAATAGACATCGATATGATATACAGGGAAATGTCGTAAGGATAGTTTTGAGTATGAATGTGGATAGGTATAAGAGTAGAGGAAGACCAAAGAAACGATGGATGGACTGTGTGAAGAATGATTTGGCACAAAAGGAGGTGTCTGATGATATGACGAGTAATAGAGAAGTATAGAAGATGAATTAAGACATGTTGCGCCGACCCCAAATGAATTGGGACAAGCGCAAGAGGATGTTGATGATTTACAGCAATAGGCTAGTTTCCACCATCAATAAATTGCAAATCTATTTAGTCCGTCAGTTAGAGTATTGGAAAATAATGGACACGTATTTTTTGTTTTTGTAAATCAATGAATGTTGACAAAGATACAACGCATCAAAACTCGGGAGTGGGGGGGGGGGCTCGTGACGTCACAACGCACTAAAAATTATACCACGGCGTGACGTATTGAGCATTTTAAAAACGTCGTAATATCTTCGTCAATTTTGGTTTACGTAACAAAAGAAAAAATACGTGTTTAATATTTTTTGGAAATCTATCTGACGGACTAATTAGATTTTTTCAGTACACAAGCCTATTCAAAATCAAAATCAAAATCAAAGCATTTATTTCAAGTAGGCCAGTTCCAGGCACTTTTGAATTGTCGAAACAAAGATGAAAATTAAATGTAGCTACAGTCACAGTCACAAGACATAAAAACTGTGAAAGTACTGTAGTTGCCCATTCCCTAGCGTAGATCTCTATGGAGAAGAACGGGCAAGAAACTCCATGGACACTCTTTTAAATCAAAATGTTGTTACAAAATCTTGGTTACATCATTCATGTTAAGATGGTATATTATGTGAGAACAATGTAGCAAGATGTGCACGTTAAAAGTGTCCATAGTAAAAACAAAAAATACAATTAATAAATATACATTCAAATAAGCCATGGCAACTAAGAGATGACCAGTCGCAACTGACAGCGCCCGTTCACGAACATGACGCATGGAGCAGCACCATTCAGCTCAACCATTTCGAAGGGAACTAAATGATCCAACACACGCGCCACCATCAGCGAGACATTAGAGTGAGCATGACATACTCTCAACCACCAGGGCACATTCAAGTCAAGAAATAAAAATAAAAACGTAGGATTTCAGTGAATGATAGCTTTCTAGTACATAGTACTCACACAATATGGGCTATGCGATTATATAATACTAGAGATTGATTCTATACAATTCAAAGATAGTTGTACAATCTTCAGCAGCTCCAACAATTCTATGTAATGCTATCAATTTATGCGCCCCTGTCCATGTGGAGCAGGACCAGCACTGAGCCACGCATTTTTATCAGCGATATAATCGCCCAACTTGTAATAAGCTTGCTTACATAGTGTGCGTTTGATACATGTTTTAAATTTCGTCTCATTCAGTTCAAGAATACTTTGTGGAATTTTATTATAGCATCTCAAACAGTACCCCATGAAAGATGAGTCTACTTTAGCGAGTCTGAAGCCTGGCTGAACGAGTTGGTCCCTATTTCTAGTACTGTAATTATGTCTATCACCTCTTTTACCAAAAAGGTGCAGATTTTTTCTGACGTACATTATGTTTTCGTAGATGTACTGACAATGTACCGTCATGATGCCAATATCCTTAAACAGTTCCCTTAGAGAATCGCGCCTACGAAGATTATATATGGCTCTGATGGCTCTTTTTTGCAGAATAAATATAGACTCAATATCTGCAGCCCGTCCCCATAGCAAAATGCCATAAGACATTATACTATGAAAGTAACTAAAATAGACCAGTCTAGCGGTATCTACATCAGTAAATTGACGAATTTTTCTAATAGCATATGCCGCTGAACTTAGCCGCGCCGCAAGGGATGTTAAATGAGAACCCCATTGTAGCCTTGAATCAAGCGTAATCCCCAGGAAAACCGTTTTATCTACGAATTCAAGTTTCTCTTTATTCAATATTATTTCACAATCACTACTTCTAACATTGGGTAAAGCAAATCTTATGCATTTAGTTTTTTTTTCATTTAATACTAAATTGTTTGCTGTGAACCAATTATGGACCTGAAGTAGGGCATTATTCACGTCATCTAGATTTTGGGCCCGTCTATTTATCTTAAAAATTAGGGAAGTGTCATCAGCAAACAACACCATATTTTGAGGTTGGTTTTTCAATAAATAGGGTAGATCATTTATATACACGAGAAAGAGGAAAGGACCCAATATTGAGCCTTGCGGAACCCCCATTACTACTTTTAAACCCTGTGAGTTAACACCATTTATTTTAACATGTTGTTGTCTATCACTCAAATATGATTTTACCAAAATAAGTGCAAGTTGACCTAATCCGTAATGCTCAAGTTTCAAAAGTAATGTGTCGTGATTTACGCAATCAAATGCTTTGGAAAGGTCACATAATATTCCTATGGCATCTTGAGACTCTTCCCACGCAGTAAATATGTGCTTTAATAAGGTTACACCGGCGTCAGCCGTACAACGTCCCTTGGTGAAACCATACTGTTGATCGGTTAAAATTTTGTTGGTGTTAAAATGATTGATCATTTGATTCAGCATTTCTTTTTCAAACACCTTGCTAAAAACCGGCAACACGGATACAGGTCTATAATTATTAGTATCTTTACTGTCCCCGGATTTGAAAAGAGGTATGACTTTACTGTATTTCATTAGATCAGGGAAAACTCCTTGGTCTACACACAAATTAAAAATTAAAGCTAAGTATGGGGCTATAGTCTCAAGTATGGATGTACAAACTTTGATAGACATTCCCCATAGATCTTCGGTCAGTTTTATTTTTATTTGCCGGAAAGCTTTAATAACTATCATAGGGTTTATGTGTTTAAATTTAAATTCAACCGTGCAGCCAGATACATTCGCCTTTAATAAACCAATTGAGACTTCAGGTGAGGAATTAAGAGCCTCTGTAGTTTTTAATGGTATATCCGTAAAGAAATTTACAAATTCTTGAGCTACTTCCAGATTAGAGCTTTTAGGACCACATGCTGAATCTAATGTGTAGCTAGTGTTACGTATTTTATTCCTGTTAGTCTCATTATTTATGACCTTCCAAACTGTCTTTATTTTGTTTTCTGCTGTTTTGATCTTGTTGCTAATGTGCAGGGCTTTAGCAACCTTGCACGTATTTCTAAAAAAATTTGTATACTTAGCAACATACTTGTTAAAAGTTTCAGTGTTTATAAAAGGCTTAAGGCCATAAAGCTCAAATAGTCTTTCCCTACTTTTTCTGATACCTCTAGTTGCCCAATCACTAAATATGAATTTAGGGCTAATACTTTTTGTCTTCTTTTCAAAAGTTTTGTTGAATTCCGTGTGAACTATTGAAAAGAAACGATCATACAATTGATTTATATTAATATCGTCAATTCGTCATGGCTCAATATTGTTTTAAAAGTAAAGTATTGAATGAGCGAATTCATTAGTGGCTTTCAGAAACAAGGCACTCATTTACCTAGATTCCTAGCCTCTTACAATTAATACCCCAGTCACTTAGGGAATCACTTGCCATAACTTTCACCCGCAAAATAACAAAATGGCGTCGTGGTAGGTTATTTGTCAGGGGCGTCATTATCCCGTAATGCGGCTAAGCTTTTTGTTAATGGGTAGTGTGGACTAATAAAGAAATAACTAAGGATTTTGATGTTTTGAGGGATTGTTTAGAGTTGTGCATTTTGAAAGTTGGCAACATCGGAAATGGCTGTTAAATATTTCGCTGGTTTGAAAGACTGGTTTGAAAGGAATACGCTAGGGGTAACCCGTGAAAAAAAAACTTAGAGGGATAGTATTGATGATTTTAATGATTATAACTCCTCTTTCGAGTGGCCGAAGTGACTAGCATTTCCAACTTTGGCCAAAAAAACTCCGAGTACAAAGCGGACATGTTAGAACACCATTGATGACATTATAAGTGATAGCTGTAGGTGATCTAGCTTTACGTCATCACGTTTTGATACCAGCACCCCTAGCCAAGTTACAAACGTTTCGTATCGATTCTCTTTCTACAATCGTAAATGCCTCGTCGTAAACGATTGTAGAAAGCGCTAAATTGGTAGCCAAGTTGACACGACTGAGTCGATCGCTCGTTCTCTAATGTCTGCAGAAAAAACCTACACTTTAGTCTATGGTGAGCGTTCCTACCAAAGAGTTTCGCGATTAACATTGTAGAAACGATAACATTCTATTCTATCATTTTGAACGATGTAAACTTGTCTACGAATTTTCTATTCGTTTGTGTTGATCATGTGATTTAACGTTGACATGATGTCATTCCTATTAATTTGAATAGTTTTCTACTATCGTTAACGATTGTAGATTGTCAACTTGGCTAGGGGTGCAGTTTATACTGATTTTATAAAAATAAGACTATGAAACTTTTATTTGTAAACCGTAGAACTTAGATTCTCTATGTTTTGCCGTGAAGCGTACAAATATGAACAGACAAATTTATTGATTAAAAACAATATTTTTTTCAGGAAGTCTTTCATACAATGATCACGAAGTAAATGCAAAACTAAAATAACAATTAATCAAAACAATATTATAAAAGATTAAAAACTTAAAAAAATATAAAAAAAGTATGTGTCAATTAATTAGCCAAAGTAAACATAATTCAAGATTAGATGTCGTGTGATAAAGAAAAAACAATTAAACAGAGGTCAATATAAAATTTCATTAATTATTTGATGTCAGAATGTCAGATAATAGATTAGCTTAACTGATGTCAGTAAAAAATGACAAAAATTCAAACATATTTCGTAAAAATCATCAAATATTACCAAGATACAAAATCGGATGTCAAAACATTAAATTGCAGTAATAAAAGTAATAAAAATGTACAACTAAACAGGCATGTCAACCATTAATAATTATATTACTATTTTTTCTTTCAGAAACTCATTTATATTATAGTAGGATCTACTGGCCTCAAGTCTGCTATTACAATAGTGTCAGAATAGTCGTTCATTGATCTCATAATTGTCGATTTTGACAAGTTTGGTAATCTACTAATTTAGTGGCGTCATTATGGCTTTCCAATGAACAACCACTGACACTCCATTGAAAGAAATGGCATAGAATGGTAATCTCGTACACAATGACAAATGAATGACTGACATAAGCGGTAACCTGCTATTTTGACAGTTCCTTTGGATCATTGACTTATCATTGAAACGTCATTGTGCGGTCATGGTTTTTAATTCGATCGTGGTTGTGGATTATTGAATGGAGACAATGAATTCACTACGAACAAAATATTCTCGAGCCAGCCAACGCAAATCAAGTCTGCTATTACAATAGTGTCAGAATGATCTATCGATGATCTTCTATTTGTTGATTTTGACCATTTAGGTAATCTACTAATATAATGGCGTCATTATGGCTTTCCAATGAACAACCACTGTTTTAGAATGGTAATCTCGTACACAATGACTAACATAGAGCGGTAATCTGCTAAAGTTTTGACAGTTCTTTTGATCACTAACCTATCAGTGGAACGTCATTGTGCAATCATTGCTTTTATTTCGATCGTGTTTGTGGAATATTGAATGGAGACAATGAATTCACTACGAACAAAATGTTCTCGAGCTAGCCAACGCAGTGGATGCTAGAGGAAGAAGATGGGCGGAATGCAGAAGACGTCGTCGTGCCCTTCGCTTGACGCGAATGATGGACGTTTTGAGCCTAAGGGGATTATTTGAACCCTTTTAAGATATTCCCGAGGCGGAATTTGTAAAGTCGTTTCGCCTTGGAAAGAACTCATATGGAGGTTAATAAATTGAAGAACTCATTCCCCATTGCAGCGTATTAGAAGCATGTTTCAGGTAAAGACCCATTATTATAAGCAATTTATTGTTTTAGATACTCAATAACAATGATTAGATGCAATAGTTTATGTCAAGAACAGTATTAATTAAATAAAAGTTAAGTTACCTGCGGTTGTACTTATAAAAGTAAATTGATTTTTTCAGGTTGCAGTTCATGCTTTACATTATAGTCGAACAACTGCAGGCAAGATTGTGAATGCATGTTACATATTGCACAACATTCCATACATGGCAAGAGCACCGTTGCCACCTGATGAAGTTTATCTAGAAGTACTTGGCTTGCAATAGGTGATTTACATTCCACATTTCACTTAGAATGAAGATGGGATTTAAAATAATACTGCTATGTTAAAAATCAACATTTAAAATAATCTTTATTTCTCATAAACTAAATATTTATTTAACATTTTAAACTTGAATTTCAAGTCAATTGAAAAACCTGAAATGTAAATATAAGTACTACATAAAACAAAAGACAAGTTACAATATCTAATGTAATAATAATAACAAATCAAAATCAGTCTTCATACAAATCAAAAAGATCTTCAATATTTTAATTTTAATCATCATTTGAATAACAAATCACAAATATTACCTTTTAATAAAAATAATAACAGTCATTCATGTCATTAATCACTAATCTGTCTTTTAATTTAGGAGGAAAATAATAATGCAGCACCTAATTATCAAAACCATCAAAGGGTGAATCGGGATCTTCTTGAAGGTCGGGCACTGCAGCAGGCTCTTCTTGACAGACTGTGGAGAAATGCATAAATTAAATTAGCAGGTATGTACTGTAAACCTACCTTAATGTTCTAATGAAGTACGAAAATGCTCTAAGTATTAATAAAATGATTTAACTCTTTGTTACAGATCCACAGTGACCACAGTATTGACAAAATATGATTTAACGTTTCAAGCCCGGGAAAAATATGATTTAACGTTTCAAGCCCGGGAACAGAACATTGTTATTCCTGTAATTACGGGTATACTTATAGGTTAAAATAAATTAATACTCTTTTTATAAACACTGTTTCATTTAATCATTTTGTCATGACATTATAATTCTGCAGAGTTTGTGTGAAAACAAAATTAAGTTTAATACAAAAGTTGCAACTTCTTTTATAGCATGTTGTGTAACCTAGCGCTTAGTATCAGAGTTACAATCGAGATGTCAGATTCTGGCCAATGTACTACTACTGATTGAGCCTAAACCTAACACAAGCTTATAAGCTTAGATGGAGGGGTCATATTAATTATTATAATTTTTATTGTTTTGTTTTCAATGCTCCATAATACTTATTGTGGGTATGTTGGTAGCACACACAATGAGTAGAAGTTCCGATTTTGGGTGAAACCATTACCTAAAGGTGAATGACTTACCTATAAATCAACAGTAATTAGTAATTACCTTTTTTGGCACACAGTGGCCTCTATGGTTCACCATTTTTTCTGTGGTGGAGCTGTCCATCAATGCAGCAGCTGAGTTGTTGATGGCCTGCCCGAGCATGTTTTAAAGTCGCCTCGTTCCTGGCTTCAATAGCATCCAGCCTTGATTGAGCAACATCGAGAGGGTACATGGACTGTTTCTATAAAAAAAAAAATATTTTGTAACATCGGGCGACATACTTTGCGCATAAAGTGGGGCGTTAATAGTCAAAACAAATAATTGCAAGATCTTTACCTTCGATAAACTTCGCCCTTCATTGGTGGTTTTCCAATTATTCAAGTGGAGCCGAAATTTGCTCAATTATCACCATTTTGTATAAAATCAATAAATATAGGCTTCTCGGTCAGTGGGTCGTCTTAGGGGTAAAAATATACAAACAAAAATCTAACTAGACAATCAAATGAAAATAAATACAATAACAAAACACCGGCCGCTAGATACAAAAACAAATAAACGTCAGTAAACAAAACAGTAATGCCACATTTGACTTTGACATATAAACAGATAAAATATTAAATTTACATTAATCCGCGTTGAAAATTTTAATGTTTTTTCATACTTTACGAACTTTTTATTAATTCAGATGGCTTAAAACACTAATAAATAATATGTAAATAAATAAATAAATGAAATCTGGCATGAATAAATGTTCAAATGTAATAGTAGTTTTTCGAAAATCATTTCTACTAACGGGTCTTATATTAATGGCAATACAACAAAGTCATTACAACACGAGACCATTGTCCGGACAATGATCGATCACTATGAATTTAGCAGACTACGAACTTTTACCAAAATGACAATAGGATCGTGTTGGACTGACGAAGAGCGTTATATAAAGAGCATTATTCTAAGCAATTGTTTTATATACTCATGATGAGTGATTATTAGAATAAAAAATAGAAAATAGAATTAATTTCTTACTTTATAAATTTAGATGCTCTATTTCTTGTTTATGTCAAGAACAGTAATTAAATATAAGTTAATCTACGTTTACCTAAATAAATAAATATTAAATATTGCTCGACATTACACACAGCGCCATCTAGTGCCACACTAAGCAACGAGGCTTGTATCGTGGACACCAGATAGTTAATATACTACATAGATACTTTTTGTTTGTAAATACATACTTAATATACATATAAACATCCATGACTCGGAACCAAATGTCCATGCTCATCACACAAACATTTGCTCCGACCGGGATTCGAACCCGGAACCCTAAGAACGTAAGGCAGCCTGACTACCACTGCGCCAATCGGGTCGTCCCAATGCAGCCAAATGCCAAATGCAGCTAGGTAAAAAAGTAAATTGATTTTTTGCAGGTGTTTGCAGCACACATGCTTTACATAGGGCTGCTTTACACCGGGGCAACCAACGATATTCTATTAAACAGATATGTTGTGAGCGCGCAATCGTGAAGAGTCAAAAACGTGCCAATTGGCCTGTTTTGCCTTTATTCTGCGTTACTGCGTGTATGTGAGCTGGCTCTGCCCCGCGGCACACTTTTTTCCGTGGTTTGGTAGGTGTAATAACATATCTGTATAATGGCTAGTTTATACTTTACACCGGGGCAACACTGTGCGGCATTGCAGCATGCCACAAAGGCGCATGCTTCAATAATTTAAAATGTTGCACATTGTGCGGCATTGCAACAACTTGCGTCATGTATCAGACTGTCACAGCTTCTATCCAAACACTATGGATTCCATGCCACAACCTTGGTGCGTCATACAGTTTATAGGTTATGTTTGGGATGCTTTGAAAATTATCTAGGCACGATGTTGCCTCGGTGTAATATAGTCTGCGGCATACCGCAATTGCCGCTCACCGTGGTTAATTGCATCATACCAAAAGATGACGCACGCCACAATATGTAGCTCGCTGCAATGCCGCACAGTGATGCCCCCGGCGTAAAGCTACCTTTAGAATATCATTGGGGGCAACACTGTGCGGCATTGCAGCATGCTACATGTTGTGGCGTGCGTCGTATTATGGTGTGCTACAAATAACGATACAATGTAGCAATTGCGGTATGCGGCAGGGTATTTTACGCCGAGGCAACATCGTGCCTTTTTCAAAGTATCATGCTGTATATTTAATTGGAGTGTTTTGGTCTACCAACTTGATTGATTGAGGGACAAGACACCGTAGATTATGGCTGATGAAGCAACTTTAGCAGCATGACGCAAGGTGTTGCCAAGCCACACGATTCTTGCCACAACGTGCAACATTTTAAAATATTGTAGCATGCGGCCATGTGGCATGCTGCAAAATCGCACAGCGTTGCCCCGGCGTAAAGCAGCCTTTAGAGTTCAACAACTGCAGGCAAGATTGTAAATGCATGTTACCTATGGGTTAAAATCATCATCTGCCTGCCTAGCCTTTTCCCAACTATGTTGGGGTCGGCTTCCAGTCTAACCGGATTCAGCTGAATACCAGTATTTTACAAGGAGCGACTGCTTAACTGACCTCCACAACCCAGTTAGTACTGGGAAATACGATACCCCTTGGTAAGACTGGTTGTCAGACTATATGGGCCACTGACTACCTACCTGTAACGACTGTCAAAGATCTACAAATGACAGCTGGGACCAACAGCTTAACGTGCTTTCCGAGGCACGGAGGAAACTCGGTGTGTAAGGGTGGTCACCCATCCACAGACCAACTTAGGCAAGCACGGCTTAACCTAAAGATTGACCCGAGCGGCTGTTATTACTTAGCCACGAGCTCCTCCACTTAGGGGTTAAAATATACAAACTAAAATCTAACTAGAACACTCAAATGAAAATAAATACAATAACAAAACACCGGCCGCTAGAAACAAAAACAGATACACGAGAGTAAACTATAATGTCACATTTGACTTTGACATTTATACAGATAAAATATTAAGTTTTACATTAATCCGCGTTGAACATTTTAATGTTTTTTCCTATTTACGAACTTCTTATTAATTCAGATGGCTTATAACACTAATAAATAATATGTAAAAATATATAAAATGAAATCTGGCATGAATAAATGTTCAATTTTAATAGTAGTTTTTCGAAAATCATTTCTACCACCGGGTTTTAAAAATGGCAATACAACAATATCATTCCAACACAATTCTATTACGAGACCATTGACCGACCAGTGATCTATTATCATTATGAACTTAGCAGACTATGAACTTTTACCAAAATGACAATGGCGTCGTGTAGGAATGACGAATTTTATAAAAAATAGCAGACTTGGGGCCCTTCTTTAAATGTTTTTTGAAAAGGTGAATATTTAATATTTTAATTGATTCTGGTATATATGGTCGTAAATAGTTAATGCCATACAAAAAATACTATTATGAACCAGCGCTGTTTTGGACTGTCTAGAGCACAACATTTGACGTGTCGTCGACTCCGGTTATTTCTGTCAGACAACTTGGGAAATAAATTCAGGTTGATTTTAACGAATAGTTAATTAGGTTCCCCAATGTTGGTTATATTGTATTTATAGTTTAAGTTTGGAACAATTGTTTTCTTGTTTATATGGGCGTTGATAGCTGCGACACAGTTAAACTTAAACTAAACAAACAAACTAAAACTAAACTAAACTAACTAACTAGGCTAAACTTTTGTTAAACTTTTGTCTGTCTATGTTCGACAATAAAAACTTTTTACTTTACTTTTACTTTTACTAATAGGTACTGCAATTTTATCACCATCGACTTCCAAATATCTTATCCTACTAATATTATAAACTAGCTGACGTCCCGCGGTTTCACCCGTGTAGTTCCCGTTTCCGTGGGAGTACGGGAATAAAATATAGCCTATAGCACTCACGAATAATGTAGCTTTCTACCAGTGAAACAATTTTTAAAATTGCTTCATTACTTCCGGAGATTACCCCCTACATACAAACTTACAAACAAATGTTACCTCTTTATAATATTAGTATAAAATGTTTAAATGATGGGAAAGTTTGTGAGTATGCATGTTTGTTACTCTTTCACACAAAAAATACTAAACGGATTTGAATGAAATTTAGCTCACAGATAGTTTATAACCTGGATTATTTCAATTAGACCATTAGAGGGCACTTTAGGAAATGAGTTTATCTTCTTTTCCTATTCGGTAAGGTAGTTTGTATGGACAAGAAACTCTATACTTACTCTAAAACAAAGTATAGGGGAGATGTAGGTAATCGGAGTCAGTTGGCAATGGTGGTCACCACAAAATAACAAAATCCGAACGCGAGCAAGTGATGCCAGCATGGCAACGCGCTAGCTTTACGTCATTCCCGTGCGCGGGCGGGGACTCGGCTAGTTCGCGCGACGCGCTGTTGAGAAACATTTGTATGTAGATTTTGCGCCATTTTGATCTAATTTTTCGAGTAGATACATTAGAAGGTAAGTCTTAACCAAGTGCGAGTCGGACTCGCGCACGAAGGGTTCCGTACCATTATTTAAAAAAATTAAACAAAACTGCAAAAAAATCACGTTTGTTGTATGGGAGCCCCCCTTAAATATTGATTTAATTCTGTTTTTAGTATTTGTTGTTATAGCGGCAACAGAAATACATCATCTGTGAAAATTTCAACTGTCTAGCTGTCACGGTTCATGAGATACAGCCTGGTGACAGACAGACGGACAGACGGACAGACGAACAGACGGACAGACAGCGAAGTCTTAGTAATAGGGTTCCGTTTTTACCCTTTGGGTACGGAACCCTAAAAATCGTAACATATTATATTGCAATTCAAAACCGAGATTTTTGTTGTATCTTCAACTTTTTTGCGAGGATTTATTTTTTCTCCTTTTCGCCCATGTAGGCAATCGTAGTCAGGTGACTCCTAGTGACCCTCATTGCCCACATTACCTAACTTCGATGAAACAATGTATTTTTGTTTGTTGAAGGCCGAAAGTACAACCTAGGAAGAAAGATAAAGCTGTCGACTGCACTGGGTGGAACTCTGCTCGCAATTATGTGAGCAATATGTGTTGATCACCATTGTCCACATGCTGATCACCATTGCCAACCGATGCTGACAATGGTGATCGATCGTTCTTTTTTTTTAATCTTTATATTTCCAGAATTGCTAAGCCAAAGTGATTAAAGTTGATCTCAATTGATAGTTAAATAAGTAAAGTTTATTATAAGAGCAAAACAATAAATTGTTGATTAATAGATATGGTTTTATTTCAATTCTCGCTTAAGTGATCCTCATTACCTACTTCTCCCCTACTTTTTATTCCAGTAGTAGGTATGATCCCGTAGGACAATTCTCAAACTACACGCGGGCGAAGCCACGTGCATAACCTAGTCGTACTTATATATAAGCATCTGATATTTGAAATACCTTACAGCATCTATGTACACGATCTTCAGTAGTATTTAGTAGCTCGTCGAGCAGTAACGTATTGGAGTGGCAGCTTGACTGAAGAGCTGATTATACTCGAGCTCAACGGAAAGTAACGGCTTGCAATATTGTTGAGCTGTTTAGCTGGCTTAGAGGCAATTTAAATTGTAGGGGTACATAAGCAATTTTTTAGTTTGAACTTTAAAACTATTGTGTAACGTACAAATAAGAAATTAAACTTGAGGGAATAGGCATCCGGGGTTGCGGGACAGCCGGGGTTGCGGGACAGTTCGAAAGAGATACCGCGACCCCGGAACACAAAGGGCGATGAAGGAACATGGATGGGTTTTAGTCAGTAAAAGTCTGACACTCCCTCCTGCTCCGCCCAGAGCGGGAGGGGTTATTTGATGATTTGCCATCCGAAAAAAAAAAAAAAAAGGGAATAGGCATGACGACAGTATCAAAACATTGCAAATCTATTTAGTCCGTCAGTTAGAGTATTGGAAAATAATGAAAACATATTTTTTGTTTTTGTAAATCAATGAATATTGACAAAGATGAAACGCATCAAAACTCGGGAGTGGGGGGCTCGTGACGTCAGAACTAGCTAAAATTATACCTAGGCGTGACGTATTGAGAATTTTAAAAGCGTCATATCTTCGTCAATTTTGGTTTACGTAACAAAAGAAAAAATACGTGTCCAATATTTTTTGGAAATCTATCTGACGGACTAATTAGATTTTTTTTGTCGTCTCGCCTATTCTCCTGAAGTGGCGTGAAGAAAGGCACAGGATTCTTCAAGCACCGTTTTCATAAAATTCTGTAAACATTTCACCGAGTAACCACCAAGAATAGCAAACGCCCGTTTTATCCTAAGCGCCATTTGATCGTCAGTCTCTAGGAATGACCTCAAAACCTTTGGATGCCCGTTACGCCGCTTGTTATTCCACTAATGAGGCTGACACTGCGGAGTCTGACATTCAAGTGAGTTGCAATTAGTCTTCAAATCGTAACAGGTATGAACTGTGACGGTAGCTGTTATGAAGAGACGGAAAATTGTTTTTTAAATGGGCGAGCATTTTTTTCTGAAGAGGACTAATTGCGTAACACACTCGTAATGCCAGTGCATTTTGACAATATTTTTGTGATTTACGTATAGTATAGGATCCCTTGTAGCACAACCTTCACCGAGCTGGTTAATGGATGAAAAGTATTTTATATCAAATTAATAATGTCAAAAAATTTCAGTCCAGAATACAATTTAATATTATTATTTTTTTACATTTCACTGGTTTGGTTAAAGACAAATTTCATACCAATCGAAGCTATGAAGCCTGTAGATTTGTATAATATGCAAACGTTAGGTTAACCTAACGTTTGCATATTCTATAGGCTTCATAACTTTTTTGTAACGGATCTTCAACTAGTAGTCGAATAGACAAGTTCGAAAAAAAACGAATTGTGAAATATCATGAATTTCCTTTAAATTCGCTAGGGGTGGAAACGGTTGGACCGATTTTGACGGGACTTTTACTGGCAGATAGGTGATGTTATATGGAGTAACTTGAGTTTTCATTTTAGAAAAAAAGCGTTAGATTTCCGTGCAAAAAATCCCCATGAAATTCCTAACAAATCCGACTGATTTTTTTTATAATAGCTTTACGCGGACGAATTTTGCGGGCAACAGGTAATATACGTACAGGGTGTAAAAGACCTCATCACGAAGCCGTCAACCAAGCATTCTGTACATAAAACTAAGTAACTTTACGCAAAAAATATTGCTGGGAAACGACTTTTTTTTTTGGGGTGAAAATTCACGTTTTGCGGTAGAACTCAATGTAACGCACTCAAAACATTGTGCTGATGGATGGATTGAATAGTACGGGGGTTGTAGAGGTGTTTAAAGTAATAATCTTACAATAAAAACTTGTATTTAAAAAAAAAATCTTGTCAAAAAGTTGGAACTTTGACCCCTAATATCTCTGTAACTAGAAGGTTCCCAGGTATGGAGTAGAAAAAAATTATCGCAATGACGAGGAGAATAAGTGCCCTTCGTTTTCGTTAAGAGGTGTTTTACACCCTTTATTATCTTGTAAAATAATGAATCTCCTACAAAATAGTAAGCCTCACGTTCTACAGACAGACACACTATTACTATTCATTAGTATTCACGTATGCCGTTCGTACCTCCGTACCGCCTCACTCTGTACCTCCGTAGAAACCTGTGACCCGCGTGCCACGTAACATGTTGACTGTATGTCGTGTCGGCGATAATTCGTTTTTCAAATACGCGAGCAATTGTTTTTTTTTTCGCGTTGAGAGTATTTTGGACATCATTATGCCTATCTATGGGAAGGTGAGATTTTTTAAGCAAATGTTGAATGGCAGTGCTATTTGAAAATGAATAAGTACAGTATTTGCTTGATTATTAACTTAAATAGAGTGTGTGAATCATGTCGATTTTCCATTTTAAATGTTGTGTTTGTTCTTGTGTAATTAATTTTAGTTATTAACTTAATTTTAGTAGTTCAAGCTAGAACAGTGTAGTGGCCTCTATAACATCCATTTATATATGAACTAAGTACTTAGGCATCACCTTTTTTTTTCAGATGGGAAATTTTCAAATGACTCCTTCCGCTCTGGGCGGAGCAGGAGGGAGTGCCAGACTTTTACTGACTAAAACCCATCCATGTTCCTTCATCGCCCTTTGTGTTCCGGGGCCACGGTATCTCTTTCGAACAGTCCCGCAACCCCGGCAGGCATCGGCGCTTGCGGACCCCTACCACCTAGGCACCACCTGATCTTACGTAAAAATACAACGTCACACAAGATTAGGATACAAATAACATCCGTACAACGACGCCCACCAGATACAACACCCGTCTGGTCGGAGGATCCTAGCTTTTCAACATAGAATAGAAAGACAGAAAGAAAGAGAAAAAGTGTTTATTTGTTTTAGAATAGAAAGAAAGAGAAAAAGTGTTTATTTGTTTTGCACCAAGACTAAACAAAATGATAAAATAAAAAATAAAACAAAATTACGGTGATGGTCCCTTGAAGAAAGTTGTTTAGGTAGGTTTAGGTAGGGTTGTTTTTGTTTAGGTGCTTATAACGTTACTCGACGGAAAAATAGATGACGTAGTGAAGGTCAAAGTCAAACGTCAAATTAATTATTTGCTATCTACGTGATAGGCAAGGATTCGGTAGGTCGGTATAGTACATTACTGCAACGGCCAGCAACAGAGGCATTGATGGACGAACGTGTAAATATGGACCGAGGCGATGCCGAGGCACACATACGTAAGTCCATCAATGCCTGGTTGTGGCCAAGGCTTGTATAGTACTTTTCTCAAATAATGCGAGGAAATTAAAACTTGCGTTGAAGAGTTCATTTTTTTTTTTTCGATTAACCGCTTTCTATTTGCAAGCCAATTCGAAATTTTAAAAAAACTTTGATAAGCTACCTTCTTGGTTGCCATGTTTCAGAGTAAAAGATCGTTCCATTTTTAAATAACACGACAGACATGAGTTTACTATGTAATTTATTTGTCCGCTAGACACGACAGATATGGATTTTCATACAAATTTTGCCGGCCGCTGGTCGCATGTATCTGGCCAGTTCAGCAATTTCGATTTATCTCGAAGAAGGTTGTCAAAATAATGCTCAAATTTCCAAGCATGTTTGAGAAAAGTACCTTTTTTACCTAAATGAGAAAAATCCTTCAAGTCACCTCCAATAACTAAAGAATCTCGCCAGTCCCAAAAACTACTATCAAAATTGCTGCGAGCAAATGTAAACGAATTTCATAGTTTATACAGCGTGCCCCGCGGGGTCCGACTCAATAAGGACTGGCCTAAACAAACAGCACAAATGTATTATATTTTTATATTAAACGCTGGCCCCAGTCGGAATTTTCCCAATATTAGACTGGAGAAAATTCCAGACGGTTACAGGAAAAGCGAATAATTTTTAATCTTTATTGTTACCTTTTTCACAAAGGCCTAGTAGAATGTTATAAGATTTTCTGTGTTTCCACAGCTTACTTATCTTACGCTATGATCGAGGTCCTAATGTTTTTTTACAAGGTTACGTATGTTCCACCGTAGCGCCTAAAATATTCATCAGATTTTGATGAATAAGGTGTCAATCGATTCGTTATAAGTGCCCCGGCAGCATAGGCTATATTTTATCCGACTTCAACAATAGGAGGAGTTCAATTCGACCGTGAGTTTTCAGTAGTCGGGTTTATTAGTTGTAGTATACAACACAAATTCTTGATTTTTATTATAGCTGGCATTTAACCTCCATAAGTAACACTGATAACGCTGGTTCTGTTGGAAATTGTATTGTCAGCTTGTCTTGCTGTAGCCGTGTGGTATCCGGCAGAGTAGAATAGAACCAACCCATTAGGTACACTCACGGGTGTCGTATAATGCGACTATAAATGTCTGAGGCAGAACACCTTGCGCCTCCGTAGACCAGAGAATGGGCAGCAGCGTTTTCTGTTAGTCTTTCATCACTGCGATCTCCAATCCGCCTGCCAAGCGTGGAGATTACGGCAAATTCCTCCCATCATGGGAGAGGCTTATGTCCAGCAGTGGACGTAATGGGCTGTTGTAGTGTAGTAGTAGTCTTGCTAATTTATTCACTCAGTACTGAAACAACAACCGGAACAACTGTTCCGGAAAGGTGGTACCACTTAACCTACAGATTGGAACTGATCTACAGTTCCAATCAAGGTGAAGTACCACCTTCTTTTTTATTATGCTGAGAATAATGCCTAACGTATACCGGACCGTCCGGGGAGATAGGGCTTGCACCCACTAAAAAAAAACACAGTAAACCTACTGTCGTGTTGGTGGATGAGCCGCGAGAACTGCTACGCATTATGGACGCGACAGGTTAAGTACCAACATCCTTTTTTTCGGATGGGATATCATCAAATGAGTCCTTTTGCTTTGGGCGGAGCGAGAGGGAGTGTCAGACTTTTACTGACTAAAACCCATCCATGTTCCTTCTTCACCCTTTGTGTTCTGGGGCCACGATATCTCTTTCGAACAGTCTCGCAGCCCCGGAGGTTAAGTACTACCTAACCTTCTATAATAGCATAATAAGTAAGTACAATCCTCCTGACCGTTTTCTGTCACGGCGGCTAATAACTGTGGAGAAAAACCATCAACGCAAAAAATATTGATAGCGCATATTGTGTGCGCAAACAGTAACACTCTATCATCCCTCACTTCAGTCCGATGAGACGGTAAAATGATCGGAGAGACATCATCAACAGCTTAGGTAATCATTGAGCTATTACTACTACGCATAGAAAAGACAGTGCGAACAAAATCTGTGCTCCGTTCAACTGCAGTTCGCCGGCTGCAGTTCACTCAGTCGCTTGCTCGCCACAGAGCATCTAAAGGGTGTAAAACACCTCTTAACGAAACCGAAAGTCACTTGTTCTCCTCGTCATTGCGATCATTTTTTTGTTCTACACCATACCTGGGAACCTTCTAGTTACGGAGATATTGGGGGTCAAGATTCCAACTTTTTGAGAAGTTTTTTTTTATACATATTTTTAATGTAAGATTTTTACTTTAAACACATCCACGACCCCCGTACTATTCAATTCAGCCATCAGCACAATGTTTTGAGTGCGTTACATTGAGTGCTACCACAAAACTGTTCGAATGATTTTTTACCCCAAAAAGAAAGTCGTTTCCCAGCAAAAATTGTCGCGTAAAGTTTGATGTACAGAATGCTTGGTTGACGGCTTCGTGATGAGGTCTTTTACACCCTGTATATACGGGGTTAGCCGCCCCCCGCGCGCCCCGCTCTGCGCACAGATTTTGTTCGCGCTGTCATCTCTAGCATCATCATCATTATCATCAGCCTATTAATGTTCCCACTGCTGGGACACAGGCCTCCTCTCTATGAGAGGTCTTCTCTATACGTAGTAGTAATAGCTCAATGAGCTTATCGCGCTTTTCGAAGCACGCGGGTACCATGCCACCATCTTCCATACTCTAGTCTGCTACTGATAAATTCCTAATGGAAAACCAATGTTAAGAACTAACCTACCTGATTATCTACGACGTGGAGCTTGGCGTAAGCAAGGAGAGGATAAACACCAGCAGTGGGTGAAGTCAGGTTGGGAATGCTACCTATATGATTATCAACATACAAGCTAGACTTTAATTTTGTCGGCACTAATTCGTATGAAAAAAGTCGTAGAAGAACTGTTTTACAAGTAGCTCCTGGCTATTGTGTTTAGCCAACGTAATCTCTCGACACACACTATTTTATCTAAACCACAATGGCCAATATTTTGAAACAGTTCATTGTTCCTAAACTTCAGATTTTACAACTAAAATACCTAGCTATGAGTTAGCTTAGCAAACAACGGTGCGCAAGCTGGCTGTGTTCCAAAACCATGTTCCGACATGTCTTTGCTTAAGTGCCAATATCCTCGTGCCATCCCCAGAACTTCTATGCCAAGGACATAAGCTCTATTTTCCAGGAAGTTGTCAACATGGGTAGGTTTGCCGTGGTAATGTACGGTCGTGCTGTTTCGTAGCCGATGAGCCGTTGTATATAAAAGAAATGTTCACAGATTTACGTTTTATTAGGAAGGTGAAAAGGGATTTTTAATTTGATGTTTTGTAAACTTATATTGTCACTTACGGGATATCTTCCGTGATTGTTCATTGTTTTGAGCTCCCGATATTTCGACGCTGACGCAAGCGCCATGATCGTGGGTTGACTGGAAAATGCGGGTGGATGGAAAATAAATTGTTAAGAGCAGACAAATCTGTCTACCCTCTTTCTTTGAGATATCCCGTAAGTGACAATATAAGTTTCGTTTTAAACCGTGAAAGCATAAAACAGTGTTTGATGTTTTGTGGTGGATTCTGTACACATATTGGTTAAGTAGGAACTTAACTAGTTGTACGTTGAAAACCTTAGTACCAGGATCAAAATTGGACTATAATAGATAGTAGGTAGGTACGATTTGCGTAAAGTTTCAACAAACCCAGATAGAAAGAAATTGATAAATAATCAATGATGATGGTGATCGCCAATGCTGGGCAACCAGCCCAGCATAAGGAACATTATATACTGATTTTTAACGTGCCCACTGCTGGGATACAGGCATCCTCTCTATGAGAGGGACTGGAACATAATCCACCACGCGATCGCGGGTCCAGTGCGTTCGGTAGTTGTCAAATCAAATCAAATCGTTTATTTGTGATACATGAGTTACATGCAGGTGTTCATATCTATTACGGTTCTAAGAAATACCGGTTCCCTCACGATATTCCCCTTCGCCGTTTGAGAGCAGATGTGAAGAAATAAAAATAATACCATTGGTTTAGAAACCAAAATAAGTCGGGCCACGAATATTGCTCACTCAGTAAAAATAACAATGCTTCCGTCTGCCTAGCTCCAATATCGACCTAACCAACCTGGCGTTTTAGCAGCCCATTTCATAATATTTTCCTACCACGTGAAATAAGTTACCTTTTCGACCTTTTTCCTTTGAAATTAACCCTAAGTTATCAGTATCTAGGTGTTGGGCTCGAAACCGGCCCATTCCCTGGGCGCCGCTCTGATTAGCACTGCCGATTACCTTATCTGGCCTTGTAAACAGGTGCGGGCTTCTAAAAAAGCTGATTTCTATGAGTGGAACAGAATAGGCATGACGACAGTATCAGAAAATTGCAAATCTATTTAATCCGTCAGAGTATTGGAAAATAATGGACACATATTTTTTGTTTTTGTAAATCAACGAATATTGACAAAGATTTATTTATTTTATTTATTAAAACTTTATGCACTTAAAGTACAAAGGCGGACTTAATGCCTTGGGCATTTTCTACCAGTCTACCTTAGGGTGATGCAGAGACAAAACAGTAGGTGCAATAGTACTAACCGAACATTTCAGAATAAAATATAATAATAAATACTTAAATACATACATACAACAAAATATACAAAGTGAAGAAAGATAAAAAATACAAAACAACAGATAGAGAAAAACAACAAATCAATTGTGGGACGAATCTGCCAACTTCTTGAGTAGGTGTTCACGAGCTTTGACCTTAAATGTGAACCGACTGGTGGCCGTCCTTGTATTCAAAGGGAGCGCATTCCAAAGGAAAACTGCCTGGATAGGAAAAGAGGATTTAAGAAAACCAGAGCGGTGAGAAGGACATTGTAGAAGACGATTATTGGACGAACGAAGATTCTTGCTGTGTGCAGAACATACATACTGGAAGTGAGAAGTCAAATAAGAAGGGGAAGTGGGATTGTCGAGAAGAGAAAACAAGGTTGTCAAAGCCCTTAACGATCTGCGCTCTCTGATGGGTAACCATTTTAAGCGCGACCGATGTGCGGAAACGTGATCATATTTGCGGAGATTAAAAACGAATCGAATGCAGTTATTAAGAAGTCGGTCAAGTTTATTGAGGAGATCTGCATTCAGGTCGTAGTAACACACATCACCATAGTCAAGTATGGGGAAGATAAGGGATTGAACCAGCATTGCCTTTATGTGTGATGGGAGCATATTTCTCAGTCTATAAAGAGACCGCAACGACCCGGTGACTTTTTTGCCCACAATCGCTACCTGCTTACGCCAATCCAGGCAAGTGTCAACCCAAATCCTTGATATCGGAGCTAAACGGGATGACTGTGCCATCAAAAGTAACCGGCGGCACCGTTAGACCATTCAGCCTTCGCAAGCTATGGGTGCTCCCTATAATAATAGCTTGACACTTGGTTGGGTTAACCGCTACCCCGAAACGATCTGACCAATTTTTCACAACTGTTAGAATCCGGTTTAGTTCCTCAATCGCATCGGATATGTTGTCAACACCCGCCTGACTGTAAAGCTGTAAGTCATCAGCGTAAAGATGATACGCACACTGAAGCTGGGTAGTAATAAGATCTATAAAAATGGAGAACAAAAGAGGAGATAAAATACCGCCTTGAGGGACGCCAGTATCAAGATTACACCAGCTGGAAGAAGAGTCTCCCGCAAGAACCGACTGCTGGCGCCCCCGAAGATAGGAAGAAAACCAAACCAAAACCTCGGGAGAGACCATTAGATAGGAGAGGATGGATAAAAGGACTTCGTGACTAACGGTATTGAATGCATTAGAAAAATCTATTAACACTAAAACGGAAACTTTAGTATCTTCCATTCCTCGCTTTATATCGTCAGTCACTTTAAGAAGGGCTGAAATGGTACTGTGGCCGGGCCTGAAACCGGATTGGAAAGGACTGATGAGGGAGTTTTGGTGAATTAAGCGGGAGAATTGTTTATGGACACAGGCCTCGAGTACTTTGGATAAAAAGGGAAGGATGGAAATTGGTCGAAAGTGACTGGGAAGAGTAGGATTAGGAATTTTAGGCAGTGGCCGGACATGAGCTTTCCGCCATAGGGAAGGGAAGTCACCGGAGTAAAGGGAGAAGTTAACGATATGGGAGATTGCAGGAAGGAGCTGGTCAAGAGCCGTCACGATCATGTGGCGCCTGATGCTATCACAGCCCACGGCCTTGGATTTAATGGAGAGGATAATCTTCTTGATCTCTCCCGCGTCTACTGAGGTGAAGGCAAAGGGGGTAATATTTGGTCGCGTCAGACCAGCAAGGTAGTCAATAGTTTGACATTTGGTTAGACTATCAAGAGTGGGAACAGTGGCGAAATGGCGATTTAGATCGTCCAAACCAAATGTTTTAGGAAGTTCTGAATGCCGCGATCTGCCGATACCTAGAGTTCCAAGGAACTTCCAAATATCAGCAGGAGAAGAAGAAGTGATATTATCAAGAATGTGGCGGCGTTTAGCGTTGCGTATCATCTGATTACAGCGATTGCGAGCCGTTTTGGAGAGAGTCCAGTTATCCTCCGACCGATCCTTTTTAAACTTCCGAAACGCGCGGTCCCTACGTCGCATTGCCATCCGAACTCCCCTATTCATCCATGGCGCAGGCGGGCGCTTGAGCTTGACTTTTCTGATAGGAGCGTGGATGTCGTACAACTTTACTACAGCTGAGTTAAAAAGATTAATTTTGCCATCAACTAAAGTGGCTTCCTCCATGGGTGTCCAGTCAATGTTAGCAGCATCTTGTCTTAGTTTTTCAGCATTCATTCGCGCAAAGGCACGCCTGTATTGGAAATTAGGTTTGGGCTTAGGAGGTTTTAGGACATATGACAGGAAAATAAGGTCATGATGGGAGAAGCCAGGAGCGACATGTTGACCATGTGAGGATACTAGGGAAACGAAAAAACTAAAGATAAAACGCATCAAAACTCGGGAGCCCCACTCCCGAGTTTTGATGCGTTTTAGCTCGTGACGTCAGAACTAGCTAAAAATTATACCAAGGCGTGACGTAGTATTGAGAATTTTAATAGCGTCATATCTTCGTCAATTTTGGTTTACGTAACAAACGAAAAAATATGTGTCCAGTATTTTTTTGGAAATCTATCTGACGGACTTAGATTTTTTTTGTTGTCTTGCCTATTGAATCAGTAAGGGCAGATACGCAGTATACCTAGTGATCGGCGTGAATCGAGTGAACTAAATAATATCTGCAGTAATTGTTTCGAGTCGGTCTTGTTATTCTATAAATATTAAATTGTCGACTGGAATTTGGGGACACAAAAATGTGAGTACAGCTTACGGACACATATTCTATAATGTCAAAATTATATCTGAAACTTTTAAATGTGTCTTTTCTGATAATAATATATTATATAGTTATATTATTATAAAAAAAAATATATATTCGTCCTGGTAAAAATGAAGAAGCATGTAACAGCGTTGTAAATGGTAGGTGAAATTGTGGCTAGGCATGGAGGGCACGCGCATGCGTTTATGTTCTGGTGTTCAAAAGGATAATGAGTTTGGCGATGTGGCTTGAGAAGAAATTTCATCAGGCCACTCGCAAACGCGTCGCAGTAACTTGTGATATACAGTAAACAACTATAACTTGCTAAATCTATACTAATATTATAAAGCTGGAAGAGTTTGTTTGTTTGTTTGTTTGTTTGAACGCGCTAATCTCTGGAACTACTGGTCCGATTTGAATGATTCTTTCAGTGTTGGGTAGTCCATTTATCGAGGAAGGCTATAGGATATATAACATCACGCTGCGACCAAAAGGAGCGGAGCATAAATGATAAATATTGCAAAAACGGGGAAAAATGTATTCCTTTTGTGAGCTGTTTCTCTTTTATGTGACGCAGACGAAGTTGCATGGGTCAGCTAGTTACTAATATTCTCTAAGGGCATGACTTATCTGGGGTTGCGGGACTGTTTGAAAGAGATACCGTGGCCCCGGAACAAAAAAGGCGATGAAGGAACATGGATGGGTTTTAGTCAGTAAAAGTCTGACACTCTCTCCTGCTCCAGCCAGAGCGGGAGGAGTCATTTGATTTCCCATTCGAAAAAAAAAGGGCATGACTTATTGCTTAATAATATGAACTCCCTATGGCTTTTCACTGGGTCCACCCTTTATAGCAGAACTTTTTATGTCATAATATTACTTTGCATAACAGCGGATAGCATAAACTTCATTTCGCAGAAAATCGTTTGGCAGACACTCAATTATCATACATTCAAAATTCATAATTTTGTAAGGCAGAATCATCTTTAGGCATAAATTTCATATGCATAAGAATTAAAAGTAGAACCATCTTAGCGCAGAAAGTTCACCGCCAGAATCATCTTTTGGCATAAATTTTATATCAATAGTCACTAAAAGCAGAACTATCATATCTCAGAAAGTTTACAGTTAGAATCATGTTTTAGCATACATTTCTTATGCGTAACAATGGAAAGACTCATCTATCACATCCACATCACAGAAAATTCATTAAAACAGTTGATTGTGAACATGTGGTTTTTATTTTCCTGTAAGCAGGAGGCAAACATGCAAACAAGCATACATCTTGCATGCAGCAAGCATGCAGTATGCTAACAAACATACAGTATGCAAACAAGCATGCAGTATGCAAACAAGCATGCAGTATGCAAACAAGCATGCAGTAAGCAAACCAGCATACAATATGCATACATGCACACCAGCATACACCATTCATGCAGCAAGCATGTAGCATGCAAGCAAGCATGCAAGCAAGCATGCAACATGCAGCAGGCATAGTTTCTGTCACGGCTCCGGCGCTGCGGGGCTCTGGCGGTCCCACGCGAGCTTATCGTCGCAGATGTGTTTAACGCTCACCACCGCAGCTTCGGCTTGCTGGCCGGCTTTGCCGGCCAGCCTCAGCAGCGGCGGCGAGTGTTACAACAACCTGCTCCTCAACTCACGGGCCGCCTCGCCCCTCCGCGCCTACGCGATTTTAAATTACACTCTAGGGGTAGGGCAGACAAGACTACGTAAAGTCGGTTTTGGAGCGATTCGTTTCTGTCACTAACTTTTGTAGCCCATCATATTACTTTTTAAGACAATATTTAAATGTTTGGTTAAAAATGCTATTTTATAGAAATGGCAATAATGCCAAATACAATTATTCCAAATGAAATTCTGCCATCTTCGTAAAATGCCAAGTGAAATTGTGCGAAATTGGAACATTGCCAAAGGTAATTATGCCAAATAAAATTCTGCTATCTTAAAAGTATGCCATTGTAAATTCGGAAATACAAACATTCGGCCAAACAATAACTATATTAAATAATTTTTATGCCTTAAAAATATTCGTTTAAAGAAGATTATGCCAAGTGTGTTATGCCAAATAAATTTCGGAGTATCAAGATTCTGCCAGATAGAAGGAACCCCTTTTCACTAGCCAGATTTTACGGGTTACCTTCACTATAATTACCTTTATTTCGTCCTGAAGAAAGATGAAGAGTAAAAGTGTTAATCTTTTGTGTTCCGCTTACTTCCTGCCCCCACTTGTATACCACCGGAGGGTGCAACGTGAACGGAATACAAAAGGGGATCTCGCCGCAAAATATACACCGCTATTGAAGACATCTTGGCGTTTTATCTACCAAAACATTATCCGGTATAATGGTCCCATAGGAAAGAAAGTTTTGGTCATTCTTATACATTTAGATTTTGTCTGTTTGTCGTACATTTTGGGCTGTATTGCCGAAAAACTTAAATATAAACCCGGCCGTAAAAAAATTGGTGAGAAAATAGTATAGCTACATACATAATGGCGGCAGCGGCAGCGTCAGTGGTGACTCAGTGGTAGTGGCCCCGAGGAGTAAGTCGTGGGTTTCAACCAAGGCAGGCGCATTACTTTGTGTAGTTTATTTCACCACCACTGCTCTCAAAACGGTGAAGGAAAACATCGTGAGGAAACCGGCAGGTCCTAGAACCAACAATTCGAAGAAATGTTGACATCTACCAACCCGCACTGGGCCCGCGTGGTGGATTATAGCCCATTCCCTCTCTTAGAGAGGATAGTCATATTAGATTTTAACGTCACCGTACTGTTGATATTTTTTAAGTACAAATCATTCAATACATCAATTGGAAACTGTTTGCTTAGGTTATGAAACATAGTAATAAACATTTTTACACACCGGTGTAAGTCAAGATTTAGTATGCTGTCGGGAAAAAAACGCACGTTATTCTGAACGGATAAATTCAGTAAAACCCGCAGGATAAAACTAGCTACACGCATGCATTATGCACGAGTGTCGTGCAGGAGATTTATCAAACTCTAGTGATGGTGTGCCGTGTCGTTTTTAGAGCTCAAAATATAATTTATCAAGGCATGAGCTGGATTTGGGTAGAACAAAACTCGACTCTATTCGCACTGGATAAAACAATGTCATAGTATAAAGATAAAATCAGTAACTCAACTAGGGCCTCCTTAGGAAAATAAACGCGGATTAAAAAAAACTTATTGTTATGCTGCGAGCGGCGTGCAAAGGCCTATAAACACATCTCAGCTCCGGTCTTGACAACGCATCTCGGCATAGCTTCGGTGGACTCTTAAGCATCTCCTCTCCTCTTTGCACATCTCCGCGTTGGTGGAAACCGGGCCTAAAGCATGACCAGTAGATACTACGACGTGCCTAGCGGTGCAGCGGCACTCACACGAATGAAACAAGAGAAAACCGTATGTGACGTTGACGCAAGTTGCATCGCCTAAAACCATGCAGTTGATTTTCATAACACAACAGTTACCACTGAGGTGTGGGTGCAATAAGTGGCGTACACTAACAAGAGTTCCTTGCGATCCAAAAATGGTGATAAGAACCAAAGATAAAATCAAAGATAAAATTTGGGTGTGTAGAGTCACTCTCACTAAGTAAGTGAAACTTACTAAGAAGAGTGCAGAGTCTTGGCTAATGTAGTACGGACATGTTATGTGTAGACCCGATGACCATATCGTGATAAAGTGTATTCATGGCTACAAAAAAGAGAGGGAGAGGTAGATCGCAACGTATCTGGATGATAACAGTCCGGGAGAACATGCAAAAGCTTGGCCTTACAGATGACGATGCATGTCAGTGAATTAAATGGCGCCGAAAGATTAAGAAAGCCGACCCCGAGTTACAGGAAGAGAAAAGAAGAAGACCACTGATGTACGGTCGACGATATAATAACATAAAAATGGAATAAGTGATTTTGATTTAATAAAATGCGACAATATGCAAACAGGATCTAAACTTTTATTGGTCAATAGTAAAGCATGCCGTACTCGACATCATAGTCACGAAGCCTGAGCTTTCTCTTCACTGGTTTTGGCTTTTCAATTTCTGCCTGTGGCTCTTCAATTTCTGAATTTGGCTCTTCCGATTCTAACTTTGATTTAAGCTTCACGATCTCTGGCTTGAAATTCAAACCTCCCCGTCTATGCTTAAATAAATCTGCCATTTCAGGATGTGCTTTTATGAAAGTCCTAAATCTGCCTTTATTGACCGTCCCGTTCACAACTATGTCTCTAAACGTATCGTTGAGCATATACTTTTCGTTCATACCTTTGACTTTATCCAGCTTCGCTTTCAATTTCTCGTCTATCTTCATCAGCTCATACTCGTGAACGTTCACGACAGATTTACGATCTTTCCTATATTGCCTCTTCATCAATTCTATAAACCTCTTTAATTCTTTAGTCTTCTTCTTTCGCTGAGCTGTTCCATTCCTATAAGCTTTCATCAATATACGTCTGATTTCTTTGACTATTTTTTTAATACTCTTCTTTATTTTTCTCTTCCTTCTATTTCGATCCCTTTTCCGTTTCCTTTTTTGGGAATTCCGTTTTTTCTTTTCGTTTTTTTTTTTGTTTTCACGGTCTTTCTCATTTGAGTCGGTTTGGAAGCTGCTGCCTTCAAAAGACATGTCCAGACCTTGGTACATGTCGTAGTTGGTGACTAGTAGAGCGCAGCAGACGTATGAGGTTCTGCCACAGAAGTAGTCTCCCCGATATATTCGATACTCTGAGTCACATTCAGGCGCGAGCATGCAGTTGCCCCAAGGCATGTCGTGCTGGTTCGGATCTCCGCAGGGAACGCCCCATGGACCTTAAAACATCTCAGAAATAAAATTAAAACCGAATAAATGGCTGGTTATTTAGGTAGTCAAAATGTCTGCTAACAGTTTTCTAAAAATCATACAAAAAGTTACGCGTCACCGCAGCAAAGCGTTACTGATGAGCAATGAAGGGGTTCGTTTCCAAGATCGGGCATGGTTTTATTGGGTTTTTTCAAGAATTTCATAGTAGAAGCGGATTATTTCTGGATTTGTGGTTGTAGGGGTTAGGCTCGTCACCTATTATGAGGACTTACACAAAACTGGCTAAATGTGGCCGTGTATTGTAGGGTACATCTTTGCCTGACCCTTCGAAGATTACAAGGTAAAGCATGATGTTATGTGTAGATAATACTTACGAGCAGCCGCCATATTGACCACGTCTCCCCTGGGTTGTGTGGAGTTAAGCGCCTCAAATTTCTTCTGCATCCAGTGCTCAGCCCATCGATCCTTCCAGAACTGCTCTTCCGATTCAGAACTGGTCGAGGTGCTATCATCACTGCTGCTCCCTTTCCTTCTCTGAATTCCAAGTCTTCTATGCCTTAACTCGTTTAAAACTGGGTCCATGTGGTAGTATTCTTTTCCTATCTTGGAGTGATCAACAGTGAATTTTGAGGAAGGCATATCACGTCCAATATTTAGATGCTGTTCGTGGGTTCTTACGCTCCGTAAGATTTTGGCTTTAGCCCGAGCAGATTTCTTATCTTTTGCATCCTCATGTTTCTTGTAATGGAAATACCGCATACCATCGCCATGACGTGATGGGGTGTTCTTTATATCTCGAACCTCATCCACCAATGATTGTACATTATCTTTTGGTCGTATATATGTAGATGCATGGATAGCGTTAAGATACAAAACCAATAACGTTAAGTGAAAATAATTCATTTTATTTCAACATATCTATCATGGTTCTTATCAGAAGTTTTCCTGAAAAAATACAGTACCTACTTACCGTGATTTTTTTATCGAGAAGTATTGCAATATTGAATACATCAAATATTTAATAGCATATTTTTACATTCTGGTTAAACTATAAAAAACCGGCCAAGTGCGAGTCGGACTCGCACACGAAGGGTTCCGTACCATTGACTATATTTAGTATTTGTTGTTATAGCGGCAACAGAAATACATCATCTGTGAAAATTTCAACTGTCTAGCTGTCACGGTTCATGAGATACAGCCTGGTGACAGACAGACGGACAGACGGACAGACAGCGAAGTCTTAGTAATAGGGTTCCGTTTTTACCCTTTGGGTACGGAACCCTAAAAACGGGCTAAGTGTGATTCAGACTCGCGCACTAATGGTTCCGTACTATCAAACTGATGACAGTCATGAGGTCACAAAAAGATGATCACTGAGAATTTTAGTATTTTTAGGAAATCTTGCTCTTAAAAATTTTTAGGAATGCTTACTACTTAAAACTTAACTAATACACAATGAAATGCGTTAATTCTATCGCAAAATAAAAATTTAAGATCTAGTAGGTATACGGAACCATAAAAAGTTGAAATCACTTTATAAACTCGATCAAAATGGCTGCGAAAAAATACTTTAGTGTCCACATACCAACATTTATAAGTTAACATGGTTTGCTGACGGAACGAAATATTTATTTATTTATTACACTAGCTTCTGCCCGCGGCTTCCCGCGTGAAGTTCGATAATTGTCCCATGGGAGCTTCCTTGATCTTGGGATAAAAAGAATCCTATGCGTTAATCCAGGTCAAAGGTCCAGGTCCAGGTCAGGTTAATACATTATCCGTGTGCAAAATTGGAAAATTCTACGCACAAACCGTACCATACCATGATCGTGCTATGAACATAAATCAACCAAAACAACCGGCCAAGTGCGAGTCGGACTCGCGCATGAAGGGTTCCGTACCATCGTAGTAGGGAAGCCTACTTTGACATTTAATTTATTTTTATTATTTGTTGTTATAGCAGCAACAGAAATACACATTCTGTGAAAATGTCAACTGTCTACCTATCACGGATCATGAGATACAGCCCGCTGACAGACAGACGGACGGACAACGGAGGCTTAGTAATAGGGTCCCGTTGGTTATCCTTCGGGTACGGAACCCTAAAAATATTCTTTCAAATATTTAAAAGTACCAGTAAGTAATACCGTAGATTATACCCACTAGACTGTTCCGACACCGACCTACACCGTCGCGTGTCATGCAAATAGTATGGGCGTTTGACGTAGAATGTACACTTCGCAAAATGTGCACTTGACGCAAAATGTGCAATTCGCAAAATTTGCACTTCGCAAAATGTGTTTGAGTTTTATCACAATAGGTCAAAATAAAAACCGTTTGCTTACTTTTTTTTTCATCATTTTGTTTATTTTCCTGAACGTGATTACTTTTACCAAGAACCCACTGTTAACGTGCTATAAATCGTGCAAAACATTGTGATAAAATTTACACTAATTTTGAGTACCTAGTGCTCATTTTAAGAAGTGCTCATTTTGATAAATTGCTATTTTGAGAAATGCACATTTTGCGAATTGCACATTCTGCGTCAAACCCCACGTCCACGTAGCGTATGCATGCATCAACAATAATATGCTCGCCAGCAATTATTGACGTTCGGTGCATGGCACGTGACGATCACGGTCACATGTTGGGCGATGACGCAACGGTAGTAGGGTTTCTTAGATATACGGCGATAATAATTGACGTATTTTACCAGGTTCGAATCCCGGTAGGGGCAAATGTTTGCGTGATGAGCATGGACATTTGTTTCCGAGTCATGGATGTTTATATAAATAAATAAATATTGCTGGACATTACACACAGCGCCATCTAGTGCCACACTAAGCAACGAGGCTTATATGTATTTAAGTAGTATATCAACTATCTGGTGTCCACGACACAAGCTTCGTTGCCTAGTGTGGCACTAGATGGTGGTGTGTGTAATATTCAGCGATATTTATATTAAAGGACAATGGCGAGATTGCATGAAATTTGAGACCCAGTGATATGGGTAGCGTACATTGTGGAAACTTATGAATAGTTAAAGAACGACTTAAGACTAACAAAATAGCAAATGGAAAGTAGGTCATAGAAGTTGGGAGAAAAAAGATATGAAAGGTAAAAGATTATAACCTAACTTAAGGACTTATTGGCTTTTGACTTATTGGTTATTATTTAGTAGTAGAATGGCATAAAATAGTTTTTATCCGTATTCCATGTAGCCGTTGAATACAAACAAACAATATAATGATTCACAGACTATGTCCACAGATGAATTTGACACTTTTCTCAGTTGTAAAAGGTAAATGTCAAACGTTGCGTTCGGAAACTGCACGATGACTTATTTTTATATAAATTAAAATCATTCATAACTTTTAATTCCCATCACCTAGTAACTCAATATTTTTATATAGAACTCTAATAAACTCTTTACTATAATTAATATAAACTAGACCGTGAACGGCGCTCCATTGATTTTTAAATTACGTGGGTCCAACCTCGCCATTCCCCTTTATTTATTAGTATATTTAAGATCTGTAGGCTAATTCACGTAACTAAAGAAGTGCTGTTGCAGTGCAGTTGCAGTTAAGTTTCGATCAAAATAGCGCTTTTCATATTCTCTACCGCTGTCAGACACGCTCGCGTCAAGTTCACGTCACGCGAGCGCAATAACGGCATTCTACTGTTGCGCGTCTTTAGTGCGTGATTCGGAACGCAACATGATCGGTATTCTACTAATAAGAAAAAGCACTAAAATCTGTACTGGGGTATTATTTTAATATTTTAATAACGTCGTATTCATTGAAATGTAATCGATTCTATTCGATTATATAATAAGTAATATGTTTTCTCTCATGGCCACACCATAAGTAAGTTTGGTAGAGTTTGGTTGTCGTACAATTGACGTGCAGTTCACGCGCAGCTTACGCGCTGTTCAAAGATTACAAGAATACCGTTTTTTACTCGAACTTGAACTAAACTGCAACTGCACTACAACTTCATCGGCGCGTCATAAAATTACGTGAATTAGCCCTCAGAACGCAATACCTCCTAGATGAAGATTCAGAGCATGCAGACCATCAAACTGGGCAACTTTCCCTAACGAACATAGGCCGAAAAAAAAAATCATTTGAACTCTTCCTACTAATTGCGTTAGCAGATGCGATATTTTGCATGGGAAGTCGAATTTTTTTACGCTTCATTTTCACCACCAAGAGGTATAGCGCTTCTTCTATTCTGTTACACCCTGTATACAGGCACATTATGAAAACTATATAAAACTAGGTTTTGCCCACAGCTTCGCTAACCCTTGCCTTGCCCACTTCGGTAACCCTATGTCCGTTTCTGTACACCTGACATCGTATTATTACCTATGCAAAATTTCAATCAGTGGTTTAGGCGTGAAAAGGTAGCAAACAAACTTACTGTTACGTCGTATCTGTACCTACAGTCACGGTAGTAGGTACCTACAAGTAGGTAGGTATAGTAGTAGGTAGGACGAGTCTCGAATGATGTAGGTACAAACTCGCAAATTACCTACAAAAGAACATCGGGAACTGTCATTGTAATTTCGACCTTACGCCCAGGGCATAAAGTACCTTCTTCTTGCCTGTGTACAAGTTGTGGAAGTTTCTCGAAGGACAATGACCCAATATGGAATTGTCTAGAGATTCGAGGAAGTCGTGGATCTTTCTCAAACGTTCGGTCGCCATATAAATAGTCGACGTGTTTGCGGGAGCAGGCAGTCTGATTTTGGCTACGCAACGAAGCGAATCGAAGTGAACTAGTAAGTGCGATATCGTTTTTGAAGTGTTTTGTGATAATTAAAATCATTCAGTTGTTTAATCGGTAGTACCTAATGAATTTATCCCATACCCAGCTCGCAACATTAATTTCGCATTAATAATATTAATATCTAATAATTAGGAAGTAGGTAAGGATTATAATGTGGTAACGAATTGAGATACCTGAAAATCTGAAAAGGGTTCAATGGACCCATCGTTGTTATAAACTTTTAGTATGTGACCAATGCTGAAACTTCTGATCGTGTTTTCAATGATGCATAGGTACCTACAACATCCTTTTTGAAATTTTCAGTTATTTCAGTTAGGTACACCTTGCTTTATGTCGAACTACAAATACTAGAACACCTACTTAAGTACCTATGATCGAAACATTTATTTAAAATAAATTCACACATAAATATTTAATAGTTTGAATATTGATTGTAATAGTATCCGATAAAAAAAAACCTTTTTAAAGGAAAACCTCAGATGGACGACATAAATGTAAAAAAATATGTCGAAATAAAATGCATTATTTTTACCTAACGTTATTGGTTTTGTCTCTAAACGCTACTCATGGAACTGACGTTTCCAATCTAAAAGAAAGTTTATCTGAAGCTGACAATGAAGACCATGACATTCCAAACCAACTAAAAGGTTGGAAGTTCATTCAAGGTGATAGAGGAGACATAAGCAAAGACGAAAATGGAGAAACCCATTCACCTGCAACTCCCGTACCTAATTCGTTAAAGAATAGAAGACTATGGCAAAGGAAGAAGAAACGAGAAAGTTCTAGTTCGACGTCTGATTCAGAGGAGAAGGAGGAATTCCTGGATGATTGGGAAGACAAGAGGCTGCGGCTGAAATTTGATGCGCTGAACTCGACGGCACCCAGGGGCGACGCGATAAACATGAAATCAGCTCGTAAGTATACTAGGGCATCAACTTGTAAAAAGATAACAAGCGGCAAGCGTATCCATCCGTCTTTCGATAGAACTTTACGAGGAAATGATCATAAATATCAAAACGAGATCACCTATGTGTATCGAAGAGGAGGAGGCAGTAAAATCCACCTATAATGTTCAACTGCCTCCTCAATGAGATGAAGTTTACTGTAATTCAACATCAGTCATATACAAATAATTAAAGCTTAACTTTATTAATAAACCTCGATTCATTATACTTTAAGGGCCATGGGGAATTGCATGCGGTGATCCAAACCAACATGACCTGCCGTGGGGCAGCTGCACGCTCACGCCTGAATGCGACGCAGAGTATCGAATATATAGAGGAGACTCCTTCTGCGGAAAAGCCAGTTTCGTCTGCTGCGCACTCGAACGCACCTCATACGACCTGTATCAGGGGCTGGACGTGTCCTTCGAACACGAAGACAGCCTTGCCACGGACACTGAAGATGAAAATAATAAGAATTCAGACGAGATAAAAAAACGGGCACGTAAATTACGAAAGCAACGACGGAAACGAATCAGAAGAGGAAGGGCTCAGGTAAAAAGGAAAATCAGAAATAGTATTAAAAGAGTAATCAAAGAAATCACAAAGATAATGCAGAGAGCCTATCGAAACGGGTCATCACAACGTTACTTGCAGAGTAGACAGCTAAAGGATTTTATTAAAAAAATGAAGCGGCAATACAGGAAGGACCGTAAGTCTGTTGTAGATGCACATGAGTTTAACATGGCGAAGTATGACATGAGACTGCAAAGCAGCTTGGATAAAGTCCTAGGTGTTAATTATAATTTTCTAAACAATGATACGTTCAGGGACATAGTTGTGAATGGGACGGTTAATAGAGAGAAGCTAACAAATCTTCAGCGGACGCATCCATTGTTGTCTCTCTTCTTTTCTAAAAACCGGCGAATGGGCGGCGGAGACTTAGAGCCAGAATCAGAGAAGACAAAACCAGAGACAGAGGAAGAAGACCCAGCACCAGATAAGGAAATTCCTAAGCATCTTGAGTATGATCTCGAATACGGCATGCTTTATTTTTGAGCAATACAAGGTTTGCATCTAAACGGTCACTTTCATTATGACGTCAGCACTTAGGTTCAACCATACGTCATCATCATTATCTGCCTAGCCCTTTCCCAACTAACCACAAAATAAGGAGCTCACTGCACCCTGTCAGTTCGTGGAAGGCTGACCCTTACACCTGTTTAGATGTCTGAATCAAACTAAGCGGTGTGTATTCGCATAAGAGAGTACCTAGTCGACCTCTTCCGTTTGAATCACGTTAAAATTCTTAAAATGGTCACAGAAATTGGTGCCGATTCCCTTCTTCACAAACTAAACTAAATTTAAGTTGAATGCATCTTTTTCTTTCTATTTCATAAAGAAAAGGACAGAAGATAAATATTAGTTTAATCCTGTCAAATTAGTCAGCACCTGACGTAATTTGATGTAATTTTAGTAGTCAACTTTTTAATCGCGTCTAAAACTTGTATGGCGCTGACTAATTTGACAGAACAGAACTAAAATTTATCTTCTGTCCTTTTCATAATGAAATAGAAAGAAAAAGATGCACAGAACTTAAATTTAAACAAGGGAATCGGCACCTTGTAACGTACAGTCGGGGTCTTTTCCGCCGGACCATTTTAAAAATTTTCCGCTTAAAACATGCGGAGGCGCCGAGCCACGCCCCCTTAAAATTTGGGCCTATTAGGAAAACCTCAACTTTGGCGCGCAAAATAACAATAACTCTCGTTTGGCGTACGTTGTCAGTGCGCCCGGCCGATTCGGTATCTTTTCTTTCATTATTTCTATATACAAAGTCAACGGGGCGGGGCTAGCGAGCGTTTCTATGTTGCGAGTGCAAGCAAAAATAAGCTTAGTGGTGGTCAGGCGGGAGTGTCCTCGATAGTACCTCTATGTAATTCATAATTTATACCTACCATTACGATTTTGCTACAGCAGCCATTTTAGCCCCCCCCCCCCCCCCCAGTTAAATACTAAATCGAAATAAGTGCTATTACTACTACGTATAGAGAAGACATCGCGAACAAAATCTGTCCTCCGTTCAACTGCAGTCGGCCGGCCGCAGTTCACTCAGTCACTTGTTCGCTACAGAACATCTATACTACGGGGTTAGCCACCCCCGCGCGCCCCGCAGTGCCGGGCTTGTTGAACAGATTTTGTTCGCGCTGTCTTCTCTATACGAAGTAGAAATAGCTCAATGGTTAGAGGTAAGAAATTTGGTGATTAATGTTACATTCAATAAAATTCATTCTTCAAATAATAATTCAACATCATTACAGACTAGAAGTTGAAACTACCGCCCGCATAGCATGACCGCCGTAGAATCGGGTTTCTTCGAAGAAAGAATCGAGAAAATTACAAATTTCTTTTATTCATCTGTCATTTATCTGGCGGTCGTGCTACACGGGCTGACTGTCATTTATACAAAGTAGACCTTGTCGTTTTACTTATCAGCATCATATCACGTCTGTTTTCTCCGAAGCGAAGCAGAGGTGCATCTGATACTTAAGGCTGGGGTATCTGCTAAATTAGCAACTCTGTTTGCGGTGGTTCAAACTTCGTTTGAAATACTGTTAGAATAAAGTTCTAATCAGCTTGCATTACAAAGCGGTTGTTACGTCCGTCACTGCGGGCCTATTAGTGCGAAATGAGTGGTTTTTATTTAATTGTAGCCTAATAAATCATTAGATCAAAATTCCAATTGTACGCTTTGTGAAGAAAAACGTGACAAATATTTGTGTGAAAAAAAAAATTAAAACTTAATGCCGTTTAGGAGTAGTTACGAAATTTCAAAGAAAATATGCTTCACTTTGAAGATTTTTTTTATATAGTAATAATAAAGTTAGAATTATTTCAATTGTACCAATTAAAGTTTAGAGTCTAACAAGCAACATATTTTTTTTTTGGACATTTATATTCACTCATCAAAGAGGAGTTACATGGAGAAAACCTCTCATTAGCAGGTACCACCCCCTTAAGTCCTGGGCTGCTACTGCGGTACTGTCGGTTTTAACCGACTACTTACAACGGAGGGTTGTGATGTGATTTCAGCCCGTAAGTACCTACGTATCATGTCCATGTCCATCTGTTCCCGTATAACCTCTAAACTACTTTTCAGGCTTTTGATTGTCCGCTCGTTATAAGTAGGGCCATGTCACGTCACATTAAATTCAATATGGTGCTCTCTAGAGGACCTAAAGTCAAAAAATACAGAAGAGACAGCAAATGGCCAGAGTTCAATTTGGGAAATGATGCACCGTCGTCCTGACTAGCTGAAGACAATTAGATATAAGTGTTTTCCGTGACTATAGTAAACTCAAGTTGATACGGTCGACTGTTTGTTTCATACTTTTCAGAGCACGATTTATACGTGGTCGGATCATCATCATCAGCAACTACTGCCTTTTCCCAATTATGTTGGGGTCGGCTTCCAGTTTTACCGGATGCAGCTGAATACCAGTATTATACATGGAGCGACTGCCTATCTGACCTCCACAACCCAGTTAGTACCGGATAATACGATCCCCATTGGTAAGACTGGTTGTCAGACTTTTTGGGCCACTGACTACCTAACCACTGTCAAAGATCTACAAATGACAGCCGGGACCAACGGCTTAACGTGCTTTCCGAGGCACGGAGGAAACTCGGTATGTAATGGGTGGTCAACCATCCACAGACCAAACTAGGCAAGCACGGCTTAACCTAACGATCAACCCGAGTGACTGTTATTATTTAGCCACGAGCTCCTACGACGAGCTTATACGTGGTCGTATCTTAGTATTACATTTTTTACGCAAATTCATGATTTTGACGCAGTAATTTTCAGCATCAGTTAGATATTTTAATTATTTGCTTATGAATAACAATAGTGCCATTCTCTTTCTTGTAAGTTGGAGTTACACATTTTCATTTTTCTTTTCGTGTAATTTACTATAAATATTTTACGAACTCAGTTTGCAAGAAAAACCGTCGGCGATGGAACTTTGACGCTCAAATTCACATTGTTACATGCAATTCTTATAAAAGCTAAAATTACTGAAAAATAACCTGAATGTTTTACTTGTTTATTGGAGTTTTAGAATTTCTTTAAATTCCTTGAATTTTCACGGAAAAAATCGTAAAGAAAGCGTAATTTAAGCCATAAATGTCTTGATTCAGCGTCCATTATATTCCAAATAAACTAAATTTTATCAAATAAATTTATATGATATAAAACTTCAATCTACAATGAATAAGTTTCATTAGTTTTCGTTTGTCAATATAATAAGACAAAACTACAATAAATAAAATTGAAGTACTATAATTCTGCGTCAATTCAGGTCGCTCCTCAGTCTCATGTCAGTCTCGTCTCTAATTTTCGTCAATAACAATCGACAATCATCCGGAAATCGCTATTATTATCAACTCGTGTACGCCGATCGAAAAAATTTGATCCAGGGAGTAAAAATCAAAAAAATGCGAAAAAAATGTAATAGGACTCTTAAACTTACCTACTTGTAATAATATAGCAACTAGGTACAAATTCGACTCCCACTCCTACACTACCCAGACACAAATACCGACTCGTCTAGTTAATTCTGACACTTCAGAGTACTACAGTTAGCAAAACAAGGCGCAAGTTCGCGCGATATAATCAGACGTTCGAAACCATGTGTCACATCGAATGGCTGGAGGCTTGCCAGCAAAGCTCGGACGAAGTTACTCTGATTTTATACGTTATCAAAGAATAAAACCGACTTCAAAAAACACAAAAAAGTGAAAAATAACTTTAGCTTCAGAAGTCGGTGACCTTTGTTTGATTGATTTAGTTTTTTTTTTGTCACCGACTTCTGAAGCTAAAGTTATTTTTAACTTTTTTGTGTTTTTTGAAGTCGGTTTTATTTTTTTGCAAAAAAGTTTTTTTATTTTTCCATTTTTAGTTGTAATATCCTATACAAATATTTGCCATGCATTTATTTTACATTGTTAACAATGCATATCATGGTAATAGGCTTATCCCCAATAAATGGAACTTAATATACCTAAACTGTCGAAATTTGGGTGTATTGTACACATCTGCGTACCCCTCAGAGCGTCCAGGCGTGATGGTACGTCATGATGTTGTATAAACAATAAACATCCAAGCGATTGCAGCTATCACGACCGATGTACCATCTAGTTTTGAAGAGTTCCATTGTATATCTCCGAAGATCAGCATCAGATCTTCACCAAATTTAAATGCGACCATCTCAGGAGTATATTCTTTCAAATAAAAAAAGAATTTTGAGAATCGCTCTACAAATAGAGGAGAAATCGGTGAACATACATGAAATTATACCACACAACTGAAGTAAAAATGTTCATAAAATGAAAACTACTGGGCCAAAGTATGTTAAATTTTTATGGGACCAAATGGCAACTATTCCGCATCAAACAAAAGAAGAATCACGTAAATCGGATCATAAATGTCAGCGTAATCGGTGTACACACATAAAAATAAAACCAATCGAATTGAGAACCTCCTCCTTTTGGAAGTCGGTTAAAAATAAAGGCTGCTTCTTTTTGTGTTATAGAAAGTAGGTACTTACGAGAAAAACCAAGTGAACACCCAGGCTTCTGTTCTTTAAAATGAAAAATCCCGGTTGAAGAAAATACTCCCTCAAATGGCTTAGCATGATCCTGCGTTACGCCTAAAACACTGCAGCATTAATTTTGGAATAAATATTGGTAAAGTTGAGGATTAATGCTAGTTACTATGTATGACGAAAACACGATTCCATAAACTTTACTCGATAGAAAAAAAAACCAAAGTTATCTCCAAATCGAACAATGAACCGCTGGTATTCAAAAAGTACTTCAAATTAGATCATGAAACTTTACATACTAACGGAACTAACTATAAAGCAGGTATAAGACCTAGGGCACGCCACGATAGTGGCGATAGGTCCCCTCTTTGAGGAGTGGCTTGAGAGGCGCCACGGCGTCCTCACCTTCCGCCTGACGCAGGTCCTCACCGGACACGGAGTGTTCGGGAGGTTCCTGCACCGAATCGGGCGGGAGGAAACGCCCGGGTGCTTCCATTGTGAGGATCGACCGAAGGACACGGTGGAACACACGGTGGAGGTGTGCCCCGCGTGGGCGAAGCACCGCCGTGTTCTCGAAGCGGCGATCGGCGGCGGCGACCTCTCGCGTCCGGCCCTGGTGCAAGCCATGGTTCGGAGCGAGACGGAATGGGACGCCGTCACCTCCTTCTGCGAAGCAGTAAAGCTAGAGAAGGAGGTGGCGGAACGTGAGAGGGACCGATGCCTGCCGGGGTTGCGGGACTGTTCGAAAGAGATACCGTGGCCCCGGAACACACAAGGGCGATGAAGGAACATGGATGGGTTTTAGTCAGTAATAGTAGATTGTATGACAAGGGAGCAAAATAGTATTTTTACAGCGAGGGCGCTATTTTGATTCCAGAGCGAAGCGAAGGATTCTAGAATAGAATCTCGAGCATAGCGAGGGATTCTAAAATAGAATCCTGAGCGTAGCGAGGGATTCAAAGTACATCGCCTGAGGGAAAAATATGTTTGCTCTCGAGTCATATACTCTACTTTTCATCTCGTTCTATGAGAAAATAAATAAGAGACACTTTTAAGTAATTAATGAATAAGTTTAATTAAAAAAATGACATGAATGTAAAAAAGGTCAATTACAAATTTATATTTATATCTAATAGATATAAATGGCACTGGCAAAATTTAGAAAATTTATTGTCACTGTGTGTATTTTGTTTGGGATTGATATAGTTGTGGATTTATTTATACATGTTTTGTTTTTTAATTACTCTTTCTTTGTTCTAATATGAAAAGCTAAACTTTTATTTTTTTACAATAATTATTTTTACAATAATTTCGGAAATAATCGCTCCAAAAGTAAAAAACAATGTGTCCCCCCCCTCTAACTTTTGAACCATAAGTTTAGAAAATATGAAAAAATTCTGAAAAGTAGAACTTTATAAGGACTTTCTAGGAAAATCATTTTGAACTTGATGAAAACAACAGTTTTTGTACAAAAAAGACAAAAATTTGTACAAAATAATTTCTGGACTAAGTTGTTGTATGTAGGCAAGCATATTATAAGTTGGGGGATTAGATTGATGATAAAAATGCTTGGCTAAATGCTGGTCCTGCTCCACAACCATAGGTGGGGGGGAGGGGGGCAAACTAATTGTTTGTACTGGACGGGCATTATTTGAGTCCATCGACACGTAAAGAAGAAGATGAAGAATTGATTCCCATGTTAATGTATTGTGGAAGCTGCAGAAGATTGTAAAAATATACTTGCATTGTATAGATTCCAGTTCTTAGTATTATATAATTGCATAGCACATGTGTGAGTACTTTGTACTGTTCAGCCACCATTTACATTTATTTATCTTTCATTGACTTGAATATGCCTTGGTGACTGAGAGAATGTCATGCTTACTTAAATGTCTCGCTGATGGTGGCGGGTGTGTCGGGTCATTTAGTTCCCTTCAATATGGTTGAGTTGAATGGCGCCGGTACATGCGTCATGTCTGTGAACGGGCGCTGTCAGTTGGGACTGGTCATCTCTTAGCTGCCAAGGTTCATTTTAATTACTTTATTCATACATTTTTAATCTAATCTTTCACTCTGGATGCTCTTAGTGTGCACGTCTTTCTACATCGTTCTCACATTTATGTATAATCTCAAAATTAATGATGTAACCAAGATTTTGTAACAATATTTTGATTTTAAAAGAGTGTCCATGGAGTTTCTTGCCCATTCTTCTCCATAGAGATCTACGCTAGGGAATGGGCAACTACAGTACTTTCTCAAGTTATTATGCCTTGTGACTGGGACTGTAGCTTTGATTTTCTTTTTTGTATTTTTGACTTTCAAAAGTGCCGTAATGGTCTAATTGAAATAAATGCTTTGAGTTTGAGTTGAGTTTTGAGTTTGAGTTTGTAGTATATTCGTATATGCAAGCATTTTTACATAATGGATACCCACCTTTAAACTCATACGTGGGAACACTTATTGTGACGGACGGGAAACTACGGAACCCTACACTGAGCGTGGCCCGACACGCTCTTGGCCGGTTTTTACATTCATGTCATTTTTTTAATTAAACTTATTCATTAATTACTTAAAAGTGTCTCTTATTTATTTTCTCATAGAACGAGATGAAAAGTAGAGTATATGACTCGAGAGCAAACATATTTTTCCCTCAGGCGATGTACTTTGAATCCCTCGCTACGCTCAGGATTCTATTTTAGAATCCCTCGCTATGCTCGGGATTCTATTCTAGAATCCTTCGCTTTACTCTGGAATCAAAATAGCGCCCTCGCCGTAAAAATACTATTTTGCTCCCTTGTCATACAATCTACTATTCTACAATGCGGGTGCTGACCCCCGCACCCTACAAACACTAATTTATACAATTTGCGTTCGATTTCAATGAACGATTCATGTTCCAAATTCAAATCTCATTACTGCCCGCTAAAAGTCTAGTGGAGAAAAGAGCTACTTTGCTCCCGCTAAACGGGGAACAAAACGACACTTTTCGAATAGAAGGGATGAAAAAGTCTAACACTCCCTCCTGCTCCGCCCAGAGCGGGAGGAGTTATTTGATGATTTCCCATCCGAAAAAAAAAAAAAGGTATAAGACCTGCTTTATAGTTAGTTCAGTTAGTATGTAGTGTTTTATTTTTTTAGTCCAATCAATAGATTTTTTTTTAATCGCCAAAAACCACTCATTTCGCACTATTTGGCCGCAGTGACTGGACGTAACAAACGCTTCATAGTGCAAGCTGATTAGAACTTTATTCTGACAGTATTTCAAACGAAGTTTGAACCTTCACAAATAGAGTTGCTAATTTTAGGGTTAGGGGCCTTATGATGATAGATCTACGCATTATAAAAGACAATGTTTATGAAGTATGGCGGACCCGAAAAATAGTTCAACATCATCTACCTAGACTTTTCTTTTATTTAAGTACATGAACTCCTGCACTTCCCAAAGGGTTAGGCTTATGTGAACCTGCTGTAAGTAGGTACAGTAACAGTCAGAAGTCGACTGCCAATCTCGCAACACAATGGCAAATCAATATTGGTGGTACTTATGACCTTCTTCTATAAGAACGTTTGACAACACTTACACATTAGCAACTTGTTGCCCGCTTAAGATTGTTATTACAAATTTCAATGAGTTGTGTAAGTGATACGGTGGCCAAATTGGTTGTTAGCGTTGGAACATCACTCACACGGATAAATATGCGTATGTGTGTATAGGCGCCGCCGCCCGTATAGCGCAAACGATAATGTGCATTGCGGTGGAAGTGGAATTTTGACCTTTGACTGTACATCCACATTCCTCAGTTCTGTTTAAGATCTATAGATTCATGGATCCATTGATCCATTGAGCCTTAGGGGATCTTTTGCCTTACTAGGAGTCGAACCTATGCCCTTATTTATGCTCAAGAGTAACTTTTACGACCACTAGTAGTGGACGACGATTGCAGCGATCAATGTACGACGATTGCGGCTTTTAATGGACGACGATTGCGGCGATTAATGGACGACCATTGGGGCGATTAATGGACGACCAATACGGAGATTAATGGACGACCATAGCGGCGATGAATGGTCGACCATTGCGGCGACTAATCGACGACGATTGCAGCGATTAATGAACGACAATTGCGGCGATTAATAAACCAATATCTTACTAAGGCAGTTTGGTCTTAGTAGATTTGTTGATGCACACACATGGATGATATAAGGTGCCAAAAAACTTGGTATCATCATTATCTGACCTCCAAAAACCAGATTGGAAAACCATTGGTAAGACTGACTCTTCTCCTTCTGGTTTACCCATAATGTGTCAAAAACAATCAATGACAGGTAAGTGTATACAGGTTGATGCTCGTGACTGTACAGGCTTAAAAAAAACACAATAATACTTACATTAATTTAATTTATAACTTCAACAAGCGCTTTAGGATCTTCTAACCATATTCTATGTTCCTGATTCTTATTGGCGGGAAAATTCCTCTTGGTGCCACAAGTATTACATGATAATTGTACTATTTTAGATCCATTTTTTCTTTTGATTTTCATGGTGGCTGTCTCTTTGTGAATGAGCATGCATCGGCACTTCTTGCAGAGCTGCCTTTTGATATCAGGATTTCTGTAAAACAGTAAGAGGTAAAATTAACCAGAGAGCAATGGTGGCCCAGTGGTGGCGGCACCGACTTAACAATAGTAAGTTGTGGGTTCCAACCCAGGTTGGCACATAACTTTGTGTAATTTATTTCATCACCACTGCTCTCAAACTGTGAAGGAAAACATTGTGAGGAAACCGGCATGTCCTAGAACCAAAAAATCGAATACATGTGACATCACCAACACACACTGGGCCCGCGTGGTGGATTCGCCCATTCCCGCAAAATGCAGTAAGTTGTTACTGCTTATACTCTGGATCACACTGCATGGAGATGCCCCGGTGGCTACTGCTAGAGGCAATATTGAAAACACTTTCCATACAAACATACGACTTTTAGATACTGTCACTTTTTACTGTGGTCTATGACAGAAATTTTCCCCTCATACATTATTGGCAAAAGGAATTTTATTGGAACATGCTGGATAGATAACCTTGAAATATCATGACACGATAAGGCCATAAGGTAATTCTCGAAGGTGTAAGCAGTGGTTTTCCGAAAGCACACCAACATTACATTAATTTTATATGATAAAAAACTTACATCTTCAAAACATTTTTCTTAGCAACATTTACAATTAGGTTCCCATAGTAAGAAGATAGGGTTGGATTCTTCCCTGCTATAAGTTTACTAATCTGAAAAGAAATTGAAATTATTGTGAATTGTTCATTGTGATGGTAAAATGCCTCTTCAGGAAATATTAGTTTTAAGGTTTTACAATGAAAAGATTGGAAACTGACTTGGTACAGGTAATTCATTCGCTGAAATGAATCATTTCCATGAACTTTTTTCATTTTGCTTTGAGTAATCAACCAAACTTGTGAATTCCGGAGTTCGAAAGATCAGAATCAACATACCAAGGAGTATATAAATTAAGTTCCTTGCAATCTTGCAATACAAAAACAACATTGACAGACATTTGAAACTGACAAACAGCTGTTATCAAAAGAACCAATGAGAAGGGAGAATGAAAGAGATATATTTGACATTTAAAATCACGTTTATGAATATTACATGTTATTCTTTCTCCTGTGGATTGCAGAATCTAAAGATATACAATGTGTTGAGTTTGACTCACTTGCACACGTAAATATTTTACGGTAAGTGTATTATGAAGTCGGAATACACTTACCATTTTAAAAGCCTGTACTGTGTCAATCAATCGATCGCAGCTTGGGACAGTGAAGTGTCAATCCAAAGAAATTTCTGAACGGTTAAAAACAAACCTGGAATGCGAACGTGTTGTGTTCTTCTGATGAAATCCTTGTAAAAATCCCCATTGCAAAATTGCTGAAATAGTTATATCTGTATAAGCTCAACATCATTTGTATTTCCTACTTTCTTTATATTTCACGTATCGAATTTTAAGAAGCCGCAACTTTTCGTGTGTCGTAATTTTTGGATGCCCTTTTTTGACCCCTCTGAAATTACAACATTACAAGATGTTGTTAATGAAAAAGTTAAATTTAACACGAATAACGAATAAAGGAAGTCATTTTAGATGTTTTGCAGCAACATCAAGCGTTGGCGAAACGGTTATTCAGTTTACAAACAGGTAAGTTTGAGGTTATATTTTAGAAGGTAAAATTCTTAAATATTTTTACAAAGAATTAAAACAAACTACTTCTTTAAAGGTTGTGCACAACTGCTCAATTTTTCCATTATTTAATAGTTTTGAAAACTCGCTACTATTATAAACTTTAATTTCTCCCCAGCTCCACACTAAACCTCTCGTCAGGCCGCTATGCAAGGTTTGCAGATGGAGCCTGTGTAGCAACCTTGGGGAACACCTCCATCCTAGCTACAGTGGTGTCTAAGGCAAAGCAAAGCTCTTCATCCTTCCTACCTCTTGTGGTTGATTATAGACAGAAGGCAGCTGCTGCTGGTCGCATACCCACAAATTTTCTTAGAAGGGAATTAGGTAAGTTGAAATGAAATGATGTGTAGGCCCAGCGCAGACTGCTGGATGCGCACTGGAGCGCATTTGAAGACAACAATTTAATATCAACCTTAACTACAATTGATATACAGTCAATATAAGAATAAATTCGCACAAGCTACTACAAGATCATGTTTATATTAAATTGTTGTCTTTAAATGCACTCCGCTGCGCCTCCAGCGGTGTGTGCTGGGCCTATTTTTGCAAGTAGGTTTTTACAAACACTATTATATGTCATTTTTAAAAACTAAATTAGGCCGGTGTTACGTACCTGACTACTCTGCGAAAGAAACAGCTGAAACAAACTCAGAGGTCATAGTCTCTTTTGAAGTCCAGACATAATCTTGCTCAATTCACATGAGGACTATGCAGATTAGTGTCTGAGATGGTCTTTTGAAGAAAGAACCACACAGATTTGAGTGGACCTGTCCAGTCAGTGCAAGCATTTGTCAGTTATTGTGTAGCTCGACTTAATAACTCAAGGAGCTCAAATTGATTTATTTTCTTTCAATCATAATATTTAAAGTACTTACGGGATAATATCTGTGATTTTTACGTTTTTTTTTTGTCTTTTTTTATATTAGTCTGTATTGTCCCACTACTGGACAAAGGCCTGCCCAAATGAGAGTTATTCAAGTTTCTGACTGAAATTTTCATGAATTTTTACCAAATTTTTTTTTTTCTAGGTCCAACTGAACGGGAGATCCTAACCTCACGCCTGATCGACCGCTCCCTAAGGCCTCTATTTCCAAACAACTACTTCTATGACACTCAGATAGTCTGCAATATGCTAGCGGTTGATTCAATGAACCCCCCAGAGACGGTTGCCATCAACGCAGCAAGTGCAGCTTTAGCTTTGTCCGATGTACCTTGGAATGGACCTATTGGTGCAGTCAGGTATTCAAATTTTGTTGTCTGTATTATTATTTTTTTTTTTAAATATTTATTTGCAAACATATTTCCTGTAATATTATTACTTCATACGTACGGGGATAAACTATAGCTTATGTTACTCAGGGTGAATGTAGCTTACTAATGGTGAAAGAATTTTTGAAATTGGCACTGTAGGTAGTTTTTGAGTTTAATCATTACAAACATACAAAAAATACAAATCTTTCCTCTTTATAATATTAGTGTAGATACAGCCTGACAGTGACCTGCAAGTAGCAAAAAAAGCTATCCTGGCACTTACACCTTTATAGGCCGTTTTCTATAACTTAATTACGTATAACTGTCAGTTAATATACCTATGTCCGTAGCTATCGGTGTTCCTATAAAAAAAATTAGCTTGAAATATCCTATCCGCGTAACCTACCTGTCACTTGATTCATAGAAAGATCAAAGAAAGCTTTTCTGTGACGTTTTGTTTCTATCGGTCGGTAAGCTAAATGTCAAACAGACAGATAGCAACCTACCGATACCTGTCAGTAAGTTATTGAAAATGGCCGTAACTCTGCACACAACAACTGCCTGATGTGTCACTACACAGCGAGTAGGGTATTGCTTTAATGAATGTGGCGTTTGGTGAATAAATCTGTTTCTGTGTGTTTAAATGTGTTTCTGATTTATTCACTTATTCACTTGATTTTTTCCCCTTATGGCCCTGTCTAACCCTATAATTAGCAACTCTATTTGTGGTGGTTCAAACTTCCTTTGAAATACTGTTAGAATAAAGTTCTAATCAGCTTGCACTACAAAGTGGTTGTTACGTCGGTCACTGCGGGCCGAATAGTGCGAAATGAGTGGTTTTTTGCGATTTACAAAAAATCTATCGATTGGACTAAAAGAATATATAACAGTTCAGTTAGTATAAAAAGTTTCATGATCTAATTTGAAGTGTTTTATGATTGCCAGCGGTTTATTGCTCATTTTATAGGTAACTTTGTGATTTTTTTCTATCGAGAAAATTTTATGGAATCGTGTTTTCGCCAAACATAGGACTTAACATTAATCCTCAACTTTACCATATATTTTTACAAAATTAATGCTGCAGTATCTAAAATACTGCAGCATTAATTTTAAAGCCTAAAGCGTAACGGAGGATGCTAAGCCATTCGAGGTAGTATAGGCCCATAAAGAGCAATAATTGATCAGAAAATCAAGTAATAACCAGATACACATTATTTGATGAATCTCACTCCTAACTTATACGAAGCCGCAACATTTCACGTTTTGAGCCCAGTTAGTCTCGGCAGGGCCCCCACCCACACATTAAGAGGCAGCGCAGACGATAGACTTTTTGTGTGCGACAGACAAAAACTCTGCGACAAATTTTGGGTGATTGATATGTTTGACTACTTTTTGTTCACTCTATGGACCTACTGATGTTAAGGATCCTACTGATCGCCTTCTAGTGGACAAAAAAGTAGTCAAACACTTTACACAAAATTTGTCGCAGAGTTTTTGTCTGTCGAAGACTTATGCACACAAAAATTCTATCGTCTGCGCTGCCCCTAATAGCCCCCCCCCCCCTAAATATAATAGGCCTTTAACACCTGTAATAAGAATTCCTTTTCTCATAGACTAGGTCAAATTGATAATGAAGTGATAATCAACCCAACCCGCAAGGACCTTCAGGAGTCGTCCCTCAACCTCGTGGTTGCAGCAACCAGTCGCAACCTGGTCGTGATGATAGAAGGAAGCGCTCAGGACATTCTGCAGCAGGACTTGCTTAAGGCCATCAAATTAGGTATGAAAGTAAGTCCTGATTTGTAATTGTTTGTTCTGTTACGAAAATAATGGTAGTCATTTATTCTAGAAAAAACTTCATCTCTCAGTTGTCAGTTAAAATCGAATGCGATTTTTATCAAAAAGTTGACTTCAATATTCCATAATAGGCTTGTGTCCTAAAAAAATCTAATTAGTCCGTCAGTTAGATTATCAAGAAATATTTGACACGTATTTTTTTCTTCTGTTATTTAAACCAAAATTGACGAAGATACGACACTTTTAAAATTCTCAATACGTCACGCCGTGCTATAATTTTTAGTGCGTTATTTTTGTCAATATTCATTGATTTACAAAAACAATAAATACGTATCCATTATTTTCCAATACTCTAACTGACGGACTAAATAGATTTGCAATTTATTGATGGTGGAAACTAGCCTATTATGTACTATCGAGGACACTCCCGCCTGACCACCACTAAGCTCATTTTTGCTTGCACTCGCAACATAAAAACGTTCTCTAGCCCCGCCCCGTTGACTTTGTGTAGAAAAAATGAATGAAAAGATACCCAATCGGCCGAGCGCATTGACGACGCACGCCAAACGAGAGTTATTGTTACTTTGCGCGCCAAAGTTGACGCTTTCCTAATAGGCTCAAACTTTAAGGGGGCGTGACTCGGCGCCTCCGCATGATTTAAGCGAAAAAAAATTAAAATGGTCAGGCGGAAAAGAACCCGGTAGTACAGTTGGAAAAATATTTTCTTATCAAATTACCACCATTACTTCAATATCACATAATATCCTTATCATACAATTGGCACAAAATGGCAGTTGTATGCGGTCAATTCGAATTGGTGAGCAGCGGTGGTCCAGTAGTGGCGGCCCCGACTTACGAGCAGAAAGTCGTGAGTTCGAACCCCGGCTTATACTGTATAATTCATTTCATTACCACTGCTCTCAAAACGGTGAAGAAGCAAGCCGGCTGTCTAAAAACCAAAAATTTGAAGACATGTGCCATTCCCTCTAACACAAGACGAGGCCTGGGTCCCAACAGTGGGAACATTATAGAGTGATTGATGCTTATGTTTGAATTGTTATTCAAATTGATGTTACTTACTTTTAGTGAGTAGAATAGTAGAAAAGAACCAACCCATTACACTCACAGGTGTCGTATAAGGCGAGTAATGTCTGAGGCAGAACACCTTGCGCCTCCATAGACCAGAGAATGAGCAGCAGCGTTTTCTGTTAGTCTTTCATCACTGCGATCTCCAATCCGCCTGCCAAGCGTGGAGATTACGGCAAATTCCTCCCATCATGGGAGAGGCTTGTGTCCAGCAGTGGACGTTATGGGCTGTTGTTGTTGTTGTACTTATTTTTATACTCCTATTTTAGGCACAAAAGAGGCCCAGCACATTGTGAGAGGCATAGAAAAACTCCAAAAAGAACATGGCAAGACTAAGCGAGTGTATGAATCACAGACATCGCTGCCGAAAAATATTGTTAATGCTATCAATACACTGTCTTCTATGAAGATAAGGGAAATACTCAGGTAAAAACAGCGAGCTTAAAATGGCCGCATTAGCAGAATCCACGCAGAATCTTAGTGCGAATCACGTTAAAAATTTAAAATTCTTAAAATGTACTTTAGGGTTATGAGCATAAAGTTCATTTTAAGAATTTTAAATTTTTAACGTGATTCATAATTACGTTTCTGCTAAAACGGCCTTTTTAGATCCCCAGAACATTTATATTGAAAAAATCGGCCAAGTGCGAGTCGGACTCGCGCACGAATGGTTCCGTACCATTATCTAAACGACATTAGACAAAACGGCAAAAAAAACACGTTTGTTGTATGGGAGCCCCACTTACATATTATTTAATTTATTCTGTTGTTAAGATTTGTTGTTATAGCGGAAATAGAAATACATCATCTGTGAAAATTTCAACTGTCTAGCTATCACAGTTCATGAGATACAGCCTGGTGACAGAGACGGACAGTGGAGTCTTAGTAATAGGGTCCCGTTTTTACCGTTTGGGTACGGAACCCTAACTAGCTTGTGCCCGCGGCTTTTCCCTCGCCGAGTTCTGTAATTATCCCACGGGATAACCAGGATAAAAAGTATCCTATAGGTTAATGCTAGGTACTGAGACACTTATCGCGTTGTCAGTGGCCAATAACTGGGTTGTAAGAGTGGTGGTCAGAATTAGTTTTCTGGATCAACAGCAGATAGCTTTTTGTAAAATAAGACTAACTTTGTTGACTTACGCAGAGAAGTTTAAAACTAGCCAATCAAGATAATCTATATATAAAAAATAAAATACAAAAAAACGAATATAGGTAGGTATATATAATTGAAGTTACTGTCTGTAATTTCAAAATGACAACTTTTTACTGAATGCTTATGAAAGTACTAGCTGTTGCCCGCGGCTTCGCCCGCGTGCAGTTCGGTAACTGTCCCACTGAATCATACTAAAGGGATAAATAGTGTCCTACATGTTAATCCAGGTTGTAAAATATCTATGTGCCAAATTTCATAGTCATCACAATTTATTATTATCATCACAATCACTATCACAACCACCATCACAATCACAACTTACTACCATCATTATCACAATCATTATCAAAATCACCATCACTAACACAACTACCATCATTATCACAATCATTATCACAATCACCAACACTATCACAACCACCATCATAATCACAATCACCATCGCTATCACCATCACCATCACAATCACCATCACAATCACCATCATAATCACCATCACCATCATAATCACAATCACCATCGCTATCACCATCACAATCACCATCACAATCTCGATCACAATCACTATAACTATGACTATCACTATTACAATCACCATTACAATCACCACCACAATCACTATCACAATCATTATTATCGTAATCAAAATCACCTTCATCATTGTCACCATCACTGTCACAATCACAATCACCATCACCATCGCTATCACCATCACAATCACCGTCACTATCACAATCACTGTCACAACCACAATCACCATCACAATCACCGTCACCATCACAGTCACTATCACAATCACCATCACCATCAAAATCACTATCACAATCACCATCATCTTTATCACAATCATCATCATCGTAATCACAATCATCACCATCATTATCACAATCATTATCACAATCACCAACACTATCACAACCACCATCATAATCACAATCACCATCGCTATCACCATCACCATCACAATCACCATCACCATCACAATCACCATCATAATCACCATCACCATCATAATCACAATCACCATCGCTATCACCATCACAATCACCATCACAATCACTATAACTATGACTATCACTATTACAATCACCATTACAATCACCACCACAATCACTATCACAATCATTATTATCGTAATCAAAATCACCTTCATCATTGTCACCATCACTGACACAATCACAATCACCATCACCATCGCTATCACCATCACAATCACAATCACTGTCACAACCACAATCACCATCACAATCACCGTCACCATCACAGTCACTATCACAATCACCATCACCATCAAAATCACTATCACAATCACCATCATCTTTATCACAATCATCATCATCGTAATCACAATCATCATCATCGTAATCACAATCATTATCACAATCACAATCTCCATCACTATCACAATCACTATCACAATCACAATCACCATCACTATCTTCATCACAATCACCATAACAATCACGATCACAATCACTATCATCATTTTAGCAATCGTAATCTTAACCACTACCATCGTAATCACAATCATCATCATCACAATCTCCATTCTCGTCATCATAATCATTATCATCGTAATCACAATCATTATCATCGTAATCACAATCATTATCATCGTAATCTCAATCATCATCATCTTAATCACAATCATCATGATCACAATCGCCATCACTATCACAACCACAATCATTATCACAATTACCATCACTATCACAATCACCATTACTATCACAATCACCATCAAAATCAATCAATCAATCATTATCAAAATCATTAACCTCGTTATCACAATCATTATCATCGTAATCACAATCATCTTCATCGTTATCACAATCACCATCACTGTCACAATCACAATCACCATCGCTATCACAATCACCGTCACTATCACAATCACCATCACCATCACAATAACCATCAAAATCACTATCACAATCACCATCATCGTTATCACAATCATTATCATCGTAATCACAATCATTATCATCTTAATCATAATCATCATTATCACAATCTCCATCCTCGTTATCACAACCATCGCTATCACCATTACAATCACCGTCACTATCACAATAGCCATCACTATCACAATCATCATCATCGTAATCACAATCATTATCATCATAATCACAATCATCATCTTTATAACAATCATCATCATCGTTATCACAATCATCATAATAAATCAACAATAACCCTGTATAGAAGTCGAATCCCCAATCTTCTGGATCTCAAAATAAATGCCATTTTCGAAATCAGCACCCCTGATAATCTCGGTTTCGACACCCATATTGATTTTTAAACATTTCAACCCCATCGCACCCCAACAGAGAATGATGGTAATTCAGGTCCACCACATTAAATCTTAAAATCATTGTTTTTGTAATACACCCGACCCAATTCACCATACAAACAATACCTATGTTGAATTTCAGGCTTTGTTACCCCATTCCCCCCTTTAGGGGTTGAATTCTGAAAAAACCTGAAACACAAATGTTAACTCATTTATCGATAGGAGTTTCCTGTTAGGTTTCGAATAAAGTAGTCTAACTAATCTTATTTCCCCATGTAATCTTTGGACCCCCGTTTCAACCCCTCAGGGAGTTAATTTTGAAAAATCCTTCCTTAATGCACCCCTAAACCTCATAAAGAACCTATGTGCCATATTTGGAATCTCTAGACTCAGTGGTTTGGGCTGTGCATTGATTTTTATACTTTGCCACCCCATTGCCCCCCTCTTAGGGGTTGAATTCTGAAAAAACCGGAAACCTCTTTCTACTCATTTATCAATAGGAGCACTCCTGTGAAGTTTCGAATAAAATAGTCTAACTAATATTGTTTCCCCATACTAACTTTGGAGCCCCGTTTAACCCCCTTAGGGGGTGAATTTTGAAAAATCCTTTCTTAGTGCACCCCTAGACCACATAAGGAACTAATGTGCTAAATTTGGAAACTCTAGACTCAGTGGTTTGGGCTGTGCATTGATTTTTATTCTTTGCCACCCCATTTCGCCCTCTTAGGGGTTGAATTCTGAAAAAACCTGAAACCCGTTTCTACTCATTTATCAATAGGAGCACTCCTGTGAAGTTTCGAATAAAATAGTCTAACTAATCTTGATTCCCCATACAAACTTTGGAGCCCCTTTTAACCCCCTTAGGGGGTGAATTTTGAAAAATCCTTTCTTAGTGCACCCCTAGACCACATAAGGAACCTACTTGCCAAATTTGGAATCTGTAGACCCAGCGGTTTGGGCTGTGCGTTGATAGATGAGTCAGTCAGTTTCTTCTTTTATATATTTAGATATACAGTACTTATAACAAAAACACATTTTTAATTTTTTTATGTTTTTTTTTATTGTAAATAAATAAATAAATTTATGAATTGGCATAACAAGACATTATATGGTCGTGAATCACAGGTCATCAGGTTTCCACTCAGAAACAATATCATTGTTATCTCAACAGAGATGCCGGGACAAACATGTCCCGGCTAATGTCCGAAACGGCTGGACTGATTTTAACGGGGCTTTTACTGGCAGATAGTTAAAGAAAGAAAGAAAAAGCATTTATATCATATCATTTTTTTTTTTTAGTCGACTATCTTGGGTTTTTATTTTAGAAAAAGAAGTAGAGTTCCATGCAAAAAAGTTAAATTCCTTGAAATTATTAACAAAATTTGATTCAAATAGGGAAATAATATTCATTCATGATAATTTCACGCGGAAGAAGAATAAAATTTAAAAAAAAAATATTATAATAGGACGGGATTTTTATTAAACCGGCGCAAGGTCGAGTATCGGAAAACCGAAAAAGAGAAATATAATTATATTATAGCTCGCTTTTTATTTTTTTTGAATAAAAGCGAGCTCAAACAGTTTAGCATTTCCGCAGTTCATCGCATTCTTTCGTAAAATGAAACATTTGCAGTCAAAGCACCGAGACCCCTCCGGCGGCCATGACTGCAAATGAAAAACAACTACTCCATTTTTTTAATCAACAACTACATTTCCAGAGATTTCTCCCACGACAAGATGTCCCGTGACAACGCAGTGTCGGAACTCCGTCAGACCGTCATGAACCAACTGCGAGACACCGAGGTTGACGTCACACAGTTACAAGACGCCTTCAATGTGAACCTGAAGCAAATATTCAGAGAAATGATCTTTGAGACTGACCAACGGTGTGATGGACGGCATCTCGATGAGCTCAGGAAGATTAATTGTGAGGTAAGGATTTTATCGCTTTTTAAGGATCTAAAGAAAGATCTTACATTTTGGCATTACGCTAATCTTACAATTTACTTAAACAACGTCAACATGCGGTCAACACTGAATGCTATTATAAATGCCTATGGATATCAAACCGCGCGATCGGCGTCGGTTTTGCTCTGAAATAGGCCTTAAATATTACTTGACGAACATAACAGCCCGGCCATCACGCCTGTAATCCCAGAAGAATTATAGGATAGGCAGAGGTGTACGTAATAGTACACCCACCTTTCGCCAGTTATAACGTCAGTCCCATGCTATAGGGGGCGAGCCTATTGACATCAACCGGGCATAATCCAGACTCCGTGGTTGCTACTGAAAAAATCATGATGGAAAAACAATAAAACTTTGCCCAACCTGAGCGGAGAGCATTCTCGGATTCATTGATTGTAAATGATAAATAAATGATAAATGATGTTTATTTTGCAAGTAGGTTTTTACAAACACTTTTACACGTCATTTATTTAAACTAGATGGGGCCGGTGTTTCGTACCTGACTACTCTGAGAAGAAACAGCCGAAACAAACTCAGAGGTCATAGTCTCTTTTAAAGTCCAGACAATCTTGCTCAATTCACATGAGGACTATGCAGATTAGTGTCTGAGATGGTCTTTTGAAGAAAGAACCATACAGATTTGAGTGGACCTGTCCAGTCAGTGCAAGCATTTGTCAGTTAACGTGTAGCTCGACTTATAACTCAAGGAGCTCAACGAAACGACGAACAATACCAAAGAAAGGACATTTGGGTAGGTCGCTTAGAGTACTCAAACTGCCAGACAGTTGTGGGAAAAAATAAACAAAAAATATAAATGTGACCCACATGGTCCCCACATTCACAATAATCATATAAAATTCATAACAAGTTCTATTCAAAAGAATGTAAATAAAAATCACAAAAATCATTAAAAGTCACAATGATGATAAAAAAAAAGTAAAATACTTAACAAAATAAGTATTCATGTCAAATCAGTAAATGTCAAATAAAATAATAAAAAAATAAAAAAGTAAAAAATAATAAAATACAATGTAGATCTTATTTTGATGAACACAATGTCGATAATAGTTTGACAGTGAAAAATGCTCTGCGCTGCGCTCCGCCATATGTGCGCCGACCCTAAACCAACAAGGCAGTCATTTGACGAAATTCACCCATATTTTGCCAGGCCATCAGGTGAGCAGGTCCTAGTTTTAGCCGGAGGTATAGTACACCCGCACTATAGCTACACCATTTCCAAACGCTTCGGGCAAACAGACGTGCATAATCAGCCTATAATGTTCCCACTGCTGGGACACGGCCTCCTCTCTAAGATAGGTAATGGGCTATAATCCACCACGCGGGCCCAGTGCGGGTTGGTTGATGTCACATGTCTTCGATTTTTTGGTTTCCTCACGACGTTTTACTTCACCGTTTCACGTGAGTAACGTGATGTTATCTTAATGTTTTCTTCACTAGGTGTCCCTATACGAGCCGCTACACGGCAGTGCGGTGTTCCAGCGAGGTCAGACCCAAGTTCTGTGCACCGTCGCCTTTGATTCGCCGGAGAGCGCACTCAAGATGGACACACTGACCATGTTGACTAGGTAAGTGATATGGCCGGCGTGCTCTGAAGTTTCTTTTCAGTTTGCAGGTTAGGCACTGGTGTCGATTCTGTTGTGCACAAACTAAACTTCATTCAGGCTATTGCTATCTTTTTCTCTCTAATAAAACGAGAAAGAGACGGACGTAATTTAGAGCTGTCAAATTTAATTTGAACTAATATTTCCATACAAATGAAGGGTGCACGTAAAAACATGTCGACTAAAAACACGGTGAAGCGCAAGGCATAAGCTAGTTTGACATCTCTAACTTAGTTCATAGCTATAGCCGTCCTTTTCTCGCACTGCCTTTTAGTAAAAGATAGCAATAGCCTAAATTAAGTTTAGTTTGTGGACTACAGAATCGACACCACTAACCACAAAATAAAGAAGAAGAAGTTTGCGGTCTAAAATTTACATGTAATTTTATGTGGACCCAGCTACTAATATCTAACTAACCTGTGATGTGAACTGATTTTTGGCTTCACTGCCATAGAATGTTAGCAGCAGACGGTATCGGCAGTCGTAGATGACAGTCGTTACGTAACGAACGATAGATGATGACTGCAATAAAGTGTGTGATCCTTTTCTCAAACATGCTTGGAAATTTGAGCATTATTTTGACAACCTTCTTCGAGATAAATCGAAATTGCTGCACTGGCCAGATACATGCGACCAGCGGCCGGCAAAAGTTGTATGAAAATCAATATCTCTCGTGTTTAGCGGCCAAATAAATTCATTACTGTTGTGTTATTTAAAAATGGAACGATCTTTTACTCTGAAAACATGGCAACCAAGAAGGTAACTTATCGAAGGTTTTATTTAAATTTCGAATTGGTTTGCAAATAGAAAGCGGTTAATAGAAAAAAAAAATGAACTCTTCAACGCGAGAGTTTTAATTTCCTTGCATTATTTGAGAAAAGTACTATACAAGCCTTGGCCACAACTAAGCATTGGTGGATTTACGTGTGTGTGCCCACATTTACACGTTCGTCCTCATCAATGCCTCTGTTGCTGGCCGCTGCAGTTGTGTTTATTTTTCCAGAATTTTTGCGCAGTGTTACTTAGTTTGATGTACAGAATAGAATAGAACATTATTTTATTTTGCAAATATGGGTAAAATACAATGCAGAACAAAATTGGTTGGTTTTGTGAAGAGTCCCTTTACACCCAGTATAAAGTTTTAGTATGATTTGATCTAATCAAATCTGATGATTAATATATGACAAGTTATTTAACTTAAAGGGCCGCCGAATAAACTATACAATCTTTTTTTTTTTAAAACACGTGCATGAAGGTATACCTATATTTTTAAAACGTCTTTCTTGTAACAGTGGCATAAAAGACAAAAGTTTCTTCCTGCACTACGAGTTCCCGTCGTACGCGACGGGCGAGGTGGGGCGGGGCGGGGGCCCGGGGCGGCGCGAGGCGGGGCACGGGGCGCTGGCCGAGCGCGGCCTGCTGCCCGTCGTGCCGCACCTGCCCTACACCGTCAGGCTCACGGCCGAGGTGCTGGAGTCTAATGGTGAGTCTTTTTTTGATATGAAACATCTATTGGCGCGGAAAAAACCAAAAAATGCCGTGGCGACGCGTCGCCAACTGTCAAGTTGTCAACCCGACCCGAACAATCCCGACCTGTTGAAGCAGCATAAGATCTACATATTCGCCACGGTTTACAACAAATTCAGATTCATCTAGAATAAATTGTAATGAATAAACTCAAAAACTACTGCGCCGATTTCAAAAATTCTTTCACCATTAAAAAGCTACATTCACCCTGAGTAACATAGGCTATATTTTATCCCCGTACTCCCACGGGAACGGGAACTACGCGGGCGAAACCGCGTGACGTCCGCTAGTGATTAATGAAATGCCTCGGTGTTGTGCCGCATAAGTTACCTTTCATTAATAAGTTTTTCCTTGCACCACTGACTTTTGCAGCAAGCACTAAGAAGCTTAATCTTTAGTTCAGCTACTTTTCTTTGTCCATAATCCATATTTATATTGTAGAACAGTGCAAATACCATGAAATTTCGGTAAAAAGTTTCACTAGCATACAATTCAGTACAATTTGACAGTTGTTTAGACCAGACGCCCACGTTGCGACATCTGGTGTCAGATAAAATCCGAAAAACCCTCATTAACACACAGAGAGTAGGTTAGGAGATATCCTTGAATCCCAGTACTACGTTCCTGTGGCATAATTTCCGACCCCCACTGGGGCGAAACCTCGAGCAAACGATATTTTACCATAAAACCATACAATATGTTACCGTAAAGTGCAAAAAGGGTCGTATTTTTTTCTTTAATTTTTATGTTTCATCTAGCAGGTAAAAACGCGGAGGAGCTCTTGGCTAAATAATAACAGCCGCTCGGGTCGATCTTTAGGTTAAGCCGTGCTTGCCTAGGTTGGTCTGTGGATGGGTGACCACCCTTTACATACTGAGTTTTCCCCGTGTCTCGGAAAACAAGTAAAGCCATAGGTCCCGGCTGTCATTTGTAGAACTTTGACAGTCGTTACAGATAGTCGGTGGCCAAAAAGTCTGACAACCAGTCTTACCAAAGGGTATCAGTACTACGTAAGTGGGTTGTGGAGGTCAGATAGGCAGTCGCTCCACATTAAAGGTTACACATTTTTTTATTTCATTAAACATTTTATTTATAAGAGTCTGTTTAAGTTAGTTATTGTACTCCCCTCATTTTTTTTCATATTTTTTGTTTTAGCTGTATTTATATCATACCTACCTACATTAATAGATAACTAGGTTAAGGCGCTGTGAACACTAAAATTGCGCACACTGTCTATTTGTATGGGAGTAAATGAGACGTCACTATTACTGGGCGGCCAGGTTTTAGAAGAAAATAATGAATAAATATTGAAATAACAAAAGTGATAAATAAAAAGAATAAATAAAAACAACAGTTCCCTTTATTATTGTATATTACATCACTGTTATTAATATTATCAAGATTTGTTTATAAATAATACAGTTACAATTGCTACAATTTCAATGGTTATTTTATGGTTTTTTTTTTATCGCGAAAATTTACCGAAAACGTGTTTTGAACACAATGGTCCACCCATAAATATGATCAAGATTAACATATATTTTTTAGCTGCTCTAAAATGTATACATTTGGCTAAAAAACTGTTTTGTGAAGCATATTTTGACTATGTACAGCGCCTTAACACCTAGTATCAAATTGTTATATGTGCGGGCCGCCTTTATCAAATTTTTTCACTATTTGGCCCTTGTCTGCCAAAAGGTTGCCGACCGCTGGGCTACACAAATGATGATCTAGCAAGTAAAAGCACAGTTCACATAATCTCTATTCTAAACTGTCCCTGATCCTTCCAGGTTCCAGTTCAATGGCCTCCATCTGTGGAGGTTCCCTCGCACTGCTGGACGCGGGCGTGTCGCTGTCGGCTCCGGCTGCTGGAGTGGCCATCGGGCTGGTCTCCAAGCCAGACGAGAGCGGACAGATAGCTGACTACAGGATACTCACTGATTTGTTAGTGAGTCTTGCATTTTTACCTCTATGCACTGCTGCCCTCTTAATTGAAAACTGTTGATTTTACTGTGTTTTCAGTTAAGAGGGTGTGATGTTTGGTAGAAATACAGTGAAAAGCCCAAAAAAGTCTGACAACCAGTCTTACAAAGGGGTATCGTATTACTCATTCATTACTAACTGGGTTGTGGAGGTCAGATAGGCAGTCGCTTCATGTAAAATACTGGTATTCAGCAGCGTACGGTTAGACTGGAAGCCGACACTTACATACACACATCAAAAAAAGTTTGTGATCACTAGCATAGCTGATATAATTATTTAAATTGAACTTTATCAAGAAGAAAACTTTGTTGTGTGTTTTCTTTAAATAGAAATACCCTGTTTGAAATTAAAAAATAAAACTATTTTTTATCTACACTTCTACACTAATATAAAGAGGAAAGATTGGTATTTTTGTGTGTATGTTTGTAATGAATAAACTCAAAAACTACTGCGCCGATTTCAAAAATTCTTTCACCATTAGAAAGCTACATTCACTCTGAGTAACATAGGCTTTATTTTATTCCCGTACCACCACGGAAACTGGAGTTACGCGGGTGAAGCCGCGTGACGTTCGCTAGTTTTTTTTTTATAAAAACGTAACAAAAAGATTTCGAATTTTCAAAGTGATCACAAACTTTTTTTGATGTGTGTAGATAGGAAAAGGCGAGGCAGATGATGTACTATCAAGGACACTCCCGCCTGACCACCACTAAGCTTATTTTTGCTTGCACTCGCAACATAGAAACGCTCTCTAGCCCCGCCCCGTTGACTTTGTATAGAAATAATGAATGAAAAGATACTGAATCGGCCGAGCGCACGGATGATGCACGCCAAACAAGAGTTATTGTTATTTTGCGCGGCAAAGTTGAGGCTTTCCTAATAGGCCCAAACTTTAAGGAGGCGTGGCTCGGCGCCTCCGCATGTTTTAAGCGAAAAAAAATTAAAATGGTCAGGCGGAAAAGACCCCGACTGTACATAACATCAGGCTGCAAACGCAGCAACGTGCTTTTCTCTTTAGTATTTAAAACCATGTTTAATATAACTTTAAGTTAGTTGACAAATTTCATCTTTACGCGAACACCGCGGATTAGCATCCAACCCACTTTTACTTTGTTGTGATCGGTACTCTACTAAACTTTTAGTGTTACCAAATCTGTGTTTACGTCAACTCACCTAACTCCAAGTACTTACTTACTTGCCACTTCTTACTTAAACTGCAATGGTAAGGTGCCTACTACTACTACTACGGGATCTTACTGCCCCCATAACTGAAAACACATAACGAAAATTTTCAGTTCCAAGGGCAGAGTGAATCCGGGGTTGCGGGACTGTTCGAAAGAGATACCGTGGCCCCGGAACACAAAGGGCGATGAAGGAACATGGATGAATTTTAGTCAGTAAAAGTCTGACACTCTCTCCTGCTCCGCCCAGAGCGGGAGGAGTCATTTGATGATTTCCCATCCGAAAAAAAAGGGCAGAGAGAATGAATTTGTATTAAGACAGTGAAAGGCATTGTATGTTATGCTGAAAAAAACACGTGAGGTTGAATGCTTCATGTGATCAGCCAAAACAGGGTAGATGACACCATAAAACAATTAATTCCAAGACACCAATCTCTTAAAAAAACATTTTATTTTGGGCCTAAAAACCCGGTTTATTTCCAATTAATTTCCAAATTCGATTCTTAGTTGCTTTGAAATTAATAAATAGTTAAGTCATTGAGTTGAATAAATAGTGACGTCACAGTTAGCTATTGACATACAAAATCTATGAGAGTACCGCGTTTTTACAGCTTTTAAAAAGTATCTCAATTGATTGGTGTGTCATCTACCCCATTACTGTAATTTTAAGTTCATTTGCCGGGATAATGTCCCGTTTTGTGGGTTTTTTCCCGTTATTGCAATAATTATTGGAATCGGATCAGTAATACCGAAGAATACCCCCTATATCCAAATTTACAAACATACAAGCTTTACCTCTTCATACCTTTACATACATATATATTGTTCAGGAGTTACAGTGGTTTGGGAACAGTGTGGCGGGCCCTTTACCTCTTCATAATTCCCACTGCTGGGACACAGGTCTCCTCTCTATGAGAGAGAGTGGGCTGTAATCCACCACGCAGGCCTAGTGCGAGGTTAAATAAAGGGTGTAAATCACCTCTTAACGAAGCCGAAAGGCACTTTGTCTCCCCGTCATTGCGATCATTTTTTTGTTCTACACCATACCTGGGAACCTTCTAGTTACGGAGATATTGGGGGTCAAAGTTCCAACTTTTTGACAAGTTTTTTTTTTAATACAAGTTTTAAATGTAATATTTTTACTTTAAACACCTCCACGACCCCCGTATTATTCAATCCATCCATCAGCACAATGTGTTGAGTGCGTTACATTGAGTTCTACCACAAAACATGATTTTTCACTTCGTTTCCCAGCAATAATTTTTGCGTAAAGTTACTTAGTTTGATGTACAGAATGCTTGGTTGACGACTTCGTGATGAAGTCTTTTACACCCTTTAGAATAAGTTGTTCATTCACCCCTTTAATATTCAACTCTATCCTCTATCAGGGTATAGAAGACTACATGGGCGACATGGACTTCAAGGTCGCCGGCACAAAGAAAGGCATCACAGCTCTCCAGGCGGATATCAAGCTGTCTGGACTTCCTCTCAAGATCGTGATGGAGTCGATACAGAAGGCGTGTGACGCTAAGAGCAAGATCATTGATATTATGAACCTGTGTATTGATAAGCCTAGGTTTGTACCTTGTTTGTTAAAACGAATGCTTTTTATAGGCGAAACAAAAAAAAAACATGAAAAATTCGTGGCGATCGTACCCGGCCCGTACATTACCGACCTGTTGAAGCAGCATAAGATCTACATATTTGCCACGATTTACAACAGGCCAGCTGGTCTCGGGGCACAGAGCGCTGGGTTACAATCTTAGACTTCGAGTTCGATACCAGCATAAGGATTTTCATTTTGTGAATCGAGTAATTTTGTTTTTATTTCATGTGTTTGTTTTTATATTGATGTTTTTTTTAAGCATATTACTTGCACGAAATAATTTAAATGTTTCACATCTGCCAGGCGTCCCGCGACGGCTTATTTTTTATTTATTTTATTGCCCACATTGTGTCCCACTGCTGGTCAAAGGCCTCCTCTTTCTCTCTCCAAACGTCTCTGTTCTGTTGAATTTCTGGCCACGTTTGCCCCGCGAACATGATGAGATGGTCACACCACCTTCGCCCCGATCTCTTCGGCGATGTCCACCGTCATACCTCCAGTATCCACTAATACTAGTGCAGACATTTTTTTCTTGTCTTGTTAGATCGGTATGAAACTCACACAGAAAAGAGGAGCTTGGTACATAGGAAACAGGCCTGGTATACTTAGTGGATGGAACGAGGCTGCACATATATTATCCGATTTGACAGGAATCTAATCCCAGCATAGTTGAGAAAAGGTTAGGTTAGATGCATCGTCTCGCTCGTTCAATGAGGGATTTTCTTTTTACCTCTTCCCTAGTCGCTGGATAGATGGCGCTGAAATTGGTAAGTTACTGCAAGGAACGAAACGTAAAAAACTGATTTCAAAGCGCGAGAAAACTAGGTTATATTCGGAAGCTTTAGCAAACGAAAGTGTCAGTCAACGAGCAGATTATGTGACGTAACGCAATGTTTTTTTTTCAAGCGATTTGGCTTAAGCACCAAGTATCATAGTCAGTTCAACGCCATCTACAGAGTTCTTGGAAAATATTTTTTTTTAAAACCTCGAAAAGAAAACCTCTCATTGAAAAGAGCGATTATGTTTTATCATCCTGAATGATATAAATATCTCTAAGTATTTAGTCACTGTTCTGCTTTATGTGATCCCTCTTTTTTTTTTTGAAAGACAATGAAGTCGGGTAATGCGGAAGACACTAATAAAAGACCGTCCAAGTGCGAGTCGGACTTGCGCATGAAGGGTTCCGTACCATCATAGTACGGGAGCCCCTTTTAATTTTATTATTTGTGGTTAAAGCGGCAACAGAAATACATCATCTGTGAAAATTTCAACTGTCTAGCAACCATGGTTCATGAGATACAGTCTAGTGACAGACAGACGGACAGTGGAGTCTTAGTAATAGGGTCCCGTTTTTACCCTTTGGGTACGGAACCCTAAAAAACCAGAAGTCACGCTTGTGGCCAAAAACTAAGAGATGTTATAAATATAATAACCGTCATATTCCAGACAAGGTCACAAGGACAACAGGCCAGTGATCGAGGAGTTGGAGGTGGAAGTGCACAAGAGAGCCAAACTCCTCGGCATGGGCGGCGCTAACCTGAAGAAGTTGTACGTTGAGAATGGAGTACAGGTAAATATTGATAAGAAAATACGAGTACAGTATAAACTCTATATAACGAGACTGAAGGGACTGCTCATTTTATGACGTTATTGAGAGTTGTCTTCAAATGGAGAGAAGAAAAATCTGTATTAAACAAAACTTTTTCGTCAATACACAATGATCCATGTTTACAGTTTGAAAGTTTGTGGTGGAGTATTCACAGCGCGGTAGGCGGTATCGGGGCTATGCCCCCTGACCGCGGAGGCCATACCTCGGTCCATAAAAACGGACCCGTCCTTAGGTTGGACTACTGTTCAATGGTCTATTGGACGCATGTAAACATGCGCCCATGTGTGTGGCTGCGATGCTGTGGACTGTAGCGCTGTTGCCCAGCGCTGCTTTCTTCACAGTGCCCCGGCGGAGCACCCCGGTTACCCGAGGGAAGCCCAGCGGGAGACAACAGAGGCACCGACTTACAGCGCACCAGCGGTATTGTATGTGTAACACCGCCCATGTGTGCGCTTACCGCGGTCTCGAGAGCCGCGTCCACGCGTGTGTCTACGTGAGTGTAGACAATGCATGTGTGGTTATAGCTGCGCGCCCTGCCTATATTAACTTAGAACAAGTCGCGCAGCTGGGCGTGAGTGATGTGTGTGGAGTCATATTGTGCAGGTAAGCTGCGTGTAACGAGGAACAGCTTACCTGGGTGAAAGTTTGTGAGCAACTAAGAATATTATAACGTATAGATAATCCATGACTCCTACTAGCAAGCAATTCCAATTTGTAACAAAAGAACGGATTTCTTTGAAAGTTCGGTATGTATGATGCTGGCAGTCGAGTTTATTAAGGGCTAGGATAATAATAAAGCAACAAAAGAACGTACAACGTGTTTCATTGTTGTGGTTATTGAGAGTGGGTGTAACGCTATATAGTGTATCATTGTATGGAAGACAAGCTAAACCAACCAAAGCTGTGTGATTCCGACGCTTTAGAGAGTTTGTCGTTAAATCGAGTGACGTGGCATGGAGTTTATACTGTTTACTGATTTCAACGTTTCATGTCCTGAAACATTTAATTATTATTGTATTGATGATTATAATTCTTTTCACTTCTCATGCTCTGAAAGTGCTTGTTTGTGCAGGATAAAGGCTGCAAAATCGAATTTTGTGCACAAGGGCATTAACGTATCTACTCATAAATGTATCTATATTAAGGCAAAGAAAATGAGCCATACAGCCAAACGCAATAAGAAGTTCATAGATAGAATTTGTTATTTTATAATATTTACTTTAATTTATTTGCCTTATGTGTTTTTAAGACATAAAAGATATCAAAATTTAAATTCAAGTACCTACGGTAGGTTATTTAATTAATTTAAGAAACTTATTATTACAAAATTAATTTAATAGTAGGCTGTATAGGTCTGCAGCCCAAGCCTAATATCAATGTCGTAAGATTTCAAAAAAATAAAGCGGCGGGGAAACAGCTCTTGTTTTTTCGTGCGTTTATTAATTTCTTCAATTTATACTACTGTTTTATTTCCTCGCAATCGCAATCGAAGTGAAAAGCAGAGTTTATAACTCGTCCACAAAACCATTTTTAACCTCGACATTGCTATCAGCCCTCGCCTTGGGCTCAGGCTGCTAAAAGTCTCGGATAAAAATGGTGCGTTTTGTGCACTTGTTGTAAAATCTACTATTAACTACATACGTCTTACAGCCGCGAATAATATTTTTATCAACGTACACCCTAGCACTTGCCTACAAATTGCAAAAAAACGTAAAAAAAAAATTAATTTCGCAGGCTGGTTAGAGCATTAACCTTAATGGTAATCTGTGAACAGCCTACATTATTTATGTTCTCATGTTGTAATATCCCATAATGTAGCTGTTTGTTGTTCCCAAAAATAAAACAGTATGACACAGGATAACTTACCAGATTAATTTCCCAGGTGACCCCCATAGACGATGTAAAGTACAGCGTGTTCGCTCCGTCGCAAGCGGCCATGGACGAGGCGCGCGCCAGGATCGACTCCTGGCTCTCAGCCGACAAGAGACACGAGCTGGAGTTCGGAGCTATATACAAGGCGAGGGTCGTGGAGGTCAAGGATATGGGGGTACTGGTGACCCTGTTCTCCGGCATGGCGCCCGCGTTGGTGCATAATACGCAGCTGGATCATAGAAAGGTAGGGACATTATTGATTTTTATGGTTCCGTATCTGATGGGTAAGCAACGGGAACCTATTACTAAGTCTCCGCTGTCCGTCCGTCTGTCCGTCGACTGTATCTCATGATCCGTAATAGATAGACGGTTGAAATCAGGACCGTCTTTACCTAGTGTGCAGGGTGTGTGTTGCACACGGGCGCAGCGGTGGTCGCATATTGGAGAAGGAAATAGTCGAACCCCAAATTATGCCTTTTTACTTAGGTTATTAAGTCGAATCTACAGTTGTCCTTAGCGCACCATTGTCGAGGTAGCGATAGTTTCTTCAAATACCTAAATTTAATTTTCAATTTAATTTTTATATGTATAATAAGTATGTATTTACAAACAAAAAGTATCTATGTAGTATATCAACTATCTGGTGTCCACGACACAAGCCTCGTTGCTTAGTGTGGCACTAGATGGTGCTGTCTGTAAAGTCCAGCAATATTTATTTATTTATATCATAAACATTTATGTATAGGATAGAAAAGGTACCTAATATATACCTTCACAAAAATGTTTTTTTCCTGTTGAGAATTTTAATTATAACTTCTAAAATATGTTTGCGTTAGGCATATGGTACCTATGTACCAAAACTTGATAGGCATGATGACAGTATCAAAAATTGCAAATGTCAGTTAGAGTATTGGAAATTAATGGACACGTATTTTTTGTTTTTGTAAATCAATGAATATTGACAAAGATAAAACTCGGGAGTGGGGGCTCGTGACGTCAGAACTAATAATTATACCAAGGCGTGACGTATTGAGAATTTAAAAAACGTCATATCTTCGTCAATTTTGGTTTACGTAACAAAAGAAAAAACACGGGTCAAATAATTTTTGATAATCTAACTGACGGACTAATTAGGTTTTTTTTTTGTCGTCTACCCTATTATAGGTCTTTAATGCCTGCCAGGCTACTTAACTTAAATTAAAGTAGATATAGTATAAGTCCCGGTAGAAATAGAATGTAATATTTAGCTCTAAGTGATGATGGATCGAGAGGGAGAGGAAGACGAAAGAAAAGAAGAATGGATTGTGTGAGGAATAATATGAAGAGAAGTAAATGATAGCGTAATATAATAAATAATTGCCGGTAAACCAGAATAAACACATCCACTAAGGACGCGTTCTCGTAAGTAGGTACCCAGTCAGTTCTGTTACAGTTCGGCCGCTGAGAGAATGCGTTCCTGACAGGTCGCGAGTTTTAGTATTATTGGTGATGGTAGATAACTTATTGCTTATATAACTGATATATTATTACCTACCCTTTTAACAAATTATATTATTAAAAAAACGATATCATTAAATCAATTATCATTAAATGTTATAATTTCGCGCTAAATTTTTGTACCAACTGACAGACGTCAGGAACGCATTCTCTCAGCGGCCAAACTATTATCATTCTGTATTTAACAATAGTAACTTTCAGTTGACTACACATCACCTTTTTATTAATTAGAATATACTTAAATACTTATCCTAACAAAACCATCCTAAAAAAAACCGGCCAAGTGCGAGTCGGACTCGCGCACGAAGGGTTCCGTACCAATTATTATAAAAAAACACGTTTGTTGTATGGGAGCCCCCCTTAAATATTAATGTTATTCTGTTTTTAGTATTTGTTGTTATAGCGGCAACAGAAATACATCATCTGTGAAAATTTCAACTGTCTAGCTGTCACGGTTCATGAGATACAGCCCGGTGACAGACAGACGGACAGACAGCGAAGTCTTAGTAATAGGGTTCCGTTTTTACCCTTTGGGTACGGAACCCTAAAAAGTAGGTAGTATGTTTTTTTGCTTGGATATCTTTGGTTTAGACGTACTGAACGCTGTGTTAAAATTTGTCCATCTATTTTAATGGGACCTTATGTATTGCCAGTATTTTATTGATCTCATTAGACAATCTTAAACTAGCGACCTCATATTGACGGCTTGCAATAGTACCTACATTGTAATACAAGGGGCTTAAATGACTCATTATATACGAGATAGTAAATAGGAACTGAGTTAAAATGGAATTTTACCGCCGTGTAAACCCAGTGCAGCACCCAGTGCTGTCAATAAAAAAATCTCGATTCCCCGACTGAGTCTTGCCAATTCCCCAAAATTCCCCGCTTCTTGTTGATTAATTTGCCACTTATGATATTTTTACCACAAAATGGTATTTTTGGAATAAAAATACTGTTTTATACAAAATTTGTTTAATAAACTACTAAAACTTTAATAAAATACCTACTATACTTTTATAACAAAATTAGGTAACTCTAACATCTGTAGACTTCATACATACTATTCAAAACAAAATGCAATGCTGGGCAAAAAAAAAGTTTTTATTTAAATCTTTATTGGCCCTTATTTTATTTGGACTATTATTTTAAAATAATAGAAAATTGAGTTCAAATGACAGTTTTTTAGACATAAATTACTTTTAGCCCACGGAAAAAAGTGGCCTGGATTCCCCGAAATTACCCGATTTTTGTCATTCCCCGCGCTCTCCCCGCGCTAACCCTCAATTCCCCGCAAATCTTACCCTTTGGAGTTTGTCTATGTCACATGAAGAAAATTAAAAACTAATTACTTTCACTCCCTAGAGACAAAAAGGGTCACTTTAGTCCCGCTTCGTAGGGCTATATTGGCGCACTTTTAGAGCATGAGAAGTGAAAAAGCTGCAGCTATCGCCGAGACATACAACTGCACCGGAGCGCTTTTTATTGTTATTTCATTTAGAGGTAACCGGAAGTGTCTTCGGAGAATGGTTTTTTGTATGAATTGCTGTGTCACGGTCAGTACGCAGCATTCAGCATATAGTTTTGTGGTTGGATACAATCGAGGCGTATGATGAATCATCTTCAGGACTGCTCGCTGCGATCTTTCCAGCTTAATAAATAGGGTTTTATAGGTACCACCCCATATAGATATGCAGTAGGTTAGTACAGCTTGGCAGAGGGCAGTATACCATGTTACCACGTAGATGTATGAGTGTGAGCATGTGTGTGTGTGTGTGGTGTGTGTGGGTACGTGTGTGTGTGTGTGTGTGGGTACGTGTGTGTGTGTGTGTGTGTGGTGTGTGTGGGTACGTGTGTGTGTGTGTGTGATGTTTACCATGTAGATTGCAGATTTATCTGCAGTATCTTCTCCATAGAGATCTACGCTAGGGAATGGGCAACTACAGTACAATACGGCCGACGTATCTTGGCGAGTCTGAACATAGGCTCTGCGAACTTTAGCGCATGTACAATACGGCCGACGTATCTTGGCGAGTCTGAACACAGGCTCTGCGAACTTTAGCGTATGTACACTCGTGAAGAAAACTGTTATTGTCTTTATTTTTTATAAACCAATGTACGAATAAAATTACCATAATATGCTTTGGTTGGCATATTTGGCGAATAATATAAGTGCCAACTGACACTTGCAAATACCGCAAATAGAACAAACTCAACACTAAACAAAAAAACTAAACAATAATAATAACTAATAATGAATAATTCACAACAATAACAACGAAAACTTTTATAACCGACTGTACTCAAGACAGAGATAGCGACACGAAAACGACACCAATGCTAACGTGTGACTGAGATATATTACCGTGCACCGAGCATTGCCGAATAAGCACGAAGCTTCACGAAGAAATCAAATAGGGATGTCCAATACGCGTTCCTGAGGGTGTTGTTTAATCGATTTTTATTCAAATCGATTAAAATTAAGTAAAAAAATATATTTATTTTTAATTTTTCAAGGAGGTTTTAAATTTTCTCAAATAGTCGTTACTCAAGTAGTCGTTAATAGTTATCTGATATTTTATGTAAATCATGTCTTTCAACCGAGAAAATAAAATTGTATAGGTTTTTTTTATTTCAATTAAAATCCCGTTTATTCACAAACAAAATACACTATATTTGTAAATCTATTTCGTTTAATATCCTAAATAAACAAAAATCAATTAATTCTAAATAAAACTAATCGATTACGATATTAGATTGATTAAAGGGTCGACTGTGTTTATTTATGGTCAATCTCTAGCCTAGACCACCGCCCCCGCACGTCGCCTCATGCCACCATTTGGTTCTTCAAAACAGTGATTGCGCAACCTTCTGCGCGAAGTTCGGACTCGCCAAGATACGTCGGCCGTATTGTACACTCGTGAAGAAAACTGTATTGTCATTATTTTTTATAAACCAATGTACGAATAAAATTACCATAATATGCTTTGGTTGGCATATTTGGCGAATAATATAAGTGCCAACTGACACTTGCAAATAACGCAAATAGAACAAACAACACTAAACAAAAAAAAAACTAAACAATAATTATTATTCCATTTATTCATCTATATACATATTTTTAACATTTTTAAATATTTCTTAATAAAACAACATAAAAAAACATTTAAAAATATAAAAAACAGTAGCCCACCAGCGCTGGGAACAGGGTCCGAGCTGCCGGTGGTCAGGGCTCTTGAGAGAGGAACCTCCTAACGATACGTACCGTGTCCAGAAGTACTGCTTTCTGAATCAAGCCCCTGATCCAGCTGCCAAGCGAGAGCCTCCTAAGATGTTGGTCGAGGCTCTTGGCTATTAAGCCATTGGCCGACACGACTATCGGCACAATGACTGCTGTACCCCCGTCCCACATGTCGACAACCTCGCGAGCCAGATCTAGATATTTGAATTGTTTATCTTTCTCTGCTTTCACGAGGTTCACGTCATGCGGGATCGTTAAATATCAACAATCATTGTGCGACGCTCCTATCGATCTATCACCACAATGTCAATAACAATAATTATTATTATCGTTTATTTCAGGCATTTTCAGGCCCATATAACTCAGTTTACATAATTATTACATAGATTACATTAAAATTTTATTCACATTGCATTATTAAAATCATAAAGTTAAAATCCACACATAAATCAATTCATCATTAAAATCTAAAATAAAATAAAAAAAAATCGGAATACTTAATAACAATTCACAACAATAACAACGAAAACTTTTATAACCGACTGTACTCAAGACAGAGATAGCGATACGAAAACGACACCAATGCTAACGTGTGACTGAGACATATTACCGTGTACCGAGCATTGCCGAATAAGCACGAAGCAATCAAATAGGGATGTCCAATACGCGTTCCTGAGGGTGTTGTTATATCGATTTTTATTCAAATCGATTAAAATTAAGTCAAAAAATATATTTATTTTTAATTTTTTAAGGAGGTTTTAAATTGTCTCAAATAGTCGTTACTCAAGTAGTCGCTAATAGATAACTGATATTTTATGTAAATCATGTCTTTCAACCGAAAAAATAAAATTTTATGAGTATTTTTAAATTTAAATCGAAATCCCGTTTATTCACAAACAAAATACACTATATTTGCTAATCTATTTCGTTTAATATCCTTATTAAACAAAAATCAATTAATTCTAAATAAAACTAATCGATTACGATATTAGATTGAATAAAGGGTCGATTGTGTTTATGTATCAATCTCTAGCCTAGACCACCGCCCCCCGCACGTCGCCTCATGCCACCATTTGGTTCCTCAAAACAGTGATTGCGCAACCTTCTGCGCGAAGTTCGGACTCGCCAAGATACGTCGGCCGTATTGTACTTTCACAGTTTTTACGTCTTGTGACTGGGACTGTAGCTACATTTAATTTTCATCTTTGTTTCGACAATTCAAAAGTGCCTGTAACTGGCTTACTTGAAATAAATGCTTTAATTTTGATTAGATCTGAGCTTCTCAAAAATATACATAAGCCTTCGAATACGGTTAGTGAGAGCAACCACCTGTGGACTCCAAAGAAGTCGCTCGTCTAACACTATTCCAAGGTGTTTGATGCTGCTGGTCACTCGCGTTAAGGACAAATAGTCGCAGCACGTAGGCTCGACACATGTATGAAGTTTCAATAAGTTAGTAGACTTGGGTGGAACTGGAGAATTTGGTAAATGAAAACGAATGAATTTAAATTTTTCGTATTTTTTAAATGTTTAGCGGTTAGCCATCTTTTCTTAATTGTACGCAGTTCATTTTCGGTATGTACGAGTATAGGACTTTAATTAAAGGACAAAACTGAATTAGTATGAAGCTTGGTACTTTATTCAAATTGAACGCAACCACAGGTTTTACTGTATTAATCGGAATAGCATAAAATATAGTTTAACTTAACTAAATCTTAATCACGTAATTATCCTGCAAAATAAAGATATTCATTTTTGAAGGTTTTTTATTTTTATTTCACAATGCAACACAGGTAGATTTTGGTAACACCGTGTTTTACGTTCCTATACATATCGCAGCGCTAACGATTAATTATGAGGATGGTCGTACTGAAACGCATTTTTGGTAATCAAAGTCGAATGGTTACGAGAATATAATTTGTAATAGAAATGAAAAACAAGGTGTACCTACCGACATGTTTGTGCTTTGAGCAAATATACTTAAGAATGCATTCAACGTAATTCGGAACTCGCTGTGTTGAATGACATTTGAAAAAAGCTAGATGTCAATGTCAGGATAGATAAGTCCGTCAGACAGTTGAGACAGTTAGTGATTTGACTGCGTGCGTTTTGTTCAGTGTGTTATTCGGTTCAAAAATAGAGCGCATCATCTATATGAGAGAGATAAGAATACCACCAGTACATATTTGTAATAATAAATTATAATTGGGCCCAAACTCAGCACAGCGCCATCTATTGACATTATTAAAACTTCTCATCATCTACACTAACTAATAGATCTTTGAACATTATTTTCTCGAAAATGCAGGCAATTTCCAGCTTAAAACTTGAGATTATGCAGTCTATTGTGCAGTATTATCTGTGATAATTTTATTTACAGTGGTTAGATTATCTCAGAATAAAGTACCAAAAAAACCATGTCCTTTAACATTGTGTAACAGTTTGATTTTGCAATTACATAAAGGGTGTAAAACACCTCTTAACGAAGCCGAAAGGCACTTGTTCTCCCCGTCATTGCGATCATTTTTTTGTTCTACACCATACCTGGTGGGAATCTTCTAGTTACGGAGATATTGGCGGTCAAAGTTCCAACTTTTTGAAAAGTTTTTTTTTTATTCTTTTTTTTATGTAGGAATTTTACTTTAAACATCTCTACGACCCCCGTATTATTCATTTAATCAATCATCACAATGTTTTGAGTACGTTACATTTAATTTTACCACAAAACATGACTTTTCACCCCAAAATAAAAAGTTGTTTCTCAGCAATAATTTTTGCGTAAAGTTACTTAGTTTGATGTACAAAATGCTTGGTTGACGGCTTCGTGATGAGGTTTTTTACACCCTGTTTAAAATAGACTTATTATTCACAATTTATCCCTAAGCCAATAAATAAATAATGAAAAGGAAATGAAGTATTGTCGTCTTAAGTGGCGACAAACATTGTGCAACACTTCGCTGTAATGAGCTTCGCGCGTACTCTTGTAAAAGTCCACAATCCACAGATTTTCGCGTAGTTGTATCTCTAACAGTTCTCAGTTCAGTTCTGATCATGTAGCATATAGTCATACCCGGCGTCACTTGTGTAGAGGGGCCCTTCACATTCAAAGCGTCCTCCACAGTGCTAGTCGTCACCGTCGATACTGAAGAGTTTCCAGTAGGCTAATTCACGTAACTTAAGAAGTGCTGTTGCAGTGCAGTTGCAGTTAAGTTTTGATCAAAACCACGCGTTTCGTATTCTCTACCGCTGTCACGAAACACGCTCGCGTCAAGTTCGCGTCACGCGAGCGCAATAACGGCATTCTACTGTTGCGCGTCTTTGGTGCGTGCTTCGGAACGCAACATGATCGGTATTCTACTATGTAAGAAAAAGCACTAAAATCTGTACTGGGGTATTATTTTAATATTTTAATAACGTCATATTTATTGAAATGTAATCGATTCTATTCGATTATATAGTGAGTAATATTTTTTCTCTCATATATGGCCACACCATAAGTAAGTTTGGTAGAGTTTGGTTGTCGTACAGTTGACGTGCAGTTCAAATATTACAAGAATACCGTTTATCACTCGAACTTGAACTTAACTGCAACTGCACTACAACTTCATCGGCGCGTCTTAAAATTACGTGAATTAGCCCTCACATCCGTCCACAGTCTTCGTCACTGTCACCTGCGTCGTCTCCCAAATAAAGCTCGACATCAGGTTGCAGTCGATGCGCGTCTCCTCGTCGCCGGTTCTTTTGCTTATATGTAGCTTGCATATCTCTCCCGGAGAGCTAGTGTACTGTCTATCAGAGCTATAATGATGAGATTGACTGTTGCCGCCCAAGTTGTACAGCGCTAGTCCTGTCAGCAAGTTATCGAATTTGCTGCCAGATTGTCGGTACTGGAACACGTAGACGGGAGGGAGTCCTTGATACGCAGGGTGGGAGATGGACCCGTAGCTTATCTGCTGACTGCGGACCAATGTTAAGGATTGTATTTCCAGGGTTTAAGGCTGGTAGAATTGAGAGAAGGTTTTTGGAATAAAAAACGTGACTTGTTCATGGAGACAATCGAGGTGCTATATTTCTTGAACTGACTGACAGTTGATGTGACATAAAAATGACATTGACACAACATGACAGATTATTAAGTGTTGCAAGACAACAAATATAATTAACAAAATGTTGGGGATGCCAACACGGTGGGTTGTAGAGGTAATGGACCTCTGTTTTCGGGCTGTAGCTATTATGGACCACGTTGGGTTGTTCGTCCCGTTCGGTCGCAAATTTTTGTTACCAGACCACCCATTCGAGGCAGGGTATGCGTGTGCGCCGCCTGAACTATATCCTGAATGACCGTTAGACGCGGGATAGTGATGCCAGCCCTGGAATGAAATGCGTCCGAATCTAGCGTATGCTGCTGTTGTTACAAGAAACATTATTACTGTCAATTTCAACCACGTTAATACCGGCGCCATATTCTATGCTCGAGGTGTTAAATATAATTAAATAACGAAACTCACGACTGCAACGACACAAGCCTATCACTAAATGAAATTACATCAAAATTAAAGTCTGTAATATCCTGTTCATTTTCCTGTTACCTGTTAAAAAAAACTCAGCTTATACGTAATGAATTGGTGTCAATTTGAACTTATGCCCAATTATAATCCGATAAAATGTTTAAAAAACACTCCAGACTGGTACCTACAGAAAGGTCTTCCGGTGAACTTATAAACATAAATAAATAATATCGCTGTACATTACACAATGCGCCATCTAGTGCCACACTAAGCAATGAGGCTTGTGTCGTGGACTCCAGATAGATGATATACTACATAGATACTTTTTGTTTGTAAATACAGACTTATTATACGTATACATATAAGCATCCATGACTCGGAAACAAATGTCCATGCTCATCACAAAAATCGGATCCCTAAGAACGTAAGACAGCTTCTACTACCGCTGCGTCATTCAGGTCGTCATAGGGTTTATGACATTGCGTTCGACACTACTATCATCCGAGTCACTTTTTCTTTAGGTATCTATCAAGTTTACACAGTCCTTCCATCGTTTCTTTGGTCTTTGATCATTATACATTACAAGTAATAAATAATACCGAAACGTGGTCGCTCACAATCCCTTCAGAAGGCTTAACGTCACCCAAAGGGCAATGGAGAGTATTGGAATAAAGATAAGACCAGCAGTGGGATGGTAGAGTATAATATTCATTCGTGGTACAATATTTTACACGCAAGTTACAATTGTATTAGAACATCAACAAACCGTAACTAAGCTAATTTAAAACCAGTGACAGACATGTGAATACGATTATTCTCACAGGCCAGTGCATACATAAATATGCGACCTTCAATAGAGAGGGCTATGCTCGGAGTTTTCTTGCGCGATCAAATCAGAAATGAAGACATCCGCAAGAGAACCAAGGTTACCGACGTAGCCCGAAGAATTGCCAAACTGCAGTGGCAGTGGGCAGGGCACATTGCTCGCAGAATGGATGGCCGATGGGGCCGAAAAGTTCTGGAGTGGCGACCGCGAACCGGAAGACGTTGCGTTGGAAGACCTCCCACTAGGTGGACCGATGACCTGGTGAAGGTTGCGGGAATCCGCTGGATGCGAGTCGCACGGGACCGGTCAATGTGGCGACACTTGGGGGAGGCCTGTGTCCAGCAGTGGACGTCTTTCGGCTGAAATGGTGATGAATAAATAAAAAGCAACACAAAGAAGATTCATTTGATTCTTGATACCGCCAGCTAAATGAGCGTAGACGAAGCAAATCTTCCCAAACCTTCTAAAACTTAATTTATGTTCACAGATCCAGCATCCGTCAGTTCTTGGCCTAGACGTCGGGTCTGAAATCCAAGTGAAGTACTTCGGTCGCGACCCGGTGTCGGGTCAGGTCAGACTGTCCAGAAAAGTGCTGATCTCACCACCGCCGGGCGTCGTGAAGAAACTCGACAAGAGCTAGGTTATACTGTGATAGTTAGGTTATTATTAAAAATTGTTAATTGTTTTGTTTAACTGGTGAAATTGTGAGTGAGGTATACATTTGACCTAAGTAGAATTTGCGCTTCAGTTTCAAATATTATTTGACTTTTTCTGTAGTATCTACTAGTCATTCTTACATCAAATTTTTACACTAGGAATTTCTCTTGTATCGCAAGTACTATCGAGGACACTCCCGCCTGATCACCACTAAGCTAATTTTTGCTTGCACTTACACATAGAAACGCTCTCTAGCTCCACCCCGTTGACTTTGTATAGAAATAACAAATGAAAGATACCGATCGGCCGAGCGTACTGACTACGCACAAACGAGAGTTATTGTTATTTTGCGTGCTAAAGTTGACGCTTTCCTAATAGGCCTAAACTTTAAAGGGGTGTGGCTCGGCGCCTCCGCATGATTTAAGCGAAAAAAAAATTAACTGGTCAGGCGGAAAAAAACACGACTGTACGTGTACAAAAACTTAAGTTAACTCACACACAAACAGCCAGAGCCGGAACAACTACCTGTAGGCATACTTTTATTTGTTCCGTGAGGGGATCGAACCCGCGACACGCAGCGCAGCAGCCAGTCTCTCAGCCACTGCGTAACCGCGCCAACAAATCAATCAATTTACACTAGCATCTTGATGGATTAGTTTGAGTGGAAATAAGATCAGTTAGAAACACATCCTTATGGATATCCTTGAAGTCGGAACGGTGTAAATATCATGCAATGTTATCAATTGTCATTGGACGACACTGTTTTTTTTCTGATGGTAAATCATCAAATGACTCCTCCCGCCCTGGACGGAGCAGAGAGGAGTGTCAGACTCTTACTGACTAAAACCCATTCATGTTCCTTCATCGCCCTTTGTGTTCCAGGGCCACGGTATCTCCTTCGAACACTCCCGTAACCCCTCATTGGACGACATTCATTTGAAATTGATTTAAAGGTGTGTGAAAATTAGACAACTTTATCTGTATATTAAATAATGACATAAAAAGACGGATATTATAAGTTAACGTGTATCTGTGTGCCTGTCTGTGACATCGTAACTCCCAAACTCATGGACCAATTTTAATGTAATTTTTCTAATACAAAAGCTGTCAGAGAAAAGTCATCAGACGATCAAAAATTCTTTCCTAAGTTGCTTAGGTGAATAGAAGCAATGAAATATTATGCATGAATGGAAAGTTACACTTCTTATTATGTTTGGATTGATATTAAAAGGAAACCCTTTTCAAATATCAAGTTTCTTGTTGACGTTAAATTTTGTTATTTTTGTAGTAGTGAATAAATATTACATTAATGATGAATAAAGAATAAAACATGAATGTTTAATGTACCAAGCTTGGCCTTTATAACTATATACAGGGTGGGACTGACGTAAAAACGATTACCTACCAGTCCTACCACTATTCAGTATCTACATCATTCTGATGAAATCTCATAGAAATTTTTAGTCATCATCTTCCAGCCCTTATCCCATGTTACTTGTGGTCGGCGCAACACGTTTTCTTCTTCCATTCTCCTCTGTCAACCGTCACACAATCATTTACACCTTTTTCCCCTCATATCATTCCTCACACAATCTATCCATCTTTTCCTTGGCCTTCCTCTCGCTCTCCATCCATCCACATTTATATTCATCACTCTTTTAGTCACATGCGATTCTTCCCTCCTCATCACATGCCCATACCAAGACAGTCGATTCCCTTTTAACTTTTCTGTAACTGGCGCAACTTTCAAACTCATAGAAATTTTTAGTAATTATTTTTTTTTAAAAACAGCTTTTCCATTCAAACCCGTCCGCACGGGCAGATTGTGTCCTGTAGTCAAATAACTTCTAGCTATGTTTCAAAACCAATTGTGTTATTAAAATGTAGGAGTTAATGGTGTCGATTCTGTTGTGCACAAAATAAACTTAATTTAGGCTATTGCTATCTTTTTCTCTCTAATAAAACGAGAAAGAGACGGACGTAATTTAGAGCTGTCAAATTTAGTTGGAACTTATAATTGAAATTCCATACAAATTAAGGGTGCTCGTAAAAACATGTCGACTAAAAACACGGTGAAGCGCAAGGCATAAACTAGTTTGACATCTCTAACTTAGTTCATAGCTATAGCCGTCCTTTTCTCGCACTACCTTTTAGTAAAAGATAGCAATAGCCTGAATTAAGTTTAGTTTGAGCACAACAGAATCGACACCAATGTTAATTAGTATTACTAAACTGCTATTGCATGAGCTCCTGGGTTTGATTCGCAAGTCGGGCAGTGTTAATGGGTTTTTCCATCAGGAATTTCTCAGTAGCAGCCACGGGCCCGGTTGACGGCAATAGGCTCGCCCCCTTATTACATGGGACTTAAAAACATAACTGGCAAAATAAGGGTATACTATTATTTATTATTATTATTGGGTATACCTCTACCTATTCCTTCTGGAATTACAGGCGTCATGTTATATTATGTTACGTATTATTTGTATCTTTATGTTTAGTAGAATTACTATATTGACTGCCAAAAATTGTAAATAAGTAGCAATAAATTAAATTCTAAATGATTTTCTGCTTTTCATTTCTTATTCAAATTACTATTATACGTTCTCTTGTTGTAGTCAGTGAAATGACATGTTAATCAAATTGACACCCTACGTCAATTTGTCGAATTTTAACAATGAGAGGTTTCTTTTTGAGTTATAAAAAAAAAACTTAGTTTCCAAGAACTCCATAGATGGCGTTGAACTTACTATGATAGTTGGTGCCAAAGCTAAAACGCTAGAAAAAAAAACATTCCGTCACGTCACATACTCTCGTTGACTGACACTTTCATTTGCTTAACCTTCCGAATAGAACCTAGTTTTCTCGCGCTTTGTTAAAATCCGTTTTCTTAGGTTCCATTCCTTGCAATATCATACTAACTCCTAGCGCCATCTATCCAGCTACTAGGGAAGAGTTAAAAAGAAAATCCCTCATTTCATACAGTTATTTAAATGGTTAAATTGGTAGGTACCTAGTCAAGCTGACTTTAAGAAAACGACTCAGGAAGGTTGTATAAATAAAACCCAAAACATAATTTCTTTAATTGTATATTGAAAGAAATAACCTGTACATTCTATGAAAATATTGTATCACAAAAGGACGTTTCATCGAAGGCACTACTCGACCCGAGCCGACGAGCCATCGCAATATACACCCTATCTATCTATACATAGAGACCAGCCCGCCGGCACACACTTACACACTACAACAAAATGTCAAAAAATAAAGGAATAACATTACTTCTTACACAATAAACGATTAAATACGTAAAAAATATCGATACAAAAAACGTAAACAATTATTATTAACGTGTCAAGTTTCACAATATTTAATACTTGCAGTCTTTGATTTCGTTGTGACTACCAGCATTAAATTAACATTAATTAAATTATTATATTTATTTATTACACATTTTTTCCTTCCAAACTATTTACAAATATTCGATGAAATATAAATATTGTATTTCGATTAGGAATGCTCTGCGCAGAGCGAGGATAACTATAGATACCTAACACCGTGCACATAGAATTAAGGTGGCAACAGTTCAATGTTACAGAGTTTAGAGTTGCAGTCCATATTCAATGACACAGGCAAGACGATTGAGCTTGTCAATCAAGGCGAAAGAAGAAACGACTGTATACAAAATCCTTATTATACACATGTGTAAAAAAATAATATTTATAGATTTCTAATCAGTTTCATTCCACTCCGCCTCTAAGAACAAACTATCGGACTTATTCAAATACATATTTAAACACAAACAAAACGCTAACGTGTCTAAATATTTGGCGAAAAAATATCTATCTCAAAGTCTAAACTCATCGCCTTTATTAACTATATTTACGTACAAGTGTTAGTATCAAACGTGGTTTACATTTTCTTACACTTAAATATTAATTACAACTAAATAATTTCTCGAAAAATGGGCTGCAACCCTAAATTAACAAAAAAATCGTCGATAAACTCGTTGATTTACAACTAAGTTTCTTTCAAACGATTACTAAAATCCTGTTAGTGAAAATATAAATCAAAATTAATATTCAAACACGGTAATATTTGAGATCAGTCTGACTAAACCCGATTGCCACCAAATTTTAAAGGCGTGTGCATACATAAGCCACATTTCATAGTCAAAAAAAAAACTTAATTAAAAGGTGATCGTACATTATGCAAAATACCAAGTACTATAAAATGGCAATTATTAAGACTTGACGCGTTTCAGGTACGCTTTTGTAACTTGCGTAGCGTTTCTTTCATATTACTTTTAACTGTCGGCACATTGGAGTATACTTATCAGACTTTTGATCATAGTACAGTCAAAATCGTATGTGCTTTACCTTATTTGACAATTAATTGATACTTCACTAAGGTCCAAACTGTCTCATAGACAAGAAGACTTTAGTAGTGTAGTAAAGCACTTACTAAGTAGACTTTACATGCCATGGGACATCTCTTTACTCAAGTTATAAATCATCACATTTTTCCAATACTGAAAGTTAAAGTCAAACTAACAAAACAGACGATAAACTATAAATAAATATAAACGCTAAATAATCTGTAAAGCTAATTCTCCTTTAATAATTTAAATCACAATCAAAATAGCTGCTTTATTGATCATTTATAACATCAAGACTTTGACATCACAAAATGTTGCCAGTCAAATATATTCCAATATCCCGACTTCAACTCCCAAAAACTTGTAACACCTACGTCGGCAAACTTACGATTTAGAGAGGCAACATTTAATGTTAGTTTTATCTAATTCAATGGCAAGATATCATCGAATTATTTAATATCGAATTGGACAATTCTTGCTCCATTTTGACTCGATAAAAAATCGAACGTCAAAATAAGTAGCAAAAACTGTCGATAGCCTCATTGTGCCACAAAAAATCTCTTTCATCTAGCAATAAATCGTCGTTTTTGTCATTATCGAAATGCACGTTAACAATGAACATGAGTATTTTCAATTTTCGAGGTTAGTTTTGTTAATATTTAAATATATATTCTTTTTTGTATTAACAAAAAAATCATGAACTATTCGGATGACGGTCGAAGAAACCATTTCATCAGCTGAGTAAATATAATCATTTTATAAATAACTGGGATTAGTAACTGATAAATCGAGGTCTCCATCAAATATCTGATAAACATATTATTTTTTCGGGAGTTACTAACTCTCATTGTAATCAAGGCACTGTATACGCGCGTAAGGCACTAATTTTTGATTCTTTATAAATATTTATTTTATGTCAACCCTCTTACATAGACATATAATTACCTTCGTCAAAATACACCATTTTTTTCTGATTTTAAATAAATACCTGCATACATTGCTTTTCAACTTTAACAACCCATTTCAACCCTTTGTTTAATCAATACAAAACTGATCTACAGTAAGTAAGAAGGGTTTCTTAAATATATTTTTGCGACAACCCTCATATTCTTAGTTAAAATATAGATCAGTTTTTTACAACCCCGTTTCACCCCTCATATTGATCTTTAGTAAGTAAGAGGGGTATGACTGGACTCACTGGCTCAAGCCGAAGATTTTGAGCGCGTTGAACGCGGTGGCTAGAGCCACGTCTTCAGGTTTCTGGCCCAGAAAGCCGGCGATCAGTTCCACGATAGCAGGCAGGGCGCACGGCTCGTTACGTTGAAATGTGCAGTACCGGTTTACGAAGTTCATGGATCTGGAAAGTGAAGAGTAAATTGTATTATTTTTTGTATTTTGAGTCCTTCCAGGGTATGGGACATCGGCGCGTACCTTGAAACCATGAATAGGCTTGTCAACTGAAAAAATCTAATTAGTCCATCATATTTTTTGTTTTGTTACGTAAACCAAAATTGACGAAGATACGACGCTTTTAAAATTCTCAATACGTCACGCCGTGGTATAATTTTTTGTGCGTTCTGACGTCACGAGCCCCCACTCCCTAGTTTTGATGCGTTTTATCTTTGTCAATATTCATTGATTTACAAAAACAAAAAATACGTGTCCATTATTTTCCAATACTCTAACTGACGGACTAAATAGATTTTCAATTTATTGATGGTGGAAACTAGCCTATTCAGTACGTGATTCTAGAACCCCGGCGTAAAAAATTGAGTCGGTCAGTAAAAAAAAACAGCCGTTCTGTTGTTGACTGTTCGCACATTTGAAAGATTTTTTTCTTTTCATAATCGACGAAACGCTTCTAAGCTGAGGCGTTTGAAATCATGGTGTGTATTTGGTGCCTTAGACCGCGGATGGGTGACAACCGATTACATAATTATGTGCCACATGAACGGACGGTGACAAAGTGCACAAGTGAAGTGATACTAACGTAGTTTTAAGGTCCTTTATACTAACACAGTTTGTATTTTATCACATGTATGTCTGTAAGGTATTTATCTAAGGGCCAAAAATGCCTGAAAATAAAGGTTTTATTATTATTATTATATCGAGTTTCATCCATGTCTCGGAAAACACGTTAACCCGTTGGTCACGGCTGTCATTTGCAGATCTTTGACAGGTAGTCAGTGACCCGAAAGTCTGACAACCAGGCTTACTAAGGCGCATCGTATTACCTAGTACTAACTGAGTTGTGGAGGTCAGTTAAGCAGTTGCTGCAGGTAATCAGCTGAATCCGGTTAGACTGGAAGCCCCAGCATAGATGGGAAAAGGCTAGACAGATAATGATGGTGACTTAGACGAGATTTGTTCAGGAGGCCAAACTAGTATTTATGACCTGCTTAATTTACTGAGATTCGAATTCAAGCTACTCCATTACGCTTTTTGGATTCAAACCGCCATTAAGGTTGGGTTGCGGGACTGTTCCGGGGTTGCGGGACTGTTCCGGGGTTGCGGGACTGTGGCGGGGGTGCGGGACTGTTCGAAAGAGATACCGTGGCCCCGGAACACAAAGGGCGATGAAGGAACATGGATGGGTTTTAGTCAGTAAAAGTCTGACACTCTCTCCTGCTCCGCCCAGTGCGGGAGGAGTCATTTGATAATTTCCCGTCCGAAAAAAAAAACAAAAGTACACTTCGTAGCTATCATAAAAATCTACCAACACAGCAACTCACACGTTATATCAACAATAACATAATACGGCACGTTGCCCGATAAAATTGTTATGTTATTTAAATTCTATTATCAATAGCAGAAGCTGGTTATCTAATCATTCTCAGACATGGTCCAATAAACCAGCGTCTAGCTTTATCTAGATAACGTTTAGGTCTGTTTTTATCACAGTTTTATTGCATTTTGTAGTTATTTTTTCAACTACCGTACCGTGTCATACGTTCCCGTGAGTGGGAGCGACGCCGAGAGCAAAAGTTAGAGCGACACCTTGTATATTGATACTGGTATAGATTTCAAAATTTTCCTTTAGAATTTAAAAACAGTCAACCAAAATCTCAATCATGCGTCGATTTTAATTGCATGCACGACTTAGTCACGCCAATTTCATGGTACAATATAAAACGATAAAATAGTAGCCTACTTTATTCTACACTAGCTGATGCCCGCGGCCTACGTCCGCGTAAAATTATTACTTCCATCGAATTCAGACTTTTTGCATCAAAATTGGCCAGCCGTTTCGGAGATTAGCCGGAACAAACAGGCAGACAAAAATTTCAATAAATCTTTTTGTAATTAATACCGCAAATATAACACAACATACATGCATTCAATAAAAAGCTGTTATTTTGAAGTTACAAACACAATAAAATTTTATTTATTTGTATAGATAAAGATAATCTCACCTTTCAGTCAAAGAATCCTTGACATGCAACGGCAGCTTCGAAGCCCTCATATTCGGGTACATGAAAGGCGAATCAGTTTCCACCAGCAACTTATCTAGCGGTATCAAGTTTTCAGATAAGAGCCTCCTAATTCCACCATCAGACTTATCCTTGCAGATATACCCTGTGATGCCCAAGTAGAACCCTTTCTCAATATACTTAAGGCCTTGTTCCACTGAGCCGGTAAAGGAGTGAATTACAACTGCGGGCAGGCGACTAGCAAATTCGTCTAGAATTTTTATTAAGTCGTCTTGAGCTTCTTTTTCATGTACGAATAGGGGCTTCCTTAATTCACATGCCATTTCGACCTGTAACAAATAGAAAGTTTGTGTTAATTTTTATTTAAATGTAACTTAACATCACGCTGGTAATCCCCGAAGGGTTAGGTAGAGGCGTACCTAATAGTACACCCATTAAGTCTCATGTAAAAGGGAACGAGCCTATTGCCATCAACCGGGCAAAACTCCAGACTCCGTGGCTGCTACTAAGAACTTAAGAAAAACCCAATAACACTTCGCCCGGACCTGGGAAACAGACCCAGGACCTGGAAATCAGACCCAGGACCTGGGAATCAGACCCAGGACCTGGGAATCAGACCCAGGACCTGGGAATCAGACCCAGAACCTGGGAATCAGACCCAAGACCTCGTGCCTCAGCTGTTGTGCTTGCGACCACAGCACCAACGAGGAAAATAAATGCAGTGTTAAATGATTTTTTCTTAAAAATATGTCTGTCAATGCTTAAAAATCTTCCCTATTCTTGCTTATGGAAACAATAATTATAAGATCTACATATTAGTCACAGATCTATTTTTCAAGAAGCTCGAGTGATCCGACATATTTCAATAGTGACGTTGAGGCGAAACACTAGATGAATCAGCTTCTTATCAAACCGCAGCTTCCCACAGCAAACACAGAACAGTGTCTCACGCATGAACACAAGTAAGTACCATAATATTATTATACACCAACTGACTGGATAAAACATTTAGGACATTTACAGTCTTATTGCAAACAAGAATTGTCATAAGACCCAGGTTTATTATATATACAGAAATGGAGACACGTGAAGGAAAATATCGTGTGGATACTTTAAAACTTTGCCCCACACTATTGAGGCCTTGCTAAAACAATTTTAATTTTAGGGTAAGCAGCAGTACACCATACCTGGGAACCTTCTAGTTACGGAGATATTGGGGGTCAAAGATCCAACTTTTTTTTGAATACAAGTTTTTAATGTAAGATTTTTACTGTAGACACCTCCACGACTCCCGTACTATTCAATCCATCCATCAGCACAATGTTTTGTGTGCGTTAAATTGAGTTCTACCACAAAACATGATTTTTCACCCCAAAAAAAGTCGTTTCCCAGCAATAATTTTTGCGTAAAGTTACTTAGTTTGATGTACAGAATGCTTGGTTGACGGCTTCGTGATGAGGTCTTTTACACCCTGTATAATGACTACTAAAAATAACTTTGTAACCACTAACATCTATCACCTAAAATATCAATTGATCACCTAGTAAATTGAGCACCAAATTTTAATGAGGTGGTTGATGACTAACTAATTTTGCCTAGGCCGACTTGGAGTACCCAGACACGGATGCAAGAGCTTAACAGTTCAATTTATGGTAGTCACTAACTAAAAAAATTAATTTTTAGTTCTAATTTCACAATAAGGGGATAATTTTGGTGATTATTTACAAATTTTTGCAATCAAACGTGATTTTTTTGCCGTTAAATTTTGCTAAATCTGGTGGTTCGTTAATTGTATGCCAACATTATTTATAGCCTATAGCACCCACGAGTACCTAATGAAGTTTTATGCCAGTAAATATTTTTTAGAACTGGATTATTACTTTCAGAGATTACACCTACATACAAAGTGACAAACATCATCTTTATAATATTAATATAGAAAACTGGCCCGATGCAATCACGTAAAAAGAAAAACGTATTATAATTGCAACCGTCTTGGTTTAAAAGTTTTATTACAGAGATAACGTCATATTTTATACGTTTACGCTTGTCTACATCACAAAAAGTTGAATCAGATAAATATTATTTATCGGCAATATAATGCATACTACATTAAGCGCACATAAAACAAGAAAGTGAGGCTGTCAGTTATATGTATTTGCAAATTAAATTCTGTTCCATAAGCTGTATTGAACAAAGATTAAATCTTTGTTAAATTTTATTATAATCACTACATAGTATAAAACAAAGTCGCTTCCCGCTGTCTGTCTGTCCCTATGTATGCTTAGATCTTTAAAACCACGCAACGGATTTTGATGTGGGTTTTTTAAATAGATAGAGTGATTCAAGAGGCAGGTTTTAGTATATGATTTGTAGTATTATACAATTTTAGGCCTGTTTAACTGCCTTCCGATAAATCATATTTTAAGTCTACAGGCTGGAAGGTACACCGCCACACAAGCTGTTTGTGCGTCGGTGCCCTGTATATTTATAAGTTCGATATTAGCTTTCTTTGTTTATTTATTAGGGACATAAAACAGTTACATACAACAGAAAATACAACAAAAAATTATAAACTAAATATAACAAACATGGTAACCCACACCAATATCCACGTCTTAACAAAAGAATAACAGAGTGTGCTAGATTTTACAGACTACAGACCCTTCTGTGACGGCTGTATTTGATGTATTACAAATTATTTTAATTCATTTATTCCCATTTAATTCAAAATGTTAGGCAACATGAGTGCATAATTTAATACAATGAACTTAATATCATCACGCCTATAATCCCCGCAGGGTTAGGCAGAGATTTACCTACTAATACTAACAGTTCACCCCCACTACACCAACGAGGCAGTAAAATAAATAAAGAAGATATTGACATAATACAGGCGCGACTACAGGAGCTAAATTAGCAACTCTATTTGTGGTGGTTCAAACTTCGTTTGAATTACTGTTAGAATAATGTTCTAATCAGCTTGTACTACAAAGTGGTTGTTACGTCGGTCACTGCAGGCCGAATAGTGCGAAATGAGTGGTTTTTTGCGATTTACAAAAAATCTATTGATTTGACAAAAAAAAGAAAACGCTATCAAGCTAATATATTGCTTGTAGAATTATTTGCCAAAAAATCAGAATGATCGCATGTATTTTAGTATGGTTTTTACTCGTTAAATTTTTTTAGAGATATACATACTAGCATATAATATCCTGAATATCATATAGTTTTCTGGTTTTGTTTATTGCAGTGAATCATATGCTTTTTTGCGTTATAAAACTCGCGTTTAGCTCCTGTAGTCCCCTTAATTATACCATTCTAAATCCCCACAAATAAACATCACCACAAAAATGTCTTCCTCTACTTTTTTACAAAAATGTTGAAACCATTAATTTCTCAAGTTGATCGCGATCTGCATCTTTATGGGCGTGAGTCGCTCGCGTCTGGACCAAACTAAATATAGGTCGACATTAGTTACAGCGTCCTTTGATCACGCGAGATTGAGCCGATGTTTCCGTCGTTGTAACAGTTTAGAGTTATTAGGAAGAATTTTATTTTGGAAATGTTTAATTTGTTTTAGGAGTTTAGATGTTTAGTAGAATATTTATATGATTGGACAAGCTATTTGCCTGATAGTATTTTCCATCTGCAAAAAATATAATCTTCCATACAAATTTTGTATGGAAGATGTCCAGCAGTGGACGTATTTCGGCTGAAATGATGATGATGATGATGATAAAAAAATTTATCCCCTATTTAATGGGCAACTACATTACTGTCTCAAGTTATTATGCCTTGTGACTGGGACTGTAGCTTTGTATTCTTTTGTATTTTTAACATTCAAAAGTGCCGTAATGGTCTAATTGAAATAAATGCTTTGAGTTTGAGTTTGAATCCCTTTAGGAGAGTTTCGTTAAGGAAAAATACCTTGGCTAAATAATAACAGCCGCTCGGGTCGAGCTTTAGGTTAAGCCGTGCTTACCTAGGTTGGTCTGTGGATGGGTGACCACCCATTACATACCGAGTTTCCTCCGTGCCTCGGAAAGCACGTTAAGCCGTTGGTCCCGGCTGTCATTTGTGTATCTGTGACAGTCGTTACAGGTAATCAGTGACCAGAAAGTCTGACAACCAGTCTTACCAAGGGGCATCGTATTGAACAGTACAGGGTCGCGGCACGTAACTCTAGCGCTGAACGAAACTTGGAGGGGATATCTGCGCATGTTATACGACTGGAGAGCCAATCGGCGCAACCCACGCCCCAAGACATTCTTATTTTATACTTCTGCGCAATAACGGTCAGCGCTAGAGTTTCGTGCCGCGACCTGTACTAACTGGGTTGTGGAGGTCTGATAGGCAGTGGCTCCATGTAAAACACATATACACAGCTGCATCCGATAAGACTGGAAGCCGACCCAGACATATTTGGGAATAGGCTAGGCAGATGATGTTTATTGATCCGATAAACATATAAATTACACACAAGAGCTAACATGATAAATCTGTGATCATAATCTTGTGGACAACACTATTCTTAAAAAATGTTGTTATGTGCAAATAACCATTCTTAAATTCAGTCATTCATTATTTACATACCTTACCTATATCTGAATGATTAGTAAATAGTCATATCATTGTTATCTCTATGGTTCATTGTCGTGTGTGCACATGTTTATTTATAGATAAATACATTCTACTTTCTAACAAACATTATAATATCGTTTATTCGAAGAAGTGAACTATGCGATCGATATTAACAATAGGAATGGCCTTGGCACGACTAAGGTCACTTTAATTAATTCCATCTAAACTATAATCTATACTAATATTATAAAGAGGTAACATTTGGTTGTAAGTTTGCATGTTTGTAAGTTTGTATGTAGGGGTAATCTCCGGAAGTAATGAACCAATTTAAAAAATTGTTTCACTGGTAGAAAGCTACATTATTCGTGAGTGCTATAGGCTATATTTTATTCCCATACTCCCACGGGAACGGGAACTACGCGGGTGAAACCGCGGGACGTCAGCTAGTAATATTATAAAGAGGAAAGGTTTGTATTTTTGTGTGTATGTTTGTAATGAATTAACTCAAAAACTGCTGCGTCGATTTCAATAATTCTTTCACCATTAAAAAGCCACGTCTTTACTAAGTAACATAGGCTATATTTTATCCCCGTACTCCCACGGGAACGGGAACTACGCGGGTAAAACCGCGTGACGTCCGCTAGTAGAAAATAAAAACTAATAAAAGCGATGCAGTCAAAATCTAATATGCATACACATAAATATGTGTGACGAAATACCCTTTGGACCAACTGCTTTTAGGTTTAGAGGGGTCTCAGTGTGTTTGGGATAGTTACCCATCCAAGAGCCAACCCCGGTAAGCGTTGCTTAATCTTGAGTATCTTCCCTAACTAGGAGGGGACTACAGGAGAGGATAAACGTATATTTTATAATGCAAAAAAGCATATGATTCATTGCAATAAACAAAACCAGAAAAATATATCTATATATTTATATATATATCCGTGACTGGCGTGAACACATTGACATGTCGACTTCTATGTTTTTTTTTTATTGGCTTATTACATCTTGCGCATTAGGAACTTATATGAAAAAAATTGACAACTCCAAATATAGGGTAAACTTGCCTAATTCGTACCCCTTAAGAGAAAACCGTCATATTTAGAAAATTAGGAAAGATAAATTAGTTTTAATTAAAAGTAATTTTTGTTTGCTAAATTGCTTTATTGTTTTCGTAATCAAATTTAACATAAACCTTATTAACTTCTCAAAAATAAACAATTTAAAAAAAAACGAAAAAAGTACGATTTAAGACCATTCATCCCAAATCGTACTGCTATATCCTTAATTCGTACTTTGATATCTATTCATTGGTATACAGTATTGAGAATCAGCATCATAATCAACAATGTGTTATTAAAACAAGTAGTAATTCTTAACAAATTCGACGGATGGTCTTCGCCAATTCTCGGCAATCATCGCAGTTATAATCTTTAAATCGTACCAGTACGTTTTAAGAACTTAACTCGAGTACGAAATAGGAGCAAGAGCCAAACCAATTTTAAATTTACCGCCAAAAAAATTGACAACAGTTACGAGTATGACAACACGTCAGATGAAATCGCAAAGATACACATTAATACGTATCAAATCGTAAAATAGGTTATACACGACCTTATTTGAATAAAACTCTTACGAAATGTGTAAAAATATTACAACAATAGTTAAAAAAAACTTACTTTTTCAATATTTTGGTCGAGAGCAGCTTCACAGATGTTATCTGCCAGGTGGTGAAATGGCCGACTGTTATTTTTATTTTGTGACACTAGAGGCGCTGATAGCTGTTACCAAAGCCGAGTTTTAAGTGGAGTACGAATTTGGCGTAAGTACGAATTAGGCAAGTTTACCCTACATAATTTTTGGAGCAATCGACTTTGGTAATATGCTGACATCTCGCATTTTGACGTGTCTAACTTAACAAAACCTCATGTCCAATTAACGATTCACATGTTTTTGTGATCGAACATTGATATTTTGTTATATCAACCTATACTCAGTACCCAAAATAATATTCGTTATTTGATATCTCAACATATACTCTTAAAAGTTTTCTCTAGGTACTAATGTTAAATTGACAACTTGAAGTATCAAGCTATTGTCAGCCGAGGTCTTGTTGATTAAATCGTGATAAATTGAGATATCAAGTTATGGACAACCGAAGTATTTCTGTTTAAATTGCGATATGTTGAGATGTCCAGTTACGGCCAACGAAGTTCTGAACCCTAAATGTAATAAGTATAGCTATCAGAACATGTCCGTTACAAAAAACTTAAATGAATATATCCGTGGCTGGCGTGAATATGTTGACATGTCTAAAATTATAAATTGTCAGGGCGGCCATTTTAAAGTTTTGACGTCTTCTGGTAAATCGGTAAATTGGTTTAACATACGTGTTTTAGTTGTTTTAGAGGTTATTTTATGCCATCGTTTAAATGATGACAATAAATTCCCCATAGATTGTATAATAATAGACTTGTCAAGTCGTTCACCAACGAGTTATCAACTTATTCACCTTCTGAGTGGGGAGTGTTATTAGGTAAACAATGTTATTTTAATGACAAACACATTATTTAAATTGCATAGCAAACAGATGACAAACAAAAATCTATTTGATTTGCTGAAATAGGTACCTACTACTCACTCAAATCAAGCAATGTGAAATAAAAACAAAATAAATATAATTAATTGAAACACCACGAACCTACCAGTTTCGTATCGACTTGACAAGTCTGTTATTATGCAATCTATGGGGAATTTCATTTATTTATTGTCATCATTTAAAAGATGGCATAAAATAACCTCTAAAACAACTAAAACACATAAGTTAAACCAATTTACCGATTTACCAGAAGACGTCAAAACTTTAAAATGGCCGCCCTGACAATTTACAATTTTAGACATGTCAACATATTCACGCCAGCCACGGATATAAGATAGTGTTTTGAAAACATAATACAACTAATTTTACTCGATAAAAAAAACGATGATAGTGTTTTATTTTTTTAGTCCAATGAATAGATTTTTTCGTAAATCGCAAAAAAAACACTCATTTCGCACTATTAGGCCGCAGTGACTGACGTAACAACCACTTTGTAGTGCAAGCTGATTAGAACTTTATTCTTACAGTTAAATCAAACGAAGTTTGAACCACCACAAATAGAATTGCTAATGTAGTCCCTGTAGTCTTAAGGCTGTTATTGTTTCAGCCACGACCCCCTCAAATGAATGCATTTTTTACTCTTCAACAGCAGGAAAAGCAAGCAGTGATAGCCTAGTGGTGTGATCGTCGAAGTGTTAAGTCAGGTCTCAAGTTCGAACTTCGAACCCAAGTAACGCACCTCACATATAAATATATAATATAGTATAGTATAGTATAATTATCACTTGCTTCGGTGAAGGAAAACATCGTGAAGAAACGATGGGAAATCATCAAATGACTCCTCCCGCTCTGGGCGGAGCAGGAGGGAGTGTCAGACTTTTACTGACTAAAACCCATCCTTTATCGCCCTTTGTGTTCCGGGGCCACGGTATCTCTTTCGAACAGTCCCGTAACCCCGGAGTGCCGGAGTGCAGTGCAGTGTCTGAGATATATTTCTTGACGGCATGTAAGGCCAAGTCAGAGGTCTATGGAAGGCATTAAAACTCTGATACCAGCTTAGGCACTAACCGTAAGAGAAAAGAAGATTCTTCTACATTTTTCCCTCAAGGCTGATGACCTCAATATCCACGTCATGTTCTGGTTACGAATGTGCAAAGAGCAATTGTCTGCTACTTATCAATACACACTCATTAACACTAACAAACTTTTAATTAGTGAGGAATGTGCATTCACGAAAACAACATTTTAAAATGGATGTTGTTGCAACGCGGTTATTTGTTTTTAGAAAAGATTGTTCCGTTCCTGCATACCTAAGATACTAAGGTAAAGTCATTTCAAATCCATGTCTTCGATAGATCTATATTTTTGTACGTAAATGAGTGTCAACTCACTCAACTTAATGCATGTGTAAATTATAAATAACTTGATTTCCGAATGAGTATGAAAAAGTCATAAGTATAAATGATAGAAGTTGTAGCTCACACGAAACTTTGTTTGATTTTCCTGTGATTTTTACCATTGTTTTAGTTCATTTCTTCTGAAAAAAACTTCGAAATTTCAATATTTTGACTAGGGCATGCGGAACCGGGTTTCACTTCCATAATAAACCGGTTTTTCCCGGGTATTACGGTTTTACTAGGAAACCGAATTTCGCATGGCCTAGTTTTGACACGTCGCCCTTTCAAAGCGCGGACGGGTCGTCAGTCGCCACTCAATAATACATGCGATATTGATTGCGAGAATATTGCACAATTACAGTATAAATTTACATGTAAACATAATTGTTAGAATAGGAAAAAAAACAAATTGACATACTCGCTGACACGCTGGCGTGTTGATCACCAAATGATGCCATGTTTTGTTTAGCTGTAATTACTAGTGAGTAATACAATAGTGATCAATTAAAGTTTATGAACAACATAGCATAGACAATGATGAGTGACATACATTATGATGAAATTGTTTTGTTTCTGTTTGGACATTATTAAAAACTATATTATAATAATAATACTTTATTGATACAAATCCTTACAATAAGCCTTATATCTAGCTAAAGTTCACAATAGTTAAGGCGTACAAAAGCTGAAACCCTGACTCCTAAACTAGGAAAACCTGTGACTTAGGAGTCAGTGTTCTACTGCCACTTGGACACTTATTATACCTTATGGAAATTGAGAGCTGGTAAAGCTGATATTATTCGAGAGAGTATCTATATTATTAAGTAGTGTTTTAGAAAGATAATATAACAAAAGTTGAAAAAATTAAAAAAAACAAACTGACATTTAAAAAGTAAAAAAAGTATAAAATTACTGTGTGGTGGATTCTGTATGTGTGTCTGGAAATCGTATGACTTATATGCATTGTGTGAGTGTGTGTATGTAACTGTGTGTATGTGTGAGTGAGTGTTCGTGTGACTGGGGAGACGGGTGTATTTTTGTGTTCTGTGAGTATGATATGAAGAGCCTAAGTATATATCCATAGTATCTATGCCTTGTATCTATGCCTAAAGAATCATGATCTAAATGATACCCAGGCACACTGTGAAATTTTGCTTCGATTGCGGACATGTATATTTTATCCCTTAATCGTATAGATCCACTGAAGAACTTAAACTTCTGGGAAGAAACCGTAATTTTATTCTGTTTAGTTTTGAAGTTATTTTAAAACTCGAGAAAACTCCATAGAAACCATAAAAATGCATTATTTCGTCTCAAATGTATGATTTTTCTATTGTTATGGATGAGGTCTTAAAAAGGACTGTTATATCTACTAACTGAAGTGGAAAAAAAATTAAAATAATTGTAAATAGCGGGAAAAATTAAGTTTTTTTCAAAAAATTAAAATATTTTTTATTTTGCAAGTCTCATTATTTCCGCATTGTTTTTTCACTTGAATAGATTTATACCATAATAAGCTATATTATATAAAAAAACCAGTTGTGGATTATGCGGGACTTCTGAGTTATTGAATTTTTATTTTTGGGGTTAGGGCTGCCACCTACTTTACTATAAATTTTCTTGGATAACTTTGACTGCTAATTTACTATCTTTTAGTGTAAAATTAAGTATTTTAAGTTAGATTCCTGTGACGGAAGATTTTAGAAGTCGAATAGTAGAAAAATCAAATAATGGGTATTCTAGGAACATATTCACTTTAATTATACGTTGCACATTATCATCGATGTTGGAATCATATTTTGTGTACTTTCTTCGATGAAGGAAATCATGTGATATTGGGAAGGGGTCCGCCCTCGTCAAGCGCATTGCTAAAACCCAATATCTTTACATGATGTCTAGAGAAGCGGGGGTGAAGCGTCATGGAGCCGTTAAAGAATATCGCTGCAAAATATGTAGAAAAGTACGACTGGTGCTACATGTCAGTTACACTTCACAAAATATTAGCTCACGGAAGTCAAATTATAAAGTCTAGTCCGTTACCAATTGGTATGCTGAGTGAACAAGCTTCAGAATCTCGTAATAAATTCTGGCGCTATGATAGAGAACACCATACGAGAAAATTAAACCGGAAGATAACTGTGCTTGACCTATTTCACCGAGCATTAGAATCTTTGGATCCATTTTTATCCACGATGTCACTCAGTAGTCGCCAAAAAAAATAAGCGTTTGGTTAATCCAGAAAAAGTTCTTTGGCTTTTAAAAACATCAACAGAAAATGTTCTGAATCACGATGACTTACTTGAAGAAACCAATCCTTAACAAATCATTTTACCATCTGAAGAAGTTTTAATATCTTCGGATGACGAAGAGTGAAGAAAAAAATTGACTTTGTCATAAAACGCGACTGCTGAAAACGACAAAAATGACGATTTTAAGCAGTCTAATGCAGTTGTTGGTGGCAGATCTGTAAATGAACTGCATCAGACTGCAGAAAATCGACTTGTTTTAAACTTTATAGTCGTTTTTGTTTTTTGACAAAGTCAATTTTTTATTACCTATATTTTATGGAGTCACATTTTTGGAATCGTCTCCTCGAGTCCTTTATTTTGATACCCCACTGGATAGGTTTTTTTTCAGCAAAAAACATGTTTGAAGACATAATATAGCGCCAAAAATCGGTAATTTTATTTTTATTATACCCAGTGTCACTCTCACAATCATGAAGAATCTAACGACACCTCTCAAGTTCAAATCCATCAAGCTGTTTGGATTCCAAAGCGTGTCAAAGAAATATTCATACTTACACTCGAAAAACATAACCCTCCTTCTGGCGCAGTCGGGTAATGAATCGGCTCAAACGTTTACAATTTTAGTTATTAATACATCTTTTCTTTTGAAAATACAAATAAAAAAGGTATGTGCATTTTGACAACCCTATTTCCATAGAAATTCTATGGAAACTTTAGAAATGGAATATTTCCGAAGTCCCACTATTTACTTATTGGCTTTTTGTTTTGTGTTGTTAATAACTATATTGTGCATGCTCAATATTAAAATCAGATGCGGAATCGATAGGAATACAGAGAAAATCGCAATTTTGTGAAAAGAGAAAAAAAAGCGATTTCTCTGTTTTCATCGTAGATACAATACCTGAACTTTGTATGCAGTCAGATATTGTATTGTTACTGTAATCAAACAACGATTCAAGTAAATCATATTATTATTTTGAAATTTACAAACAAAAACAGTTTTTTGCTGACGTCAGCATTATTTTAAATAACTTCAAAACCAAACACGGTTTCTTCCCAGAAGTTTTAGTTCTTCAGTGGATCTATACGAAGAAGGGATAAAATATACATGTCCGCAATCGAAGCAAAATTTCACAGTGTGCCAGCCAGGTAATATGGCTTCATTGTATATTCATTTCCATTAACAAAAACCACCATAAAGGATGAACCTGTTGGGAGAAATGAAGAGCAAGGTGCAGTCCCAAAGACAACCGCAATGTCATGCCGCAGCAAAATACCTATAAAAATCCACGTTTCCGTAGATGGAGCAACTACGGAAACGTGGATTTTTCAGGCAGGTTGTTTCCTTACCATGTATGACAAATAAATTGAAATCTTTTCAAATGAGCTGCCTCGATTCTATTACTTCAAGATAAACAGTATTAGAAATAAAAAAACTAGTAATATCGATTACAAGACTAGTTCTAGACTTGGCTAGTTTTCAAAAAAAGGTCCCTGAAATATCGCGTAATCCACTTCAATAAAATAAACAATACGTGAACGTGTTACAACAACTTCCGATACCTTATTACGCATTATCTTGGTCTGGTGACACATTCGAGAAGTGATAACACAATCAATGGAGGTCTTCCACTACTGAGTACATGAAATAATCCAAGGTGACTTTGTTTACCTATCTGTCTATGAAATAATAGTCTGTAATACATCACGCTTGTATTTCTTAAAGAGATTTACAGAAGTGTATGCGATTGGTAAGGAATATCCAGTAGAGGACTGTTAAAGACTGATGATGTTGAACACAAATCTAGACTAAACATTTTAGCCCTGAAATTCCAGATTTACCTACCACCTACAGTCATCATCTAAGTACCTAGCCTTTTCCCAACTATGTTGGGGTCGGCTTCCAGATGCAGCTGAATACCAGTATTTAACATGGAGCGACTGCCTATCTGACCTCCACAACCCAGTTAGTACCGGGTAATACGATACCCTTTGGTAAGACTGGTTGTCAGACTTTCGGACCACTGACAGCCGGGACCAACGGCTTAACGTGATTTCCGAGGCACGGAGGTAATTCAGTATGTAATGGGTGATCACCCATCCGCGGACCAACCTAGGCAAGCACGGTTTAACCTAAAAATCGACCCGAGCGGCTGTTATTATTTACTCACGAACACTAACCACCTACAATATCAACAAAAACAACAGCCCATAGCGTCCACTGCTGGACATAAGCCTCTCCCATGATGGGAGGACTTTGCCGTTATCTCCACGCTTGGCAGGGATTGGAGATCGCAGTGATGAAAGACTAACAGAAAATGCTGCTGCCATTCTCTGGTCTATGGAGGCGCAAGGTGTTCTGCCTCAGACATTAGTCGCCTTATACGACACCTGTGAGTGTAATGGGTTGGTTCTATTCTACTCTGCCGGATACCACACGGCTCAACCACCTACAATATAAAACCTAAATATTCATCAAATTAACAGGAACACGCGATAAAAACGTTCCGACGATCTAAAACAGGTCATGACTGCACGCCTGACTCAGTACTTGAGAGCGTTGCAAAATGGGACCAGCCACTCGAATTAGAACAGTGCCAACGTAATGTAGGAGAAGATAAAAGTGTTAGTGTTTTGTTTTTTAAGGTCAACGTCAAGGGCGAATATTGTGGAAGGTCGGATACTTTGAAATAGCGTCTAGTGGAGATAGTTTAATGTCGTTACAGGTAGTCAGTGGTCCAAAAAGTCTGACAACCAGTCTTTACCAAGTGGTATCGTATTACCCAGTACTAACTGGGTTGTGGAGGTCAGATAGGCAGTCGCTCTATGTAAAATACTGCTATTCAGCTGCATCCGGTTATACTGGAAGCTGACCCCAACATAGTTGAGAAACGGCTAGGCAGATAATTATCGAGATAGTTAAATGTAACCTACCTATGTCTAATGTATCCTGGTCGGATAGTCCTGCTACCAACTTGATCAATCAGGTAGCATGAGATATTACATGTTAATTTATACATACAAGATACTTGTTCCCGTTTCTATATTGTGCTTATATTTTCACAAGAATAACGCTTAGTCAAAATACGTGCTAAGTAATGTCTATAAATCACGGCCTAAGGCCAAGGATTTTGAAGCTTCTGTCAGAAGTTTGCAGTTTACATGCATGTCAGCGTCATATTGTAAAACCCGTCATTTTGTAATCTGCCTAATCAGATTGTAAACTGTCGCAGTTAAACCGTCAAATTTTCAAATGCATACGATCAAAATATATCTGCCCCCATAATCGGGACTTGGGGCACCCCACGTTAAGTTAGTTAGGTTCCTTTAAACCCTGCAGACAGAAATAGGAGCCCCGCGTCGACTACACTTTTTAGGCGAATATAAAGTGTTTTGAGGTTAGGTTACATTAATCGGGTTTTCTCAGGAATCGTGTAGTATCTTTTCATGGGAGTGGTACCAGGGTGCAAGGGGGAACCCCCTCCCTCCCCCTCCTCCACAGCGCGCGAGGTGAGCTTCGTCGCTTGCAAATGACAATTTGACGGTTTCATTTGACGACCGATTTGGTTTGACGACCCGAATGGCGTAGCGGTAGTGAGGCTGCCTTACGTTCTTAGGGTCCCGGGTTCGAATCCCGGTCGGAGCAAATGTTTGTGTGATGAGCACGGCCATTTGTTTCCGAGTCATGGATGTTTATATGTATAATAAGTATGTATTTACAAACAAAAAGTATCTATGTAGTATTTCAACTATCTGGTGTCCACGACACAAGCCTCGTTGCTTAGTGTGGCACTAGGTGGCGCTGTGTGTAATGTCCAGCAATATTTATTTTTATTTTTTATTTCGACATTTTGCTTTTTGAAATTGACTTCCAGTCTAACTGGATGTAACTGATATACTGAATACAAGCGTTCTATACATGAAGCGACTGCCTATCTGACCTTCACAACCCAATTAGTACTGGGTAATACGATGCCCCTTGGTAAGACTGGTTATCAATTTTATGCTTCGGACTATACCTGTTACGACTGTCAGAGATCTACGGATGACAGGTTTAACAGACTGTCAGAGATCTACGGATGACAGGTTTAACAATAACATTTCAACAGCAGTACCACATTATACTACTGCAAGATTCCTACAGTAATACAGTAATGCGTAGGCGCATGCATTGAACAAATTTAACCCGAGCGGATCAATGGCAATAATGACACATTCGCAAGTCATGTTGAAATGAAAATTAGCGTGCAATTGTAATGAGCGTTGATCATTTAACACTAATTACGAGGTGGTAATTCTATGTTCTGTGTAATGCGTATGTTTTTAAGACTAGTACACGAAATGATAGCTGTTTCTTGTCAATTACATGTCAGCGGATTTACTCGGATAGACGTACACGCGAACGTTGCCAGATAAAGTACTTGAGAAATACATGGTGCTGGTTTTAAAATTTCGGAATTTGCGGTGCTGGCTGTCGTGGTCCGAAGTTACCATTGATTTGGTCATCATCTGCTTAGCCTTTTCCCAACTATATTGGGGTCGGCTTCCAGTCTAACCGGATACAGCTGAATAAGTACCTGTATTTTACATGGAGCGACTGCCTATCTGACCTACACAAGCCAGTTAGTACTGGGTAATACGATATCCCTTGGTAAGACTGGTTGTCAGACTTTTTGGGTCACTGACTACCTGTAACGACTGTCAAAGATCTACAAATGACAGCCGGGACCAACGGCTTAACGTGCTTTCCGAGGCACGGAGGAAACTCGGTATGTAAAGGGTGGTCACCCATCCACAGATCAACCTAGGCAAGCACGGCTTAACCTAAAGATCGACCCGAGCGGCTGTTATTATTTAGCCACGGGCTCCTCCATACCACTGATTACTCCTTACCATTGATTTGGTACTCAGAATTATATTTAGAAATGCCCTGCCTGCTTTCCATAGGGCTAGGCAGGAAGCAGTGAACGCTACCTGCTGCGTTCTCTTTTGGCTTCTTCCATGTTCATATAGAAATAGACAATAGTTTATTATCCAGGTAATACATAAGCGGGTACAATTTTACACAAGAGATGTTACAAGTGGCTTAAAATCTATACTAATATTATAATATTAGTATAGATTTTAAGCCAGCTTTATAAAGCTGAAGAGTTTGTTTGTTTGGTTGGTTGAACGCGATAATCACAGAAATTACTGGTTGAAATTGAAAAAATATTTTTTGTTGTATAGTCCATTTATCGAAGAAGGGTATAAGCTATAATATGACGCAGACGAAGTTACGCGGGTCAGCTAGTATAGTCTTTTAAAATTGGCACCACCCTTTTTTCTCGTGGAGAAGTACTTTTGAAGAAGGGCCCCCACTACTAAACATGAGCCTCTGTACAATAACAACATACTAATTGAGTTATTTACAAGGCAGATGTGAGTGGAAACGCCGGTAGGGGCCGCCCTAGAAGGACGTACTCTGACCTTATCACTATCACTACATATTATAAAACAAAGTCGCCCGCCGCCTCTGTCCCTAAGTATGCTTAGATCTTTAAAACTACGCAACGGATATTGATGCGGGTTTTTTTAATAGGTAGAGTAATTCAAGAGGAAGGTTTTAGTATATAATTTGAGGGCGAGCGAAGCCGCGGGCATCAGCTAGTTGGTAATAAAGGTGAGGTGCGTATTACTCGCAATCGCCGTGCGTATAGGGAACGTGGACGACGCAGAAGTATGTAGGTAGTATGTAGTACGTAGCAGGTAGGTAGCGTTCTGTAGTTTCTGCCAAACCCCCAGGGCTAAAGTCGTGAGTATATTTATGTACAGTCGTGGTCTTTTCCGCCCGATCAGTAAAATTTTTTTTCGCTTAAATCATGCGGAGACGCCGAGCCACGCCCCCTTAAAGTTTAGGCCTATTCAGGAAAGCGTCAACTTTGGCGCGAAAAATAACAATAACTCTCGTTTGGCGTGCGTCGTCAGTGCGCTCGGCCGATCGGTATCTTTTCATTCATTATTTCTGTACAAAGTCAACGGGGCTAGAGAGCGTTTCTGTTGTAAGTGCAAGCAAAAAATTAGCTTAGATCAGATCAGTCGGGAGTGTCCTCGATAGTACGTATGATTGAATAGGACGCGTGAGGGTGGATATCGCCGACGAGGTCGCAGCGAAGGTGATGTGGCGATCTGACCGGATCTGATCATGTTCGCAGGGCAAATGTGGCCGAAATTGCACAAAACAGAGAGGTTTGGAGAGAGAAAGAAGAGGCCTTTGCCCAACAGTGGGACACATTATAGGCTATAAAAAAAATTGAGTTAATAGCCTCTTACACAGGCAAGATATCATACTAATAAATCTAAATTGTTACAAACATAATACCTAAGACCCATTATTTTGCAGTGAACGTTGGGCTATAATAAACACGCATTTTTACGTAACCGGTCATTGTGGTTTATTAGTCGTAATAGCGGCCGCAGTCCGATTTCTAGTTCAGTCTACAGCTAATAGCTATTTGAGTTTTTAATAGGAAATTCTCTAGAACCAGGTTTTTTTTAAACAATGATCCGGGTGGTCGAAGACAAAGGACCGTAGAAACTAGGAGGCGCTATTCTGTAAGTTCTGCCTACCTTCATGGAAATAGGTGTGAGTTTATCTATACTAATATTACAAAAGTAAAATTTGTTTGTAAGTTTGTATGTAGGGAGTAATCTTCGGAACTACTGATTCGATTCCAAAAAATATTTCACTAACAGGAAGCTAGGTCATCCCCGATTGTTATAGGCTACATTTAAACGTTTCCGTGTGTTAATTTCCGTATTTATCGGGAGCGGAGCCGCGACCAAAAGCATTCATTAAATTATTTTCCTTTTTTACGTCTTTTTCATCTGAACGAATTAAAAACATCGATTCATCTTACATGAGATGCTGAATCGATTAGCAATAAACAAGAATCTTGATCCATAACGATTTCAGTTTCACAAAACACAATCTCACTGACGCAAATTCATTTGGTAAACAATGAAGTGAGACGCGACCAAATATAGTGGAAACTGCAAATAGAAACTAGCTAACACTATAATGTTTTACTGGAGTCGCTCTTGGCATGATGCCAGGACAAATTAAAATGGAGATTTCCGACAGACGAGGTACAGTAAGCTACCAAGATAGATACATTACCTAAACATTTATGAAAGTCATGTTTTCACTAAGACTAGACCTTTAATCATCACAGTGATGAAGGAACTATCACCACTGCTCTCGAAACGGTGAAGGAAAACATCGTGAGGTAACCGACATAACTATCCTAGAACCCAAAAATTCGCAGACACGTGACATCTACCATCCCGAAGTGGATCCGCGTGGTGGATTTCAGCTCATTCCCTCTCAGAGAGAAGGCCTGTGTCCCAGCAGTGGGAACGTGCTTATGCTTATAGTCCTTGGAACCTCTTTGAGGCTTGGACTCCACCAAAGCGGAGACGTGCGGAGATGCTTAGGAATTGGGGTGTTTCCAGCGAAACTGTGCGGTACTAGAATGAAGCACATGGGATGCGCGCTGCTTCTGAGTGATATAAGACACGCCTCGCGTCTCGCTCTCTGCTGAAGCGTTGCTACTAGACTAGAAGTATAAATAACGGAATTCTATTGGTGGTTTACAACATATCTCTCGTCTCCGCTTCGGGAGAACCCTGGGCCTTAATAAACTTATATTCTCAACAACTAATAAACAAAATGCTCTTTAGCGAATCGTCAAAAGACAGGCTTTGCGATTACGAACACGTTACATAACAAAGGTGCCGGATATTATTTATATTGCAATTCTAAAGGCATTGATTACGTGCTGCAAATAAAAGAAGTTATGAATCTAAAGCATTTTGTTTTATAAACTTTATGCTATTTCTATTGTACGGGAACGTGGCAGCGCATCGCATTTGAAGATGAGTCATCCGTATTGAAAGCAGTAAGTGTTGCTATTGAAAATATTGGACAATGAATGCGGGTTGATGTCGTAAGTTCTGGATCAATCCAGATGATTATTATTGAGTGTATACGGACTACGGATGTATCCCATGTAGGTACTCTGCAGTGTTCGGAATTAGACACAAAGCGTGGTTGCTCTCGAAGAACATGATTATAAAACTACTTTAACTGTGCTAACCACACTTAAACTAGGAAATTAAGTTGCTCCATGCAAAAATGCAATACCTGCCCGATCAAATTGTATTGAGCCGCAGATATTTGTCGATATTACATATAAATGGTGTACAATCCGATCTCCAATCCGCCTGCCAAGCGTGGGGATTACGGCAAATTCCTCCCATCATGAGAGAGGCTTATGTTCAGCAGTGGACGTTATGGGCTGTTGTTGTTGTTGTTGATGTACAATAACTTTTTGGGTAGGCGCAAAAAAGGTGTTCTGTAAAAACGGCTACGAAAGACCTGGCGGATCTGGCGGTATAACGGTTTTAGTCAACCACAACGCAGCCTGCAGACACCTTCAAGCTTTAACGATGATCCTGAAAGTCTACGTGCTATTCTACAACTGACCTGTCGTTTGAACACGTCCCGCTGCACATGGGGCTCGGAGAAGTCCTTGCTGTAGTTGAGGCCGCACTCGCCCACCGCCACACACTCGGGGGCTGCTGCGATCTCGTGCAAGTCGCTCCACATGTCTTCCTCTATCATCGACTTAGCATCGTGAGGGTGTACACCTGGACCAATTGAAGAATGTTTTAATTTAATGATCCGTCTTGCTTGCTTTACGTGGGTGCAATCTACTAATGTTGTCATGGTCTTTCTTTAAAACATCGATATGTCTGTGCATTAGAAATAGGCAGCTGCCTACCTAATAGTAACCTAATAGTAAGCCGTGTGGTATCCGGCAGAGTAGAATAGAACCAACCCATTACACTCACGGGTGTCGTATAAGGCGACTAATGTCTGAGGCAGAACACCTTGCGCCTCCGTAGACCTGAGAATGGGCAGCAGCGTTTTCTGTTAGTCTTTCATCACTGCGATCTCCAATCCGCCCGCCAAGCGTGGAGATTACGGCAAATTCCTCCCATCATGGGAGAGGCTTATGTCCAGCAGTGGACGTTATGGGCTGTTGTTGTTGTTGTTGTTGTACCTAATAGTACATAGTATAGTAGTGTTTAAGATCCATACAATAGGGGCAAGAGAGATTTCTTTATTTGTTTAAACATTGTATACATACAAGAGCATGCAAGATGTTACATTGTTTTAGTCCAGAACGTTTAGCCATAAGTAACGGCGTACAAATATTTCCATAATATTGAGAGAAAAAATAAATTAACAATAAGAAATGATTGAGAGAGAGAAAAATGAATGATTGGGCGAGAGATAAGAAGACATAAACAACAATCTCTTAATGTCTCAGAGAAAAGGCATCCATTTCGTCAGAATACTGTATGGCAAGAATAAGTATAGAGAAAACAGTTACAGGCTCAAAAAATAACATCATATGCAGTGGCGTAGCTAGGAGCTCGTGGCTAAATAATAGCAGCCGCTCGGGGCGATCTTTAGATTAAGCCATGCTTGCCTAGGTTGGTCTGTGGATGGGTGACCACCCATTCATTACATACCGAGTTTCCTCCGTGCCTCGGAAAGCACGTTAAGCCGTTGGTCCCGGCTGTCATTTGTGATTTTTGACAGTCGTTACAGGTAGTCAGTGGCCCAAAAAGTCTGACAACCAATCTTACCAAGGGGTATCGTATTACCCAGTACTAACTGGGTTGTGGAGGTCAGATAGGCAGTCGCTCCAAGTAAAATACTGGTATTCAGCTGCATCCGGTTAGACTGGAAGCCGACCCCAATAAAACTTGGGAAAAGGCTAGGCAGATGTGATGTGCAGTAGCGTAGCTAGGTAACCAAGGGCTCTGGTGCAAATAAAAAATGGGGCCTCACTACTATCTAGGTAGTTAGGTTTTATCAAGTAAAAAGATTAAATTTACAAATACTTTAAAACTGGTTAGCTACTTTGTCATTAGCTCTTTTTCGTGCACTGCAGGGCAGGTAATAAAAATATCAAACAGTAATGACATAAATTACAATTAATATGTGTATGTATTGGGCAATAAAACGAAATAGAAAAGAGTTTTTTTTTAAGGACCTATCAACTGTAAAATTAAATTTTCGAAAGTTCAGTTCTATCGAGGTTTTCTAGGGATTCGAGGGCCCCGGGGTACTGCACCGCCTAGCCTCTAGGTAGCTCTACGCCACTGATCATATGACATCCAAATGTCCGATGACATTACTGGCCTAACTTTGGAAATTAGGAAAATTTTAATCATGCCTAGTCAGTGATTACATCCTATTCTGCACAGAACCACCAAAAGAAAGGCTAAGAAAAACGTTCTAGTCAGAAAAAGTGCTAAAATAACTTGTTATTCTAACTAACTACTTACTAACTTTATTCTTTACCTACATACACATACAGTCATTAAAATTATGCACATGAATTTATAACAGAGAGAGAGTTACAAAATTTTAATTATAGCTCATGTAAAAGTAGGGTAATTAGCTTTACATACATTTAAATTAATATTTGAATATTTTACATAATCTCGGACAATAAGGAACTAGTCGTTTTGTCTGCTTGAAGGCTTATGGTTTTCTAGAGAACTACTGGACCAATTTTTATGGAATTTTGAAAGGTACCTACGGTTATATTTGGTAATAGTAGATGTACGAAAAGATGCCTTTGTTCAGCAGTGCATGGGATAAGCTACAGATGTTGCAAGATTTAATTTAAAATTTCCACAACAAATATTTAGAATGAAAGTGCTCTAAAAAAATCCTTTTCACCAATTATCACCAAAATACATACAGATAAATAAATATTTGTAAATTGAACAAATAATATTAATTTATTTATGAATAACTAGCTGACCCACGCAACTTCGTCTGCGTCACATAAAAGAGAAACAGCTCACAAAAGGTTCATTTTACCCCGTTTTTGCAATATTTTTCATTTATGCTCCGCTCCTTTTGGTCGCAGCGTGATGTTATATGGCCTATAGCCTTCCTCGATAAATGGACTACCCAACACTGAAAGAATCATTCAAATCGGACCAGTAGTTCCAGAGATTAGCACGTTCAAACAAACAAACAAACTCTTCAGCTTTATAATATTAGTATAGATTAACCATACTGGCTTAATATTGAATTAATTAAATGCATAATAATAACCATTACAATATTAAAATAAATTAATGGTAATTACTATCAACTGTCTTGTTATTGAATGATAAAATGAATGATCAGATGACAAATTGAGTGTTAATAAAATTTATATAGATTTTGATTAGAATAAATAATTGGTTTACTTAGTAAGATGAGTTTCTTTTTGTAGAAAAACAATTTTATATAATTTTAGATTCTAGATGATAAATCACTTTTGTGTACTTATCACATTTTTAGGTGAATCATACAAAAATTTAAGACTACAGATGAAAATATCTATAGATATTGATATCTTTAGATTACATATCTCATCATTCTCGGACCCTTATCTTAATTTATTTGGGGTCAGCGCAACATGACTTCTTCCATACTCTATTAGATGTTAGTAGGTTAGTCAGTTGTCTATTGTTTTTAGTAGTTAAATCTTTAGACATATAGTTTTTCACGCAGTCCATCCACATTTTTGAAGTAATAACTTCTTTAGGCGCGTTGAGCACTTTTTAGGTGAAGGAAAAACATTGAACTCATCATCACTTGACGTAACGTGCGGCCACGCTTCGTAGCACTCGTAGGCGATCCGCTATGGCGTAGCACCACATAGGCATGCGCGGGGCACAACCAGTGTTACGACTGGGGCGGGGCCTGTGTACTTTTAAAGACTGCCCCGATTTGTTTTTCTTTGCCTACACTATTTACCATCAATAGATTTCACATGTACAATATTCAATTGTAATTAACATTTGGCTAGTCTACAAAGGTTGAAAAATACTTAATTCACAAACATTTTTAAGCATTCAAGATCTGTAAACTTTACTCCTAAAATACCTTGGATCTAAAATCTGTCAAACATCAATTATTCCATAACTGATCTGATGACGTTAATCCAGCCCTAATATCACTAGAAGGGCACAAATAAAGCTGTAATGTAAGAGACTTACCGGCTGTTGAGTAAATAGTGCTGGGATAGAGGCGAGTCAGTCGTAGGGCTTCCTTACTGTTCCGCACTGAAGTACCCGTTACCATGATCTTTTGGACACCTGCACAAATTTTTTACACATTCACAAGAAATAATGAAAAACAGCAACTATTAACAGAATAAGAGAAATAGAAAATACAAATGCATCAGCTTTAAATACTATTTGATAAAAGTGTAAACAAATGGGTCAAAAATATACCTGTAGATATCAACTTTTTAAGTAATAAAATGATGATGTTATTCAAACAATAATTGCTAGAAAAAGTAGTTGTATATTTATCACTAGCTTCGGTGAAAGAAAACATTATAAAGAAGCCAAAAAATGCCTGAGAGGTATTTCTCGACGGCATGTAAAGCCTAGAGAGAGGGCCATGGGTGGCATAAAAACTGACACCAGGTTCGGCACTAACCACACGTAAAAGAAACAAAAGATTGGTACTATGAGCTCGGACGAAATCTCACCAACATTACGTGTGACTTTTTTTGCTTGCAGTATTCGGCCGCTAGCGCTATTGAAGCCCTTATTTAAGCTCATCAGTCAATAGCATCGCAGCATCTGATCCCTTGTTTTTGTTAATGAAAAAACAGGGTCGAAAAAATAAATAAGACAAAATAATAGTTCTTCTTCTTCTTCATGTCGATGATACGTTAAGGGTGGTAAACAGATGTGGAGATCACTTGCACGGGATTTTGAGTTAAAAATGGTGGTTGGTTCAAAGGTAACCACCTACCTTCCTTTCCTACTAGAAGCATAGACAAATAAATAAATGTGTTACTTATTCCCTTCAGCATGTGATTTCAAGAATTTAACGTGAATAGATTTGTTTACCCTTTCATCAAACAGTTTTGTAATGATTGTAGATACATGCGTAAAACAAACATACAGCACCAAATCATAACATTAAACAGACCAGGGAGCCTAAAATGAAAATTAAAAATTCTTAAAATAGACTTTATGATCATGACTATAAAGTCCATTTTAAGAATTTTAACATGATTCATATTAGGATTCTGATAAAGCAGACATCATAAGGCCCCAGCTGTTTAATGTTATTTTAGTCTTTGTGAATGGAGTTGGAATAATAGATAATTTTATTATATTCTATTCTTGCAGTATTATTTCGGGTTTAAAAATGATCTTGTAATTTTTTCTTAAGAAATTATTTTTTCAAAAATGTATTGAATTAAGGATTTTATCAAATATAGGGGCATTATGTTTATAAATAATGTGTCTATTTGTTCTAAAGCACAATAAGAGTCTCCTTGGTCAACCATCAAGTGAAAAGACAAGGACCGTGTATTAGTCATCGCTAATTTTAAAAACAACAAATTTCCTCTGATATTAATTTCATAAATCACATGTTAGTTAAACAAAGTATTTTATAGTTATTACTAGAAAACTCGTACGCAATAAAAACTGCTTTCTTCACTAACAATATTAAGTGCTAGATCATATTTCACTGCACACATAAAAATACATAACATTCCAAACACAAAAAAAAATATATGTAGCATGACAATAACCCAGTAACTCGCGAGGTATTCAATGTGCAATCATTTTAAATGAATAAATTACTTTTAACGCCAGTACATTGTAACACCGAATCATTGTACACACGCAATCACACATATGTTTTTTTTTTCTTCTTTTTCTACACCAACCTGCATCTTTTGCCCTTTGCACGACAGAATCGAGATCACGGCCGTATTTCTTGTTCGTCAAGTTCGCGCCAATGTCGATTACAATAAGATTCTCATAACATCCCTTCAGTTCTTCAGATATTTGGGTTTCTTCAGACGTCATCCTCGGATTTTGTATGAAGCTTATTAAACGGTGTTTACCTAAAAAATTACTTTGATATCACTATTTCTTCTCGAGAATTATGTTAGGCAGAAGGCGGAGGTGTACTTACAAATTGTATCAAACACTCCTGCTAAATAAGCCTCTGTTATTTTAATGACTAGTCGAGCGGTTCACCCTCTTCACTGAGCTGCCACCATGTTTTTGAGGCACGTTTTTCTTGACACACTTCAAATTGAATGTGTCAAATTTAGAAAAAGAATACGGTGTGTGATTGGCTGTTATTCAATACCCGACTTTTTGATAGGCAAGAAACGTAACTGAAACCGCACTTTGCGTTTCATTGACGTAAACGCAGACAGAAAGTTATCATTCCTAAATGTGTTATAGCGTTACAACCAACAAAATTTGTAATTTCCGAAAGTACTTAAAAAAATCTCAAATAAAGTAGGTATTGTTATTTTGAAATGAAAGTACAATTAGATTATGAATTCAGTCCTCTAGGAAATATGACTGCATTTCGTTCTCCCAGGGCTATAACAAAACGTTTGATATTCGTTCAAAACCTGGAATCATAAATGTAATTAAATAGTTTTTTTTTTAATGCCTCTATGAATCTTGATAATAATATTTTTTTTGTTTATATATAGCTTGGTGTACGTGTATTCTTCAATTTTAAATCTTGTGTTTTAAAAAAAATATGTTTGAATGAACTGTACCTAATGTCTTAAAGTATGCACCGTTAGAACGTCCCTTAAAGCTGTCAATCAGCTGTACGAATGGCATTGACAGTCGATTTATTTACATAAACCGGCCAAATGAAGTATTCCTAGGTGCAGTGAAAATCACACCACCCAAACCACCTCTGCAAACAATTAACATTATAAAATCTAGAAAAAGACAAAAGGCTGACAATAAAAAGGCATCATTCCAAATTTCGTACCAAAACGAAAAATTATAAAAAGATTACGAAAATTCTAAATTTGGCAAGATGACGAAGGTGGCACAGTTCTTCAAAAACAACATAGTCGCTATTGTAATGGTGCCTGCAATTCTTGGTGCCCACTACGGCTGGTACAGACTGCAACAAGTCGACTCGTTGGTGTCCCCAGAAGAGAGGAACAAACTGCCGATTACGAAAGTAATTTCTGATCTATCTCCGTAGTTTTGTGACATGATAGTTTGTGACTGCATGGCCTCCGAATGTAACAGTGTATGTTTTGTTAATAAATTAAAGTTAGAACCACTGTAGTTCTAGTGTTTCTCATCTAAATCCTCAACTTTCCTCATTTACTAACCATTTGTTATTGTAAGTACTCCTCGTTTTTTAACATACTCCTAGTAGTTAGCTAGGCTTCTAGTAGCCTAGCATTTCTCGTAGTTCAGTTCCTAGCTTCCTATCCGTAATTCCAACATATCTACACATTTTAATAGGGTTAGTAAACACACTGAGAAATACTATAAGACAGAAAAGTTAACAGTATCTTTGTATTACGCACATGTATATTAAGTTTTATATAGATTTATGTATTCTTCTGTCTACTACCTAACTGTCGGCTTTGTTTATTATTTATACCTACTTAGCATATCAATGGCAATCTATCTACAAGTGGGCAGACTGTCATTGCAACAGAGGTGGAATTGAATCTCGAGCACAAAGTTAGGGCTCTTTGCTTAAAAAAAATAATCACCACTTTATTAACCATGTTGGACGAGTGTAATTCAATACACTGCGTTCTAAACCTAGTAGTGCAATAAGAGCCAGTTTTCAAGGAAGTGTATTGAAAAACTATTAACATCCATGTTAAATGACATGTCAGGTCTAGTGGTTCGACAATACTCATTGAGAATGAACAAAATCATTAAAATACTTGTTTGAAACAAAGTGAATACATGTTTCACATGCTAAATAAGTAATTTCTTTTTTACTTAATTCTTTCAGGCGTTGAGAGGCTTCTGAGCGATGTCACCGCACACCTTGTCTTGTAAATATAGATTAAAGTAATTTAAGAAGATCAAATTCGCCTGTTTTAAATGTAAGGTACATTCATGTTTGTAACTAGAAAATTTTAATGAAATTAGAATAAAACTTAAATTATTATTTTTGTTGTTTTATTCAGTGTCTATCTCAAATAATAATAGTAATAATACCTAGCTACATAAATAGAAAACTCTTGATAAAAATGTAAATATTTCACATAGTGTGATACAATCTTATTGCTAAAAGTCATATTTTCAAGACAACCTATTTTTGTGTTTATTAAATGCTTCATTAAGGTTGATCTGCACAACATATTTTCCATACAAATTTCGGGGGACTATTACTCCACTGTTTGACATGGTACATCTAAAGTTAAACATGATATCGTTTTGTCTCATTATTAATTGTGTCTGTGCGGAAACAGAATAGTAAAATAAAAAGGCATTCAAAAGTTACGAGCTACCAAAGATTCATTTTTATTGCCAATTTTAACGTAACTTTGGGCGTAAATTAGTAATAAAAGAAGTGTCAAATTTCCAAAACAAAGTCGGTACCGACACAGCAAAATTATCGAAGAATTCAATAAATTTTATTTGATAATGATTTATGCAGTGGTTTTTTCATAAAATTGGATTTCCCAAAAGCCTTTTCATATTTTTTTACGCGCGCCTTTTACTATAAATTTTCGTGCATCTCACTGAATAATGTTTCCCCCGGTGCGGTGCGGGAGGGGGATACGCCATATTGACATGTCCTTCGTTTGATAGAAGAACAAGACCTATATTTCTGTCCTTTTCATTTCATGCATGACGTCAGTGACGTGTCATTTGTTTTTCGCTGAAGTTGAAGAGTCCCTATAATGCACGTCACAGCAATGCACACACCAGCAATGCACACACCAGCAATGCACACACCAGCAATGCACGACACAACAATGTACGACCTATGTCTCCAATTGCTGGGGTGTACCTTGCTTGTCCGGACCAAGAATGTACAGCATGATAATTGGCGACATCACGTGACTCGAAATTTTGGGACATGGATACTAGGTAATTGAGCTAGGTAGTGCTGTTCCGAAAGACGTTAGACGATTGATTGCGTGATTGAAAAGTTGATAGGGACTCGATCAGCCATTGACTGTTATAACACGTTCCATTTTAAGTTCACCAGCAATGTAAAAAGGCGAATAAAAATTCTGTGGAATTTGCATGTAAAAACACGACAGTCTCGCGCCAGTGTCATTTTGGCTCCGGTATGTTGAGGTTGAATGATGGGTTTAAAAAGCGTAGTCGACGCTTTACAGATAGTCGAAATGGGCAAAAAAAAAGCTGCCACCCTATACCCCGTTAGCCATGTCGTCGGATTTCTGCCGGCCTTCGGCCTACGCTCATGTCCCAAAGTATGACCTTCGGGGACCAAATTTTAAATGAATGAAATAAAAAAAAAAACAAACAAAAAAAAATTACTCGAGTCACAAAAAGAGAATCCTGTAGCTGGGATCGAACTCAAGACTCATGATTGTAAAACAGCACTGCACCCCGAGACCAGCTGACTTATTGTTATACGTAGTGAATATGTAGATCATATGGTGCTTCTACAGGTCGGTAATGTTCGGGATGGCGAGAGCCAAAATGATACTGGCGCGAGTTGGTCCTGGAAAAACAACTACCTATTGGCGACGCAAAGATTCTAAAGGCTGCTTTACGCCGCCGCCGGGGCAACACTGTGCGACATTGCTGTATGCCACTAGGCCGCATGCTACAATAATTTAAAATGTTGCACATCGTGGCAAAAATCGTGCGGCATGGCAACATCTTGCGTCATTCTGCTAAAGTTACTTCGTCAGCCATATTCTACGGTGTCTTGTCCCCGCCTCGATCAATCAAGTTGGTAGACTAAAACACTCCATTAAAATGTACAGCACGATGCTTTAAAAATAGGCACGATGTTGCCTCGGTGTAAAATAGGCTGCCGCATAACGCAATGACAGGTTTTCTTTTTGAGGTATTAAAAAAAACTTAGTTTCCAAGAACTTTATTGATGGCGTTGAACTTACTATGATAGTTGCACAAGATGACGCACGCCGCAAAATGTGGCATACAGCAATGCCGCACAGTGTTGCCCCGGTGTAAAGCAGCCTTAACTAGCGCCTCAAGTGTCAAAATTATTGTGAAGCTGTCTAAGAACGATACTTTGACAGTTTTCGATACAATTTACGTCACGGAAAATTTTATTTATTAAATATAAATCAGATGTGGTTTCTTGCTGGACGAGACACTAATTATGTTGTCAATGGTCGATGTAATTAAAGCGTCTGCAGGATACACAAAACCAATGCGTTCTGGAGAAGAATTATTACGGAGTGGAGGTTTGTAAATTGATCAATTACTTTTATATCCATTTGTATCTTATCAATAAATATCGTTATTATGTTAAATTATAAAGATTGATTCGTTATAAATATTTATCGTTATAGTATTTAACTCGGGCTGTCTGTTAGTTAGTCTGTAACACTTTTATAGCTAGTTAAAATCAGTTTTTTAGGTTCCGTTCCTTGAATTATCATACTAACTCCTAGCGCCATCTATACAGCGACTAGGGAAGAGCTAAAAAGAAAATCCCTCAATCCAGATGGATTACATGTTGCGCACCTCACCATAATCATACACAGCTTGTAACTTCTTTTTAGGCAAACGCAAAATTGAAGGAAGTTGGATTGTTCTATTGATAGACAAATCCGTCCCACTGAGCAAATGTTCTCTCATCGGGAGCGTCTATTTGTATCATTGCTCAAAATCTGGATAGTTAAATTACAAGTCAATGCTGTGGTGAGGGTGCGCCATTATGGTGGAAACGCCAGGGTAGCTCGCGAAATACAAATATTTTCTTACGCGTTTTGCAATTAGCACTAGCAGGCTATTTGTCAGGTTGTATCTTGAATATAATATGATTCGCAGCCGTAAGAAATATGACTTTACAGAGTTATATTCATTAAAATGATAAACAACCCTTTTATGGCCATTTAGCTCCATTGAAAGAAAATGTACCAAGTCTTCTTCTTCGTGTCGATGATTACCATTTTATTATTCATTCTACTAGTGACTTGGAACTCAGCTCTCAGTCGATTGGCTCGCAAGTGCCGTATTTAGTACCTAATAATATACTCTGTGCTCGCAACATCTCCGCATTGTAAAGTTATAGAGGGTGTCGTTTGTCAGTCTCTTGTTTATATTTTTCGGAGGAGCAAGCAACACCTCTCTTTGGACTTCAGAGGGAGCCACTCTTCCGAGTAGGTATAAAACAGTAGGCAACCAGTGATGATTCTGCATGTTTCAATAAGTGCTACATCTACCGCACGGCCGCACGGGCATGATGCCATACTGGGCAAGTAAATTCGCCAGCTTATGTTATGGATTTTCTCTTTGTGAATCGAGTCATTTTGTTTTTATTTTATTCTAGGTGTTTGTTTTTTCTTTTATTTCTTTTATAAACCATTCAGATGTAGGAGCCTCGCGAATTGCCGCTCCGTCGACCGGGACTCCGTCAACTTGATGCAAGAGCGAGCGATTCAAATTATCACGCCCTTGCACGGTGTAAAGCACGAGTAGCTAAACTCATGTGGTGTAAAGTGCAAAAAATGACTGATCCAAAGACATTCAAATATTTTAACTATTTCTTTTAGATCTTTTTGGACTGATCTTAGGCTGCTTCAACAGGTCTGTGATGTTCATGATTGTTTGGGATGGCGGGAGCCAAAATGACACTAGCGCGAGACGGTCGTGTTTTCTTGACAAACAACGATTGGCGATGCAAAGATTATCCGCGCGCATCTAGTGGCGAAATTTAGAAGTTGTCTAAGAACGACACTTTGCTTTAAAGTTGAGGTTGTTTGGAGAAAATCAGATGGATCACGATTAGATACACAAACCTGTTACTAATAAATGCAGAAATACGAAATATTGTTGCGTTCCTCAATGTAGTGCCTAGTTACGGAGATTCTGGAATAAGTTTTCATTTGTTTCCAAACAAAACCCTCCAAGTTCATAAAGGTCTAGCAATGACTTTGACCTTGAAAAAATCGTTTCTCGACCTTTATGAACTTGGAGGGTTGTATTGATGGTTTTGATGATTATAATTCTGTAACTACATACGTCTTTCAATCGCATCCAATATTTTAATCAACATACAACCTAGCACTGGCCTGCAATTTGCCAAAAACGTAAGAAAATTTGAATTTCGCGGGCTACCCTGGAGCATCAGCCTTAAGTACCTCCACAGAGTGCAACTCGTTCATGGGCCAATTTACAAAAAAAATATACGCTTCTACAACAAACTTCCCATTAAAACTCGTAATGTACCCATCACGAAATTTAAAAATTGCATTAAAACTAAACTTTTAAAAAAAGGTTACAAAATATCAGATTACCTACTTAAATGTTAAAACACGCTTGAGAATGAGGTGCTCGCTTAGCCTGTGAATCCTGTGATATCTTATTTTATGCCTCTGGATGTTATACTACATTTATTTTCATATTAATTTTATTTTTGACACTGAATTAATGCCTCAAATATTGTATTATTATTAATTTTTCGTATTTTTTTTGGTTGATGACATAGATTGACATGATGACTTAGCTCATTGACATGATAATAATATTAATTCAGTCAAATGTAACTTTGTTTGTGAATGTGAGTATCATCTATGCTAACGACTCAATATCTAATACGTGACACCAGACTGTCTGACGGGTTTGAGTATTTTGTAAGTGGCCTACTCAAATATTCTGCAGCTCTGGTAGTGTCGTGTGACAGGTCGTTGAGCTCCATAAAATGTGGTTGAGCTACACGATGACTGATGCATGCGTGCTGTCTCTCGGGACAGGTCAACTCAAACCTGCTATGGCTCTTTCCTCAAAAGACCATAACAGACAATGCCTACATGATCACACTCACATTGATATCGCTTCAAATAATAGTGTCTGGACTGTAAAAGAGACCACGATCCCTGAGTTTTTTTCGGTATTTCTTCTCTGGGGTAGTCAGTTAAGAAATGCCGGTGCCTTCGTTCTCTTACAACAAAATACTGACGTTTCTAAGTGATTTAATATCCTATTTGCAAATAAATAATTTCATTTCATTTCTTTTTGAACGATTCTAAATTTGAATTTGAAAAAAATAATTATAAATAAATAAAAGATTTACGCGGCTTATTGGTAGCGAAGTCCGAAGGTTTCATTTACCTACAGAGGGAGTCGTTACCCGTGGTACCGGTGATTATTTTAATTACCCGTGGTTCCATGGCAATAGGGATTGTTTCCTGGACTTCTGAATATATCGATAGAAAATACAAATCCATATTTATAACAGCCTAAGTACGTTATTTACGAGTACAAGCGGTGTCCTTCGTCCTACTAAATAATATGATCGGTTCCCAGCGAGTCACACCCAATCGTGTCACATTGTGGCTCAGTGGGATATTTTTCCAACATGTCACGGTTACACTGGGTGTGTGTGACACGTTGGGAACCCTCCTGGAAAAAGGTTGCAACGGGTCACACAGTGTGACTCGATGGGAACATACCTTTGAAAGTCTGAAGTTGTTTTGTTGATTATAAGATAATCTAGCAAAAGCACTACTTAGCATAAGTTCAAGGTGGTACCTATGTATTTTAATTCTGGGTAATAGCCACTCGTCTGTTATTCGAATGGCGCGACCCCACAACCAGACCCCACAGACGCGCGCTAGCGCGGGTCATGACCACAAATGAAGGGATATGTGCGTGATACTAGAATACTACTAGTGCGTGATTCTATGATCGAATTTCCTTTTTTAATTTTTGTTAGCATAGTACTTTTTCCAGGAGAAAAAAAAAGCGGACTCTGGCTAATCTGGCTTAGACAAATATGACACTCCAGCTTTCTCTCTGTTCAACCGTTTTCATTAAAGATAGTTAGTTAGGCGGACAAGAGAAGTGTAGCTATCGAAATTCTATTTGTGGGCTAAAACACCTTTTTTTTCGGATGGGAAATCTTCAAATGACGGGTCCCGCTCTAGGCGAAGTGTCAGACTTTTGCTGATTATAGGGTATCCATGTTCCTTCTTGGCCCTTTGTGTTGGCCATGGTATATCTTCGTCTTTGCGGACCCCTTTTTGCTGACATCTTTTTGAGGCGCGCGTGGAACACAAACGTGCGTGTGTAGCCCTCCTCCTAATTTTTGTGTTGTTATGCCCGACAGGCCCCACAATGCTCCAAAACGAATGTATGTCTCTATGTACCTACCACCTAAGTTCACATTGTGGAATGCAATAAACGTATTGAGTATTGCCGTCAACATTGCCTGTCGTCGTCGTAAGACGGACGGACGGCGAGCTAGCCCCTAGCTCACCGCCCACAAGGGGGGAAAGAAAATACGATGTAGTTACAATTTTACAAAATCTCTAATATTTACAAGATATAACAACTGAATCCAAAATCTTATTTGATGTAATGATCAATTAATATAATAAACGTATATGTAAATATAAAGTAACTATTTTTTTTGTGCTACATAGACATACATTGAATATTCGTCGTCACCTTTGCCAAAAAAAAAGTTTGTTGTGGACACTTTGACAGTTGACAATGACATACTGTGATGCCTGATCTACTGATTTAGCAGTAGATCTACGATTTAAAAAAATCTACTGATCTACTGCCTTGATTGGAAATCTACCTGCTTTTTTCAAATCAGATCGTATCATCTAGGTATTGACGACATGTCGTGTCATCTGGCTTATAGGCCTAGATAACATGACATTTGGTCAACAACCGTAGTAAGTATCGAAAAATATTGGATACGTGTTCTTTGTTTTATCAAATTAATAAAAATTGTCGAAGATAAAACGTGTCAAAGCTCATGAGTTTGGCTTGGGACGTCACATTTGAGTAAAAAATGTACTCAATTATGACGTTACATGAGTTTTCGACGCAATGTATCGTCTTCATTTTAAGTTTACGTGAAATAAGAAAAAATACGTGTCCAATATTTTTTGAAAATCTATCTGACAGACTAATGGGGAGACACAGGCAAAGATAATCTAAGATGGCGCCACCATAGCTGGTGTCAATCTGACCAATGAGGTTAAGCTATTTTGAAATATATTATGACATTACCACATTTTCAACCAATGACGATGTTGGGAACCAGCTATGCTAGCGCCATTAGTTCCACAGTGTGTCTCCCCATTAGATTTTTTTGTCATGTACCCTATTCAAGCTCAATTCCTTTTTACCTCATGTGGGTATGACTTTTTTAATCTACAGATTTTTCCTTCGATCTACTGCTTAAACTTTAATTTTTCTACTGATTTCTTCAGAATCCATCTAGCAAAACTGATGACATTAGACAAAGACATTACTTTCTTGCTTTCTTGAGGTTTGAGAAAAAACTTTGTTTTGTGTTTCACAAATTTAATTTATCAAATAAATAGTCACACTCACAGTCAATGTTTCGTCTTTGCAGTAACAGGAATGTTTCACTTTTCAACGTTCTCGGAGATGGCTGAATGAGCAAGGTACGTATTTTTATATTGAACAGTATAAAATAGTTCTAAAGACCTTTAGAACATTCAAATCTTGGGTTCTTGGGACTACTCTCTAGTTCAGTAATAAACAGTCCTAAGTCAGTTATTTTGGCTGAAAAAGCAGCAAATAGCTGTAACGAGCAAACAAGGATTCAAGTGCTATAATAAATTCAATACAACCAACTTTTACAATCTTTATCATCATCTTATAGCTTTTCACATCTCAGTGGCATGTTCACTACTGGAAATTGGTTTCTAACAACAGAGTGAATATACTATTAGCTTTTTCTCAATAAAAAGGCTGCTGGGTGTCATTTTATATCATTTGTTTATAATTTTCTCAACTTTAGTTTCAAATATTTTTTTTTGTTTGATCATAATAATGATCACAACATTATATTGTCACAACATGAATCCCTGAAGGGGTGTCAGAGGTGTTCCCATGTGTCACAGTCGACACCTGGTACACCTTCTTTTCACTGATGATTATTACATCCGAAGATTGGTGGAGGGAGAGTCCTATCACAATATTTACTATGGAGATTGAACCCACAACCTCTGAGTTAGCAGTCCACTACCCGAGTAGTAGACTGACTTATCACAGAAGTAGTCATAATAATTACTGTGATTAAGGTTATAATGCTGTTAATGCTTTACTTACAGACATGGAGGGATCTCAAATCAAGGGCCAAGAGTGCGAATGCAAAGTGGGATCGAGCTCGACCCTGGGAATTGTGCATTTACATTTAAAAGCCTGCAGTTAACATCGCACTCCTAAAACAATTTAGGAAAAATAACTAGCATACTTGTATAAGTAGCTATAAATTGATTGTGGACGTTGTTGGGTACCTAGATACTGGGATGGGATAAATATATCCTCTGAATGAGTTATTAAAATGTTCTGAAACACTACTGCACCTAAATGTACACTTTTGTAATACTTTTTAATAAATTATTCTAATTCTTATTTGATGAGGTTTAGATAAATAAAACCATTATAACTGATGAACTCTTTGTAATAAAACGAAAAAAAGATATTTTACAAGCATGTGACATGGCATGAAAAAACTAGACACAAAAGTGAGGTTATGAAAAACAAGTGTTGCCGCGCTTATACAAAAAGAAAAAAAAAACGTTCAGAAAAACTTCAATTTTGAGTACAACATGTACATTCTTTAACACTTCCCCTTACTCAAATATTGACACAATGCCTGAATTACCTATTTAAAATAAGGACCTAGACAATAATAAACGTAACCTCTCCTATTCTTATAACTCAAAGCAATAGAAGATTCTTTCTACAATTTATAATATAGGTAGTACCTACTTACATTCTATAATTATCTTTAATGCAAGAGTTTAGAATACACATACAAAAAAAATAGGTAACAAAAAAAATACCACCCTGTATATCTATTGAAACAACATGGTAACAAAAAAAAACACAATACTTTAATCTACTACATGTAAGCATAAAGAAATGAAGTTACAAACCTTCAAACATGAGACAGATTATCTTAGATGAATACTTGCTTTAGTTATTAATGAAATGTATTTTTAATGAGATAAAATAATATCTAAGGATTAGTCTGTCTATGTTCACATCTGTTATTCTTATTATTTAAAAAGTAAAATTATAATTTAACACAACTTATGTGGCAAAAACAAAATGGGCGTAATGCCACAATAAACAATATCAACTAATTAGCTTACATTAAGTACCTAATTAGTAATTATAGACCAAGACATTGTACAAATTTGGCGTGTTTAATTTTTGCCAGAGGTTTAGTTAATATATCTGCAACCATGTCATGAGTTGGCAAATACTTAATGTTAATAATGTTATTAACAAGACAGTCTCTAACAAAGTGATGACGTATGTCTATGTGCTTTGTCCTACGATGACACTGATCATTTTCTACTATTCTATGTGCACTTAAATTATCATTATATATAGTTATTGGACACACATCATACTGAAATACATCTTGGAAGAAGTTTTTAAGATATTTGGCTTCTTTGACTGCTTCACCTATACTGTAATATTCAGCTTCTGTACTTGAATAAGCGACAGATTGCTGCTTTCGTGCCTCCCAGTTAACAATGCAATTACCATATTTTACCACAAAACCTGTATAGGATTTCCTATCGTCTATGTCATTAGCCCAATCAGCATCAGTGTGAATTTCAAAACGAGTATTACTACCCATACCCTTTTTGAAATTTAAACCGTAATGCAATGTTCCCGAAAGGTATCTTAAAATTCTTTTTGCTGCTTGCCAATGCGCCTCGCCAAAGCAATTATTGTATTGACCTAGCTTACTACAGGCATAAGATATGTCTGGTCTTGAGCAAACCGATAAATACATGAGCCCGCCAATTAACTCTTGATAAGGATACTTAGTGTCTTTTTCACCGGTTTTTTGAAGAGGTGCATTCACTTGCATAGGGGTAGAAACAGGCTTACATTCCGTCATACCAAATTTATGTATCAGATTTTTAGTATACTCTTCTTGTGAAAGTTTTAAAGTTCCATTAATCCTATCTCTGTCAACTTTCATACCAAGACAATTTTTTACCTCACCTAAATCTTTGATATCGAATTGACCTTTGAGTGCACTAATTAAATTTTCAGTTTCTTTATTACTTTCGCTAAATATAAAGAAATCGTCTACATATAAAGCCACAATTACAATTCGACTATCAATCCTTTTTGTGTATACACATGGCTCACATTTTGATTGAGTGTAACCAATACCTTTCAACACTTCATTGACTTTTAGGTTCCATGTTCGACTAGCCTGTTTTAAGCCATATATACCTTTCTTTAGCAAACATACTTGATCACTATTATTACTGTACCCTGGTGGTTGTTCCATGAAAATAGTTTCGTCTAAATTACCATTTAAAAAGGCTGTGCTAACATCAATGTGGCGTATACCCATGTCTTTTTCAACAGCTACTGAAAAAAGAACTCTTAACGTGGAATGTCGAACAACTGGAGAAAATGTTCTGTCATAGTCAATACCCTGTTTTTGTGTGAACCCCCGAGCTACTAACCTTGCTTTGAACCTTTCAAACTTGCCACTAGCATCTACTTTTTCTTTGAATACCCATTTGCATTTGACAACATTATTATGCTTTGGCCTATCAACCAGTTCCCAAACGTTTTTGGCTGTCAGTGAATTATATTCATTGTCCATAGCAGTCATCCAGTCTTTACAATTATTTCCTGAAACTGCTTCAGCATAAGTTTGAGGTACCATTGTCAACATAGCATAATCATCATCCTCACTATTCAAAACATAATCATCCAACCGGGCAGGTGGTTTTCGCTGGCGAACAGGTCTTTGAGTTAATACTATTGTTGGTGGAGTGGTTATTATATCATCATTTAAAGTATGACTGTTTAATGAGGCATTGACATCATTTTCTACAGTTATATCTTCACTACTTCCACCACTGTTACAAGGTGAGCAATCAGAATTAGTATTGGTTATTTCATCATTTGCCTCATCTTCCCCTGCTGAGACATAATCCAGACTGATATCAGTTCCAACATTAACACTATTTAAACCAGGTTGTGCAATATTTAAATTTGAGTTATTATTCCCAACATGTTGATTAGTATGAACAATGTGTTTTTCGGCAACCTGTATTGTGTGACCATTATGTTGATGCAGGTTCCTATCATTACAAGAGATACCAGGTACTTGCTCGAGAAATATTACATTTCTAGCTTTAATCATCTTTCCTGGTTGCATTGGATCAGCTAGTCTGTATCCCTTTGATGATTCACAGTATCCTAACATTATGTAGGGTTTTGATTTTGCATCTAACTTTTTTCGGTGCACATCTGGTATCAGTGCATATACCTTGCAACCAAAAACCTTTAGATTGCTCAAGTTAACTTTCGCTCCAGACCATAATTCTTCTGGAGTAGCATTTTGTAATGCATTGGTTGGACTAATATTTTTTAAATAAACAGCTGTTAACACTGCTTCACCCCAATAACGTTTGTCTAAACCTGAATCCTGCAACATCGTACGCGCCTTTTCAATTATGGTGCGATTTAACCTTTCTGAAACTCCATTTTGTTGAGGAGAGTATGGTATTGTGGTTTCATGTACTATTCCGTTGGATGTGAAAAAATTATGCATTAATTCATTGCAATACTCTGTACCATTATCTGTCCTGACTACTTTAATTTTTAGCCCTGTCTGATTTTCAACTAACATTTTAAATTCCAAAAAAACTTTATGAATTTCTGTTTGACTTTTAGTCTTTAGAAAATAAACAAAACTTTTTCGGGTGTAATCATCTGTGAATGTTAATACATATCTTGCATTTTTCCATGTAGGAACCGGCATAGGTCCACACAAATCAGAGTGAATGAGACCTAACTTTTGAGTTGCCCTTTTAGATTTACCCTTAGGAAACGCTTTAGCAGCCTGTTTACCCTCTATGCAAGGAATACAAGGTTTCAATGATGAGTTAGCAAAAGAGATACCTTCCGCCAGACCATCACGCAATAGTAACATACCTTTGTAGCTCAGGTGACCTAACCTTTTATGCCATAGTTCAGCTTCATTTGTTGTGCAAAACAATGATTGACGGTCACCACATTGGCTTGCAGCTGTATCAGCACATGCACACACTGATTGCTCCTGATGCTGATTGAGCTTGTACACACCACCAACATTAGATGCTGAAAATAAACATTTACCATTAGTTAAAACATCTCTTTGACAGTATGCTTTACACTCTTTGTTATCAAATACCACAACATAACCTTTTTCAGTGATTTTATTCACTGAAAGTAAATTTGCTGCTATGTCCGGCACATAGGCAACATTGGAGATGGTTTTTGATTCATTGCCTTGTAGAGTTACATTAATGTTACCAGACCCATGACTATAAATCTCATCATTGTTGGCGACTGTTATGCAGGTTTTATTGGCATCATTATAGTTATTTATCCAGTCTCTTCTCATAGTCATATGTGTAGTACAACCAGAATCCACTAACCAGTCAGAGCCACCTCCAGTAGCAAAGGCTGAAGCCATAGCAGTGTCATTCACGGTTCCCGATGAAACTAATGCAGCATCACTCACAGGTCTCACCGAATTGAGGTCTGGGCATTTTGGTTTTATATGGCCTTCTTTCTTGCAGTTATAGCATATTATTTTTCTTTTAGGTCTTGTCTTCGATACCAGCGCTGTTTCACTGACTATTAGTTCATGCCTTCTTGAGCCATGCATTAGCCTACTTTTGACTATTTCTGTTGTTAAATCACATTGCAGACCCTCTATAGCCATAACCAGTGGGTCATAATTATCTGGAAGACCAATCAGCATTATCTCAGCCACTTCTCTGTCTTCTAAAACATCTCCTAGTTCTGTAAGTTCTTGCGTTAGGCTCTTAATTTCTGTAAGATATTTTTCCATGTCACCAAATTCATTATATGAAATCTTAGCCAACTGTCTTTTCAATAGGAGCCTTCTACTGATACCACTGTTTTTGTAAGCATCCTCTAAATTTTTCCACGCCTCAGCTGCAGTTTTACACATTTTCACATGTGGATAGCAGCAAGTGCTAACATTAAGGCAAATTTTTGCATAAGCTCTTTGATCAGAAGCAGGCGGCGGCCCTTCCTTGCTCTGCAAGCAATGCCAGAGACCACAATCAATCAAAAGTAATTTCATTTGGAAAGCCCACGTGGCATAGTTTTTCGCTCCTTCCAATTTCGAAATATTAATTTGAGCACTGTTCATCACAACATTTGCCTCTGGTGCAGTGACCACACGTGACGGCCCGGCGGCACTCACTATGGAATCCGAGGCTGCTGATGAAGGCATGGCGCCTTCACCATCTAGCGAAGAAGGGCGTGTAGTCATTTTAGACACCTCCTTTTTCTTCTTCTACGCAAGGCAAACGTTCTGGGCCCATAACCTGATGAGGTTTAGATAAATAAAACCATTATAACTGATGAACTCTTTGTAATAAAACGAAAAAAAGATATTTTACAAGCATGTGACATGGCATGAAAAAACTAGACACAAAAGTGAGGTAAGTGAGGTTATGAAAAACAAGTGTTGCCGCGCTTATACAAAAAGAAAAAAAAAACGTTCAGAAAAACTTCAATTTTGAGTACAACATGTACATTCTTTAACATTATTTAACTTGAAAGAAATATTGGAAGATTTAATTATGGCTTTTCTGTGATTAAAGATTGTTAAATAAATAAAAGTCAATACACTGTAAATTGGAAAATAAATAAGTACTAACAAACTGTGTGTTATTGCTGTAGTACCCTCTTTTTATACCCATATGAGGGCTTATCGGGATTGGTGTTGTAGGGTGTGACTATTGTAACATGGGTGCAATCGACACAACCAAGGCAATCTCGCTTTCCAGTGCTGGAATCCTCTCCAGTGAGGCTCTCCTTTAGCTGCAGTTCCTGGGACCTTCATGTAGGTAGGTGTGGAAGAGGCGGCGAACTATTGCCCTCGAAACTTCTTGCACAACCTTGCTCACAGTTTTGTGGCCAAGGGCAAGATTGTACTCCTGCCCAATGCACCTTTGGTAGATCCAAAATGTCGTTTCGTACTTGCATTTTCGTTGGAAATCGTTAAAATTTTAGTTACCTACAGTTGAAATAGTACTTACGTACTTGCGACATCGATTCGATTCGATGTAGCTCTTCGATACCCGCAATTACAGACACAATTCTATCTATCATGGGGTTTTGGTTTCCGCACTTAGTCCTTAAAGTGGACGACAATTAAAATAACAATGCACCGTACCCGATCCGGCTGGGGACATACAGACATAGGTAGGTACTCAATTTGTCGAGATTAGCCAATGATATTCTAACAAACAGATATGTTAAACACCTACAAAACCACCGAAAAAAGTGTGCCGCGGGGGAGAGCCAGCTCACATACACGCAGTGACGCAGAATAAAGGAAAAACAGGCCAATTGACACGTTTTCGAGTCTTCACGATTGCGCGCTCATAACATATCTGTTTAATTAAATATCATTGAGATTAGCTGTCAGATTTTATCGAATCGATTCCTATCCTACGTACCTACTTTCACTGCAGGCCCTACAGAAACGTGCCCTCCGAATCCGAAGCACGGAATCATCTTACTTTCTAATCAATCAGGTGATTTTAACCTGCAATGCCTTACCTAAACTTGGAACAGTCCCTTAAAGATATTTTTGTGAGACAGTGTCCCCACCGGTAATCCAACCCATCGGATCGCGAGCCAAATACTCTGATCACAGTGTAGGCTTTTAATTTGTTGATGATTTAATAAAAATAGCTAATGGTTCATCATCATCATAACTGCAGTCCACTGCTTGACATAGGCCTCCACCAAGGTGCACCACAAGGTCTAGTGGTTAAATTGGTCTTTCTTACTTATTTATTAAGTATAGATTATTATATTTATGAGGCCCATGTTCAATAGTGGACTTTCTATGGCTGATGATGATGATAATATTTATACTGCATTTTTGTTTATTTAATTTTACTTATAAGGTATCATGGAAAGAAGCAAGCTACGAATAGAGATCAAGAGATGATTTATGTATGGTCGCGGGATCTGTGTGGAGAACAAGGGAAAGGACTATCCTGCAGGACGTACCTAATACGGACGAGGAAGAGTGAAAAAAAGACAATGAAATTCAATATATAATTAATTTAATTAAATGTTAAGTTTATATTAAAACAATGATCATCATACAAATTACCCATTTCTTAATTTTAATTACAAATAAAAATATGTAACAAACAATTAGTAGGTGGTACCTACTATTCTAAAGGCTATTTATTGTCATGGATCAAAAATAAAAGTATTACCTATTTTAGTTGGTGTTTAAGATTATTTTAGATAGAGAGATAAGCTTTAGCATTCATAGAGCAGTAACTATAATGCTATCCTGATAATAATTTACTTTGCCACTTTCATACTAACTGTCTCCACACTTAATCTTAACTCTGGTTGCGCCCATAATTTTGTTTATCCAATTACTATTTTGGTCCTGGTCGCTGATCTTATTCTTGAATTTATTTCATAGTAGGTATTTCTTTCGCCTTAGCAGCTAGGTATGTAATTCAGGGCAGCTTTGACTAGGTATAACCAATTAACATTTTACTAAAGTGTTTTTTCTTCTGCGATGAAACCATAATATATAATGTAATGGAATTCTATGCCAGGCTTGCGGTCCTCTTGAGCAGCAAGCAGCAACACAATAGTGATATGGACTATGTTTGGGGCAAATATTTAATTGCTTTTATAATTATCTCGATCAAGTGTGAGTCACACACATCTTCGATCACAGTGAAAATCTAAAATAAATAAGATTAATTAGAAAGTTATTATGATGGCAGCTACAGGTACTTACCTTCTACAAAATTCCTAGTTTTAATAATATAAACACTGATGAATTTTTTTCATAGCTAGACTTTGCTAGCACGGTATAGTTATAGTATGTGCCTACTTATGTATTACTATTTTTAATTCTGTATTAAAGCTACATGTTATGTTGAGATCTTGTCACTGTCTCCACAGCTGCCAGCTGGTGTTAGTAGGTAATATGTAGGAATGTTTTGTGGATAGGTATTTATTTATCAGATAATATGGACCTACATACATAATATAGAGTACATACCTACAAGGATTGATTAATAAATCACAAAGCCAAAGGGACCAAACTAACAGCCCCCAGCTACAGAGCTCATCATGGTATCACAAATTGAGACGATTTGTAAGAGCTCGTAGTAAGAGCCCTGGTTGCTCATGGAGAAATTGTTGTAATGCCGATACCTATTCAAACTTCCATATTATGTAAGTAATAAGTACGTGACCAATGATGTCGTAATTTGTAACAGTTTATGTTCTTACTTGCCAAACATGTTTCAACATCTCAAAGATCACCAATTAAATATCTGTTCTTGTTGAAAACGCTTGCACTTTGCTGATGTTATTAAAAACTACCTATTTCATTAGCTTTTGTTTTCTTCCAGGACCATTTTCTCTTCCTAATTTAGCTGTAGGAGGGTGCCTTACAACCAGAACTCAACAAGAAAACCCAACCAAACTGCGTTTTTAAAGTTCCAAACAAACCAAACATAACATCACGATTATTTCATTCACAGATTACTTCAATATAATTGATTGAACGTCAACCATACCACAGAATAATAACTAACCATACGTTAAATGAAACAAAATCAATCCATATTCAATCAAAATCAATAAAATCTGTGTATCACCCGTCCCTAGTGTCACATGGCTTTTTACTTTTTAAATGTGACGTCACTGTTTGTTTTGATTCCAATTGGCGTGCTGTACATTGTCATGCCGGGCATTCTTGGTCCGGGCCGAGAATGGCCGACATGATAATGTACGTCATTGGAATTCAAAACACGTACATTCCAATGTCGTGCATTCTCGTGTTGTGCATTGTCATGTTGTGCATTGTTGGTTCCCAAGTTGAAGAGCCTGTGCATTTTTATTGCACTCCTATAATGTGTGCGTTTCGATGGCGCGACCACGGCATTCTCTTTTTTTAAGCTATGGCAAGATTTTGTAAAAAATAAATAATTTAAAATTAAATTCATTAATTAATTAAATATTTCACATTCAGAACATTTTGAAGGTGATAAGCGATACCATACGTATGCTCCTGAAATATAAACCTAGGATTTTTTATATTTTTTTTACAAATTCAATCCTTTATTTACCTATTTCAATTTTTCAACAAATTTAATCCTTTATTTCAGGTCTCTGCAACGCTTAGTTTTTAATATTTCCATGGCCGCGCGGTTCTCCGCGTTTCGATGGCGTGGCCACGTTCAAACCCTTATAACTTTTTAACCATAACTTTGACAAATTTAAGGTTTTGGGAAATTTGAACCACGTACATACATAATTTTTACAAAATCATGGCATAGTTATTTTTAAAAAAAAAACGCCGTGGTCGCGCCATCGAAACGCACACCCTATAATATGGTGTAGCGACCTACTTATTTAGAAACTTTATATACATAAAACCTTCACGATATAATTTTTACTTTTCTTCTGATCTGTCACTTCTCTGTCTTGTGTTGACTAAATTGATATAGAATTATGAACATTTTTAATTTAATTTAGTTAGTGTACAACAACCACTAAATTGGAGACTCCGACGTGATACGCCCTGAAAAGGAAATCCTAAACTTTATCAGGCCAAGGAAATCCACAGTACCACGATGACAATATAAAGCAGTCGTCTGCCGACCAACGTCCAGACTCTGCTGGCTTCACAGCTATTTATTTCTCTCGAGGGATTAGCAGACCTGGCGGAAAGCGTCCAGGACATCGTGACCCCAGGCCAACAATAACAAACAATATAGTTATACAATATTATTGTTGCCACTAATCTCGCGAATTGTGAAGTGACGATGACGTTATAAGTTGATAGTAAAAGTTTTAAAGAAAAAGTTTATTTTATTCTTTTTAGCCCATTAAAATAAAAGTTCAGACGAAAGTATTATAACTTCGTTTTTGTTCGGAACGGTTCGGAACGCTGAGTGTGTGCGTACGAACTAGACGCACGTGAAGACTAGCGTCTAACTGCTCATCACTGATACTATCTCCTTCGGGCACGATGCCAGGTGAGACAGCGTGCTTTTTAGCCACGCCCACCAATGAGTTCGAGCTCGTGTGCTGTGTCACCTTAAGTAGGTAACCCACATTCCAGTAGGGAATGTGGGTTTAATACAGTATTGGAAACTGTCTGGACAGGTCCACTCAAATCTGTGTTGTTCTTTTTTCAAAAGGCCATCTCGGACACTTATTTTCATAGTTCTCATGTGAGTTGACCAATACCTTAAAAGAGACTATGACCTCTGAGTTTGTTTCGGCTGTTTCTTCTCAGAGTAGGTAGTGAGGTAAGAAAAAACGGCCCCATCTAGTTAAAATGACGTAAAAAAGTTTTTGTAAGAACATAATTTAAAGTGCAACCGTGCAAGTGACTTGGATGAATCAAGTGACTTGGATGAATAAACCAATGGCAATATGTAATTAGTGTATCGAAGAAACTGGAGAGCCATGACACAAAATGGCAAATTTGAGTGGAGAGATTTGGAAGAGACCTACACTCAGCATTCAGTAGCCAAAGGTTTGAAGAAGAAGAAGATCCATACTAAGAATACATTTGTATTGTTAGTATGGAGCGATGATAGCGAGAGTCTCTCTGTCTGTGACCGTTTCACGCCATTACGGTTGAATGGATTCACCAATGAGAAATTTATGCATACATAACCCTCATTTTGGGGCTTTGCCGCAGTCGGGTAAAAATACAAGATGGTGGATAGTGTTAGTTCTGATTTTAGCCACGCGCCTCTACATGCTTGTATCCACTACAAGAATAAAGCGCAGGCCACACCGCTAGCTAGCGGGCGGGCGGGCGAACATCGTTTCACCTCTTTACATACTTCGGTTCACACCGCGAGCTACCGAAAAAGCCGAACGAAGTATGAAAAGGGCCTCGTTCGCTTCGCTCGCCCGCCCGCTAGCTGGCGGTGTGGCCTGCGCTTTAGGTAGGATTCTAATGGGCTCACTATATGGCTACGTTAATCGAAAGTACTTGTGTAGGGGACACGGGACACGGGACACGGACGCTCATTTACAGGTACCTGTTGGTATCATAAATAAAAGCCAATCAGAATATGAAGAACCATTTAATCACAACGAGGGCAGTACATAAGCGTACCTACTCGCGGCGCTAGCCAGATAGTCGGCAGGTGATACCCGCGAGCTAATCTTAGACGCGTCAATATCATAAGTTTGATTGTTGAACTTTTATGGCAGCTCGGTCAGTAATAGTGTTCTGTGGCTCGGTGGCTCTTGAATGACATTTAACAAAAACAAGATGGCGGGGTGTCAGTTGCGATTTTTGCCTTTGCCGCGCACCAAGACAACCATGCTGCGCTTCACACATTAAAGAGGTTATTTAGCAAAACAAAATGTGATTGTTATTTACAATTTTTGGCTCTACCCTTGTACAACTATTAGGTACAAATAAAAGCCAGTCAGATGAAGAACCATTTAATCACGTAACCTGAGACGTCATTCATACAGTGCTACAAAGACGTTTAGACATTTGACTATAGACAATAAATACCTACCTATAATAAACATAAGATGACACTTAATGTAGATGGTTCCACATATTTTGCTTACTTCAGCATGCAACAAAATTACCTACCTTAGTTAACGTCTCTACTAAAACTGATAAAAACATTCTGTTTGTCAAATTACATACATACATAAACTAACGCCTTTTCGCCATGAGGGTAGGCAGAAATTATGTTAAACAAAACAAGATGGCGGCGTCAGTTCCTGTTTTGGCCACGCGCCTAAAGATCCTTGTACATAATTGTTTCATTTTGTTATCTTTACTGCCATGCTGCTATCACAAATAAAATCCAGTAAGAATATGAAGAACCATTTAATCACAACGAGGGTAGTAAGCGCACCCGCGGCGCTAGTCAGATAGTCGGCAGGTGACTCCTGGAGTCAAGCTCTATCTTCTTGTTCCTCGGGGGCTGGCTCCGATCTGTCACTATTAGTTGAGGCAGCAGAGGTGATGATTGCACCTGCAAAAAAACAACGGTTTTTAAGACCTTGGAAAGACTTCGATGATCAGGAACAGTACCGTAAGTGCGAACTCCATTATATCATACTGGGTGTAACAAACCCATCACGAGGCCTTCAACCAAGCATTCTGTACATCGTGAACATCAGAATGACTGGCCAAAATGACCGATCAGCTTTATAATATTACTAAAATCTAATACCTATTTGATACCTTTGTTTTAAATAATGGGTAGGTACCTAATTAATAACTGAGAAAATGAATTAAAAAATTGGGAAGTCATCTGATGCCAGGATGACTGCCCACATTTAGAATCTTCACATAAGGGCTCCAAAATTTCAATTCGCCTTTACAAAAATTTAGTACCTATTTGATACCTAAACATATATTTTGTCTAGATTTTTAGGACAGAGAATAAAGATTTGATTAGAGTTTTTTTTTTTACTGTATTAAATAATACAGACAGTTTCCGACTTCAAGACTGAGACTTGTTTATTTATTTAACACTTCAAGCACAAAGTACAGAGGCAGACTTAATGCCATAGACTTCTATTGATAAAAGCTAACATGTGGGTAGAACTTTTTTTTTAGATTTCGTTGTCATCGATAGTTGCTCTATAAAAAAATCTTTATTTTTATACTATACTTCTCTATTTTTCGGCATCTCATCAGACACTTTATTTGAAACGACTTCCTTGTGTCAAATAAAAATACAATGCTTCATAGCATAATGGTAAACTCATTTTTAAAACTACCTACTCAATGAGTACGATTAAAACTACGGAAACATATTGTACTACCGACCTACTTAAAAATGGTTCCCCATCCCTTCACGCAATGTTTTATTAACTACCCAATTGAATACCTTTTGCAATACACCGACGCTAAATTACCAAATTTCTACAACTAACTAATTTTCAAACTTCAACATTTATGAGTGACCGCACTTGGTGGATGCCCCAGCTAGCCAAATTCAAATTTTCTTACGTTTTTTGCAATTTGCAGGCCAGTGCTAGGTTGTATATTGATTAAAATATTATTCGCAACTGTAAAACGTATGTAGTTATTAAATACTAGCTGTTGCCCGCGGCTTCGCCCGCGTGAAGTTCGGTAACTGTCCCACGAGATCATAATAAAGGGATAAATAGTATGCTACATGTTAATCCAGGTTATAAACTATCCATGTGCCAAATTTCATAATCATCACAATCACTACCACCATCACCATCACTATCCCAATCATTATTACAATCACCATCATCGTTATCACAATCATCACAATAAATCAACAATAATCCTGCATAGAAGTCGAATCCGCCATCTTTTGGATCTAAAAATAAATGCCATATTCGTAATCAGCACCAATGATAATCTCGGAATCGAACCTATATTGATTTTTAGACATTTCAACCCCATCGCACCCCAATGATGGTATTGCAGGTTCGCCTTATCTATCTTAAAATCGCTGTTTTTGTAATACATCCGACCCGATACACCATACAAACAATATCAAACCCATTTCCCCCTTTAGGGGTTGAATTCTGAAAAAACCTGAAACCCGTTTCTACCCATTTATCGATAGGAGTACTCCTGTGAAGTTTCGAATAAAACAGTCTAACTAATCTTGTTTCCCCATACAAACTTTCGACTCCCGTTGCACCCCCTTAGGGAGTAAATTTTGAAAAATCCTTTCTTAGTGCACCGTTAGCCCTCATAAGAAACCTACGCGTGCTAAATTTAAAATCTCTAGACCCAGTGGTTTGGGCTGTTAGTTGATTTTCAGACTTTGTCACCCCATTTCTCCATATTAGGAGTTGAATTCTGAAAAACCCTGAAACGCAAATGTTTACTTAATTATCGATAGGAGTACTCCTGTTAAGGTGACACATCACACGGGCTCGAACTCATTGGTGGGCGTGGCCAAAAAGCACGCTGTCTCACCTGGCATCGTGCCCGACAAAGATAGAATCAGTGATAAGCAGTTAGACGCTAGTCTTCACGCGCGTCTAGTTCGTACGCACACACTCAGTGTTCCGAACCGTTCCGAACAAAAACGAAGTAATATAATACTTTCGTCTGACCTTTTATTTAAATGCGCTAAAAGAATAAAATAAACTTTTTCTTTAAAAATTTTACTATCAACTTATAACGTCACTACACAATTCGCGAGATTAGTGGCAACAATAATATTGTATAACTATATTCTTTGTTATTGTTCGCCAGGTCTGCTAATCCCTCGAGAGAAATAAATGGCTGTGAAGCCAGCAGAGTCTGGACGTTGGTCGGCAGACGACTGCTTTATATTGTCATCGTGGTACTGTGGATTTCCTTGGCCTGATAAAGTTTAGGATTTCCTTTTCAGGGCGTATCACGTCGGAGTCACCAATTTAGTGGTTGTTGTACACTAACTAAAATAAATTAAAAATGTTCATAATTCTATATAAATTTAGTCAACACAAGACAGAGAAGTGACAGATCAGAAGAAAAGTAAAAATTATATCGTGAAGGTTTTATGTAAATAAAGTTTCTAAATAAGTAGGTCGCTACACCATATTATAGGGTGTGCGTTTCGATGGCGCGACCACGGCGTTTTTTTTTTTAATAACTATGCCATGATTTTGTAAAAATATGTATGTACGTGGTTCACTTTTCCCAAAACCTTAAATTTGTCAAAGTTATGGTTAAAAAGTTATAAGGGTTTGAACGTGGCCACGCCATCGAAACGCGGAGAACCGCGCGCCCACGGAAATCTTAAAAACTAAGCGTTGCAGAGACTTGAAATTTAGGTAAGTAACAGATTGAATTTGTAAAAAAAATATAATTTAATCCTAGGTTTATATTTCAGGAGTAGAGAGTTAAGTTTCGAATAAAACAGTTTAACTAATCTTGTTTCCCCATACAAACTTTGAAGCCCTTTTTCATTCCCTTAGGGAGCGAATTTTGAAAAATCTTTTCTTAGTGCAGGTACAGCTGTTCCAGAGATTAGCTGGAACAAACAGACAGACAGACAAAAATTGAAAAAAATGTTATTTTGGTTATGCACCCTATATACATTCATATGCATGTAGTAAAATGCGGTTGTTTTAATATTACAAACAGACACTTCAATTGTATTTATTTGTACAGATAAAGCCCCCTTTTCATCTTTCACCCCTTTAGGGGTTGAAATTTTTAAAAATACCGTTGCGTTAGCTTCCAACCATAAGCCTAGATTATAAGTTTAGTGAGTTTTACTTCGAAAATTATGGGCTTTCCATGAACAACTTCATTCTCTTTTTTAACCCTTCGGGGGTGGTATTATAGAAAATGCTGAGACACGTATAAATTAAGTTTTAATCATCAGCTTATACACAAAATTTGAAGATCCTAACTTAAAAAAAAACTGACGATTTTCCATAAACAACTTCATACCCCTTTTTAACCCTTCGGGGGTGGAATTATGAAAAACGTTGAGACACGTATCTATTAATTTTTAATCATCAGCCTAAATACAAAATTTGAAGATCCTAACTTAAAAAAAAACTGACGATTTTCCATAAACAACTTCATACCCCTTTTTAACCCTTCGGGGGTGGAATTATGAAAAACGCTGAGACACGTATCAATTAATTTTTAATCACCAGCCTAAACACAAAATTTGAAGATCGTAACTTTAAAACTGGCGAATTTCCATACAAACTTTCATCCCCTATTTAACTCCCTCAGGGGTTGAATATCTAAAAATCTTTCCTTATTCTTTGTCTACTCTACATTATAAAGGGAACCTCTGTGCAAAATTTCAGCTTTCTAGGTCCATGGGTTTGGGCTGGGCGTTGATGAGTCAGTCAGTCAGTCAGGCCTTTTGTTTTTATTTATATAGTTGTTAGTAACTACATACTTTTTACAATACATTAAAATCAATAAATATATAGTAAAAACACAAAAAATGGTTAAAAGGCAGAAATATTTCATTAAAAATGTGAAATTGAATAGAGAAAGACTAAATGTATTAAAACAATTAGATATATATTTGTGGCGGCGTTCGATTTCCGAACGCACCGACTCAGGATGGCAACACTGCCGCCATGCTGGGAGTGAAAACGTTTCGGTTCAAGCGCTCCGCTATTTTATTAGTACCGAACTGATCGTCTAGATACTGTTAACTGTGTGTGTAATAACTAACAACCTGTGTTGGTGGATAATAAACTGTGTACAACTAACGGAGTGTATTATTGCTTCATGGGGACTGCTCTGCAATCTACATTACCCCATATTGGTGACCACTTCTGAACACGTTTCCCGAAGAATCTGCCGAAAAAGGACATTTTCGTGCAAGGTACATCTATTTTCACAAGCTGAGAAGACCAGTGACAGATTTTTATCACATTGTTTCTCAATCATCGAGCGTTATTGAGTTATTTCTACAAGAAAAATGATTTCAAGGTCAAAGTTCGCAAGCGTCGAAGCTATTTTTAGCACATTTGAATCCTTCGATCTGATTGGTCGATCATTTTGACCCGCATCAACTACGTCGTACATTGCTGCTGCGAGTTCGAAGTACATTGCTGCTGCGAGTTCGAAGTACATTGCCACTGCAAGTTTGAAGTCCATGGCTGGCTGGTACATTTCGACATCCATTGCTGACACGGTTTGATGTTCATTGCTGCTCCATTACTTCAACATTCATCGCATGTTTCGCACGACGACGACAGGTGTTTGATTTTTTTTTTTCTTTTTTTCCTTTCTACATCGGGTCTTCGGTAAACTACATCGTGTTTTTCCTTTTTGCGTGTATAAAAACTGACTGATTTTTAACATAAAGAGACATTCCTATTAAATTGGTTACGGTATCTTTTAGTTTTAAGGAAATATTTTTACTGTACTAACTTTTTGTGGTGTGTTTATACTAAACTGGTTATTTTTATTTTCCATCATTTTACTGACCTAACTTGTTTGTGTGTGTTTATACTAACTGAATCCTTGGGTATTAATGGTTATTTTCTTTCTTGAAACTTAATATTCCTTTTGAATTGTGTTGCACGGAATGCCAACTTATTAATCATATTTGTTTGAATTTTAGCCATAACCTAACACTTGAATTTTTAATTTTAAGGCCTTTGTTTATTTGAACGTGTATTGTTTTCTCTCCCATCTATGAACATGCCGTTTGCACTTAGGGTTTATTAACCAGCGATTGCTGTTATTCTACCTTAACATCTAGTATAAAACTACTCACCGCATTTACACTACTTACCTTTTGTTTTTCACGCACACGCTTTAACTACTTACCATTTCCCGCCATGCCTGATACAGATGAATCCGCCGCGAAGCTGGAAGCTCTCAGACGTGAGCTTGAATCATTGTCTTCACAGTTGCAGGCTACTATAAAGGAGAATGCCCAACTTCGCACAGAGATGCAAGCCCAGAAATTTACCCAAGGTGAACCTAAACAGGAGCCTAAAATGGATGACTCAGGGAATCAAGTATGCAAAGTATCGCCAAAATTACCTCCCTTCTGGCAGCAACGACCTGAAATATGGTTCGCGCATGTCGAAACGCAGTTTCGTATTGCTGGCATTACAAGTGACCAGACTAAGTTTGATCACGTGATTAGCCAACTAGATTTCAAAATTATGGCTGATATCGAGGATATAGTTACGAGTCCTCCAAGCTCTGGTAAATATGATCACCTTAAAAAGGAACTGACACGCCGGTTATCACGGTCTGAAGAGGAAAGGGTAAGACAACTGCTCACTGAGGAAGAGCTTGGGGATAGAAAACCTTCCCAATTTTTACGACACTTACGTTCCCTCGCCGGCGTCAAACTCAAAGACGATGACGACAGTATCTTGCGACAACTTTTCATGCGTCGTTTGCCGCAGCATCTTCAAGTGATACTGGCTGCCAGCGCGGATCCGCTTGATGACATCGCAGCCCGCGCCGACAAAATTCTGGAAGTCGCACCCGGGATCGCAGCGTCTTCCTTTGTACATGCTGCTGCAGCACCTGGAGGAGCTCCCGTTGTTCCTGACCCCTATGGCTTACATGCCATCGCTGCGCAGATGCAAAATTTGACCGCGACTGTTGCAGCGCTCACTCGCGAGCGCAGTCGCAGCCATAACCGCAACCGAAGTCAAAGCAGGTCTAGGAACCATTCCCAAGGATCTGATGTGAAGCTGTGCTGGTACCACCAGAAATTTAAAGCTAAAGCTACGAAATGTATTACTCCTTGTTCTTGGAATTCGGAAAACAAGGAAGCCAGTCAGTAGCGGCGGCAGCTGACTGCGCCACTACGCCAGGCCGTCGTCTTTTTGTCACAGACAAAACTTCAAAGGTCAGATTCCTGATTGATACAGGGTCAGACCTTTGTTGCTATCCTCGGAGGTTGATGAGAGGCAAGACTCCTGTCTCTGATTATGAGCTCAGCGCAGCCAATGGCAGCTCGATAAAGACCTACGGTATGGTATCGCTTAACCTCAATTTTGAATTGCGACGTGAATTCCGCTGGCAATTCGTCGTAGCTGACGTCAGCACTCCTATAATAGGTTCCGATTTTTTAGCCCACTACCATTTGCTGCCTGACTGCCGGAACAAACGCCTTCTGGACGGCATCACTGGCCTTTCCGTTTCCACCATTGTTGCTTCTACCGATCAGGCAAGCGTCAAAACCATCTCGGTTGCCTCAGGATCTGAATTCAGTAATATTCTCGCCGAATTTCCTGCTATTACTAGGCCTCCAGGACTTCACAGGGACATTAAACATACGACCGTTCACTTCATAAAAACTACTGAAGGTCCACCTGTGTCATGTCGCCCTCGTCGTCTTGCGCCTCAAAAACTTGCAGTTGCTAAGCGGGAATTCGACGAGATGCTTAAAAACGGTACCGCGCGACCGTCCAAGAGTCCTTGGGCCTCGCCTTTGCAGCTTGTACCAAAGAAAGATCTTTCCTGGCGTCCGTGCGGTGACTACCGCGCTTTAAATTCACGCACCATTCCTGATAGGTACCCGTTGCGTCATATCGGAGATTTCGGGCATAATATCGCAGGTTCCACTATATTTAGTACCATCGACTTGGTTAAAGCTTACCAGCAGATACCTGTTCACGATGAGGACATATGCAAGACCGCGATCATAACGCCTTTCGGCTTATACGAATTTCCGTATATGACTTTCGGATTGCGCAATGCGGGACAAACGTTCCAGAGATTCATGGACGAACTTTTAAGGGATTTTGACTTCTGCTTTCCTTATCTAGACGATATCCTCATTTTCTCCCACAGCAAAGAAGAACATGCACGCCATTTGCGCCTTCTTTTTCAAAAACTGGCTGACTACGGCGTTGTCGTGAATCCAGCAAAATGCGTTTTGGGAGCTAAAGAAGTTATCTTTCTAGGCTATCGTGTATCCAGGGAAGGCATAGGTCCGCCAGCAGAGAGAATCACTGCTCTGCAGGAATTCTCCCTACCTAAAACTGTTCAGGGCCTCCGTAGGTTCCTGGGCATGATAAATTACTACAGGCGTTTTTTGCCACGCGCGGCTCTGATGCAGGCGCCGTTGGTAAATGTCTTGGCCGATTCCAAACTCAAAGGTGCAAAGCCAGTACCTTGGACTCCAGAGCTTGAGAGTGCCTTTCACGCTTGCAAGGAAAGCCTTACACAAGCGACTCTTTTGGCACATCCGCTTTTCAATGCTCAATTGGGTCTCTTCACGGACGCTTCCGGTACGCACGTCGGTGCGTGCTTGCAGCAACGTACAATTACTGAATGGCAACCCCTTGCATTCTTCAGCAAGAAACTGAATCCTCGCCAATCCTCCTGGCCGGCCTATTATAGAGAACTCTTGGCTGTATATGAGGCTGTACAACATTTCCGACACGTTCTGGAAGCGCAACACTGTACAATATATACAGACCACAAGCCTCTTTTGCACGCTTTTTCTCAGCGCCGGGAAAAGTTGCCCCCTGTACAGCTAAATCAACTCTCTTTCATTTCGCAATACACGACCGACGTCGTTTACATCAAAGGTGTAGACAACGTTGTAGCCGATACGATGTCGAGGATTGAGGCGGTTTCACTAGAGAACGACTTCTCAGCATTGGCTGAATCGCAAGGAGACGACGAGGAACTCCAGAGTTTTTTACGGGACGCTGACACTTCTTTAAAACTTGAAAAGGTTACCTTACCTGGCACGGACGTCACTATAATCTGTGACACGTCCACCGGTAAGCCGCGTCCGTTTCTCACCGTCCCTTTCCGACGAAAGTACTTTGAGAAACTGCATAGTTTGAGTCATCCCGGCATTCGCGCAACTACTAATCTAATGGCTGACAGATTCGTGTGGCCTTCCATCCGAAAAGACATCCGCGAATGGACTAAAACGTGTCTTTCTTGCCAACGAAATAAAGTCACGAGGCATACAGTTTCCCCGCTTGGTACTTTTGCGTCGCCATCTGGCCGCTTCAGGCACATCCATATCGATATCGTCGGTCCCTTGCCCGTCTGCGAAGGCTATCGCTATCTTTTGACGGCAGTAGACCGATTTTCACGCTGGCCTGAAGCATGGCCCATGCGAACCATTACTGCCGAGGAAACTGCCGACACGCTGCTTTCCGGTTGGATTTCAAGATTTGGAGTACCTTCCCGCGTCACGACTGACCAGGGAAGACAGTTTGAGTCTGACCTATTCCAGCGACTTATGGCACAACTAGGCACTAAGAAGGTACGCACTACCAGTTACCACCCTTGTGCCAACGGAATGGTCGAAAGGCTCCACCGCCAATTAAAGGCATCGTTAATGTGTCGTGACGAATCATGGATCAAAGCCTTGCCCATCGTCTTACTCGGCATGCGAGCCGCGCTGAAGGACGATCTCGGTACCTCGGTAGCTGAATTAGTTTACGGAGAACCACTACACCTACCTTGTGAGATGGTTGTTCTTCAGCCAGCCCAACCTACCGCTGATCCAGCTGATTTTGTCACGCAACTTAGGAGAACCATGTCCGAGTTGAGACCTGTTCCCGCGTCACGACATGACCATAAGAAAGTTTTTCTTTTTAAAGACCTTGCCACGGCTACACATGTGTTTTTACGATACGATCACGTGAAGCCACCATTGCAACCACCTTATTCTGGCCCTCATCCTGTCGTGAGTCGTTCTGAAAAGACAATGACCATCATGGTCGGGAACAAGGAAGTAGTCGTGAGTGTAGACCGTGTTAAACCTGCATACGTGGATACTCTTGCGCAACCTTTCACTCCCACACAAACTCCCACTCACACAGCTGACACACCCATTCCTCCTACTCGCAACAGTCAGACATCCTATGATACACTTCATTCAAGCACTCACAAACCTCAAACAGAAGATACAACACACAATACTCAACGTACCTTACCTTATACTACTCGTTCAGGTAGAAGTGTTCGCTTCGCAAAACCTTTCGATCTATGATCTTTCCCACTCCCTAGGGGGGTGGTGTGGCGGCGTTCGATTTCCGAACGCACCGACTCAGGATGGCAACACTGCCGCCATGCTGGGAGTGAAAACGTTTCGGTTCAAGCGCTCCGCTATTTTATTAGTACCGAACTGATCGTCTAGATACTGTTAACTGTGTGTGTAATAACTAACAACCTGTGTTGGTGGATAATAAACTGTGTACAACTAACGGAGTGTATTATTGCTTCATGGGGACTGCTCTGCAATCTACATTACCCCATATATTCATCTAATTTGGAGCAAAGCACTAGGAGGTACAAAATTGACACAGAACACCTGCAATCCAAACTTGATCACCTACAAGAGAAGCTAAGTTCAATGACTAGCAAATATAATACCTCTGAACATGTTATGAGGGAATATGTGTTGGCGATGAATGATTTGGTAAACTCACAAACCAACAACTGTGAGCACTGTCAAACAACTTCACATGTAAATACACCAGACCATTCATTGACAACATGTAATACCACCTTACCGCAGCCATGTGTTGATTTGCATACTCCTATGAATAGTTCCCATAAGCAATATAAACAAAGTGTAAATAATGACATAGTAATCTTTTGTGATGAGATTGGAAAAGACCTAGGTAATTTGTTAACTGATGAATATCCAGGACACTCCGTAATAAACAATTGTATGCCAGGATGTTCTTTATATCATATTATGAAAGAAATTATTAAATGTAAGTTTAACCAGGACACCATATTATTAATTTTGATAGGTAATAGAGGAAAAGTGAACAAAGGAGAATTGCTCCAGTATTATAGAACTTTGTCAAACTTAAATTTAAGAAAAATTGTGTTGTTTACATTTCCTTATAGTAAAAGTTTGCCACAGGAAGAAAATGACTATAGATATAATATTAATATGACATTGCATAATTTGACATTCAATAATAATTCATTTCATTTACTTGACATCAACAATTATATTGGCAACAATTTTTATTTGACAAAACATAGATATCTTGTAGACAGGTGCTATCTGACAAACTATTGTAAAAGACAAGTAGCTGTGTCGCTATCTTATTATTTTTCTATTACAGCCAAGAACTTGGCTAATCAAGTTGCCTCTGTTGATCAATGCAATATTAGCCTAAATTACTCTACCAATAGTTTGTCAACAATGAATGAATCAGAGAATCATTTAAATTAGCAATTTCGACAACAGAGGCAACCTCTTGCAATATAAGGAAGCCAGATAGTAAATCAGGCGAATGTTTTGAGAATTTTAATAGTATCAACCTGGTTCATCAAAATATTCAAGGATTTTTGAACAAAGAATTAGAAGTAGAACTTTTCATGAATTGTAATTGCATAGATATTCTTTGTATAACGGAACATTGGCTCAAATGTCACCAATTAATTTTCAATTTTAGTAATCACCAGGTTGGTAGTTCATTCAGCAGGGTAAATGCTATACATGGCGGCGCATTCATCCTAGTAAATAATCAGCTTAAGTTTAAAGACCGCAAGGATATTGTAAGCTTATCTGTTGAGCGAACAGTTGAAATAGCCTGTATAGAGTTGGAGCAGTTTATCATATTAAGTGTGTATAGACCTCCTTCAGGATTGTATGATTGTTTTGAAAAGGTAATGGATGAAGTGTTGCATAAAATTTGTAATTCTAAGAAGTCTATAATTATTAGCGGTGATTTTAATATTAATTTGTTAGAAAGTTCTGGGTTAAGTACTAAAATGTTAAGCCTGTTTCATTCATACAATCTTGAAAACAAATTTCTGGAGCCCACTAGAATAACACCAACTAGTGCCACTTGCCTAGATAATATTTACACAGATGTTATACCTACCCACAAAGAAATTATTAACTTATTAGATTCTGATCATTGTGGGCAATTGATCACAATTCCTAATGTAAGCAAGAAAGTCACTAAAAAGGATATCATTGTTAATCCAAAAACTAAAACTCGCCTGGAAACCTTTAAAACTAAACTTTTGTCTAAATTACCACTACTGTCAACTAATGATGATCCCAATCAACATTATAACGATTTTTTCAGTATGTATTGCACACAATTTAATACCACATTTATTCCTAAGACAATCTCGGTTAATAGTAACGCTTCCTTCAACGACTGGGCCACTATTGGTATTCATAAGAGTCGAAAACGACTTTATGAGCTGTATGCAGAGCGGACCTATATAAACACTGGAGAATTTAAGTTGTATGTTAAAAATTATTCTAAAATATTTAAAAAAGTTTGTTTTATAGCAAAGTCACGTTACTTGAGTTCAAAAATTAAAAATAGTAGTAATGTTATTAGAATGACATGGAATATTATTAATAGCGAAACGGGAAAGTCTTGCAACCGAAACAGTGACTACAGCCTTGCTATTGGCGATAAAATTTTAAATTCAGACACTCAAGTTGCCACAGCCTTTGAAAATTTCTTTGCGGATATTCCCGTATCGACTACGAAATCGCTAAACTCGTCACCTGCTGCTGCCGAGTCTTTACTAAGGGAAAACGTTTCAGTCTGTGATTCCGAATTTAAATTTGAATATGTCACCTGTAAAGATATAATTAAAACTTTTCACACCTTAAATGTTAAAAAGACCGCCGATCTATGGGGTCATTCTGTGGAAGTTGCTAAATCCATTATAAACATTGTAGCTCCTTCATTAGCTGTAATATTTAACGATTGTATTGACCGTGGTGAGTTTCCTGATCTAATGAAATATAGTAAAATAATACCATTGTTTAAATCGGGTAGTACATCAGACCCCACTAATTATAGACCCATTTCAGTACTACCCACCTTTAGTAAAATTTTTGAAAAATTAATTTTGGCACAACTGCAAAGTTTTTTCAATAAATATAAGTTATTACATAAAAAACAGTTTGGTTTTACAAGGGGTCGTTCAACTACTGATGCCGGTGTTGAACTTTTAGGACACATTTATAATGCCTGGGAGGACAAATGCGATGCTTTGGGCATTTTTTGCGATTTATCTAAAGCTTTCGATTGTGTTCTTCATGAAACATTAATCAGGAAACTACACCACTACGGAATCCGTAACGCCTCCCTGGCTCTTCTTATTTCATATTTGAGTGACAGGATTCAGAGAGTTGATGTTAAAGGGAAAAGATCTCCCGGATCCGTAGTAAGAATGGGGGTACCCCAGGGCTCAATTCTTGGTCCATTTTTGTTTCTTATTTATATAAATGACTTGCCTTACCTCATAAAGGATAATCATGACATAGTATTGTTTGCAGACGACACTTCTCTTTTATTTAAACTCAAACGTCAGCAGTTAGTTACGGATGATGTTAATAGCGCCCTGGCGAAAGTCGTTAATTGGTTTAATGTTAATAATCTACTCCTAAATGAGAAAAAAACTAAGTGTATTAAGTTTACGATACCCCATGTAAGACAAGTGGAAACTACTGTACTAATTAAGGATGAAGAGCTAAAAGCGGAAGATAGCACAGTCTTCTTAGGCATAACTTTGGATGCCAAGCTTCAGTGGGGCCCGCATATAGACAAACTGTCGAAGAAACTTAGCTCTGCAGCATTCGCCGTTAGAAGAATTCGTGATTTAACTGACTTAGAGACAGCCCGTTTAGTTTACTTTAGTTATTTCCATAGCGTGATGTCGTACGGTATTCTCTTGTGGGGCAATGCCGCCGATATTCAGACAATATTTGTTTTGCAAAAAAGGGCAATTCGTTCAATTTATAAATTAAGTCCCAGATACTCCCTCAGAGAAAAATTTAAAGAGACTAATATTCTTACTGTGCCCTCTCAGTTTATTTATGAAAACCTTTTGTACGCCCACAAAAATATTAATTTATTTAAAAAATACAGTGATATCCACAACATAAACACGAGGAACAAACACAAATTTGTTGTTCCTGCAACGAGGCTCAAAAAAATAGGAGGTACGTTCAGATGCCAATGTATACGCTTTTACAATAAACTTCCGAGCCAAATTCAAGCACTAAGCCTAAATAAATTCAAATCGTTTATAAAACGGAAGCTGTGCCTGAAAGCCTACTATCATGTTAATCACTATCTTGAAGATAAAAAAGCTTGGGATTAATATTTTAAAATTAAACTGCTCCAATGAAATTTGCTCCATGAATGTCGAAATTTCGGACTTCGCTTGTTTATTATTGATTCCTTTCTTTTATACACTCTGACATTGAATTTTTTTTTGACATGTATTTTATTATTTTACTTTTATTTTTTTATTGTTTTATGTGACATTTACTGATTTGACATGAATACTTATTTTTTTAAGTATTTTACTTTTTTATTTTATTTTTTTATTATCATTGCGACATTTAATGATTTTTGTGTGTTTTTTTTTACTTACATTCATTTGAAAATAATTTGTTATTAATTTTATTTGATTATTGTGAATGTGGGGACCATGTGGGTCACATTTTTTATTTTTTGTTTGTTTTTTTCCCACAACTGTCTGGCAGTTTGAGTACTATAAGCGACCTTCCCAAATGTCCTTTCTTTGGTATTGTTCGTCGTTTCGTTGAGCTCCTTGAGTTATAAGTCGAGCTACACGTTAACTGACAAATGCTTGCACTGACTGGACAGGTCTACTCAAATCTGTATGGTTCTTTCTTCAAAAGACCATCTCAGACACTAATCTGCATAGTCCTCATGTGAATTGAGCAAGATTGTCTGGACTTTAAAAGAGACTATGACCTCTGAGTTTGTTTCGGCTGTTTCTTCTCAGAGTAGTCAGGTACGAAACACCGGCCCCATCTAGTTTTAAAAAATGACGTGTAAAAGTGTTTGTAAAAACCTACTTGCAAAATAAACATCATTTATCATTTATCATTTATCATTTATCAATCGCGAACAATATTTTAATCAACATACAACCTAGCACTGGCCTACAAATTGCAGAAAACGTAAGAAAATTTGAATTTCGCGGGCTACCCTGACGCTTTCACCGATCAACTTGAACCGATTACGTTTGGTAGCCGGTGTACAGCCGAAACGAGTTGCCATATTGCAAAGCTTTTACCCGTTTCTTCTTTGAACTGACGGAGGCCTGTCGCGAATCTTCGCTTTTCTCATCGTTCTCCTGACTTTATCATAATTGATTTAATATTCGTAATTGCAACTCTCCTTTACTGAAGTCTCTTCCTGCAGAAAAATAATGAACAAAAAAAAACATAAAATAACTGGCAACTCTGTGTGTCAATACGTCAAATGATTCTAGGTGTTGCCCGCAACACTCGTACGCGTGAAATAATTAGGTATTACTTCCTTATTTGAATCGGATTTTGTTAACAATTTGAAGGGTTTTTGCACGGAACTCTATTTTTTTTTTATAGCGTATGTTACTCCTTATAACATCAGCTACATGCCAGTATAAGTCGCGTCATAATCAGTCCAGCCGTTTCGAGTTTAGACGGAACAAACAGACGAAAGATTAAAAGTATTTAAAAAAAAATGTTTTATAGTAGGTACCATGCGGGTACTCGTCTTCCCGCGACCACGGCTGCGTGCAATCCGGTCGAAACGTCGGAAAATTCGCGATAAATACCCGGTTTCATGTGTATAATAATGTGTCCAATTTGTCATTTATCATATTCTCCCCGCTGACGTCGCCAACACCTGTACGTCGACGGCTACCGAGAGGCTCAGGAGTTATAGACCAGTGCAGAAGCCTTTGAAAATGGTAAAAAAACGAAAAAGTTTCCACCAAATTTCGTGAAAAAAATAAAATAAATAAAAGATAAAAATAAAAAACCAAAAACTAGGTTACTTATTTGAAATTTTCACATAAATATCGGTTATGTGAAAAAAATTGCTAATACAAAAGTTGTAGATCTTTTTATTATCTAAAACTTTGCTGTTTATTTTTTTCCATAGGACTTGTACTTTTACCGGAAATCGAGATAAACTGTTTGTTATATTCTCTTCTTTTTCCAATGGGTCTCATCCTAATATTTTTTTTGGTTACGAAAATTATCGGCACTTGTCTAATAAGGGCAAACCGGCCCCGAGCCGGTCCCTGCTGCAGCGTGCGGCGCAGGAGTTGGACGCAATACGACATATACCTGTGTTCTTCTGGCCTTTTCATACTCCTCGTGGTCTGATTGTGGTACTGTGAAGAGGAAGTTCTCGAAGATAGGATGCCTCAGTAGCTGTTCGCAGGTCCACCTTATCATAGGGTCTTTGTCTAGGCATTTCTGGGAAAAGAAGAAGAAACCAAAACTTTAAGATAAATCCGGATTGACTATCAAAACTCGATGCTGTAAATTCTTGTTCAAAACGATCAAGGCTTCTTATACTAGCTATGATAACCAATAAGGGTGAAAGGGACACCCGACGAGATACCTAAACTTTTCGTCGATTATTAAAAAAACCGCTGTTTCCTACAAAACTTCAATATATAAGTATTATACGGTCAAAACGTACGAGTTTGGAACAGCAGATTTTGTTTTTAAATAACCAATGAAAATGTGATTTATTGATGTAGAATAAATTACCTTCATTATTATTTCCGTACTGCTTGGTAAAGTCCCCCCTCCATTCCGTCCACCGGTCATAACCTGTGAGCTATTAGATCACCACTAGGTCCAGGAAGCAGTAGTCCTCCTAGACACAGGAAATCTTGGAGATTCCTCTCTCTTATTTCGAGACTGTACCTTACCTTCGACCTGTGTAAACAGGTGTAGCTGCGAGGTAAGAACCACTATAATCATCATAATTACAGCCGAAAGACGTCCACTGCTGGACATAGGCCTCCCCCAAGTGTTGAACATTGACCGGTCCCGTGCGACTCGCATCCAGCGGATCTTCGCAACCTTCACCAGGTCATCGGTCCACCTAGTGACAGGTCTTCCAACTATAATAATACCGGTATACTCACATTCATAAAATCTAACACCAGGTCGTTGCAGGAGTACCGCGGTGGGATCTTTTTCTCGAGAGGTTCCACTGTACTCGGCTCCGGTAGCTCCATGCCCTGCAAAAATTGTTTAGTTCATAACAATTCAATCTAATTAAATACCTAATCAATTCTATGAAAGACTGTCAAATTTTTAACATCAAATTGAGTTATAAGTTGAGCTACACGATAACTGACAAATGCTTACACTGACTGGACAGGTCCACTCAAATCTGTGTGGATCTTTCTCCAAAAGACCATCTCAGACACTAATCTGCATAGTCCTCATGTGAATTGAGCAAGATTATGTCTGGACTTCAAAAGAGACACTAAACTCTGAGTTTGTTTCGGTTGTTTCTTCTCAGAGTAGTCAGATACGAAACACCGGCCCCATCTAGTTTTAAAAAATGACGTGTAAAAGTGTTTGTCAAAACCTACTTGCAAAATAAACATCATTTATCATTTAACATTTTTTGGTTCAAAGCATTTAGAGAAATTTGACAGCTTGTGGTTACTGCGACTGTAATATTACGAGTAGAAACAAAAACTTGCGCCTTTTTCTCATGGGGTTTTGCGGAAAGTACGCAAAACCACCGCCTGTTTAGTTATTTGACTGTATTTTTTTAGTAAGCCCGTATTCTCCCACTCCTGAGCAAAAGCCTACCCCCATTCCTTCCACTTCTCACGATGGTGATCCATCCAAGACGTCCCACCATCACATCACCCGTCTAGTTGTCTCAGGGCTCCAGTCTTGCGATATTCGGGCCCACAGCTCAACCCGGCAGACATGGCTTGCCCAATCCCATTTAAGTCTCGCAGCTTTTTATGCTACAGTTATCCAAAAAAAATAATTAAGTAATCAGTTCCCATTCCCAACTCACCTGAAAGAAGGTATTCTGTGAAAATATAGTCATATGCCTGGGCAGGAGATCCCCGAGGGTTTTCCGTATAAGGTACAACTGGTCGAGGTCACTCTTGCCCGGCCATAACGCTTCGCCCGACAGGAGCTCGGCAAACACACAACCTGGAAAACGAAGCGCCTGATGAAATTAAAATGACACCGAATGGTGACTGATGAATATGTAAATTGTATCAGGCGCTCGGCGGTAATACAGGGTGTAAAAGACCTAATCACGAGGCCGTCAACCAATCATTCTGTACATGAAACTAAGTAACTACGCAAAAATTATTGCTGGGAAACAGCTTTTTTTTTTGGGGTGAAAAATCATGTTTTGTAAACTCAATGCAACGCAATCGCGTTACGCAAACGCGATTGAATAGTACGGGGGTCGTGGAGGTGTTTGAAGTAAAAATCTTACTTTAAAAACTTGTATTTAAAAAAAAAAAAACTTGTCAAAAAGTTGGAACTTTGAACCCCAATATCTCCGTAACTACAAGGTTCCCAGGTATGGTGTAGAACAAAAAAATGATAGCAATTACGGGGAGAACAAGTGTATTTCGGCTTCGTTAAGAGGTGTTTTACACCCTTTATAAAAGGAAAAACTTGTAAAATCCTGTGTAAAACGTAGTAATAGATCAGCTAAGCAACAATTTTAAATCACAACTTTATAACAAGATGTTAGGATCTTCCAATACCTAAAGACCTGATCCGTTACTACTTACTACTTTGACTTGTTTCTGTCCTTATCTTTAGTTCGCCTTTTATGCGTCAGTGCCACCACTACCTACCCTCCTGTGTGCTCAGCGTGATAGTCACAGTATACACACCTATAGCCCACACGTCCACCGGCGTACTGTACATGGTGTCGCCGACCAGTAACTCCGGCGCGCGGTACCATCTCGTCGCCACGTAGTCTGTGTAGCTCTCCCCGGGACCTGGACATGTAAGCAGAAATATTCTGTTGGTTCCTGCTTTATTTTGAATTAATTTTATTTCATTTTTAAATAGGAGAACTTAATTTGTTTTCTTTTTAATTTGTAATGTCTGAAATATGTATTTTTTTTTTAATTTAACTTTCCTGAAATACTCAATTACTTAATTAATTTAGGTATTAATTTAGAACATATCAGTTTGGCTCTAGATGTTTGACTAGCGCCGTAAAAGGGGAACATAATTATGAGGAAACATCAAACATGTAAAGTCATTGAGCTATTACTACTACGTATAGAGAAGACAGCGCGAACAAAATTTGTGCAACAAGCGCGGCAGTGCGGGGCGCGCGGGGGGCGGCTAATGAGTCATAGATTCGATGTCACCGTTAAGAAGCGACACTTTGTTTATATTCTGCCTATTTCATTGGGTACCCCTTACGTGCACATTGTTTGACTTACGATTTTTAACCGACTTCAAAAAAGGCGGAGGTTATAATTATGTTCGTGTGTATGTATTTTTTTTTTTTTTTATGTATGTTACCTGATTTCTCTCCCATTTGTGGACCGATTTTCAAAATTCTTTTTTCATTTGATAGATTACACTCCTGAGGTGGTCCCATTTTAATTTGGTGAAGATCTGAAGCTGACCTTCGGAGATATACAATGGAACTCTTCAAAAAGAGACGGCAAATCTGTTGTGATAGCTCCAATCGGTTGGATGTTCATTGTTTATACAATATCATGACGGAACATCACGCCTGTATGCTATGAGGGGGTACGCAGAAGTGTACAATTTACCTGATTTCTCTCCCATTTGTGGACCGATTCTCAAAATTCTTTTTTTATTTGAAAAAGTATACTCCTGAGGTGGTCCCATTTTAATTTGGTGAAGATCTGATGCTGATCTTCGGAGATATACAATAGAACTCTTCAAAAAGGGACGGCAAATCTGTTGTGATAACTCCAATCGGTTGGATGTTCATTGTTTATACAATATCATGACGTAACATCACGCCTGTATGCTCTGAGGGGGTACGCAGATGTGTACAATACACCCAGATTTCGACAGTTAGGTATGTTTGCGAATGGATGGAATAAGATTTTATTGGCCTGTCAGAAGTATTGTGAGAGGAATTTATGAATGTGACAACCTTTATTTTGTTATTTTGTATATTTTAATTTTATGTTTTCTCTTACTCTTTTTTTACAATAATCTTAACCGTTGCATTTTACGCAATGCTTTTTCATCATGTGGTTTTTTCAATAATTTATTTGGCTCTAAATCGCAAAGAGCAATGCCATCTAGAGTCTTTACACGGCTCAGCGCAACATAAACTTGGCCTTTAGCAAAAAATTTTCTGCCTAAATCAATCACGATGAATGCATAGCAAATATTTGTAAGTATAGGATATTACAACTAAAAATGGAAAAATAAAATAAAACTTTTTTGCCAAAAATAAAACCGACTTCAAAAAAAACAACAAACAAAAAAAACACAAAAAGAAAAGGACAAAAAAATACACTAAATGAAAAACAAAAAAAAACACTAAAACAAAACCACAAAAAAGTGAAAAATAACTTTAGCTTCAGAAGCCGGTGAGAAAAACACCAAATCAATCAAAGGTCAAGTTTCAGAAGTCGGTGACAAAAACACTAAATCAATTAAACAAGGTCACCGACTTCTGAAGCTTGACCTTTGATTGATTTGGTGTTTTTCTCACCGGCTTCTGAAGCTAAAGTTATTTTTCACTTTTTTGTGGTTTTGTTTTAGTGTTTTTTTTTGTTTTTCATTTAGTGTATTTTTTTGTCCTTTTCTTTTTGTGTTTTTTTTGTTTGTTGTTTTTTTTGAAGTCGGTTTTATTTTTTTGTTATAATATTTATTTCAGGTATAAACTGACTTTACTCTGCGGAACAAATAATATATTCTGGCATATATACCTACCTATACTAACTGGTTCAGTCAGGGTTATGGGAAGTCTCATTCTTAAACAAATTGTATAATATAAAAATAAATAATAATTTTATTTCAGGCCTTTACTTGTACAAACAATTAATCAATTAAAACCAAACAATTAGGTACGTAGCTAATTGATTTTCTTCTTTCACGAAGAATTTTATCTTCCTTCAATTAATAACCACAGTCTATTATTTTCTAAATGTGTAAGATTATTATTTTCCACTATAAAAATATACGTCAGGTAATACTATCTACACGACTTGTTACACAGCCAATGTCACTTCTTAAATTTTTAGTCTATGACAAATGACGCTAAATGGCGTCCGCTAAATATTTTGCTCGAATTACATTTTAAAAATTATTATCTAGTTACTTACCGATGGAAAGTTATTTCTTTGCGCTTTGCCGTGTTGCTTGAATTATTAGTGCAATATCGTAACACACACGTAACCATATTTGTTGAATTTTCACGTTTTATTGCTTAAATAACAAACAAGACTTAAAGCGCTCAAGAGCGAGCAAGCGACTGAGTGGGTTGTAGCCAGCTGGCTGAGTTTGAACGGAGCACAGATTTTGTTCGCGCTGTCTTCTCTATACGTAGTAATAATAGCTCAATGTGTAAAGTACGTAAGATCTCTAGGTACTACTACAGTTTCACATGGGCATACAACTACAGTTACACAAAGAACTGCTAATTAGTTTATAAGTCATTTACTGTTCATTTTTAGGGTTCCGTACCCAAAGGGTAAAAACGGAACCCTATTACTAAGACTTCGCTGCCTGTCCGTCTGTCCGTCTGTCCGTCTGTCTGTCACCAGGCTGTATCTCATGAACCGTGACAGCTAGACAGTTGAAATTTTCACAGATGATGTATTTCTCTTGCCGCTATAACAACAAATACTAAAAACAGAATAAAATTAATATTTAAGGGGGGCTCCCATACAACAAACGTGATTTTTTTGCCGTTTTGTCTAATGTATACAATGGTACGGAACCCTTCGTGCGCGAGTCCGACTCGCACTTCGCCGGTTTTTATTTAATTTAATATTTAGTTACTTTTTGTAATATTAACTTGTCAGGCCCGGACTGGCCATACGGGCAAATCGAGCAAATACCCGATGGGCCGGTGTGGCCGATTGGCGGCCTTTTTTCTGCCTCTGGATTGGCACTCTTATTGGATTTTCGCATGATCGACCAGTATAGACAGAGGCTGAATTAAATTAGGAGCCCGTTGCCGGGGCCCTAATAGGCAATTATGGCGGGCAGGCCTACACAAGTTGCAAAAAATGGAGCATCTGGACATTTTGACCTCAAGTTACACATAAATAATATCTGAATTTATTCAAGGCAATGTGTAAAAATTTTCGAGCACGCTGCGCTCGCTCTTGCAACCTATTTTCTCTTGGCTCTTTATATTCCTGTTATAAGTCGACAATGTTACTCCAATTGGTCGTAACAATTCTGCCCAAGGCAAGGCGTCAAAGAAAATTTCGAGCTCGCTTCGCTCGCTCTTGCAGGCCACTTCCTCTTGAATCTTCCCTTACCAACTAACTCTTGTATAAAGGGTCGAAACAATATTTCTAACCTGTCCAAGGTAGGGTGCTAAAATTTCCGAGCTCGCTTCGCTCGCTCTTGGAGCTTTACTTCTTTTTGTTTTAAAACTTGTCTCCATAAGTGGTTTTTTTAGTTCTTAGACTTTTTAAATAACGTCTAAATTTTTACCTTCTACTTCTATTCAATCAAGTATTTTAGATTCTTAGAAGAACTTCAGCTGCAACAACAACCCATACAAATCCGTTTTTACTCGCACCTTTCTGCGCCACTCGGGTCCTGGCTCAAACGCTGGCTACACCCTTGTTCGACAGCGTCGCTATTCTTTTACTTTCGAGTCTATTCTTTTTTTAGATGGTTTGTTCGGTAGATTCAAAATTTAGTAGTTTTCCTTTCTCTTTGATAGTCGAGGGCCGACCGTCTCTAAAATGCCCGGGCCGATTTCGGGTCTCAGTCCGGGCCTGTAACTTGTGCATTCGTCTCAATATTGTTAATATTAAGGGAAAGAGCGAGATACCCCCAAAACAGGTATTATCAATTACCTACTGGGGATGTCTATTTATTTAAATTTATATATATATATATTATTTTTTCATTTATTTAATCCATGTAACTGTTTTGGGACAAATAAACATTTTTCATTAGGTAATCCTCACCAAGAGCAGCGGTGGCCCAGTGGTGGCGGCCCCGACTTACGAACAGTAAGTCGTGGGTTCGAACCTAGGCAGGCGCATTACTTTGTGTAATTTATTTCATCACCACTGCTCTCAAAACGGTGAAGGAAAACATCGTGAGGAAACCGGCATGTCCTAGAACCAAAAATTCGAAGACATGTGACATCTACCAATCCGCACTGGGCCCGCGTGGTGGATTATAGCCCATTCCCTCTTATAGAGAGGAGGCCTGTGTCCCAGCAGTGGGAACATTAATAGGCTGATGATGAATCCTCACCGGTAGCATTAGCCTGTAATACAATAGTTTAGATTCGAGCATCAGTTAAATCAGTCAGTGAGAAGATCTGTACAAAATCGAATCTCACAGCTAAATCAAATCTCAGCTCCCTACAGCAAATTATGAGATCGTTATTCATGAGCTGGTCAAGCATAATTCGTGTAAGAATAAGAACCTCGTTTAAGGTCAAAACTAGTCCAAAAAATGAGCATTTCTTCTGATATCATTCCTACAATCATTTTTATTGTTTGGAATCAGGTTACTACAGGTTACTAAGAGATAAATTGATTTCGAAGAACAAACAAAGGAACCCCTGTAATTTCTACAATAATGCTACAATGTACGAAATAACCACACCTAAACAATCTACTGCGTACCTATCTAATAATATTCCGCAAAGCAACTGTAGCTAGATTATACCTAGGTGTTTCAAGACTTTCAACGTAGCTAACATAACAAAAGGCTATCCAAAGGCCAAAGGTAAAGGCTAAGCTACGAATGGATGGGTCTTTGTTGATAGCCTGATTAATTGCCGAAGAACACCCACACACAGGATGTAACTTGGAAGCTAGAAGCCAGCGGAAGACCTTGGTTATTTATAGCCTTTCGTGAGTGTGCGCTAAGCGTGCGTATGATGGTTTGCAGAAAATACTGCGTTAAAGAAAGATATTTTTGTTCTTGATTGACAGCTTGTTTCTTTGACCTTGGTTTATTTAAAGAAAATGTTGGCGACAAAGAAATTCTTCATATAAATTTTGCGTCTTTAAAACACACGGGAAGACAACGTTGGAAAGATTTATCTACACTAATAAGATAAAGAGGAAAGATTTGTATTTTTGTATCATCATCAGCCTTTTAATGTTCCCATTGCTGGGACACAGGCCTCCTCTCTATAAGAGGGAATGGGCTATAATCCACCACGCGGAGCTAGTGCGGATTGGTAGCTATGTCTTCGAATTTTTTGGTTCTAAGACATGCCGGTTTCCTCACGCTGTTTTCCTTCACCGTTTTGAGAGCAGTGGTGATGAAATAATAGTATTTTTGTATGTTTGTAATGAATAAACTCAAAAACTACTGCGCCGATTTCAAAAAATCTTTCACCATTAGAAAGCTACATTCACCTTGAGTAACATAGCCTATATTTTATCCCCGTACTCCCATTGGAACGGGAACACCGTGGGTGAAACCGCGTGACGTCCGCTAGTTATTAATATTTTAATAATCACTAGGAAAATATTATTTTGAAATAAATGTGTCCGGTTGTAACGTTGCACTTTGCAAGTTACAATTTAAAAGAGTTTAGTCTAAGAAACCTAAATAATAAGAAATGTATGTACACTAAAATCTAGACTATTTACACAAAACTTTAAAAAATAAACTTATAATAATATTAAAAAATAAACCGAACACTTAAATAATCATTTAAACTAAATATTATTGTACGGAACCTACGGGTGTAAAGGTCCTCGCTTCTATGCGCCCGCGCAACGCTAAAACGATCTTTGCCGAGCGTAGCCGAGGAGTTACGATTCGGGTGGGCTCGCTAGGGCCGATGACCAGTCGTTTTGAGAGCACTGAGGCGACGGCTGTGCCGGCCGCTCCAAATATTTTTTAATAAATACGTCGCGAAATCCCTCTAGGGTAAGTTTCCATGTATTTTACTAAAAGGGCTATTATTGTAAGGTGTTCCTAGAACTTCTAAAATCTAGTTTCTGCTGTATTTCTTCCTATCTTCCTATCTGGGGCACTGTGACCTTTGGACCTACGAAACGTGGTTCCGACAACCTGCTTACGCTTCCGTTTCTGTCTGGATTTCCAGGATTTTAGTCTACCTTTCGCCACGTCGTGGTTCCGGTGTCGTGAAGGACGCTTGGAGAAAGCCAGCTGTTGAAGTCCTCTGCTGCAGAGTGAAGACCTACCACCTACGCTGAGTTACCACTACAGACAGCACCTAAAATTGAAGCCGTTGGCTGCGGGCAGGGTCTAAGACGGAACCATCATCGCTGGAGACGGTTCAGGCCAGTGTTCCCTACCACCTTTCTACCTCTGCAATCGAGTCGTGTGATGTATGTCACAGTGGCGCCTTAACGTGTGTTTCCAGTGGCCTAATCATGTCTTGATTCTTTTTTCCCCGAAATACAGCTATTTGGTCGATCTACCTACATTGTTGCTGTGAACGTGAAGGTGACAATCTACAGCAAAGCGAACTGGTACGTACTTTCTTACATAATTATCTCACTTTTTTTTCTGCCATTTCTATGCCTATTAGTGTTTGGTTATTGATAACTGTTACGTATTGGTGCTATTAACTCGTTCGCTTAATGTGACAAAGTTAGAACTAGTTAATTTTTTCACCCAGTACCTACACTAGTTAAAAAAAAATGTTTGTGTGAATAATTATAACTTACTACTTATACTTTAAAGAGCAATTTTGTTATACGTAACAGTTCGCATAGCTAAAATCTTCTTAGTTTTCACTTCATTTATTAGTTATCATTTCTTTCATTTTCATTGTTTTCTATTATTTCTCTCATTTCTTCTTGTCACCTATCGTAAAAGGTAGCTAGTATACTTGCACATTTGTAAAGAACACCATTTATATATATATATCTCTTGATAATCTATTCTATCATTGTATTCTATCATTCTATTCATTCATTAAGTCCGTTCATTCTTCTGTTAAACATGGAAACGTACCCTATTAAATTTTTCGTTCTTAACAAAAACGAATTAACGTATGAAGTGCTCATTAGAGGCGAAGAACCTGCATCAACCGTACTCGAACTTCGTAAACAAATAAATAAACTAACACCTATTATACCTACCTCTGATATTTGTGAGTCGGGAATCGAACCTGATGTCGATATCTCTGGCGTTGGCGTTTCTATGATCGAACTTACAACTCGAGTTAAATTATTAGAGGATAAGTTTGACGTTAATCTTTTCGAACGTACTAAAGCATTATGTAATCATTTGTACCACCGAATAAAAAGAATTGATTGTTCTGATCCCAAACACTCTGAAAAAGTTAAATCGCTGTCAAAAAATTTAACTTCACTAATGACTAAAATAAATGCACTTAATAAATCTGCCAACCCTAGCTATGAGCCTGCCGTGAGTCTTCAAACATCTGTGGATGCCGTACCTAACGTATCGATGTATTGTGACCGCTCGCACATTGGTGAACTACAAAAACTAAAATATAACGGTAACTCTTGTGTACACGCTTTCGTGCAGAGAGTAAACGAGTATAGTACTGCGCGCAATATACCCTCTATTAAATTATTAACTTATGCTACGGAAATATTCACTGGCGATGCGTTACATTGGTACCGTAGTATTAAAGATTCTGTTACTACTTGGGATGAGTTGATAGTTTTGCTAATAGAGGATTTCAGTCACTTTGACTACGACTACCGTTTATTAACTGAGATACGCAACAGAACACAGGGTGATACGGAAAACATAACTATTTATTTTGCAAAAATGTCAGAATTGTTTTCGAGATTAACTAAGAATATATCCGAACAGGAGAAACTAGACATCTTAATGCATAACATTAGACCATGTTATTCTAGTGTATTGGCTCCAAATACAAATTCTATCAGTACTATGGAAAACTTAAGAACACTATGTAGGAATTTTGAGAAAATACAGTCTCTGACTTCTCAATTTAGAGAACCACCAAGAGTGTCGTCTGATACTTTGGCTCCTGACCTAGCATTTTCTAAATCTTCAGAACAAAACACTAGTAAATCGAACTATTACAAACAACATAGGTATAATAATAACTCAAAACATCATTCAAATACTACTTATAAGCCTACAGATAAGCCAGATGTAGCTGCTATTACCACTTCCGATTCTAAGGCTAAACCGGTTTATTGTCCTCGCTGTCGTAATTCTGAACATTCCTTGAAACAGTGTAAGGCGGATAGGTTTCTAATTTGCTTTAAGTGTGGTACAAAGGATGTCAAATACTCTAATTGCCCTAAATGTCATTCTAAGTCGAAAGAAAAAAACTAGCTAGTGAAGATTGCTGTAGTGAAAAGGCTGTTAAATCAAATAAAAATAAAAACTTTGATGAAAAAGATTGGAAGGACTGGCTTTTGACAGTCAAAACTTTTTTTTCTAGCTATTTCATTACAACAATCTTCGATAAAAAACCAAGTGGTGATCTGCGACCGTACGCGACTATCCAAGTACGTGACACCAATCTCTGTGGTTTACTTGATTCTGGTTCTACAGTAACTATCTTAGGTAATAATTCCCATTTGCATTTTGTTTCACTGGGCCTTGAACTACACAAGGACACTGCTAAAACTTTTACAGCTGCCGGTGGACAGAATTTAGCATCTATTGGATTTATTCATCTACCCGTAACTTTCGAAAAGCAATTCCATATACTGAAAGCTTACGTCGTACCTTCAGTAAAATCAAGTTTAATATTAGGCATTGACTTTTGGACAAAATTTAATCTATTTCCTAAGTTTTATAATTCGATTTCTATTCATGATGCCGCAAATAATATTAGTGAAGTAACTACAGTGTCAGAAACTACTAGTGTGGTACATTCCTATAATGAATTAACTGAATCTCAACGTGTAACAGCTGATAACATTATAGAACAGTTTAAAAATATTTCAACTGAAAAACGTGGCTTGGGTAGAACTAACTTAGTAAAGCACCATATTGATACTGGTGACTCCTTACCTATTAGGCAAAGATACTACAGGGTTTCTCCTGAGAAACAACGTATTTTATCTGAGCAACTGGACGAAATGTTATCTTTGGGTGTTGTTGAAGAATGTGAGAGTCCATGGTCTTCACCTGTTCTATTGACGCCTAAAAAGGACGGAAAACTTAGATTCTGTCTAGACAGCCGAAAATTGAATTCGGTAACTAAAAAGGATGCCTACAAGTTGCCTTATATATCTGAGATTTTGGATAATTTAAATAATGCTAAATATCTAAGTAGCATCGATTTATCCAAAGCCTTCTGGCAAATTCCTATATCAGAAGACGATAGAAACAAGACTGCTTTCTATATTCCTCATCGCGGTACTTTCAGATTTGTTACTATGCCCTTCGGGTTGACAAACTCACCTGCTACTCAACAGAGGCTCGTCGATACATTATTCTATGGCCCTGAGTTTGAAAACTCTGTCTTCGTCTACATCGATGACATTGTCATAATAAGCTCTAATTTTGAAAATCATATTTCTCTTCTTCTAAAAGTCCACAAGAAATTAACTATGGCTAACTTAACCATAAACTACGAAAAATCTGTTTTCTTTCGTAACCAACTTAAATATCTAGGTTACGTCATTGATTCAAAAGGTCTGCATGTCGATTCAGCTAAAATTGATACTATTTTAAATTACCCTACACCTACAAATAAAAAAGACGTAAAAAGATTTCTTGGAATCGCGTCCTGGTATCGTAAGTTTGTTCCTAAATTCAGTTCTATTGCTGGCCCATTAAACAAACTTACTTCCACTAGTAAAAAATCTAATCCCTTCCTTTGGTCTACAGAAGCTGAGGAATCTTTTACAAAACTAAAAGAACTCCTTGTCTCTGCTCCGATCCTTTCATGCCCTAACTTTGACCTACCGTTTGAAGTCCACACCGACGCTAGTGATTATGGTGTTGGAGGTCTATTAACTCAGACTATAGACGAGAGTTGAACATCCTATAGCCTACACAAGCAGAACTTTGACAGGGTCAGAGAGAAATTACAGCATCACTGAAAGAGAAGCTCTCGCTGTACTAGTAGCCTTAGAACACTGGAGATGCTACCTTGATAATGGCAAAAAGTTTATCGTATATACAGACCATTCAGCTCTCAAGTGGTTCCTTAACCTAAACAACCCTACTGGACGTCTAGCTCGTTGGGGTGTTCGTCTCTCTGCGTTCAATTTTGAAATTAAACACCGTCGTGGCGTGGATAATATCATTCCTGATGCGCTGTCTCGCGCATGCCAAGTTTCTGCTATAGACACTAATCCTAACACTGCAGCTTCTAACGATCAATGGTACTTAAATATATATAACGGTTGCCAAAATTCTCCTACATCTTTTCCAAATTACCTAGTAAAAAACAATCGCTTATTCCGATACATGCAAACTAAACACGCCCTTAATAAAGAGTTTGAGTGGAAGGAGGTGATTCCTGCTGAGTCTAGAACTGAAATCATTTTAAAAAACCACTCAGAACCAACCGCTGGTCATTTTGGTATATTTAAAACCTACAAGAGGGTAAGTCTCAGGTACTACTGGCCTGGAATGCATGCTGACGTCGTGAAGGTGGTTACGTCATGCGATATCTGTATTGCACATAAACATCAAACTCATTCTCCCTTAGGTGAAATGGGTAGACCTAAGCAATGTTCTAGACCATTTCAAATTATTAGCGTAGATCTAGTGGGACCACTACCGACTACTAGAAAACAAAACTCCTACATCCTAGTCGTAACTTGTTGCTTTAGTAAGTATTGCTTATTATTTCCAATAAAGCGCGCGACAGCTGAAATTGTTACCAAGATATTAGAGGAACATGTATTTCTAATACATGGAATACCTTCTACAGTAATACTTGATAATGGTAAACAATTCGTAAGTGCAACGCTAAGACAAATGTTTGACAAATATAAAGTACCTAAATTGCATTTTACTCCTAAATATTCACCACATGTAAATACAGTCGAGCGATATAATAAAACTATAATGACCGCTATCTCAACGTTTATAACTACCGATCAACGAGTATGGGATCAGCTGATACCTAAAATACAATTCGCCGTGAATAGTTCCGTTAATGAGGTAACCGGTTTTACTCCTTCGTTTCTAGTGTACGGGCGTGAACTAATTGCTTGTGGATCACACTACGTTGATACGGAAAACGATGACGATATTGTTTTTCAACCTCGCGATTCCTACGCTGAGAACTTGGGTGTGTTGTCTAGTATATTTAACAAGGTTCAAGCACTATTACTGCAAGCTCATAGTAGAAATTGTCAACATTATAATTTACGCAGAAGACCTGCCGAATTTAATATTGGTGACGTTGTTTGGAAAAGAACATTTTATCAGAGTGATAAGGACAAATATTTTAATAAGAAATTAGCAGCAAAATTCATAAAATGTAAAGTTATTGGAAAAAAGTCTCCTCTTGTTTATGAACTCGCTGACATGTCTGGAAAACCACTAGGTTCTTGGCATATTAAAGATATCAAACTTATCAACTATAAAGGCTAAACTCATTGCATAACTTATCATAGTACCTAGCCTTAATTTATACAAAAACCAACTACGAAAACTCTAATGTGTTGAATAATTAATGCTATTTTAATACATCTAAACTTACTAATCGAGTATAATTATTTCATAATGTAGTTATTACTCTGTTGCTATGGTCTCAAGTCTTTATTAGTAGACTCGATGATTTTATGAAAGGTGACTATTTGCGTGAAGTATGAAAGATGAGCCTGTATGTATTTAGTCAGTTTAGTTTAGTAGTGATAGTCGGATTTTGCACCTAGTATGCAAAATCCTTCGCTTTTTGGCGGGGTACTGTAACGTTGCACTTTGCAAGTTACAATTTAAAAGAGTTTAGTCTAAGAAACCTAAATAATAAGAAATGTATGTACACTAAAATCTAGACTATTTACACAAAACTTTAAAAAATAAACTTATAATAATATTAAAAAATAAACCGAACACTTAAATAATCATTTAAACTAAATATTATTGTACGGAACCTACGGGTGTAAAGGTCCTCGCTTCTATGCGCCCGCGCAACGCTAAAACGATCTTTGCCGAGCGTAGCCGAGGAGTTACGATTCGGGTGGGCTCGCTAGGGCCGATGACCAGTCGTTTTGAGAGCACTGAGGCGACGGCTGTGCCGGCCGCTCCAAATATTTTTTAATAAATACGTCGCGAAATCCCTCTAGGGTAAGTTTCCATGTATTTTACTAAAAGGGCTATTATTGTAAGGTGTTCCTAGAACTTCTAAAATCTAGTTTCTGCTGTATTTCTTCCTATCTTCCTATCTGGGGCACTGTGACCTTTGGACCTACGAAACGTGGTTCCGACAACCTGCTTACGCTTCCGTTTCTGTCTGGATTTCCAGGATTTTAGTCTACCTTTCGCCACGTCGTGGTTCCGGTGTCGTGAAGGACGCTTGGAGAAAGCCAGCTGTTGAAGTCCTCTGCTGCAGAGTGAAGACCTACCACCTACGCTGAGTTACCACTACAGACAGCACCTAAAATTGAAGCCGTTGGCTGCGGGCAGGGTCTAAGACGGAACCATCATCGCTGGAGACGGTTCAGGCCAGTGTTCCCTACCACCTTTCTACCTCTGCAATCGAGTCGTGTGATGGCCACGGAAGTTTAGGCAATAAATAATAAGTGTACCTAACCAGCTCTTATTATTTACAAACCCCTACTTACCTACCTGCTGACACCCTCTCTACAGGGCTAAGTGTCACACGGTTAAGAAATAAGTTTATTTTGTTATTATCAACTAATGGGGCAGTCACTGTAAAAAACCATATATAGTAGTCTCCGCCAGATAAGTACGAATTAAAGGTCATTAACCCGCATACATTTATTCAACTAAATAATACCGAAAACAGAAATAATTACATAAACTTGTCCCGAAACGACCTTTATCGTGATCCTTGACTTTTTCTAGTAATAAAAAACGATTCATAATGTTTGTCGGGGTACCTACGCAGAGAAATTAAGGAAAGATCAATGACCTTTAATTCTTACTTATAGATCTGGCGGAGACTATAGTCTGTATATGTCCTCTAATTAAAAATAAATAAGTATTTGAAAGCTCCACACCATAATACATAATAAATAAGTACATGAAGGAAGGTCGTGAACTCAAAGCTCAGTATCGGGTAAGGTCGCTGCCAAAGCTGGTTTATTTATGTTTCTTAATAAAATATTAGAATCCAGGGTGGATTCTAATATATAGTCTAGTCTAATAGATAATCTAGTAAGACCTTGAATTAAAATAAGAGCTTGAACTGAACGTCTTGTAATAGTTAGGTACCGCCCGATAAAGCCTTGCTCTTGGCAATGCGATAGTGTTCAAGGCAGATGCGGTTTTTATGTTTTTTTCAGTATCAGTAAGTAGGTAGGTATTTAAAATGCGGTAACTGTATGGAGAGCCGAGTTTCCTCCGTTCCTCGGAAAGCACGTTAAGCAGTTGGTCCCCGCTGTCATTTGTGATCTTTGACAGTCGTTACAGGTTGTCAGTGGCCCAAAAAGTCTGACAACCAGTCTTACCAAGGGGTATCGTATTACCCATTGCAGTACTAACTGGGTTGTGGAGGTCAGATAGGCAGTCGCTCCATGTAAAAAAACTTTTTTGCAAAAAAATAAAACCGACTTCAAAAACACAAAAAAGTGAAAAATAACTTTAGCTTCAGAAGTCGGTGACCTTTGTTTGATTCATTTAGTTTTTTTTTTTGTCACCGACTTCTGAAGCTAAAGTTATTTTTCACTTTTTTGTGTTTTTGAAGTCGGTTTTATTTTTTTGCAAAAAAGTTTTTTTTATTTTCCCATTTTTAGTTGTAATATCCTATACAAATATTTGCTATGCAAAGTTCAATTTGAAGTAAGCCCAACAAAAGGTAACCGCTCTAAATCGTTGAAGAATTCCATCGACTGTCTATGGTCTCCATCATCAGACCTGTAATGGCACATTATAACCCATATGGGTGCAAAGTTATCAATAGAAATGAATTAAGTCCTAACAACAGGTAACTACTGTAAAACGTTGAGGAGTTCCCTTGACTGTCCTTCGTCTTCATCATCAGAGTCATCAGACCTCTAATGATAGTCACAACCCATCTAGGTGTAAAATTCTCATCAATACAAATTAGTCAAGCCCAAACAACAGGTAATTGCTGTAAATCGTTGAGGAATTCCCTCGACTGTCTTCTCAATGTTTTGTCATTGATTTACAAAAACAAAAAATACGTGTGACAGTGTGACGTGTGACTCGGGAGTGGGCTCATGACGTCAGAACGCACTAAATATTATAGGTACCACCAGTGCCGGTTTTAGCACTACCAGCGCCCTGGGCGAGATTTCTAGCGCGCCCCCCCTAACTGCAATTTTAAACCCATACGAAAAAAAAAATATAAAAAAAAAAAATAACCCGACTGCGTAAAAAATAAAAAACTGAAAAGAAAAAAACAAGTTCAGGAAACAGGACATTTTGACTGCACCAGTCGGGACCCATATTGGATGTAAAAATTTTAGTCTAGATTATTTAATGGCTCCCGACTGTTGCATTCAAAATGTACTGTTTCCTGAACTTGTTTCTTTTCTTTTCAGTTTTCATAGTTATTATTTATTTTTTACGCCGTCGGGTTATTTAATTATTTTTTTTATTTTTAACTTTTTAGTTACTTAAGATATACCATTTTAAAATACTCATGATGAGCCCTTTTCGAGCCGTTCAGCCTGCAGAGCATGCCAAACATTTGAATTTGGCGCCAAAAATCCGCCATTTTGTTTATTTTCTTTATTTTGATATACCCAGTGTCACTCTCACAGTAAAAACAAATCTAACGACACCTCTCAAGCTAAAATCCATCAAGCCGTTCAGTCTGCAGAGCGTGCCAAACATTTGAATTTGGCGCGAAAAAGCAACCATTGAAATTGAAACAACCATTCATTAAAAAAATAATCATTTTTTTTAACTAATAAAATTTACTTTTCTATCGGCGAACTCTTTTATTAAGTTATCAAAGTCGATATTTTCAGCAATTTAATTTTTGATTGACAAATTTGTCAATCTAGAATCAAGATTGACAAACTTGGCAACTTTGTCAAAAACCTATCCCGCCGCAAGCGCCCTTTCATATCCGGCGCCCTGAGCGATCTCCCTCGCCCCCCCCTAACGCCGCTACTGGGTACCACGGCGCGCGTGACATGTTGAGAATTTTAAAAGCGTCGTATCTGCGTCAGTTTGGTTTACGTAACAAAAGAAAAAATACGTGTCAAATATTAATAAATTAATATTTTTTTCAGTTGACAAGCCTCTAAATTAGTTGAAGAATATTTTGTTTGAATGAACTATATAAATCATTATGTTTACAGAATAAGTTATGGGGACATCATCGTACGTTTAAATTGTCTCGGCTGGATCTTTTCAGCGGGTAGGTATATAAGGATTGTAGGAGGTGGCGTTCTGTGGTTTCTGCATGGGAAAAATACCCCCCCAGAGCATACAGGCGTGATGTTACGTCATGATGTTGTATAACAATAATAATTATAAACAATAAACATCCGAGCGATTGCAGCAATCACGGCAGATTTGACGTCTATATTTGAAGAGTTCCATTGTATATCTCCGAAGATCAGCATCAGATGTTCACAAATGGGACCACACGGGAAGCACCAGCTTGCAAATAATAAAAAGAATTATCAAAATCGGTTCACCCAGTCGAAAGGTAACAAACACAAAAAAAAAATTCAATCGAATTGAGAACCTCCTCTTTTTGGAAGTCGGTTGAAAAGGCGTGAGTTTATGTATGTATTTAGAGAATTAATGAATATATACAATGTTTATTTATTTTTGATATCTTGCACGCCATAGACCCAAGACTGCAAATCCCACAACGAACACACACAAACATAACTCATAGACAAGACATAGATCATAATAGATACAGGCCTCTCTAGTTATTGCGTGATTGACAAGAAGCGCCAAGTAAGGCTTGAGCTCCGGAATTCCGGAACTTGCATAATTCCGGAATTCCGATAAAATCCAATATCGTTTCCAATTCCGGTATTGGCGAGATTAATATCGAAATTTCGATATTGAAAAAAAAACTTCTTCGCCTTGCACCCGCCGCCATACGTCGCGTGCGCGGCAGCTAGTTGCTCGTTGATTCATTCGATCATTTTGCTCCCGGAGTTTGCGCGAGAGACGGAGGTCATAGTTTATTTGGATAGACGGCAAATTCTAATGCATATGTCACCGGAAATGTATAAAATCCGTCATTGTATACAAAAATACAATTCCTAGGAAATGTATACAATTCCTAAAATAGATAAGAATTGTATGATATATTTAATAATATGCATTTTTTCTAGGATATCTATACATTTCCTAAAGAGCGATCGGAAATATGTTATGGTGAATCCACACGTTTGCCACTTGCCACAAACTACAAACCTATGCAAACGCTTGGACAAATTGGTGATCCAAACAACGATATCCACAAGCTTACGACGACTTGCGAGTGTGGTAGTTAGTATGTTTGGAAGATGCAAGCATGACGGACCAAACCTAGACGAATCATCACAAATACAAACGTGCGGATAAAGTGTTTGCCTTGGCTTGTGTAGACTTGCAAGCGTTTGTGACCGATTCGAGTATCGGTTTTTGACGCACGGTTTTCAAAGAAGTTTGCGGCAAACGCTTGGGATCCATCTACACGTTTGTGCGTTGTTAGTATCGCTTGCGCACTGGATGGTGGTGCATAGACGTGCGCGCGTACCGTTTTGTATTGCATTGTGCCTATCGAAAAATTATTGTTTACTGAGTTGTGCGTAGTTTCTAAAATGAGTAAATGGTCTATCGACGAAGCTTTACGCTTTCTTGAATGCTACCAAGCTGAACCCTGTATTTGGAATCCAAAGGATAAAGATCACGTAGATAATAAAAAGTAGCCGATGCATGGAATCGTCTAAGTGAAATTAAGCTAAGCGAGCGAATAGACCCCGCTATACCCTTCTAACCTGATTTCCTGATTTCTCCTTCTCTTTCTAACCTGATTTCTCTTTTAAAATATAAATAATTCAAGGACTTAATCATTTTATTTGTTTTATTTGATCATATTTCTAATACCTACTAAGAAAGTAAATCCATAAAACGAATAGTATTTGGTAGAAAACATACATTTAAATAATAATAATATTTGGTAGACATTTTTGCAAATTTTTTACACTTAGAGTCAATTTAAACTTTTACGTATCACTATTTTATACAAAAAGACACTTGAGTTCCGGAATTCCGGAATTGAAATACTAAATATCGAAACCCAATTCCGGAATTGAAAAAGCGGCGGATATTCAAGCCCTAGCGCCAAGTTGACTGACCTACACAATACTACATCAGTTCAGCCATTAACCAATCACGAACGGTAGGTATTGGCCTATTGAGTTCAAACATTGCAGACAATGGTGCCGATTCTCTTGTTTACAAACTAAACCAAATTTAAGTTCAGTGCATCTTTTTCTTTCTATTTCATTAAGAAAAGGACAGAAGATAAATTTTAGTTATGTTCTGTCAAATTAATCAGCGCCATACAAGTTTTAGACGCGATTAAAAAGTTGACTACTAAAATTACATCAAATTACGTCAGGTGCTGACTAATTTGACAGGATTGAACTAATATTTATCTTCTGTCCTTTTCATAATGAAATAGAAAGAAAAAGATGCATTCAAGTTAAATTTAGTTTAGTTTGTGAACAAGGGAATCGGCACCATTGCCGACGATTGCATTTGACGAGATTGAGACAATGCAAATACAGACGCAACGTGAACTACTTACTATATTGGCCCCGCACTGCCAGCAAATGTTTAGTTTAGTCTCATAGTTCTTTACAACTGTGGAAGAGACAACGACACTGATATTTTCGTCGGATAATAAAAAAACCGGCCAAGTGCGAGTTGAGCTCGCGCACCGAGGGTTCCGTCTAAACTTGTAGGTATTTTGTTATTAAACTCAAATTAATAATGGTATTTGATCAAAACATAATCTATTTAATCGTATATTAATAATTGTAGTAATAAAATTAATAATTATAATTAATAATATTTTTTGAATGCAAATCAAATGTTTTAATTTAAACTATAATCCTTAATTTGTTCAGTTTAATATTATTTTTTAAGGTTTTCAGATTTTTCCCTTTATAATTATGTACTGTAAGAGATTGCTTTTTGCCAAATTTAAATATTCTAAGTCAACGGGAATTACCTACTCTATAGATTTTGATTCCCTTGAGTGTCGAAATATAAGTATGTTTATTGCAGCATAAACGGTCGTAGTTAGAAGTTTCGTATTTTCACAGCTTCAAGAGACTGTAGACCTGATACGGTTTTAATTAGAACTCGGTACCTCCACGGGTTCCCGAGATAAAGGGTCTTGACATACAAACAGACAGACGGACAACAAAGTGATCTTACAAGGATTCCGTTTTTTCCTTTGAGATATGGAACCCTAAAAAACAGCCGCTTCCTACAAAACAGCAATTATTCCTTATATCCTTTTTACCTTTTTATAATACAGACTAACCTTCCTTCTGTCTACCCCTTCATTTTTATAAGCGTAGGTGCCATTAGTAGTTAATCAAATTAACTGATCATAATCTATAAACTCGATGTTTTACGATCAAACGACATGATTGCGTGATTCGATTTGTGTTTGTCTGATTCACAGACACCTTTGATTTACTACACTGAATGAATTAAATCATCAAATGACTCCTCCCGCTCTGGGCGTAGCAAGAGGGAGTGTCGGACTTTTACTGACTAAAACCTATCCATGTTCCTTTATCGCCCTTTGTGTTCCGGGGCCACGGTATCTCTTTCGAACAGTCCCGCAGCCCCGGCAGGCATCGGTCCTTGCGGACCCCTTCCTTTTACTGACTCTCTTTGAGGCGCGCGTGGAACACGAACGCGCCGTCGACACGGCTTGTCGTCATGGGTCGGACGGACGGCGAGCTAGCCCATAGATAGCCCGCGCCTACGGTGGCCGGGGGCCACCACGTGGCCGTGGCGTCTCTCAAGCCACTCCTCAAAGAGGGGACTTATCGCCACTATTGTGGCGTGCCCTGCACGGGGGGTTGCGACAGTCACTCACTCCATGTCGCCATGAGATCCCGCCGGAAGTCTGTCCGCTGAGCGACAATTTGCCGCGGCAGCGGAGTTTCCCTCCGGCGTAACGCCTCCGCGCGCCATGCATGCAGGCGCGCGAGGACTATCGGCTCCAGATCTCACGGCGGCAATCCGACAAGGAGGCTCGCCGCCTCGCGGGAGATCGTGCGGTAGCGGTATCCACGGGCCAGCCTTACGGCTACCACCTCTTGGGGCGCGTTCAGGTAGTCGGTGGCTCGTAAGGAACGCGCCCACACCGGGGATCTACTTACCTTTTAATTTTATTTATTGGTTTTTATTTACTTTTATGATTACCTACGCTATTAAGTATGCTTTTTGGCGGGACATAGTGTGGACCAAAATTTATTTGAATAACATCTGTATAAATATTCACCCTAAGTTCACAAAATCAATAAATGAATTTGAATCCAGACGAACAAATCACCCAATCATTGGACTTTTAAAGCTGGAATCGATAAGTTTTTTCATGCTCACGTGAAGTTGAAATAACCTGAGTCATGCGACGTGTGTATTTATTTACCTATGGGTAGGTATTAGGTACGGTATGGGACGACCGTAAATATCAAACATACTACATAGCAGTTTTTACAAATAAAAACGTATTACGGTATGTATGCAGCTATTTGAAGGTAAACGGTAGGAGTTAGCGAGTATTTTTATGGCTATTAGCATTTTTTACATAAGTAGTTAGAGTTCTAAATGCTTGGACACTGAAACGAATTAACAAAATGCACTGAAAAACAGGAATCGGGGTTTCAATTTGAACAAAAAAATGTACTCAGCGTAAGTAGGTGTAGAGTTCTTGAAATTAAAAATATTCGAATATTAATTTATAAATGAATAAAGAATAATATCATAAGTCTTGCCTGTTCCGCTCATTTACATCCCCAAACGATAAGAAAACAATACCATTTTTCCAAAAATAATTTCCCTAATATTAAGAAACCAATCGGGGTTACAGTAAAATTATGCACATGATACAAAATTATGCGTACCAACGTAATATTCTCCACCCGACCGCAATGCCGTCGATATGGCCCGTATCTGTCGGTTAAATCGACAAAGAGGCCGATCGACGATAAGGCGATAGATGGAAAACGGTCTACATTACTTATCGCTCACCTAGATCGAGGCAGGCAAGGAAGTGTGGACAGGCCGCGGAATTTAAAATATTGGAGCAGGACCTCAATAGCGTAACAATACTTTTCGATCATGGCCAAGAACTACAATTTTGAACTATATTTTATCCGTGGTGCTAGGCAACTGGGCCTATCCCAGTTGTAAACGTCCCTTTGTGCCTATTGGCCTTGTTTCGTTCTGTCTCCTGCTGACATGGAGGGAAATGGAAATTACGGTTCTTTCCTACTCCTCCGCTATACTTTTCTGATTAATTTCGTTGCGGGATCCAAGACAGTTAAATTCATTCTCTGGGACTTCGTCGAGCTTCATTGTCTCGGCGCTTTTCTAGTGGTCGCCACTGTTGATTCTGGCTTTCAGGAGTTACAGTGGTTTGGGAATAGAGTCGCGGGATTGTCCCAAATAAAATAAAACTACAATTTTGAAAGAAATTCGTCTCGTAAGTCGAGTAGTCGCATGGTCGACTGCTGAGCATGTTGTGGTGAAATGTAGCTATTAGGTACACCTCTGCCTAACGCTTCGAGGATTACAAGCGTGAGATTATGTTATTCGTAATACATTAATTACTTCTTGAATTTTATAAAATTCATTGTCGATATTCCATAAGCATTGTGAGCAAGTGATTGTGCGTACATGAAAATTTATCAAATTGGATAAAAATTGGATTGGATAAATGTTGCCAAAAGAAAATTAAAAAGCCATCTAGGCATTTTTGAAACGCGTTATAGGTAAATAGGCAGGGCAGAGTTATTTATTGATTTTAAAATGTTATCGTTTCGTTCGTTCAAGCCGTGTGGTATCCGGCAGAGTAGAATAGAACCAACCCATTACACTCACGGGTCGACTATAAGGCGACTAATGTCTGAGGCAGAACAACTTGCGCCTCCGTAGACCTGAGAATGTGCAGCAGCGTTTTCTGTTAGTCTTTCATCACTGCGATCTCCAATCCGCCTGCCAAGCGTGGAGTTTACGGCAAATTCCTCCCATCATGAGAGAGGTTTATGTCCAGCAGTGGACGTTATGGGCTGTAAGTTGTTGTTGTTGTATCGTTTCGTAGTTTTACTTTCACTGCTACGTTCATCTAGAGATCGGAGGCACAATGTCGGAGCATGTCATGAGCATTCCTAGGTTTGGCGAATGCTATTGGGATTTTCCATGTGGAATTTCTTAGTAGTATAGCATATAGACTTCAGTCCGCTTCACGTTATTTGACCAATCGATAGGTCTGTGCCCTGAAAAGGGGTCGGGCCACTCGGTCAACAAAGCGACAATATTTTCAGTTTACGCAGTAAATACAGCCCTTTAATATGACCTCTTTAAGTGCGCAGTTCAAGGTGGGCGCTGCTCGACAAAGGAAATTTGCATAGATATGTCAAACTTGGTACATACATTTATTTTAGTTTCGTAAGATGGATGAAAAACGATTGCATGTAGGCGTAGCGGAGATGAGAATGTTGAGATGGATGTATGTGAATGGATAAAGTAAGGAATGAGTATATTAGAGGAACTTTGAATGCGGCGCATGTTACAGAAAAATTGAAAGGAAGCCGTCTATCTTAGTATAGACAGACATGTACCTAATGAGCTTTGTCATTACATGTGAAACGCATGTGACTAAAAAAGTGATGGATAATAATGTTGATGCATAGAGAGGGAGAGAGGCCAAAGAAAGGATGGACAGATTGTGTGAGAAATGATATGAAAGAGAAAGGACGTAAATGATCTCGTGACGTTTGACAGGGGATAATGGAAGAAGAAATAAGAAAACGTGTTACGCCGACCCCAAGAAGAATGGAACAAGGGTAAGACTAGATGAGCATGTTGTCCCGCCAGGAGGCTTTAGCCAAGTTGACAATCTATAATCGTTAACGCTAGTAGAAAACTAATCAAATGTATAGGAATGACATCATCTCAACGTTAAATCACGTGATCAACACAAACGAATAGAAAATTCGTAGTCAAGTTTTCATCGTTCAAAATGATAGAATAGAATGTTATCGTTTCTTCAATGTTGATCGCTATACTCTTTGGTAGGAACACTCACCATAGACTAAAGTGTAGGTTTTTTCTACAGAAATTAGAGAACGAGCGATCGAGTCAGTCGTGTCAACTTGGCCACCAATTTAGCGCTTTCTTCAATCGCTTATGCCGGAGGCGTTTACGATTGTAGAAAGAGAATCGATATGAAACGTTTGTAACTTGGCTAGGCCTGCTGCTGTACAGATAAGTTCGTTGAAGTGTAGAAGGATCTAAGCGTGTGAATAAATAAAGAAATTGTTTATATTTCCGAATAACACACACAGACACAGAATGGCATTGACATGGAGACATTGTCGGTTAGTTTTGTGATATTGTTTTGAAATTAAGCATTGACACGTTAAAATATTCACTGTCATTATTCACATTTAATTCGGTACGTGGTCCAATTATGACAAATTATACATTTAAATGAAACGTATTAACATCAGATTGACCTTTTAAATGACTTCGGCAAACTTTGAGTGAATTTTAAATTTAAATGAATGACTGCTGGTATCTACTGCTGTTGTTTTACCGTCTGGTGGTGAGGACAATGCCCTGTAGGGTATATTAAATATACTAAATGTACACTTTGACAAAGCGATTTGTTTATTTCGGTTTTAAAGATCACATTCTTTACGTGACTCCGGTTCAGATCTTTGACAGTCGTTACAGGTAGTCAACAACAACAACAGCCCATAACGTCCACTGCTGGATATAAGCCTCTCCCATGATGGGAGGAATTTGCAGTAATCTCCACGCTTGGCAGAGGATTGGAGATCGCAGTGATGAAAGACTAACAGAAAACGCTGCTGCCCATTCTCTGGTCTACGGAGGCGCAAGGTGTTCTGCCTCAGACATTAGTCGCCTTATACGACACCCGTGAGTGTAATGGGTTGGTTCTATTCTACTCTGCGGATACCACACGGCTTACAGGCCTACAGGTAGTCAGTGACACGAAAGTCTGGCAACCTGTCTTTACCAAGTTTTATAGGAGCTCGTGGATAAATAAGAACCGTACTTGCCTAGGTTGGTCTGTGGATGGGTGACCCACTACCCACCACATATCTAATCGGATGATAATAGAAGCGTGTAAAACAGCGGGTGACGCCATTTTATCTGTTTTCAACCGATGTATTGCGGACGGCGTTTTTCCTCGTGTATGGCGACGTGGCTTTATACGAATAATTCCAAAAAGTGGTGATAAGCCACCGGACGACCCTAAATCTTACAGGCCCATTACCCTACTGCCATCTTTGGGAAAACTCCTGGAGCGCCTTATAGTTCCACGTTTGCTGCCAGACGGGCCAAAGTTTCATAACAACCAATTCGGTTTCACCGTGGGAAAATCTACCGTAGACGCGGCACTTTCTGTTAGAAAAATTGTTAATAACTCGGAACACAAGTACGTGGTTGGAATCTTTTTAGATATTTCCGGGGCTTTTGATAACGCATGGTGGCCGATGCTACTACTTAAAATGAAGAATCGCGGCTGCTATAAAAACATATATAATCTTGTTTATTCATATTTTTTAAATGGTTCCGCGAAACTCAAACTCGGACATCATTCTATGTCAAAATCCCTTACCATGGGATGTCCTCAGGGCTCGGTAATCGCTCCGTATCTGTGGAATTTAGGGTTCGATGATTTTCTCGCGATTCCTCTCCCACCCGGCTGTTCATTAACCGGTTACGCGGACGACGGCCTGCTGATCATTCAGTCGAGTACTCGGGCTGGACTCAAGAATTTAGCTGACACTTGCCTACTATTAATATCTCAGTGGGGCGATCGAAACCGTCTGAACTTTGCACCGCAAAAAACTTATCAACTAATTTTAAAAGGTAATCTTAAATCGTGGCCTAGTATTAAATTTAATAACGTTCCCGTGAAAAGAAAGCAGTCCGTGTGCTACCTTGGTTTGGTCTTAGAGAAGAATTTTTCATTCATAGATCATATAAAAACTGTCGGTGAAAAAGCTAAAAAGAACTTTTATGCCTTAACGAGAATATCCAAATCTACGTGGGGTCTGTCATTTCTAACTTTAAAGACCATTTATGGGGCTACCTATTTGGGGTGTATGTGCTACGGGGCACCTGTTTGGGCCGATAGGGACACCATAGGAGCGGTACGACGTAAATTGCTTCAAAGCCAGCGTTTGGCTTTGATATTCTTATGCAAAGCGTATAGGACGGTTAGTACTGAAGCCTTATCGGTACTTGCAGGTGTACTTCCAGTCGATCTTGAAGTGCAGCGACGGGCTGCAATGTACTATAACGCGCGTGAGACCACGGACGCAGACTTTTTAACCCTACGTGACCGTGATAAGATTTCTAGATTATTCAAACCACAGACCGACGTCTGGGAGGAACTTTTGTCTGAATGGCAATGTAGGTGGGATAATTCCATCAAGGGCCGACACCTCCACCAGTTCTTTCCATCCGTTCGTGAGCGACTGGCCAGGACATGGCTGGAGGTTGATCACTGTGTTGCTCAATTTCTCACCGGTCATGGTAACTTTAAGAGTAAATTATTTTCCTTCAAGCTTGTTGACTCGCCTCTTTGTCAATGTTCCACATCTGACTGCGAATATGAACAATCAGCACATCATATTTTATGGGAGTGCAGTCTTTGGCAGAATGAACGCAATATTATGTTGGATAGTGTACAGGTTACATCCGGAGTTATTTACTACACAGACCTTGTAGAAACTAGAACAAATTTCCGTGCGTTCAAGCGTTTTTGCCATACCTATTATTGGAATCAAATATAACTGCTCACAACTTAGGACCCATTAATGTTAATATTTTATCCGTGGTGCTAGGCAACTGGGCCTATCCCAGTTGTAAACGTCCCTTTGTGCCTATTGGCCTTGTTTCTTTGTGTCTCCTGCTGATATGGAGGGAAGTGGAAATTACGGATTTTCCTACTCCTCCGCTATACTTTTCCGATTAATTTCGTTGCAGGATCCAAGACAGTTAAAGTCATTCTCTGGGACTTCGTCGAGCTTCATTGTCTCGGCGCTTTTCTGGTGGTCGCCACTGTTGATTCTGGCTTTCAGGAGTTACAGTGGTTTGGGAACAGTGTGGCGGGCTTGTCCCATATAAAAAAATACCCACCACATACCGAGTTTCCTCCGTGCCTCGGAAAGCACGTTAAGCTGTTGGTCCCGGCTGTCGTTTGCAGATCTTTGACAGTCGTAACAGGTAGTCACTGACCCAAAAGTCTGACAACCAGTCTTACCAAGGGGTATCGTATTACCCAGTACTAACTGGGTTGTGGAGATCAGTAAGGCAGTCGCTCCATGTAAAATGATATTGGCTCTGGCATTCAGCTGCATCCCGTTAGACTGGAAGCCGACCCAAAACGGCCGGGCAGATGACGATGACTTATTGTTGGAATTATTTTTAGTTTTTCACTAACATTTCTATCTATTGTTATGACTGTGTTCATTTTGCTACTGATAATACATTATGGGTGTGGACAAAGTAGGTGGTACGAACGTGCTGCGTAATACTGTAAACATATATATCACTTGAAAACATCAAAATGTCAAGTATATAATGATGATGAAAACAACCGACGATTAAACTATAACGAACTAAAATAATAAGTAGGTACGGTTAATCAATTGTTAACCGTAAACCTTGGAGGTATCGGTTTGAACTCATATGACTCATTCATGTGTCAACACTTCAACAAAATTTCATTCTTTAGCGATAAGGACGATTGAAAGTCGAATTTAAGCTGCCGCACAGCTTAAGGGCACTCGCGTCCACCAGCCAGGCTACTGCAACTGAATTATTGAGCAGCCAAACGGCGGTGACAACAAATAGGTGACAAGTGACAACCTCATTTTGTTACAAACAACAGTTTCGGACTCATTGTTGATCGAAGATTTCGGAACACAAATTATGCCTATCTAATACGGCAAGTGGGCGGGGATCGAGGGCAGGCACATACATCGCTTTGTCGGCTACCGTGGAATCATAAGCGTTCTTATGACTGCCGCAGCAAGACATCCTTCGCTGCCTGGTGCGCGGGCTTCAATATTTATTATCATTCATAGAAGTGGGTGCCGCAGCCTGGCTGCTGGTACAGGACTGCAGGTACCGTATTACAATGCAAATGTAATGTATTAATAGATATTGTAATGCTTTGAAAACGGTTGTAACTTGTCCAGGCTCTCAGTCTCCATTCACGGCCTCAGATGTCTCTGCGTCAAACTGAAGTGACACGCGCACTGCTCACTTTGTTTCCTTCACGCGAGGACCTTCATTCCGCAAGTTGCAGCTACTTGTGGCATGTTGAGCATCAACTGCTTTCATTTATTTTGCCCGAAGTCGCTATAGTATGCCTTGTTGCTTGGGCGTGTAGTAAGATTACATACTCAGCCTATGTTTGTTTCCACCGATGGGACACCAGGCCTCCTCTCTATGAGAGGGAACTAGGGCTGTAATCCACGAAGCAGGCCCAGTGTGGGTTGGTAGATGTCACATGTCTTCGAATTTTTGTTTATGGGACATGCCGGTTGTAACGTTGTTAGTTCATAATTGATAAAACGTAAACAAATAAAACAGAAGTCATTTTAATATCGTTTACCAGCCGACCAAATCACCTGATCGCGCCTGTACTTTTGTCTCACTCGCTCGCGTTCCTAAAACCAGTTTTTTTCCCACTCCATCATTCAACGCGCGCCGCGAGCGTCGACCACGCTCGCATACCTGCAGAGGCGAGTCGTCATTTACGCGCGGTCAGTCTACACACATATTAGACGACATATGCGCAGCCTCGCGAATTAGACTTTGATTGGACTACTGATAATTTCCAAAACTTTTTTAATGATTTTACTTTTTGAAAAGTTCTATAAATGAACCATAACTTCAGTGTGTAATTCCCCATATCGGGTAAGTGGCTAAGTGTTGACAAATTCACGCAGTGCTTGTTTCTAAATGTCATGTCAAGGTCAATGATGTGCAAAATTATTTCATCATCTTTTTCATAGACATCATTTTAGCTACTATTTCAACTATTGTACTCAAACCTTAATTGCTACATCAATGTTTTATGTAGGTATGTGTAAATATAAATTTAAAAGTGCTTCACACCTTTTTTTTCTCTTTTCTTTTTTTCTCTGTAAACTCCGCTTCTGAAGGTGACCTCTACACACATACGCCCTAAGCGCAATAGTACCCATCCCTACGCTTGCGCTTACGCTGCTGTGGTCACCGTCAGGAAAGGATAAGCAGAGAACCCTACGCTTACCACTGGACATAAATTCCAGGGACCAAAGTTCGGGATTTTCTTCCACCGGGTTTAACCCGTGTGTGCCGTTGCTGCGTCACCTGGTGCCGACACTCGCAACTGACGAGTCGCTACCACCGGCATCCGGCATCGAACGACGCCTCTACGGGCATCGGGCATCCGGCACGCTACCACCTACCCTGCGGGTCCTGCATCCTGCTCCTCGGCTCCAGCGTCCATACAGCTACGCGCAAGCCAGGGCAGTACTTGACGCGCCTACCTCCATATGTCGGAAAAAACCTATGACGGGCCTTAGTAATCCGCGACCTATTTTTAATAAATTATTTTTTATGAAAGTGTTGGTGAATTTTGTTCAAACCTATTAGGGTTCCATATTCCCACGCTTCACGGTTTCTTCACGATGGTTTCCTTCACCGTTGTGAGAGCAGTGGTGATGAAATAGATTTTACAGGATGACTTTTTTATCCCTTTCCAAAAATAAATGGTTATTTAAGGTGAACGGAGTAGAAGCTTATGGCTTACCTAATTGTTTTTTTTCTTTTTTTCACAGTTTAGAAAAAAATTGATCCATCATCAATAAACGCTACAAATTTCAAGTACTTAAATTTTACACATTAGAACAAAGAGAAATTTTGTTTTTTTAAATATCGAATTTCAAATCATACGCAATCCGCGTATGATTTTAATTTCGAATTATTTTGAATTTTTTCTTTCGAAAAAAAAAAACTAGAGATGCCATTTGCTTCTACTCCGTTCACCTATTATACCCATTTTTTTCAAAAAGGGATAAAAAAGTCCATACAGGGAACATGAAGTAATGCACCTGCCTGGGTTCGAACTCAGAACCTACATACAGCTCGTAAGTTATTACCACTGCTCTCCATTCAGAATAAAATATGAAAATTAGATAGTTACTAGCTCTCCTGCGCACATCAACGCCGAAGGGGATCATGGTGTGGACAGAGTACTCCGACGAACAGCTACCACCTGCCGGAGGATAGGGTATTAGGGATAGGATAGGATAGGCGCTAGGATTGGGAGGAGGTTGACCTTAAGGTGAATGCTCCAACCGCGAAATTGAAATTTTCTTACGTAAGAAAATTTAAATTTCGCGGGCTACCTTGGAGCATCAGCTTTAAAGGTACAGTTCTGAAGGCTCAAAGCGGAGCAGTTATAAATACTGCATAATCAAATGACACGGCTGCTTTCTATGTAACTTTATGAAAACGGCAAGAGACGACAATTTTTATATAAAAACGGAATTTCTTCAGGATCGTTTACAAAATTTTTCATAACTTTCGTGGCACAACTTTCGTGGTTTTTGTCCACGAAAGTCAGCTAGCGCACCACGAAAGCCATAAATCTCCATTAAATAATAACTATAGATTTTTTGTGAGCCGTAGATGCATTTACTCGATTGTCGTGAAGCTCAAAAGAAAGGTGTTATGTATTTGTATAAGTATTTATATACATGCAAGTGTTTCAATTTGTTTCTTGCAACGACTCGTAGAATGTGTTTCAGTTTGTATGTTTTCTCGTAGCCAATTTAACTGTTTACCCCTCCCCAAAAGATGTTTTGCCAGTTGTATCCCTCTTGCTTAAAAAGTTTCGTAACTTTCGTGGGCACTAAAATTTCAAAATAAAATATCTCTGTAGTGTAGTGTAGTGTAGTTTATGGACCGATTTAAATGTAATAAAAATTGTATTTTTTTTTAAAGCGTTTTAAATGCGTGACCGTTTATTTGAAGATTACTCTAAAAAAAATCAAAGAACAACCCACTAGATTTTTTTGTCTAAAACTACCCTCCGTTCTCCCTAGGCGGATTTCCCCGCAGCAAAAAATAAATGGAATATTCTTGTTATTTTTTAATGATTTTGTAGGTACTAATATGGTAGATGGTAAGTAATAATATGCTAACAATTTGCATCAACCATTTGCACGTTCATAAAATAATTTAATGGCTATACTCGTAAACCGCAATAGTAAATACTCGACGCTTTTGTCCGATAAGGTGCGAAAATTGTCAACTACTTGACCTTATGTCTAAATGGGTTACATACATTATACTGAGGCACACATCAATATTAAAATAAATTGCAAAGAAATAAATCATATCTAATGTAATGAAGCCGTATATCAGATCATAATAGGGAATATGCACGTAATTTTTTCTTTACTTAAATCAATAAAATACAGTAGAAACAATCCAAGAAAAGTATTTAAAGTTAAGTTCTACTACTGCTTGTCGCTTAAAAATATTATTAAACTTCTGCAATTTTCTATGACAGTTCAAACGTCCGTAGCTGTCGCGGCCATGATGTGACGGCAATATCCACTATCTGGCTCTTTTAGGCCCTAATAAAATAATTTTACACAATGAACTTTGACGTCACTACCGTCGTTATCGAGGACGATGTGTTTTGAGAGTGCGTTCCGTTTCACCAAAAACATGCTACGTAAAACAGTAAATTGTAAAATAAGTGATTTATTAGCAACTTAAACAAGTGTAGGGTAAACTTGCCTAATTCGTACCCCTTAAGAGAAAACCGTCATATTTAGAAAATTAGGAAAGATAAATTAGTTTTAATTAAAAGTAATTTTTGTTTGCTAAATTGCTTTATTGTTTTCGTAATCAAATTTAACATAAACCTTATTAACTTCTCAAAAATAAACAATTTAAAAAAAAAAAAAAAAGTACGATTTAAGACCATTCATCCCAAATCGTACTGCTATATCCTTAATTCGTACTTTGAGTTCTATTCATTGGTATACAGTATTGAGAATCAGCATCATAATCAACAATGTGTTATTAAAACAAGTAGTAATTCTTAACAAATTCGACGGATGGTCTTCGCCAATTCTCGGCAATCATCGCAGTTATAATCTTTAAATCGTACCAGTACGTTTTAAGAACTTTACTCGAGTACGAAATAGGAGCAAGAGCCAAACAAATTTTAAATTTACCGCCAAAAAAATTGACAACAGTTACGAGTATGACAACACGTCAGATGAAATCGCAAAGATACACATTAATACGTATCAAATCGTAAAATAGGTTATACACGACCTTATTTGAATAAAACTCTTACGAAATGTGTAAAAATATTACAACAATAGTTAAAAAAAACTTACTTTTTCAATATTTTGGTCGAGAGCAGCTTCACAGATGTTATCTGCCAGGTGGTGAAATGGCCGACTGTTATTTCTATTTTTTGACACTAGAGGCGCTGATAGCTGTTACCAAAGCCGAGTTTTAAGTGGAGTACGAATTTGGCGTAAGTACGAATTAGGCAAGTTTACCCTACCACAATGTTTTTATGCGCCAATACAAGGCATTTTTAATAAATAAAACGAGTTTTGTATTTCATGCATATTGCCTGTAAATAACTAACTACAGTTTGGCCGCTGAGAGAATGCGTTCCTGACGTCTGTCAGTTGGTCATGACTAGTGATGGGCATTAGGTAACGCTATTATAATTGTAAAAGATATAGTTTTTTACCGATCCATAACAAGAATAGCTTTAATACTTCTGTTTGTTTTCTAATCTAGTCTGTTTTCTAATTTCTGAATTTAACTAGCGCAAAGAAAATAAAAATAATATTTTGGAATATTTAATATAAAAAAAAACAATAATATTTTGAGTAAGTAGCTTTGCGACGAGTCCGTTACCCCAGCCAGATGTTGTCGAAAATGGTCATTTCAATCTTATAGATAATTAGTTATGCGGCTTCTGTAATTGTTGCGCACATTTTTAAATTTGTTGCGCTTATAGTTTTTTAATTATTTCACAAAAACATTTCCTGCTGGGGTAACGTTACCCCAGCCAGACCTTTTTCTTTCTAATGGGAATATTTAAATAATTACTAGCTATAAAATTAGTTGTCTAGATGAAGTAAATGTTGTGCCTTATTTTGTATTTGTTCTTTCTTCGGTTGCGAAGTTATTCGAGATTTTGCTGGGGTAACGTATTTGGTTTTGCTAGATCTTTGAAATGGTTAAGCGGATTCTTACCATATTTTGTACATGACTTTTTACGAATTAGTTTAAATTAGTTCTGCAATAAAAAAACCAAAATAATGCATAGCTTAAAGGTTATTTCATTAAATAGAAAAACACTTCAATTGGTCCCAGCACTCTCAATAAGAGGTCTAAAGACTTACTTTCAACATTATTTTGAAGCTTGTAACGGCCTTCAAATGTATGTGAAGTTTCATTAGTATCCTGTAAGTATTTAACAAGTTATGATGATATTCAGTTCTTCACGAGCACGGTCTTGATGCGCGCGGTGTTATTTGGCCACTGGATTGGATATATGAACTGAATGTTATGTCAATTATTAGTTGTTTAGTTCAGTTGTATATCAGTAAAATTTCAGCGTAGTACATTGGATAATTAATGAGATAATACGATTAAAGTCATTAGGAAGTGAATGACCGTGGTAACCCGACCAAGTTTAGGTGGTTACGAAAAAGCGAAAACGCAGAACATTATACTATCTTTTGAAATGTTTAGTATAATAACCATACAATTTCGGTACAGACGCGTACACTGTTAAATACATAATAATATAATAATATCTGTACTATGAAAACATTATTATTATCTTCCAGTTGCACAAACTTATCAAAAATCACCGATATAACATGTCGTTCGGTGGGACGCGGGAGGGGTGGGGTGAAAGGGTAATATTGTTTGCATAACGCACTAAACATGCTCCATAATCACATAATTCATCTTGTAGAGAGCGCGTGCGCTTCGGCAGTTCCGTTTCCTGTTTTTGCAAATATTTATCGAGTGCGTGAGAGCTATTATATAATAATAAGTGTGGCGAATTACTGCTAATGTGGAGTGCTTCTATTGATGATCATAATTATGGTGCGGGTTGCTTGATGAATTCACGAACAAGGTAAGCTTGCATAATGTAACTACAGAAATAGTAGCAAAATTATTATTAATATGTACATGTTGTTAGGTACTTATCTAAAACTGTATTTTTTTAAGGCTTAAATATTTGAATTTAAGAACTTACTTATTATTTTCTTTTTTTAGCAAAATTAATATCTGTAATTTTAATCTGTGATTGTTTTTAAGTATAAGTTTATTAATACTTTAAAAGTTCAATTGAAATGATTATTTTACCTGTCAATAAAAATTCTTTAATAATCATGTAGTTTTTTTAAAACTTGTGTACATGTCTGTACTAAATTTGTAACACTATCCTACATATTTTAGAAGGTACCATAATGTTCTGCGTTTCCGCTTTTTCGTAAACACCTAAATTTGGTCGGGTTACCACGGTCATTCACTTCCTAATGACTTTAATCGTATTATCTCATTAATTATCCAATGTACTACGCTGAAATTTTACTGATATACAACTGAACTAAACAACTAATAATTGACATAACATTCAGTTCATATATCCAATCCAGTGGCCAAATAACACCGCGCGCATCAAGACCGTGCTCGTGAAGAACTGAATATCATCATAACTTGTTAAATACTTACAGGATACTAATGAAACTTCACATACATTTGAAGGCCGTTACAAGCTTCAAAATAATGTTGAAAGTAAGTCTTTAGACCTCTTATTGAGAGTGCTGGGACCAATTGAAGTGTTTTTCTATTTAATGAAATAACCTTTAAGCTATGCATTATTTTGGTTTTTTTATTGCAGAACTAATTTAAACTAATTCGTAAAAAGTCATGTACAAAATATGGTAAGAATCCGCTTAACCATTTCAAAGATCTAGCAAAACCAAAAACGTTACCCCAGCAAAATCTCGAATAACTTCGCAACCGAAGAAAGAACAAATACAAAATAAGACACAACATTTACTTCATCTAGACAACTAATTTTATAGCTAGTAATTATTTAAATATTCCCATTAGAAAGAAAAAGGTCTGGCTGGGGTAACGTTAACCCAGCAGGAAATGTTTTTGTGAAATAATTAAAAAACTATAAGCGCAACAAATTTAAAAATGTGCGCAACAATTACAGAAGCCGCATAACTAATTATCTATAAGATTCAAATGACCATTTTCGACAACATCTGGCTGGGGTAACGGACTCCTTTGCGACTGGGTTCAAATTTATCAAACTCGCCAACGTGTATTATTATGTGATTATCAATCAAAGTATCAATCCTGAGATCTCGGTCAAAGAAAAAAGAAGAAATATAAAAGTAGCAGCTAGGTACCACTCATATTCCGCATTGCCGCTATTTTCGGTTTGGACGAAGCTCATTAAAGTAAATTATAATATAATTTACTTTATTATTCATGCATTTTATAATTATTAAAGAAAAACGTATTATTATATATAGTTTAACGACAGATAACGTTTCAACTGCCTAGTTATTTTTGGCACATCACTACAAAAATAAACATTTGACGTAACCTTTGCACAACGCAGAATGAATTAAAAAATATATTGTTTTCTTATTTATTAAACATGCATTTAGCGCGAAATTATAACATTTATTATTACTTGATTTAATTATATCGTTTTTAATAATATTATTTGATAATAGGGCAAAAAAACTATAGTAAATATGTTAAAATTATATGTTATATCATAAATTCTTCGCCACTTCAAAGTTACATCGTCCTTTCGCTCACGACCTGTCAGGAACGCATTCTCTCAGCGGCCAAACTGTAGACTTCTGTACGCACTGACCCTAGTTTCGTCGTCGTCGTTGAAACTAGGGTTAGGACAAGGATACGATTTATCCATGTTCTTAGTCCATCCCTGTGGGATAATTTCTGACTACCATTCGGGCTGCGGGAAAAAGTTAATGGCCTACGTCTTTTCAAGGCAATGCAATAAAAATTAATGTTAAATGAATTAGGCCCAGCCAGGCTCTAGTTTTACTACTATTATAAATGCGATAGTTTGATATTACTACTACGTATAGAGAAAAATCTGTGCGCAGTGGTGCGGGGCGCGCGGGGGGCGGCTAACCCCGTATATAGCGCTCTGTGGCGAGCAAGCGAGTGAGTCAACTGCGGCCGGCCGACCGCAGTTGAACGGAGCACAGATTTTGTTCGCGCTGTCTTCTGTATACGTAGTAGTAATAGCTCAATGAGTAAATCACGCCATAATAGCTAATCGGATTTGGATGAAGGCACAGATATAGATTTTAGTCTGCACCTTTTTTTCTAACACATTCACATAATTCATCACAATTTCCACGCGAATGAAGTCACTGAAAACAGCTAGTGGTAAATAAAAACAGCCAATACGCACTGATCATCCTAGCGAAGCCAAAGTCGCATAGCTTGACGACTCCCTCGCTGGTCAGCAATATGTTCTCTGGTTTGACGTCTCTATGGATGCAGTTGTGTCTGTGGCAGTATGCCACGCCCTGCAACGTCTGCCAGATGATCTGCTTCGATAGGAGCTCTGGACAGCCCTGGAATAAGAGCACTTTTTAATGGGGCGGTTCATATAATTGAGAACATTCTAATGTAACGCCTAGTGTTCGATTTAAACGCAAAGTTTATTTAATTTACAACCTCATTACAAAACCAAGGGTTCCAAGCCCAAACATTTGAGCCGGTAAGGCTTATTCCAGAGTGCGACCGGCACCGGTCGCGTGCGCTTATAAAACCGGACGTAACATGTATTCACCCGCGACCGGTACCTCACTCGCTCTGAAAACTTCGGCCGTCGCGTCAATTAGTACACGTTGCATGCGCGGGCGCACCTGCACTTGAACAGTAAACGCTATCGCAAAAGTCCGTGGACATCGAAACGTACGACTATCTCGCTCGCGTCGGGCGCCACCGGTCGCACAGCCCAAATTATTTTTAAGCGGACAAACGTTAGACGCTCACAAGATAAAATTGGCTAATTTTCCAATTTTGTAGCTTGAGGTCAACGTCAGTTTTTGTAATTAGAACTTTAACTTTGGTAAAGTGCGAAATTCAAAAATGCCTCGACGGTTTAATTTAATTTCAGGATAGATATAACCCCGTAAAACAAACCTTATAAGGCTAAATTAATGAGCTTTATTTGGATTACTTCAATTTATTTTTCACCCGTTACACATAACACTATTGCGTTTTAAAGCCATACTTACTTTTTTATAGGAAATTAAAACCATAATTAAAATAAGACCAACATTAAAACCATGATTTAAATTCGCAAATCGTCCTGAGTCTCAACAACGCTCGTAGCGTTCGCCCACGCAGTTTGCTACGCGTAGCGTGTGCTACGCGCTACGATAAAGCGCTACGACCTTAGCGCTAAGTTACCTTTGGTCAGTGATCTAACTTGGCACACAAATTACACTGTTAACTTATTAGTTAACAGTGTAATAGTTTGACACACGACGAAATTCGATTTCGATCATTGAATTTATAAGTTAAGATTTCATAGTTTCCCTTTCATTTAATTTATCGTATTTGTTAGAGGGATTTGATCCGTATGATTTACCCTATCGATTGGTGCCATAAAAGTACACGGTGTTATTTTTTTGGAATTTAGACGGTTCGATTCCCGAGTGTGGCAAGCGAATTTTCAAAATCTTTGAATGCAGATTAATTTCTTTTAAAAAATGAAGGAATGTTTCCTTTGAGTAAAATTTGCTATCTCCGGTATTAAGAGTACTTTCCCTCCAGGTGGCATTACAAAATTCCACCCTGTATATAATACACACATCAACACGGTCTAGGGATATTTCATACTCAATTAAATAACTCGAAAAGTACTGGCCGCATTGGAATCTTTTATACACCGATTTGTTTGTAATTTATCTCAGACTAATTCCAAATTCAAATTTTTGAAAATTCTTTTGTTTCGGTGGCATAAAAATGTCTTGATGGAGAGGGAATTTTCATTTGTGCGAAATTTAGAAAACAATACGAATTACGTTTAGTTACAGTTTTTTTTCATTTTTAAACGAAAGATAAAGTTAAAATTGAGGTATTGTAGCCATGCAACGCCGACATTTGACGAGGGCGGAGATGTTACGAGCTGTGGGAATGCCGGAAGCTGGATCTGTTCAGCGTAATGTTGCTGAGGCCATAGGGACCCATCAAAATGTAATTTCAAGATTGTGGACACGCTATCGTGCCACAGGTGAAGTAGCGGAGAGGCACCGGGGGCCAAGTCGCATCACTACCCCCAGACAAGACCGATTTTTGCAAATTACTGCGCGAGCACAACCAAATGCAACGGCGACTCAATTGGTCCAAAGGCTGCGAGTGGAACACCAAGTGCTTGTGAGTGACCAAACTGTAAGAAGGCGACTGCATGAAAGCAATCTACGCTCTCGTAGACCACTCCGGGTCCCACCTTTACGGAGAGGCAATCGTGGACGACGATTAGAATGGGTTCGGAACCACGTGGACTGGGGCCGTGACCAATGGTCCAATGTGCTGTTCACCGATGAATCCAGGTTCGGCTTCCATCCAGATTCACGAAGGACGCGTGTTTGGCGAGTTCCTGGACGATGGAGCCGTCTCCAGAACCCTCAGGAAGTTCACCCATACCAAGGAGGAGCAATTATGGTTTGGGCAGGAATTCGTCTTGGAGGACGGACGGATCTCGTTTGGGTGCGGGGCAATATGACGGCAGAACGATACGTCCAACAGGCGCTGGGGCCCGTAATCTTGCCCCACAGAACACAAATGGGGCAAGATTTCCTGCTCATGCACGACAATGCCCGGGCACACACGGCGAGAACGGTAGCAGCTTGGTTACATACACATAATGTTAGGGCCTTAGACTGGCCTGCTCAATCGCCAGATCTAAATCCCATTGAGCATGCGTGGGATATGCTGCAAAGAAGAGCTCTGAAGGAAGTTCCTGAAAATCTGGCTACAGAAGATCAACTTTTTGCGCACCTCAGAAGGACATGGGACAATATTCCGCAGCAAGACATTGACAACCTTGTTCTGAGCATGCCGAATCGTTGCCGATGTGTTATGAACATCATGGGCGCTTTCTCAGACTACTAACTTCAAGTTTATAAACACAAATTAAATGATTTTTCTATTTTTTTCAGTTTTTACTCACAAATTAAAAGTTCATTCATATACGGTTTCCGTCTATGCTTCATTTTTTTTCCATAAAATCCTGAAATTTTAATCTATACCTTAACCATTATTAAAAAATGGTAGAATATTAAATAACGTATCTTTTAAATATATACATGTCATATAAATAATTAACACATTGATAGTAATTCGCTTTTTTTAAAATATCCCTAGACCGTGTTGATGTGTGTAGATTTTTTTTAAGACGAAAATTTGATTTTATGATGAATAAAAAACACTCATTTCGCACTATTCGGCCGCAGTGACTGACGTAACAACCACGTTGTAGTGCAGGCTGATTAGAACTTTATTCTAACAGTATTTCAAACGAAGTTTGAACCACCACAAATAGAGTTGCTAATTTAGCTGATGTAATCGCCTTAAGAACGAACAAGTTAGCGGAACGAACTAGTTGGTGGGCGGGGTTAAAATGCATGCTATTTCATCCGACATCACGAGCGAAAGGGATAGACGCTGTAAAGAGCAGAAGGAAGCTACTGCGCGTAGACATACACACTCCTAACGCTGAGTGACGCATACATGCGCAATTTCATTGAAGACGGGACGACATTGTAGGGGTGGCGCGCGGCGCGGGTGCAATTGTGTAGTATCATCGTTGGCACGTGCTGGCGTATATGCGATTTATGTTTGAAGGACAACATAAACTCAAACTAATAGTTGTTGGAATTTACAACATAGGACAATCACTCAGTGAAACGTAATTATTATGCACCCAATTTAGTTGTTATTATGAAAGGACAAGCTCCTACATACATCCTATAATATTCCTAATAGGTAGACCCGCGACTTTGCGAGACGTGGCAATGAGTTCGCTTGCGAAAATGTAGGTAGGTAGTAATGTAGGTAGATATTGTAATTTAGTTTAAAAAATAATTTCATTGTTATGACTTTATTTCTATACTTGTTTTTATAGGTTGTGCAACTATGTTACTACTTATGTTAAATACCTAGGTATTTACTTAGCCTAGCTAGTTACCTATAATTAAACCACAGGCGACTCCTGATTAGTACAGCCAGAGTCAGGATAATTGCTTTTTCGACAGCGTGACTTTGATGTGACTGTGAGTCTTGTTGTTGATTCATCAAATAAAAAATTATGTTATTTTGTAAATTGTTTATTGGCTGTTTATTTATTTACAATAGCGGTCTGTAATATTGTCTTATTATACATTTATCAACAATAGGCATTGTGCCGCTGACGTAGTATTGTAGTAAACTAGCGTAATGGATGTTGTTAAAATATGGAGCCAGGGCAGGCAGTCTCGACATAGATAGCGACAAATTCGCTAACTTTCTATCGCTGATTTCTGACGAAAAAATTCGGTTGCAATAATGATCTTACCAGTAACGCAAGTCTTTAGATCCAAGATGCGATTTTCATAAGCATCATTATTGCAACCGATTTTATTCGTTAGTAATCAGCGATTGAAAGTTAGCGATTTTGTCGTTATCTCTGTCGAGACTGCCGGCCCTGTACCTATTTATTGTGTGGGTCAAGTAGAGATTTTTTAAATAGGTACCTACCTACTAAGTAAAAAAAATATTTCGTTGCTATGGCTTCGTTATAGCTGTTGGATGATTCTCTGAAAATATTTCGTGTATGAATAGGTTGACCTTCTATCCAGACAAAGAGTAAAGTAGGTACCTAAGTAACCATTTTTATCTTTGAAATTTTATTTAAAAATATGACGTAGGTACCTACCTTTTTTTTTTTTTTTTCGGATGGCAAATCATCAAATAACTCCTCCCGCTCTGGGCGGAGCAGGAGGGAGTGTCAGACTTTTACTGACTAAAACCCATCCATGTTCCTTCATCGCCCTTTGTGTTCCGGGGCCACGGTATCTCTTTCGAACAGTCCCGCAACCCCGGCAGGCATCGGTCCTTACGGACTCCTTCCCTTTTGCTGACTCTCTTTGAGGCGCGCGTGGAACACGAACGCGCCGTCGACACGGCCTGTCGTCATGAGACGGACGGACGGCGGGCTAGCCCACAGCCCACCGTCCACAGGCCCGCGCCCACGGCGGCCGGGACGTTGAGAGGTTCTCTCCCTCTCACGTTCCGCCAGCTCCTTCTCTAGCATTACTGCTTCGCAGAAGGAGGTGACGGTGTCCCATTCCGTCTCGCTCCGGACCATAGCTTGCACCAGGGCCGGACGCGAGAGGTCGCCGCCGCCGATCGCCGCTTCGAGGACAACGTAGGTACCTACGTTATTTGCAGTATTAATCCTTATCCAAATAAGTATGTCCATTATCTTGACAATTGAATTTAGATTAAAATTGTCTTTTACAGCTTAACATTTGATTGAATAGTTTAGAAATTATCACAGAATTAAAAAAAAGAAAAACACAAAAAGGTGAAAAATAACTTTTGCTTCAGAAGCCGGTGACAAAAACACCAAATCAATCAAAGTGTTTTTTTATGTTTGTGTTTTTTTTTAAGTCTGTTTTATTTTTTGCAAAAAATATTTTTACTTAGGTATTTATTTTTCCATTTTTAGTCGTTCCCAAACAAGCGGAGCTCGTGGCTAAATAATAACAGCCGCTCAGGTCGATCGTTAGGTTAAGCCGTGCTTGCCTAGGTTGGTCTGCGGATGGGTGACCACCCATTACATACCGAGTTTCCTCCGTGCCTCGGAAAGCACGTTATGCCGTTGGTCGTGCTGTCATTTGTAGATCTTTGACAGTCGTTAGGTAGTCAGAGGCCCTAAAAGTCTGACTGCCAGTCTTACCAAGGGGTATCGTATTACACGTTACTAACTGGGTTGTGGTGGTCAGATAGGCAGATACTCCATGCATACTGGTATTCAGCTGCATCCGGTAAAACTGGAAGCCGACCCCAACATAGTTGGGAAAAGGTTGATGGTGGTAGTCGTTCCCAAACAAGTCGCCATAAATATTTATTATACCTACATTATTAACAATACATGTTATGGTAACAGGCTTATCCACTATAAATGAAACATAACATTTATTTATCTACTTACAACGGTTGTATTTAAACCAATTACTGTAACTAAAACTAGAACTAAAAGAGTAAGAGATAACATTAAAATATACAAAATAACAAAGTAAAGGTTCACACATTCATAAATTGCTCTCACAATACATCTGACATGCCAACAAAATCTCTGTCCATCCATCCGCAAACATAGGTAGGTACCTAACTTTCGAAATCTGGGGGTATTGTACAAATCTGCGTACTCCCTCAAAGCATACAGGCGTGATGTTACGTCATAAACAATAAAAATCCAAGCGACAATGACTACAGATTTCCGTCTATTTTTTTAAGAGTTCTATTGTATATCTCCGAAGATCAGCATCAGATCTTGGCCAAATTTAAATGGGACAAAAAAGAAATAAAAATATAATTTTGAGAATCGGTCCACAAATGGGGGAGAAATCTGCTAACATTCATAATAAATAAAATCGAATTCAAACGCCACCCGTAAATCACTATCAAATCGGAATCCAAAGTCCAATGCCAGGGTCAGTAAAATTTGAAACAAATTCAAAATAATAAACACAAACTATCAATAAAGAAATATCGGTATCCAAAATTCAAGCCAGAGTTCAATGTTATAAAATAGTATACTCGCGACAGCATGACGTGCCGGGCGGCAGCTAACCAAGTGAGCATGTGTGCACCCACAGACACTGCGCACACTCACGCGCTGCGTGCTTCCCCTCTTCCCCACTGACAGGGGTGGCAACTTGTAGCGAAATGCAATATGATTTACAACGAAAACGGGCGCGCGAAATTCTTTATGCAGACCTTTGGGAGTACGGGTATCATGAAAAATCTATTGGATGTATCTGTTCAAAATAAAAATATTTTAACTTTTGAATAAATTATCTATTCTTGTATGGTTTTAGTTTTTCCATTTTCATACTACTTAGGTCATTTATTTACGCCCAAAGATGAGTTAAAATTAGTGTTGAAATATGAAAGATTCGACGGTCATAACTTCCAAACCAATATTTTTTTTCCAATTCTGCTTCCATACAGGGCTAGATAATGAAAATACCAGTTGATACAATTTTTAATTTTGAACCTACACCGTCAAACAAACGAGTAATCACCTGACTACGTTTGTATGGAAGAATGACTGACTTGTGCAACCTTAAGGTGACACAGCACACGAGCTCGAACTCATTGGTGGGCGTGGCTAAAAAGCACGCTGTCTCACCTGGCATCGTGCCCGACAGAGATAGTATCAGTGATGAGCAGTTAGACGCTAGTCTTCACGTGCGTCTAGTTCGTACGCATACACTCAGCGTTCCGAACCGTTCCGAACAAAAACGAAGTTATAATACTTTCGTCTGAACTTTTATTTTAATGCGCTAAAAAGAATAAAATAAACTTTTTCTTTAAAACTTTTACTATCAACTTATAACGTCATCGTCACTACACAATTCGCGAGATTAGTGGCAACAATAATATTGTATAACTATATTGTTTGTTATTGTTGGCCTGGGGTCACGATGTCCTGGACGCTTTCCGCCAGGTCTGCTAATCCCTCGAGAGAAATAAATAGCTGTGAAGCCAGCAGAGTCTGGACGTTGGTCGGCAGACGACTGCTTTATATTGTCATCGTGGTACTGTGGATTTCCTTGGCCTGATAAAGTTTAGGATTTCCTTTTCAGGGCGTATCACGTCGGAGTCACCAATTTAGTGGTTGTTGTACACTAACTAAATTAAATTAAAAATGTTCATAATTCTATATCAATTTAGTCAACACAAGACAGAGAAGTGACAGATCAGAAGAAAAGTAAAAATTATATCGTGAAGGTTTTATGTATATAAAGTTTCTAAATAAGTAGGTCGCTACACCATATTATAGGGTGTGCGTTTCGATGGCGCGACCACGGCGTTTTTTTTTTTTAAATAACTATGCCATGATTTTGTAAAAATTATGTATGTACGTGGTTCAAATTTCCCAAAACCTTAAATTTGTCAAAGTTATGGTTAAAAAGTTAGAAGCATTTGAACGTGGCCACGCCATCGAAACGCGGAGAACCGCGCGGCCATGGAAATCTTAAAAACTAAGCGTTGCAGAGACCTGAAATTTAGGTAAATAAAAGATTGAATTTGTAAAAAAAATATAAAAAATCCTAGGTTTATATTTCAGGAGCATACGTATGGTATCGCTTATCACCTTCAAAATGTTACGAATGTGAAATATTTAATTAATTAATTAATTTAATTTTAAATTATGTATTTATTTTTTACAAAATCTTGCCATAGTTTTAAAAAAAAGAATGCCGTGGTCGCGCCATCGAAACGCACACATTATAGGAGTGCAATAAAAATGCACAGGCCCTTCAACTTCAGCGAAAAACAAATGACACGTCACTGACGTCATGCATGAAATGAAAAGGACAGAAATATAGGTCTTGTTCTTCTATCAAACGAAGGACATGTCAATATGGCGTGTCCCCCTCCCGCACCGCACCGGGGGAAACATTATTCAGTGAGATGCACGAAAATTCATAGTAAAAGGCGCGCGTAAAAAAATATGAAAAGGCTTTTGGGAAATCGAATTTTATGAAAAAACCACTGCATAAATCATTATCAAATAAAATTTATTGAATTCTTCGATAATTTTGCTGTGTCGGTACCGACTTTGTTTTGGAAATTTGACACTTCTTTTATTACTAATTTACGCCCAAAGTTACGTTAAAATTGGCAATAAAAATGAATCTTTGGTAGCTCGTAACTTTTGAATGCCTTTTTATTTTACTATTCTGTTTCCGCACAGACACAATTAATAATGAGACAAAACGATATCATGTTTAACTTTAGATGTACCATGTCAAACAGTGGAGTAATTGTCCCCCGAAATTTGTATGGAAAATATGTTGTGCAGATCAACCGAACGTTGCACCGTGATGTTACACGTAGGGTTTCGTTCACATCAGGGATTAGCCGCGGTCGTTGCATGCCACTGCGGCTCTTAATGCGGTCGGAACGTTTGAACCGCCTCGGTAATGTTTCCCACAGTCATTACAGTTAGGAAATTGACTGTTACCGGTAACTGGGAACCATTTTTGTTTTACAAGCTAGTTAGTGGCTATAAAATGAACGGAAATACTGTTAGGTTACTCGTTAAGGGTTTAAATGTTTTCATTCTAGGAATTCAGAATATTGGGGGAGGGGAGGAACGGTTCTGTGAAATTATACGAGCCCAGTGAATGAAGCCGACGATTGAGAAATATTTGTGATCAGAATTTCTGAATAGGAGAGAAAGTTCGTAATTTATCTATGTCTGGAGTAATTAAAAGTGGATACTTTATAATTAATTAATTCGAGGAGCTCGGGGCTAAATATTCAGCACAAAGTCGGTCTGTTGGGTTTCCTTCGCGCCTCGGAAAGCACGCTACGCCGTTGTTCTCAGCCACCGGTTACCAAGGGACACCGAATAACTGGGTTGTGGCGGTCAGACAGGCAGTCGCTCCATGTAAAATACTGGTATTCAGCTGCATTCGGTGAGACTGGAAGCTGAACCCATTAAATTTGGGGAAAAGCTAGGCAGATGATGACTGTATCATTAATAGAGTAGACGACAAAAAAAAATCTAACTAGTCCTTCAGATATAGATTTCCAAAAAATATTGGACATATATTTTTTATTTTTTCAGGCAAACAAAAAATGAAGACGATACAGTGCGTCGAAAACTCGTGTGATCCATTTGAATACACTTTCTACTCAAATGTGACGTCACAAGCCGACTCATGATCTTTGACGCGTTTTATCTTCGTCAATATTTATTAATTTGATAAAACAAAAAACACGTATCCAATATTTAACAGAATCATATTTTTTAGTCAGTCATCAATGTCAACATCCCTATTTGACACGTTTGTCAAATCGGTTCGTTTATCATAATTCCTTCTTTTACCAAGCTTCAATTTGGCAACAACAAACCGCTGTCAACCTTCCACAGACTGCGCCAACTGTTCAAGGCTCCATATGACCGGAAATGGACCGAAAACGATCTTTTATCCGCAAAGAAAGTCGTCTGACCCAAAAACTTTTGACACTTTGGCATCATTTCGATTCGCTTGACACTGCTCTACATTTTTTACACAAAAAACATTTATAAATAACAATGCATTTTGATGGCTAGCCGGTAAATGTCCGGTAGGAGTGACCTAAACATCTCTCAGACATGCTCGCCGTGATCCGTGGCAAATTCAATCTGATTTAACGTAATCGGTGGAAACAAACCCCTGGTTTCCTCAGCACGATGTTTTTCTTCACCGAAGCAAGTGATAATTAGACAATACGCACATGAATCCGAAAAATCAGAAGCTCATGGGTGGCATAACTAACTTTTCAATGGGTAAATCATTTTGGAAAAAAGTTTAAATTCGTTTACAACAAACAACAACAACAGCCCGTAATGTTTACTGCTGGACATAAGCCTCTCCCATGATGGGAGGAATTTGCCGTAATCTCCACGCTTGGCAGGCGGATTGGAGATCGCAGTGATGAAAGACTAACAGAAAACGCTGCTGCCCATTCTCTGGTCTACGGAGGGCCTGCCTCAGCCTGCCTTGTTGCCATATACGACACCCGTGAGTGTAATGGGTTGGTTCTATTCTACTCTGCCGGATACCACACGGCTTAGATTCGTTTATGTGATCAAAAATATGGATACAAGCTATTGAATAGAATTTGTAACCTATAATTAGCATGTGAAGAATACGAAGATTATTAAGAAATTCTGATCAGTTACACAGAGAGAGAGGTTATTTACACTAAAATGAAACAAAAAATTACATAACACAAAACGTGGAAAAACAAACAATCCAGAAAATTCTTGCACACGTATAACGTGACGTCACAGATCGCGTGACATACAGAGTACGTGTCACGCTGTCCCGCACGTTTTCCTGACGTGACAGTCTTGTACATACGAACCGAAAAACATTTATTTAATGTATTTTTTCTTATGTTAATTTAACAAACGTCTACCGCCAGAGACGAGGGTTGAAATTGCAACTTTGGTTTGACAAGAGCCTTAAAAAGACCCTTTTAGGAATTTTAACTACGGCTCTTGTAAAACCAGGAGAGACATTCTACCAACGTTGGAGAGAAAAGGGTCTTCACTTAAATAGGAGCATCTGTTTACCCTCTCTCAAAAAAGAGACCTTTTTCGAAGCATTGGGAACGTTGTATGCTGATTATGCTCCTTTCCTTTTCTATTGCTTAGAACCGTCATTTGTTAGAGAAACAGCGGGAATGCTATCGCTGGTCGGCAGCACACTCAGTTTCTCGCTTTAGCAAATAACTATGAAAAAATGCAATTCCGTACTGATAAATGTGGCGCAAACCTTAAGCTATTTTTACTGCTGCCTTGGTTTAGTCAAGTGTTTGCATGCAAGCTATATTGCTGAACACCTGGTTCGACTACCAGGTCGGGCAGTGTTATTGAATTTTGCGATGACGAATTTCCAAGTATTATCTATCCCCGAGTCAAGATTTCTGTCTGGTTGACGGCAATAGGCGCCCCTATTACCCTCTTTAATGTCGACAAAATATTTTCTTCAAGTCTAAACGACCTCAAATGTTTACCATCTGCCTGAACCCTTATCCACTGAACGTTTAAAGATAAAAATACATCGAAGCTCGCGATAAAATCGATACGAAAGCGCTTAGCCAAAATAGAACCGCGAATCGAGTTTTTATTTGCTTTGCTTACAATGATGTTTTTGTTCACCTTTGCCATTTTGAACTAAATGGGGTCGTGATGAAAACCCTTTAACTTTCAGAAGGTAATAAACAAAAATACCTGCCTTTCAACTTACATTGTTTAAGATTTTCTGGTGCTATGCGTGCAAGCTTGCGCTCCATAACTAGGGAGGTCGATGTTGAAGAAAACAGCCAGGCTGAAGTGGAAGTGAGTTGGTGGTGTCACCCGAAAAGGTGGGCTAAGATCTGGTCGACGAAGCTCACGTATCTTGCAGTAAAAATTTTAGCTTTTAGACTTACACTGGTTTGTGCGACTGTCGTTTGAAGTGAAATATCTATAGGCGCTGGTAAAACCCAAAAAATGACGTGGCGACGCATGCCGTGGCGACGCGTCACCGGCCCAAACAATCCGAAACATTACCGACCTGTTGAAGCAGCATAAGATCTATATATTCGTCACGGTTTACAACAAGCCAGCTGGTCTCGGGGCACAGCGCTGGGTTACAATCTCTGACTTCCAGTTCGATTCCAGCCTAAGGATTTTCTTTTTGTGAATCTAGTCATTTTGTTTTTATTTTCTTTTATTTTGTTCCTGTCGTAATCTGTTCTTTTATGCATATTACTTTATTCTACAAAATAATTTCGATGTTTCACATCTGCCAGGCGTCCCGTGACGGCTTTTTTTCGTTACTCTCACTGTCCGATGTGATCATGGGTTGGCTTATATCCATACGACACGATCGGTGGGAAAGGACTCGACCTAGATACACGTTACGGTCTCAAACCATATTTTAATCAACATACAATCTGATACTGACCTGCATATGCAGCAAAAAAACGTAAGAAGACTTGTATTTCGCGGGCTACCTTAGCGCATCCTCCAGTGGCACTCATGCAGACGTTTTTAGGTGCGACCTGTTTTTGATCACTTTTGTCATTTGCCCTATAGTGGGACAACGTAGGCTAATACAGCGTGTACCAGTAATAATGTGCTACAGACCATCAAACAAAACAATATTAAAAAAAAAAAAACATTTATTTCAGGTCATTGACCCATATTAGAAACAACACATAAACAACATTTTTGTCAATTTTAGTCTGCTGATTGAATAATAAGCAATAATAATAATAAAGTGATTTCAATGACAAAAATAATTAAAACATTAGAAACAAATAAATGTCAGATCAAATCAATTAATGTCAATGAATGTCAATGAATATTCTCCATGGGAAAAAAAACTGATTATTTTTCCGCGATTACAATGGGAGAAAACTGTTCAGTTTGATGGTATTTTTAGGGTTCCGTACCCAAAGGGTAAAAACGGAACCCTATTACTAAGACTTCGTTGTCTGTCCGTCTGTCCATCTGTCCGTCTGTCTGTCACCAGGCTGTATCTCATGAACCGTGACAGCTAGACAGTTGAAATTTTCACAGATGATGTATTTCTGTTGCCGCTATAACAACAAATACTAAAAACAGAATAAAATTAATATTTAAGGGGGGCTCCCATACAACAAACGTGATTTTTTTATAATAATTGGTACGGAACCCTTCGTGCGCGAGTCCGACTCGCACTTGGCCGGTTTTTTTACCAAACCTTTTTGAAATGGCCCCCTATTACGCATCATTCTACGGCCCTTATCTCAATTCTCCTTCCATACTCCTCTATCACTCGTCATCTCATCAGACACGTCCTTTCTTACCATATCATCTTTCATACAGTCCAACCCTTTTTGTTTCACAGTGTATCAGTAGCGAAGGGTAATTTTTTATAAGAAGTAAGCCGGAGTACATTTCTTTAATGCGATTATAGTATTTGTCTATAGCAAAATTACTATGCCATTTTTCAAAGGGAATCCGGTAGGAATCGAGTTGTATGGATCCTTCGCCACTGCAGTGTATAATAATAAGTAAGTATATTTTTATTCGAAGATCCGACGTAGGTATTCTGATTCCAAACAAATGATGTCATGATTCGCTATTCATTAGGTAGTCTGTACCACACGTGTGAAATAAATTTTATAGCCGGTAATTTAGTATTCCATTTTTGAAAAACTTAACTAACATTTTATATAATAGGTTTTTGATGATTAGTACCTAGGTATTATAAATAGCATCAAGTCGAAATATTACATCATTTATCTTTAAGTCAAGAGATAATGTCATTCACATGCAGTATAAAGGGTGTAGACAACCTCATCACGAAGCCGTCAACCAAGCATTCTGTACATCAAACTAAGTAACTTTACGCAAACATTATTGCTGGGCAACGACTTTTTTTTTTTGGGGTGAAACATCATGTTTTGTGGTAGAACTCAATGTAACGCACTCAAAACATTGTGCTGATGGATGGATTGAATAGTACGGGGGTCGTGGAGGTGTTTAAAGTAAAAAAAAATACATTAAAAACTTGTATTAAAAAAAAAACTAATCAAAAAGTTGGAACTTTGACCCCCGATATCTCCGTAACTAGAAGGTTCCCAGGTATGGTGTAGAACAAAAAAATGATCGCAATGACGAGGAGAACAAGTGCCTTTCGGCTTCATTAAGAGGTTTTTTTACACCCTTAATACAGGGTGATTAGCAATGATATTATAAAGAAGATACGCCATGTTCATACTGAATGGCGTTCAGATATCGTTGCGAGTAATTTAAAACTACGACAGCGATAGACAATACGGAACGTATAAGATAGAAAGAGATAGCTAGCTATCAAAGTGCAACAATTGTATCACTTTGTCCTCAACAATTTGTGCGTGCTAGTGCGACATCTACCTCTTTTTACTATATAATATCATTGGTGATTAGTAATTTGGTGCAATAAACTTTTAAAGATCGATAGCCTAAACGTCCCAGTTTGGACCCCAAGTTATCGGGTCATAATTGTTTCAAATTAGATGTAATACATAACATAACATCACACCTGTAATCCCCGAGGGGTTAGGCAGAGGTGCCTACCTAATAGTACACCCACATTTCGACAGATATGTTTAACGCCCTGTCTAACCCTAAAATTAGCAACTCTATTTGTGGTGGTTCAAATTTCGTTTGAAATTTTGTTAGAATAAAGTTCTAATCAGCTTGCACTACAAAGTAGTTGTTACGTCAGTCACTGCGGGCCGAATAGTGCGAAATGAGTGGTTTTTTGCGATTTACAAAAAATCTATTGATTGGACTAAAAAAAAAATAACATAAGACCTGTTTTATAGTTAGTTCAGTTAGTATAAAAAGTTTCATGATCTAATTTGATGTATTTTATGATACAACAACAACAACAACAACCCATAACGTCCACTGCTGGACATAAGCCTCTCCCATGATGGGAGGAATTTGCTGTAATCTCCACGCTTGGCAGGCGGATTGGAGATCGCAGTGATGAAAGACTAACAGAAAACGCTGCTGCCCATTCTCTGGTCTACGGAGGCGCAAGGTGTTCTGCCTCAGACATTAGTCGCCTTATACGACACCCGTCAGTGTAATGGGTTGGTTCTAATGTTCTAATGGCTAATTTTATGATTGCCTGCGGTTTATTGTGCAGTTTAGATGTAACTTTGGGTTTTTTTTCTATCGAGAAAATTTTATGGAATCGTGTTTTCGCCAAACATAGGACTTAACATTAATCCTCAACTTTACCATATATTTATTTCAAAATTAATGCTGCAGTATTTTAGGCGTAACGGAGGATGCTAAGCCATTTGAGGTAGTATAGGCCATTTAGACCTATGTAATCGGGGGCAAGCCACCAAAACCGGGCCAAATCCAGACTCCGATTCAAATTAGATCTAGTATCACATATTTCAAGGAATGAACCCAATTACCAATCAACCTGTATAGTGTATACTTCCTTATAATATCTAGTTTTATCTTTGACATTTAAGTAACTGAGACCCAGACAAGGATACTATTTTGAAAAACCGGCCAAGTACGAGCTGTGCTCGCGTGGAGAGGGTTCCGTAGCCAAAGTCTTATTTGAGTTTACCACTTTATTGTTAATTGATAGAATTCTTATAGGTTTTCCTGTAATCTACAAGCAATGAACTATATTATTTTGTATTTTTTTTTAAGTTTTAGGCTTAGTAGTTTTGGAGATCAGGGGGGGTTGGTCAATTTTCGTCTTCTTTCATGAATAAAACTAAAACTATATATTTTACAATAATAACAAACGAGCGAACGATTTGATATATGACACAGTAAGGTTTGCAAAACTATTTTTTTAAATTTCCTCATTTTTTCCCCGAAAATAACCAATATTAAAAAAAAAAAAAAACCGGCCAAGTGCGAGTTGGACTCGCGCACGAAGGGTTCCGTACCAATTTTTATAAAAAAATCATGTTTGTTGTATGGGAGCCCCCCTTAAATATTAATTTTATTCTGTTTTTAGTATTTGTTGTTATAGCGGCAACAGAAATACATCATCTGTGAAAATTTCAACTGTCTAGCTGTCACGGTTCATGAGATACAGCCTGGTGACAGACAGACGGACAGACGGACAGACGGACAGACGGACAGACGGACAGACAGCGAAGTCTTAGTAATAGGGTTCCGTTTTTACCCTTTGGGTACGGAACCCTAAAAAGCATTGCACATCTGGGTTTGGGTCATAGGATTACAACATCCTACCAAATTTCATCCAGTAGATTCGTAGCAAATTGGCTGTGACAGACAGACGGACAGACAGACAGACGCACGAGTGATGCTATAAGGGTTCCGTTTTTTCCTTTTTTGTACGGAACCCTAAAAATAATAAACGCAGACGACTCGACGTCAAGGGCAACAGCTAATGGAAGATATTTCAAGCGTTTTGAAAACGTGATAAAAAAAGTAAGCATGCAAAGACAACACCGCATTCATAACATTGTTTTTAAAATTAAGGATAAAAGGTGAACTTCGTTCGTCATTAATAAGGAGACACGTGATGTCTGATTATATAATCCATACTAACATCTACACTAATATTATAAAGAGGAAAGATTTATTTTTGTGTGTGTATGTTTGTAATGAATAAACTCAAAAACTACTGCACCGATTTCAAAAATTCTTTCACCATTAGAAAGCTACATTCACCCTGAGTAACATAGGCTATATTTTATTCCCGTACTCCCACGGGAACGGGAACTACGCGGGTGAAACCGCGTGACGTCCGCTATTATTAATACAAAAGAATTTTAAACTATCTGTCTGTCTATTATCTTTTCTCGCGTTTACGGCTGAGCAGGTTTCGATGAAAGCAGCACATAGGCCATAGGGGGCCATCCATAAATTACGTTACACGTTAAGGGGGAGGGTGACGAATCAACAGTTTGTTTAACAAGTGCGATATTGTGTGACAAGGGGTAGGAGCGCTCCTAAATTTCGTGACGTTACATTTCAAAATCCAATAATAAATGTCTAAATAATAAAACACGAAATTTGAACGAATAACGAAAAACTTGAATGAAATCCAACTCTATTTGAATGAACATATAAAAATGCAAAATAGCTGACGTCACAGTAGGAAAGTCTCACAAATGTGACAAGGACGGGGGGGGAGGGGGGCAAAACATCATGAAATTCGTGTGTCGTAATTTATGGATGGCCCCTAGGTCGACCAGTAGACCTATTACGTATCTTCTGTCAAGCTTCGGTTGTACACCGAACTTTGATGACAACCGAGAATGTCATAATATTGGTATTACGTATCTCACTGAGTGGATATCACTTTACGGTGACCAACAGCCCGGGTACGATGTAACGTCTTTCACGAAAGCCACTTCAAACTCAGTTGTCATCAATTTGATGTCCACTATGCTTACATAATCGAAGTAATATAAGTATCGATACGAAAGCGTCTGTCAAAATGAGTTACGGTGACTATCAGCCACGATGGCAACCAATGACGTCATTTGATCGCGACTGGTCATACATAATACGAAACTAACCTTTTGACACTTAATTGATGGACACTGAGCCTGGTTACTATAATTTCGAGCCGTCAACAGAGATACGTAATAGCCCTGTAGATTATTTTATCGAAATCTTGGAGAAGACAGGATAGGATAGTTACTTTTAAAACTGCATGATAATAAGTTCCGTTGAGATGATTTCTGACCTCCACGCAGGCGAAGCCGCAAGGAAAAGCTTGATTAAAATAATCACTTCACGTTTCATTGTTAGTTATGTAATGTTAATTAAAATAGCAAGTTGATTGTTTTATTTTTGCAAGTACCAAACAATTGAATTATTTATGTATGTTTTTGTCAGTCTGGCGTACGTCAGTCAGTACGTGTCTCATGTGATAATAAGTACATTAGTATATTCTCTAAATAACATTGTAGATACAATAAAAAAAACTTTTTTCAAAAATAAAACCGACTTAAAAAAACACTAAAATAAAAACACAAAAAAGTGAAAAATAACTTTAGCTTCAGAAGTCGGTGACAAAAACACCAAATCAATCAAACAAAGGTCAATTTCAGAAGTCGGTGACAAAAACACTAAATCAATAAATCAAAGGTCACCGACTTTGAAGCTTGACCTTTGTTTGATTGATTTGGTGTTTTAGCAAATTATTAGTTTTCCAGCTGGGACGATTTTTACGTCGTGACAAACCATCGAGATTTCATTATGAAAAGAATATTATGAATTTATAATACACATCCACTGTCTCCCTGACCGTCTCTTGGGTCGACTGCTGAGCATGGGGTACTGGGTTCGATTCCCAGGTCGGGCAAAGTGTTATTGTGTTTTTCCATTAGGAGTTTCTCAGTAGCAGCCACGGACTATGGATTTGTTCCTGGTTGATGGGAATAGGCTCGACCCCTATTACGTGGGACTTAAATAACTGGTGATATGTGGGTGTACTAAAAAAAAACAAATTATTTCAACTAGGTCAGTTACAGGCACTTTCGAATTGTCGAAACAAAGATGAAAATTAATAGTAGCCATAGTCCCAGTCACAACACAAGATATAAAAACTGTGAAAGTAGGTACCTACTGTAGTTGTAGTACTGTAGTTGTACTATTGTATAAAGTTCAGACGTAAGGAGGCGAAATAAAGCACAGTAAATTACTTTTCTATTTCTTCGTTGTATATTTCTCAACAAGTATAATTACACTGGCCATTATAAAATAATGTAGAAGTGCCAACGGCTGGAGAATGAATGACCCGCGCTCAGTTCAGAACGGCTGCCACTAAACTATGCCATTTCTTTACCGCCAATTTTATTTAATTTATTTAAAAAGTAACTTCCGGAATCAGTCATTTTACGAACACATTTAAATCATTTGATCAACTGATATGAAACTGCCACAGATAAAAATGAAACACTTTTAATCAATTGAGCAACTGATCTAAACGTAAAACAAATAAAATATAACATTTGGAACACCTCTGTCAAACCCTTTGGGGATTACAGGCGTGTTGTTATAATGTGTCACTTCCACTGTCAATGTCCATGTTAAACACTGGTATTCAGCTGCATCCGGTTAGACGTGGAATGACTCAAAAATAGTGGGAAAGGGGTTGGGCAAGATGATAATCCGCTGTCGTTATTTGACAGACTTTCGTCACAGACACTAAGACCGAGCTCGAAAATCTGGAGTCTTCAAGGAGTATTGCAGTTCCAAAAAAGTGGGTTCTGATCTTGGTGAGATAAGCAGTTGCTCCATGTAAAATACTGGTATTCAGCTGCGTTCAGTTAAACGGGAAGCCGACTCGAACATAGTCGGGAAATGTAACCGTCGGCGTCGAACTGCCAAGTAGGTCTGCACCCCTAGCCAAGTTGACAATCTACAATCGTTAACGCTAGTAGAAAACTATTCAAATGAATGGGAATGACATCATCTCAACGTTAAATCACGTGATCAACACAAACGAATAGAGAATTCGTAGACAAGCTCACATCGTTCAAAATGATAGAATAGAATGTTATCGTTTCTACAATGTTGATCGCTAAATTCTTTGGTAGGTACGCTCACCATAGCCTAAAGTGTAGGTGTTTTCTACAGACATTAGAGAACGAGCGATCGAAGTCAGTCGTGTCAACTTGGCTACCAATTTAGCACTTTCGATTTCGGCGTTTACGATTGTAGAAAGAGAATCGATACGAAACGTTTGTAACTTGGCTAGGGGTGCTGGAGTTTGAACACAACACCTTTGATTTTTCGGATTCATTCATTATCGGAGCAGGAGGGAGTGTCGTCAGATTTTTACTGACTAAAACTTAACCTAGCTTTCTGTACATCAAACTAAGTAACTTTACGAAAAAAATATTGCTGGGAAACGACTTTTTTTTGGGGTGAAAAATCATGTTTTGTAGTAGAACTGATATATATCTTAGTAGGGAAGCACAAAACAAACGAACGAGTGTATGGTACAAAGGCTAGTTTATTACTGTTGGTACATACGTAGTCAACTGACAATATTAACAATTAGAACTTGGGGGTAGGAGGTCGGCAGATATGCATCAAGAACTCAATGTAACGCACTCAAAACATTGTGCTGATAGATGGATTGAATAGTGTTACGAGCTGGGTACGGGATAAATTAATGACTACCGATTAAACACTTGAATTACTTTAATTAATCACAAAACACTTAAAACACAATCACTTATACAGTACTGATCACTATTCACTTAGATATCGCACTTGCTAGTTCACTTTGATTCGCTTCGTACTGTAGCCAAAATAATACTGCCTGCTCCGCAAACACGTCGACTATTTATATGACGACCGAACGTTTGAGAAAGATCCATAACTTCCCAGAATCTTCTAGGCAATTCATACTAGGTCATTGTCCTTCGAGAAACTTCCACAACTTTTGTACAAAGGAAATAAATAGGTACTTTATGCCCTGGGCGTACGGTCGAAATTACAATGACAACTTCCTGATGTATTTTATAGGTAGTTTGCGAATTTGTACCTACATCATTCGATACATACCTACTACTACCTACCTACTTAGTTGTAGGTACCTACTATTAGAACCTACTTGTATTGTAGGTATGGGTACGACGTAACACTGCCCCCTCCTTAGACATGCTCGTCCCGAGCATCATTAGCCCCGTAGTATCGCGCCAATCGGTCTACATGGACAATCTTAGGCGCACCTCGTGGACCCTTCTGTATTCGGTAGGTGACATCGTTGATCCTAGTCACGACTCGGTATGGTCCATCCCAGTTTGCTTGTAATTTCGGAGACTTCCCTTTGCTCCGTACTGGGTTATGCAACCACACCAGTGAACTCTCGTCGAAACCCCTACTATTTGCCTTCCGGTCATAACGGGTCTTCATCTTCTCAGACATCTGTTGGCCGGATTGTCTAATATGCTCATAAACATCATTCAACTTGTTACGCAAGTCATTTGCGTAATCTGTTACACTGCGTGGAGCATCAGGGGGAGTTCCAGTGATTAAATCTGCAGGCAACCGTAATTCCCTTCCAAAGTTCGCAAAGGCGGGCGTCACAGTCGTACTTTCGTGGACTGCGCTGCGGTAGGACAGAAGAAATGGCTGTATGTGCTTGTCCCAATCCCTTTGTCTTGCGACGTTTGGTTGAATCGTTCCACCATTCCACCAGATTGTGGGTGGTAAGAGGTGGTTCTGGTTTTGTGGGTACCCATTAATCGACAAGTCTCCTGAAATACTTGCGATTCGAAATTCCTTCCTTGATCGCTATGTATTTCTAAGGGTACTCCAAAACGACAGAAGACTTCCTGAACTAATTTATCTGCGACAGTTGTAGCTTCTTGATTAGGAATGGCGAAGACTTCTGGCCACTTTCTGAAGTAATCCATGACCACCAAGAAGTACTTGTTTCCGCTCTCACTTTCTGGAAATGGTCCCGCAACGTCTAGTGCTATCCGTTCCCAAGGGGCTCCAACGTTGTACACTTTTAATGCTCCTCTGCTGCGTGTTTGGGGTCCTTTCACGGCCGCACAACTGGTACATTTGCGACACCAGTCCTCCACATCATCTCGACAGTGGATCCAGTAAAAGCGTTCTCGAATTTTTAGTAAAGTCCTTTTTACCCCCATATGTCCTACCGAACATCCATCATGGTACAGCCGTAAAACATCCGGTACCTTAGCTTTAGGGACAAACATTTGTAGATGACAGCTGTCCCCTTGAGCGTTTTCCCATTTACGGCACAAGACTCCATCCTGGATCACCAAGCTGTTCCATTGCGCCCAATAACTCTTCGTGATGGAACTCATCGCAGCCACATCACTCCACTTGGGTTTAGGAGCACCAGCTTTGATCCACTCAAAGATCAGTTTGATGTCCGAGTCATTTTGCTGAGCCTGCTGTAGGGTTTCTTTCCATTCATCGCTGAGATCCATTCTAAGCATCCTCACGGGCACTACTTCCTTAGTCTTTTGCCTGGCACAGTGCTTACAGTCTTCAGGACAAGGTCTTCTCGACAAGGCGTCTGCGTTACCGTGAGTTCTTCCACTGCGATGTTCAGTTACGAAGTCAAACTCTTGCAATAGCTCAAACCATCTCGCCACTTGCCCCTCTGGATTCTTGAACTGTAATAGCCACTTCAATGCAGCATGGTCAGTTCTTAATTTGAATTTACGTCCCAACAAATATTTACTGAAGTGCTGCAATGTCTTTACTACGGCGAGTAGCTCCCGTCTTGTAACGCAGTAATTTCTTTCTGGTTTGGATAAAGACTTGCTGAAGTAAGCTATCACAACCACTTGGTTTCCTTTCCGTTGAGACAGCACGCCCCCAATTCCAGTATTACTTGCATCTGTGTCAACTATGAAGTCATTTTCTGTGTCAGGATATATATCCCAAAATAGGCGTATTGCACAGACGTTTCTTTAATTCCTGAAATGCAACGTCGCAGTTCTCGTCCCAACAGAATTGCCGCTTTTCCTCAGTGAGTTTGTGCAGAGGTTTTGCAATGTCGGCAAAATTCTTCACAAACCTTCGATAGTAGGAGCACAAACCCAGAAATGCTCTGACCTGTGTTTTGTCTTTTGGAACTGGCCAATCCTTGACGGCGACTACTTTTTCTGGGTCTGTTCGAACACCTTCCCCCGAAACTATGTGCCCTAAAAAGTTCACTTGTTGTCTGAAAAACGAGCACTTTTTCGGACTTAACTTGAGATTTGCTGTTTGGATTTTCGACAGCACTTGGTTGAGGTTTTTAAGGTGATCTTCAAATGTACGGCCCACAATGATTATGTCGTCTAGATAGACAAGACATGCGTCTCCAATCAATCCGGCGAGTACTTGCTCCATCAGCCTTTCAAACGTCGCAGGAGCATTGCACAATCCGAATGGCATAACTTTAAACTGCCACAATCCCTTCCCTGTTGAGAATGCAGTTTTTTCCTTATCCTTGGGGTCTATTTCTACTTGCCAGTAGCCACTTTTCAGGTCAAGTGTGGTAAACCACTTCATACCAGTCAGCGTATCCAGTGTGTCATCGATCCTAGGCAGCGGATAGCTGTCCTTTTTCGTGACATCGTTCAGTCGTCGATAGTCCACACAGAAGCGCATACTGCCATCCTTTTTCTTTACCAGGACCACAAGAGAACACCATGGACGCGATGAAGGCTCTATAACACCGTCCTTCATCATTCCCTCCATCATGGTTTCCACCTCTTTTTCACGTGCAACTGGCAGTCTTCTTGGTCGCTGACGGATTGGTAACTCGTTACCCGTATTAATCTTATGCTGAACTAGTCCAGTTCTCCCTATGTCAGCATCATTTGAAGAGAAAATATCGGCGTACTGAAGTAACATCTTCTTAGCCTTGTCCATTTCTTCTTTAGATAAATCGCAGTTTTCCAAAAGTGTTGACACGTCAAACTTTGTACTACGAATTTTATTTCCGGTAGGCAGATTTTGCAATTGACGCATCCAAGATACTTCCTCGCAAGTGCCGATTAAGGTGCCTTTCGTAATCACTTGCTCCTTGTCACTTGGATTCAGTATGCGTACTGCTGAGACGTTGTTGGCCTTGACCAGAGTCCGTGCCATCTTCCATGGAAAGTCATTGTTCACCCTTTCTATCAGAACACTTCGATCTTTTTGTCCAGAATTCCGTGGTAAACTAATTGGCACAATCGTTTCTGATCTGCGAGGAAGAACAATCTCCTTCAAGCAGTACACTTTCCCTGATGGTGCACCTTCCATGAAGACTTCCTCTGAACCACATTTCAATACTCCTTGATCAACGTCGATCTCACAACGATATTTCCGCATAAAATCCAAGCCCAAGATGCAATCGTCCACTATGTCGGCCACGATGACATTGTGCTTGTAAAATCTGTCACCCAATTTTAACTCCACCTCCTTCTTGCCTCGGACGGTTATGTGCTGACCGGTAGCTGTTAGTAATCGTATACGGTCGTGGTTATCAAAGTAGTCCCCAAGAAACCGACTTGCTAGGTGAGAGTTAACGACCGTGTAAGAAGCTCCAGTATCCAACGTCAGTTTGCATGGATGGAGATTCTCGGGGCTCTTTCAATACCAGCCAGCACCCGCCCCCCAGTCCTGGCATTTACTCGTTTCCCTGCTGTGGCTGGGCAGTCACTTCAGCCACCCTTCCTTGCTGATCTTCTCGCGGGGTGCTACGCTTAGGACAGCTTGACCGAAGGTGACCCCTTTCTCCGCAAGTGTAGCACCTAGGACTGTACCCTTGTGGGCGGTCGCGTACCGGTGATGCTACAACCTCCCTGACGCGGTGTGTTCGGTGGTCCTGCCTCACTGCCTCTACTTCTAAGGCATGGGCCAAGGCGTCTTTCAGCGTCTCATGATGCCCAAGTCTCACAGCGGCTCTAACTTCCAAGTCACGTATTCCATCAACGAACGCTTGTACCAGATTCCCATCGATAAGTGCAGGGGCAGACTGGTATGCTTTCCGAACCAGCTTTTCTACTTCCAGGGCCCACTGCTGTAGGTTCTCGGCACTACGTTGAACACGATCCTTCAACTTAGCACGAAATACGTGCTCCAGGTGCGCGTCGCCGTATCTGGACTCTAACGCCTCCAGCAGCTGCTCGTAGGTTACATCCTTCCCGAGCGCCTCAAGAATGTTTAGGGCCTGGTCTCGGAGGCCCAAGGTGAGCGCGGTCATGGCTTGCGATTTTGTCCATCCATTCGCCTTCATAACGGCCTCAAATTGAATTTTATAAGCCGACCACGAAGATGTTCCGTCGAATGGAGGCACCTTAAAGCCCCGCGCTGAAGGTGCAGCAACTACTGAAGCCACAGTCACGTTTCCAGACTTCAGTTCTCCCAAAGCCTTCTTCACTCCAGCGATCTGAACTTCGGCCTCTGAGATGCGATTCTCGTGCTGGTGAACCTGGTCCTTCATAATCTTGAGCTCTTTGCCGAAAGTTGCATGAAGATCCTTTATGAGGATCATCTGTTCTTCTTGACGGCGAGCCTGCTCCTCTTTATCTCGTGTCAACTGCTCTTGTAACTGGCGAGCCTGGTCCTCTTGACGGCGAGCCTGCTCCTCCTTATCTCGTTGCAACTGCTCCTGTAACTGGCGAGCCTGCTCCTCTTGACGGCGAGCCTGCTCCTCCTTATCTCGTTGCAACTGCTCCTATAACTGGCGAGCCTGCTCCTCTTGACGGCGAGCCTGCTCCTGCAGCAGCGCCATTAAAGCTGACAAGTCTGGCGCCACTGATGCTGGAGAAACTCCGGATGGATCAGCGACTGGCACTGACGTAGGCTGGACTCCACCCGGTGTCTGTGTCGGAGAGTCTCCAAACCGCCTTTGGTCCATGTCCTGCTGTCGCTGACTCCTGGTACGGATACCGTCCGTGTTGTCCTTTGGTAGAACTGGCATAATTTATCCCTCACTTCTGGCACCAAATTGTTACGAGCTGGGTACGGGATAAATTAATGACTACCGATTAAACACTTGAATTACTTTAATTAATCACTAAACACTTAAAACACAATCACTTATACAGTACTGATCACTAGAGACCGGATAATATGCATTTGCATATTTGCATATGCATTTGCATATTTAAGCGATTTTCAAGGCTAATAGCATATTTTTACTAATATCTAGTGATGATGCATATTATTGCTATAATTTACAGTAGGTAGGTATTTTTCGAGCGTAGCGCACTCGGCAGCCGCGCGTATTTTGTTTTGGTAGGTACTCAAAAAATGAAAGAGACAAATGATCGCGCCGCCGCGCGCTCGCCTACCGCGCTACTCCCACCTATTATGCATGTCATTATTACTTTGATTGTTGACACGCTCGTGCTCGGATAATTCACCTGCAGTTAAAAGTTTTTGTGTGTGTACAATGCCTCCCGAAAAAAAAAGTGTGAATGATCGAAGACATAATCTTACCACTGAACATTTGGAACAATACTTGATTGTTAATGTTTACAAAAATATTAAATAATGTCTACTGTATCGATTAACATCTATCAATGGATAGTTTTCTATAAATGTATGCTGATTTTTTAATAAAAAATATAAAACTTAATAGTTTTTTTATTTTATCAAATAACAATAAATTAAAAAGATACATACATAAAAAAATTAAAACATAAATAAGACAAGTATTTACTAACAAAATACTTAAATCTAAAGGAATAATATTTACAAAACAAAAAAAACTCATTTAATGTTGCATATTCTGTCAGTTTTCGTGCGTATTTTAGGCATTTTTCATGCATATTTGCATGCATATTTCAAGCTTTTTATGTTGCATATTATCCGGTCTCTACTGATCACTATTCACTTAGATATCGCACTTGCTAGTTCACTTTGATTCGCTTCGTACTGTAGCCAAAATAATACCGCCTGCTCCGCAAACACGTCGACTATTTATATGACGACCGAACGTTTGAGAAAGATCCATAACTTCCCAGAATCTTCTAGGCAATTCATACTAGGTCATTGTCCTTCGAGAAACTTCCACAACTTTTGTACAAAGGAAATAAATAGGTACTTTATGCCCTGGGCGTACGGTCGAAATTACAATGACAACTTCCTGATGTATTTTATAGGTAGTTTGCGAATTTGTACCTACATCATTCGATACATACCTACTACTACCTACCTACTTAGTTGTAGGTACCTACTATTAGAACCTACTTGTATTGTAGGTATGGGTACGACGTAACAATAGTATAGGGGTCGTGGTCTCGTGGAGGTGTTTAAAGTAATAATCTTGCATTAAAAACTTGTATTTAGAAGAAAACTTGCCATAAAGTTAGAACTTTGACCCCCAATATCTCTGTAACTAGAAGTTTCCCAGGTATGGTGTATAAAAAAAATGATCACAATGAAGAGGAGAACAAGTGCCTTTCGGCTTCGTTAAGAGGTGTTTTACACCCTTTAATACCAGCATGCCTGAGAGATATGTCTCGACGGCATGTAAAACAAATTCAGAGGCCCATGGGCGACATAAAAACTCTGACACTAGGAGTTAAGCACTAACTAAAAACACGAAAAAGAAAAGTAGTGCGACCTTAAAATAAACTGTTTACTGTGTTTCGTCTACCTAGAATTAACCTTAAGACAACCATCCAATAAAACAAGGTCTGTTTCATAATTTCGGAAACTAACAAGGAGCTGACAGTAAAAAATAAACAAGTTCGTAAAAACTTAGTTTTAGGTACACGCAATGTCAGAATAAATACCGTGAACAAGTAGAAAGGTACCTAAAAGTAAAAATTACCAACTACGAAGTACGAAGGTCGTTCGGCCATTTTATTTACAGTTCGTTTACATGGGTCGTTTCCTGTAGGTTTTTCTTCAGGACTATGAATGTTTTATTACTTAGTGAATGTTTTCTTTGTTGTAACAAATATTTAGGCATGTCAGTCAAAGACTTTGACACGTCATTTCAATATATTAAGGTGACACAGCACACGGGCTCGAACTCATTGGTGGGCGTGGCTAAAAAGCACGCTGTCTCACCTGGCATCGTGCCCGACAGAGATAGTATCAGTGATGAGCAGTTAGACAATAGTCTTCACGTGCGTCTAGTTCGTACGCACACACTCAGCGTTCCGAACCGTTCCGAACAAAAACGAAGTTATATAATACTTTCGTCTGACCTTTTATTTAAATGCGCTAAAAAGAATAAAATAAACTTTTTCTTTAAAACTTTTACTATCAACTTATAACGCTACCGTCATCGTCACTACACAATTCGCGAGATTAGTGGCAACAATAATATTGTATAACTATATTGTTTGTTATTGTTGGCCCAGGCCAACCCCAGGTCACGATGTCCTGGATGCTTTCCGCCAGGTCTGCTAATCCCTCGAGATAAATAAATGGCTGTGAAGCCAGCAGAGTCTGGACGTTGGTCGGCAGACGACTGCTATATATTGTCATCGTGGTACTGTGGATTTCCTTGGCCTGATAAAGTTTAGGATTTCCTTTTCAGGGCGTATCACGTCGGAGTCACCAATTTAGTGGTTATTGTACACTAACTAAATTAAATTAAAAATGTTCATAATTCTATATAAATTTAGTCAACACAAGACAGAGAAGTGACAGATCAGAAGAAAAGTAAAAATTATATCGTGAAGGTTTTATGTATATAAAGTTTCGAAATAAGTAGGTCGCTACACCATATTATAGGGTGTGCGTTTCGATGGCGCGACCACGACGTTTTTTTTTAGAAATAACTATGCCATGGTTTTGTAAAAATATGTATGTACGTGGTTCAAATTTCCCAAAACCTTAAATTTGTCAAAGTTATGGTTAAAAAGTTATACGGATATCTTAAAAACTAAGCGTTGCAGAGACCTGAAATTTAGGTAAATAACCGATTGAATTTGCAAAAAAATATAAAAAAATCCTAGGTTTATATTTCAGGAGCATACGTACGGTATCGCTTATCACCTTCAAAATGTTCTGAATGTAAAATTTAAAATTAATTAATTTAATTAATTAATGAATTTAATTTTAAATTAATTTCTTTACAAAATCTTGCCATAGTTTAAAAAAAAAAATGCCGTGGTCGCGCCATCGAAACGCACACATTATAGGAGTGCAATGAAAATGCACAGGCCCTTCAACTTCAGCGAAAAACAAATGACACGTCACTGACGTCATGCATGAAATGAAAAAGACAGAAATATAGGTCTTGTTCTTCCATCAAAGGAAGGACATGTCAATATCGCGTGTCCCCCTCCCGCACCGCACCGGGGGAAACATTATTCAGTGAGATGCACGAAAATTCATAGTCGAAGGCGCGCGTAAAAAATATGAAAAGGCTTTTGGGAAATCGAATTTTATGAAAACACCACTGCATAAATCATTATCAAATCAAAATCAAATTTATTGAATTCTTCGATAATTGTGCTGTGTCGGTACCGACTTTGTTTTGGAAATTTGACACTCCTTTTATTACTAATTTACGCCCAAAGTTACGTTAAAATTGGCAATAAAAATGAATTTTGGTAGCTCGTAACTTTTGAATGGCTTTTTATTTTACTATTCTGTTTCCGCACAGACACAATTAATAATGAGACAAAACGATATCATGTTTAACTTTAGATGTACCATGTCAAACAGTGGAGTAATAGCCCCCCGAAATTTGTATGGAAAATATGATGCGCAGTTCAACCTTAATGACAAGCTTTTGCTCGCGACTTCATCCACGTGAAAATATTTCTTCTCTATTTTAACCGGGTTTTGGTTAACAATTTCATGGGCATTATTTTTTTGCTGGAGGCGCACCGGAGCGCATTTGAAGACAACAACTTAATATAAACCTTAACTACCTTGATATACGGTCGCGCGCATGCTCTTGTAGTAGCTTGAGGGCGCTCCGAGTACCGCGTGCGAATTTATTCTTATATTGACCGTATATCAAGGTAGTTACGGTTTATATTAAATTGTTGTCTTCAAATGCGCTCCGCTGCGCCTCCAGCGGTGTGCGCTGGGCCTTATTCGTTTTCTGTAATAAATTAATAATATACACACCGTGTTCCAGACGATATTGATAAACTTCGACCGGTCATTGTACTCATTATTATGAACAACTTTTACTATGGGACCAAACCGTGAATCGCAAAAAAAAATCAGCAGTTCCCTACAAATATGTTCGCATAACTCGTCAAAATGTATGGAACAGCTCATTTTTTTTATCACGATTCAGGGTTTGGTCCCATAGTAAAAGTTGTTCATAATGATGAGTACAATGACCGGTCGAAGTTTAAATATCATCCGGAAACACGTCGTAAAACAACAAACTATCTGCCCGTAAAAGTCCCGTCAAAATGGGTCCAGAAGTTTCGGAATTAGATGGAACAAACAGATAGACAGACAGACAAGATATTTTTATAATAATTTCACGCGGACGAAAGCTGGTTTATAATTAAAAGGGTATGTACTCACGGCAGGATACTTCTCCAGTTCATGCAGCACCGTATGGTCGCAGTATTCGAACACGAGGTGCAGCTTCCGCTTGCGACGGAACACCTCGATTAGGTTCACTAGGTTCGGATGCTTTAGGTTCTGGGGACAATAATGATCATTTTATTAAGAAATAAAAAAATACATAATTATCGCTGGACATTACACACAGCGCCATATAATGCCACACTAAGCAACGAGACTTGTGTCGTGGACACCAGATAGTTGATATACTACATAGATACCATTTTGTTTGTAAATACATACTTATTGCGAACGCCTGTTCGCAGACTTCTTATTAGAAGAAAAGTTTTTCTTGCGCGGAGCACGTTATTTTACGATTTTATACGATCGGTACAAGTTCAGCAGTACCACGCGGAAGAGTGGCGCCACTGTCGTCCTTTGTAGACCAATCGGATTGCTTAGCGAATAGGCGATGAGCAAGCCGACAAATTAATCAAATCACATCCTTTTTCTACACACAAAGGCTTGAGTACTAGTTGTGGGGGAAAATTCAAAATTTCTAAGAATACATTAGGCAATACCTAATATTAAAGAGAACGGTACGTAACACATACTTATTATACATACAAACATCCATGACTCGGAAACAAATGTCCATGCTCATCACACAAACATTTGCTCCTACCGAGATTCGAACCCGAGACCCTAAGAACGTAATTCAGCCTCACTACCGCTGCGCATTTCGGGTCGTCAAAAATCTTCAAAGTTCTTGTATTTTTTTTTTTTTTTTTCAACTTACAACTATCATTACTGGCAATCTTAAACCCAATTCGATAGTGTGGCTATATTATATTATACTATATAAAGCTCGATTACCACTCACTGACTGACTGACTGACTCACTGACATAATTGTTCTCCCAGATGGTGGATGGGGAGGTGGGTATATTTTGACAGATTCGTAAACAACTAACTCCCGCGAGTATGGGAAAAGTGCCAAACCTCCCCTTTTCGCCCCCCTTCCTCCCCCTCCCTATCGTATCTCGGAAACCAAGAGACCCGTATTTTTTTCTTTTTACGGATTCGTATAGAGGAGGCTCGGGAAAGTAATAACCAGTTTTCAAAGTTGCCCCCCTTGCCCCCCTTTTCACCCCCTTTAGGCGGATCTCAGAAATTCAGAGACTTGGAACATTTTTTTTTTCAGATTCGTGTAAAGGGGCAACGCGTTAGTCAAAATCATTTTTCAAAACTCCCCACTCTCCCCCCCTTCACCCCTCCCCCTATCGTATCTCGGAAACTAGGACACGTAGCGGCTTTTTGATTTTTACTATAAATTATTAATGAGGAGCGTTTAAATTTGTAAATGGAGGGTATCCTCCCCTCCCCAACCTCCCCTAAAATTGAAAGGGCTGTTACTTCGTAACGGTTAGAGATAGCCATTGGCTGTTTGAACAAATATTATAGTAGGCGTCGAAACCTGTCCGGTGGTGGTAGGTTCTGAGTGGAGCGAACCTGCGAGACCGAGTGGAGCGAAGGGGGGAGGTGGCGAGCGAAGCGAGCCGGCGACCTCCGCAGCGTAACGAAGGTTGAGTGGGTGAAGCGTAACTCAGCTTTTAACGATTCTAATGAATTCTCATTTTTTTTATTGATTTAGTTTTTAGAATGTTTTAGGGGTTCTTAAGGGTTTTCATACTGATTTAGGGGTAGTTGTAACGGATTTTCCAATTATTTTAAGGATTCTTATGGATTCTCAAAATTTATAAGGGTATGGAATACGTCTTAAGAACACGACGACACGCGAGCTGCGCGCAGCTCGCGCACCCAAGCAAATACTAGTCTATAAAATACAACTGAAAATACCAAATTTAAACTGATACATATACATACATAGGTATAAGAAACTACCTACGTTAAGTTTATCACAACTTTTGCGAATTCACTCAAAGTGCACGAAAACATATCGATTCGCTCGTGAACCTCGTTTACTACGCGGATCGTTCGTCATCTAAGTTAGCCTACTGTCCGGGAACTCCTGCCCGCGTAACATGACCGCCGTAGACACGAAAGAGAATCGACAAATCTTTTGTTCATCTGTCATTTTGTCGATTCAATGACAGATGAACAAAAGATTTGTCGATTTTCGTTTCTACGGTGGTTTTGCTAAGCGGGCTGGGCAAAGGCCTCCCGCCATTCCTTCCACTTCTCTTGCTGGTGCACCTCGATCATTGTGCCGATAGTCGTGTCGGCCAATGTCTTAATAGCCAATAGCCTCGACCAACATCTGAGGTGGTTTTCGTTTGGCAGCTTGATTCAGAAATCAGTACTTCTTGAGACGGCGCGTATTGTAAGGAGGTTCCTCTCTCAAGAGCCCGGGCTACCGGTAGCTCGGACCCTGTTTCTGATGCTGCAGCTGGTGCGCTACTACTGGTCACCGAGGAGATGACGGCGGAATGCCTAAGATGGCTTTCTCATTGATTGGCAAGAAGAATTAAAAATTATGATTGTTTTATAGCTTACTAGCTGATGCCCGCGGCTTCGCCCGCCCGCAAATTGTATACTAAAACCTTCCTCTTGAATTTTATTACTCTTTCTATTAAAAAAACCGCATTAGAATCCGTTGCGTAGTTTTAAAGATCTAAGCAAACACAGGGACAGACAGACGCGGCGGGGGACTTTGTTTAATAATATGTAGTGATGATGCTTTCCAGGAGTTTTTATCCCTTGCCACCTGGAACCTGGAACCAACCCTCACGGTACCCGTCCAGGTCATTTCGCCATCTTTTTTTTTGATAGTTTATATCTCGGAGACGTGACGCTTTAGAAGATTATGTCTAAGACAAAACTTGGTTGTATGGATACCACCTATTGTGCAATACAGGTTTTATGCGCAGGCCTGCTATTTTGAAAATAAAATTTTAGAAAGTTAGTCAGACCACGTTTCAGAAAAATACTCCAACTTTTTTGTGTCTAAATACAGTTCTTCGACCCGCCCACCATTTAACATGACTTTAATATGTTAAACAAACGATCACTCTATAAATTTCTTCTTTCTAAAAAATTCCTATCAGCTTAAAACATAAGTACCTACTTCTGGTTAACAGTCATGGCAGCTGGGAGCGTCACTCGCTAGTTACCCATAACCACGCAACTAGGACAGTATCAGCCGGTAAATTTGATGTACCTAGAATAAGGAATTATTTTGGAGACCGTACGCTTGATAAAAGAGTACCTTATCTTCTCAACCGATTGCCTGCTGACATAAGAAGTCAGAAAATAAAAGGCAAATTCGCCAAATTACTTAAGCAGTTCTTTCTTAAGAGTCTGTAAACCATCTTTTTAGGAAAGTGGTTTACAGATTGTTGAGTGAGAGCAAATAAGTAACTAGTTAAGTAAGTAATTATTATATTAGATTTATGTACTGTAGATAAAGTAGTTATTCCGTTCCAATATCCTGTAATCGTGTTCCATTCGTGTTCCGTTCCCGCAGACAAACCGTGAAAACGGTTTTGTGGGGCATTGTAATAAATTTAAGATTGCTGTAAACTTTCATTTAATAAATAAATAATAATAATAAAATTACACACTCAGTTACCGACAGAGGGAGCCACATGACAAAAAAAAACTTTGTATAAATAACTACATATCAATTATCGTCACGCATACATGGTTTTCGAAGGGGTTCATGCAAAGGTCAACGTACTTACACTCACAGTTTTCCAACTACAGTGTAAAGTTTCATATGATAGGGGGCGAGTACGTCGACCTAATCAATCAACTTAATATGAGGGAGGCAAAGTTATAGTGTTCGTACATACAATTACTTTTAAAGAATTTAACACTTTTAACTATTAAAAGTGTAAGCGGACCGGATTCTGTACGTCAAACTAATAACTACGCAAAAATCTATACATATAATAAAACAGTAACGAAAGAAAAACTGTCACATTGAGAATTTTCAAGAAAAAATAAGTGGCTTTTGTTAGAAAAACGTAACTGATGACAAAAAGTGAATTTTTAGAATTGTTGTCTGTCTGTTTGTCTGTGTGTATGCTACGGCTTCACGCCAAAACTGCTGGATAGATTGAATTTAAATTCAGCAAAAATGTTCTTTGTAAACCAAGGAAGGCTTTAGGCTACATATTATCGCGCCGTATGTTATGGGAGGTAAGCAATATTGATTTTAAAAGGTTTTTGTTCGTAATTGAATGCACAAAATGACATGTTATGTGACGCAGACGAAGTTGCGCGGGTCAGCTAGTATAAAATATAACTCTACGAAAACGACGGGAAACGACATTTTTACACGACTGCGTAGACAAAAGGAAGAGTTATGATTTTAGCAGTCTAAGTGTGTTTGTTTGTATTTACGTATGTTACTCCGTAGCGCCTAAACTCTTCATACGATTTTGGTGAATTAGAAAGAGTCAATCAATTCGTTAAATATGGCCCGGGCAACATCTATGCTACATTTTAACCGACTTCAACAATAGGAGGAGTCGACTTTACCTTATAATAAACCGCGATTTTTTTAAAGCATGATTTTTCTGTAGTCGGGTTTTTTAATGGTAGTCCACACAAATTCTTGTTTGATGTTTAGGAGTAGACTACGTAATTTTTGACAGTTATAGCGTACTATAGTATAATATAAATAATTTTCTAACAGAAAAAAATATACTTGTTGATTAATTTTAATAATAACAATATTTTATTACCTGAATGATAATTGTAGTGAAAATTATAATTTATGAATTGATCTATTGAATGATAATTGTAATGAAAATGATAATTTGTTAATTGATATAAATAGAATGACAATTGTAATGTTAATAATAATTTATTAAGTGATCTATTGAATGTCAGTTTTAATAATATATAATCGATCTGGTATTTAAATTGTAAACTGTTGTTTTATAAATATCGTAAGTAATTGTTTTCATGACGAAAGGTAAAATATACTATTGTATTACCTATATTTGCAAAATATAATTCTATTCTATTTTAATGCCTACTCGTTTGTGAGCAAATTATTTATATAAAAGGTGGGCCGAAGAATTGTTAAAATACTCCTTTGTTTGCGTCAAATTCTTTCAAGATTACCGACATGCTATTTCTGCCACCATTAAAATAAAATAAAATATCACATTAGAAATTCCATTCTAACATTTTAAGAGGACGCATTGGAAATCATGTAGTCAATGATCTCAATTTTTGTCAGTAATTACAAAACAAATGAAAATATAAGTTGGTGACCTGATAATTCATGATAAAACCCTTATTTTGTTAGTTTTCAATACATGATTAAGTAACTTTTGTAACAGAGAAAAAAATATCAAACATACCTCTTTTTAAAAAGAGATTCACATTTAATGGGCAAACGGGACCAATTTAAGCCTCTTAACTTTCTCCGTAGATGAGCCTATACATACTCTTTAAAATTATAGAAGGAATTTCTGAAATTATCGTTCCCAACTGAATTAAATAACAAAAACCATTTTGTCGTTTACGTCCTTTAAGTTATAAGCTAGCAATCCTCGCCCCGCTCAGACGCCCAGTCCCCCGCTCAGTCCCGATGCGCGCGTGCCCGGATTTAGAACGATGCCTCGCCTTAACATCAACAATCCCACCATGTCGCCATGTATGACGTGTGTCACGTATATGTCATTTCTTTGATGTCGAAGAATACGACGTAGTTTCACTAATTGCTTAATAGCTACATTTCTTAGAACTTATATGATAAGTAACCTGTATTTCTCGTGCTCATTGTGAATGCACAAATCGATATTGTGGAAAGTTTCCTCTTTATTGGTGTTCACGGCCTTGGCAAAGTTGCAAACGATATACTTAGAGCTTAAAGGTCGCGTCACGACAGCATTGCTAAGGAAAAAGTTTAATCGTAGATCACATTCGTTTTCTATCAAGGTAGAAATACAAGGGTGTAAAAGACCTTTCCGGACATCCGGCGGGCGGCAGACCTCCACAGTGTGCTCCACCGTATCCTCCGGTCGATGCTCCCAGTGGTGTCTAGGCTACCCCTTTGGGAACTACAGGTGGGGTGTTATGTGTGTCATTTCAACGTGAGTATAAACTCGATATGGATGGGTAACCACCCATTTTAACTTACCGAATTTCCTCCATGCCTACCGAAAGCACGTTAAGCCGTTGGTCCCGGCTATCAATTGTAGATCTTTGACAAGCGTTACAAGTAGTCTGTGGTTCCAAGTGGTATCGTATTACCCAGTACTAACAGGGTTGTGGAGGTCAGATAGGCAGTCGCTCCATGCAAAATATCTGGTATTCAACTGCATCCGGTTAGACTGGAAGCCGACCCCAACATAGTTGGGAAAAGGATAGGCAGGTTCTAATTTCACATGAGTATATTAGAAAGCTTATCATTTCATCATCATCATCACCACGTTATCCTGGAAGCACCAACTGCTGGGAATATGCCTATTTTCCTTTCTGCCTAACTGCACGGTCAGATGTTTCTCGCGACTTTATATTGTAGGCCCAACTCGATTTTAGACGTCCTTGGTACCATTTGAAGGTCACAGAATTTTATCAATTTAGATAACTATCGCGTGGACACAATTTTTTTTTGTGTGTAATTATTTCCGTATTGATATGATTGACAGGACATAGTAGATTACACTGATTCATATTAAAATGATCGTAGATTCGTAGGGCGTACTTAAATGAAAATCCATACTTAATCGAAAAAAAAGAAGTTGTTCCCAGCAATAGTTTTTATGCCATCATCTGCCTAGCCTTTTCCCAACTATGTTGGGGTCGGCATCCAGTATTTTACATGGAGCGACTGTCTATCTGACCTCCACAACCCAGTTCGTACCGGGTAATACGATACCCCTTGGTAAGACTGGTTGTCAGTCAGACTTTTTGGGCCTTTGACTACCTAACGACTATCAAAGATCTACAAATGACAGCCGGGACTAACGGCTTAACGTGCTTTCCGAGGCACGGAGGAAACTCGGTATGTAATGGGTGGTCCCATCCACGGACCAATCTAGGCAAGGACGGCTTTTATTTATTTAAAATTACGTAAATAACACCATAAGACGCCAATGCGATGTTACTACTAAGATACACATACAAAAAGAAAAGAGAAAAAAAATAAAAATAACACCCATTTAAACATTCTCAATGCACTTCAGTGCTACTCCTGTGAACTTCATCAGACTGCAGTGAAATATATCTACCTCATCTGAAATAATATTTAACACAGTCTTATGGCGCGTGCCAGGGGGCAAACTTGTTCAGGTTAGTCCTAGAGGATGGCTCCAGTAGCGTAGGCGTGGGGCGACGCGCACCTCCGCAACCAGGTGGCGAGCGCAGCCCCAGCTCCGCTAACAGATCAGGGTGGTGCAGCCAGCCGCGCAGCACCCGAAACACGAAGCTAACCAAACGATCGCCCCAAGCGGCTGCTATTATTTGGCCAGGAGTTCCTCACCAATAATTAATTTCATGTACAGAATGCTTGGTTGACGGCTTCGTGGGCCGGTTTACACCTTGTATGACCAAAATTCTCACCTTAAGCATCCGTATCTCTCGGAGCGCAATCTTTCGTATGAGAGGGTCGTCCTCATTCTCGACGAACTTCTTGACGGCGACGATCTCGCCGGTGTCCCTGTTGCGGCACTTGTACACGAGCCCGTACGAGCCCTCGCCGAGCTTTGCGAGCTTCTCGTACCGCTCCATCGCGCGACTGCTCGCGCGTGACCTGGTGGCGAAAGAAGGAAGGAAAAAAAAACAAGTTAGACATTTGCAGGATACATTTCAAAGCAGGGTAAAATGAAAGGAAAAAAGGTAGAATAAAAATAGCGGTTTTGTTTTCCCAGATTGAACAACGGCTTCGAAAAGGAAAATAGTTGAAGCCCGAAGACATAGTGCAGCAAAAGACTACGATTGCAGCTCTACGTAAAGCATGCCAATCGAACCTCTACGACATAACCGACCGTAGCAGGACCAAGACGAAGACCCTCTACGGCGTAGCACAGGACTACGATTCAACTTCTACGGCGTAGCATAGGACTACGATTGAACCTCTACGGCGTAGCACAGGACTAAGATTGAACTTCTACAGCGTAGCACATGACTACGATTGAACTTCTACGGCATAGTACAGGACTCCGATAGATCCTCTACTCTACGGCGTAGCACATGATTACGATTGCACCTCTACTCTACGGCGTAGCACATGACTACGATTGCACCTCTACTCTACGGCGTAGCACATGACTACGATTGCACCTCTACTCTACGGCGTAGCACAGGACTACGATTGATCCTCTACGGCGTAGCACATGACTACGATTGCACCTCTACGGTGTAGCCCGGGACTACGGTTTCACCTCTACGGTGTAGTACAATGACAATCTTTTTTTGATATACAGCGTAGAGGTTCATTATTGCACAATACGGCACCGAAACCCTTTATCTCAATTAATATATACTTATATTTCCTAATGGCGTGACCGTCGGACTGCCAAGTCCTGTCTCAAGTTCGAACCCAAGACACGCACTTCTGATTTTTCGAATTAATAATTATATGCATTTTGTACAATTATCACTTGCTTTGGTGAAGGAAAACATCGTGAGGAAACGAGCATGCCTGAGAGATATTTCTCGATGGCATGCAAAGTCAAGACAGAGGCCAGCATGAGCAGCATAAAACTCTGACACCAGGTTAGGCACTGACCACACAAAAAGTAGAAAAAGTACCACCACCTAAAACTGACCACCTCCGGCGACACGATAGCTCTGTTAATTTCTCTCATCTTGGACACCGGATTTTATTAACTCATTATAGAAAAAGTGGATGGCATATTTTTTTTCTGCTCTCGAACAGGATCTGCAGAAAGCAGGAACTTTAACGAAGTTTCTTTTCTTCGGATTATTTTAAACCTAACCTATCATGACCAGAGTTCAGAGGTACAACGGCGATTTCTGACGTTTAATTTGACGTTTAGCTTTTTTCTTAAAACAGAAAGAAGATTGTCAGATTGTTTTGATGTGGATCTTCTTTCTGATATTACTAGTTTTTCACGAATGTTTTTTGTAGTCTTGGAGTTCATGACAATTTGTCGCGTCTCATCAATCTGTTTTGCATGCACGTGTAACCCCAATTTTGAACACATCAAGTTGTGATAGAACATCTGTGTATTAAACAACTAGTATTCTGTGTATTAAACAACTATAGTCTGCGCCAGATAAGTAGGATTTAAAGGTCATTAACCCGCATACCTGGGCTGCCTTACGTTCTTAGGGTCCCGGGTTCGAATCCCGGTCGGAGCAAATGTTTGTGTGATGTGCATGGACATTTGTTTCCGAGTCATGGATGTTTATATATGTATAATAAGTATGTATTTACAAACAAAAAGTATCTATGTAATATATCAACTATCTAATGTCCACGACACAAGCCTCGTTGCTTAGTGTGGCACTAGATGGCGCTGTGTGTAATGTCCAGCAATATTTATATTTATATTTATATTTTATACATTTATTCAAATACATAATTCCGAAATCAGAAATAATGACATAAACTTGTCCCGAAACTACCTTTATCGTGATCCTTGACTTTTTCTAGTAATAAAAAACGATTCATAATGTACTGTCGGGGTACCTACGCAGAGAAATTAAGTAAAGAGCAATGACCTTTAATTCCTACTTATCTGGCGCAGACGGATCTGGCTTCGTATTTGCAATTTGGTTTAGGTACAAACGTTAAACGCAACTAACAGACTACAATCAAACAAACATGTGTTTATACAATGATGTAAACGCAGGGATAGACGTGCAATGTGGCGCACGATCGCACATGTTACAAATTATACTAACAAATGTGCCAATGCATGGAACTTAATAAATCTAGTGACTATACAAATATTCAGCCTCAAATGACCTCAGTTACAATGATTTTCGATAAAATGTCGTCTTTATGTCATAAAACAATGATGTCATAAACTTGATAAGTCCACAGCAATCGAACACGTTTCAATCAATCTAATTGCGTATCATCTACCAGTTAATTATTTTTAATTTCTTTGTTATCTTATCTCTAAAACTTCGTTAATAATTATTTTTGTGTGGGTTTCAATATTAATGTTTTTATTGCGACACTCATAACTATCACTATCACTACATATTATAAAACAAAGTCCCCCGCCACGTCTGTCTGTCGCTATGTATGCATAGATCTTTAAAACTACGCAACGGATTTTGATGCGGGTTTTTTAAATAGGTAGTGTGATTCAAGAGGAAGGTTTTAGTATACAATTTGTCAAGCAGGCGAAGCCGCGGGCATCAGCTAGTTTGTAATAAGAAACGGCCAGTTACATTCCACTAACAAAATGTTTTGTTCTCATATTATTTTTTTAGATGTGTTTTGTGATTGTATTTTTGTAACCCTACCTCTTACATAGTTTTTATGTTCCAATATTGTTACTAACAATTATGGATCGTTGTAATCTGACATGAATAAATTAAATATTAATTAATTTGAATGGGCTGTTTTTTATAACACCTATTGTTCATTAGTGGACGACTTTTGGCTGAACTAGTTTCGGTACGTATTTCATGGCTCCGTTTTTTTCAGAATCATATAATATGTATTTTTTTTTACTTCGGGGATCAGATTATTCTAGTAGTGCATTGCTCCTATCATTTGGCACATCTATACGAAAATGATATGCCCTAGTAAGAACATTAGTTAACATAACAAAGGTGAGTGGCTCCTCCCAGTGTGGTATGAGAGACGCGTCTACTTGCATGAGCATAGCATAAACAGTTTATAATGCCCACAGCTGGGACACAGGCCTGTGGGCATGTCGGCTACCACGGCTGTACCTACTTGGTTAGCGGTTCATCCAGGCAGTTTACTTGGAAGTCCTTAACTCATGTTCGAACCCAATCACCCAAATGGGAAGAACATTTTTGGTATTGAACTCCAACCTCGTATAATGAGGCTACCTCAACAAAACCGCAGCAGAGTGTGGATGTGGAGCTGGGTCGCAAGGATCCACCTCCTTGCTTTCTCTGTGTCCCAAAATATGCAATCAAAGTGACTTCTGCGCCGCAACTAACAACACCGTTGAAAAGGTGGAGTGTAGGGCCAATAAAACTTCAAGTTAAGTTGGCAGACCTGATGAGCTCATGGCTATTATAATAACAGCCAGTATGGTCGATCTTCAGGTTGCACCGCGATTTCCTAATTCGTGGATGGGACCACCCATTGTATACCGAGTTACCTCAGTGTCTCGGAAAGCACGTTATGCTGTTGGTCCCGGCTGTCATTTGTAGATCTTTGACAGTCATTACAGATAGTCAATGGCCCGTAAGTCTGGCAAGCAGTCTTACCAAGGGTAGGTATCGTATTACCCAGTACTAACCTGAGTTGTGAAGGTCAGATTGGCAGTCGCTCCATGTAAAATACTGGTATTCAGCTGCATGCGGTTAGATTGGAAGCCGACCCCAACATAGTTGGGAAAAACGATAGGCAGACGATGAAGTTGGCAGACCTAATGTTTGTGTAAAATATTTATGTTCAATAGTATCATTCAAACCTCGGGTTAGTGAACATAATGGCTATAGTTGGTGCCAGTTAAGATGAGAATAGCGGTCATTGACCCACCTACGTTTATTAAACTTCTTAACTTTGAAAACCAAAAATAAGCCTGTCCAAGTCTTGAATCGTCATCTATCGTGACTTCAACATTTTTTATCATGAAAAACGATACAATGTTTATTTGTTTTGGTTCAACAATAACAACAGCCCATAACGTCCACTGTTGGACATAAGCCTCTCCCATGGGAGGAATTTGCCGTAATCTCCAGTTCTCCACGCTTGGCCGGAGGATTGGAGATCGCAGTGATGAAAGACTAACAGAAAACGCTGCTGCCCATTCTCAGGTCTACGGAAGCGCAAGGTGTTCTGCCTCAGACATTAGTCGCCTTATACGACACCCGTGAGTGTAATGGGTTGGTTCTATTCTACTCTGCCGGATACCACACGGCTCACGGTTTTGGTTCGTACGAAGAGATATTAGGGAAAGGGCAATGACCGCTATTCTCATCTTAACTGGCACCAACTATAGCCCTCCCCGTAAATAAACTGTGAACGGACTAAAGATATTTCGGTGCCAGCTATACACGAAGCAGAAGAAGACTTGATACTTTTTAGTTTCTGCTTTATTCATGGTCTGTGTCAAGGCAGAACTCATTGTCTAAGTTAGGGGATGTTTTCAAGTTCAAGTTCGCTGCTAATTTACACAAACTAGGGTAAACATTGTCACCCCTGTTTCTATTTCGTGTTAGTTTTAGGATTTATAATATATATGGCGCTTTTTATAATTTCTCTGTCACGTTGAGCTGACTGAATGTACCTTATGGATATGGATGTGAAACTGTCGACTATTATTTGTCTTGTTTTGTTGAGCACTAACTCTGTCAGCTTTTATTATTTTAATGTTAAATGTGTGTACTTACGGTGTACCTATCTATACTAATATTACATACAGGAAATATTTGCATGTTTGTAACGAATACACTCAAAAACTACTGGAACGATTTCAACAATACTTTCACCATTAGAATGCTACTTTATCCCCGAGTAACATCTAGGCACCCGTGCAAAACTGGAACCAACCGCTAGTTTTTAAATAAATAAATAAAAGCTAACTTATCTTATATTTTTTCACATATGTTTTCTTTAATACGATTTACCTCAAAATACAGGTGTATTAATTGTGAATACTGAATCGCTATTCACAAGTTATTAAAAACTTTATAAGCACCGGATCATAAGAGAGACCATGCACAAAATGGATGTATTTTTCCGTGATTATGTCATTCTTTGATCGTGACTGAAGCCCACCATGCTCCCTATGCCCTGCACCTTGCAGACTACCAAAGCGTGATGAATTTTCTCAAAGGTAAGATTATGCGCTAAAAATTTTTTTTATTAGAAAACGCGTGACGTCAATGACGTGCCGTGATCCTATCCCGATCTAATTAAATTAAAAAAACCTAATAAGATAATGGTCGCGAGCTTATCAATAATAACATTAAAAAAGCTACGAATAAAAGTAGGTAAGTACTTTCCGATCGTGGGCTCTTTTATGGTTAATTCATCTAAGACAGTATTGATTAGAAAAACAGTCAGTGCAAGAACATGAAAACCGTAACACTGTACTCTGTGTCTGTGCAAAACTCACTCGGGTATTTTCACATCCTCGTATTTAGTTCATTAAAAATGTTTTTTTTCGTACCACTAGTTATTTACCTTCTAGGAAGCAGCGGCAGGTTGTTGCCGAATAACCACAACCGTTTATCACCGAACCATTTCTCCATACAGGATGCCACGTTGTTCCACAGTTTGATTCGCGAACAGTCCCACACAATAGAATCCTTCATTCGCGTATCCGAACGTGAGAACACGCGAGCATATCCCGCCAAAATTTATGTCAAAATTCGCGCCGGTCTCGGAAATGACAGATGAAAATTTTATTTTTTTAATTTAGGGCACGAGTTGTCGTCACGAATGCTGCCAAGCTTTTAGTTGTGGTTGTCGAGAATATCGATCGCTGGTTTGTTTACAGTTTCTGTTGGCCTGTGTACATGACAACCGCGGTGGTAGGGCGGAATGTAGGCTAGAGGATCGACTCCTTTTTTACCCGACTATTTTATTTCATTGTATTTGTACTATCGACCGAACTTCCTCGTGGGATTAATCTTTAAAAATATTTAGCTGAACACTTTGCTCTGAAGCGGGTGGACGTGGAGAAGGGGGACCTTTGACAGGAAACCATACAAACTAGGTGTAATAATTATCATACTAAGCTATCGGATTGGAAATTTAAAATTAACTATCATTTACTTTCTTTTGTTTCAGATGTTATCTTTATCAGTTTCTTTCACAATACTAGACCTACCTACTTTTATGAAGTGCTCATTAAAGTGACCAACACACAGGTACCCCGCCTCTTATTTTGAAGACCAGACAAATTTAACTGAGTTATATAAGTAGCAAAATATTAGAAAATTTTCAATTTCAGGTTTCTATGTAAAAATATTGATAAAAAGCCATTTTAAATTATCACTTTCCGTTACGAAAAAAAAAAGAAGTCTAAAATTCAAAAAAAGAGTCTGTCTCCTGGACTATACTTTCATAAAGATTTCATGCATGATGGTCGGGGCCCCACCGTAATCGACGTTAAATACATGTCATGTGGGACCCCGACACGAGGGCATAACATTTTAATGAATAACCCGTATAACAGACATTTAAATAAATAGTATGAATGATGAACGCACATCATAAACCGCTGGTCTGAAGTATCAACTAGAGTTTGGCCAACGAAAGCTGTCCAAAAAAAAAGGCGGGAATTTTAAAAAATCAAGAGCTGTTAACCCTGGCTATACACTGCTTAAACGTTGTTGATACTATTTATTATTCAGCAATTAAAGTCTTTTTTATTTATGTTTTATGAGCTGTAATTTTCGAGTGTAATGAAGAATATTAAATAAAAGAGTACTTTTAATTCTGCCTTTTTATTATTTTCAAATAGTTCATAATTTTATGTAGACGTTTCCACGCCACCTGTGAGGTAGTGTCCTTAATAAAATTCGTTTACTTTGTTTCATAAAGCTGAAATATCAAAATTATCCAAATTGGAAACTGTTGCTGAATGTGGACGATTTTTCCCCGGAGTATTCCACTGTCCTTGATTGTTAAACCCTTCAATTTAAATTCTTCATATGGTCTTCACACTTACATCTGAACGGAACAAATACAATAAATTATGTAACAGTGTATTATTAATAATCAGTCAATAAAATCAAAAACCATAGTAAAATACAAAGATAGTAGAGTTTATTATTTTGAGGCGTGGCTCGGCGCCTCCGCATGTTTTAAGCGAAATAAAATTAAAATGGTCAGGCGGAAAAGACCCCGACTGTACTATGTGTGACGAAAACACGATTCCATAAACTTTTCTCGATAGAAAAAAGATCAATCGATCGATTTTATCATTCAAAAAGTACTTCAAATTAGATCATGAAACTTTGCATACAACTGAACTACCTAACTATAAAGCAGATCTTATGTGTTTTATTTTTTTAGTCCAATCAATCGATTTTTTGTAAATCGCAAAAACCACTCATTTCGCACTATTCGGCCGCAGTGACTGACGTAACAGCCACTTTGTAGTGCAAGCTGATTCGAACTTTATTCTAACAGTTTTTCAAACGAAGTTTGAATCACCACAAATAGAGTTGTTAATTTTAGGGTTAGAAGGGTCTTAAGAGTCCTATTACATTTTTTAGGCAAATTTTTGATTTTTACTTTCTGGATCAAATTCTTTCGGTCGGCGTACACGAGTCGATAATAATAGCGATATTTGGACGATTGTCGATTGATATTGACGAATATTAGAGACGAGACTGACATGAGACTGAGGAGCGAGCTGAATTGAGAATTATAGTAGGTACTTTAATTTTATTTATTGTATTTTTGTCTTATTATATTGACAAACGAAAACTAATGAAACTTATTCATTGTAGATCGAAGTTTTATATCATATTAATTTGTTTGATAAAATTGAGTTTATTTGGAATATAATGGACGCTGAATTAAGACATTTATGGCTTAAATTACTATTTCTTTACGATTTTTCCGTCAAAACTCAAGGAATTTAAAGAAATTCTAAAACTCCAATAAACAAGTAAAACATACAACTTATCTTTTAGTAATTTTAGTTTTTATAAGAATTGAATGTAACTATGTGAATTTGAGCGTTAAAGTTCCATCGTCGACGGTTTTTCTTGCAAACTGAGTTCGTAAAATATTATAGTAAATTACACGAAAAGAAAAATGAAAATGTGTAACTCCAACTTACAAGAAAGAGAATGGCACTATCTGTGCGGGACAGTGCAATATATAGTGAAAAGTTATAGTGATACATAGACTCTGCACAGACTGTATATAAAGTGTTATTACAGTGATAAATAAACCGATAGTTTAGTGTTTCTGTGCAAGACAATAATGATAGTGTATAGTGGTATATATAAGTGTATAGGGTACATAGGGACCTATAGGATAGTAAATAGGCACATAAGGAATAGCATATAGACGTTTGCACATAGCTTAAGTCTATATTTTAATAGTTTTCTTGCATTTTTGTTCGTGTACATAGTAGACTTAGTGTTAGGAGTATATAAGTTTATTATGTAATGTTTTTGGTGATTTTATATTTTTGTATGATAGTTCTTGTTATATAGATTTAGTATACAACGCGTACCCGGATGTTACGCAATCCCTTCATAACCTCCCCCATAACAGGAATCCATAGAGCTCCTCCCCCCTTGTAGATTCAAACCGAAATCCCTAAAAATAGGGACCTTCAACGCCGAAGGCCTGAATGGCCAACGTGATGAGATCGCCACTTTCCTCCGCGACCATCAACTAGACATCCTCCTAGTCCAAGAGACCTTCTTCAAACCCCACCAGCGAGACCCTAAAATTGCCAACTACAGGTTAGTACGCAATGACAGGACTCGCTGTCACAAGGGAGGTACTCTCATCTACTATAAATCTAGTCTGTACTGCATCCCCTTAGACCCCCCTACCCTCTCCAACTTCGAAGTCTCTGTCTGTCGGCTGGGCATGACAGGTCATCTACCTATTACGATTATCTCGGCGTACCTTCCGCCTCCTAACTCCAACACCGATTCTGTGGCGATTAACGCCTCCATCAAGGATGACCTCACTACCCTACTCAACCTAAGTGACTCCGTCCTTCTGGCGGGGGATCTTAATGCAAAGCACCCCGCATGGAATAGCCGCTTGTCCAATACCAGAGGTAATGTCCTCTACAACCTCTGCTCGTCCCTCGATTTTGATGTCATCGCTCCGATGCATCCCACACATTTTCCAAATAACCCTAATCACACCCCCGATGTGCTAGACGTCGCGCTTCTGAAGAATGTAAACTTGCGATTACATTCTATGGAAACGATCGATGAGCTCAATTCGGATCACAGACCTGTGATTATAGAATTTGCCCCCAGATACGGTCCTTCTGACCCCTCTCAACCCCCCCCCACCAAAGTGATCACGGACTGGGGGAAAGTAAGCGAATTGCTGAAATCCACCGAGTCCCCTCACTTAGATCAAATCCCCGACAACATTGTAACCGTAGCCGACACGGAGGCCGCGATCGGCTTGTTCACTGGCCACGTTCAGTCAATCCTGAGCGAATGCTCAAGGGAGGTTCCGGCGGAGGATCACCTCCGCTGGAAACTTCCGGATGACGTACGTGAACTGGTGACCGAGAAGAACGCGGCTATCCGTGCTTACAGAGCCTTCCCTTGTGCCAATAACAAAGTTTTTATGCGTCGCTTACAACGCAAAGTAAGTAGATGCGTCAAAAAACTGCGTGAAGAACAATGGGACAAGATGCTCGACGATCTAGAACCGACCCATCAGGCCTTCTGGAACCTGCAGAGGAAACTCCGCTCCTCTGAGGTCACTCCCATGCCCCCTCTCATTAACCCTGATCAGAGTGTCGCCTTCGACGACGACGATAAAGCCGAATGTCTGGCCGACAGTTTAGAGTCTCAATGCTCCCCCAGCACCCAGCCAGTAGACCAAGCTCACCTTGCTAAGGTGGATGCTGAAGTCGAACGCCGGGCCTCCTTACCCCCTGTCGAAGACCCTGATGACCCACTACCCCCAGTCACTCCAGACGAGGTAGAGGACATCATAAAAGGTCTCAAACCTAGGAAAGCCCCTGGCTCTGACAGAATCACCAACAAGGTGTTCAAACTTTTCTCCCCCGCCCTCATAGTATTACTAACCGCTATCTTCAATAGCGCCATGTCCAATAATATTTTCCCTCAGTCGTGGAAACAGGCTACCGTTATTGGCATTCCCAAACCGGGCAAGCCTAAATCTTCCCCGAGCAGCTACCGCCCCATTAGTCTTCTCAATGTCATAGGCAAAATCTACGAGAGGCTTATTTATAAGCGTCTCAAGGACTACGCCGAGGCAAAGAGCTTAATTCCGAAAGAGCAGTTTGGATTTAGATCCCAACACTCTTGTGTCCAACAAGTGCACCGCATTGTAGAACACATCAGCGACCGCTTCCAGCGAAGCATGATAACCGGTGCCTTGTTCTTCGATATTGCTAAAGCATTCGACAAAGTTTGGCACAACGGGCTGATATACAAGCTGTATCGGCTCGGTGTGCCAGATCGTCTAGTTCTCATCCTCCGAGACTTTTTGTCGAATCGCACCTTCCAGTACCGCATCGAGGGTGCGCTTTCCGCCCCTCATCCGATTCGCGCCGGTGTCCCTCAGGGCTCGGTGCTATCCCCGTTAATCTTCACGCTGTTCACTAGCGACATCCCAAAGAGCAATACAGCCCAGTTAGCCCTTTTTGCTGACGACACGGCCATTTATTGCTCTGGAAGGAATCCCTCAAAAATCGCCAGCACCCTCCAAACCTCCGCAAACGCCTTAGGCGATTGGTTCCGGAGATGGAGAATAGAAGTCAATCCCGACAAAAGCCAGGCGGTACTTTTCACCAGGCCCCACCGCACTGTTCCCCCGAACCCTAGTCCGATCACCATGTTTGACAAGCCGATCCCTTGGGAGACGCAAGCCAAATACTTGGGGGTCATCTTAGACCAACGCCTAAACTTTCGAGAGCACATAAGGACGGTACGCTCGCGTGCCGCCTTCGCTCTTGGTAGGCTCCACTATGTGCTGAATGCACGCAGCAAATTGTCACTTAAGTGCAAATTGCGTATCTACACCGCGTGCATTCGGCCTATCATGACATACGCGTGCCCCGTGTTCGCGCACTCAAAACCCTACCTAATCCACAGGATGCAGACCCTACAAAACCGTTTTCTCCGAAGGGCTACGGGCTCACCGTGGTACCTTAGGAACGAGCAACTTCACGTAGATCTTAAAATCCCAACCATTCAACAGTTCATGAAACGTCTTTCTAAGAGTTTCTTTGATAAGGCCGAGAAGCATACCAACCCCTTGATCTATTCAGCCGCCCATTATGCCCCATCTAAAATCTCCAAGATTCGCCGCCCCAGGCATACATTACTCATTCCCGATGACCCCACCACCCCATTCAAGAAAGCTGTAGGGAAAGTAGCACTCTACGTAAAAACAAACACAGATACAAACCGCGAACTCGAAACCGACCCCGCCACCGTGACGTACCGCGAGCGCGACCCCCCTGTAACATCACCGACCGACCCTTGCTCGACGAGCCAGCCCGCGCCGCTGAGCATGTAGCTTCAAATTCCCAAAATAATAATCCGACCCAGCCACCCTTGCTGCCCTCCCTCAATGACTCACTAAGCCGAGGCCCGAACTCCACAGGGAGTGCCCTTAGCGTTGTTCATTTAATTAAAAATCCTAGCTTGTAAGCCCTGGCTGGGGGCCTTAAAGTAATTTTTGGCCACCACAGGATAGTCCGGTTAAGCAGTTTGACAACCTTAACGTGTTGTGTCTGCGAGTGGTCCCATCTAAAAAAAAAAAAAAAAAAAATTCAGTCGACACAGTAGTCGGCAAGATAGTACTAGGGAAACACTCTTCCCAATAAAGAAGCAACAAGTTCATCAGTGGTTTTACTCCTCACCAAACCAGCAGTAAATGTGCTACCTCGCACATTTTGGTCCTGTCGAGCCGGATATTGTGTATTGTGGGGAACAGCAGACCTGAAGACTTCGTGCTACATATAGAAGAATCCTCCATTTGAAGACGTCGTGCTACAGCTACTAGTGAAGACTTCGACCCACAGTTATTAGGGAAGATTTCTCCACCAGAAGACGTCGGGCTACAGTTAATAGGGAAGACTTCGACCCACAGTTATTAGGGAAGATTTCTCCATCAGAAGACGTCGGGCTACAGTTAATAGGGAAGACTTCGACCCACAGTTATTAGGGAAGATTTCTCCATCGGAAGACGTCGTGCTACAGTTAATAGGGAAGATTCATTAGGGAAGAGTGTTTCAAGACTCAAGATAGTCATCAGCCGACAGCATGCCAGTTACACGCTCAGTGGGAAGGGGCCGCAAGCCGTTGGGGGAACAGAAGCCGTCATCGACCGAGACCAGAACCTCGCCGAACGGTACCAGCGCGGAGGCCAGCACGGAAGAATCTACAGCAACAGGGACGACTGCCACGGGGACATCAGAACAAACAGACAGCTCCGCGGCGACTGATCCATCCACCGTGACCTCCGCCACCGAAGCAACCACCTCGACAGCTGCGACCGCCACCTCAGCGCCGCCCGCCTCGCACCCCGCTAGCGCCGCCGCCCCGTCCGTAACCCCCTCCGCTACGACGACGCTTACTGCGGGAACGAAGGCCAAGCAGCTGATGAAGCCGCCTGCTACTGTCAACACAGAAACCGCTACAGTGAAGCAAGTTTTGAGAAGCAACGCCGGTCCGCCGAAGACGACCGGACTACAGGACCCCCGCCCCCCTAGCAACAAGGGGGGAAGGGGGGGATCGACGCACAGCAGAACAAAGCAACTCAAGCTTGCGAAGGCGAAGGAAGAATTACTACGCCTTCAAGTGGAATTAGCCGCAGCACGCATCGCTACCTTGGAGAAAGAAGACTCAGAAGATGAAGAAGATGACATCACTCTCTACTCGAAGTCAGAAGTTAATGAAAGAGTGGACAACTGGTTGGAGCATCAAGTGACTCGTCCGGTGCTGGCAATCACCGACGAACCTCACAACCACCCAGAAGAACCGACGGTCATCCAAATAGAAGAACCAAGGCCAGCGAAGCATGAAGAAGCACGTCAGCCACCGGCGGGAGGTCAAACCGACCTAGCCCTCCTAGCCGAAGCCATCACCCGGGCTATCGGCACCACCCAGCGACCCAAGTTCGTCGAGTTACCATTCTTCAGTGGGTCTCATCAAGAGTGGCTACCCTTTCGCGCCGCTTACTACGAAACAGAAGCAATGTTCACCTCAGTTGAAAATACGAATCGACTTAGAAGAAACTTGAAGGGAAAGGCCAGAGAAGCGGTCGAAGGTCTACTTATAACCAACGCGCATCCAGCTGAAGTGATGAAGACTTTGGAGTCAAGATTCGGAAGACCAGAGTCCATAGCCATGCTGGAGATGGACACACTTCGAAGCCTGCCACGCCTTACTGAGTCGCCGAGGGACATCTGCATATTCGCCACTAAAGTATCCAACGTAGTGGCGACACTGAAGACTTTGGGTTGTTTCAACTACATGTACAACCCGGAACTCGCGAAGACATTAGTGGACAAGCTGACGCCGACTCTTCGATACAGATTCTACGACTTCTCAGCCATGCAGCCACGTGAAGATCCTTGCCTCATCAAGATAGAGAAGTTCTTCAAAAGGGAAGCAGAGTTATGCGGACCTTACGCGCTGCCTGAACAGATGGCAGCACCTACTTCAGCCGCACAACAAAAGAAGACGCAACGGGTCAACAACGTTACTGAGAAGCCACAGACATCGAAGTGCGCCGTATGTGACAACACGGGGCACAGCGACGCAACAGAATGTGAAGAATTTGAGAAGTTGGATGCGAATGCAAGATGGGACATGGCCAAGTCCAAACGCCTCTGCTTCAGATGTCTTCGCTACAGAACCAAGACACACCACTGCAAACCCAAACCGTGTGGTGTCGACAGCTGCAAGTACTCTCATAACAAGATGCTGCACTACGAAAAGAAGACAGAGAAGACAGAAGCGACAGAAGATGAAGAAGAAACAGAAGTCATCAATTCGGCTTGGACCGTCAAGAAGCAGTCCTATCTGAAGATCCTACCGGTCCAGGTGAAGGGACCGAAAGGGGCTGTCAACACCTTCGCGTTGATGGACGACGGGTCAACAGTCACGCTCGTCGACGACAGCGTGGCAACGAGCATCGGAGCAACAGGACCCACAGATCCACTGAAAATAGAGACCATCAACGACATGAAGACTTCAGAATTAGCATCCAGAAGAGTCACCATCAAACTGAAGGGGCTCAATGATCATGAAGAGCAAATACAAGCACGTACAGTGAAGAACCTGCAAGTTTCGTCTCAACGGGTTCCACAAGAACTAGTGGAAGGGTGTCCACACTTAAACGACATCCGAGGACACCTTACATTTGCAAATACGAAGCCACAAGTTCTCATCGGTCAAGACAACTGGCATCTTCTGCTGACATCAGAAACCAGAAGAGGAGGCAAGAACCACCCAGTGGCATCTCTCACGCCACTAGGTTGGGTACTCCACGGCAGCCAGACGCGAACTTTCGGCCAGAAGATCGACGTCGTGTCACACATCGCAGAAGATCCAGAAGACAACATAGAAGACTCATGCCCGACAGAAACCATAAGAACAACAGCAGAAGAACCTTCCGAGGAAGAGAAGATGCATCACGTGAGCGACAAGAGAAGACCGAAGCTCGCTGAGGGTCTGCCTGACCCATCGAAATTCTCCAGCTGGGACCGACTCCGATACTCGACAGCGCGTGTTCTGCAGTTTATCCAACTCTGCAGAGTCACAAAACAGAGAGTCAACTACAGAAGAACAAAGAAGAATAAAGAAACTGATCCAGCTTGGAAGAAGAACAAGACTACAGTAAAAAGGCAGGCGCCCAAGACGGCAAAGAAGTCGTCACAAGAAGAGAAGAAGCTGCTTCCGGTCACAGCAGAGCTGCTCACAAAAGCTGAAGAACTTCTGATGCGATCCTCTCAAGAAGAGTCATTTCCAGAAGAAATGAACAGCCTGAACAACGGGAAGCCCATCGACAAAGAAAGCCGCCTCCACCAGCTGAGCGTCGTGTCCGTAAACGGCACAATCCGACTAAGAAGTCGTATTCAAGCAGTCACAGATATGAAGGAAGAATTTACGAACCCGCTGGTAATCGACGGTGATCATCCTACGGTCAAGCTCTGGGTGCTGAGTATTCATCGGCAACTTCATCACTCCGGCGTCGAAGCAACAGTCAACGAGTGCAGACAACAGTATTGGGTACTACGACTACGCCCTATCACACGCACACTACTGCGACGATGCCTGTGTTGCAGAATGAAGACACAAGTGCCACCGCATCCGAGAACCGGGGACCTACCAGCGTGTCGCTTAGCTCATCACAAGCAACCCTTCACCTTCACCGGAGTCGACTACTTCGGACCTCTCTCCGTGACCGTCGGACGAACTCGACAGAAAAGATATGTGGCCATCTTCACATGTCTCACGACGCAAGCAATACATCTCGAAGTCGCCGGCTCGCTCAGCGCCGACTCTGCGGTGATGGCGGTCAGAAGGCTGATCGCGCGACGAGGCTGCCCGACTGAGATTTGGTCGGACAACGGCACCAACCTTAAGGCTGCCGACAAGGAACTACGACAAGCGATCGACACAGCGACTGCAGAGGAAGCGGCGAAGAGGACCATCTCCTGGCGCTACATTCCGCCTGGAGCTCCATTCATGGGCGGAGCTTGGGAGCGAATGGTTCGCTCTGTGAAGACGGCACTCACCGCGACGTTACATGAACGTCACCCAACAGAAGAAGTCCTCACGACTCTACTTGCTGAAGTAGAGTACACCGTCAACAGTCGTCCGCTGACTCACGTCTCAGTCAGCCCAGAAGATCCAGAAGCCCTCACTCCCAACCACTTCTTGTTGGGGGGACCAGGGCGAGTGCCACAGCTTGGCACTTTCACCGAGCAAGACGCCATCTCACGATCCAGCTGCTAGCCGACGTCTTCTGGCTACGCTGGGTAAAGGAGTACCTCCCTGAGCTCCAACACCGGCGGGAGCCCCACGGACGAGGTCAAGCAGTGCGAGTCAATGACCTCGTACAGATCGTCGACCCGAACCTGCCTCGCAACGTGTGGATCCGAGGAAGAGTCGTCGCTACGTATCCGGGCCCCGACAACATCGTGCGGACGGTGGACGTGCTGACCAGAGGAGGCATCCTGCGCCGGCCAGTGAGGAAGCTGGTGATCCTGCCCCTGTCTACAGACGTCGAGCCCGCACCGGCAGCTGATGCGACGCGGTCGCACGGCGGGAGTGATGTGCGGGACAGTGCAATATATAGTGAAAAGTTATAGTGATACATAGACTCTGCACAGACTGTATATAAAATGTTATTACAGTGATAAATAAACCGATAGTTTAGTGTTTCTGTGCAAGACAATAATGATAGTGTATAGTGGTATATATAAGTGTATAGGGTACATAGGGACCTATAGGATAGTAAATAGGCACATAAGGAATAGCATATAGACGTTTGCACATAGCTTAAGTCTATATTTTAATAGTTTTCTTGCATTTTTGTTCGTGTACATAGTAGACTTAGTGTTAGGAGTATATAAGTTTATTATGTAATGTTTTTGGTGATTTTATATTTTTGTATGATAGTTCTTGTTATATAGATTTCGATAACATATAGTTTTATATAGGTTTACATACAAAAAGTTAGTGAAAATCGCAAATATTGTCACGTGGTTCTCGTTACGGTCAAGTTTCGTAGTACTTAAGGTAACTTGCACAATGTTTTCCCGCTTTTTTGCCTTGTTTTCATTGGATTTTAGTTTTTCCCGCGTTTTTTGGAAATCTGTTAACGAATTTGATTGGTCAATCGCTTTCAAAATTATGTATAAAAATAGGGATATTTTGTTCAGTCGACACAGTAGTCGGCAAGATAGTACTAGGGAAACACTCTTCCCAATAAAGAAGCAACAAGTTCATCAGTGGTTTTACTCCTCACCAAACCAGCAGTAAATGTGCTACCTCGCACACTATCGTTATTCTTAAGCAAGTAATTAAAATATCTTACTGCTGCTGAGAATTACTGCGTCAAAAATCATGAATTTACCAAAAAAAATGTAATAGTACTCTTAACGTATGAATTGATTCGTTCAGTTCATCGGAGCGGAAAACGAGATGAAAACTGAATAAGTAAACCCACCACAAACCTAATCTTACAACAACAAAAAATGTGAATGTTTGTGAGGATGGTTACTCTTGGATTTGGTTGAAATCCGGCACACAGATTGTTGTGAACTTGGATTAATATTTATGTAGATTAATCCTTCTTCCTGATAGTACGATGCCGTAGGACAATAACCGATTTCTACGCGGACGAAGCAAAAGCGAAGTAAAAGTCTATGTTTTAAAGTATGAGTACATTCCGAACGTATGCCTTGCCTTGCCTTTGCCCAATTACAAAACCCCTACAGTAGTATAATTTGAATATTTTTCCGTAATTTAGAACATTGGGGCACGCGAAGTTTTTCATAGCCAACGGCTTGCTTGGGTTCGACTCAATTCAACAAATATTACGAATTTACGAGTTTACGACTAGCAGTGTAGAAAATAATGTTTCTAATTCGATTTTATGGTACCTCTAATAATTTCGAATTTACGGGTATATTTTCCACTTCCTTAGGTTAATGGGTTAATATGTTTTTATGTGAATGCAGTTTCGTTTATTAGCTCTATAATTTCCAATGGGGTGCCTACGCCATTCATACTCGATGATCCGTAACTACATGAATTTTAGACATAATTATTTATGTGGAAGTAAGTACCTACCTACATAGTCGATAAATAAAGTTGATAGGTGCCTAATGCTAACAATCCACTGGAAAATTAATCCAAATGAACATTATTAGGTAAGGATCATTCATTTCGCGGGCCTGTGTACGGTGAGCTATGGGCTAGCTCGCCGTCCGTCCGTCTTATAACGACAGGCCGTGTCGACCGATGCCTGCCCGGCTGCGGGACTGTTCGAAAGAGATACCGATGGCCCCGGAATACAACGGTCGATGAAGGAACATGGATGGGTTTCAGTCAGTAAAAGTCTGACACTCCCCCCTCCTGCTCCGCCCAGAGCGGGAGGAGTCATTTGATGATCTCATCCTAAAAAGAAAAAAAAAACCGGCCAAGTGCGAGTCGGACTCGCGCACGAAAGGTTCCGCACCATTATTATCAAAAAAGGGCAAAAAAATCACGTTTGTTGTATGGGAGCCCCCCTTAAATATTAATTTTATTCTGTTTTTAGTATTTGTTGTTATAGCGGCAACAGAATACATCATCTGTGAAAATTTCAACTGTCTAGCTGTCACGGTTCATGAGATACAGCCTGGTGACAGACAGACGGACAGACGGACAGACAGCGAAGTCTTAGTAATAGGGTTCCGTTTTTACCCTTTGGGTACGGAACCCTAAAAAGGGTCATTAATTTGTAACGGTTGTTTCAAAACATCTTATTTAAAGATGATTTATCACTACTTATTCACCGTGCTTGGCAAACCGACAGCATTGATTGCAGATATAAACATCCCCTAGTCTTCTGCCCAACACCATAATTATGTTTCTTGACATCATCATCATCCTATTAATGTTCCCACTGCTGGGACACAGGCCTCCTCTCTATCAGAGGGAATGGGCTATAATCCACCACGCGGGCCCAGTGCGGTTTGGTAGATGTCACATGTCTCAGAATTTTTGGTTCTAGGACATGCCGGTTTCCTCACGATGATGCTCGGTTTCTTGACAATACCTACTAAAACCTTTTTTTTCACTGTGGGTGTAAAGTCAAAGTCAACATTATTTATTTGCGGATAAGTAATGAATGTGGCACAAAATATGGTAGGTAGGTACCTACAAATAACATTAATGTAGTGCATGTGCAATGACACATTTCGCCATAAAAATGGCAGGGGTACAAACATTAAAAACACAGGTAGGTAAATGAAGTTGGATGTTTGTAAAGTTTAACAAACTCAACACAAAACATTTTTTTTCTTTTAAACACTAAGTAAGTAGGTACCTACCTACAAACGAATTATTAACATAATAACCTCTACCTGTAGGTAGGTCCCTGCGACCTCTGCTGCAACCTCTGCCTATACAGGCATAAATGTATAAGGTTAAATTAAACTATTTATTTAGATGTGAGCATCATGAGCCTAGAACGTCCCCCACAGCTGGGGCACAGACCTCCATTCTTGGAGAGAGAGTAAACTGTAATTTACCACACCAGGATAGCGGGTTAGTGTATGCCACATTAGTGAGTGAATGTCTCAGGCGAAAAATTTACGCGTCTAGGCTGAAAACGCAGTGCTGGGGGTCTAAAATGGCCGCTTTAGCAGAATCGTTTTGTGAATCACGTTAAAAATTTAAAATTGTTAAAATGGACTTTATTGTAATTGACATAAAATCCATTTTAAGAATTTAAATGTTTTAACGTGATTCATGCTAAGATTCTGCGTAGGATCTGTTAAAGCGGCCATTTTAGACCCGCTGCTTTACAGATAATGCAACGATTGTTTTTCTCAGAATTCAAGTGGCATGAATCTAAATGAAGCAACTTAAATTATATTAATTGTAAGACTATTACTTTTTATGAAAAAAATCGGTAAATGACGAATTATCAATTTCTGTGTCTTGTCCACAATCACTTTCATATAGGTACCTACAGCATTTGCCTCTCAGGAAGATAATCTCCAACATATATAGGAAAAAGTATTTTGATTGCGTTAAGTAATAATTGACCTACAAGAAGTTAATTAGTTTTTAATGTTTAGACTCATAGTTAATGAGTACATGTCAACGGTAGTTTTGTCCGAGCGAAATTGCTAATTTCTATGGTCATTTTGTTTCACCGTCCTGAGCTTCCACCAATGAGTTTAAACGAACAATAAATCCCTGCTCGGCAAGAGACAGTCGTGCCCGCACGCAGTGAGAATGGTAGTGCACCATATCGCCACGTCTTCCCGCCAAAAATATTCTTTTTAGTTTTGGTTGGAGTGATGGAGACGAAAGATACCTAACTTTATGCCCAAATAAAAACTTGCTATATTTTTATTTGTTAGCCTTCCTTCCATTTTTCTCGATGTTGCGCCTCTTCTCGCCAATTAACGAGAAAGCCATCCCAGGCGTCCCGCCGTCTGCCGGGGCTGCGGGACTGTTCGAAAGAGATACCGTGGCCCCGGAACACAAAGGGCGATGAAGGGACATGGATGGGTTTTAGTCAGTAAAAGTCTGACACTCCCTCCCATAGCCCATATTGTGTGAGTACTATGTAAAGCTATCATTCACTGGAATCCTACGTCTTTTCTTGACTTGAATGTGCCCAGGCAGTTGAGAGTATGTCATGCTCACTCTAATGTCTCGCTGATGGTGGCGCGTGTGTCCGATCATTTGGTTCCCTACAAAATGGTTGAGTTAAATGGTGCTGATCCATGCGTCATGTTCGTGAACGGGCGCTGTCAGTTGTGACTGGTCATCTCTTAGTTGCCGTGGCTTATTTTAATGTTATTTTTTAATTGTATTTTTTGTTTTTACTATGGACACTTTTAACGTGCACTTCTTGCTACATTGTTCTCACATAATATACCATCTCAACACGAATGATGTAACCAAGATTTTGTAACAATTTTATGATTTAAAAGAGTGTCCATGGAGTTTCTTGCCCGTTCTTCTCCATAGAGATCTACGCTAGGAAACGGGCAACTACAGTACTTTCACAGTTTTTATGTCTTGTGACTGGGACTGTAGCTACATTTAATTTTCATCTTTGTTTCGACAATTCAAAAGTGCCTGCAACTGGCCTACTTGAAATAAATGATTTGATTTTGATTTTGATTTTCCTGCTCCGAATCGAAAGTGCTGTCAAAATTTTCCAGCCGGAACAAACAGACAAACCAGGTTTTTTTTTTGTTTTAACTAAGTATCGTATAATGGGTGACAGGCAAACTCGGCCTATTTCTTGAAAGAACTACTATTTTTTTTTTTTATACTAGAGGTCATTAGCAACAAATTAAGTCTAGTTAACTAAGGATTAAAACTGGATGGATGTTAACCAAGCTGTATCGAATTTCGAAATTTTATGATTTGTTACAAAAAAACAATTAATCATGAAAAAAACTGCTGAATATATTTAATTGATACTTTTCTGAATATAAAAGAATGTAGAATTATAAAAAAAGGTTGTCCAAAACATCCATAATTTTAGAGGAGCTCTTGGCTAAATACAGCCGCTCGGGTCGATCTTTAGGTTAAACTGTGCTTGCCTAGGTTGGTCTGTGAATGGGTGACCACCCATTACATACCGAGTTTCCTCCGTGCCTCGGAAAGTACGTTAAGCAGTTGGTCCCGGCTGTCATTTGTGATCTTTGACAGTCGTTACAGGTAGTCAGTGGCCCAAAAAGTCTGACAACCAGTCTTACCAAGGGGTATCGTATTACCCAGTACTAACTGGGTTGAGGAGGTCAGATAGGCAGTCGCTCCATGTAAAATACTGCTATTCAGCTGCATCCGGTTAGACTGGAAGCCGACCCAAATAAAACTTGGGAAAAGGCTAGGCAGATGAGGCAGATGATGATTCCCTTGCTCCGCCCAGAGTGGGAGGAGTAATTTGATGATTTCCCATCCGAAAAAAAACAAAAAAAAGGCTTCCCGCCATCTTCTCTACGGTCTGCTACGACCCCGTTTAGCTGTCTCAGAGCTCCAGTTTTGTGTAGTTAAGCTCGCTTTAAGAGGTGCTTAGTGTTAGTGAAACTAGGGTATACGATATTATAGCGTATTAAAAGTGGCTCTGTCATTTTAACCCAAATAAAACACAAAATGAAGACCACCAATCAAATTATAGTAATCTTCATCAAAATAATGTTCACACTACATCAAGTTTAAGCTACCTACATACCTAATTTATAAACCCTCTCCCTAAATTTACGATGTAGCATTTACCCTGCCACTTAAAACAGGGTTCCCGTGTAAGTAGGTACATCAGCATAATCGTGCAATTTACATAAAATTGTGCCGTGGAACAGAAGCATTCTAGAGTACCATTTGCACTAGAGAATTCGCAAGTAGACTTAAGGCGACTACAGGAGCTAAATTAGCAACTTTATTTGTGGTGGTTCAAACTTCGTTTGAAATTCTGTTGGAATAAAGTTCTAATCAGCTTGCACTACAGAGTGGTTGTTACGTCAGTGACTGCGGGCCGAATAGTGCGAAATAAGTGTTTTTTTGCGATTTACAAAAAGTCTATTGATTGGACTAAAAAAATAAAACACTATGATGCTAATATGTTGCTTGTAGAATTATGTATTTGCCAAAAAGTCAGAATGATCGCATGTATTTTAGTATGGTTTTTACTCGTTAAAAGATTTTTTTAGAGATAAGTTCGTGATTTTTTTTATCGAGTAAAATTTGTTGTATTATGTTTTCAAAACACTATCATACTAGCATATATCCTGAAGAATATCATATATTTTTCTGGTTTTGTTTATTGCAGTGAATCATATGCTTTTTTGTATTATAAAACTTTCGTTTAGCTTCTGTAGTCGCCTTAACTACGGATAGTCATAATTAGGCCTAGCTAGAAGGCTAAGTGACACCCACCCAACCCGTACTGAGTGGTGGTTTATGTCCCACTTCTTCTCGCACGAAGGAAGCCTGCGTCCCAGGTCCCAGCTGTGGATCGTACGGCTGATTAGGCATATTTATGCTCATGTAGGTGCCAGGTGCCATATAGGTGCTCATGTAGGTCACCTATGTGCTAAGTGCTGTTTATTAAATTATTGATCCAGCTTTTATGAGTACTATCGAGGACACTCCCGCCTGATCACCACTAAGCTAATTTTTGCTTGCACTTACAACATAAAAACGCTCTCTAGCCCCGCCCCGTCGACTTTGTATAGAAATAATGAATGAAAAGATACCGATCGGCCGAGCGCACTGACGCGTGATGACCCACGCGAGTTATTTGGCGCGCCAAAGTTGACGCTTGCTAATAGACCTAAATTTTAAGGGGGTGTGGCTCGGCGCTTCCGCATGATTTAAGCGAAAAAAAAATATTAACTGATCAGGCGGAAAAGACCACGACTGTACCTACCTATGCAAAGTTTCAGATAGTTTAAAGACCCCTTCATTCAAGGCTTTCAAGAGGCCTTCAGAAGAATGCCTCAATGAAAAATCATCATAATTTTGATTCTGTGGTTCTCTTCCAGCTAACGTTATGAGATAAACGCGAGTTTTGAATGGCAGAGAGTACCATAATCGGTTTTCTTTATCCTCCCGTCCGTTACTAAATCTCCAGCCCGCTTAGCATGAACGCCGTAGACGCCCGTAGACACGAAAGAGAATCGACAAATCTTTTGTTCATCTGTCATTGAATCGACAAAATGACAGATGAACAAAAGATTTGTCATGTGATTTGTGTTCATGCTAAGCGGGCTGGAGATATATGTAACTGATTTAGGTCAATGGAGATGGCAAATGTGGAACTAATGGCGGTAGCATAGCTTGTACCGAGCATCGTCATTGGTTGAAAATCTGTCAATGTCATTTTATATTTCAAAATAGCTTGTCCTGATTGGACAGATTGGGACTAAGCTATGGACGCGCCATCTACAATCAGCTTTGACCAGCCTTCCCCATTGTTTAAACAATGTGTCTCTTCGTTATCAGTTAAAGTTTATTCTATGGTTACATACTTACACCACAGTTGTAGTACCTACCTACCTACCCAAACACCCATAATATATGCCATACCAGTATGAGCGCATTTATCTCCCGAAGAATATAATAAGTGCAGTGCTCTCCCATTATTTCTTCAAGAGATGGCAAAACTCACTGCCATCGTCATAGGTTCCCACTACTGGGTATAGGCCACACGTCTCGGTTCTGGGTTCTGGTACCTATTGTATCCCTCATCCAAGTGTTTGCGGCGACTTTGCCAATAGGCTTGTGTCCTGAAAAAACCTAATTAATCCGTCAGTTAGATTAACAAACAATAATTGACACGTATTTTTTCTTTTGTTACGTAAACCAAAATTGACGAAGATACGACGCTTTTAAAATTCTCAATACGTCACGCCGTGCTATAATTTTTAGTGCGTTTTATCTTTGTCGATATTCATTGATTTACAAAAACAAAAAATACGTGTCCATTATTTTCCAATACTCTAACTGAGGGACTAAATAGATTTGCAATTTGTTGATGGTGGAAACTAGCCTATTGCACAGAATATATATTAGCCTATTGCGTCTAACCAACGCGCTTTTGGACGGCACTGATTTTTTTTTTCGCCCTACCGTGCACCATCAGGTAATTGAGCACAAATCTAGACTCCTGCCCAACAGAACTTGCATGATAGAACTCTGCAATGACGTCATGCTCAGCATTCACGTTGAAGCTGCCTCGTTGGCAAGCGAGACCAACATTTTCCCTAACCGATCGAACACAGGACCACAGTAATATTTTACTGAAATTGCTAGCTACCTACTTATTTCTATTCTGTCCCGTTTTGTTTTTGGCCCATGCCTGCCGCCCTATTTTCAAACCACTGCAACTTCTGAATGCAAGCCAGAATCAACAGTTGCTAGCACCAGAAGAGCGCCGAGGCAATGGTAGTCAACAAAGTCCTGGACAATTTAACTGTCTTGGATCCCGCAACGAAATTAATCAGAAAATGATGGAAGCAAGAACCAGCGAAGTGTCAAACTCAAAGCATTTATTTCAATTTGACCATTACTCTCAATGATATTCTAATAAACAGATATGTTATACACCTACAAAACCACAGAAAAAAGTGTGCCGCGGGGGAGAGCCAGCTCACATACACGCAGTGATGCAGAATAAAGGAAAAATAGGCCAATTGGCCTGTTTTCGAGTCTTCACGATAGCGCGCTCACAACATATCTGTTTAATAGAATATCATTGATTACCCTCTGTAGTGTCTGTGAGTGAAAGAGAGGGAAGCATTGTGTCGTCTCTCGGCGCGTACAGTCAGTTAGTTACCTTTGAACTGCGGAAGTGAACGGACGTGCGCGCGTCTGAGAGCCGATAATATAGAGGGAAATACCACATTTTGGCGACGAGGATTAACAGGACTACTGTGCGCTTTTATTATTAAATAACACGAAAAAAAAAAAAAAAGACGGTGTACGGTGTTTTAAGATTGAAGTTATGATTGCTTAAAATAATTTATCTACACCCATGCTATAAATCCTCTGTAAAGGTATCTGAAACAGTTAGCTTATGGCCAACATTAAAACAGCCAGTGTCTTAATAACCATTATAACACCCAAACGGGTGTTATAATGTTGTACTGAATTTCATTATGCAACTCGTTTTAAAAAAAGAACATCGAATGTGGTAGTGAATCTTACGTCTAGCACGTGCGATTCTCTACCACAGCGCCGTAATTAAAAAAAAAAACTTATAGGTTAATTCGAATTCACGTCGTATCCCGCCATTTTTGTTCGACATTTGGATATTAGTATTGCATTATGTACTTTGTTGTTTACAAAAATGAGTGATACAAGCTTTGTGAATTTTGATAATTGAACAATACAAAATGTAAATAATTATATTACTACCTATACACGGTTTGTTTGTAGTAAATACAAGCAATTAAACTTTCCATGAATTTACATAGGCTTCTTAGAACACTGCAACACCCTATGGTTTCAGAACCTTTTATGGAGGATTCATATCATGGATGTAGATAAAGTCTTGTATGCAACTGTACATAATTAGGTATTAAAACACTCATGTGATACTATTATCACACTCGGCTTCGCCTCGTGTGATAAACCCACATTCGTGTTTTAATACCCCTCATTATACAACAGTTGCATAAATAACTATAAAATCACAGTACAAATTAAGGTGAGGCCCCGTGAAGTACAATAATACAATTTCTTTATTTTCTCTATTCACAAAGGTTCACGTAGTTATAATAAACATAATTGTAAGAATAACTCTCACCTCGAATGAAATGTAGCTTACATACAATGCAATGGCTAATTCGAAAACGTAGATAAATGATTTATTGCAAAAAAAAAAAAAAAAAAATGTTAAAGTGTAGTGTAATGGATGTGAAGTAAACTGTCCAGTGAAATGTGCAAGTGAGGTGAATAGTCAATGTGTGCAACTGAAGTGTGTGAGGAAAGGTAGGCTGATGACCACCTTATTACTGTAAGTCAATTATTTGATCTCTTTAATGTACTAAGAATGCTGTGTACACATATTGAAACATACATTAGAACTGTAACATGTGTACTCTTATCGATAAATGTAATAGTATTGTACCTACTGTTGGTGCACCTATTTTAAATTAATAAATATGAGACTACCCACTGACCAAAATAAATAATAAATAAAATGATGGTGTGGGGGTGGATGTGTCGGGTGACACAGTCACAAACTTAATTAAATGTGTACGCGTTGTAGTAATTTACCCCGTATACCGATTTTTCGTGGAAGTTCATAAGTTTAGAGAAACACGTTCCACTAAGATGCACTACGTAGTTAAGTTTGGTTAAAGTACGAGTAAGTTACAGTACTAGAGTAAAAGTGATTATTTCTCTCAGTTGTTGATGGCTACCCACTTGTAAGTTCACTATATTTTAATTCGTTAAGCAGGTTGTTATAATATGCTAAATTATGACGCGCATCGTTGGCCTATAAAGGGTTACCGAGTAAACAGAAAAATGAACGGTGATGAGTCCGTACAAAATGATTATCAAGGGTATGAGAAGTAACTGCTCTATAGTCTAGTTTTTGCAACTTTGTGACTTTAATCTTGCAATGATTATTTGGTAATGAAGAAATTTATAAACTTTTATCAATTTTAGTTGTACAAATAGTTGGCAAAGAAAACCAAAATGCGATGGGAGAAAGCGGTGTGGAAATGAGTAGTAGGACAAACTGCTAGTTTGCGTCGCTTTCCATCAATATTAGATTATTGTATCAAGTGATGATGGAGGAGCTCGTGGCTAAATAATAACAGCCGCACGGGTCGACCAAGGTTAAGCTATGCTTGCCAAGGTTGGTCCGTGGATGGGTGACCATCATTACATACCGAGTTTCCTCCGTGCCTCGGAAAGCACGTTAAGCCGTTGGTCCCGGCTGTCATTTGTGGATCTTTGACAGTCGTTATATGTAGTCAGAAGCCAAGGGGTTTGACATCCAGTCTTACCAATGGGTATAGTATTGCCCAGGTACTGGTCTCCTTCTGTATGGACTAAATAACAGATGATGCCTGTTAGTACATGATGTTACCAGATAATGCCTGGTAGTCCGGAAACAGGTAACGCCTGTTAGGACTTTGTAATTTAATTTACTACAGGTGATGCCTGTATGCACATGATGATAACAGATGATGCCTGTTAGTACATGATGTTACCAGATAATGCCTGGTAGTCCGAAAACAGGTAACGCCTGTAAGGACTTCGTAATTTAATTTACTACAGGTGATGCTTGTATGCACATGACGATAACAGATAATACCTGTTAGTACATGATGTTACCAGATAATGCCTGGTAGTCCAAAACAGGTAACGCCTGTAAGGACTTCGTAATTTAATTTACTACAGGTGATGCCTGTATGCACATGACGATAACAGATAATACCTGTTAGTACATGATGTTACCAGATAATGCCTGGTAGTCCGAAAACAGGTAACGCCTGTAAGGACTTCGTAATTTAATTTACTACAGGTGATGCCTGTATGCACATGACGATAACAGATAATACCTGTTAGTACATGATGTTACCAGATAATGCCTGGTAGTCCAAAAACAGGTAACGCCTGTAAGGATTTCGTAATTTAATTTACTACAGGTGACGCCTGTATGCACATGACGTTAACAGATAATACCTGTTAGTACATGATGTTACCAGATAGTGCCTGGTAGTCCTAAAACAGGTAACGCCTGTAAGGACTTCGTAACTTAATTTACTACAGGTGATGCCTGTATGCACATGACGATAACAGATAATACCTGTTAGTACATGATGTTACCAGATAATGCCTGGTAGTCCGAAAACAGGTAACGCCTGTAAGGACTTCGTAATTTAATTTACTACAGGTGATGCCTGTATGCACATGACGATAACAGATAATACCTGTTAGTACATGATGTTACCAGATAATGCCTGGTAGTCCGAAAACAGGTAACGCCTGTAAGGACTTCGTAATTTAATTTACTACAGGTGATGCCTGTATGCACATGACGTTAACAGATAATACCTGTTAGTACATGATGTTACCAGATGATGACTGGTAGTCCGGAAACAGGTGACGCCTGTAAGGACTTCGTAATTTAATTTACTACAGGTGATGCCTGTATGCACATAATGATAACAGATAATACCTGTTAGTACATGATGTTACCAGATGATGCCTGGTAGTCCGGAAACATAAGTGGAAGAAAGCTGAAGTAAAGAGAAGTAAAGTGAAATAAAGTAAAGCGAAGTGAAGTAAAGGGAAGTAAAGTGAAGTGAAGTAAAGCGAAGTAAAGGAAAGTGAAGTAAAGTGAAATAAAGTGAAGTAAAGCGAAATGAAGTAAAGGGAAGTGAAGTAAAGTAAAGTGAAGTGAAGAAAAGTAAAATAAAGTGAAGTAAGGTAAAGTGGAATAAAGTAAAGTGAAGTAAAACGAAGTACAGTGAAGTGCAGTAAAAATTATTTGCATAGATTGCAGGCGCATAAAATAAGATGTTGGAATAAGATGGGTGAGTCTTGTATATTATACTTTATGTTAGACATACAAACATTAATGGAATGGTTAAGTAACGAATATTGAAAATAAAATAAAATTATGGTTTACAGTTAAAACAAAGTCAAACAATAGTGGCATAGTACATATATAATACAAACTGGTGATGCCCGTAATATGAAGTTTTGTGTAGAGATAACGCCCGTTTATTGAATTTTGAAGACAATTCATACAACATTGTTAGTTTAATTTGGACAATGGTGTGAATAAATACTGCAGGAAATAAATAATTAATGTGTCAGTTTGATAAAAGGATGATGACCATTTGGTGACCTAAATTAGACATTCTTTATTTGTTTCAATGTCCACAAATTAAAATATGATGGCTGAAGTTTTACTTTTGAAAAATTGAGTACGATGGTGAAGCAGGATCTATCGTAGCTAGATGGGAACGTTAGAAAAGAAGATATTGATATTGTTTACAGTAACAAAGAGCAATGCTATTCTTCCTGTGCCACAATAAGTTCTCAGCAAGTTATATAGAATTTGCATGATGTACACTGTACACATTGATATTTCATGAGCACCTAAGCAATGACTTGTCAGTTTATAAAAAATAAAAACAGAATATTTAATTGTTATCTTCGGTTTTCCAAATACCCGCGTTATCACTTACATACTAGAATTCCGTTTAATAGATCCAAACGAGACGGTACGAAGACGGTCTTATCGTTGCTCGCCGGTACAAAAAAAAGTAATGCGCGAACGAGTGAATGAATTATTAAGATGCCAAAATAACAAGACCTAGCAATTCACATTTTGTTGTTGAAAAATGTGACTGTTGGAAACGTATGTGTATAAATTATCGTGAGTTAAACAAAACCGGATAGATACCCCTTACAGTTGATTTCGGTTCAGATTTCACGACTTAATAGAGCTAATTACACTAGTTTACAGCGTTTTGTTCTCGAGATGGAGGCCATATGTTTGGATAGAAGATTTGATACTTGATTTGATTCTGAGGTCAGAGAGGGAATGGGACGTCCAGCTTTCGGAATGTTTAAATTTGAATTTTAAAGTTTCAACGTAACCATGCATTAACGGTGTTACAGGTTGCAAAAGTTACGCTGGTTTTAGTTGTGATTTGTGTCGATGTCTTTTGGGTGGACCAACGGTAGTCTGATGACATGTGTTGTCCCAAATGCTGATCAAGGCCCTTCGAATTTTGGTGAAGGCGAACATCGTGTCCATTGTTTTCAGGGAAAAGGTTCGGGTGTGATTGTGGAAAGTGATTTATTTATGTTGGAGGATAATATGCTAGCCCGCATAAGTTCGCCATCCTTCAATTCAGGTCGAATCGAGGCATCACTCATATGAGCTTGAGAGGTTGGGCGTAGTAAATGGTGTAAAACAATTTCGTTATAATTACATGGAAGGAAGTTTGTTGTGGTAAGTGACTGCAACTCTTTTAAGTTTTCTCGTAACCAGATTGCGTTACATGTCTTCGTTTGTATTTACATGAAAGGAAGTTTGTTGTGGTAAGCGACTGCAACTCTTTAAAGTCTTCTAGTAACAAGATCGCGTTACATGTTTTCGTTTATATTTACATGGAAGGAAGTTTGTTGTGGTAAGCGACTATAACTCTTTTAAGTCTCCTCGTAACAAGATTGCGTTACATGTAAAGAAGCAAAGTGTCATTAATGCAAGGTACAGGCAGAGTTGCACCCTACTACAAAGGTTGCGGTACCTTGGCACACAGTACATATCGATGCGACAAGTGAGCTCAGTGGAAAACGAGCTAACAAGGAGTATGTGTTCGTACTCATTGATACGTTTACAGTTTGTCCTTTTACATCATACGATGCGTATTGCCACCCCGCCCATAGTATAAAAGCTGTGACAAGGAACGTATCATTGTTTGGAGCACCGGTAAGGATTATTTCCGGTCAAGGTCGTTGTTTCACAAGTCACGAGTTTAGGGAATTTTGTGAGAGTAAAGCATTAGGCTTCATTTAATAGCTACGGGATCATCGCGAGTTAACGGTCAAGTTGAGCGCACAATGAGTACGTTAAAATATATGCTTACCGCAGTTGAAGCAAACGAAGATAGGTCGTGTCAGGGTGCGTTAGGAGATGTGCAGAGAGCACTAAACTGTACGGTCAATAGGGTGGCAAAAGTAAGCCTGCTCGAATTACTAGTCGGTAGTCGCGCGCCTTCTTAGTCTTATAGCTTACGACGATGATACTGACGCAGATCTCAAACAAGTTAGTTCTCTCAGCTCGGTTAATCGGAAAGTCGGCGCTATATAAAAAAAAGGGTAGAGAGCACTAAGGCACGACTGTAAAAGACTAAATTGGACCTTGGACCCCAAATATAAAGAACCTTTCACAGTTGTAAAAGTGTTAAAGGGGATCGCTACACATTGAGAGCATTAACCTCTAAGCGTACTCACAAGTACGCGAATCACAGGTAAAGGAGAATGCCCGAGGGCCAAATACCGTTTGCAGTAGAGAAATTTAGAGTCAAACTCAAACTCAAACTCAAAGCATTTATTTCAATTAGACCATTACGGCACTTTTGAAAGTCAAAAATACAAAGAAGAAAATCAAAGCTACAGTCCCAGTCACAAGGCATAATGACTTGAGAAAGTACTGTAGTTGCCCATTCCCTAGCGTAGATCTCTATGGAGAAGAACGGGCAAGAAACTCCATGGACACTCTTTTAAAATCAAAATATTGTTACAAAATCTTGGTTACATCATTAATTTTGAGATTATACATATATGTGAGAACGATGTAAAAAGACGTGCACACTAAGAGCATCCAGAGTAAAAGATTAGATCAAAAATTTATGAATAAAGTAATTAAAATGAACCTTGGCAGCTAAGAGATGACCAGTCCCAGCTGACAGCGCCCGTTCACAGACATGACGCATGTACCGGCGCCATTCAACTCAACCATATTGAAGGGAACTAAATCAGAGAATAAGAGAGAATAAAGAATAAAGAGGGAATAAGTCGGAGATAGTGGGGAAACTTAGTTTAGTTGGTAGGACCGTACCAGTAACCATTTCATAGCCGTAGTCCGGTAGAAGTCGGTGTCTGCTTGTAGCAGTCTAAGGAAGCGCGGTGCGTGGGTGGCTCTGGCGGAGATCGGGTCTGGTAGAGACTATGGAGTCAGGTGGTTTATTTTCAGTGACTGGGCAACACAGGGTATTCGGAAAAGTAGGGAACGATTGTTTGAGCTGTACGGCCTTAAGCCTTACATCAACACTGAAGCTTTTAATAAATATGTTGCTACTTACTCGAAAATTTTTAAAAACACTTGCAAGGTAGCCAAATCCTTATTCACTAGCAACAAGATTAAATCAGCCGACAACAAAATAAAAACGGTTTGGAAAATCATCAACAGTGAAACTAATAGAAATAAAAAACAAGGTAATGACTTCACACTAGAGACATCGCGTGGCCTTGTGAGCTCCAACAATGAAGTTGCTCAAGAATTTGTAAATTTCTTTACCAGTATCCCACTTAAAACTACAGAAACCTTAAATTCCTCTCCCTTGCTCTCTATTGATTTATTGAAAGCGAACGTTTCAGCCTGTCCAAATGAATTTAAATTTCAGCATATAAACCCCATAACAGTCTTAAAAGGTTTTAAGCAAATCAAGATCAAATTAACGGAAGATCTATAGGGTATGTCTATCAAAGCTTGTACCTCAATTATTGAGACTGTAGCGCCGTATTTAGCCTCAATATTTAATTTGTGCGTGGATCAAGGGGTCTTCCCGGATCTAATGAAATTCAGTAAGGTAATACCGCTTTTTAAATCCGGGGACAGTAAAGACACCAATAACTATAGGCCCGTATCCGTGTTGCCGGTTTTCAGCAAGGTGTTTGAAAAGATAATGCTCAATCAAATGCTGCTAACCATTTTAACACTAATAAAATATTACACGAGCAACAGTATGGTTTCACCAAAGGACGTTGTACAACTGACGCCGGTGTCACTTTATTAAAACACATATTTACTGCGTGGGAAGAGGCACAAGATGCCATAGGAATCTTCTGTGACCTTTCGAAGGCATTTGATTGCGTAAATCACGAAACCCTGATCTTGAAACTTCAGCATTACGGTTTATGTAAACTTGCGCTCAGTTTAATAAAATTACGCTCAGTTTATTAACGTATTTGAATGATAGACAGCAGCAGGTACAAATAAATGGAGTCAACTCAATGGGTTTAAAAGTAAAAATGGGTGTACCACAAGGTTCGATATTGGGTCCCTTCCTCTTTTTAGTATATATTAATGACCTACCCCATCTATTTAACAACCATCCGCATATGGTGTTGTTTGCTGACGATACTTCTTTAATATTTAAAATAAACAGACGTGCCACTAATCTTGATGACGTAAATAACGCCCTACTGCAGGTCCACGATTGGTTTACCGCTAATAATTTAGTACTAAATGGGAAAAAAACTAAATGCATTAGATTTGCTCTACCAAATGTCAAAAGTAGTGATTGTGACATAATATTGAATCAAGAGAAACTAGAATTTGTCGATAAAACGGTTTTCTTGGGAATCACGCTCGACTCAAGGTTACAATGGGGTCCTCATCTAACATCTCTTGCAGGACGGCTAAGCTCAGCAGCGTATGCTGTTAGAAAAATCCGTCAATTTACTGATGTTGATACCGCGAGGCTGGTCTATTTTAGTTATTTTCATAGTATTATGTCATACGGTATTTTACTATGGGGACGGGCTGCAGACATCGAGTCTATATTTATTCTGCAGAAAAGAGCCATCAGAGCCATTTATGAATTACGTAGACGCGATTCTCTAAGAGAACTGTTTAAGGAAATAAATATCATGACAGTACCTTGTCAATACATCTATGAAAAAATCATGTACGTTCGAAAAAATCGGCATTTATTCAGTAAGAGAGGGGACAGACACCACTATAACACTAGAAATAGGGACCAACTAGTTCAGCCAGGTTTCAGGCTTGCTAAAGTGGATTCATCTTTCATGGGGTACTGTTTGAAATGTTACAATAAAATACCTCCCCACATTCTTCAACTGAATGAGACGAAATTTAAATCTTGTATAAAACGCACACTATGTAGGCAAGCATATTATAAGTTGGGGGATTACATTGATGATAAAAATGCTTGGCTAAATGCTGGTCCTGCTCCACAACCATAGGTGGGGGGGGCAAACTAATTGTTTGTACTGGTCGGGCATTATTTGAGTCCATCGACACGTAAAGAAGAAGATGAAGAATTGATTCCCATGTTGATGTATTGTGGAAGCTGCAGAAGATTGTAAAAATATACTTGCATTGTATAGTATTATTATATCCAGTTCTTAGTATTATATAATTGCATAGCACATGTGTGAGTACTTTGTACTGTTCAGCCACCATTTACATTTATTTATCTTTCATTGACTTGAATATGCCTTGGTGACTGAGAGAATGTCATGCTCACTTAAATGTCTCGCTGATGGTGGCGGGTGTGTCGGGTCATTTAATTCCCTTCAATATGGTTGAGTTGAATGGTGCCGATACATGCGTCATGTCTGTGAACGGGCGCTGTCAGTTGGGACTGGTCATCTCTTAGCTGCCAAGGTTCATTTTAATTACTTTATTCATACATTTTTAATCTAATCTTTCACTCTGGATGCTCTTAGTGTGCACGTCTTTCTACATCGTTCTCACATATATGTATAATCTCAAAATTAATTATGTAACCAAGATTTTGTTACAATATTTTGATTTTAAAAGAGTGTCCATGGAGTTTCTTGCCCATTCTTCTCCATAGAGATCTACGCTAGGGAAATACAGTACTTTCTCAAGTTACTCGTATTATGCCTTGTGACTGGGACTGTAGCTTTGATTTTCTTTTTTGTATTTTTGACTTTCAAAAGTGCCGTAATGGTCTAATTGAAATAAATGCTTTGAGTTTGAGTTTGAGTTTGGGTGGGACTCGGCGTTCTTAAGGAACGTAGTAAAACAAACAGGGGTTTATTGGACGGCCTAAATGTTGGCCGTAGGCCACGAATGAGATCCCGGCTTTGGGTGACGATTAGATGGATGAAGTGAAAATTATCTCATCAAACAAAAATAATAAAATAAGGAAGGGATGTAGTGTCTGTGAGTGAAAGAGAGGGATGCATTGTGTCGTCTCTCGGCGCGTACAGTCAGTTAGTTACCTTTGAACTGCGGAAGTGAACGGACGTGCGCGCGTCTGAGAGCCGATAATATAGAGGGAAATACCACATTTTGGCGACGAGGATTAACAGGACTACTGTGCGCTTTTATTATTAAATAACACGAAAAAAAAAAAAAGACGGTGTACGGTGTTTTAAGATTGAAGTTATGATTGCTTAAAATAATTAAAATCACAGTACAAATTAAGGTGAGGCCCCGTGAAGTACAATAATACAATTTCTTTATTTTCTCTATTCACAAAGGTTCACGTAGTTATAATAAACATAATTGTAAGAATAACTCTCACCTCGAATGAAATGTAGCTTACATACAATGCAATGGCTAATTCGAAAACGTAGATAAATGATTTATTGCAAAAAAAAAAAAAAAAAATGTTAAAGTGTAGTGTAATGGATGTGAAGTAAACTGTCCAGTGAAATGTGCAAGTGAGGTGAATAGTCAATGTGTGCAACTGAAGTGTGTGAGGAAAGGTAGGCTGATGACCACCTTATTACTGTAAGTCAATTATTTGATCTCTTTAATGTACTAAGAATGCTGTGTACACATATTGAAACATACATTAGAACTGTAACATGTGTACTCTTATCGATAAATGTAATAGTATTGTACCTACTGTTGGTGCACCTATTTTAAATTAATAAATATGAGACTACCCACTGACCAAAATAAATAATAAATAAAATGATGGTGTGGGGGTGGATGTGTCGGGTGACACAGTCACAAACTTAATTAAATGTGTACGCGTTGTAGTAATTTACCCCGTATACCGATTTTTCGTGGAAGTTCATAAGTTTAGAGAAACACGTTCCACTAAGATGCACTACGTAGTTAAGTTTGGTTAAAGTACGAGTAAGTTACAGTACTAGAGTAAAAGTGATTATTTCTCTCAGTTGTTGATGGCTACCCACTTGTAAGTTCACTATATTTTAATTCGTTAAGCAGGTTGTTATAATATGCTAAATTATGACGCGCATCGTTTGCCTATAAAGGGTTACCGAGTAAACAGAAAAATGAACGGTGATGAGTCCGTACAAAATGATTATCAAGGGTATGAGAAGTAACTGCTCTATAGTCTAGTTTTTGCAACTTTGTGACTTTAATCTTGCAATGATTATTTGGTAATGAAGAAATTTATAAACTTTTATCAATTTTAGTTGTACAAATAGTTGGCAAAGAAAACCAAAATGCGATGGGAGAAAGCGGTGTGGAAATGAGTAGTAGGACAAACTGCTAGTTTGCGTCGCTTTCCATCAATATTAGATTATTGTATCAAGTGATGATGGAGGAGCTCGTGGCTAAATAATAACAGCCGCACGGGTCGACCAAGGTTAAGCTATGCTTGCCAAGGTTGGTCCGTGGATGGGTGACCATCATTACATACCGAGTTTCCTCCGTGCCTCGGAAAGCACGTTAAGCCGTTGGTCCCGGCTGTCATTTGTGGATCTTTGACAGTCGTTATATGTAGTCAGAAGCCAAGGGGTTTGACATCCAGTCTTACCAATGGGTATAGTATTGCCCAGGTACTGGTCTCCTTCTGTATGGACTAAATAACAGATGATGCCTGTTAGTACATGATGTTACCAGATAATGCCTGGTAGTCCGGAAACAGGTAACGCCTGTTAGGACTTTGTAATTTAATTTACTACAGGTGATGCCTGTATGCACATGATGATAACAGATGATGCCTGTTAGTACATGATGTTACCAGATAATGCCTGGTAGTCCGAAAACAGGTAACGCCTGTAAGGACTTCGTAATTTAATTTACTACAGGTGATGCCTGTATGCACATGACGATAACAGATAATACCTGTTAGTACATGATGTTACCAGATAATGCCTGGTAGTCCAAAACAGGTAACGCCTGTAAGGACTTCGTAATTTAATTTACTACAGGTGATGCCTGTATGCACATGACGTTAACAGATAATACCTGTTAGTACATGATGTTACCAGATAATGCCTGGTAGTCCGAAAACAGGTAACGCCTGTAAGGACTTCGTAATTTAATTTACTACAGGTGATGCCTGTATGCACATGACGATAACAGATAATACCTGTTAGTACATGATGTTACCAGATAATGCCTGGTAGTCCGAAAACAGGTAACGCCTGTAAGGATTTCGTAATTTAATTTACTACAGGTGACGCCTGTATGCACATGACGTTAACAGATAATACCTGTTAGTACATGATGTTACCAGATAATGCCTGGTAGTCCTAAAACAGGTAACGCCTGTAAGGACTTCGTAATTTAATTTACTACAGGTGATGCCTGTATGCACATGACGATAACAGATAATACCTGTTAGTACATGATGTTACCAGATAATGCCTGGTAGTCCGAAAACAGGTAACGCCTGTAAGTACTTCGTAATTTAATTTACTACAGGTGATGCCTGTATGCACATGACGTTAACAGATAATACCTGTTAGTACATGATGTTACCAGATAATGCCTGGTAGTCCGAAAACAGGTAACGCCTGTAAGGACTTCGTAATTTAATTTACTACAGGTGATGCCTGTATGCACATGACGATAACAGATAATACCTGTTAGTACATGATGTTACCAGATAATGCCTGGTAGTCCGAAAACAGGTAACGCCTGTAAGGATTTCGTAATTTAATTTACTACAAGTGACGCCTGTATGCACATGACGTTAACAGATAATACCTGTTAGTACATGATGTTACCAGATAATGCCTGGTAGTCCTAAAACAGGTAACGCCTGTAAGGACTTCGTAATTTAATTTACTACAGGTGATGCCTGTATGCACATGACGATAACAGATAATACCTGTTAGTACATGATGTTACCAGATAATGCCTGGTAGTCCGAAAACAGGTAACGCCTGTAAGGACTTCGTAATTTAATTTACTACAGGTGATGCCTGTATGCACATGACGATAACAGATAATACCTGTTAGTACATGATGTTACCAGATAATGCCTGGTAGTCCGAAAACAGGTAACGCCTGTAAGGACTTCGTAATTTAATTTACTACAGGTGACGCCTGTATGCACATGACGTTTACAGATAATACCTGTTAGTACATGATGTTACCAGATGATGCCTGGTAGTCCGGAAACATAAGTGGAAGAAAGCTGAAGTAAAGAGAAGTAAAGTGAAATAAAGTAAAGCGAAGTGAAGTAAAGGGAAGTAAAGTGAAGTGAAGTAAAGCGAAGTAAAGGAAAGTGAAGTAAAGTGAAATAAAGTGAAGTAAAGCGAAATGAAGTAAAGGGAAGTGAAGTAAAGTAACGTGAAGTGAAGAAAAGTAAAATAAAGTGAAGTAAGGTAAAGTGGAATAAAGTATAAATAAGAATAAAATATAAAGTATAAATTAAGTAATAAGTGGAATAAAGTATAAATATAGAGGGAAATACCACACCCTCTTTTGAACAGGGCACTTTTGAATGTCAAAAATACAAAAAAAAAACAAAGCTACAGTCCCAGTCACAAGACATAATAACTTGAGAAAGTACTGTAGTGTGTGTCGGGCACTCGGGCCACGCGCAGTGTAGGGTTCCGTAGTAGCCGTTATCACATTATTGAACGATTCTCTAGCGGCAGCTTTGTGAACTTATGATAATTTATTATCTATGGTTTTCATTTTTTAATTTATTTTAGATTTTATTTTTCAATGTAAGTCTTTACCCGTTTTACAAGCAACTACTTCATTTTAGTCACTTAAAGGATTTATTCTAAGGATTTTGTATTTGGTACAAAATTACCCAACACCCAAGTTCAACGACTCATACTGATAAACTAATAAAGTTCTCATAACCACTATAATTTCCCTTATAAGTTCATTAAATGCACTATCATCATGATTTTTTCCAAATTTTTCAAGCCAGCAGTTTAGCTTTTAGCGGGGAGGGGACGCCATACTGGATCAAAAATTTTCATTTAATATTTCGTAAATTATTGATTATTAAATCGAAAACTTTGATTATATAATGTCTAGATGGAGCGTCGCCGTCGCCCTACAATCAAAACATAAAAAACGAGCCAACAATTTCTAGCCTGTGTGCGTGCAGGCGGTGTTTTACACTACCATACTGTGTCTCTGTGTGCGTGAATAATGTTACCAGCTAGTACAATAATTCTCCCATAAGTCACATATTAAAAAAAATAATAGACTAATTAAATAAGATAAGTTTTAGGTTTATGTATGTAGTAGGTATTATTCAGTTTTAGTAGTGTCTTTTTATTAAGTAGGTATGTAGTTACTTTCTTCGATAAATAAAAAAACACTATTTAAATTTAAATAGAGTTGTTGAATGTTGTATTAAATCAGCTAAGTTTATTAAATTAGTATTAGAATTGTGCCGATTCAATTGTTCACAAACTAAACTAAAATTAGACTATTTCTATCTTTTTCTCTCTACAGTAGTTTCTCAAACTACATTCGTTTTTGTTGGTTTCCACGTGGCATCTCCGCGGCTTTTTTGAATGCGATCTATCCATCGATTCCTGATAATAGGATTATTGGGTATTCTAAAAAATAAGATGTTATGTTGATCACCATATTCTACTCATTCAATAATTATGTTAGTTAAGGGCTGATTATTCATTAGTCAGATAACTTTTATCCAAGGAATAAAAGTAGAGGTTAAATTACCGATTTAATACTATTAATCAGTGCCAGTTATTTAATAATATATATAAATATAGTATAATATATAAATGAATTGCCGTTCGTCGCTCTAAAACTCGAAAACGGCTGGACCGATTTGGCTATTTTTGGTCTTGAATTGTTTGTGGATGTTCACGGAAGGTTTAAACGGTGAAAAATAGGTAGGTAGTAGGTAGGTAGGTAGGTAGTAGGTAGGTAATAGGTAGGTAGGTAGGTGGTAGGAAGGGAGTAGGTAGGAAGGGAGTAGGTAGGTAGGTAGTAGGTAGGTAGATAGTAGGTAGGTAGGTAAGCTCATGTTACGCAGACGATGTTGCGCGGGTCAGCTAACAATGACTAAAATGTGAACATGAAGTTGGTATCAAGTAAATTATTTACCTAGCTTATATAATAACAAGTTTTACTTGGCATCGACCTCAAAATCATAGAAAGACTTAATACGAATTTATAAACTCAACTGTTTTTTTTAATCGATAAATAAAGTAGACCAACTAAATAATATAAACGTAACCCTAGACTAACTAATTTACGCACAAAAAATGACGTTAAATTGGGAGAATGAAAAAAATAAACTGGCAACACTGATAAAATATGGCGTAATTTTATGTTCCTAAAAACAAAACGGAAATATATAGTTTTTTGGTTCCTTATCGATGATAGGCGATGTGCTTGGTATTTTTTACCCTTCCTGTATAATTCCGGCACAGTTTAATAGCACATACCGTCATTTTATCGCTGTTATTTTTTTATTACTTAGCGCGCGTAATACGTGGTGACGCCAAAGCGGCACGATCGGCACTAATCGGCGGGTAAGAACTTGTAAGCCAACAGTTGGCTGATATTTTTTGACATGTTTGCGGTGCGCGCACTTGACGCTCCATCTAGACATTATATAATCAAAGATCGAAAAATAGTTTTAGCAATAGGGTATTGTGTAGGGTAGGGACACAATGGGGTAGAAGACGAAAAAAATATGTGAAAACAAAAACCGGACAAGTGCGAGTCGGACTCGCGCACGAAGGGTTCCGTACCAATTATTATAAAAAAATTCACGTTTGTTGTATGGGAGCCCCCTTAAATATTAATTTGTATTCTGTTTTTAGTATTTGTTGTTATAGCGGCAACAGAAATACATCATCTGTGAAAATTTCAACTCTCTAGCTGTCACGGTTAATGAGATACAGCCTGGTGACAGACAGACGGACAGACGGACAGATGGAAAGACGGACAGACAGCGAAGTCTTAGTAATAGGGTTCCGTTTTTAGGGTTCCGTACCCAAAGGTTAAACACGGAACCCTATTACTAAGACTTCGCTGTCTGTCTGTCTGTCCGTCTGTCCGTCTGTCCGTCTGTCTGTCACCAGGCTGTATCTCATGAACCGTGACAGCTAGACAGTTGAAATTTTCACAGATAATGTATTTCTGTTGCCGCTTTATCAACAAATACTAAAAACAGAATAAAATTAATATTTAAGGGGGGCTCCCATACAACAAACGTGATATTTTTGCCCTTTTTTGGATAATAATGGTACGGAACCCTTCGTGCGCGAGTCCGACTCGCACTTGGCCGGTTTTTTTACCCTTTGGGTACGGAACCCTAAAAGTACCTACATAGGCCCCGCCCCAGTCGTAGCACTGGTTACGCCCCGCGCATGCCTTGTGGTGCTACGCCGTAGCGGATGCTACGAGTGCTACGAACGGCTACGAAGCGTGACCGCACGTTACGTTAGACGATGAGTTCAATGTTTTTCCTTCACCCAAAAAGTGCTCAACGCGCCTAAAGAAGTTTTCACTTCAAAAATTAATCATTATGTTGTGTATGTTACATAAAAAAAATATTTTCCAAAATTTTATTTTATCACTTTGGCGGCTTGAAATACACATCCCTACAAAATTACAGCTTTCTAGTACCTAATAACAGTCTCTTAGCAAAACCTCGGACAGACGGAAATGTCATGTCAGAACTACGGAACCGAATCATGATTTTCAGTTCCAGTATGGTACTTTTTTTTATACACTGAAAAAATCATGGAATTACCGTAATACATTGAAACAAAATACAACCTTAGAATATTAATTTTATTAATAAAACACGCCTGAATTTTATGGCAGTCAGAACATTAAAATAATATTAAAATAATGTATAGTTTAAAATAAACTAATGCTAAAAATCCTAATATATTTTCTTGAACCGCGCGTGAAGAAACAACGTTTCTGTCCTAGAAAGAGCCAGCTGTTTCGTCTATCTCGTTCTGACATGCGGGCAGCCAGCTATGTCGAATTATCTTTCTCTTTCATTCGTTCTATTGTCATGCGCTGCATTGCGATTGACGAGGACGACTTTTCGACGCAAAAGTTGGCAAGAATTTCATTCCTGTCAAAAACTCGCGAACGAGAACACGTTATTGCCTGATTTCTCGATCAATGATCATTGTTATTGTTTGTGAACGGTATAATGTAATGATTAAAACGTACAGTCGTCGTGTCCGCTAGCACCGCTGCTATTTTAATGTTCTTACGAAAATATTATTGTGCAATAGACCCGGTGAACATTTTGCACTCGTTATGAAATAAATGAAAGAGTACACGAGCCTTTACGGGTTTTGCAAATTGTATCTTGTAGCAAGGTCATGACTTTTTGGGATGAAAATCTAGATAGTGTAGTGACCTGATGCGTGCTGCCGTTGTTTGTGGTACTTTAGTGTGTTGTAAATTAGTGTTGTGACAGTGAGGAGCGGACAGAACAATGGGTACTACGGGGCTAACTCTGGCAGATTTGCCAAATATTTTTATTATGATCGGCGCTCTCGTGGCGCTGTTTGTAATGTTAGTCATCCTACTCAGGTAAGTTTACCGCTACAGATAAGGAATACAGCTAAAATAATTTATGTTAGTGATTGTTGATATCCTGCAGAATGTACTAGACTGTTTTTTCCTTTGGCCAAACCCAAATCGAGCATGAATAATAGTAATGTTACAATTACAAATTCATGTGGTACAATCAATTTAAATTATTGGTCTGTGTTTGAGATTGTACAAGTGTTTCGAGTTGATTCCCATAAATTAACTAGCTGTTTCTAGAAATACTTTTGCTGAGACTCTGAAAACCAATTATTTAAGTGGCAGAATGATCACATGAATACGTGCTTCATCATTCTGTTTTATTCTCAAGAATCAACCCAATAATCTAAAAAATAAAGAAAGCTACTAGAGTACATGGCACACTCACTTTCTCTTTAGATTTATCATGTTTACTGTTGGTCTATCATACTGGAATTTGAAAGTGAAAACAGAAATAAAATAACAAGTTTTTGCGCCTTACATGTACAAGCTTGTTATTATTGTACTTATCTGGCATTACAACTATCTTTGTTGTGTGCTGATAATAATGGAGATAAGAATGAAAATAACTATCAAGTTATAGCTGGTTATACATTGTTGTAAACACACCTCAATCACCTAATAATACACAGCATGTCTTCTTCCATACTTCTTGGTTGATGTCACATGTCTTTGAATTGTAAAACACATAATAAAATGGATAGATGATGATAGTCTCGCTACTTATTACATAGGACTTAAAACATATCAGCCGGAATGTGGGTGTACTATTAGATACACCTCTGCCTAACCCTTCCGGGATTACAGGCGTGATGTTGTTGTGTATAGAATGGAATAGAATTCTCTTTATTATGTGCACCAAATTCAAGGTGTAAAAAACCTCATCACGAAGCCGTCAACCAAGCATGCTGTACATAACTAAGTCACTTTAGGCAAAAATTATTGCTGGGAAACGACTTTTTTCTTTTTTGGGGTGAAAAATCTTGTTTGTGGTTGAACTCAATGTAACGCACTCAAAACATTGTGCTGATGGATGGATTGAATAGTACGAGGTTGTAGAGGTGTTAATAGTAAAAATGTTACAATAAAAACTTGTATTTAAAAAAAGAACTTGTCAAAAAGTTGGAACTGACCCCCAATATCTCCGTAACTAGAAGGTTCCCAGGTATGGTGTAGAACAAAAAAATGATCGCAATGACGAGGAAAACAAGTGCCTTTCGGCTATGCTAAGAGAGAGGTTTTTTACACCCTTTTAGATTAACATAATACCTATAGTGTGCGGGACAGTGCAATTAATAGTGAAAAGTTATAGTGATACATAGACTGTGCACAGACTGTATATAAAGTGTTATTACAGTGATAAATAAACCGATAAGTTTAGTGTTTGTGTACAGGACAATAATGACAGTGTATAGTGGTATATGTAAGTGTATAGATCTCTTCCCAATAAAGAAGCAACAAGTTCATCAGTGGTTTTACTCCTCACCACACCAGCAGTAAATGTGCTACCTCGCACATATAGAGATGTGGAGGGTTATATTGCTAACAGCATTATTGCAGCAGGCAAAATTTTTTTTGGATTACTAGCGGACGTCCCGCGGTTCCAACTGCGTAGTTCCCGTTCCCGTGGGAGTACGGGGATAAAATATAGCCTATGTTACTCGTGGATAATGTAGCTTTCGAAAGGTGAAAGAATTTTTTAAATCGGTCCAGTAGTTTTTGAGCCTATTCATTACAAACAAACAAACAAAGTTTTCCTCTTTATAATATTAGTATAGATAAGGAAAAGAAGACACAATATTGCAGGTAGTGTAGTGGTATAAGAATTATTCAAAAACACATTTGGTTGTTGAGGTATTTAACTAAGTATAAAGGCCTGTTTATTGACCTTTAAATAACTCCTTTTAATGACTCATTCATTCAAAACTTGTTTTTTCCTAATAACAATTAAATTAAATCATTATTATTACATGTAAATTCAAATTTGACTCTTGAATTTATTAAGAAGCTTATGTAACTGCTATATTGTCATTCATTGACATTGAGAAGTTCCAAGAATTATTTTTTTTAACTTTAACCAATCAGTCAGAATTAGTTTTTTTTTTTCTGTTATTTTATACCTACTCTATGAGGCTATTGATCTGTTGTCCTTCTTTTGCCTTTACCTTTCAAAACTGAAAATTGATAGCTTATTTAATATGTGCATAGTTTTACCAACTTAACTAAATTAATAACTGCCATACAGCCTCTACCTGCTACTTCGCCTGCAGAAAAAGCATTTTATAAGGTACTATGCAATAGTTTTTTGAAATCTGTTGAGTAACTTCAGAGATTACTTCCTACATCCCTTCGATCAACAATTCTACATTCAAACCAACAATTTAACCTCTTTTTAATATTAGTAGATCAGGGTGTCCGGTAATTAACTTTAATAATATTAATGAATTTAAAAAAAAATGACGTGTAAAAGTGTTTGTAAAAACCTACTTGCAAAATAAACATCATTTATCATTTATAACGGATAACATCGAAAGGGTCATGACCATTCAGAGATTTAAAAAAAACAATTAGTCCCAACATATTTTATAATATTGCTTAATGATTGCTGTATTGTACAGTTCAGTAAACGTTAGTTACTATGAAAATTAAAAAGCCTTTTTTTTATTAGTGTTTTTTTTTAAGTATTCCCATTGACCCCACTGGTGGGGTCAGCGGGAATGGATGAAAATAATAATAAAAAACTCTGTTAACCCCACTGTATTTTCGAGTTATAAAATATTACTCAAAAACATTGCATGGAATCGAAAACTGTACAGTTATGCTAGTTATGGGCCTTACAAAAAGTACTAGGCGAGCATCATTCCAAGAAGGTATTTATTACTAGAAGACCGTACCTTACCCAGAATTATTAAAATGCATACCACCTTGAGTTTATGCCCGTCTGGTACTTTTTGGGGAACAGGTGTCATTTGTATTCTATTGTATAGCGGGCTGGTGTCCGCAACACCACGTCAAAGTGCGTATTTTGCGACATGTGTCATCTTGTATGCCTCACTGGCAACAAACGGGAACTTTTTCTTTTTTCCCGTTTGTCGCCAGGGACAATATCAAGACCATGATCAGATTTGTCTTCTTATGGATCTGAATGCCTTTTAATTCCCACTGACATCATTAAGGTTTATTTCATTCTTTCATTTTTCTCAAGAATCTTATTCTTATTCTTTATTGCACACAAAAAAATCAAATATACATTAAAAATTGCAATTATATAGCTTATGTACAAAGGCGAGCTTGGCGAATCTTGGTCTCAAGGTAATGTGGCAGGGTAGTGGGGCCAACGAAACAACGGTTTAGATATTTCCCGTTGACCAGTGGGGCAAAGCAGGTCAGCGAGAATTCACCTTTTTTTTCTGAATGGCCATTACTTCTGCCATGACCCATTTCAAGATTATCCATTAATACTAGACACCCTGTATAATATACCCTGTATAATAGTTGTAGATCTTTGACAGTCGTTAGGTAGTCAGTGGCCCAAAAAGTCTGACAACCAGTCTTACCAAGGGGTATCGTATTACCCGGGGCCGGTACTAACTGGGTTGTGGAGGTCAGATAGGCAGTCGCTCCATGTAAAATACTGGTATCCAGCTGCATCCGGTTAGACTGGAAGCCGACCCCAACATAGTTGGGAAAAGGCTAGGCAGATGATGATGATGATGACTAGACACCCTGTATAATACCAAACATTTCCTCCTCGTATTGGTTATTTTTACTTGATGTCATGTACGTATACATAATTATATATTTTATTTCGTAAGTAACAAAGATTTTGCTTTAATGACCAAATAATACTTAATTCATGAGATGAAGTCACCTTGTCACCTTGCGCCTCCGTAGACCAGAGAATGGGCAGCAGCGTACACTGCGATCTCCAATCCGCCTGCCAAGCGTGGAGATTACGGCAAATTCCTCCCATCATGGGAGAGGCTTATGTCCAGCAGTGGACGTTATGGGCTGTTGTTGTTGAGATGAAGTCAAGTGTCATTAGGTCTGACTGGTGACCTGCATTTGGTATTTGAGTATAAGTTAAAAAACTTAGGTACTTACTTAAAGTTCTTAAGTAGATACAATACTTATTATTATTATTTATTTATTTCAGAGAAATCTCCATATAAGTTGCATTATTATAAAACATAAAACATAATAAAAACGTATGTTCCTCTGTGGCCGGACCACAGTTTAGTACTCAGATGCTATAGTTCGAAATAATACCTACCTAAACTCTACTTTCATCAGAATACATATATATTTTTAGTACCTCAAGAGATATCTTTTTAATTAACAATTTATGTGGTCCGGCCGCCAGGCAGTACTCTCTGGCCGCGCCACCTCAAATTAAATGAAGTATAATGAACTATTAATAAATCAATATCCTGAAAAAAACTACCTAAAGAGTACCTTGCATACGACAAATATGGTCCAATAAACCCCTTTAGTTAAGGAGTTATTGGTCGTAGGGTGTGGTTCGGCTGGAAGGTATACTCTGCAGCAAGTCAATTTTGCAATATTTATTATTAACTATCCATAAATCAATTTAAATAATAGTACCTTTTCTCTACTCTTCGTTGATACTTTTTTCTCTCAAGAAACTATTCATTTTGATTAATTAATCTTTAAAGTATGTGGCGCGGCTAGGGAGGATTACTTTCAGCAAATATAACGAAATATGCTTTATTTCTTTATGCCAACGAAAACTGCATAATAAGTACTTTATAAAAAGACGTGGACTTCAACTATCAACTTTTATTTTTATTATCAACAATGATTTTGAAAAAGGTGCACTTTTTGGTTTTTGTTTACCTATCTACCTAAGAATAGGTAGTTAATTTGACGGTGTGCGCTTCAACCGCGCGGCCACGGTGTTTTTTTTTTTAAAAAACTAAGCCAAGATTTTGTAAAAAAAATTAAAAGTTGATTCCCAAAACCATACATTTGTCAAAGTTATGGTTTAAAAGTTATAAGGGTTTGAACGTGGCCGCGCCATCGAAACGCGGAGAACCACGCGGCCACGGAGATCTTTAAAACGAAGCGTTGCAGAGACCTGAAATTTAGGTAAATACAGATTGAATTTTTATTAGTAAAAAAAATAAAAATAGTACATTTTGATACAAGTGGAGAAAGTTTGTTATTGTATTCGAGGCGGAATTATAACACCCGAGCCGTAGGCGAGGGTGTTTATGAGCCGAGAATTGCAATTACAAATGTCCACGTGTATCAAACGACGTTTTTCAATACACTTTTGAAGAAATAAAATAAAATAACGAAAAATATTTTTGTCACGAACTATGAAACTATGATTTTAATTTTCGTTTTTTTTTTTCGCGCTTTAGTTTCGCCAGGTTGAAGGAGAGGCAATGGTATGAAGCCGTTAAACAGCCTAATATAAAAAATAGATTTATTTTATATTTTTGAATTCAGAACACAAATAAATGTTAATTTGTGTGCAAAAGTAACTATTAGTTTTAAATAATCATGTTTATCTATGATATTCTATTTATAAACACAATTTGAATTAAAAAAAAAAAATAATGCCGTAAAGACGCGTAGTGCTTTGCAAAAATTAAAAAAAAACGTACGAAAAAAAACGTAACGTATGTTTTTTTTTTAATTTGCATTGAAACAATTTGGACTAATTATAGGTATAGTTATCTGTGGTAATTTTCATGCCCGCACACGTGCGGGAAAGTGGAAAAAATCGCACGCGTGCGAAATACATTGCATGTTGTACCTAATCGTAGTGCGTTAAGGATCAGTTTTCGAGGAAGTGTATTGAAAAAAATCTTAAAACCCCATGGCCGCGCTATTGAAACGGTGAAAAATATGTTATCGCCGATATCTCGCTGAAAAAGCATCGCAGAGGTCTGAAGTTTTTTTTAAACACAGATTTGGATTTGTCAAAACTTGTAAAAATACACAGAAAAATCCTAGGTTTGTATTTTAGGAGCTGTAAGACTAAAACCCCATGGCCACGCCATTGAAACGGTGAAAAACACGTTATCGTCGAAATCTCGCTGAAGAAGCATCGCAGAGGTCTGAAGTTTTTTGTAAAACCTAGATGTGAATTTGTCAAAACTTATAAAAATGTACAAAAAAATCCTAGGTTTATATTTCAGGAGCTGTAGTATGGTATTGCTTAGAAATAAGTCGTGATTATTGATCGAAGAAAGTAAGTATTAGCTTGATTTTTTTTGTAAACAAACCCTAATTAAGTAGAACTAACGATAGTAGGCAAAAAAATATTTATTTTATAATATAAAACCTGTAATAACGTTTTGAATGTTTCGATAGGGTGACCATGACTTATTGTTTACAGAAAACATTCCGCCTATTGTATTAGAAATTATTTCTCAAGGATCCTAAATTAAATAAAAATGAAGAGTCGTATGTTTATTTCTAATAAACATAATTATGTTTTTGACATCGCGTAACATCTACCAATCCGCACTGGGCCAGCGTGGTGGATTATAGCCCATTCCCTCTCAGAGGAGGCCTGTGTCCCAGCAGTGGGAACATTAATAGGCTGATGATGATGATGATGATCTTATCGTTTCATTTTAGTTTATTTTTTTAATTATAAAAAAAAACACATAAATTACAGATTGTTCAGTTAGGTGCTTTTTCAGCTATCAAGCAATGGAGGATCCATTGCTTACTATGTGAAAAAGCATCTTAATTGAAAAAGTAATTGTTTTTAATTTTTCTAAAGGATTTGAAATATATGTATTATGCCAGAAATAAGTGTCATTTCATGGTATTTCCATAATGATTTGTTATGACGATGGTAAAACCGAAATGCACGCAAGTTCTGAACAACCTATGACAATACAATGACCTACTCTAACATCATTATGGTCTATAAATAGATGATTAAGATATTCAAAATAATGAAAAAGAAAATTTAATCTAAAAAAGTAATTTTAAACAAACCATATTTTACAGTCGTATTAAAAAAAATATAATAAAAAGAAATTCTTAGTGTAAGTAAATAAATAATCTATGATTTGTGATTTTGTCAAATATGTGTAAGTTAGCAATCTGTGATTTATGTGATTTTTTAAGAAATAAACATGTTTTTGTATCTTACCATTTTAATTTAATTAAGCAACCTTGAGAAATAATTTCTAATACAAAAGGTGGAAAGTTTTCTGTAAGCAATAAGTCATGGTCACCCTATCGAAACATTCAGAACTTTTTGAAGGTTATAAGCGATACCGTACTACAGCTCCTGAAATATAAACCTAGGATTATTTTGTGTATTTTTACAAGTTTTGACAAATTCAAATCTAGGTTGTACAAAAAACTTCAGACCTCTGCGATGCTTTTTCAGCGAGATATTTGCGATAACGTATTTTTCACTGTTGCAATAAATAAAAATAAATAAATAAATATCGCTGGACAAGAACACACAGCGCCATCTAGTGCCACACTAAGCAACGAGGCTTGTGTCGTGGACACCAGACAGTTGATATACTACATATATACTTTTTGTTTGTAAATACATACATATTATACACATAAACATCCATGACTTGGAAACAAATGTCCATGCCAATCACACAAACATTTGCTCCAACCGGGATTCGAACCCGGGACCCTAAGATCGTAAGGCAGCCTGACCACCGCTGCGCCATTTGGGTCGTCAATGGTGCGGCCATGGGGTTTTAGTCTTACAGCTCCTAAAATTTAAACCTAGGATTTTTTCAATATATTTAAAAATTCAATCTGTTATTTACCTTAATTTCAGGTCTCGGCAACGCTTCGTTTTAAAGATCTCCGTGGCCGCGCGGTTCTCCGCGTTTCGATGGCGCGGCCACGTTCAAACCCTTATAACTTTTAAACCATAACTTTGACAAATTTATGGTTTTGGGAATCAACTTTTACAATTTTTTACAAAATCTTGGCTTAGTTTAAAAAAAAAAACGTGGCCGCGGTCGAAACGCAAACCGTTTGTTTTTTTTTTTTTTTCGGATGGGAAATCATCAAATAACCCCTCCTGCTCTGGGCGGAGCAGGAGGGAGTGTCAGACTTTTACTGACTAAAACCCATCCATGTTCCTTCATCGCCCTTTGTGTTCCGGGGCCACGGTATCTCTTTCGAATAGTCCCGCAACCCCGGCAGGCATCGGTCCTTACGGACCCCTTCCTTTTTGCTGACTCTCTTTGAGGCGCGCGTGGAACACGAACGCGCCGTCGACACGGCCTGTCGTCATGAGACGGACGGACGGCGAGCTAGCCCATAGCTCACCGTCCACAGGCCCGCGCCTACGGTGGCCGGGGGCCACGTGGTGGCGGCCCCCGACGCCCGTGGCGTCTCCCGCGGCGGCCGGGACGTTGAGAGGTTCTCTCCCTCTCACGTTCCGCCACCTCCTCTAGCATTACTGCTTCGCAGAAGGAGGTGACGGCGTCCCATTCCGTCTCGCTCCGGACCATGGCTTGCACCAGGGCCGGACGCGAGAGGTCGCCGCCGCCGATCGCCGCTTCGAGGACACGGCGGTGCTCCGCCCACGCGGGGCACACCTCCACCGTGTCCTCCGGTCGATCCTCACAATGGAAGCACCCGGGCGTTTCCTCCCGCTCGACTCGGTGCAGGAACCTCCCAAACACTCCGTGTCCGGTGAGGACCTGCGTCAGGCGGAAGGTGAGGACGCCGTGGCGTCTCTCAAGCCACTCCTCAAAGAGGGGACTTATCGCCACTATCGTGGCGTGCCCTGCACGGGGTTGCGACAGTCGCTCTCTCCATGTCGCCATGAGATCCCGCCGGAAGTCTGTCCGCTGAGCGACAATTTGTCGCGGCAGCGGAGTTTCCCCCCGGCGTAGCGCCTCCGCGCGCCATTCGTGTAGGTGCACGAGGACTATCGCCTCCAGATCCCATGGCGGCAATCCGGCAAGGAGGCTCGCCGCCTCGCGGGCAATCGTGCGGTAGCCCCGGGCCAGCCTTACAGCTACCACCTTTTGGGGCGCGTTCAGGTAGTGGGCGGCACGCCGCCTCAAAGGACGCGCCCACACCGGGGCCCCGTAAAGGGCCATGGACCGCACGACTCCCGCGTAGAGCCTCCGGCAGGAGGCGTTCGGCCCCCCCAGGTTGGGCAGGAGCCGCCTGAAGGCAGCCCCAGTCCGTTCCAGTTTGGGGGCCAAACGTCGGAAGTGCTCCACGAAGTTCCACCGGCTGTCGAGGACGAGTCCTAGGTACTTCAAAGTCGACTCGACACCGATGGATGGGCCTCGTACCGTGAGTAAGGATCCCGGAGGTGGCGCATTCCGAGGCCCATGAAAGCACATGGCCTCGGACTTGTGCAATGCCACCTCGAGACCCAGTTGCCGGATCCTCTCAACGACTGTCGCAACCCCGCGTGTCATCGCTTCGGCCGCCGCCTCGTGCGACCTCCCCTGGGCCAGCACCAGCGTGTCGTCAGCGTAGCAAACTACGCTGACACCACTAGGGAGGTCGGCGCGCAGCACCCAGTCGTAACCGATGTTCCACAAGGGCGACCCTAGGACCGATCCCTGCGGAACACCGCACGACATCTCTCGCCGGTTACATTCTCCACTGCGACCGGGGTAGATGACGGCTCTGTCTGTCAGATAGTCCCCGACTACTCGACGGAGGTAGGTCGGACCCGGTGATACCGGAGTGCCTCCCTAATGCAGCTCCAGGGCATGGAGTTGAAGGCGTTGGCGATGTCGAGAGACACCGCCAAGACAACCCCACCCCTGGACACCGCATCCCCCGTCGTGAGGGCTATCACGCGCATGATGGCGTCCACCGTAGAGCTCGAAACGCACACCGTCAAGTTAACTACCTATTCTAAGGTAGATAGGTAAACAAAAACCAAAAAGTGCACCTTTTTCAAAATCATTGTTGGTAATAAAAATAAAAGTTTACAGATGAAGTCCACGTCTTTTTATAAAGTACTTACTATGCAGTTTTCGTTGGCATAAAGAAATAAAGCATATTTCGTTATATTTGCTGAAAGTAATCCTCCCTAGCCGCGCCACATAATTTAAAGATTAATTAATCAAAATGAATAGTTTCTTGAGAGAAAAAAGTATCAACGAAGAGTAGAGAAAAGGTACTATTATATAAATTGATCTAAGGATAGTTAATATTAAATATTGCAAAATTGACTTGCTGCAGAGTATACCTTCCAGCCGGACCACACCCTACGACCAATAACTCCTTAACTAAAGGGGTTTATTGGACCATATTTGTCGTATGCAAGGTACTCTTTAGGTAGTTTTTTTCAGGATATTGATTTATTAATAGTTCATTATACTTCATTTAATTTGAGGTGGCGCGGCCAGAGAGTACTGCCTGGCGGCCGGACCACATAAATTGTTAATTAAAAAGATATCTCTTGAGGTACTAAAAATATATATGTATTCTGATGAAAGTAGAGTTTAGGTAGGTATTATTTCGAACTATAGCATCTGAGTACTAAACTGTGGTCCGGCCACAGAGGAACACACAATAAAAACATATAAACATAGAATGTTAGTGTGTTAGTAACACAAAAATGTACCTACAAATATGTTAGTATTTTTAGTACCTATATCTAACTTATGCCTATGGCTGTCCTTACCCACTGATTCTGGAAAGGACAGCCAAAACGGGCGGCAATCATATTTAGAATGCTGTTGCTGCTGCTTCGTAGACGGTGCAGCTAGGAGTTTGCTTTCTTGCGCATGATGGCTTGAAAACCATCCGTACGCGCTTCAGCAAACATACCAGACGCGCTGCAGCGCCACGGCAGCCCCAACAGCATCCTAAATGCGTTATTATACTGTGTGCGCAGGGCTGTGTAGGTTCGCTGCGTATGTTTCACCCACAGGCCACTCGAGTAAAAGGACTGGCAGTACGCCTTAAAAAGTGTTACCTTCACTTATAGGTCAAGTTGAGAACGTAGCCAAATGACAAAAACGGAACCCATATGACCCGAATGGTGCAGCGGTAGTGAAGTTGCCTTACGTTCTTAGGGTTTCGGGTTCGGATCCCGGTCGGAGAAAATGTTTGTGTGATGAGCATGGACATTTATTTCCGAGTCATGGATGTTTATATGTATAATAAGTATGTATTTACAAAAAAAAAGTATCTATGTAGTATATCAACTATCTGGTGTCCACGACACAAGCCTCGTTGCTTAGTGTGGCACTAGATGGTGCTGTGTGTGATGTCCAGCGATATTTATTTATTATTATATAGATTTGTCCTCTTAATCTGTCTCTCTGTCCGTATGTCACACACAGTCAGTTTACTCCGAGACACAATGAGGAAGCCATCCAAGGCGTCCGCAACTCCTCCCTCGGTATACCGCGACCCCGTTTAGCTGTCTCAGGGTGCCAGTTTTTGTATTAGTCCTTCAAAACCCGTGTGTTCATCACACATAAATGAAAAAAAAAAAACAGGTTCATCATCATCATTACTTCAGCCCGTAATCATCCATGCTTGGGTACAGGTCTCCTCTTCCTTCAGCCATACTTCTCGGTTCTGCGCGTCCCTCGTCCAAGTGTTTCCCGTAACTTTGACGATATTGGCGGTGTCTGATCAAATCTCGGCCACCATACACACTAGAACTTTAACTTTTTCTAGAACTTTGCTCCATCGGCCATCTTTGCGTCTGGCCAGATGTCCTGCCGGCCACTTGAGGCCGCCGTAGATTTTTGTCCGACGACGGATTTCGGTGTTCAACATTCGTTCTAATAACCGTGTGTTCATCATCATCATCAACACCCTAACTTCACCCACTGCTGGGTATAGCCTCTCTTTGTTTGTGCCAAGCTCCACGCTCTTCTGTCAGCGTCATCCAGGATATTCCCGCAATGACAACAATGTCGTGTGCCCATGTCACCGCCGGACGACCAACACTTCTCTTTCCATTCCTTGGACGCCACTCGGTCACAGCTTTACTCCACCAGCCATCACCGCGTCTTGCTTGGTGTCCTGTCCAAACCGATGACACATACATAGGGATTCTAATTTTTTTCTAAATAAAACATTTGGTCATTTAAATTTTGTTATTTCGTTTAATGTTCTTTTGAAATTTGCTCGAGAAAGTTTTGATTTTTTAATATGCAACCCGTGATAGACCCTCATTTCTATTCAGTCATCTTTCACACAGTCCGTCCATCGTTTCTTTGGGGTTTGCCCTACTCTAGGGTGGCTATACTGGCTATAGGCAACCCACATTCATAATTAAAACTTCCTCACTTCATTTTCTTCGTTTTTTCAGATTTTTTTGTTTCATTTTGTGTGACTTCTTCTTCAAATAAATATTTTAGATGGCACGCAATGTACTTGCGACTTCTAAATTCTTCACAAGGGCATACTCGGTTATCTACAGAGATAACCCTTATCATGTAACAGTTATTAGTGCAAAGTACTTAAGTGCATAATAGTTTGTTTTTATTTTGGGTTTAGAATATTCCAGAATAAACATGGACTAACACACGGTTGTCGAAACAAATGAAGGGTTTGGGCGCAGAACGTCAGAAACGCAAAATGACAGATTAGCGAATAAATGAACGACTGATCAAACGTTAGGTTAATTTCTTCTTTAAACAAAATGGGTAGGTTAGGTTAGGTTAAAACTGTGACCTCCTACAGAAACGAGTTGCATTTAAAAAAAAGATTATTTTTAGTAGGTTAATTAATCGAACACGAGTGAAAATGAATAATTTATCCAGTACTTAATCCATTTTGACCTTTAAACGATTTGGTCAATAGTGTAATAAATAATATAAACATTGATATTCCAGACTTTGGTCAGCTGAACTTTTGATCAAATGACCATCGTTATTTTAAACTTTGTTGATTTGTACGTTGCTGTTTTGAAATTTGCTCAGAAAAGTTTTGATTTTCTAATATGCAACCGTCTCATAAGATGACTTCTAATAGCGATGCATGAAAGAAAATCGGCCCGAGTGGAAAACGTCTTGTGCAACGGCAGGTCAACGCCTTTGAAGGGATAAGAAGGTCGCAGCTGGACTTAAAGCGTGATGACCTTAAAGCTAGGTCACCTACAGCTATACCCTACAACTTTATCAATGGTGTTCTGACATGTCCGCTTTGTGCTCGGAGTTTTTCGGCCAAAGTTGGATATGCTAGCTACTTGAGAGCACATGAAAGAGCAGCACACCAAAGCTCTCGACAACCATCTTGGAAAGCTATCGAATGCAGTCGCTGTGGCCGAAATCAGCTAGATGGCATCATCCCCTTGTTCGCTTTAGGACAAATTCGCCATAAGACCGACAGATTTGTTTTCGGCAGATTCGCATTACGGCAGAAATTGTACAGTCGTGTTAAAATGGTCCATGCAAGAAAACGACATGCTACGCCGTGTTTACAATTAGAACGAAAGTTGCGCTTCATAAACAAAGGTTCTGCGTTCTGCGCACTTTGTAGTTGTGCAACTTTTTCGCTCGTTCATTTAAGGGCCTATACTACCTAAAATGGCTTAGCATGATCCTCCGTTACGCCTAAAATACTGCAGCATTAATTTTGAAATAAATATATGGTAAAGTTGAGTGTTAGGTCTTATGTTTAGCGAAAACACGATTTCACAAAATTTTCTCGATAGAAAAAAATCCCAAAATTACCTCCAAATCGAACAATATACCGCTGGTATTCAAAAAGTACTTCAAATTAGATCATGAAACTATGCATACCAGCATACTAACTGAACTAACTATAAATCAGATCTTAGGTTTCTTATTTTTTCCAAAATCCGAAAATTTTATTTTGTAAAGAATAAAAACCACTCATTTCGCACTATTCGGCCGCAGCGACTGACGTAACAACCGCTTTGTAGTGCAAGCTTATTAGAACGTTATTCTAACAGTATTACAAACGACGTACGTATAGGCTCTTAAGGCTGATGCTCCAGGGTAGCCCGCGAAATTCAAATTTTCTTACGTTTTTTGCAAATTTCAAGCCAGTGCTAGGTTGTATGTTGATTAAAATATTGGACGCGATTGTAAGACGTATGTAGTTACAGAATTATAATCATCAAAACCATCAATACAACCCTCCAAGTTGCTAAAGGTCGAGAAACGATTTTTTCAAGGTCAAAGTCATTGCTAGACCTTTATGAACTTGGAGGGTTGTATTGATGGTTTTGATGATTATTATTCTGTAACTACATACGTCTTACAATCGCGTCCAATATTTTAATCAACATACAACCTTGCACTGGCTTGCAATTTGCCAAAAACGTAAGAAAATTTGAATTTCGCGGGCTGGTCGAAGCATTCACCTTAAAGCTTCTCCTCTCCATTGGGTTGTCTACTATGCCACTCTTGGACTCTTGACTCCATCTCAAATTTTGTAACCGTGTAATGCGCTAATACAAAACAGATACGTATTTCCATGGTTGTAATCGCACTTTCTTATTCCGGAAGACGAAGATCCGCCATGTTTTTTTTAGTAGAACTGTACTTACTACATTACCATAAATAATAGATAGGTACTGACGATATTCTTCTCTTTCTTATTCCGGAAGACGAAGATCCGCCATGTTTTTTTTAGTAGAACTGTACTTACTACATTACCATAAATAATAGATAGGTACTGACGATATTCTTCTTATGGCTTACATAATGATGTGCACGTGTTTCTAGCTAAACATTGTATAGCTTCTAGACTAGACTATTTAAATTAACTGTCAGCTAAATTGTTTTAATTTTTCTATGAAGAGCTCAAACCATAATTAAAGTCTGTTATATTGTTTGCCTAATTAAGGCCATGGATCAACTTTAAACGTTATCTTTTAAGTGCTTACACGAGTTATATTACATCTGCGACCTATCATGTTCTATGTAATTTATGTACTTAAGGCGACTACATAAGCTAAACGTGAGTTTTATAATGCAAAAAAGCATGATTCACTGCAATAAACAAAACCAGAAAAATATATGATATTCTTTAGGATCTAAGCTAGTACGATAGCGTTTTGAAAACATAATACAACTAATTTTATTCGGAACTTATCTCTAAAAAATTCTTTTAACGAGTAATAAAATTAATCATTCTGATTTTTTGGCAAATAATTCTACAAGCAACATATTAGCATCATAGTGTTTTACTTTTTTAGTCCAATCAATAGATTTTTTGTAAATCGCAAAAAAACACTCATTTCGCACTATTCGACCCGCAGTGACTGACGTAACAAACACTTTGTAGTGCAAGCTGATTAGAACGTATATGTATTTCAAACGAAGTTTGAACCACCACAAATAGAGTTGCTAATTTAGCTCCTGTAATCGCCTTAAGTAAAATAAGAATACAACAACAACAACAGCCCATAACGTCCACTGCTGAACATAAGCCTCTTCCATGATGGAAGGAATTTGCCGTAATCTCCACGCTTGGCAGGCGGAATAAGAATATGGTGCTACATATTAAACAAATTAAAAATAATTATGACTAACATAATAATTAGTAAGGTCAGCATATTATTATAATCGACACTTCAACAAGGAATCAAATGATTTAAGTCCTATTAAACATAATTTTATTAATTACTTACTGTAAAATAGATGATAAATTAAATAAATGCTCTATTTATAGTTTCATACACGGTAATGCCTTGATTACACGGTACCATAATTATTATTACAAGGAATAAAAATTTATGTTGGGGCCAAGTAGAAAGTAGAACCAAGTATTTTCCATGATAAGGCATTAAATAAATAAATAATAAAAATATCGCTAGACAGTACACACAGTGCCATCAAGTGCCACACTAAGCAACGAGGCTTGTGTCGTGGACACCAGATAGTTGATATACTACAGAGATAGGTCCTTTTTTTTTTGTAAATACATACTTATTCTACACTAGCGGACGTCACGCGGTTTCACCCGCGTAGTTCCTGTTCCCGTGGGAGTACGGGGATAAAATATAGCCTATGTCACTCAGGGTGAATGTAGCTTTCGAGTGGTGAAAGAATTTTTGAAATCGGTTTATTACTTTCGGAGATTACCCCCTACATGCAAACTTATAAACAAATGTTACCTCTTTATAATATTAGTATAGACACGGTAATATTATAATACAGTAGTGTATCTCGGCCGCATGATAGAAATAAATGCCTACAGCCGCGCGGTACGTAAACATGCGTAAGGGCTGCCCATCTCCAGCATTTTAATTACATTTGCCTACTTTCTGTTTCTATTTAGTTTTGTGATTGTAAATATCCTTTTTATATAAATAAATGAAATACGTATATTGAATAGGAAGTGTTCAATAAAAATGCGTGTTGTTTTTTGATTGGTAGATTTGCAAACTAACAAATTTATTTAGAATTTAGAATTATGCAAACTAACAAAACACACATGCACCGAAGTTTTAACACAAGCGTAAGTAGGTAGGTACCTACCGTATCATGATTCATTCAGAACCGCATATAACTACCTATTTCACTCGTCTCAATAACTTTCCGTTACTCTATTCGCTTTATTTATTAATCCAAACACCTTTTTTTTTTTTCCTTTATTTATTAATCCAAACACCTTTTTTTCACCTTTTATTTCGATAAAAGGAAATACTTATCCATTAAAAAGACACACATTATGTACCTACCTACTAGTAAGTAAAATTATTTTATAGTCTTACCTTTCAGAGTTTCCAGGTAATTTAAAAAAACTTATGTCTGGATGCGTTATTGACGAATTCATACAACCAAAAACAGCACAATATTTCCTACTCGTCATATTAACTGATTTTTAGAGAAAAAATCGCGCGGTTATTGTTAAAAAAACAACACACCGTCCGTTCGACACTGCGGTACAGCCGTGACTGTCTGCGCCCCAAGTGCACCCTTAGATCGAGGCGCGTAGGTATAGCTCGCGTTTCGTCCGTTTCTATGAAGTCGGAATACTGTATCATAATACTACTGTGGTATAGATAAAGCATTTTATAGGCATTAAGTCCGCCGTACATTATGTGCATAAAGTTTCAATAAATAAATAAATATGAAATACTATGCTAACACGACAAATTGACGTAGTGTGTCAATTTGATGTATCAATTTTCCTGTAACGACTCGACTGTAACTTGACGTCCAATTTTTGCGAAACCGTCAATGTCTATTGTTTAGAAATAGAAATGGCAATTTTGTCACACATTCACTCGTTACTTTGACTTTGAAAAAGTCTCTGATACTATTTATAATTCTCGTCACATAATATTTTTTGGCTTGACTGAAAGTTTTCCCTGTGTAGCTCCGACGCCATCTTGCTGGCTGGCAAATATATTTACAACTAAAAGAAGTCATTTTATTTCGAAAAAAAAATTGACTACCTTGGTGGTTTAGTGGTCACATGAGACCGTGGGGTCGATTTCCAGGTCGGGAAATTCAGGAATTTATCAATAGCAACCACGGAGCCTGGATTTGCGCCCGATTGATGGTAATGGGGTTGCCCCCTAATTACGTGGGACATCATCATAACTGGCGAAATGTGGGTGTACTATAAGGTACTCCTCTGCGTAACCCGTCGGGGATTACTAGCGTGGTGTTATGTAGATTATTTTTACAGATCGAACGTAAACCAAGTTAACTAGTCTTCCCTATAGACACCTAGGTAAGCACCAGACAATAGAACACTCAAATCTGTGTGGTGTTTTCTTAAAAAGACCATCTCAGACACTAATCTGCATAGTCCTCATGTGAATTGGGCAAGATTATGTCTGGACTTCAAAAGAGACTATGACCTCTGAGTTTGTTTCGACTGTCTCTTCTCAGAGTACCTAGTTAGGTACGAGCCAAACATCAACATCGTTGTAAAAACCTAATGCAAAAATAAACATAATTTTTCATCATTTCACTGTGCGGTAGTTTGTTTTTTATTTTTATTTTGTTGTGTGCGCCTGCGGCTTAGCCAAATAAATATGTTTTATTTCTTTATTTTTTTCTATTTACGCAATAATAATTAAGGCATTCATTTTTATGATGTCACTGATTGAACTAACAACACCACACCAAAAACGGATTTCCTTAGAAATCCGTTTTTGGTGTTATGACTCAGTACCTACTCATAACCCCTAAACTTTGCACTCATAACTTATGAACACAAAGTGTTTACTTAATTACAATTTAATGTGATTGAGAATAAATGCGTAAATCCCAAGATGAGTCACCTGCCATCACTACTACAATACAAACAAGTAGACGAATAAATAAATTGTATACTATTTTACCTTCATAGGTAAAATTGGTTGCCTGTAAAGTCGGTATACGGGCGAAAGTTTTACGTGACAACGACTTTGAGTGGTAAAATAAACTTTTTATGTCTGTCTCTCTCGCTCTTAGGCGGGCTCTCACTCGCTCTCATTGTGAGCGCATAACGTGAGCGGGAGTGTAACGCAGTTTCTTGAAGTGTCACCCGGCAAACCAATTTATAAGACGTTGTCACGTCAAAACTAACTGTTATGATGAAATTAGTCAGTCGGGTCAATCTTCAAGGTTAAGGCCCTTCTAACCCTAAAATTAGCAACTCTATTTGTGGTGGTTCAAACTTCGTTTGAAGTGCTGTTAGAATAAAGTTCTAATCAGCTTGCACTACGAAGCGGTTGTTACGTCAGTCACTGCGGTCGAATAGTGCGAAATGAGTGTTTTTTGCGATTTACAAAAAATCTATTGATTGGACTAAAACAATAAAACACATAAGACCTGCTTTATAGGTAGTTTAGTTAGTATGCAAAGTTTCATGATCTAATTTGAAGTACTTTTTGAATACCAGCGGTTTATTGTTCGATTTGGAGGTAACTTTGGATTTTTTTTCTATAGAGAAAAGTTTATGGAATCGTGTTTTCGTCACACAAGTACCTACTTAGCATTAATCCTCAACTTTACCATATATTTATTTCAAAATTAATGCTGCAGTATTTTAGGCGTAACGGTGGATCATGCTAAGCCAAATTGAGGGACTATAGGCCCTTAATAAGGTCAGAAGAATGATAATGGTGACAAGAATTCTTGTAACCTGTTCTTGGACAAACTGCAATTTAATCTATAAAAGCCGGCCAAGTGCGAGTCGGACTCGCACACGAAGGGTTCCGTACCATTGACTATATTTAGTATTTGTTGTTATAGCGGCAACAGAAATACATCATCTGTGAAAATTTCAACTGTCTAGCTGTCACGGTTCATGAGATACAACCTGGTGACAGACAGACGGACAGACAGCGAAGTCTTAGTAATAGGGTTCCGTTTTTACCCTTTGGGTACGGAACCCTAAAAATGATGATTAATTGAGTAATTATGTTAATGGTTAAATTATAAGCAATTAGCGGTAATGTGGAAGCACGCGCTTTAATTGCCTATTGTTTCTAGGACGCAGCAGATACCGAGATACATTGATTTTGTTGCTAACTTCCGACAAGTTGTAGCCATGGAACTAACGAGACTATAAGATAGTTACGGAAGAAACGAACTGTTATCCTAATAAATTAACTCATCGTCATCATCTGCCTAGCCTTTTCCCAACTATGTTGGCGTCGGCTTCCAGTCTAACCAGTTACAACTGAATGCCATTATTTTACATGGAACGACTGACTCTTTCTCTCTCCCTCTCTATCTCTCTCTCTCTCTCTCTCTCTCTCCCTCTTTAGCCGTGTGGTATCCGGCAGAGTAAAATAGAACCAACCCATTACACTCACGGGTGTCGTATAAGGCGACTAATGTCTGAGGCAGAACACTTTGCGCCTCCATAGACCAGAGAATGGGCAGCAGCGTTTTCTGTTAGTCTTTCATCACTGCGATCTCCAATCCGCCTGCCAAGTGTGGAGATTACGGCAAATTCCTTCCATCATGGGAGAGGCTTATGTCCAGCAGTGGACGTTATGGGCTGTTGTTGTTGTTGACTGACTGTCTGACCTCCACAACTTTTGTTGCCAGGCGTCCCGATTTGCGCGGGACGTCCCTATTTTCAGGGGTCTGTGAACGCGTCCCGATTTGCATCTGATCGGGACGCTAGTTGTCCCGATAAATCAATCAATTTATTAAAAACCATAAATAATATTATATAACAAAAAAAATATGGAAGACAGTAAGACAAAATAGAGAGATGACGCCGCGTGCCGCTAAAAAAACGGCACAATATTTTTAAAGACAATCAATGCGGCAACAGAACGTGTATTTTAACAATCCAACTTTTTTTTTTGTCTCGATTTCAAACCCTAAATCCCGATTTAAATCCAATTGGACCTGGCAACACTATTCACAACCCAGTTAGTACTACCTGTGTTGTTGTTGTTGTAATACGATACCCCTTGTTCAGACTTTTCGCTTTCGGGCCAAGGGACCTACGTATTTCAGACTTCTCAGTACTTACATCATTTCGAACCCATTAATTACTACTGGCAACTTCATCACTTTGCAGGTATCAGATAAACAATTTTTCTTTCAAACCTTCTTCCAATACAACTAAAATCAAGTTATAATGCTTGTCCATAGTTTCCGGAAATAAAATATTGTAGACAACTGACAACTTCCTCCTAATTTATCGTTTATGGCCCATAGAATTCATATCCTTTCATAAATTTAATTATCTCAAGTCTTTATAAATTGAATTAATGTACAGTCGGGGTCTTTGATTGTTGAACAATTTACTCATTTCAAGTTTACATAAAATCATGTTTGATTATTTTTATAAACCGCTTTAAATTATAAAATGCGATGATTTCTAAGTTTAGTTGATAAAAAACAAATTCTATAAATAAGTTTTACCATTGAAAATTAAACTAATGGCTGTAAGGTTAAAGGCAATTTTAATTTTGAAATCACTTAAGTGTACTTCACGCTATTATACTCGCAAGGTAAACAGTATTAGGCAATACGGGGAGCTTCCGAAACATGGTTTTTTTGTAGCCAATTTGTGTAAATTATTCATTTCACTAGCTGAGATAGGTTCGTCCTTGTTTTAAATAAATTAATGGCTGAAATACTATTTGGTATAAAAACTTCTGAGGTTAAGAGCCTATACTACCTTAAATGGCTTAGCATGATCCTCCGTTACGCCTAAAATACTGCAGCATTAATTTTGAAATAAATATATGGTAAAGTTGAGGATTAATGTTAAGTCCTATGTTTGGCGAAAATACGATTCCATAAAATTTTCTCGATATAAAAAAATCCCAAAGTTACCTCTAAACTGAACAATAAACCGCTGGCAATCATAAAATACTTCAAATTAGATCATGAAAGTTTGCATACTTACTGATCTAACTATAAAGCACGTCTTATGTTATCTATTTTTTTAGTCCAATCAATAGATTTTTTGTAAATCGCAAAAAAAACACTCATTTCGCACTATTCGGCCGCAGTGACTGACGTAACAACCGCTTTGTAGTGCAAGCTGCTCGGAACTTTATTCCAACAGTATTTCAAACGAAGTTTGAACCACCACAAATAGAGTTGCTAATTTGAGGTAGTATATAGGCTCTTATGTAAAATTAACCTTTTTTTTTCTTTTTTAAGTGGATTGTGTCTGTGAACTGTTGCTTAATTTAGTTTGACCTTGTCTCATTTATAAGAGTTCGCAAATTATCCCACAGAATTAAATGGTATGCAAAATATTTATAGTTTTCATTCCGTTATTATTGATATTGAGTTTTTTACGTTTCCACGGACATAGTATTTAGGAAGCCGGTTACGAAATTGGTTTTATCTCTAAATAGAAACCGTTATTTCACATACCGAGTATATCATCGGTTTTGAATTTTGCTTAGTTTTTTTTTAATATTATTTGTTTTACTGTTAATTTAACATTTTTTTCTTTTGTATTGTCCTGTGCGGATTAATGTACGGTCGACCAAGCTATTTGCTTTACTTTTTAACATGCAAATTACATAGTTAAATGTGAACCAAGTAGGTAGGTAGCTTGTTCGATCGTACACACTTTTTTCATTTCATTACCCGTGACTGTACATTCTAGTTACAATAAACAATCCGTCCATCTTATTGTGTAAGTATTGTGTGAATCAATTGAAGAATATCGTATGATTCAACGAAGGCAATAGTCGCAATGGCTATAAAAATGACCATTGTATTGTAATACTAGTGTGAGAATATGATTAAATAATACATCCTGCTTCATTCTTTAGAAGGGCATTGTTACTATGTTCTTAGCGTATCTATGGCAATCTAAATTGAATCGGCCCAAAATTTGGTGAAGTTTGGCACTAGTGTCCATCAGCTCCTTTGCTATGCAAACAACAAGACTGCAAGGACACGATATCTAGCGGCGCGGCGTACCTACAGCAATCCCCTGGGGCAAGCAATAAGGCAAGCCCCTGGGGCAAGCAATAAGGCAAGCCCCTGGGGCAAGCTATAAGGCAAGCCCCTGGGGCAAGCAGATTGTTCATACACCCTAACACCATGAAGAGTAGGTTATAAGGGCAAGTGAAGGTTTTGGCTTCTATGAACGTACCGCCACTAATGATATCAAGTGTCCCATCGTCTGTGGAACCACACCACATTCCCACTCAATGCAGTGTGATAAGTCATGGTTTGTGACGAGAAAGTAATTAGGCTTGTGTCCTAAAAGAATCTAATTAGTCCGTCAGTTAGATTATCAAAAAATATTTGACACGTATTTTTTCTTTTGTTACGTAAACCAAAATTGACGAAGATACGACGCTTTTAAAATTCTCAATACGTCACGCCGTATAATGTTTAGTGCGTTGTGACGTCACGAGCTTTTGATGCGTTTTATCTTGGTCAATATTCATTGATTTACAAAAACAAAAAATACGTGTTTTATTATTTTCCAATACTCTGACGGACTAAATAGATTTGCAATTTATTGATGGCGGAAACTAGCCTATTATTTGAATATTGTATGTCTGCTGAAGAATCGTTTGCTGGCTGAGCAGATGAGTCGTAGAGTGGTGACCGTGTATAGCAAATCGTAGTGGGGACAGTGGGGGGGTAGTGGGGTATCTGGTTGGACCGACGACCCTAAAAAGTTGGCTAGGTCAGACTGAATTTGGGATAAGTTTTTAAGTTAGTATCATTCGTCTAGTATTACCTTATCCAAACCGGTTAAGAGTGCTTTAGCTACACGTGTTAAATATCCATAATTTAACGGTAACAGGCCTAATAATATAATACAAGGTCACTAAACTATTTATTTTCTCATGCTATAATTGCTCGTTCAATATTACATTAGTGTATAGGTATTTCTGTTCCTTTGCCCTTGACATTAGTAGTATGGACTAAAGTAAGCATGCATATTATTATTTTTTATTAGTAAATAATGTGAACATTTTAAACGTCATCATTACGTATTGTATGACCTATTATGTCACTGATCTTACGATATCCTACTTCCTACATCTACACTAATATTATAAAGAGGCAAGATTTGTATTCTTGTGTGTGTGTATGTTTGTGATGAATAAACTAGAGATGCAACGGATATCCGGTAACTATTCGGTATCCGGCCTAAATTTTACTATCCGGCCGGATACCGGATAGTAACTCATTATTTAGACGACCCGAATGGCGCAGCGGTAGTGAGACTGCCATACGTTCTTAGGGTCCCGGGTTCGAATCCCGGTCGGAGTAAATGTTTGTGTGATGAGCATGGACATTTGTTTCCGAGTCATGGATGTTTATATGTATAATAAGTATGTATTTACAAACAAAAATTATCTATGTAGTATATCAACTATCTGGTGTCCACGACACAAGCCTCGTTGCTTAGTGTGGCACTAGATGGCGCTGTGTGTAATGTCCAGCAATATTTATTTATTTATTATTTATTTTATTATCCGGCGGATACCGGATAATTTCTATTAAAAGCACTCTTATTTCTATTAAATGTACTCTAACGTCTCTAACTCATCGCACCGCACTAAAACAAGTTGTATTTAACAAGTTAACATTTAATATTTATAATCAACAAGTGGCACGATCACTCCCGATGAGACCCGAAACCGCCCGAAATGATCTAATCGCGTTGCCCGCAGCTGTACGATGCTGAACATGTCACTACTTGCCTCAGAGAACTACTTACTCTCCGCCAGAGCTCCGGCGACCGGATATCCGGCCATCCGGCCTCGCAGTTCGCCGAATATCCGTTATTCGGTATCCGGCCAAACAACTATCCGTTGCATCTCTAGAATAAACTAAAAAATCACTGCGCCGATTTCAAAATATCTTTCACCATTAGAAAGCCACGTCTTCACTGAGTAACATAGGCTATATTTTATCCCCGTATTCCCACGGGAACGGGAACTACGCGGGTGAAACCGCGTGACGTCCGCTAGTAATATTAAAGCGAAAGTTTGTGACGATGGATGGATAGATTGATGTTTGTTACTCTTTCACGCAAAAACTACTGAGTGGATTTAGATGAAATTTGGTACACAGATAGTTTATAACCTTGATAAACACAAAGGATACATTTTATTCAGGTAGTATGATCCCGGGGGACAGTTATCAAACCTCACGCGGGCGAAGCCGCTGGCATAATTGGACAAAAAAAAAAAAAAAATCTTAAACTTATTACTTAACAATCACATGATAGGAAGTACCTTTTGAGCAAAAAAATAGGTACTTCCGCTCTTCCGGTTTACGTTAACATTACATAAGTTAGAAATTTAACAGTAAAATCAAATCCAAAATCAAACACAAAATAAGATACCTACTAAAAAATTAAATTAAAAAGCAAATAAAAAATATAAAATTAAATTAAATACAAGTCATAATTCAAATTTAAATTAATTACATAATTAAATCAAAGATACAATTATACTCCAAATTAAATTAGAATCTAAATTAAATTCAAATAAAAATTAAAGAGTACTAAAATCAAATTGAAAATGTAAGACAAGTGCTTAATAAAAATTATTTAAATGGCTTTGTAATTCAAAAACCGGCCAAGAGCGTGTCGGGCCACGCTCAGTGTAGGGTTCCGTAGTTTCCCGTCCGACACAATAAGTGTTCCCACTTATGAGTTTAAAGGTGGGTATCCATTATGTAAAAATGCTTGCATATACGAATATACTACAAACTTAGTCCAGAAATTATTTTGTACAACTTTTTGTCTTTTTTGTACAAAAACTGTTGTTTCCATCAAGTTCAAAATGATTTTCCTAGAAAGTCCTTATAAAGTTCTACTTTTCAGATTTTTTTCATATTTTCTAAACTTATGGTTCAAAAGTTAGAGGGGGGGGACACATTGTTTTTTACTTTTGGAGCGATTATTTCCGAAATTATTGACATTATTAAAAAATGATTTTAGTAAACCCCTATTCATTTTTAAATACCTTTCCAACAATATATCACACGTTAGGGTTGAAATTAAAAAAAAATTACTTCCCACTTTACATATTATAGGGGGGCTACCCTAATAAAACATTTTTTTCCAATTTTTATTTTACCACTTTGTCGGCGTGATTGATATACATATTGGTACCAAATTTCAGCTTTCTAGTGCTAACGGTCACAGAGATTAAGCGAGGACGGACAGACGGACGGACAGACATGGCGAAACTATAAGGGTTCCTAGTTGACTACGGAACCCTAAAAAGGAAGTGAAGATTTGGTCAGAGTAATGAGTATACGTAACGGGGCACTGAGAATAAAGACAAAAATTTAGCCAAAAATGTTTTATTTTTGTAAATCGTTTATTTTTTCGATTATATCGTATAAAACACCTAAATGTAAGGCTTAAAGTGTTTGGGTGTTTTTTGTCTACGACTAACCGTCGAGCCGAGCGAGCGGTGCCGCGGCTGCGGCCGGCAAGCGCTACCTCGAAATTGCTCGCGAAATTTTTCAGTCTTTTTTTCACAGTGCCCCGTTTTGTATCCACTGACCGAAGATTTTAATATAATGTGGTGATAATATAATAATACCTAATTGAATATGTCAGATAACAATGATCCATATTCCATATTGCGTATGCAGGTCATGTTGATGACACTTGATAAGAGATGGTGACAAATATTAGCAGGTGTTCCGAATAATGTGAGTGAGTAATTTAGGGAAACGCTAGAAATAGACATGTTAATGTTTCTGTCAACACTGTTAATCGGTCATGAGCAGGGATCGGAGTAGTTATAGCTATTTTGGTTCAATGACCGCAAACGATGTTAATATGGACATTTGTAAGGTAACATGGTAGAATAAGTTTCTAAAGGTTATTGATATTTGTCTATACAAAAATGTTACAGATATATTATTTACATAGCGGACGTCCCGCGGTTTCACCCGCGTAGTTCCCGTTCCCGTGGGAGTACGGGGATAAAATATAGCCTATGTTACTCGTGGTCCAGAAGTTTTCGTCTTTATAATATTAGTATAGAAAAATAATAATTTCATTAACCTGAAACGTGTCCCTCTAATACTTACCCGTCAGAGGGGTAGAAGAATATGTGTTCGTTCATAATTCCTTAAGACGTAAAAAGCTTTTTACAAAGTAATTAAAAAATAATTAATATTCGAAGTCCGGAATTCCGGGAGTGTCCATATTTAAGACAACGTACCTATCGCATGTACTAAAAATTGCTTTACGCACTCCGATCACTGGTCGTAGTGTTTTTTACTTGTTTTAGTCAAAACTGTTTTTATTTAAAACACGTTCTTTCTATAAAACATGTTTTTTTTTACGGAATGCTATAATTAGAATTACTGTATATTTTTATAAAATCACTTCAACAAAAAAGTTTTTAAATGGGTCACAAAAAAAACCTACCAACCAACTGTCTATGAAAAATGAAATGACAAACCTAAAGATGCTTTTCAAATACCTATTCAATGATACCCCCACTTATGTTTGTGGAAAAGATGAAAAGGCCATGTCAAAGAGGAAAATAGCACAAAAACCCACTAGTAGTCCCGCGTAATAGCACAAAAGCCACTAGTAGTCCCGCGTAATAGAACAAAAGCCACTAGTAGTCCCGCGTAATAGCACAAAAGCCACTAGTAGTCCCGCGTAATAGAACAAAAGCCACTAGTAGTCCCGCGTAATAGCACAAAAGCCACTAGTAGTCCCGCGTAATAGCACAAAAGCCACTAGTAGTCCCGCGTAATAGCACAAAAGCCACTAGTAGTCCCGTAGTCCCGCGTAATAGACTAAGAGTATGCGACAAAAATTGTTATACTATGGCGGTGAAAATATATAATCACTTAGCTAAAGAATTTAGAAGTGGTACAGATTTAGAATTTAATAGGAAGCTACATAACTGGTTGTGTGAGAGAGGTTTTTATTCCATTAACGAATATTTTGAGTCTAAAATGTAAAACTGACTTACCTGCTATAATAATTATGACATTATATCTGTAATTATTGCCATTATTTAAATAATATTGAAATATTTTTTAATTATTCTTGCTATTTTCTATTCGACAATGCTATTTTATTGATTTTTTTTGGATTCATCAAATACTACTTTTATTGACATGACATAAGTAATTATTATTGATCGCTATTTTAATATGTATAAATTATTATTTTAATTGAATCTAATTTTTATTTAATTTTATTAATTGATTTGTAATTTTAATCATGATAAGTATTTATATGTCATTGCTAATTACTAAATGTGTACTGCATGCTATTAGTATACCAAGATGTAAAATCTCAATATTTGTATGGCCGAAATGCCGAATATAGTCAAAACTATAGATATTAAGAACTTACCTATGTTAACTACCTATATTCTTGATAAATGTATCATTCATTCATTATTTTTTTTTTGGTATTCTTGTCGCCATACTGAATTTTGATTACGGCATGTCTGTTAGTGACACTCGCTAAATCAAGACAAATCGACTAGAGTAAGAATCATCAAAATCGGCGCACGCGTTAGGTCTCTAAAGCGCCACAAAGGAACAAACATTCATATACATAGGCTGATAAACACATTACCCTCCTAAGTCGGGTAATAATTACCTTCCTCAGACCTAACAAGCCTATCTGACCTATTTGAAGGAGGCTTATTTATGTCCAGCAGTGGACGTCTTTCAGCTGAAATGATGACGATATGATCTGACCTATCAAAAGAGAGTTCCAATTAGCCTGACATTGACCGTATATAGTTCCGTAAATGCATACTTGTTACGGTCACGATCACGAATCGAATTTCGATCAACATAATACAAGTCATACAACCTGGTACTTGAAACGCTAATATCAAAAAAAATTGTCCGACCATTATAGTTCCGTAAATGCATACTTGTTACGGTCACGATCACGAATCGAATTTCGATCAACATAATACAAGTCATACAACCTGGTACTTGAAACGCTAATATCAAAAAAAATTGTCCGACCATTATAGTTCCGTAAATGCATACTTGTTACGGTCACGATCACGAATCGAATTTCGATCAACATAATACAAGTCATACAACCTGGTACTTGAAACGCTAATATCAAAAAAAATTGTCCGACCATTATAGTTCCGTAAATGCATACTTGTTACGGTCACGATCACGAATAGAATTTCGATCAACATAATACAAGTCATACAACCTGGTACTGAAACGCTAATATTAAAAAAAAAGTGATTTGTTGCATTAAGTATTTATTTACATTTATGAAAGCACTTTTATGATTGTTATTATTTTCATAGTCTTAACCTAAAATTTTATCATAAAACCTTTAAAAAATAATACAACCGTTACAAATGGTTTATCAATTCAACATGGAAATTTCCAATTTTCCTTGCAGATTTTAGAACTTAACTATTTTATCGGATGCATAATTCTATTACTGCTAGCAATCAAAATCTCGGTTTTATTACTGGTGATGTCAAAACCTAACAAACGTTTTCTTTGTTTCAGGAACATGGAAGTCATAGGCATAATGGGTGAGGGTCGAGAAGACGCGTGGGCACGCACCATGCAGCCCCCCAGACTTCTCATGCAGAGGGTACACATACCATTCACGTTTAAGATAGAGGAAAATGCGCCTTTAGGCTATAATGGTAAGTTTCTTTTTGATTTATTTTGTACCAGCAGAATTCTATGTGCAAGAAGGTCCTAGAGGCTAAATAATAACAGCCGTACGAGTCGATCTTCAAAATTCTTCTTCTTCGTGTCGTTGATTCCCATTGTTATTTATTTAAATTTGTTTCGACCAGTAGGGTTATTACGTATCTTTTTGATCTCCAGTGACTATCAAGCTTCGGTTGTACACCGAACTTTGATGACAACCGAGAATGTCAAAATATTGGTATTACGTATTACACAGAGTAGATATCACTTTACGGTGACTAACAGCCTGGGTACGGTGTAGTCTCACGAAAGCCACTTCAAACTCAGTTGTCATCAATTTGATGTCCACTATGCTTACAAAATCGCAATATTAGAAGAATCGATACGATGACGTCATATTTGATCGCGGCTGGTCATACATAATACGAAACTAACCTTTTGACAGTTCTTCTTCTATGCGTGTCAATAAACTCAAATAATACCCGACCAGTATGTAGCCACCTGCACAGCTCTGTCATTGGCTTCGTTTAAATTCTGGAAGGTGTAGTAGGCAAGAAAAGAGGTGGGGCATATCCTGCAGAGGGGCTCCACACTGACATCGTATTTGGGACGGGTCGATGATACCCCATTTGGCCAGACAGTTATTTGATGGACACTGAGCCTAGTTACTATCATTTCGAGCTGTGAACAGAGATACGTAATAGGCCTGCTGAACTCAGCCACGTTAACGTTGTTTTGACTGCGTTGATGGTGGCTTCAGACAGGTCCCTTAAAGTGCAGGTGGAGTTGCACAAAGAGCAAGTCAGGAGGTGGGTCATGGTTTGAGATGAGGCTCCGCAGTCCCACTCAGCTTTATCGGAATACCCCCACCGGACCAAGATGAACCTGCAGCGGCCCACCTGGCTTCTAAGTCGGTTTAGTATCTTCCAGGTGGGCCATGGCAGTTGATGACCAGCTGGGAGTTTTTCTGCAGGCCCAACATAGTGAGCCGAGGGGTACTCCCTTATATCTCCTAAAAAATTTTGTCCGAAAATCATTATCCATAAAACGTTTGCTATAAACTTCAGTTACCATAATGTTCAAAATCCCGAAATTTTGTTTTACATAATTATCTTTATTTCTAAAACTGTTCTGTCATAATATCGAATACTATAATAATTGAATCTTCTAATTTTATATGCCATAAATTCAATTATCCTAAGTGTTTTATTATATAATGTGTATTATTCCTAATGTTCATATAAGTATAATAAAATTTTTAGTCCTAAAACATTTGCTAAAAATTAGGTTTTAGTGACAGAAACAAATCGCTGTAAATCCGACCCCACGCAATCTTGTCTGCCCTACCCCGAGAGTGTAATTTAAAATCGCGTAGGCGCGGAGGGGCGAGGCGGCCCGCGAGTTGAGGAGCAGGTGGTTGTAACACTCGCCGCCGCTGCTGAGGCTGGCCGGCGAAGCCGGCCAGCAAGCCGAAGCTGTGGTGGTGAGCGTTAAACACATCTGCGACGATAAGCTCGCAAGGGACCGCCGGAGCCTCGCAGCGCCGGAGCCGTGACAGAAACCATGCCTGCTGCATGTTGCTTGCTCGCTTGCATGCTGCATGCTTGCTTGCATACTGTATGCGTGCTTGCATGGTTGCTGTAAGCTTGTTGCATGCTTGCTGTATGCTTGCTGAATGCTTGCTGCATGCTTGCTGCCTGCTTGCTGCATGCTTGCTGCGTGCTTACTGCATGCTTGCTGCATGCTTGCTGCATGCTTGCTGCATGCTTGCTGCATGTTTGTTTGCATACTTATTACAGGGAAAAATAAAATCCACATAATTATGTTCACACTCAACTGTTTTATAATGATTAACAGGTTTGATTGATTGATTTTCTGCCTTTTAATCACTACCTATATGAAATGTATGCCAAAACAAAAGAAGATTCTAACTGTGAACTTTCTGCGATATGATGGTTCTACTTTTTAATTCTTACAAATTTCATAAGAGCAATCTATACTATGTAATATTATAAAGAGGAAACCTTTGTATTTTTGTATGTTTGTATTGAATAGGCTCAAAAACTACTGGACCGATTTCAAAATTTCTTTTACCATTACTTAGAAGGATTCTTCCGAATCCGTATAGGCTATATTTTATCACCGTACTCCCACGGGAACGGGAACTACGCGGGTGAAACCGCGTGACGTCCGCTAGTATTGTATAAAAATGTGTTCTGTTGAGAGAAGTTCATAGCATAGCAAAAGCTAAGTAATACTTACTTTACTGTAGGTACCCGTAATTACAGACACAATTAAAATAACAATGTTCTGTTCCCTTTTGGGAACGTCTGGGAACATTTTAAAAATATTATTAAGATCTAAACTTTTTTTTAAATTTAGGATTTATAACTATTATTGAAAACGATTTTAAGTGTTTTGTATATTATTGATTGTAATATTTATGACAAACGGGTTTAGAGCATTTTGTATTTAGGGATTTCAATTTTATGGCATGTGATATTATGTGATATTAAGTTCGGGTAAGTTATCATTCGGACAAATGATGATTAGGACAAAAAAAGTTATGGCACTTTAAATTATGAATAAAAAAGTTAGGTAATACAATAGAGAACCGAGCCGAGGGGGGGGGGGGGTATGTTTAACGAGCCACAGCTTTTTGCGTGCTTCACCAGCCCTAGTATAGTCGATTGGTGGAATATTATCGGTAGTCTTTCTAAGGGGAATCTTTATTACCCGGTCGTATAACTCGTAACTGCGTTGTGCAGATCAGATAGGTGAAAAGTGATAAATAAAAAGAATAAATAATAACCCTCCTTTTGGGCTTCGCCGCAGTCGGGTAAAAACAACAGTTCCCTTTATTATTATATATTACATCACTGTTGTTAATATTATCAAGATTTGTTTATAAATAATAAAATAATACAGTTACAATTGCTACAATTTCAATTTAAATGGTTATTTTATGGTTTTTTTTATCGAGAAAATTTACCGAAAACATGTTTTGAACACAATGGTCCACCCATAAATATGATCAAGATTAACATATTAAATTTTTTTTGCTGCTCTAAAATGTATACATTTAGCTAAAAGACTGTTTTGTGAAGCCTATTTTGACTAAGTACAGCGCCTTAATCTGCTGGACCCCGCAACTTTAAAGCGCGGATCCGCGGATCACGCTAATTAAAAATTTAAAAATATAAAAGGGCTGTAGGAGTAAGGGTAAAATTAAACAAAACTATTACACTATGTCAAACATTTAAAGATGAATCTAAGAAAACAGATTACTTATTAATAGAAAAGAAATAATTCGTGTTGCTTGTAAGAAATGTTTAAATAAAAATCTGTAGTTTTAATTTGATTTTATAACGTAATTTCAAAGATGCGAAATAAAATAAATAAATAAATATTGCTGGACATTACACACAGCGCCATCTAGTGCCACACTAAGCAACGAGGCTTGTGTCGTGGACACCAGATAGTTGATATACTACATAGATAATTTTTGTTTGTAAATACATACTTATTATACATATAAACATCCATGACTCGGAAACAAATGTCCATGCTCATCACACAAACATTTGCTCCGACCGGGATCAAAAAATCGGGATTCCGGGATCGGAATCGCGCGTGATCCCGCACGGGATTGAGTAATCCCGCATATCAATCCCGCGGGATTGAATGAGCTGTGGGATTGCAATCCTCATTTACGTACTTTAGCTATACATTTGTAAGCTCTAGATAAGTATAGTGCAAACTGCATACGAGTGGCTATGGCGAAATTTTCGCATTCACACTCAATCTAGTAACGGTTCAGGTGGGAGACCTTCAATTAATTGAAAGTGGTCTTGCTAAATCCGATCGGGGAACTTATAAAAGTAAAGTCTGTCAGTTCTGAATAATTATATCGGAAGCGTGGTAGAGTTTGGTTATAACAAAGAGATTATCGGATACGGAAATGGGCGGAGGTGTAAAAAAATAGGAAGTGGAATAACGTTTATTTTTTATTTTTGATACCGTTTAACCTTCCGGATAAGAGTCGAAGGCGCCTTGTAAAAAACATTATCATCTGCCTAGCCTTTTCCCTTTGTTGGGGTCGGCTGCCAGTCTTACCGGAAGCAGATGAATACCAGTATATTACATGGAAACACTGCCTATCTGACCTCCACAACCCGCTGTTAGGTAACAAGATACCCGCTGGAAAAACTGGTTGGACACATTCATTGACTAAAAAGACCAATAAATCCTGCGCACGGGACCAGTTCTGTATCCCAAAAAGACAGACACACAAAACAAAATAATGAAGTGTCGTTTGGCAAGGTGACACAACGCATTGCCAATTAGGTCACAAGATGCGATGCAGCAAATGATGCAAGCTCTCCGGACATTAAGGGTAATATCCTAATCGAGAAACGGGCAGTGGGAAAACAACTGTAAGTCTAGAAGATACGGTGTACTTTAGACTGGACTGTGACACTCATGCTGTTCAGCTACAGGTAGATCTAGCGACTAGAATTACAAGATAAACGAGTTATGGTAACACAGAACTATAAAGGTTATATCGTCAAAATGCTTCCAACACGATACGAAATACGAATGATCAGTCTATCTACAGGGTGTAAAATACCTCATCACGAAGCCGTCAACCAAGCAGTCTGTACATCAAACTAAGTAACTTTACGCAAAAAATATTACTGGGAAATTACTTTTTTTGTTGGGGTGAAAAATCATGTTTTGTGGTCGAACTCAATGTAACGCACTCAAAACATTGTGCTGATGGATGGATTGAATAGTACGGGAGTCGTGGAGGTGTTTAAAGTAAAAATCTTACATTAAAAACTTGTTTTGGAAAAATTTGGAACTTTGACCCCCAATATCTCCGTAACTAGAAGGTTCCCAGGTATGCTGTAGAACAAAATAATGATTGCAATGACGGGGAGAACAAGTGCCTTTCGAGGTATTTTACACCCTATAAAAGGTCAATGAAAGTATGGATGGATTGTGTGAAGAATGAGATGAAAGAGAAAGAAGTAAACAATGCCATGACAGGAGAATGAGAAGAAGAAAACGTGTTGTGCTGACCCCAAACAGAATCAGATAAGTGCAGGAAGATGATGAGTCCATTAATACGCCAAATCACGTCCTCAATTAGGATTAGGACTCGTTTCCCTAATCCCTTTCGGGGTGGTTGAGTGAGACATTAACAAAGTTATCCAATCACGCTTAAAAACTTTCTCAAAGGCGGAGTCCCTTTGTCAAAGTTTTTCTGCTTTCAACTAGAAGAGAGAGCCAACTTGTCAACGTTTTTTGCGCATCATCGCCTTTCTCCCAAAAGACTGCAGTGTATTGTGGGTAGATTGGTATGAAACAGTCTCGATTATACAGAGCTAATAAACGGACGTGCGTGGCTGCGTTTTCCCTCCAAGCCACCTGGACAGTACCTAATACTCAATCACTGCTGGACTAAGTCCTCTCGCTCCCTGACGCTGTAGTTTATTTTCATCACCTTCACTTGGTCGATGGTGCGCCTTGGTTGGAACAATCAGAACTTACATCTCACACACGCACCTACCTATATACATTTTCGTTGAAATGTTAATCAACTTAACCAGCTGCTCACTTCTGGATATAGTCCCACAGCTGTGCTACAACAGTAGCCTGTCATATCCCCCTTTCCCTAGCCACTTTTTAAGCTTGTCGGCATCTCGTCGGTTCATCAATCTTGGGGGCGTTCTTTAAAATGTACGCGTGTTCTTTAAAATGTCTGCGTGGGGCAGACTGTTGTAAACAAGCCCTACCTCCACATCGGTCTTCACCGGCGGTTTACAACAGCACGCACTGTTGGAAACCGCCGGTGGAGACCGATGTGGATGTGTGTGGAGGTCTTGTTTACAACAGTCTGGCACGGGCATTAGTGAAAGCACAAACACGTTCCTACTGCCTTGTTCGCCCTCTTAATGACTGGTCATCATAATCATTAGCTTGTCCTTATCTCAATTAATTGGAAATCAGCGTAGCATATTGTCTTTTTTAAACCCTGACGCAAAAAGAGGGGTGTTATCTTCTTCCATACATGTCTTAGAGGTGATCTCAGCAATAACTTTTCTATAGTTGGTGCCAGTTTAGATGAGAATAGCGGTCATTGCCCTTTCCCTAATAGCTCTTCGTACGAACCAAAACAAATAAAACATTATCGTTTTTCATTACAAAAAATGTTGAAGATCACGATAGATGACGATTCCAGATTTGAACAGGCTTAGTTTTGGTTTACAAAGTTAAGAAGTTTAATAAATGTAGGTGGGTGAATGACCGCTATTCTTATCTTAACTGGCACCAACCATTATCATCCTTGACACGGTCCATCGATCCTAAAGGCCTAGTAGTAGGTAAAGCATATCGGTATTCCATCACCTAAAAAGCCGGTTTAACTCAAACGTAAACAAAAACGGTACAGGTTCATGCGCATCTGTTACGTAAAGTAAGTAGGTATTTAGATAACTACTTCATCATTACGATACCCAGTGATTCCAGCCGTGTCGTTGACCTTATAAATGTTTTTTTGCAGAAATCTTTCAATGGAACTACTGTTGTTTTTTACGTCATATAATTCAACACGCTGCGCTGACGCACAGAGGCAATAATCTCTTATTTAATATTTAGTTTATTGTACCTACCACACTATGAAATTGCTATAACAGCCGCTCGGGTCGATCTTCAGGTTAAGTCGCGCTTGCCTAGGTTGGTCCGTGAATGGGTTGATCACCCATCGCGAGCGAGTTTCCCCGTGCCTTGGAAAGCACGTCAAGCCGTTGGTCACGGCTGTCAATTGTAGGTCTTTGACAGTCGTTAAGTAATCAGTGGCACGAAAGTCGAACAACCCAGTCTTACCACGGGGTATCTATTATCCAGTACTAACTGGGTTGACGAGGTCAGCTATAGCGTCATTCCTAACTATAATCACGCGACAAAGATTGATGCTTGGGCTGAGAAATGGTATAAAATGACGTTTAAATCTTTATGTCATATAGGTATGACGCTGGCATCAAGGAGGCTAAGCACTCGCTTCATGAAAAATACTGGTATTCAACTACATCCGGTTAGACTTAGATCCGACCCACCGACAACCAACATAATAATATAAAAAACAAAAAATCGGGGCAGTCTTTGGGGACTGCCGATAGAAGAGAAAACAAAAAGTACAAGGCCCCGCCCCAGTCTTAGCACTGGTTATGCACCGCACATGCCTATGTGGTGCTACGCCGTAGCGGATGCTACGAGTGCTACGAACGGCTACGAAGCGTGACCACATGTTACGTTACGTGACGATGAGTTCAATGTTTTTCCCAAACCCAAAAAGTGCTCAACGCGCCTAAAGAACTTCAAAAACTACGCCCTACGTCGATTATGTTGACGATTTGTTAACACTGCAAGCATAATACAGTAAACTCATAACCTGGTTGAAGAAATGTAGCATCAACCGTGACCGCCTCGTGTCATGGATCACAGACAATGTAGAAAGCGAGGAGTTACGAAGACAATTGTTTGTAGTACATTCATACCAGCTGGTTATACACGCTTATGTACTGGTTACACGGTACATGCGCGTGGAGTTATGGTAAATACATTATTTTTTGCGACGTTGGTATAAAGGTCACAAGTGCTACTATTGAGCCTGGGATCCTGAGTTCGATTTCCAGTTAGGACAGTGTTATTACGTTTTTCTATCAATAATTTCTTAGTAGCAGCTATGGAGTCTGGATTAGTGCCCAAGACCAAAGAACCCAAAGGTCCAAAGGTCTCGACAAAGATAACGACAAAATCGCTAACTTTTGATTGCTAATTATTAACGAATAAATTCGGTTGCAATAATAATGCTTGCGAGTAATGCAAGTCTCTACATCCAAGATGCGTTACTCGTAAGCATCGATATTGCAAGATTGCAACCGAATTTATTAGTTAGTAATTAGCAATCAAAAGTTAGCGATATGCTCGCAAGCATCGTAATTGCAACCAAATTTTTTCGTGAGTTATTAGCGATCGAAAGTTAGCGATTTTGTCGCTTTCTATGTCGAAACCTTCTATGTAGAAAAGCATCTTGGATGCAAGCAAGCATAATTATTGCAACCGAATTAATTAGTTAGTAATTAGCAATCAAAACATAGCGATTATTTCACCAATATGAAAATATACATTATCCCTAAGTGTTGCTACATTTAAAAAAATCCCGTAGGATAATTTTCGACCATAACGCGAGCGAAGTCGTAGACTTACACTGAACTTGAACTCCCGAAATGCCGCAATCAACGTTTGGTGAATCACAAGGTCAAGTCTGTCTGGGGCTATTTTAGCGACGAAACATGACGACATCGTAGGCGAAACGAAGTTTTGGGGAGTCCTCCGTAACACTAGGCGACGCCTAAATGCATAGCATAATTGTATGCAGCCTACAATTTTCCCACTACTGGGACACAGGCCTCCTCTCTATGAGAGGGATTGGGTTATAATCCATCAGGCTGGAATATATTTTATACTAGCGGACGTCACGCGGTTTCACCCGCGTACCTAGTTCCCGTTCCCGTGGAAGTACGGGCATAAAATATAGCCTATGTTACTCAGGGTGAATGTAGCTTTCTAATGGTTAAGTCGGCGCAGTAGTTTTTGAGTTTATTCATTACAAACATACACACAAAAATACAAATCTTTCCTCTTTATAATACCCATCAAAAACATAAATGTGAAATGAGAGCCAAGTTCAATATTATGATATATGCCTTGGTTGTTGACTTCAACGACAAAAGAAGTGAAATCTAAATGGGTGCCAAGTTCAATGGTCCGTCCTGAAATTTATTTATAACCACATAAAATATCATTTTTTCTTATAACTTAGAAGAATATATTGTAGCCTAAGGTCTGAGTTGGCTAGTTCTCATTTACGAATTATTATAACAGTAATTATTATATTCGATGGTTAGTTTCTATCCGCAAGCCAAATTTTCGGAATAATAAAATAAGAACCGACAAGTAACAGGTTGAACTTGCGAAGGCTATAATATAATTCGTATATGAAAACTAGCCAAGTCAGACTTTAGGCTATAATATATTCTTCTAAGTTATAAGAAAAAATGATATTTTATGTGGTTATAAATAAATTTCAGGACTGACCATTGAACTTGGCTCTCATTTCACATTTATGTTTTTGATGGGATTTCATTACTTTTTGTACATACGCCATTTAGTGTTACTTTTAAATAAATCAATGGAGGCGGCATGCTGTAGTGAGTGAGTTTCTGAGAATGATAATAGGTGGCGCTAGTGGTTGTAGAATACGGTTAGTTAAGCGTAATAAATATGAAAATCTACTACCTATATTCTTATTTATAAGTACAAACACGGAAATATTTGGATAAAAAAAATTAAGGGTATTTTTCAACTCGTTATATATTCACGTAAAGATCTTAAAATCCATATATAGAGATTTACAGGCACTAATTATAAGTTAAGTGAAAATAATAATAAAATGATAAAAAAACTACTAGTTTCGTATTTTTTCCTTTGTATTCACCTAATTACCTACCTGCATGCCATGAACTTTCTAGGTCATCTGGAACTGGGTTATAGTTTTGATCTATAGGTCAGTCATAAAAATGACGGTTTTTGGACGTTAATATCTAAATAACCGTTTGTGATATGTTTATAAAATTTGAAACACATATATGTATCTCGCCAGTCTCAATATATGAGCCAAATTTGACAAGTTAAGGTCAAATAGTTTTTGAGTTATGAGGGGCTCAAAAGTGGCTCCAAATGGTTCATGTAATATTACACACTGTGAGCTGCGCGCCAGAACTTGGCTTGACACGCTCCCGCGTGTCTAGATTAGTGTAGATTCGATTTTTTATTCAAAGACATACGACGTTTTCCTTCATCATTTTGAGAGCATTGGGGATGTGTGTTAACCGTGTGAAGGTCGAAATGTAGAATATTGGCATTAAGCTGCTGCCAGTCAGACTGGAAGCTGACCGAAACGGAAGAAGGGAAAATACTAGGCAGATGGGCATGTGCCTACTTAAGGGCCTATACTCCTTCAAATGGCTTAGCATGATCCTCCGTAACGCCTAAAATGCTGCAGCATTAATTTTGAAATAAATATATGGTAAAGTTGAGGATTAATGCTAAGTCCTATGTGTGACGAAAACACGATTCAATAAACTTTTCTCGATACAAAAAAAAATCCAAAGTTACCTCCAAATCGAACAATAAACCGCTGGTATTCAAAAAGTACTTCAAATTAGATCAAGAAACTTTGCATACTTACTGAACTAACTATAAAGCAGGTATTATGTGTTTTATTTTTTTAAGTCCTATCAATAGATTTTTTGTAAATCGCAAAAAATCATTCACACTATTCGGCCCGCAGTTACTTACGTAACAACCGCTTTGTAGTGCAAGAAGATTAGAACTTTATTCTAACGGTATTTCAAACGAGGTTTGAACCATCACAAATGGAGTTGCTAATTTTAGGGTCAGAAGGGCCTTAAGCAGTTTTTTTTTGTCAACCTATCGTTTTTGTCAATTTTTTTCTTGAAAATGGCCGTTTGTGAAGGAGACATAACGTCCGCTACGTAGAAAAATAATGTTGTGTTTGAAAATTGCCTAAAATTTTCCGTAAGTACCTAGAAAATATTAGGTATCAAAGTTCAATACCTAGTCACACTTTTTATGTATGGGTTAGAAGGGCCTTAAACAAACATACTGGAACTTGGGAGTGGAGCAATAGTACACTGTACAAGTTGTCCTTATTTCACAAATTCAGCGGCACAAATATTGGAAAACCAAGATGGCGGAGAATTATGTCCAAATGTCTTCGGGCTTTGTTTGATTCGAACAATACAGACCTTTGTTTTGTAATTACTTTATTTTCTTATGCAAATAACCACTTAAGCCGTGATTCACGTTATTTTAAACACGGTTTTATGACAGATAGCTAGAGTGTAAGTAAAGGTAGTGCTGTTCCACAAACAACGGGTTTATTAATTACAAGAACTGTTGAACGTTTCTAACTAAAGTCGCCAAACTAGTGGCTCAGTTCCGAGCCGACACAATTTAGATTGCCATTGCCATACGCTAAATATGCCTAGCATAAGCCGTGTGGTATCCGGCCGAGTAGAATAGAACCAACTCATTACACTCACGGGTGTCGTATAAGGCGACTAATGTCTGAGGCAGAACACCTTGCGCCTCCGTAGACCAGAGAATGGGCAGCAGCGTTTTCTGTTAGTCTTTCATCACTGCGATCTCCAATCCGCCTGCCAAGCGAGGAGATTACGGCAAATTCCTCCCCTCATGGGAGAGGCTTATGTCCAGCAGTGGACGTTATGGGCTGTTGTTGTTGTTGTTGTCATACGCTAAGCAGCTTTGAAAATCCTATACCGGACTCATATCTCGATATCTGTCTAGGTTCCGGGTTCGATTCCCGGGTCGGGCAAATTGTTAGTGGGTTTTTCCATCAGGAATTTCTCAGTAGCAGCCACGAAGTCTGGATTTGTGCCCGATTGATGGCAATAGGCTTGCTCTCTATTACATGGGACGTAAATATAACTGGCGAAATGTGGGTGTATGTACACTTCTGCCTAACACTTTGGGGGTTGCAGGCGTGATCCGGGTTATCTGTTTAGGTGATGCCTTGTGTTGGTGAAAAACGGGCATTATTTGTTGTGCTGAAATACTGAAATACTATTGACTATAAGTAACACGCTAATTGCCATTTTTTTCCATGAATATTATCGGGAAATAAACTAAGTATGCTAAATTCGTTTTTGTCTGTTTCTTGGCAGCAAAAAAACTAAAAAAATGTGTCAGCTTACAGTGACAAACTGCATAAAAAGTGTGACTAGGTATTAAACTTTGATACAATTTTTTAGGTACTTACCTACGGAAAATTTTAGGCAATTTTCAAACACAACATTATTTTTCTACGTAGCAGAGCGGGCGTATGTCACCTTTTCAAACCTTTTCAAGAAAAAACTTGACAAAAACGTTAGGTTGACAAGAAAAAAATCCTGCTTGGTGCTTAAAATTTTAAATCCTTGACTGCACATGTAACATAAGTCGACATGCCATCAATCAGATGTTCATAACATTAATGTGTGTTTAATTTAAATAAAAAATTGTCTCATTATTATTGTTAATATCTGGATGACCGAGCCATGCTTTGCTCGTTTTTTTTTTGATGTTTTCTAAAAATGAAACCTAGCTAAATCGATTTATCGCCCCCGAAACCCCCTGCATACTAAATTTCATGAAAATCGATGGAGCCGTTTCCGAGATTCAGATTACATATCAAGAATTGCTCGTTTTAAGGTAAGTATTACATTAGATAGATGTAAGGCATGTGAGATTCACAGTCATAATTATGGGTCAAAACTCAAGCTAAAATAATCTTGAATCAATCGTAGTAGTAGTTTATTTGTAGGTCAGACTGTTCAGTAATTAACACAATAACCTTTTTATCGTGCGTGATCACATCTTAAAGCTAAATCACGATTTTATTTTGATCAAGACAATTTTAATGAATATTACCAAAAACCTACAATTGCATCGTTGATGTGCCGAGAATGAGGTCCTAGGTTCGATTCTCGGCTCGAAATCTGTGATTGTTTTTCCACTAGGAATTTCTCAGTAGCAATCTGGACTGTGAATTTGTTCCCGGATGATGGCAATAGGCTCACCCCCTATTAAGGTTCTTACAGACGAGCGCCACGTTGCCAACTGCAGATAAACTGCAGCCGTCGCCACCTGTCAACAGCTGCCGTCGACGTTTGCAGTTGTGGCTTCGGCGGCTGCCACACGTCGACGGCAGCCGTCGACACATTTTTACGCGGACTGCACAACTGCAAGCGTCGACGGCAGTCGTCGATGCTTCGGCGGCTGCCGCCGGCACGTCGACGGTAGCCGTCGACACATATTTACGCGGACTGCACAACTGCAAGCGTCGACGGCAGTCGTCGATGCTTCGGCGGCTGCCGCCGGCACGTCGACGGCAGCCGTCGACACACAGTTACGCGGACTGCACAACTGCAAGCGTCGACGGCAGTCGTCGATACTTCGGCGGCTGCCGCCGGCACGTGGACGGCAGCCGTCGACACACATTTACGCGGACTGCACAACTGCAAGCGTCGACGGCAGTCGTCGATGCTTCGGCGGCTGCCGCCGTCACGTCGGCGGCAGCCGTCGACACACATTTACGCGGACTGCACAACTGCAAGCGTCGACGGCAGTCGTCGATGCTTCGGCGGCTGCCGCCGGCACGTCGACGGCAGCCGTCGACACACAGTTACGCGGACTGCACAACTGCAAGCGTCGACGGCAGTCGTCGATACTTCGGCGGCTGCCGCCGGCACGTGGACGGCAGCCGTCGACACACATTTACGCGGACTGCACAACTGCAAGCGTCGACGGCAGTCGTCGATGCTTCGGCGGCTACCGCCGGCACGTCGACGGCAGCCGTCGACACACATTTACGCGGACTGCACAACTGCAAGCGTCGACGGCAGTCGTCGATGCTTCGGCGTCTGCCGCCGGCACGTCGACGGCAGCCGTCGACACACAGTTACGCGGACTGCACAACTGCAAGTGTCGACGGCAGTCGTCGATGCTTCGGCGGCTGCCGCCGGCACGTCGACGGCAGCCGTCGACACACAGTTACGCGGACTGCACAACTGCAAGCGTCGACGGCAGTCGTCGATACTTCGGCGGCTGCCGCCGGCACGTGGACGGCAGCCGTCGACACACATTTACGCGGACTGTACAACTGCAAGCGTCGACGGCAGTCGTCGATGCTTCGGCGGCTGCCGCCGGCACGTCGACGGCAGCCGTCGACACACATTTACGCGGACTGGACAACTGCAAGCGTCGACGGCAGTCGTCGATACTTCGGCGGCTGCCGCCGGCACGTGGACGGCAGCCGTCGACACACATTTACGCGGACTGCACAACTGCAAGCGTCGACGGCAGTCGTCGATGCTTCGGCGGCTGCCGCCCGGCGCGTCGACAGGTGGCGACGGCTGCAGTTTATCTGCCGTTGGCAACGTGCCGCTCGTCTGTAAGAACCCCATGGGACTTATACCACAGTAGTATATTACCGTGCTTATACGATTCGGCTAGGTATCTAGGTATAAACAAAGACAATTTTCTCGACACGTTTGTTTTGAGAGAGCTAAATACAAGAAAGTATACACATACAGTATATTAATCTTAAGCCAAATTATCTGATTAAAAAGAAGATAAGAGATTTACCTTGAGGAGAAATCGTTTATTTAAATGATAAAAGAGTCTGCAATTTCGAGCTCAATTTAAATATATTCACGTTAGATAAAGCAGGTTTAGAATTTATTCTAGGCGAGCGTTAAACTCAATTCTCACCGAATGTTTATGCACTGAAAACTAGGTCTATTTTTTTTATCTTCTTGGTCTACAATACTTTCACTGTTTTCATTAGCTGTTTGTCGTCATCTGGGGTCGGCTTCGACCAACCAATCTAATCGGAAGCAACCGAATACGAGTACTTTACATCGGAGTGACTGCCAGTCTTGCTGTCTGCCTTGGTAGGACTGGATGTCAGACTTTCGAGACTCTGACTACTCTTAAGGACTGTCAATGATCTAAAAATGACAGCCGCGATCAATGGTTCTCCAACCTGGTTAAGGCGACTACAGGAGCTAAATTAGCAACTCTATTTGTGGTGGTTCAAACTTCGTTTGAAATACTGTTAGAATAAAGTTCTAATCAGCTTGCTCTACAAAGTGGTTGTTACGTCAGTCACTGCGGCTTCAATAGTGCGAAATGAGTGGTTTTTTGCGATTTACAAAAATCCATTGATTGGACTAAAAAAATAAAACAATATGATGCTATTATGTTGCTTGTAGAATTATTTGCCAAAAAATCAGAATGATCGCATGTTTTTTAGTATCGTGTTAATTTTTTTTTAACACAAAACAAAAACACTATCGTACTAGCTTGTATTATATATCTTGAAGAATCTCATGTTTTTCTGGTTTTGTTTATTGCAGTGAATCATTTGCTTTTTTGCAAGCTGAGCTCCAAAACATGCAGCCAAAGTGACCTCTGCTGGCTCTACCGACGATGCCTTGGAGTTTTTTTATTATTTATTTTTTGTTTTTATTTCCGGCGACTTGAAGGATAAAATATGACATAAAACTTCATAATGCGACACCAGAAATGCACAGCAACTCAAAGAAGACATGTAACCACGTTACCCGAGGGATCTACTGAAGAAAACCTGGTGGAAAAATCCAATTACCCTGCCCGACCTGGTAAACAGACTCAGGTGAAGTCCTGAGCTCATCAGATGTGGTTGCGACCACAGAACCTACGAGGCAGTCCAACTCAAAAATACTGCTAAATAGTCGCAGCATCGTATGACGCATCATCATCTGCCTAGCCTTTTCCCAACTTTGTTGGTGTCGGCTTCCAGTCTAACCGGATGCAGCTGAATACCAGTATTTTACATGGAGCGACTGCCTAACTGACCTCCACAACCCAGTTAGTACCGGGTAATACGATACCCCTTGGTAAGACTGGTTGTCAGACTTTTTGGGCCTCTGACTACCTATAACGACTGTCAAAGATCTACAAATGACAGCCGGGACCAACGGCTTAACGTGCTTTCCGAGGCACGGAGGAAACTGGGTATGTAATGGGTGGTCAGGTCATCCATCCACAGACCAACCTAGGCAAGCATGGCTTAACCTAACGCTCGACCCGAGCGGCTGTTATTATTTAGCGACGAGTTCCTCCATCGCATGACGCATCATTGTCGCAAAAATCAGCAGTGCGCGCCCACACTTATATGTCGAGCCTCTGGGTGACCATGTTAAGTACGTTCACCTCATTCTGCCACATGTTTATGTGTCGAATCGTTTAATTCATTTCCTGGACGTTTAATTTATAGGTATTCTCGCAGGGAAAGTGAAATTTAATTCCTGGTAGATTAACATTATCCGTAGACCAGAGAATGGGCAGCAGCGTTTTCTGTTAGTCTTTCATCACTGCGATCTCCAATCCGCCTGCCAAGCGTGGAGATTACGGCACATTCCTCCCATCATGGGAGAGGCTTATGTCCAGCAGTGGACGTTATGGGCTGTTGTAGTAGTAGTAGATTAACATTGCGATTTCTGACAATATGCGTGTCTGACATTTTGCGTATCTGAGACATAGGGCGTATAAATCATTACATCACGCCTTGAAATTCCGCAGGGTTAGGCAAAGGTGTACTTAATATTACACCCACGTTTCGCCAGTTATGTTTAAGTCCCATGTAATAGGGGGCGAGCCTATTGCCATCAAACAGGCACAAATCCGGACTCCGTGGCTGCTACTGAGGAATTTCTAAAGGAAAAACCTAATAACACTTTGCCCGACCTGGGAATCGATCCTAGAACCTCATGCTCGGCATTGGCTTGCGACCACTTGACCAACGAGGCAGATTAACTTTTTCTTTAATTTTGGTCCACTTCATTAAATTCGTCATTACTAATCTTGAAAGACTACGAAAGAACAAGCATATTATTATTATTCACTCCTAGTTTCAGTTGTATTTTCTTCGGTCAAGTATTGATCTGTGTATAAAGGGTGTGAAAAACCTCTTAACGAAGCCGAAAGGCACTTGTTCTCCCCGTCAATGTGATGATTTTATTGTTCTAGAGTTCTACACCATCCCTGGGAACCTTCTAGTTACGGATATATTTAGAGTCAAAGGTCCAACTTTTTCATAAGATTTTTTTTTTTAATACAAGTTTTTATTGTGAGATTTTTACTTTAAACACCTGCACGACCTCCGTATTATTCAATCCATGCATCAGCACAATGTTTTGAGTGCGTTACATTGGGTTCTACCACAAAACATGATTTTACACACCAAAAAGCAGTAGTTTCCCAACAATATTTTTTGCGTAAAGTTACTTAGTTTAATGTACAGAATGCTTGGTTGACGGCTTCGTGATGAGGTTGTTTACACCCTGTATGTTTAAGGTCTACTTATTCAAACACGAAATATTTTCAGAGGATCAACGAAAAAATAATAATCTAAGTTTTTTTGTTTTTACGAAATTACTATATGTAAGTACTTACTTACTTAATTACAAAATTTCTTGAGACATTTTGCATAAAACCTTCATTTACTACGACGTAGTATGACGTATACGACGGCAACGTACCTAGTTAACACTTAGATAACCAAACTAGGGTAATAATGTATGTTGAACAATAAGGAGCTAGTTTTTAACCGACTTCAAAAAAGGCGGAGGTTATATGTTCGTGTGTATGTATTTTTTTTTTTTTTTTTTTATGTATGTTACCTGATTTCTCTCCCATTTGTGGACCGATTTTCAAAATTCTTTTTTCTTTTGATAGAGTACACTCCTGAGGTGGTCCCATTTTAATTTGGTGAAGATCTGATGCTGACCTTCGGAGATATACAATGGAACTCTTCAAAAAGAGACGGCAAATCTGTTGTGATAGCTCCAATCGGTTGGATGTTCATTGTTTATACAATATCATGACGGAACATCACGCCTGTATGCTCTGAGGGGGTACGCAGAAGTGTACAATTTACCTGATTTCTCTCCCATTTGTGGACCGATTCTCAAAATTATTTTTTTATTTGAAAAAGTATACTCTTGAGGTGGTCCCATTTTAATTTGGTGAAGATCTGATGCTGATCTTCGGAAATATACAATAGAACTCTTCAAAAAGGGACGGCAAATCTGTTGTGATAGCTCCAATCGGTTGGATGTTCATTGTTTATACAATATCATGACGTAACATCACGCCTGTATGCTCTGAGGGGGTACGCAGATGTGTACAATTTACCTGATTTCTCTCCCATTTGTGGACCGATTTTCAAAATTCTTTTTTTACTTGAAAGAGTATACTCCTCAGGTGGTCCCATTTTAATTTGGTGAAGATCTGATGCTGATCTTCGGAGATATACAATGGAACTCTTCAAAAATAGACGGCAAATCTGTTGTGATAGCTCCAATCGGTTGGATGTTCATTGTTTAAACAACATCATGACGTAACATTACACCTGTTTGCTCTGAGGGGTACATAGATGTGTACAGTACACCCAGATTTCGACAGTTATGGCATGTTATGTTCCATTTATTGGGGATAAGCCTATTACCATGACATGTATTGTTAACCATGTACAATGAATGCAAAGCAAATATTTGTAAGTATAGGATATTACAACTAAAAATGGAAAAATAAAATAAAACTTTTTTGCCAAAAATAAAACCGACTTCAAAAAAAACAACAAACAAAAAAAACATAAAAAGAAAAGGACAAAAAAATACACTAAAAGAAAAACAAAAAAAAAGAACACTAAAACAAAACCACAAAAAAGTGAAAAATAACTTTAGCTTCAGAAGCCGGTGAGAAAAACACCAAATCAATCAAAGGTCAAGTTTCAGAAGTCGGTGACAAAAACACTAAATCAATTAAACAAGGTCACCGACTTCTGAAGCTTGACCTTTGATTGATTTGGTGTTTTTCTCACCGGCTTCTGAAGCTAAAGTTATTTTTCACTTTTTTGTGGTTTTGTTTTAGTGTTCTTTTTTTTTGTTTTTCTTTTAGTGTATTTTTTTGTCCTTTTCTTTTTATGTTTTTTTTGTTTGTTGTTTTTTTTGAAGTCGGTTTTATTTTTGGCAAAAAAGTTTTATTTTATTATTTTGTGTGTCAAGTAATTTTGTTATATTTAATATATACTCAGATAAAAAATATGTTCTTCCTTGAAATGCCTTCGTTATAGCCGTTAGATGATTCCCTGAAAATATTTCGTGTATGAAATTTACACCTTATAAGTCTATACTTATAACGTGTAAATTTCATACACGAAATATTTTCAGGGAATCATCTAACGGCGGATTTTCGCAATGATGACAAAAACCGGCCAAGTGCGTTGAAGTGCGAGTCGGACTCGCGCACGAAGGGTTCCGTACCATTATTATCAAAAAAAAGGGCAAAAAGATCGCGTTTGTTGTATGGGAGCCCCCCTTAAATATTAATTTTATTCTGTTTTTAGTATTTGTTGTTATAGCGGCAACAGAAATACATGATCTGTAAAAATTTCAACTGTCTAGCTGTCACGGTTCATGAGATACAGCCTGGTGACAGACAGACGGACAGACAGCGAAGTCTTAGTAATAGGGTTCCGTTTTTACCCTTTGGGTACGGAACCCTAAAAACTTAACTATTTAAGTTTTTGTCATCATTGCGAAAATCTAGCCATGTACTTACTTACAGTAAATAGTGCGTTGGTAGTTACACGTGTACCTTCAGCTGACCGAGCGTTGACTGAACTCCAATAATTAAGAGTAATGGTTTATATTATCACTGACATGCTGAAGTGGAAATTATGTTTTTCCTACTCCTCCGCTATACTTTTCTGATTAACTTCGTTGCGGGATCCAAGACAGTTAAATTGTTTCACTGGGACTTCGTCAATCTTCATTGTCTCGGCGCTTTTCTGGTGGTCGCCACTGACTTTCAGAAGCGGGTTGTTTGGGAATAGCATAGCGGGATTGTCCCGAAAAAAAAATGGCTTACACCTCTACTGTGGTACCCACAAAACATAATTATATTTATAACTTAACTTTGGTATCACAATTTTTTCTTTTAATGAGGAGTTTTCCACTGACGTTTGTCACAACGCTTCAGTATAAATCAATAAATGGCGCTGATCAACTTTGGGATTATTTTTTTAAGCGCCGTTCTAGTAAAATCCAACAATGAAAAAAAGAATTTACTACGTATTATATTATAGGTCAATGGTAAACATAGACTTAGTAAATATAGACCAACAAAGCGTGCGAGGGAGAAGAACATCCCTTATGGAAATATAGCAAGATGAAAAAGGATCGCGAATCTAATATCACTGTGACCGGTTTTGAATGACAGGTCTGCACAAGTCGGCACGCGGGGAATCAACTCTTTAGTATTTTGGATTTTTAGCGTACATCGTGGTTTATTTTCGGTGAATACAGTTGTATTAAACAATGGTTACTTGTTCTGTGCGTGAATGTGGTGTTTAATCATAGAAATAAACCTGAAAATTGCACATTTCATAAGTAAATACTCAGGACGTAGTCACTGATAAACGCGTTTATTTTTGGTTAAAATTTGCCTTTTTACCTGTATAAAATATAAAATAATACCAATGTTTTTGTTTACTTTCATATTTTGTATAGCTAAAAGTCCATTTGTTGATAATTTACATGATTTTGGTGAATAGATTTTTCATCAATCTATTTCACATGTACGCTAGGGATTGACTTAAATTTATCGATACTATCGATATTTTATCTTGAATGTTAACTATGAAAATAAATGCTAGCTTACGTTTACCGTCTGTTAACTGAACCATTTTATGAGGAAAAAGTTACTTAACTTTTAACAAAAACATAAACTAAATGTTTTGTATAATTTGTAAGTACAACAGATTCCCTCCAGATACTATAATTCGAGGAAAATGGTTGAGATTCATTGGGCTCGTTGGTTGGAATCCAAAGACGTGATACAACTTTGTTTACAGATTGAAAATTTTATTGGTGAAAATAATAAAATCAGTCAAGGTATTGGGAAATCTACAATTTGCCAAGCTGTACTTCTTAAAATATATTAGAAGATAATTTCGGCTTATTTTCGAGTTTGGAGAGCCAAAATTTGGACCAAGATATTTTAAGTGGTCGTAGATATTTAATCATGGAACACATTATAGAAATTTACTTTGTCATTCGACTTAAACATGAATGTAAACTTAATAATTTATTTTATTGATTTTTAATAAAATGTTGGCTGTTTTATTTTTTTAATCTGTTTACACTTTTTTAACATAATGTAAAAATTATAATCTGGACAAAGGCAGTCTATGGAACATCTTGCTCCAAGGGTCGAACTTCAACCACTTATCGATAGTCCTCCAAAGTAAAAGGTTCATCGCTAACTAACGCACACACTGACAAATCAAAATTGGTCACGCTTTATCGAGCTGTCAGTTCGTCTATACGGCAGTATATACTAAGTCTATGATGGTAAAATCTTTTAGCAAGGCAAAAACAAACTCTCCCAGACACATGTCAAAACTTTATAGGGAACGTGCACAACGACGGTGCTGCCAACTGGCGTCGCCAATCCGAATCTTGTGCTTGACATTGACTTTTCTAACAAGTAAATAGAATTAATTTTATAGTGAAAATTAATTAACTAATCGTAATGCATTGTTGCAATTCTGGATGTAGGTACCAATACATCCACAAAAATGAAAATAAATCAATTAGCGTAAAATTCTAATACTTTCCAAAGAATACTACTATTATACCATGTTTTGGTGAAAAACGCAAAAAATGGATAAAAGCAGTAAAGAAAAATATTTGAAAACAACTTTTTTTTGTTACTCTGCATTGAAAAGGCCCTCAAAATCAACCGTCCATGCAAACATACCAGAACTATATGTATACTTCACCATACACGTGTTCTACTAGACCGCACTAAAGTTCACACCGAATATCCCTCAACAGTTAATCAAAGACTCCACATGTACTCAGAATATAAACATGGTTATACCCACAATAATGTTTTTAGTTGCCTGCACTCCTTTGGTTTTTTAAGTTTTGTATCTAAATGCTACGGACTGCATTTGATTGATTGCTTCATCAAATGATTGTGAACTATTTAATTTATTTTTAGAGCCTGGAGATACTGTTCCCGCTGATAAAGGATTCCCTTCCATTATAACATGAGTTGAAAATAAGAAAGCTATCTTAGTTATGCCAGCCACCATGTCTTCATGCACCACAATTTTCATCAAAAAGTAAACGAAAGATATAAAATTCATATTATTAAACATTTGTATTTACGCCGACGATCGTTATTGATAGACCGGAACTCATACTTTGTGCCTTTTAGCTTATTCAAAAATAATATAATTGAAGAGCTAATTTTGTTTATGTAAATTGAAAGCACGATGAGAAGTGATAAGTTTCCTTTTCTGTCCGCATAGTGTCTCTTTTGTCGATTAGTGCTGCCACCTATAGTTCCTGCACGTTCCCTATTATTCATTGTTGTTTAAAAAGTGAGAACTGTAAAGATCCTTTTTTCTGTCAAACATTTTTAACCTAAAAAGTCTACTGTTCTTTTGCATCACTGAACTGAACTACAAGGTTTTGCATGGTTTTTGCTATTGTTCTTCTGAGTGTTTTTGCGTTACGTCTAAACTCCTGGTGCGTCGAGTCGAGCTTAGGTTCCTCCGTACTTGAGTTAAGGCTTTGTAGACATAAAAACGAGCCATTTTATTATTCCCAAGGTTGATCAGCGCCATCTAGTTCGTTCATAAAAAGCGCTGGAAAATTCCCCATTCAGAATGCATCATTGTCCTATTCAGAAACCTTGCTCCGCACCTCATTTACAGAGATACAGAGAAGTTATTACTTGTGTTAAAGTAAATATTGTCCATATTATTGTTATTTTTAGGGTTCCGTACCCAAAGGGTAAAAACGGAACCCTATTACTAAGACTTCGCTGTCTGTCCGTCTGTCTGTCACCAGGCTGTATCTCATGAACCGTGACAGCTAGACAGTTGAAATTTTCACAGATGATGTATTTCTGTTGCCGCTATAACAACAAATACTAAAAACAGAATAAAATTAATATTTAAGGGGGGCTCCCATACAACAAACGTGATTTTTTTCCCTTTTTTTGATAATAATGGTACGGAACCCTTCGTGCGCGAGTCCGACTCGCACTTGGCCGGTTTTTTTTAAATTAGCTTAGTTAAAATAGTATAATTTCATGATTTATGATTATTTAATCAATTAATGTTACCTCAAATCGCCTGAAACACAGGATTACCTAGTTCAGGCTCAAAGCATGGGTGAACTTGACATAGATTTAAGAAAAACTGTAAACGTTTATCTTATATGATATTTTAATAGTATAATTTCATGATTTATGATTATTTAATCAATTATTGTTACCTCAAATCGCCTGAAACACAGGATTACCTAGTTCAGGCTCAAAGCATGGGTGAACTTGACATAGATTTAAGAAAAACTGTAAACGTTTATCTTATATGATATTTTAATAGTATAATTTCATGATTTATGATTATTTAATCAATTATTGTTACCTCAAATCGCCTGAAACACAGGATTACCTAGTTCAGGCTCAAAGCATGGGTGAACTTGACATAGATTTAAGAAAAACTGTAAACGTTTATCTTATATGATATTTTATAATTATTATTATTTGACCTGTGTCAATGGCGAGTACATCACTCACCTTCGGTTTGCCGATGATATAGTGGTAATGGCTGAGACCATGGAGGACCTCAGTACAATGCTCGATGACCTCAGTAGAGCTTCCGGAAGAGTGGGTCTAAAAATGAACATGGACAAGACTAAGGTCATGTTGAATGCCCATGTCACACCCACTCCTATCAAGATCGGAGACTCTACTCTCGAAGTTGTAGACGATTATGTGTACCTGGGACAAACGGTCCAGTTAGGTAGGTCTAACTTCGAGAAAGAGGTCAATCGTCGAATCCGACTCGGTTGGGCAGCGTTCGGGAAATTGCGCGGTATCTTCTCGTCCAACCTACCGCAGTGTCTCAAGACGAAAGTCTATGACCAGTGTGTGTTGCCAGTGATTACATACGGACCGAAACGTGGTCGCTCACAATGGGCCTCATCAGAAAGCTTAAAGTCACCCAAAGGGCAATGGAGAGGGCTATGCTCGGAGTTTCCTTGCGCGATCGAATCAGAAATGAAGACATCCGCAAGAGAACAAAGGTTACCGACGTAGCCCGAAGAATTGCCAAACTTAAGTGGCAGTGGGCAGGGCACATTGCTCGCAGAACGGATGGCCGATGGGGCCGAAAAGTTCTGGAGTGGCGACCGCGAACCGGAAGACGTTGCGTTGGAAGGCCTCCCACTAGGTGGACCGATGACCTGGTGAAGGTTGCAGGAATCCGCTGGATGCGAGTCGCACGGGACCGGTCAATGTGGCGACATTTGGGGGAGGCCTATGTCCAGCAGTGGACGTCTTTCGGCTGAAATGATGATGATGATGATGATGTGTCAATATGTTACCTCTAAAACTCTCAAGAGCTGAATGAATTCGCTTGCACTTTCCACTCATTAAATCACTGACCTTGATAGCAAAGTAAGCAATGCAAATAACTTGCTAAAAATAAAAATACGACTATATTTCCATTAACTCGATAAGAACGACACTACTTATTTGGCACCTTTGAATTATTTTAATTTCATGGACGGTGAGAGAACTTACTTATTATGCAATTTTACATGTTTGTGTTATTTATTTATTTATTTTTATTTTAGGAAAGCTTACAGACTATAATAATAACATTAGAGTAACAAAAATATATAACTAAATTGCTAATTACAAGCCTCCACAGATAGATACAAAAAAATAGGGTGTAAAAGACCTCATCACGAAGCCGATAACCAAGCATTCTGTACTTCAAACTAAGTAACTTTGCGCAAAAATTATTGCTGGGAAACGCCTTTTTTTTTTGGGGTGAAAAATCATGTTTTGTGGTAGAACTCAATGTAACGCACTCAAAACATTGTGCTGATGGATGAATTGAATAGTACGGGGGTCGTGGAGGTATTTAAAGTAAAAATATTAAATTAAAAACTTGTCAAAAAGTTGGAACTTTGACCCCCAATATCTCCGTAACTAGAAGGTTCCCAGTCCCAGGTATGGTATAGAACAATAAAATGATCGCAATGACGGGGAAAACAAGTGCCTTTCGGCTTTATTACACCCTTTATTAGTTCCTTATTACAAAATAATCTAACAAATTAAACAAACAAACTACTGTCAAATTATTGATTAAAAATCAAAAGTTGGTTAATTTTATTTAATTGTTTATAATTTAAGCTAACTTGTAACATAAACGGTTCAAGAGCAAGAAGGGGCCTCCTGTTCAAAAATGGCTTTGCCAATTATTTTCTTACTGAGCTTGCATTGGTGCAGAATAGATCAAAACTGAAGAATACAGTTGACAGTCAATTGCTTTATAAATTAATAAGTTCCCTTTGTTTGGAAATCTATGGATACTAGACTATATACGATGTAAAAATCGTTATTTAATAAATGAATTGAACATATAATGTGTGGTTTTAGTGTGTGTTTGTGTTCACCTCGTCACTTCTAGTTGGGGTACGGGGACACAACTGCATTCTTTACCAATCACCCCAGCATATCAAATAGGTTCCCTGAGTTAACAATATGTCACTGAAAAGGCCTAACTTTGTTACATTTTCATTGTACCTTTTCCGTCTTGCGTGCTCTATACACATCCATGAAAAAAGCCAAGTAACTTTCTTGTGTAATATTTGTCTACTACAAATATTGACAAACCCTAGGTCGCCTCTTCCACCCACGAAACAGTCCTATTTTTAGACCGAACTGTACCGAACAATTGCCGTCAGTATACGCAACTATAGGCTTGTGTCCTAAAAAAATCTATTTAGGCTGTCAGTTAGATTATCTAAAAATATTTGACGCGTATTTTTTCTTTTGTTACGTAAACCAAAATTGACGAAGATACGACGCTTTTAAAATTCTCAATCCTACGTCACGCCGTGCTATAATTTTTAGTGCGTTGTGACGTCACGAGCCCCCACTCCCGAGTTTTGATGCGTTTTATCTTTGTCAATATTCATTGATTTACAAGAACAAAAAACACGTGTCCATTATTTTCCAATACTCTAACTGACGGACTAAATAGATTTGCAATTTATTGATGGTGGAAACTTGCCTCGAGCTGATTGCGTAGGTCTCGCTTTCTAAAATATATATAAGAACCTTTTAAATGCATTTGAAAGTCGTCCAAATCAACAAAATTGCAGCTAGACGACCTTCAAAGTGTTATCGAAAAGTTGCAATTGCATTCGAGCATTACAACATTTGTTTACTTTTTAATATTTAAACTTACTTTTACATTCTTGCTAATATTGCAAGAGTGAGTGTAAGGACAAGTCTAAGGACACAAGTCACCAACTCCGCGTTCACTGCTCGTCATCTGCCTAGCCTTTTCCAAGTATGTTGAGGTCGGCTTCCAGTCTAGCCCCTTGCAGTTGAATACTTACCAGTATTTTACATGGAGCGTCTTCCCCTCTGGTACTCTTTGGTAAAAGAGTTGTCAGACTGTGACTGTTGTTGTCAGACTTTCGTGCGTCAGACTGTGACTGTTGTTGTCAGACTTTCGTGCGTCAGACTGTGACTGTTGTTGTCAGACTTTCGTGCGTCAGACTGTGACTGTTGTTGTCAGACTTTCGTGCGTCAGACTGTGACTGTTGTTGTCAGACTTTCGTGCGTCAGACTATGCCGCCGTAGCGACATTCAAAGATCTACAAATGACAGCAGTGTAATCGACTGTCATTATCATCATCATTCTCCTGCCTTTATTCCATACAATAGGGATGATGACTGACTATAAAAAATATGATTCTGTTTAGTCCGTCAGTTAGATTATCGAAAAATATTGGATACGTGTTTGTTGTTTTCAAATCAATTAAAATTGACGAAGATAAAACGTGTCAAAAATCATGAGTGGGTGCTTGTGACGTCACATTTGAGTAAAAAATGTACTCAAACGACGACGCACTGTATCGTCTTAATTTTTTGTTCACGTGAAAAAAGAAAAAATAAGTGTCCAACATTTTTTGGAAATCTATCTGACGGACTAATTAGTATTTTTTTGTCGTCTACCCTATTAATACGTTTAGCAAAACATTCTTCAAAATATTATGATTATTCTTGTGCTAGTTACTTATCAGTCGAGTAGTTTTGAAGAGCTGCCAACGCAGACAAACAGACGGTAAACTAATATGTTATTTTGCCAGTGGCTAATATAGCGCGAATATTTATATCACAACCGTTTGTCGTATTGATAAAAACAAAGTCGCAAAATTCGCCAACTTTTAATTGAAATGGTATTTTTAGTTGTCATGGTATGGGCTCAAAACGGTGAAGGAAAACGTGAGGAAACCGGCATGTCCTAGAACCAAAAAATACGACCAATCCGCACTGGGCCCGCGTGGTGGATTATAGCCCATTCCCTTTCACAGAGAGGAGGCATGTGTCCCAGCAGTGGGAACATTAATAGGCTGATGATGATGATGGTATGGGCACGTGATGCGGAGGAATGAAGAAAATGTGTAGAAGAAAGTTCCGAAGACGAACTTGGATGATATGAGTAGGGAATACCAAAGAAACGATGGATGGATTGTGTGAAAGATGATGAATAGGTACTTCCCTTACGACTGGACCAAGACTTTAGTCAACTGATCTTGCTCGTTTGGATCCCGCGGGATCAGTTTACTAAATACCAAGAGCAACTAGCATCTGACGTTTCTTAATTGCCCATGTAGGTAGTATGTAAATTAAATATTTGGATTCGAATTTGTCTTTTCCTCATTCCTACGCCAACACTAGCGCATACTAAGACAAAAAGCCTTTAAGTTTAAAATTTTCGTTCCATACGAACTCAAAAATCAGCTAAATATACTATTTTGCATAACAAAACGTTCTAAGATTGGTTGCGTAGGCGACGCGACGGTTTGTGTCGAAAGAAGCGTTCAATGTCAGGTGCGCGCGCGCCGGATAGATTACCTTCTGTCTGATAGGTCAAAACGCGACATTATTCATAGAGATTGTTCTCATTATAGAGGAGATATCTTTAATAATATTATTATGTCTTAAAAACAGTTCAGTAATAAACAAAAAAAAATTATAACCTGCTGTCACAATTGCATAATTCGAAAACAAAAGCAGAACTCAGAATAGTCCACTGCTGTACTAACAAAACACTCTACGACTGACATCTTGGTACACTCAACATAATCAGGCTATGATTGTTCCCACTGCTGGGATGCAGGTCTGGTCACTGGAGGTGGAGTTGTCAATCCACCACACTCGCAGTGCGAGTTGGAAGATGTCACATCACATGTCATATTACTTGGGTCTCTAAGACATCTCTGTTTCCTCATTTAAATAACATGAAATAGCAATACTCTGTCATTTTTGGCACTTCCGTATTGTCTCGTATAAAGTCATAAAACTGGACGAGTAACGAGTTTATGCATAAAATTATGGCAGAACGATAGAAGTTTGATAGTTTATAATTACGCTTCTATGCATATTTTCTTGACTAACAACGCCACTCGAACTGGTCATGCTATAATTACATAATCTGGGGTTATGAATAACCGTGTATATATAATGCCGGATCCGTCAGAGGGATTGCCGGAATATGGTGCATTTCAATTACATAGGTAGTTTAAGAATTTCTTACAAATAATAAAATGCAAAAAGACTCCTTTACAAGTTTCTTTTGCATCAATCATAAGTCCTAAAAGTGCCAAACCTTATAATAGGGTAGACGACAAAAAAAAAACGAATTAGTCCGTCAGTTGGATTATCAAAAAATATTTGACTCGTGTTTTTTCTTTTGTTACGTAAACCAAAATTGACGAAGATACGACGCTTTTAAAATTCTCAATACGTCTCGCCTTGGTTTTTTAGCTAGTTCTGACGTCACGAGCCCTCACTCCCGAGTTTTGATGCGTTTTATCTTTGTCAATATTCATTGATTTACCAAAAAAAAACTGTAACTGACGGACTTAATAGATTTGTATTTTTTTAATACTGTCGTCATACCTATTCCTCCACTGTACGTAACAGCGCTTTCTATCTTTAGTTATATTCTGCTCCGTTCCAGGTGTGAACTGCTGCGTGTCCTCGACAGTGCGGTACTGGCACGCGAGCTGGTGGGGCGCTCCAGTGCGGGAGTTGCACAGGACGCTGTGGGGATCCTTGGCTGAGATCCTCGCCTCCAATAACTTCAACTTCACAAAGTAAGTCGCACTTGGTAGTAGCATTTTTTTACCCGACTACAGAAGAAGAAGAAGTGTTCCGATTTTAGCTGTCATTTTTGTACTTACGTGAGTTCCTCCGTAGCGCCTAAACTATTCATCCGATGTTAATGAAAAAGGTGTCAATCGATTGGTTATTATGGCCCGGGTATAGTTCGGTTCAAACTTAATGGCGGCTCGGAAGTTAGCTGCAAGTGACGGTCTGCGTATTATACAGAGAAAACGATCTGCGCCCCGTTGATACCTAAGATTGGTGTCTGCGCAGCTTTACATTAGATGTTCCGAATCGCCATAAAGTTTAAAACGTTATTCCTGCGTAGACCGACACTCGCAGCTAACTTCCGAGCCGCCATTAAGTTTGAACCGAACTATAACATAGGCTACATTTTAACCGACTTCAACAGTCGATTTTACCTTGTAAACCCCGAATTTAATTAGAGCGTGATTTTTCAATAGTCAGGTTTTTTAGGTGTAGTATACCACACAAATTCTTGTTAACTACATAAAAATAAAATAAAAAATTTGTTTATTTCTCATCCACAACAAAAAAAAACATACAGTACTTATGTTGTAACATAATATATTGTGTCCTTCGGCCTCATTCGGGGTCATATAGACATTATTTGAGTCAAGCATCTTCAGTTTCCGTGTCACATCTATACAGGTATATGCAAATATCGCCTTTTTGACAACACGGTGATGACGTATTTCCGGCTTCGTTCACCAGGTGGCTGCAGCGCGCCAAAAGTTCATTTGGCGTCCTGTTTTTCGGACGGTTCACATCTTTTAAAAGTTAACGTTGTTAACGTTCGATATTTCAAATATTATATAATTCTTATCAGTTATTTTAAAATTTAATTTAATAACGCTGTAGGCGTTCGGTATATGCTTAGTTTTAAAACTAAATAGTGTTTAATTTAGTTTTTTCTAAAAATGGCGGATAGAATACAGACGCGTAGTCGTAAAGATTCTGTTTCGTCATCGGATTTATCGAGTTCCTCAAGTTCCTCTGAATCATCACCGTCGGCTTCAGAGGTTGAACAGGTTGATAAATCCCGTAAGAGGAAGAAGGCGAGTAAGAAGAAGAGAAGTAAGCGTCATCGAGGGCAAAGCAAGGTAATCAAAAAGCTTGCAAAACAGGTCAGTGATTTGAAAAGATTATATTGCCACCCTCATAATATGATGTATTCTGACAATGGAAATTATGATAACCAGATATATTATGATAACTTGGATATGGCCCAGGAACAACCAGATACGGAAAGGTTGTCAGAACCCGTCGCAGATCCTGCACTGGTTCAATCATTTGATTTTCATTTGGCAACGCAATTAAAGGAGCCAGCGGTCATTGCAACTCCTTCTAATCAGTTAGAATTGTTAAATTCTTTACAATATTTCCTTAATGACAACTGGAATAATGTTAGATATGTGGAAACACAAAAAATATATAATGCTCGTCCAGGATATGTTGACCTGGAAGTCAATGATGAAATCAAGTCTTTAGAAAAAGTTAGTCATCTACCCTCGATGGATAAATTTCTTGGCTCTGTAACTCGGTCATTGATAATGCAAAGCGAGGCTATGCAACAGGGTTTCCGGCAGATAGTGGACTGGGCAAAGGATACTAGTAGTATGGATCCAGAGCAGTTGGCATTAAAATTAAAAGAGGTATTTTCTGCCGATTATCAAAAAGTTTTACGAGATTGTTTACAACTAGTTTGTGGTCGTAGGGCTGACATAATTGAACAAAGACGCGAAGTGTTCATTAATCAATTAAGGGATAAATCATTTAAACCATGTTTAAAGAAGATACCGCCGTCTAGTGAATTTTTGTTTGATAAAATACCTTTTACTGAATTTATTAAGAATAATGGCGGTGTTAACAAAATTTTTTCTGGGCAAGAAAAGAAAACCCCTAGACCCCAGGCGGCGTACCCTGGACCTAGTGGGTATCAATCGTCCAGTCGCGCTCGTGCACTGACGATGAACCAAAGATTTCTTCCTCCTCAGAGTGTAGAATCTTTTTATAACTATCGGGCAATGCACCCGTTTAATAATAATAGATTTTTTCGTCCTCAATCAAGGGGACAGCATGCTGGCCAACGCTTTTACCAGCCCAGTAGTTTTCGGAGAAATGAACCGCAAAACAATGTACCACGAGGCAAAGGCTCTGGTAAATTCAATAAAAAGTTCTGACTCGGATCAAGAATTTCGGGGGGGTTGCCTAAAGAATTATGTTATGGAGTGGAAGAGATTGGAGGCACCAGAACCATTAATAAAAGTAGTGAAAGGTTATCGTATTCCATTTCAAAAGAAACCGCCTCTGGTCCCGCCAAGGCAGGTGAAACGTTGCAATCTCACTCTACCATCCCCGGAGATGGACACGGTCATTCAAAATTTATTGAAACAAGGAATTTTAGAATATGCCCCTCTGACTCCGAGTTTCGTATCAAATTTCTTTCTGATTCTCAAGGGCGACGGAACCTACCGTCCCATTTTCAATTTAAAGAGTTTAAACAATTATTTGATCATAAGCAAGTTTCGTTTGATTTCGGTAAATCGGGTTCCCGATTTTATTCAGGACAAGGATTGGATGGTCAAAATAGACCTCAAGCAAGCCTACAACCACGTAAACGTTGCTCCAGTACATCGTTGTTTTCTCCGGCTATTGTATCGAAATCGGTTACTGCAAATGACTTGTTTGCCATTTGGCCTGGCTACTGCGCCCAAAGTGTTTGCATCACTGACCAACTGGACCGCCGAGATTTTCAGGAATCTAGGCATACGAGTAGTGGTTTTTCTCGACGATTATCTCTTGGTAGCACAGGACAGAACGACACTCATAAAACACGTGGACATTGTTCTTCGAACTCTCGGCCAGTTGGGTTGGCAGGTGAACAGGGAGAAGTCGATTGTTGTCCCTCAGAAAATAATAGAGTATTTAGGTTTGATGTGGGATCCGTGGCAAAATCAAAAATTTTTACCAGAAAACAAAATTCAGAGCATGCAAATCGTTTTGTCCAAGTTGCTCCGCCGGCGGAAGGCGGCTCTTCGAGAAATACAGAGTATCATAGGGGTTCTGAATTTTGCGCGTCTGGTAGTTCCGATGGGTCGTTTGAATTTTCACCACCTTCTGGCTTATTGCAGCCTGGTCCTGAAAATGCCATGTCAGTCGACTTACCTCTTGCCTGCGGAAGTACTGGAAGAATTGAATTGGTGGAAGGTTCATTGTCTAGAAAAGTCCAGGCTTCATCCACCACCAGTGAAAAACTTTTTGACCACGGATGCAGCCGATTCAGGTTGGGGGGCGGAGCTGAATGGTCTTCATTTATCGGGCAGGTGGACAAAAGAAGAAGAGCGGCTTCATTCGAATCACAAAGAGATGCTAACTATTCTAAAGTGTTTGTTAGAGTTCGCTCCGTCTCTGAGTCATTCATCTCTCCTACTGCAGTGCGACAACAAGGCGGTGGTGGCGTACTTGAGGAAAGAAGGGGGAAACAAGTCGAGAATCCTGATGGAGTTAATATATCGGATATTTCATTTACTTCAGAAGTACGACATTCATGTAATCCCCCATCACATACCAGGCAGGTACAACAATGTCGCAGACGGTCTATCACGTCATTCGACGTTACAGGAATGGCATCTGCTCCCAGAATTCACCAGCATTGTCTTTGCAAAGTGGGGTGTTCCCCAGACAGATCTTTTTGCCTCCAGCACAGCTCACGTAGTGCCTTGCTATGTCACTCTAGATCAACGAGACCAGCGAGCATGGAGACACAACGCGTTCGCATTCAAATGGAATTTTCGTCTAGCTTGGGTCTTCCCCCCTCCGAGTCTGTTGCCACGGGTCCTGATGCATCTCAATCAGGCTCGAGGTGTATTCCTGATAGTTGCACCAAGGTGGTCTCGAGCATTCTGGAGAGCAGACCTAAAGAACAGAGCGACCGCGCCTCCGTTCACGATTCACCGATTATCGAAGGTGTTAGTGGACACGAGGACCGGGCAGCCACCACCTCGAGTGAAGGATCTGGTCTTAGAAGTATGGAGATGTGGGGGTGGTCTGAATCCTTAGGTGACTGGTCTGCAGAACAAAAGGGCCTGCTTAAACAGGGTTGGAGGTCGTCAACTTTGAATACCTACAGGCCAGCATGGCAGAGATGGTTAAATTGGTGTTCCAAGTCTGGTGTAAATTTTTCAGATCCTTCAGGTAGTGAATTGGCTCGATATTTAGCCGATTTACACCTAAAAGAAAAATTATCGTATCGTACAATTTTACTTCATAAATCGGTTGTGTCTACTTTATGCAATACAAAGGTCGAGGCCCGTTTAAGTTCCAACATTTTAGTTAAGCAAATGATTAAAGCTATAGCGTTGCAGCAACCAAAGAAGTGTCCACCCACTGTCTGGGATCCTCAGTCTCTAGTAGGTTGGTTGGGCAGTAGACCTCTTCAAAATCAAAGCCTATTCGACATTTCAAGGATTAGTGCAGTTCTTTTGTTGTTGTGTTCAGGGCGTAGGATACATGACTTAACATTGCTAAGTGTATCTCCAGACAGATGTATAGTAGGTGAGAATACCATAATGTTTTGGCCGCATTTTGGGTCCAAAACTGATTCGGAAACTTACGTACAGTCAGGTTGGAGATTATTAGGTAATGTTGAAAATGAGGCTCTTGACCCGGTGGTTTGGCTTAAAAAGCTTATAGAAATTGGAAAACCGCGTCGTTTACTTTGTTCTAGTGATAGATTATTTATTACAGTTTGTGGAAAAGCTAAGGCAGCTACTAAAACCATATTGGCTGGTTGGGTTAAGTCGATTTTGAAGGAGGCAGGAATTCAGGCTACTCCGGGTAGTTTTCGTTCTGCGGTTGCTTCCCGAAGTTGGTTGGATAACGAACCTCTTGACGAGATAATGGCACGAGCTAATTGGAGATCCAGTAATACTTTTAAAAAACATTACAGGAAGGAAGTGGTTCCAGCACAGGGAAGCTCCTTGATTCATCTTTTTCAGCCAATTAATTAATTATCTTTGATTCAAGGAAATAAGTTATATTTTATTTATAATAAAAATGAGGTATTGAGGTTACATGATTGTGGTAAGTTAAAAAGATGATGATTTATGGTATGTATAAATGTTCAGTTTACTCTGTTAAGTGTTTACTAGTTATAGTCATTGTTATCAGTTATTTTAAAATGTTATTATTTTATTGCAATATATTTAGTAAATATATAAAATATGGGTTTTATTTTTAAACTCATTTGGTTCCTTGATCTAATTTGCCTAGTATATTTTATAACACATTGGCGTCCCGTTCACCAGGCGATAACAAACAAAGCCTCAAATAATGTCTATATGACCCCGAATGAGGCCGAAGGACACAATAGTAGCGTTTTACCTTCAAATAAAACGCTTGTTGTGTCCGGAGACTCATTCGGGGTCATAATTTTAAAGTCTGCCTGGTTTAATTGGTTCTCAAGTTTTTAGGTTTTTGAGGCCACAATGAACTTTTGGCGCGCTGCAGCCACCTGGTGAACGAAGCCGGAAATACGTCATCACCGTGTTGTCAAAAAGGCGATATTTGCATATACCTGTATAGATGTGACACGGAAACTGAAGATGCTTGACTCAAATAATGTCTATATGACCCCGAATGAGTCTCCGGACACAACAAGCGTTTTATTTGAAGGTAAAACGCTACTATTATATACAGGAAAAAGTATTTTATTTGTGGGAGACTGGCGCCTAAACTAAGCCGAGACCTGTATTTTAGGACACCAGGGCCTCACTAAGATACATATTAGGAGATCTAACAAAAGTAGTGCCAAAGATTGCAATATACTTTATTACAATACGCATCAAAGTTTTTAAACCAGATATGCATAGTACTAGAGACATCTAGGCTTGCGTATGGCCGAAACTCGCCCGATGTGAAACGATGATGCAGCCTAGGGTCCACCCTAGGCTGCATCATCGTTGTAGTGAATGAAACCTATTCACTTGAACTTTGTAGAGATCCAGATTGTAATAATCGGGAAACAGAGGAGCCGGCAGTTAATTCTACACTGGCCTGGACTGGCCGTTCGTACAATAGATGTAAGAAAGAAAGAAAGAAAGAAAACATATTTATTCGGCACATGCCATAAGTGCACACAACAAAAAAAAAAAAAGTAAAAACAAAAGAGTAAACTGTAGATTTATCTACACGATAAAAACTTAAATCGAGACAGAAAAAACCGGCCAAGAGCGTGTCGGGCCACGCTCAGTGTAGGGTTCCGTAGTTTCCCGTCCGTCACAATAAGTGTTCCCACTTATGAGTTTAAAGGTACCTATCCATTATGTAAAAATGCTTGCATATACGAATATACTACAAACTTAGTCCAGAAATTATTTTGTACAACTTTTTGTCTTTTTTGTACAAAAACTGTTGTTTCCATCAAGTTCAAAATGATTTTCCTAGAAAGTCCTTATAAAGTTCTGCTTTTCAGATTTTTTTCATATTTTCTAAACTTATGGTTCAAAAGTTAGAGGGGGGGGGACACATTGTTTTTTACTTTTGGAGCGATTATTTCCGAAATTATTGACATAATCAAAAAATGATTTTAGGTAACCCCTATTCATTTTTAAATACCTTTCCAACAATATATCACACGTTAGGGTTGAAATTAAAAAAAAAATCACTTCCCACTTTACATATAGGGGGGCTACCCTAATAAAACATTTTTTTCCAATTTTTATTTTACCACTTTGTCGGCGTGATTGATATACATATTGGTACCAAAGGAGACAGTTTTTTTTAGGCCCTCTTCGATGTTGCGGATATTCATATTACTTACACCAAAAAAAAGTAACCATTTTATTCTAATAATAAACGAAAGATTACATAGAAACGAAACCGGAATCTTAAAATCATAACAAATAAGTTGTATTATGATATTTTTTTGCGAGTCAAATCATTCCTGTTGTGGTCAATGCCATTTGACGGAAAATACTTACGTAAATAGGGGCGTTTTTTCCGTTTACAAAAAAAAAGTACGGTATCCAAACAAAAAAAAATTGTCTCCTTTCAGCTTTCTAGTGCTAACGGTCACAGAGATTAAGCGAGGACGGACGGACAGACATGGCGAAACTATAAGGGTTCCTAGTTGACTACGGAACCCTAAAAATGAGCTGATATTGTGTTTTACGGCTGCGCCAAATAGGCCCAGTTCAGCAAACTGCCGAGCAGCTAGTGCCTAACGCTTGTATTCAACTGGACCTGAGATGGAACTTCAATCATAATAACATTGACGCTTCGCCGTATCTCTGCTCATCCGATAGGAAGCATAATATTCAGGCAGTCAGGCTATATCGCTCCCTCGACTGAAACAGCCCATTTTTTTTTTTTTTTTTTTTTTTCGGATGGGAAATCATCAAATAACCCCGCTCTGGACGGAGCAGGAGGGAGTGTCAGACTTTTACTGACTAAAACCCATCCATGTTCCTTCATCGCCCTTTGTGTTCCGGGGCCACGGTATCTCTTTCGAATAGTCCCGCAACCCCGGCAGGCATCGGTCCTTACGGACCCCTTCCTTTTTGCTGACTCTCTTTGAGGCGCACGTGGAACACGAACGCGCCGTCGACACGGCCTGTCGTCATGAGATGGACGGACGGCGAGCTAGCCCATAGCTCACCGTCCACAGGCCCGCGCCTACGGTGGCCGGGGGCCACGTGGTGGTGGCCCCCGACGCCCGGGGCGTCTCCCGCGGCGGGACTGAAACAGCCCACGGGCCTCTTCTTTGTGGCAGAGGAAGTAATATTCACTACACGAGCTCGGTACCTACTAAAATAACAACAATCCGCATTTGAGACCAATTTAGTCATGAGGAAATGTTGTTGACATAATACGCCGTGTTTGGAGTGACAGTTGTGTTTTATAATTTATAATACAGACTAGTTATTAGTCAGTTTGCTAAGTAATCTTTTGGCCTGATATTTCATATTATAAAGTTTTTATCCAGTAATTATTGTAATTGTTTCAATAAAAAACAAACTATTGCCGCCTTATCTATTTGCGGGATTCATGCGTATTTGGTATTTAATGTTTGACAGCCAGACAGGAAAATCACTGTACTTATGACTGACCCATTTATGATCGGCTGTTTTGGGTTAATAATAAACAAACATACATACAATAGGTACCTATTTAGCTTGTTTACATACGAATGGTAAATAAGCGAAATAAATGTGTGTTTATAGGTATTAACGGTGTCTTGTTGACTGAATTATTTTTAATTTAATTAAGTTATGAGAAAAATATAGTAGCCTTTAGACGGTCTATAGACCCAATTAACAAACACATCATATTAATTTATTCACTGACAGATATGCCTGAATTGCTGGGCTCAGAAGTATGATTTTTGCTTGCGCTGTAGAGTGTACACTAAAGATCTTCACGCACTTCGCGCCCACGACCACGATTTCTGGCCGCAAAAGCTACGATCACGAAGAAAGTATGGTCGCACAACCAGGCGTCCGATCAATTTTGTTTAAGGCCCTTCTAACCCTAAAATTAGCAACTCTATTTGTGGTGGTTCAAACTTCGTTTGAAATACTGTTAGATTAAAGTTCTAATCAGCTTGCACTACAAAGCGGTTGTTACGTCAGTCACTGCGGCCGAATAGTGCGAAATGAGTGTTTTTTTGCGATTTACTTACAGAAATCTATTGATTAGACTAAAAAAATAAAACATATAAGACCTGCTTTATAGTTAGTTCAGTTAGTATGCAAAGTTTCATGATCTAATTTGAAGTACCTACTTACCTACTTTTTGAAAACCAGCGGTTTATTGTTCGATTTGGAGGTAACTTTGGATTTTCTTTCTATCGAGAAAATTTTATGGAATCGTGTTTTCTTCACACAGTACCTAGCATTAATCCTCAACTTTACGATATATTTATTTCAAAATTAATGCTGCAGTATTTTAGGCGTAACGGAGGATCATGCTAAGCCATTTGAGGGATATATCGAGCCTTTTCAGGAAGAAGATCGTAACCGCCATTTTGTATATTTTACAGGAGAATGTTTTTTTTAAATATTTCTCAAAATATTTATAGCATCATTTGAAATTTTAACTTGATGTTATAAGGGCACCTCCTTATTAATAAATAATAAAAACAAATAATAAAACAATAAAAATATTAAAACAGGTTTATTATTATTTTAATATTAAAACAGGTTTTTTAGGATTTTTGGCGCTTACGATGTTCTTCCTGAAAAGGCTCGATATAGCCCCCGGTCATGTATCAGCATTATCGTACCCTTACCCCAAATTCATTAGTGGTCGGCGCAGCATATCTTCTTCTCCCATACTTCTCTATTCCTCGTCATCTCATCAGACACCTCCTTTCTTACCATATCATCCTTCACACAGTCCATCCATCGTTTCTTTGGTCTTCCTCTACTCTTATACGTGCGAGGTCCCTAAGGAAGAACTTTTGAAAATTCGTTCCCTGAAGGGTAACGGTAACATGACTTGAAAATGCAATGAGGGATTTTTTTTTTAGCTCTTCCCTTGTCGCTGGATAGATGGCGCTAGGAGTAAGTATGATAATGCAAGGAACGGAACCTAAAAAAACTGATTTTAACAAAGCGCGAGAAATGTTGGTTATATTCGGAAGGTTAAGCAAATGAAAGTGTCAGTCAACGAGAGTATGTGACGTGACACAATGTTTTTTTTTTCAATCGTTTTGGCTTTGGCATAGTAAGTTCAACGCCATCTATAGAGTTCTTGGAAACTAAGTTTTTTTTTAAAACCTCAAAAGGAAAACCTGTCATTGTATTTTTTCTGTTGAATTCCTTATTCTTCTTTTTTATTTTATCATGTGGTTAGTGAATAGTGCCTAACCAGTGTCAGAGTTTTTATGGGGGGAAAATAATAATGACCACCAAAAATAACTTTGTGACCACTAACATCTATCGCCTAAAATATCAATTAATCACCAAATTTAGTAAATTGAACACCGAATTATAATGAGGTGGTTGATGACAAACTAGTTTTGCCTAGGCCGACTTGGGGCACCCCGACATTTTTTATAAACCGGTTATACGTCCGGTTATTATGACCGGGTCTCCCTCGACTCGGATGTAAGAGTATAACAGTTCAATTTCTGGTGGTCATTAACTATTTTTTTTTTTTTTGTTCTTATTACACAATAAAATGGGGATTAATTTTGGTAATCATTTACTAATTTTGGCAATCAGAAGTGTTTTTTTTTGCTGTTCCATATGCCGCCTATCTAACTAAAATTGGCATTACATGCTGTCGAGAAATATCTCTCAGGCTCAGTTTCCTCACGATGTTTTCCTCCACCGAAAGCAAGTGACAATTACATTATTATCTCACCTGTAATGCCCTAAGATTTAGGCAGAGGTGTATCCTAAAGTGTTTTTTTTTTCGGATGTGAAATCATCAAATGACTTCTCCCGCTCTGGGCGGAGAAGGAGGGAGTGTCAGACTTTTACTGACTAAAACCCATCCATGTTCCTTCATCGCCCTTTGTGTTTCGGGGCTACGGTATCTCTTTCGAACAGTCCCGCAACCCCGGATCCTATAGTGATCCTTTGTTACACCCATATTTCGCCATTAAGGCGTAAGTCCCGTATCCATTTTCTGTTGCAAAAGAGCTATTTCCAAACAGGTCAATTATTTAAATAGTATAACCGTGTTATCGGACAAAATACATTGTTTACACGTGTAACATTTCATAGCTGCTAAATTTGTTACATTTGATAGGAAGTGATTCATATATTCTACGCGTTAGTTGTCATGAATTCAACCGAGTAGCAACTGGGTATGTAGAATTCGGTCAATCAGTTCAGAAGTCAATCTCGTGTCTGTTTTAGGACATTCGGCACATAGTGATTCATACGAGATTTTAGAATGGTCGATAACGAACAATTGTCTTTAATAATGACGGCTCACTTTCACAATGAGCCTCATTCATTCTTGTATCGACATTAGCTCTAGTCCTATATCCATTTTATGTTGCGAAAGAGCTATTGACAAAAGAGTTCATTTATTTATTATAGCTACCTGGACAATTACATTTTATTGACACACAAGTTAGGTCTTTAATAATGACGTCTCACTTTCACAACGAGCCTCATTCATTATTGTATCGACTTTTCGCCAGATTAGCTCTAGTCCTATATCCATTTTCTGTTGCAAAAGAGCTATTGTCAAAAGAGTTCATTTATTTATTATAGCTACCTGGACAATTACATTTTATTGACACACAAGGGTCTTAGGTCTTTAATAATGACGTCTCACTTTCACAATGAGCCACATTCATTCTTGTATCGACATTTCTCCAGATTAGCTCTAGTCCTATATCCATTTTCTGTTGCGAAAGAGCTATTGACAAAAGAGTTCTATTATTTATTATAGGTACCTGGACAATTACATTTTATTGACACACAAGTAAGGTAACAAACTAAAAAACATACATAGAAAAATAAAGGCAGCCCATTAACGAATTGGTGGGTGCAGATAGTTAGATAGTTGGTAATAGACCTCAGTAGAAGGCTGAAAGTCTCATAAAGAGCAATGGAGAAGACTATGCTTGAAATTCCTCTGCGTGATAGAATGAAGAGATTCGCAAGAGAACCAACCAATTAAGGGGCTGACAACACCTATTTGTTGAAATTGATGTTATTTAAGCAGTTTTTTAAGAAAAACTGTTTGTTCTAGCACGGCAAAAAAATATATATGTTAAATATTGATCATATTTCAAAGACCTTGGACGGACTCGATACATATTTCGACGAAATCGGCTCGATACAAAATAATTGCAAAGATTGGTCTTAAAATCATCATTAACGGTCCTATGTCTTTATTTTTTTGACGTATGTGTCTGCAATTAAAAACATGGAGTCAACATATTCATACCTAAACCGCTAACGAGTCATATTTCACAAATAATCTATACTTTTTTTATATCAATATTTATTCATTATTTTCTTCTAAAACCTGGCCGCCCAGTAATAGTGACGTCTCGTTTTCTCCCATACAAATAGACAGTGTGCGCGATTTTGGTGTTAACAGCGCCTTAAGGCTGCGGTTCCACTGAGGCGGAGCGGAGCAAAGCGGAGACGAGCTGTGCCGCAATTCACCAATCACGTGGCAGGAGTGGAGAAGCGATGTGGATTTCAAGCCTTGTGATTGGTGAATCGCGGCACAGCTCGTCTCCACTCTACTCCACTCCGCCTCAGTGGAACCGCAGCCTTAACCGACATAGCTCGAAGAACTGCCAAACTGGAAGTAGACAGGGCACACTGCTCACAGAGCAGATGGCCGATACGACGGAAAGAAATTTAAATTTGTACTACCCAATGTTTATGATCCCCTGGTACATTCGCTTTAAAGATTAAAATCGCTTTATCAGGCACTCTGTATGTTTACATATTATTATCAAATACCTACATTACGTCTTTTTAATTAAGGTCTTCAATTATTATCTTATCTTGTAATTAATACATACTTCAAAAATCTACATTTCAATCCACTCAGTGAACTTTGTTTGACCTTGAAAAGAAATACATCATTATACTTCTAAACATATTTAAGTAACTAATTGTTTATCATTATAAATAAACCAGTTTTGTTCGTAGATGTTACCTAATTGTTTAATTAATTAATTAATTACTCATGTAACTAACATAACATCACAGGTTGGCAGAGATGTAACTAATAGAATAGTACACCAGTGGCGAAGCTTCCATACAACTCGATTCCTACCGGATTCCCTTTGAAAAATGGCACAGTCAGTATTCTATAGACAAATAATAAAATCACATTAAAGATATGTACTCCGGCTTACCTCTTACAAAACTTGACCCTTCGCTACTGCAGTAAGTACACCTACATTTCATCAGTTATGTTATTACATGGGATACCGCCATTACACAGGTCTCCCCATGTAATAGGGGGCTATCCTATTGCCATCAAACGGGAACAAATCTAGACTCCGTGATGAGTGAGTGAGTGCCTGATGGAAAAACTAAAGAACACTTAGCTTGAATTTGGAATCGAACCCAGGATCATGCTCTGCAGCCGAGCTTCCGACCGCTAAACCAACGAGGCAGTTTTATGTAACTTAATATAATTTCTAACCGACTTCAAAAAGGAGGAGGTCCTCAATTCGATTGGTTTTTTTTTTATGTATGTGCACCGATTTCGCTGAGATTTATGATCCGATTTACGTGATTCTTCTTTAGTCTGATGCGGAATAGTTGCCATTTGGTCCCATAAACATTTGTTTTCACTTTTTTGTGTTTTTTCTTTTCACACCAGTTTTGTTTATACAAGGTTACTTTTAATGACTCATTAGTTCTGAATATCGTTATGAATCTTAAGGCACCGGCCACACAGAACAGACGCAAGGCACGGACCCGTCAGGGCACGCCGATTGGCGGCGGCGACCTCTCGCGTCCGGCCCTGGTGCAAGCCATGGTCCGGAGCGAGACGGAATGGGACGCCGTCACCTCCTTCTGCGAAGCAGTAATGCTAGAGAAGGAGGTGGCGGAACGTGAGAGGGAGCGAACCTCTCAACGTCCCGGCCGCCGCGGGAGACGCCCCGGGCGTCGGGGGCCACCACCACGTGGCCCCCGGCCACCGTAGGCGCGGGCCTGTGGGCTATGGGCTAGCTCGCCGTCCGTCCGTCTCATGACGACAGGCCGTGTCGACGGCGCGTTCGTGTTCCACGCACGCCTCAAAGAGAGTCAGCAAAAGGGAAGGGGTCCGTAGGGACCGATGCCTGCCGGGGTTGCGGGACTGTTCGAAAGAGATACCGTGGCCCCGGAACACAAAGGGCGATGAAGGAACATGGATGGGTTTTAGTCAGTAAAAGTCTGACACTCCCTCCTGCTCCGCCCAGAGCGGGAGGAGTTATTTGATGATTTCCCATCCGAAAAAAAAAAAAAAAAAAAAAAAAAGGCACGGACCCGTCGCAGTCGCGGCGCCCGTTTAATCTACTTGCATATAAAATGTATACAGCCGTCGCGACGTAAAACATACAGAAAAGACGGGACGCCGTCACGACGTTCACTCGTCGGCGCCCTATTGGAAAACATATAGAAAGGACACGGCGCGGGCCTGCACGGGCGCAAGCGGGGGAGCGGAAAGGGCGCGGAGGGCAGGTTGAGGACATATACATTCTCTCCAATTTGTGTCCTTTTTTCTGTAAAGCATTCTTCACTTTGGACATAATAATGTTAAAACATTGTGGAGTCATCTTGTATACTTCTTGAAAACGATCAGGGTAATAATGTATATCCTCCATTATTAAAAAAAAAAACTATTCTGTCCATTGCTTAGCCATACCGGATGTACCCAGTAACGTCTAACCCTCTGCAGATTAGCGAGATATACCAGTGCCAATACATCTTCATCTTCAGAGGAAGACATGTTGTCGTATCAAAATCGGACGGTTGAATGCCGAGAAAAGCTTCTAGTGCGCGCCATAAAAAGTCGTGACGGCGCCCTGTCTGCGACGCGTCCGTGTCTTTTCTATATATGTTAAAAAGTCGTGACGGCGGCATGTCTGCGACGGGTCCGCGCCCCGCCCTCGTCTTGCGTCTTTTCTGTGTGGCCGCTCGCTTAGGGAAGCAGTAGCTGATCGACCAACAAGTGGTCTAATGGTGGTCCCAAACGCTACTGCTGAGCGTGAGGTGCTGGTTTCGATTCCCAATTCGGGCTAAGCATTATTGAGTTTTTCCATAGTGTCCAGTTGATGGCCTATTTTCCATGAACTTATTTAACTTAAACATAACGTGCTGTGCAGGGGCTGCCGCTGCGACAACGGAGAACCTCAAGAGGCGAAAATACAGGCTGTAAAAGACCTCATCACGAAGCCGTCAACCAAGCATTCTGTACATCAAACTAAGTAACTTTACGCGAAATATATTACCTACTGGGAAACATTTTTTTTTTTGGGGTGAAAAATCATGTTTTGTGGTAGAACTCAATATAACGCAACTCAAAACATTGTGCTGATGGATGGATTGAATAGTACGGGGGTCGTGGAGGTGTTTAAAGTAAAAATCTAACATTAAAAACTTGTATTTGTAATTTACAAGCGGACGTCACGCGGTTTCACCCGCGTAGTTCCCGTTCCCGTGGGAGTACGGGGAAAAAATATAGCCTATGTCACTCAGGGAGAATGTTGTTGAAATCGGTTCATTACTTCCGGAGATTACCCCCTACATACAAACTTACAAACAAATGTTACCTCTTTATAATATTAGTATATAACGCCTTTCGGCTTCGTTAAGATGTGATTTACACCCTTTTAAGTATCCTTATTGGTAACTATGTTTTCGAGCCGTTTCGGGTTGAAACTCTAGGACCGTGGGGTCCGAGAGCGCTCACAGCCTTTTCAAGGAAATTTTAAAACGTTTAGTTGACACTTTCCGTGACCCTAGGGCTGGATTTTACCTTGGCTAAAGAAAGGCTTAGCGTTGCCACACAGCGTGGTAACGCCGTCAGTCTCCTGGGGACATTACCAGTTGACAGTGTTGAGGAAGAGTTTTTGACTCCATTTTTTTAAGTTTTTTAGTTTAAGTTAGTTTACTACTACTACTAAAACAGCCCATAACGTCCACTGCTGGACATAAGCCTCTCCATGATGGGACTCCGACGAGAAGATAGTAAAACTAGAAGAGGAATTGAGCAGGCTGCGATGGAGTATTGTGGGATTATCTGAAGTCCGAAGAGAGGGGGAGGACACGATAATCCTGAAATCCGGCAACCTGCTCTATTTCCAAGAGGGTGACCGGCAGTCCCAGGGTGGTGTTGGGTTTATCGTCCACAAGTCCCTTGTGAACAACGTGGTGAAGATCGAGAGTGTGTCGACCAGGGTGGCGTACCTTATACTCAGAATATCCTCAAGATATTCGCTGAAGGTCATACAGGTCTACGCCCCGACCTCGGCACACCCCGACGACGAAGTGGAGACCATGTATGAGGATATATCTAAAGCCATACATGGTTCCAAAACTCGCTTCACAGTTGTCATGGGGGACTTCAACGCGAAACTGGGCAAAAGAGACGGGGATGAGCTGCAGGTGGGGCAATTTGGAGTTGGACATCGGAATCGCCGGGGTCACCAACTGGCTAGTTTTATGGAGAAGGAGGGCCTCTATATGATGAACTCCTTCTTCAGAAAGCGTGAGCACAGGAAGTGGACCTGGCAGAGCCCCGATGGTGCAACTAGAAATGAGATCGACTTCATCATGTCAACCAAGAAGCAAATGTTCAATGATGTCTCTGTGATCAATTCGGTGAAAACCGGGAGCGATCACCGCATGGTAAGAGGCACATTGAACATCAATATCAAGCTTGAAAGGTATCGACTGATGAAGTCTACGCTCCGTCCAGCACAGATCCAAATCCAAAACCCCGAGAGCTTTCAGCTTGAACTCCAGAACCGTTTCGAGTGCCTAGGAAGCTCAGTGGACGAATACAACGATGGGTTCGTGGAAACTGTCCATACGACCGGGTCTAAGTTCTTCAAGGCGCGTCGTACAGATCAGAACAAGAGGCTTTCCGATCACACTCTCAAGCTCATGAAGGAGCGGCGTGAGATGATCCTGCAGTCTTCAGACGATGCGTGTAAATACCGGCAGCTCAATAGACGGATCTCTAAATCCTTGAAGAGCGACCTCCGCCGCTTTAATACCGAGCGTATTAAAGACGCGATTGAGCGGAATAAAGGCTCCAAGGTATTTGCAAGGGATCTGGCTATTGGGCAGAGCCAGCTCACGAAACTGAAGACCGACGATGGTAGGATCTTATCCGCCAAATCGGAGCTTCTGAGGGAGATCGAGAGCTTCTATGGACAGTTGTACACGTCAACCAGTAAACCCGTCGTAGATCTAGCCAACGACCCAAGAGCTAGACTGACCCGACACTATACCGAAGACATCCCGGACGTCAGCCTGTACGAGATTAGGATGGCTCTGAAGCAGCTCAAAAACAACAAGGCACCGGGGGATGACGGAATTACGGCCGAACTCCTGAAGGCGGGTAGAAAACCAGTACTTAAGGCCCTTCAGAAGCTGTTTAATTCCGTCGTACTTGAGGGAAAAACGCCACAGGCATGGTGCAGGGGCGTGGTGGTGCTCTTCTTCAAAAAGGGTGACAATGCCCGGCTGAAGAATTATAGGCCCATCTCACTTCTAAGCCATGTCTACAAGTTGTTTTCTAGAGTCATCACGAATCGTCTCGCGCGCAGGTTTGACGATTTCCAGCCACTCGAACAAGCCGGTTTCCGAAAAGGCTTTAGCACCGTGGACCACATACATACGCTGCGGCAAGTTATACAGAAGACCGAAGAGTATAACCTGCCTCTCTGTTTAGCGTTTGTGGACTACGAGAAAGCCTTCGATTCGATCGAGACCTGGGCTGTACTGCAGTCTCTCCAACGGTGCCAAATCGACTATCGGTACATCGAGGTGTTGAAGTGTTTGTACAAAAACGCCACCATGTCAGTCCGACTTCAGGACCAAGCCTCGAAACCTATCCTCCTGCAGCGAGGTGTGAGACAGGGAGACGTCATATCTCCGAAACTGTTCACCGCTGCACTGGAGGATGTCTTCAAGGTTCTGGACTGGAGAGGGCTAGGCATCAACGTCAATGGCGAGTACATCACTCACCTTCGGTTTGCCGATGATATAGTGGTAATGGCTGAGACCATGGAGGACCTCGTTACAATGCTCGATGACCTCAGTAGAGCTTCCGGAAGAGTGGGTCTAAAAATGAACATGGACAAGACTAAGGTCATGTTGAATGCCCATGTCACACCCACTCCTATCAAGATCGGAGACTCTACTCTCGAAGTTGTAGACGATTATGTGTACCTGGGACAAACGGTCCAGTTAGGTAGGTCTAACTTCGAGAAAGAGGTCAATCGTCGAATCCGACTCGGTTGGGCAGCGTTCGGAAAATTGCGCGGTATCTTCTCGTCCAACCTACCGCAGTGTCTCAAGACGAAAGTTTATGACCAGTGTGTGTTGCCAGTGATTACATACGGGACCGAAACGTGGTCGCTCACAATGGGCCTCATCAGAAGGCTTAAAGTCACCCAAAGGGCAATGGAGAGGGCTATGCTCGGAGTTTCCTTGCGCGATCGAATCAGAAATGAAGACATCCGCAAGAGAACAAAGGTTACCGACGTAGCCCGAAGAATTGCCAAACTTAAGTGGCAGTGGGCAGGGCACATTGCTCGCAGAACGGATGGCCGATGGGGCCGAAAAGTTCTGGAGTGGCGACCGCGAACCGGAAGACGTTGCGTTGGAAGGCCTCCCACTAGGTGGACCGATGACCTGGTGAAGGTTGCAGGAATCCGCTGGATGCGAGTCGCACGGGACCGGTCAATGTGGCGACACTTGGGGGAGGCCTATGTCCAGCAGTGGACGTCTTTCGGCTGAAATGATGATGATGATGATGGGAGTAATTTGCCGTAATCTCCACGCTTGGCAGGCGGATTGGAGATCGCAGTGATGAAAGACTAACAGAAAACGCTGCTGCCCATTCTCTGGTCTACGGAGGTGCAAGGTGTTCTGCCTCAGACATTAGTCGCCTTATACGACACCCGTGAGTGTAATGGGTTGGTTCTATTCTACTCTGCCGGATACCACACACGGCTAAAGTTAGTTTAGTTTATTTTAATAGATTTGTAAATTGTAAATAATTAACATAACTGTCGAAATGAGGGTGTACTATTAGGTAAGTACACCTCTGCCTTACCCTTCCGGGCCTACAAGCGTAATGTTATATTTTAAAAGGTTACCTAATATTTCAGTTAATTACTCGTCTCGGCTTCTAATATCGTTATGAATCATTTTCATAACAACGTCTCCAACATTAACTCTGTTATTAAGTAGTAAGTACACAGGCTCACTTAGTGGATAGAATTTCATTAGCAATGTAATTAGTCTGCCTTGCTTCCTGTGACGTCACAAAGCTTTTAACTTTCGATATTTAAATTGTTTATATGGGCTGACTTTGTCATCAAAACTGTCTACCGTTGTCTCATTATAAAGTCATTATCATCATCATCATCAGCCTATTAATGTTCCCACTGCTGGGACATAGGCCTCCTCTCTATGAGAGGGAGTGGGCTATATATAATCCATCACGCGGGCCCAGTGCGGATTGGTAGATGTCACATGTCTTCGAATTTTTCGGTTCTAGGACATGCCGGTTTCCTCACGATGTTTTCCTTCACCGTTTTGAGAGCAGCGGTGATGAAATAAATTACACAAAGTAATGTGCCTGTCTGGGTTCGAACCCATAACTTACTGTTCGTAAGTCGGGGCCACAACCACTGGGCCACCGCTGCTCCAAGTCATTATAAGTCTACACTAATATTATAAAGAGGAAAGATTTGTATTTTTGTGTGTATGTTTGTAATGAATAAACTCAAAAAATACTTTTCCGATTTCAGAAATTCTTTCACCATTAGTAAGCTACATTCACCCTGAGTAACATAGGCTATATTTTATTCCCGTACTCCCACGGGAACGGGAACTACGCGGGTGAAACCGCGTGACGTCCGCTAGTCTATACTAATATTATAAAGAGGTAACATTTGTTTGTAAGTTTGTATGTAGGGGGTAATCTCCGAAAGTAATGAACCGATTTCAAGGCCCGCCTTTCGTCAACGCGAGCATGGTCCAAAAGCTTGTTGTTTCATCCAGAGCCACAGCGGTGGTATTCTTTCAACTCCCCTGTCTTACCTAGCCCCGAACCCGCACTACTTGCCTCCCGCGCATCTCATACCGCCTAACGCGAGGACATTGAACGAAAAATTTTGTTCGAAAATTTATAAAACTTGTTCCAAGAAATACGTGTTTTTGAGTTAGTCTTACAAGTAGGTACCTATGTGGAATAAATATTTGTTATTTAAAATCTCCACTACATTTGCAAGGCTTCTATCAGGATGCTTTCTTTACTTTTACAATTTATAAGTACATTATGAACGGCCAAAGTTGAGGTAAAAGTTGTGCAAAACAGCAATTTTTGGAGGCTTAAGGTCATGGCACACTAGACAAGCACAGCACCGGCACCGCTCCGACCCAGCATTTAACTTGCCATTCAAATTAGAGCATTAAATCGTATATCATAAAATATATTTTACAATGTCTGTAGGAAAAAGCTTACGGCGGGCGGTCACCCCGCTTACCGCTACCATACGACTCGACTCGCGGGCGCCTCGGAGCCGGCGCGTGGCCCGCGCGCGGACCGCGGGTGGTCGGCGCGCCGACGTCGCGCGGGCCGCCTGCTTACGGCGCGCCGACTCCTAGTTGCCCGCGGTTGCCCGCGAAACAATGTCGTAAACAAATGCAGCAAGCTCATAGACCGGGAGATAGCGTTGCAAACAAAAAAGTCATGAAACCTATTCATAAATAGTTTACATCATACTGAGCTTAAAAAAAATCGTCAGCTGAATGGTGGAGGGAGGATTATGCGTCAGCTGCTCGTATAAACTTGTAAAAGAATCACGTAAAATAAAGTTACAGTACACCTGATGAAAAAAACAGTGATTGTTTAAATTATCAAAAGTACGAAAACAACAATCGGCTGCTTGAGTAGCGGTGGACAGCCCGTCACGCGTCAGCTGACGCAGTTACAGTTAAAAATATTGGAGCATTGCTACTACGCTGACTCCTTTTAAACTGTAACGGAAAGGGTGTTAGTGGGGTAGGTGAATTGATCCACGAATTCACTTAACATAAAAATATAATTACTAGACATAATAGGGGGTAGGTAGGTCTATGGTCCCAATTCTTTTTTCTTTTTTTTTTTCACCATCTCCGTAACTGCCAAATCCTCCACCCACCGCAGGTGTGTCAGCTTACGCTGGGTTCACTTATCAGTCATTCGAAATCGATGAACAAGAGGGCAAACGATCAGCGTAAAAATACTACCTAAAATGCTAGCTCCCGTACTATGCCGACTAGTACGTGGACTGCGAGCTTGCGCCTCGCGGACGGCGCGCGGCCCGCGGGTGGGCGCCGCGCGGACCGCGGGTGGACGCCGCGCGGACCGCGGGTGGACGCCGCGCGGCCCGCGGGTGGGCAGCGCGCCGTAGCCTAAATTCGAGGCAACACCGGGCAACAGCTGTGCTGGTGCAGTGCTGGTGCGGTGCTTGTCTAATGTGCTACGACCTTTATACTGAATTTGTTTATACAAATTTTTATTTTCTGCTTCGATAGAAGCCTAGATAAAGTCCACAAGATACCTGTTAGTTAAAAAAAAATCAAAGATATATGTCTGACAACGGCATAATTACGCACGAGCTATAGTCAAAATTTCTCGCGAAAAGTATGGCGGGTTGGCCGCTCTTAATAATAAGTTGCTCACTAAGCAGTGATAGTCTAATGATGACCGTCGGACTGCCAAGTCATAGGTCTCAAGTTCGAACCCAAGACACGCACCTCAGATTTTTCGGATTCATGTGCGTATTGTATAATTATCACTTGCTTCGGTGAAGGAAAACATCGTGAGGAAACCAGCATGTTGAGAGATAATTTTCTCGACGGCATGTAAAGCCAAGTCAGAGGCCCATGGGCGGCATAAAACCTCTGACACCTGGCACATGACACATTTCTCTTTCTTCTCTTTCGTGTGGTTAGTACACGAAAGAGAAGAAAGAGAGATAAGTTGCTTTTTACAGCTTTACACTATCCCACTGCTGGACAAGGCTCCCCTGATTGCCAGTTAATCATAACCAGAGCTATTGTGGACAGATCTGTGGACCATTGTTTGTTGATTGTAATTCCAAGGTGATTCCGTAACGTAGAAAATCTAACAGTAATCACGGTTTTACGTTAGAACTTTGACCTCTAAATTGGCATAACGGCGAAAACAAGTGGCTTTCGGCTTCGTTCGTTAAGTGGGTGACAACAAATTGATGTTATTTATGCAGTTTTTTTAAGAAAAACTATTTGTTCTAGCATATCAAAAAAAAAATGTTAATATTCATCATATTTCAAAGACCGTGGACGGATTCGATACATAATTAATTAGACGAAATCGGCTGGATAGAAAATAATTGCAAAGAGTGGTCTTTAAATCATCATAAAACGGTTCTTTTTTGACGTACGCGTATGGGTCTGCAATTAAAAATATGAAGTCAATATATTCATACCTAAACCGCTAACGAGTTATATTTCATAACTCAAATACCTAATCAAAACTTTTTTTTATTTCAATATTTATTCATTATTTTCTTCTAAAACCTGGCCACCCAGTAACTCTCTCGCTCACGTTTACTCCGATAAATAAAAATAGACAGTGTGCGCGCATTTTGGTGTTAAGGGTTACATCCATTAGAATATACTCAAATTCAGCAATATCTATCTGGACTTCAAACCCTGGCTGGGGAAAGACTAACCGATGCTAAGTGATTATGATCTGAGTAGCCTTTTCCCAACTATGTTGGGGTCAGCTTAAAGTCTAACCGACAGCTGAATACCAGTATATTACATAGGTCGACTGCCTATCTGACCTCCACAACCCAGTTAGTATTGGGTAATACGATGCCCCTTGGTGAGACTGGTTGACAGACTTTCGGGTCACTGACTACTTAACGACTGTCAAAGATCTACAGTCGTGCTTTCCGAGGCACGGTGGAACTCGGATTGTGATTGGTGCGGCTTAATCTGAAGGTCGACTATAGTTGGTGCCAGTTAAGATGAGAATAGCGGTCATTGCCCTTTTCCTAATATCTCTTTGTACGAACCAAAACCAATAAACCATGTATCGTTTTTCATTAGAAAAAATGTTGAAGATCACGAATTCACGATAGATGACGATTTAATACAGGCTTATTTTTGGTTTTCAAAGTTATGAAGTTTAATATTAATGTAGGTGGGTCAATGACCGCTATTCTCATCTACTGGCACCAACTATAGAGCGGCTGATATTATTTAGCCACGAGCCTGTTCATCATGATTACTAAAAGCGAAAGTAGTCTTCGACTTTCTTTTTCTTCTCAGTAATACGGTTTCGTTAAGTACAGTTGTGGCAGCATGGTGCTATTTGTCTCGATAATCATAATGTCCCATTGACCGTGTCTCGAATTCTCGATACTGTTATTCACAAGTGTACATTTGTGAGTATGTTTACTTTGCTGGGGCGCGAAGTGTAAACTATGGCGGTGTGCGGTTGCTATGGAAACGGAAAAATAGTAGATGTTAGAAATCGAGTTTGCAAATTTGACTGTTCTTGCACGTTTGAATATTAAGCGGTGTATGACTGGTCATAAGGAAGCAAAGAGATTTAAAACACTTAGGTATAGTGCGGATATTGATTATTTTCATACAAAAAATATGATCCCGAACATTTTCGACTTTGACACGCGAATGCTACCTGACAAGCATAGTATAACACTTGACAGTCAGAACGATTTGTTACAATCAAGTAGAGAGCTTTCAGCTTGAACTCCACAACCGTTTCGAGTGCCTAGGAAGCTCAGTGGACGAGTACAACGATGGGTTCGTGGAAACTGTCCATACGACCGGGTCTAAGTTCTTCAAGGCGCGTCGTACAGATCAGAACAAGAGGCTCTCCGATCACACTCTCAAGCTCATGAAGGAGCGGCGTGAGATGATCCTGCAGTCTTCAGACGAGGCGTGTAAATATCGGCAGCTCAATAGACGGATCTCTAAATCCTTGAAGAGCGACCTCCGCCGCTTTAATACCGAGCGTATTAAAGACGCGATTGAGCGGAATAAAGGCTCCAAGGTATTTGCAAGAGATCTGGCTATTGGGCAGAGCCAGCTCACGAAACTGAAGACCGACGATAGTAGGATCTTATCCGCCAAACCGGAGCTTCTGAGGGAGATCGAGAGCTTCTATGGACAGTTGTACACGTCAACTAGTAAACCCGTCGTAGATCTAGCAAACGACCCAAGAGCTAGACTGACCCGACACTATACTGAAGACATCCCGGACGTCAGCCTGTACGAGATTAGGATGGCTCTGAAGCAGCTCAAAAACAACAAGGCACCGGGTGATGACGGAATTACGGCCGAACTCCTGAAGGCGGGTGGAAAACCGGTACTTAAGGCCCTTCAGAAGCTGTTTAATTCCGTCATACTTGAGGGGAAAACGCCACAGGCATGGTGCAGGGGTGTGGTGGTGCTCTTCTTCAAAAAGGGTGACAATGCCCGGTTGAAGAATTATAGGCCCATCTCACTTCTAAGCCATGTCTACAAGTTGTTTTCTAGAGTCATCACGAATCGTCTCGCGCGCAGGTTTGACGATTTCCAGCCACCCGAACAAGCCGGTTTCCGAAAAGGCTATAGCACCGTAGACCACATACATACGCTGCGGCAAGTTATACAGAAGACCGAAGAGTATAACCTGCCTCTCTGTTTAGCGTTTGTGGACTACGAGAAAGCCTTCGATTCGATCGAGACCTGGGCTGTACTGCAGTCTCTCCAACGGTGCCAAATCGACTATCGGTACATCGAGGTGTTGAAGTGTTTGTACAAAAACGCCACCATGTCAGTCCGACTTCAAGACCAAGTCTCAGATCCTATCCTCCTGCAGCGAGGTGTGAGACAGGGTGACGTCATATCTCCGAAACTGTTTACTGCTGCACTGGAGGATGTCTTCAAGGTTCTGGACTGGAGAGGGCTAGGCATCAACGTCAATGGCGAGTACATCACTCACCTTCGGTTTGCCGACGACATAGTGGTCATGGCTGAGACCATGGAGGACCTCAGTACAATGCTCAATGACCTCAGTAGAGCTTCCGGAAGAGTGGGTCTTAAAATGAACATGGACAAAACCAAGGTCATGTTGAATGCCCATGTCACACCCACTCCTATCAAGATCGGAGACTCTACACTCGAAGTTGTAGACGATTATGTGTACCTGGGATAAACCGTACAGTTAGGTAGGTCTAACTTCGAGAAAGAGGTCAATCGTCGAATCCGACTCGGCTGGGCAGCGTTCGGGAAGTTGCGCGGTATCTTCTCGTCCAACCTACCGCAGTGTCTCAAGACGAAAGTCTATGACCAGTGTGTGTTGCCAGTGATTACATACGGGACCGAAACTTGGTCGCTTACAATGGGCCTCATCAGAAGGCTTAAAGTCACCCAAAGGGCAATGGAGAGGGCTATGCTCGGAGTTTCCTTGAGAGAGAACCAAGGTTACCGACGTAGCCCGAAGAATTGCCAAACTTAAGTGGCAGTGGGCAGGGCACATTGCTCGCAGAACGGATGGCCGATGGGGCCGAAAAGTTCTGGAGTGGCGACCGCGAACCGGAAGACGTTGCGTTGGAAGGCCTCCCACTAGGTGGACCGATGACCTGGTGAAGGCTGCGGGAATCCGCTGGATGCGAGTCGCACGTGACCGTTCAATGTGGCGACACTTGGGGGAGGCCTATGTCCAGCAGTGGACGTCATTCGGCTGAAATGATCGATGAAGTAACAAGTATTTTGATTACGATTTTCTTCGTCTTTTCCCGTCTATCGCTCGTTACTATTTGAATGCCTTTAATTGCGAAATCGACGAATTTGGCGAAACATGAAAAATTCTTAAAAAAAATTCATTCAAAATACCAAATGTGTGAAGCAATTGGGTTTCTGAAAGGTAAGTTAAAGCTGGTGTTTTAATGAATACTAGACTATTTTCCTCAAAACCACAATTCCGTCATTCGTCCTTACAAAGTCAGTAAGTGACGCTTCACTGATTGTTTGTAACAACGTCCGTTACTTGACGCAACCTTAACTGTTCTGCGGTTTTGTTTTCTTTCAGTAGGTATTAAAACACCACATAAAACACCACTTACCTACTGGCAGACAAACGAAGAACAGGTCAGACTACTGTGTCTAGTCTAGTGTTACACTCCCGCTTGTCAACATTCGTGTGTCAAAATTGAAAATGCTCGGGATCAAAATTGTTGTACGACTATAATCCCAATGTCTACTCTAAAGGGTGTAAAATGACTTAACGAAGCCGATATGCACTTAGTATAAGATCCCTTTAAGAACGACCTTCACCGAGCTGGTTATTGAATGAAAAGTGTTTTATTTCAAATTAAATATGTCAAAAAATATATTGCAAACGGGTTGTCTAAAAAATTTCAGTCCAGAATATATATTTTTTTTTTCAACATTTCACTGGTTTGGCTAATAGACGAATTCCATACCAATCGAAAGTATGAAACCTGTAAAATATGCAAACGTTAGGTTAACCTAACATTTGCACATTCTATAGGCTGCATAACTTTTGCATTCTATAGCCTATAGAATATGCAAACGTTAGGTTGACCGGTCAACCTAACGTTTGTATATATTCTATAGGCTTCATACTTTCAATTGGTATGGAATTTGTCTATTAAGCAAACCACAGAAAAGTTAAAAAAATATATTAAAAAAATAAATTGATAATTAATCATATTCTGGACTGAAATTTTTTAGACAACCCATATGCAATATATTTTTTGACATATTTAATTTGAAATAAAACACTTTACATCCAATAACCAGCTCGGTGAAGGTCGTTCTTCAAGGGATCTTAGACTAACTTGTTCTCCCCGTCTTTGCGATTATTTTATTGTTCTAGACCATATCTGGGAACCTTCTTCTTACGAAAATATTGGGGGTCAAAATTCCAACTTTTCCACTAGCTTTTTTTTAATACGTCATGTTTTTAATGTAAGATTTTTACTTTAAACACCTCCACGACCCCCGTACTATTCAATCCAACCATCAGCACAATGTTTTGAGTGCGCGTTACATTGAGTTTTACCACAAAACATGATTTTTCATCCAAAAAAAGCAGTCATTTCCCAGCAATAATTTTTGCGTAAAGTTACTTAGTTTGATGTATAGAATGCTTGGTTGACGGCTTCGTGATGATTCTGTTTACACCCTGTATAATTCTATTAACGAGGTCGAGGAACGACTTCTGCAAGGTCAAAGTCATTCCTCGACCTTTATGGACTTGGAAGGGTTGTATTGATGATGTTAAGGTTGATTATTTTTTTGATTTACAGTCGCGAACAATATTTTAATCAACATACAACCTAGCACTGGCCTGCCAATGGGACGGGCAACTTGTGGAACTAATGGCGCTAGCACCGCATGAACCTAACATAGTCATTGGTTGAAAATCTGTCAATGTCATTTTATATTTCAAAATAGTTTGATCCCATTGGTCAGATTGGGTCTAAGCGATGGACACGCCATCTACAATCAGCTTTGACCAGCCTTCCCCATTGCAAAAAACATAGCGTATAGCGAACACAAAGGAGCCATATTAATCGCTCATCACTTGCACCAATCACAAAATAGTACACTACTATGATTCACGGCCACCGTAACAGATAGGTAAATGAAGATTGTTTGCAAAGAGAACCGTTACATTGACACCGAAACACACATCGATCTTTATATCAATTTACACTAATAATATGCCATTAGAATACTTTCGATTTTCTTGAGTACCGTATGTTTAGTACGAGTAGTCGAGTACGTACAGTCACGAGTAGGGAATGCAAATCCGCTCTGTTTTAAAATCCGGATTTTTAAGAACGGATTTTTGGTCCAATCCGGATTATCCGGATTTTACGGATTTTTCATGAAAATAAACAAATCTACCCATTAGTTTATTAATATGACGTTACTTAAAAAAAAAAAAAAATTAATTGGGTTAAAAACAAAAAAAAAAAATCATTTGATTTTTTAATTTTTGTTATTTGGAATTATACAAATTAAATGCCATAATTTTGGTGTTATAGCCATAATATTCTAATTCCCTTTATTCATTTCAATACATATGTTTTACTTTTTTGAATATTCCTGTTTAAAATAATATAAAAAACGTTTAACAATATAAAAAAATAGCAGCCCACCGGTATCGGGAACAGGGTCCAAGCTACCGGTGCGGCGCAGCGGTCAGGGCTCCAGAGAGAGGAACCTCCGCACAATACGAGCCGTATCCAGGAGTATCACTTTCTGAATCAAGCCCTTGATCCAGCTGCCTAACGACAGCCTCTTCAGGTATTGATCGAGGCTCTTGGCAATTAAGCCATGGGCTAATACGACTATCGACACAATGATCGCCGAGTCCACATCCCACATGTCGGCAACCTCGCGAGCGAAGCCAAAATACTTGATTTGCTTATCTTTCTCGGGTTTCACGAGGTTCTCATCATGCGGGACCCCGGTATGTCAACAATCATTGCGCGCCGCTCTGATCGCTCCACCACCACTATATCAGGCATATTGGCAACAATAGTTTTGTCAGTGATGATGGATTGATCCTAGTACAATGTGATACTGCCATTTTCGAGAACTGGGTCGGGCGAATACCTATAGTACGGCACTTCCGATTCCACAAAGCTGTATTTTAGAGCAAGTTGCTGATGGATAATCCTGGCTACACGGTTGTGTCTATGGAATGGCATGCCCGACATATTTCAACCGTGCCGTCCTTCACAATAAATCTTTGTCATCTTAACTTAATTCATAATTGCACAGACAAAACCTGCTGTTTCTCCGAATAGATCCCCGGAACGATAGGCTACAGACGCTGATGGGCTTACATCAAGCCCATGCAGGGCCCGGAAAGAGCGTCCGTGAAGCTCCTTACTCTGCCAATCTGCCATACTTCGCTGCACTACAAATTTGCGCCAGTTCTCTTTAGCCAAAGAAAGCGGGGTGAGGCCCTTGTCCATCGCGACCACATCTCCATGCATCCCCATGTCGGTTTCTAGGAAATATTCCCTGAGACTGCATATCTCGAGAATTAGGAGAGTCCTAGCGTTTAAAAAGCCTTGACGTGACTCGCGTGCGGAGTAACGTTAATAAAATAATGAATAGGTACAAATTAAAAGGAACTGGGGATCAAAAATAAAGACAAATAGACTTCTTCCCCAGAGGCGAAACGAATATTCGCGCGATAATTTAGCCCCTAAATTACAATTTCTTATAATTCATAAAATCCGGATTCGATTTTCAAATCCAGATTTGGAAGTCGAGTAAAAATGTACGGATATCCGGATTTTTCGGATTACGGATAGTCCGTATTGCATTCCCTAGTCACGAGCACCAATATGTACACTTTCCTTAATTTAAACGCAATTTTCGCGAGAAATAACGATTGTAACTTGGAGATAGGATCATTTCCATAAAAATATGAGTCCCAGAATACTATGTTCGTAACAACATGAAATTTTAATCAGAACAGTAGGAGAAAAACACTTTTAAAAGTTGTGAAGTGTTTACATAATGGTGTTCGTGACTGTACAGTCGAGGAGTGAAATGGTTAGGGTTGAACCTCATCTCGTCAGCATGGAATTACAATTTTCCATGGTCCTCCCATTTGCTAGAGCAACTGCCCGCTCTGTTTCTCCCTCTAGCAAATGACGGTTCGGATAGGAGCACTGAAAAATGCGATACCGCTGATATGTGAGGCGCAACATTTACGCGCACTTGTTTTTTTTGACGTTTTTATTATGCTTAACTTTTTCTTTCCTCGAGTGTACACTTAGCGAAAGTGGGAGGGATCTGGATTTTTTTGTCGAAAAGCTAGAGATACTCTTGTTGTGTACTTCAAATCAATAAAGATACGATGAAATTATTCACAGAACCGAACAAAAGACACATTAATTGAATTGTCAGTTACGGTGCTTGATGTACGGAAAATTCAAAAGAAAAAAAGCCATTTTAGATAACTTAACAGAGAATAATTAGCTACTGTTCCGTCACCTAAGAAAAAAATGGTTGCCATGAATCATTGTCAAACGAAGTGTGTTTGTTTTTTTTTTCGGTCTAATTTCTTAAAAGTAACACTCAATGTATCAATCCGGTTTTTTTGACTCGGTCACGTTTAACAAAAAAAGGACCCAATGTTTTAGTTTTTTTGTGACGGTCAAAGCTAATGTGTTAAGTAACCGCTTCATGATGAATCATCACTTTAAAAGCGATAGGCCTCTCCTTTCTTCTGCCATGCCTCCTAGTTCAGTGCGTTCCTCATTTTGTAGCTCCGACGATAGCGTCCTCACAACTTGCATTTCGGCGGTCCTGGTTTCTAAAACACCGCTTATATTGGGTGTAAAACTCCTCTTAACGAAGCCGTCATCATGAGTCATCACTTAAAAATTAACCAGAAATCTCCCAAGTCCCACTGCTGGTTATAGGCCTTTCCTTTCTTCCGCCATGCCTTCTAGTTCAGTGCGTTCCTCATTTTGTGGCTCCGACGATAGCGTCCTCACAACTTGCATTTCGGCGGTCCTGGTTTCTAAAACACCGCTTATATTGGGTGTAAAACTCCTCTTAACGAAGCCGTCATCATGAGTCATCACTTAAAAATTAACCAGAAATCTCCCAAGTCCCACTGCTGGTTATAGGCCTCCCTTTTTTTCGGCCATGCCTCCTAGTTCAGAGCGTTCCTCATTTTGTGACTCCGACTATAGCGTCCACACAACTTTTACCGATTATAAAGGTTGTAAAACACCTCTTAACGAAGCCGAAAGTCACTTGTTCTCCTCGTCATTGCGATCATTTTTTTTGTTCTACACCATACCTGGGAACCTTCTAGTTACGGAGATATTGGGGGTCAAAGTTCCAACTTTTTGACAATTTGTTTTTAATACAAGTTTTTAATGTAAGATTTTTACTTTAAACACCTCCACGACCCCCTTACTATTCAATCCATCCATCAGCACAATGTTTTGAGTGCGTTGGATTGAGTTCTACCACAAAACATGATTTTTCACCCAAAAAAAAAAAGTCGTTTCCCAGCAATAATTTTTGCGTAAAGTTACTTAGTTTGATGTAGGTACACAATGCTTGGTTGACGGCTTCGTGATGAGGTCTTTTACACCCTGTATATCCTAGAATTTTCAGTTTATTTAAAAGTAGCATGTGTTAATTTATAATAGATTAGCAGCTGGTGTTGGCCAAGGAAAAGATAAGGCATTCAATGGACTTATAGACTGTCTTGCCAAGACAAAATAAAAACGCTGGTACCGAGGCTTCGAGGATACCCTGCACGGATACTAATCCGTGCAGGGTATCATCATCTATTGTGCGACTAACTTCGGGTTATCCCTGACCTAAATAAATTACCTTCTCACCTTAAATCTTCGTTAGATTTTTTGTGTATTGGGATCATCAACCTCCAGCCCTGTCCCATTCTACTTGTGGTCGGCGCAACACGTTTTCTTCTTTCATTCTCCCCTGTCAGACGTCACGGCATCATTTGCTCCTATCTCTTTCATATCACTCCTCACACAACCCATCTATCTTTTCTTTGACTTTCCTCACCCTTTCCATCCATCAGCATTCATATCTATCGCTCTTTTAGTCACATGCGTTTTAATGCATGAGGATTACTACTTTTAAAAGAGGCTTGTTAAATTGAAGATCTTTGGCGCATTTGACCCAAGGATTTAAATTCGGAGAGGTCACCCTCAGTATCTGCCCCTATTGCTTCAGGATGCGACTGTGGCTTCTTTTTCTTTTCTAATTAACAACAACAGTAATCCAGTACGTTCTATCTTTAAAATGTCCGTTGTCTGCTTGTTCAATGAACTCCTACGAAGGGTGTAAGGCTAAGGAGCATTTAACAACTTCTGGTCCAGCTAAACATTGCAAAAAGAATCGGATGATGTCTATTTTAAGCGTGTTTTATTAGTTAATTGTGTGGGCGTTATTTGCTTTAATTTGACCGGCCTGTTGTATTGTGGGTGTTGTCCAAAAATACCATGATAAGAGAAGTAATGTTTTTGAGTTTTTAGAACGGAGGTACCTAGTGTAGTAATGTCTTCAATGTCAAATGTCTTCTTGCATTGGGTGTTAAGAATGATCAATCAAAGATGGACAGTGCAAAGAAGAGCTGGATATCGAAGAATTGAGTATTATACTAGATTTTTTTTTTGTCATAAATGGAAAGATAATATATATGTTTTATAACAAACAATTTTTATTTTATTTTTTTTCGCTCTAATTAGAAAGTTATATTAGATTAAAAATACATTCTCTAACCCCGTACCGAAAACACGCCGACAGTTCCCGAATAAACCCGAGCGCGTATGTGACGTCACAATGTTAATACTTACTCATCGTACCATACAGCTGATACAGTGTTTTGACCTAGCATCGATGATTTCTTGTTATTATTAAAATTCTGTTCCTCAAATACTATGGGTGTGCGTTAAATAAGAGAGTTGGATAAAAGGATCATATGTCAACACCATTAAAAGTTATATATTTAGCACGCAAGATTCTTAAATTTACCCTAATAAAATCCAAGTGCGTAAATACGGTCATCGCCATATTGTGAGCCGAGGCTAGAAATCATAAGAAAATAGTTTTTGGACATCCAAGCTCCACTATGTTGAGAATAATTGACTCGTCATTTAATTATGTGACAAATTCATCCATAGTTCCATTTAAATAATTAATGGTAATGATGATTTTGAAATCTAAAGTTGAAGTTTCGCGGCAATCTTGCGTGTTTACATTTTTATTTTTCACATTGTATCACACAGACGCATAGATTCGAAAACAAATATGACAAATATCATTCCAAATATTTTATACAACATGAAAATACCCAGATCTTAGCGTAATTTACTAACACAGGACCAATAACACGTAATATTTATTACCTACCACTACTCAATTTGTATTTGTTGTTAACGTTGACGACAAAACAATACGACATGACATGCCGATATTTTTTTTTTTTTTTCCATTTTCCCTTTTGGGAAGGCAAAGAGATCTAGCCCATGCAGCCTCGATATTTTTTTTTTAATCTTTGTGATGTGTGAAAGCGATTATTCCAATCGATTATTTTTTTGTAAATTTGGATTAACTCGAGTAATTAAATTAAGGATTGTAATAATCGACGAATGGAAATTAAAATAATCTTGTTTTAAGCGTAATTAACAGTACAGATTGATCCATGGGCAAATTCGCGCCGATTTTTTCGAAATCAAAATTTAAATTAGAAATGCACTCGCTGTTCAAAATTACATTGTATTTAAATTTACTATTTTTTGAAGTGATAACTTCTTCTGGGAGGGTGACTCGATTCGGAACGGTAACGAAGGAGTTCGAGAACGAAGTAGTTCCTGAATGACTGACTGATGGATCACAGCGCTGAGCGCACAGCCAAACCGCTGATCGTAGAGACCTGAAACTTAGAGGGTGTGTTCTTTGTATGACGTAGGCATCCGATAAGAAAGCATTTTCCGAAATTCTACCCCATATTAGTGCTTTTGATTTAAATTACTTTTTATTTTGACACATGTCTAAAACCCCAATCCGATTGTATTAAAAAAACTGACTGTACAAGGATTTTTTGGCGCGTGGACAAAATCTGAACTAACTAATTTGTTTATTTTTAAACAATTTCTAGCCTCCCGTTAGTTGGAAATAGTGCGCCAAGGATCTTGGTAGGTATTGTAAAAATCTGTTGAGGTTTTAGAGTTGATAATATTTATCTATCTTTGGTGGATCAATCAAAACTATGCCTACCAAGATCCTTAGCGCACTATATCCAACCTTCAGTTATTACAAAACAAAATTCACAATAAATAAATGATGTAGTAAATAAAAATACTCATAAATGTGAATTGCGAGCGCATTCCAAGTTTAAATTTAGAAACTAAAAAATCGACGTGAATTTAGCCGTAGCCGCAAGTTTTTTTTTTTTTTTTATATTAGAGATTTCCGTACTTGTTTCTCATTAATATATACTCCTTCTCGTGAAATCAATCAAAAGTATCGAATAATTACTAAATTACATTATTAAAAATGATAGTTTATAATAATTAATAAAAATTATACCAAGGAGCTTTCAGTATTCAGTATTAACTCTTTTTTTCCAGACTTCATTTCATTGCGAGTATCGATTAGGCTGAATGCAACTTTTTAATCGTGATTGCGTAACTTGCGTTTGCGGTCAGCACTACTAAAAGAAGTGTTATGTTGCAACATGGTTTTTTTTTATTGTCAAGTATTTGATTGTGTTGTGCTTGTGTATGAAAATTATGTATGAATAATGACGAAAATAAGAACGCAGATAGAATGTTACTGTTTTCATTTTGACCTTTCGAGTTTTATTAGCAAACGAGAAGCTTCTTTAAGTACAATATTTTCAGTGCATGTAGGTTACTTAGTTTAGGAAGGGTGTAGTACTAAGTATTTTACACATATTTGGCAATAAACTGATGTCGCTGTCGTTTTACCGACCTCAACACGTTATTGTATATATTGTAAACTTATTGTATGAAACAGCTGCCGTGACATATTTTTCATTATAAAATTTAATGCTGAAAGTTCACGAAAATTCACACTGTATTGTTGAGCAAGTCCTTTAACATTGTGACGTAGCCAACATGGCGACCGATTTTGGCGCGTTTCTAGTCACGTGACTAATTTCAAAATTTTATCAATTTTAAATTGTCTATAATAAATACATAAAAAAGAATTGAGAGTTTTTCGCTTCTATCATTACTATCATTTATGATAAAGATTTAAATTATATTTAAAAAATGATGTATTTTTTTTTTGAACAAGTCAATTGTTCTTCTTTTGGTGCCTCTCCAATTACTGTAAGTTGACCTCCAACTCCAAATATTTCTCATTGTCCTTTGCGAGGTGGAACAGCTCAAGAGCATTCGTTTGATTGCAGAGCACGTGATTCAGGTCTATTGGAGAATTGGTAGTACTTCTCTAATAAAGACAATGCCTGGATATTAAAAGAGGCTGACTAGATCTGCGTTTGTTCCGGAGTTTCTTCTAAGGCTTATAAGAAATGAAAGTTGACTTCATCTTCATAGTTTAAATTTGGCATGTGAAAGTGTGTGTACGAAACCTACTTACAGGAATGAATATCTTTTATCGTTATCATTTATCAATCGTAAGATAAGATCTTGATAGGGCCTTTCGAATGAATCATCGATATTGTTCAGTTCTGAGACACCATTACTCATACCCTTTTTTTTTTCAAAAAAAAAAGGAAATCATCAAATGACTCCTCCCGCTCTGGGCGGAGCAGGAGGGAGTGTCAGACTTTTACTGACTAAAACCCATCCATGTTCCTTCATCGCCCTTTGTGTTCTGGGGCCACGGTATCTCTTTCGAACAGTCCCGCAACCCCGGCAGGCATCGGCCCTTGCAGACCCCTTCCTCATCGGCCCTTGCGGACCCCTTCCTATTACTCATACCCTAAAAGTATACCTCAGTTTGCTTTATCTCGAAACATGAGACATTGTGTTAAGATACCCAACTTCTCAAAAGTCGCAGGTTCTTAACCGTTGCCTAAACCACATTTATTTGCTGGTTTTCCTATATTTACTTGACACACAAAGGCGATAATTGAAAAACAAACTTAATCTGATTAGCTTGTATTGTCATGAGATAAAATCTGACTCGCTTGAACTTGGTTTTGTGCTAGGTAGAGATTAAACTCCCGTTAGTGGTATTGAATAGTTTGTTTCACGAGTTCACGACTAATATCTAATTGAAGTTTAAATACGGATTTTGTGGTTTTTGTTAACCGCATAGAATCATGGGAAAAGGCGGATGTTATATTCGTATCCGTCTGACCTAGGTGCTCTAAAATCTAGTCACTAGTCAGTGGCGTAGCGTGCCTTGGCGGGGCCCCGTATAAAAATTTGTTTAGGGGCCCCTAGGGAAATAATGAGAGGTTTTCTTTTTGAGGTATTAAAAAAAAACTTAGTCTCCAAGAACTCTATAGATGGCGTTGAACTTACTATGATAGTTGGTGCCAAAGCCAAAACGCTTGGGAAAAAAAAACATTATGTCACGTCACATACTCTCGTTGACTGACACTTTCATTTGCTTAACCTTCCGAATATAACCTAGTTTTCTCACGCTTTGTAAAAATCAGTTCTTTTAGGTTCCGTTCCTTGCATTATCATACTTACTCCTAGCGCCATCTATCCAGCGACTAGGGAAGAGCTAAAAAGAAAATCCCTCATTGTGATTTCTCACAAAAAAAAAAACAGTTTGCATGAAATGGGGAAGGCTGGTCATAGCTGATTGTAAATGGCGTGTCCATAGCTTAGTCCCAATCTGTCCAATGATAACAAGCTATTAAGAAATATAAAATGACATTGACAGATTTTTAACCAATCACGACAGTTGGTACAAGCTATGCTAGCGCCATTAGTTCCATAGTTGCCATCCCCATTGAAAGAAATATTTATTAATCATAATTATCTATCTGTCACTTTTTCCAAATTTTTTACAAATAATTAAAATTAAATATACACTCTCCTTGCCTTTTTCGGCTAACAGATTTATTTCTGAAAAAAAAAAGAAATTGGGTAGTTTTTAACTTTTGCTTACTCGCGTTGGGGGCCTCCGTGGCCCGGGGCCCCGTATAATTGATACGGCATATACGGCGGTAGCTACGCCCCTGTCACTAGTGTTAATTAGTACTTACAGATTATGAATTCTAGACGTAAGGCTGATGCTCCAGGGTAGCCCGCGAAATTCAAATTTTCCTACGTTTTTTGCAATTTGTAGGCCAGTGCTAGGTTATGTAAAAATATTGTTCGCGACTGTAAGACGTACTATGTATTTACTGAATTAAAATCATCAATACAACCCTCCAAGTTCATAAAAGTCGAGGAATGACTTTGACCTTAAAAATGTCGTTCCTCGACCTTTATGAACTTGGAGGGTTGTATTGGTGATTTTCCTATACATACTAGCTGACCCGCGCAACTTCGCCTGTGGCATAGCAAAAATGCGCAAGCGGTACCTACTTGATCATTATTTTGCTTCGGAGTGATACTTATGAGGATATGTTTTCTGTCCTTGATTCCCAACATCCCTAAACTTTTCTTTCTAATTACTCCTGGAAATATTCGCCTCAAATATCCATACCATTATGATTTTGTAAATTTAGTTGCGAAACTCAAACGCCTCAAGTAAATGTCATCTACAAAGTTTAATTGAAAAGAAGAACGATATCGAATTGAGATCAAAGTTACTTCACAAAGTAACCAGAACAATGTTGACATTAAAGATGACAAAACGAAGTAATTATTTCATAAGCTGAACAACTTAGAAACACTAGAAGCGCATGAACGGTAATTGTTCTTCAGTTGCGACACACATAATCGTAATACCTGAGCTCTATTGTGTCTTCGTCGTATCCATGCCAGTGGGCTTTGTAAATAACTGCAATAGTGCAGCTGTCAGTAACACTGAATTTCAAAGCAAATAGACTATCAATACGTAACGTATTTTGCAAAATAATTATCATTTAAAAAATCTTTTAAGGCTGATGCTCCAGGTTAGCCGCCGAAATTCAACCCAACCCAAGTACATAAAGATCGAGGAACGACTTTTTCAAGATCAAAGACATTCCTCGACCTTTATGAACCAACCCTCCAAGGTTGTATTGATGATTTTCATGATCATAATTCTGTAACTACAAACGTCTTACAGTCGCGAACAATATTTTAATCAACATGCAACCTAGCACTGGCCTGCAAATTGCAAAAAACGTAAGAATATTTGAATTTCGCGGGCTATCCTGGAGCATCCACCTTAAATTGACATATCTGTTTTATTTAATTGACTAAAATCTTGTACGGTCAAACAAGCTATTAGGTCATAGATTCCTTTATAGTCTGGATTGTAAAGAATCTGTTTTGTGTGTCGAAGAACAATTTGAAGCTGACGATTTTGTTACGGCCCACACGCTCACACAAATGAGTCCCGTGTCCCAGCTGTGGGGACATTTTCAGCTGATTACGCTGCCCACGGCATCTGTGCGATATGACGTCGGAATTTAAGGCCCTTCTAACCCTAAAATTAGCAACTCTGTGGTGGTTCAAACTTCGTTTGAAATACTGTTAGAATAAAGTTCTAATCAGCTTGCACTACAAAGTGGTTGTTAGTTGTTACGTCAGTCACTGCGGCCGAATAGTGCGAAATGAGTGGTTTTTTGCGATTCACAAAAAATCTATTGATTGGACTAAAAAAATAAAACACATTAAGACCTGCTTTGTAGTTAGTTCAGTTAGTATGCAAAGTTTCATGATCTAATTTGAAGTACTTTTTGAATACCAGCGGTTTATTGTTCGATTTGGAGGTAACTTTGGATTTTTTTTCTATCGAGAAAAGTTTATGGAATCGTGTTTTCGTCACACACAGGACTTAGCATTAATACTCAACTTTACCTTTTTTTTTTTCAAAATGAATTCTGCAGTATTTTAGGCGTAACGGATGATCATGCTAAGCCATTTGAGGGATATGTAGCCCTTAACCCTTCATTTTTTTTCTAAAAAGTTAAAGCACACTTTTGCTCGCGCTTTCGCCCGCGTGGCTGTCGGAAATCATCCCACCGAAACGGACTACTAGGATAAAAATATAACCAAGTAATGGCCTACCACAATCGAAATCTACTCAACCACTAAAACGGGAAAATAATGAAGACTAGCGGACGTCACACAGTTTCACCCGCGTAGTTCCCGTTCCCATGGGAGTACAGGGATAAAATATAGCCTATGTTACTCAGGGTGAATGTAACTTTCTAATGGTGAAAGAATTTTTGAAATCGGCGCAGTAGTTTTTGAGTTTATTCATTACAAACATAAACACAAAAATATAAATCTTTCCTCTTTATAATATTATAGTGTAGAAGAATTGACTCTTGCATTAGTATGTATATTTCAATTATGCATACAAACTGTCAGCAACAGCATACCAAATCTATAATCGTCTTAACTTTAAATATTTTTACTTCAGACAGGCTATGAATCATCGTCCTCCATTGTGTTCCACCGGTGTTACACAACACTCTCATCATTGTGTGAACATATCAAGCCATCACCCATGACCTCTAGTTCATTGTTTTATATCTCCATCGCGTAACGGCGCGCTCTAGGAGTTTCGTGGCTACGTTGGAACAGTCTGGTCGATCATCAAGGTTAAGAACGGTTGCCGAGGTCGCTCCGTCGAGGCTTGCATGGTTGATCAACCATTACGTACTGAGAACCCTCTGTGGGTCGAAGCGCCGCTGAACTCAGCTGCCTTTCGTAGATCTTTGACAATTGTTGTCTGACAACCAGACATACCAAGAAAAGATTGTTGTGTTACCACAGTAACTGGTCTGATAGGCAGTCGTTCTATATAAAATACCAGTATTTAAATAACTATGTCGGGGTCCACTTATTGCCAATTTTCCATCAACTGGGATGGGACACGTCAAGGCTCCGGTCGGAGAAATTCTTAATGGAAACAATCAGTAGCATTCCTTAATCAGGGAATCGAACAGGACATCCGTTGGGTTTTCAGGTCTCCAGATTAAAGGTTCACGTTTAGCAGTAATAATATAATAAAAATAAAAGTATTTATTTCCAAAAAACATAACGCTTTGCACTGTATACATTGTTTGAAAATAATATTTACATCATGATGCAATATTACTCTATCTTTTAAACTAGGACTAGCCTGTATCTTAAAAGATACAGTAGCAATTAAGTAACTAGATAGGCTTAGGATAGGTTTAAGTATCCCATTTGATTGATGATCTTACCCCGAGACTCCCAAGGTTGAAAATTCACAAGCAAAAGGGCAAGGGTAACGGAAAAGTTCCTAATTATTGTTCAACCTTTGGAGCAAACCTTTCATAATGCTCTGTGACCTCTGAAAGTAAAGATTAGAGGGAAGGTTATGGACAATGCCTAAAACTTTATCCATTTAAACTTAGTCATTTGTTTTGTAACCTTATACAAATACTTATAAGGTTTTTTGTTGTAGATTGTACTAGTTCACTGAGGGTCTGCCAGTTTTCACCCTTATGCCCTAAGACTTAGGGCCTAAGTAATAAGGTGGAAATGTGGTCGACCCTCGGTGCCCTCGGTAGTAAATCGTCAAGGAAAATAAAAGTACTGCAGGTTGTCGATTAGTCCTATAAATACAAGATAGCGCAAAATTAATCATCCAATTTTGTTTTTGAATAGCTTTTTTACTACATGTCCGTTTTCGCATTTTTCATTCCTTTCCACTAGATTTCCGGTGTTAACTGTTTGCATTCCTGTTGAATATTCGTCTTAAGGTCTGTGATTGTCTGTGGCTTGCTGGCATAACCCACGACTTCAAGTAGCCCCAAAGAAAGAAGTCTGGGATGGTTAAATCGGGCGATCTTGCTGGCCATGCCAAATCGCCAAAATGGGAGACTACGCGACCAGCGGGTCTAAAATGGCCGCTTTAGAAGAATCCACGCAGAACCTTAGCATGAATCACGTTAAAAAAAATATGTCAATAACCATAAAGTCCATTTTAAGAATTTTAAATTTTTAACGTGTTTCACATAACGATTCTGCTAAAGCGGCCATTTTAGAACCCCAGGAAACGCTTCCTTCACAATTATTCCACGCTTTTGCGAAGTTTAGCACTCCATTGCTTAGCTGTTTGTACACTTCATCTGTCTAGTTCACAAATATCAAATATGAGGTACGACGCCATTTGCAAAAATTATAACCTCTTCCGATAGGTTGATTGACTGTAGAAGCGGGTACATTAAGCTGGTACCAAGACAGCTTAACCTAGGTATCAATCTAGCAGGGTAATTGCGTAACACACACAGAAGCAGAAGATAACTTCTTCAAAATCTTTCGGAGTGTGTGTAAGGTGAAGGGACTGTCCTGGGGTTGCGGGACTGTTCGAAAGAGACCGTGGCCCCGGAACACAAAGAAAGATGAAGGAACATGGATGGGTTTTAGTCAGTAAAAGTCTGACACCCTCCTGCTCCCCCCAGAGCGGGAGGAGTCATTTGATGATTTCCCAACCAAAAAAAAAAGAAAAGGTGTTGGACTACGCTGCATATCATTTCCACTGCGTGTCTTCATTCACACCAAACTGACAGAAAATACATCGAAGTTCTTTTATCTTGAAGCCAGATTTAGCAGTCATAGCCTAGTGGTGTGATCATAAGATTGCCAAGTCATACGTCTCCAGCTCGAACACAAGCCATGCACCTCTGATTTTTGGGATTCATGTCCGTATTTCATAATTATCACTAGCTTCGGTGAAAGAAAACATCGTGAGAAAACCAGCATGCTTGAGAGATATTTCTTGACAGCATGTAAAACCAAGTCAGAGGCATCATAAAAACTCTGACACCGGGTTAACCACTCAAACTCAAAGCATTTATTTCAATTAGACCATTACGGCACTTTTGAATGTCAAAAATACAAAAAAGAAAATCAAAGCTACAGTCCCAGTCACAAGGCATAATAACTTGAGAAAGTACTGTAGTTGCCCGTTCCCTAGCGTAGATCTCTATGGAGAAGAACGGGCAAGAAGCTCCATGGACACTCTTTTAAAATATTTTTCCAAATCTTGGTTAGATAATTAATTTTGAGATTATACAAATGAAGAACGATGTAGAAAGACGTGCACACTAAGAGCGTCCAGAGTAAAAGATTAGATCAACAATTTATGAATAAAGTAATTAAAATGAACCTTGGCAGCTAAGAGATGACCAGTCCCAACTGACAGCGCCCGTTCACAAACATGACGCATGTACCGACGGCGCCATTCAACTCAATCATGTTGAAGGGAACTAACGGGCCTGTGGACGGTGGGCTATGGGCTAGCTCGCCGTCCGTCCGTCTCATAACGACAGGCCGTGTCGACGGCGCGTTCGTGTTCCACGCGCGCCTCAAAGAGAGTCAGCAAAAGGAAGGGGTCCGCAAGGACCGATGCTTGCCGGGGTTGCGGGACTGTTCGAAAGAGTTACCGTGGCCCCGGAACACAAAGGGCGATGAAGGAACATGGATGGGTTTTAGTCATTAAAAGTCTGACACTCCCTCCTGCTCCGCCCAGAGCGGGAGGAGTCATTTGATGATTTACCATCCGAAAAATAAAAAAAAAAGGTTAACCACTACACACGATAAAGAAAAAAAACTTTTTTGCAAAAAAATAAAACCGACTTCAAAAAACACAAAAAAGTGAAAAATAACTTAAGCTTCAGAAGTCGGTGACCTTTGTTTGATTCATTTAGTTATTTTTTGTCACCGACTTCTGAAGCAAAAGTTATTTTTCACTTTTTTGTGTTTTTTGAAGTGGGTTTAATTTTTTTGCAATTTTTATTTTTTTATTTTTCCATTTTTAGTTGCATTGATTTTACATTGCTAAAAATACATGTCATGGTAATAATAGGCTTATCCCCAATAAATGGAACTTAACATACCTAAACTGTCGAAATTTGGGTGTATTGTACACATCTGCGTACCCCTCAGAGCATACAGGCGTGATGTTACGTCATGATGTTGTGTAAACAATAAACATCCAAGCGAATGCAGCAATCACGATCGATTTACCATCTAGTTTTGAAGAGTTCCATTGTATATCTCCGAAGATCAGCATCAGATCTTCACCAAATTTAAATGCGACCATCTTAGGAGTATATTCTTTCAAATTGAAAACGAATTTTGGGAATCGCTACACATATCGAGGAGAAATCGGTGAACATACATGAAAAATTATACCACACAACTGACGTAAAAATGTTCATAAAATGAAAACTACTGGGCCAAACCATGTTAAATTTATGGGACCAAATGGCAACTATTCCGCATCAAACTAAAAAAGAATCACGTAAATCGGATCATAAATGGCAGCGTAATCGGTGTACATACATAAAAAAAAAACTAACCGAATTGAGAACCTCCTCCTTTTTGGAAGTCGGTTAAAAAGATATTGAAGTCTTGCCCATCACTTAAAAACGACTGCAGGTGAGGTTTTTACCACTTGCCTTGCAGTCTACCATATCTTTAAAAACTCATTAAGCTACGGAGCCCGCAAGAAAAATTAAACAGTACTTGTCACGTTTTTATGCTAATAGCATACGTGTAAGTGTCTGTCATTGTACTAGCGGCCATGACCTCCCTCAACTCAATTTTATTGACGACTAGCGGACGTCATGCGGTTTCACCCGCCTAGTTCCCGTTCCCGTGGGAGTACAGGGATAATATATAGCCTATGTTACTCAGGGTGAATGTAGCTTTCTAATGGTGAAAGAATTTTTGAAATCAGCGCAGTCGTTTTTGAGTTTATTCATTACAAACATTCACACAAAAATACAAATCTTTCCTCTTTATAATATTAGCGTAGATATCTGAACTAACGATGTTCATCATCTGTCTTAGCTTTTCCTAACTATATTGAGGTCGGCTTCCAGTCTAATTGGATGCAACTGAATACCAGTTTTTTACATGGAGCGTCTGCCTATCTAAGCTCCACAACCCAGTTAGTACTAGGTAATACGAACCCTTTGGTTCTCACCAAAGGGTTCGTATTACCTAGTACTGTAGTACCGTATACTGGTTGTCGGAATTTAGAGCCACTGACTAACGACTGTCAAAGAACTACAAATAACCAGCACAAACGGCTCAGCGCGCTTTCCGAGGCACGGAGGAAACTCGGTATCTAATGAATGGTCACCCATCCACAGACCAACCTTAACAAGCGTTGCTTAACCTTGAAGATGGACTCGTGCGGCTGTTATAATTTATACTTAGTCGAAAACTGTATAACCAATGTATACCTAAATGTTATACACAGAAGCTGTTGGTGAACCTTTATAAATAAATAAATAAATAAATAAATAAATAGTCATTGATCTAATATCTTGAAACTAATAAGGACTTTCCCGATAGAGCATCAATGGACAGCAAGAAGGATAATAGGTATCGTTAAAACTCTAAGCACGTAAAACTTCGTATGAGGATAAAGTTAGTATTTTAGTAAAAACCTATTAGATGCATGCTGCACTGTTTGCTGGTAAAGATTAGCTTGCCGCCAACTACATAGGTGTATGGTGCTAGAATAATATTGGACAGGACAGTAAATACTTAAATAGTACCATCCACTTCCTACTTCGATATACGAGTTATTTTTGGGCTAAATACTGCCTAATAAAAATAGCTCGCTAGCTGCTAACACTGTTTTAAGCTTTCACGGTTCATCTTACGGGATATCTTCCGTGATTATTGATTATTTTTGAGCTCCCGATATTTCGACGCTGCCTGTTGCACTGGAGAATGCGGGTGGATGGAAAAAAATTGGGAATCAAACGAGCTTACCTGTTAAGCGAAGTCTTGATTCAAATTTTATGAGTGGCAATCTGAAAAATAATTATTATAACTTGGTAGTATTTCTTATATCTACGTTACTTCACCGCGGTTTTTAGAGAATTAAAAAATAATATTTTTTAAGAATTGCAACCTTCGTATGCCTCTCTCATCTGACACATGACGCGGTACGTCACTTATTTTAGAGATCTTATCATTGGAACAATCTCTGTTTTATGTACAGAGTAGTTCCAAATACCTATATTCACTATATTTTCCTGAAAGGTTAAAATTGAATTAGGTAGACTAATTATTGCAGCTTTGGGGCTGTTAGTGTTAACTATATTATAGCGGCGGGTGGGTAATTATTTTTCAGATTGCCACTCATAAAATTTGAATCAAGACTTCGCTTAACAGGTAAGCTCGTTTGATTCCCAATTTTACTTCGTGGCAATCTTTCAAATAATTATTATAACTTGGTAGATGTTCAGAGTTGGCTGCAATAATTAATTTATTAACTGATTAAAATGCAAGTAATTCTGAGTGTTGATATTTTATAGATGTGTCTGCAAATAAAAAAGGCTCATCAACTCCATTATTTAGTGTTGAATTGTCTGGAAGTACTATCAAGGAATGCCACTGGCATTATTTTTATTCACTTAGGGCCTTTTGTTAAAATACTTGCAACAGAATAGTGCAACCAAGGCAATGTTTATTCACTTAGGGCCTTTTGTTACAATACTTGCAACAGAAGAGTGCAAACAAGGCAAGTATAGAGTTCCATAGATATATTGTCTCAAAAGGTGATTGTATAACTATAAAAAATTTAATGTAATGATTTTATGATCACATACAATGTCTAACTATTGTTCAATAGTAGAAGAGCCCGAGTCCATTCAAAACACTGTTTCCAATTAATATTACAGCCAATTAATCAGAATACAGAAATCTCTTCACTTTATTGTCGTGAGAATTAAACTGATTTTATTAATCAGTACCTAGTAGTAAGTACTTCTTATCAATAAAGCTCAGTCATTTTTTAAGGGTCTAGGTAGATCCTTGATCAAATATTATGGATATTAAAGTATTCACTCTATCATCACCAATTAATATAGTTACATACAATTAATAAGAAAAGAAAGAGAAACCTCTTTATTACAGTGTGGATTAAACTGTTTTTATTATTAATTAGTACCTAGTAGTACATAGTATAAATAAAGCTAAAAATTTTGCTAAGGGTCTGGTAGTCTTTTGACTAAATATTATGAATGTTTAAGGGATTCACTCCTTACTGGTAAAACAGAATTTGAGATTTAGTCAATTGGCTCGAAAAGGACAGTTGAGCTATTTTCTCAAAACTGTTTGTATTTAAGTCTTAGAAACTGATTTCTGCTTAATACTTTTAGTCTGGTAAATTTTGTACATTATGATTTCGTTTATAATTCATTTTTTAACCTATTATTCCTATAATGATAGAAACAATATAAATAAAAACATTGTTATTATTATGTTTTCCCAGGCACCTTGTAAAGGAGCAATAAGTTTTTGCGGTTTCATAGTAGAAAAAATATAATACTTAGAGGTCTGGTCTCCACGATGAATATTTGCTATATTAGTATAATTTCCCAAACTATTTCAAATATTAGGAACTTCTACAAGAATCAGCAGTGTTTTCATGACAATGTCTTTCAAGGGTCTCGAACACTCCTGTTTAATCATCTAGTAATTCTAAAGAATTGACTAAATGTTGTGCAATTAGTGGATATGTGTTGACCATATTCAGTCAACATTGTGTAGGTAATTGGCTACATTGCCGTAATGTACTGTCAATTGTTATGAATTTTAGTTGGATTTTATTAGCTCTACACGAAATGTATGGCATTTTATCTTCTAGTCACAATCCATTGATCTCTGCACTTGCATGCACCCCCCCCCCTTTTGTTTCACTTTATGGTTATTTTCAATAGAAAGCTATGAAGCTATTAAAGCCAATACTCCAATTGGTAATGAAAACTGAGAATAAATGAGATTTCTTAGTTAAAATTTATTTTTATGAGTTTGTATAAATCTCACAATAATGTCTGCCCATCTATCTTTTCGGGTATTTTAATTGTGATTTTAATTTTATGTTATGATTCAATGTAGGTAGATGACATGTTGTTATTTGATAGGGATTAATTTGTTTTCAGCATGGTTCATTTTCTAGTAGGCTACAGCTGATTATAGGGGTCAACGCCCGGAACCAGGGAGCAATGAAGTTATGTTTTACTACTGTCTTCATAAGGTAGTCAAAGTAATAATTATATTTCATTTTAGTTTTAAGGTATGAGTCAGCAACAATATGATTAAGAAAGGTGCTTAATTATTATGGGTAAGGTTTAAGTGATTTTAAAATGCAATGCAATGCAGGAAAAACTATCTGGTCATGAGAACCCTTCCAAAAATACTCTTGGACTTAAGGGGTACTTAAAAAAATTGCATGATTAATATACCCATAATTTAATATTGTATCTATGGATTGCTAGATAAAGCAATAGGTTACTATTGGAGATGTTATTTTAGATTGGGCTTATACATAATGATGATAAGAATATTATCTTTGTTCGAAGCTGGGGTGGGATTTAGTTCCACTTTGCAATTTGATTTAACACTTCAATACCCGCAATTACAGACACAATTAAAATAACAATGCACTGTGCCTCACGAGGCACGGCCGGGACCATACGGGTTAGAACTAAAACAGGTTTAGTTGTTAATGTCATTTGTACATTGACAGGTTGTTATGACCTCCAAACTTTGTAAGTCTATAACCCTTTCCCTCTCAATACTAATAGTTTTGAGTATTATGACATTATGGTGTATAGATTTGATAACAAATGGTTTCTTGAACCATTGTACTTAAACCAAGTACCCAGATCATTACTTTATAACTGGTATATAATATGGTTAAATCATTCCGGTACCATCCTTGATGTGTTCTCTTTTGGGGGTACTGACTTAGCACTCCAGTATCTATTATTGTGTTCAGTCTTGAAAGATTTTTGTTAACGGGATACTTTTTTGGGTGTTGAATTTTATTGTGCTAGGCACAAACAGATTAATTGATCTTCTTGTTGTTGGTGGTAAAATCTCTTTGGCTACATGTATTAGTTATTTGGAAATATACATAATAAGCTAAGAATATAACTATTGTCCTTATAGGTTTGGTGTTTCATTTCATTAAAGGAAATATAAATAATATTAATTTAATCTCGAGGTTGACATTGAACATTGGTAGGTTGTGTTATGCAGTGTCATTCAAGCCATTCATCGGTTGCTTTGCTTATGATAACAGTAACATTCTAATTTGGTTTAGAACATCTCAATACCTTGGTTCACTGGTTCACCATATGTATAGTAGTGAAACAGAAGTCTGTCATAAGTGTCTGGAACATTTTCCATCAGCTGTTCTCTCATAGTATTAAGTGAACAAAGAATCTTGTTCTATTATTTGAATGAAAAGTTGTTATATTTAAATGTAAATATTACTTCATCGCTGAAAGATCAAAATTACAAGTTTATGGCATAGCCACAGGGTTCTTTGATAATATCATACTTGACGTCAAAGCTTACACACATAGTGTAGATTATAACATGCTGTAAATATCTCGTATTTAGGCATGTAGATATTATAAATATCCTGTATAGTCTGACATAACTTCCACCAAAATAGAATAAATACACTTTTTGGGCTGGTGTTTTCATTAGTTAAACGTATGTGTAACATTAATTTATACTTGATGTTCAAGCTAAATCTGCGCCAGTCACTTTGCAGCAATGATGTCACAATCTGTTTTCTGTTTTATTTTGTTTGTAAATGTATTACTAACATAGTTTGTAAGTATATTGTTACTAACGCTGAGTCTTGTTGCTCGAAATAAATAAGTTATTATTATTAAAAACACATTATATGGGCTTAACATGCTGTTAGTATCTCGTACTTAAGAATGTGTGGTCCTGACAAATGTATGTCAGCCAGCCAGCAACTTTACTCTCTGATGGGAATCCAGGCAAGGAATGGTTCCACATTCACTGCGAGAGTATAATGCATTTGCAAGGTTATAACACACACGGGATGTGCTAAGTTAAGCAGGGTCGTCTTACGACCTGCATGGTCATGGATATATAGCTCAATTTTGTAATTACCTGATCAAGGTAATGAAAGTACCTGCCCTTTGCTAGCATTGTTCGATAAATTTAGCTGGACACCGCGTGTCAAACTGATAATTTACCATGCAGCTAGTAACATGAGGTGTTACTGGTCTTGAAAATGGCACTTACCTGCCGTTGAATGCTATGCCATTAGATTTTCAGTGTTAGCATCGTTCAAAGACTCAGCTAAAGGATATCTCGTATCTCCACTGATAGATCACCATCCAGCTAGTAACCAGTAGTAGTGTTACTGAGGTATCGCGTACCCACTGGAGGAAAAAAGCTTTAACGAGCTTACAACCCCCTTAGTGCTTCGATGAGCACTGTGGATATCGCGTATCCGGGGGTCATTTAAAGTCGGGCATCCAAGTTGTTGTCAGGAATACACTTTTCCTGCTTCGTCTCTGATGTCTTCTGATAAATAATGTCCTTCCAATTTACGTCCTGGTCGGTAGCGAGCGTTATTTGTAAATGCTTGGATTTCTGTTTCGGGTTTACGAATTTCACTAAAGATGCACTTAGTACACTTCCTGTCACTCGACATTTTGTTATTTTGGTAAAATGTAATGTAAACTTAGTTATAAATGAATAATTTGACGAGAAAGATTTTTTCTTGCGGTGTCGATAACGCGCCAATAAAAAAAGTGACGTACCGCGTCATGTGTCAGATGAGAGAGGCATACGAAGGTTGCAATTCTTAAAAAATATTATTTTTTAATTCTCTAAAAACCGCGGTGAAGTAACGTAGATATAAGAAATACTACCAAGTTATAATAATTATTTGAAAGATTGCCACGAAGTAAAATAAAAATTGTTAGGAGCAGACAAATCTGTCTACCCTCTTTCTTTGTCTTTTACTACGCGCACTACTGGAACTCGACACTAAGTCTGCGGGTACGAAACTTGCGACGGGCGGAGCGACGGCGGGGCGGGGCGGTGCGGCGCGGGGCGATGAGATAGCGGTGTCTTGCGTGTGTACGAAACAAACTTCCAGTGTGACCAGATTCAGTATTTTAATACTTTTTCAGTATATTTCATCGATTTTTCCGAACATCAGTATATTTTCAGGTATATTGCTGGCAGTCAGTATTTTTGGGTATATTTTGGTTGAAGTTATGGCAACACCGTAGTGAGTGATCGTCTTTGCGACAATGTTTGCGGAATTCCCCGGAACGCGAACTTTGGGGACTTTCTCGGATTTCGTTTATACTTATAGGTACATGTTATCTATGAGCAAAGATGAGTAAGTTACAGATATGACAAGAAAGACGTCCGTTGCCGGCGTTGTAGTATTATAATACTACCTTAACAATTATCAATCAATACATAGTATTAATCAGACTTGCAGAATGTATGTTCGCCTAAAACTTTACAACTGCTGGACCGATTTCAATGCGATTTGCACTATTAGATAGAGCGTAATTTCCAGATTGCATACATTCAAATCGTCGTGTTTCATGAATATCAGTCTACCCGGACGAATTCGGGACGGACCGCTAGTTTATCTATAATTTTCAAAACAACGTCTAGTTTTAAGTTTTCAGTTGCATGAATAGGTAGTAGTTAAACTTAAAAGATATTTTATTACTAGTATCAAATCGTCTATTAGGGTTCAAGTGAAATGATTGTCTCTTCTGCATTCGACCTTTGAGGACTTTCTTTAGATAATTCGGGAATTTTGCGAGCGCATATTTTCACAGATAAATTTAAGTAATGAAAACGGACCAAAGAAACAGATTTATAAACAAAAATGTGTCAGCTATTTTAAAAACAAAGCAAGGTGTCAAGGATGAAGGAGGTTGTGTAAATTTTAATCCTTCGAAAAGTATGTTAAAATATAACTCTAACATTTATTGTGAGAATGAATAAATAAAACGTGTTAAGAAAATCAGTATTTTTATTGGTATATCTGTCCTATGTAAGTCGGTATATTTCAGTATTTTTTTGAGGTGCCTCGGTATTTTCATAAAATTTAATCTGGTCACACTGCAAACTTCCGCGCAGTCGCGCTCACGTAGTGTTGTGATAAACATGAATTCACGTCGAAGAGAACTATTAGAGCCCAGTCTCCTAATGAGAGAATGTTTATTACCTAGAGATGGTGTTCGTCCAATAAATCAATAATAAATCGATAAAATAAATCGTTTTTACTGTCCCATATAGCCGGTTTTGATAAAATAAAAGATATAAATTCTTCATTGTCAATTTCCATAATTTCCAAATTATTATTGTGATAAAAATGCAACACTATGTACCCGCGCGAGCGGCGAAATCAAACTAGTTTGTTCTCGTCGCTCCGCGCCGCCACCGCTCTACCGCCGCCCGTGCATCGCTCGATCGCGCCGCTCCGCCGTCGCCCGTTTCGTACACAGCGCTTAATGTTTTTAATGCATTTGATTACATCGCTGTCGCGCCGCCCCGCCGTCGCTCCGGCCGTCGCAAGTTTCGTACCCGCAGACTAAGGCTGCGGTGCTGCGGAGCGGCGCGATCGAGCGATGCACGGGCGGCGGTGGAGCGGTGGCGGCGCGGAGCGACGAGAACAAACTAGTTTGATTTCGCCGCTCGCGCGGGTACATAGTGTTGCATTTTTATCACAGTAATAATATGGAAATTATGGAAATTGACAATGAAGAGTTTATATCTTTTATTTTATCAAAACCGGCTATTTGGGACAGTAAAAACGATTTATTTTATCGATTTATTATTGATTTATTGGATGAACACCATCTATAGGTAGCGTTGCCATAACTTCTGGGAACCAATACGGGACGTTTTTTCTTCCGATACCCAAAACTCATAAGTAATCGTACATAACACATTCAACACCGACACGGGGTTTTTCAACTACACCATACCTACTTATCATAGCACGCATGTGTACCTTCCTACATAGCGAGAAGAAACAAACTAATGTATTTTCTAACAGATTCCCTCTGATCTCAAACTTATCAAAACTGTAAAATAAATTAAACAAAAATTATTGAATCATACTTTTTATTCAGTCTTAAATAAACAATTTTTTTAATTAACATAAAATTACTCAGGTATTTATTTTTTTGCCCAGGCATATTTTGAAGTTGATTTTACTTTTGCAATAAATTCTTTTTCTTTTTTTATATAATCATAGAACTGGGCACATGTCATTTTAAAATTGTAATGACAAATTAATATGGATTCAATGGTCTCTACCACAGGTCTCTACCGACAACCTGTTTCGTATTTTGTCGAAATACGGGACAAATACGGGACAAGCAGTAATACGGGACGGGATGATCAAATACGGTGACAGTCCCGTATATACGGGACGTATGGCAACCCTATCTATAGGTAATAAAAATTCTCTCATTAGGAGACTGGGCTCCAATAGTTCTCTTCAACGTGAATTCATGCTTATCACAACACTACGTGAGCGCGACTGCGCGGAAGTTTGTTTCGTACACACGCAAGACACCGCTATCTCATCGCCCCGCGCCGCATCGCCCCGCCCCGTCGTCGCTCCGGCCGTCGCAAGTTTCGTACCCACAGACTAAGTCACGGTAAAACACACTCTCAGTATCACTAGGTTTTGTGGAGTCCTTATTATTATGTTGCTGGCTGCTACTTTTGAGCATACTCAATACTGGATTCTACACGTACTTGACAATTTGAAGCCATCCTCTAATCACGGAAGATATCCCGAAAGTGCCATTTTAAGTATAGCTCGCTAGCTAGCTCGTGGCTAGATAATAACAGCCGCTCGGGTCGATCTTTAGGTTAAGCCGTACTTGCCTAGGTTGGTCTGTGGATGGGTGACCACCTATTGCATACTGAGTTTCCTCCGTACCTCGGAAAGGCACGTTAAGCCGTTGGTCCCAGCTGTCATTTGTAGATCTTTGACAGTCGTTACAGGTAGTCAGTTGGCCAAAAAGTTTGACAACCAGTCTTACCAAGGGGTATCATATTACCCAGAACTAACTGGGTTGTGGAGGTCAGATAGGCAGTCGCTCCAGGTAAAATACCAGTATTCAGCTGCTTCCGGTTCCATCCATCCCTCCAAGTGGCTCTTTGTCCCTGCATCGCCTTAATAACTGTTTTTTTTTCTAGCCTGCTCAGTCCCACTCCTGGGCTACCCAGCACTCCTTCCACTTCAGTTAACTGGTAGAAAATGCCTTGTGTGCTTAAAATAATAAAAAAATACTTAAGTAAAAAAGAAAACAGCGAACCGGAAGACGTTCCGTTGGAAGGCCTCCCACTAGGAGGATGACCTGGTGAAGGTTGCGGTAATCCGCTGGATGCGAATCGCACGGGACCGGTCAATGTGGCAACTCTTGGAGGAGGCCTATGTCCAGCAGTGGACGTCTTTCGGCTGAAATGATGATGATGAAAAAAGAAAATGCTTTAAAAAGTTAAGGAAACAAAAGTGTTGAGGTGATGGTTCTAGTCGAAAATATAAGTTGGATCACCGATAACCTCAGAGGTGAAATACCATCATCATAATATCAGCCCAGAATCACCTACTGCTGGATATAGGCCTCCCCATTTTCTACCACACTTCCCGGTTCTGTGCGCCCCTTATCCAGGTGTTTCCACTTTGACGATATCGTCAACCCAACGAGCTTTAGGACGGCCTTGGTTTTTTTGGCCTAACCTCGGCCACCAGTCGGTCAAAGCCTTGCTGCATCGCCCATCTCCACATGTAGCCAACATCGGATTACCCTATTTTAAAAAAAACACACATTTGCATACCAATCTGTCTCACTCTCAATCCGTCATAAATTTTGGCATTGCTAAATTGAGATTGTAATTAGAAAGTTTAAAAAAGTAAGAGTTCTGGCCTTTAGGTCAGAGTCCTGGCATGTAGCAACATTTAATCAAAATTAAAATGAGGAAAGAATAACGGTATTATCATTATTTCCTTGTATCAGTATCCAATTAAATTGATATTAAAAGCACTATTAATATTTCAACACACAACAACTACGATAATAATGAATTAATAATATAATTTCCTTAAGCTGATATCAGACGCTTTATAGTTCACTAAAGTGAACGGTTCCGGTTCACTCGAGTGACTGTTTATTATTGTTTCATTCCACGTCAACAACTTCACACAACACCGATGAAATGAAATAGGAATGAACGTACCTACATCTGCTCTTTTAAGGCTGATGCTCCAGGGTAGCCCGCGAAATTCAAATTTTCTTACGTTTTTTGCAATTTGCAGGCCAGTACTAGGTTGTATGTTGATTAAAATATTGTTTGCGATTGTAAGACGTATGTAGTTACAGAATTACAATCGTCAAAATCATCAAAACAACCCGCCAAGTTCATAAAGGTAGAGGCACGAATTTTTCAAGGTCAAAGTCATTCCTCGACCTTTATGAACTTGGAGGGTTGTATTGATAATTTGAATTTCGCAGGCTACCCTGGAGGATCGGCCTTAATTTCGTTTTTAAATAATTCGGTAGAGCCAAAATCGAACATCGTTAGGTCGATTCACTAAAGAATGAATACGTTGTCCCATTTTCCCATTTTATTTTTTTTTGGAATGGGAAATGGGAAAATGATTTTATAGTGTATATGAAGTATGTATAGTGTATATGATTAGATAAATAAGTTTAGTAACGTCAATAGAGCAAAAACTGTCATTAAAGATAATCCAGAAGTTTTCCATCCATTGTATAGAATAACAACAGTGACCTCATTCGATGGACAACACGAATGAAGCGACAATGTCGCTCTAATGATTCGATGAAACTAGCACCTGCCTTATTCCCACACTTTGAAAGACCTCGAGATCGATTTTCGCAAAATTTTTCTTTGATGCTTTGAAAATCGATTAATGAATTGAAATTATGAGACTTGATTCTTTTAGCCCTTGTAGGTAGTGTGATAAGAAAATGTTGAAAAATGTTGAGTTTAAGTAATAATAGGGAAATATGCATAAATTTTCTTTTTTTTATTTCGATACAGAATGTTAAAGTAGGTACTATAAAATAATGACAAAAAGCGAAAACAAGACAAAAAGCGGCCAAACAACACAAAAGTTATAACCGTTTAAACTTTGGTTTCTATCTCTTTCTAGATAAACGGAATTTAGTATGGATTTTGTACGTTGATGCAGCGGATGACGTCATTCGCTGTATCGGATCTCGCTGTCTAATCAGCAGTTTCAAATGCTTATAACTTAGTATTTTTTATAGATATTAAAAAAAATTATTTCACTTTGCTATTTCTGATATAAATACGCTTTGTTTAGAGTGATAAAAAAAACATGCATATGGCCTATTGTGTGATGTTATACTTCAACAACGGTTGACGGAGGAGAAGGGGAGAAAAAAACCGGCCAAGTGCGAGTTGAACTCGCGCATGAAGGGTTCCGAACTATCGTTTTTTTTATATTATTATTATTTGTTGTTATAGCGGCATCAGAAACACATCATCTGTGAAAATTTCAACTGTCTAGCTATCACGGTACATGAGATACAGCCTGGTGACAAAGACGGACAGTGGAGTCTTAGTAATATAATAGGGTCCCGTTTTTACCCTTTGGGTACGGAACCCTAAAAACGGGTTGTACCGACCTCACGTGACCTGGGACAAGGTCAGGAAGAAGAAGAAGTAATTACTTATGCAACCATTTTTATGCAATGGACAAGAATTCGAACTAAGTAAGAACCGTGACAGAAAGCAAAGCTAAGAATTCTAACTTTTGACAGCTCTAACTTCAAGCAATGAGGGATTTTCTTTTTAGCTCTTCCCTAGTCGCTGGATAGATGGCGCTGAACTTAGTATGTTAATGCAAGGAACAGAACTTAAAAAAAACTGATTTTAACAAAGCGCGAGAAAACTACGTTGTATTCGGAAGGTTAAGCAAACGAAAGTGTCAGTCAACGAGCGTATGTGACGTGATGCAGTGTTTTTTTTTACAAGCGTTTTGGCTTTGGCACCAACTATCATAGTCAGTTCAACGCCATCTATAGAGTTCTTGGAAACTATTTTTTTTGTTTAATACCTCAAAAGGAAAACCTCTCATTACTAAAGTAATCACTTTGACTTGTTTATAGATACGGGTGTGAGAGCGTGTCTTCTGAAAGTTTTTATTTACTTTATTTATTTATTTATAACAATCTTACTACACTATCATTACAGCTAGATCTATGATACAAAGCGACAGAGTAGCCTTACTAACTAAATCCTAAAATATCTACACCTTATACCTAGTTAAAAAAAATATCTTAATCTAACATGGCATTGGCATTTTATTATGTGTAATATTTTTATTGACATTTCGTTTTTGTGATTTTTTTAAATTTTATATATACTTAATTGATATTTTATATTTGTAATCTTCTGTTTCAATTGAATTTTAATATTTGTAATCTTTTATTTGAGTTGACATTTTATTTGTAATTTTAATTGTTTATTTTTTCCTCTTTATTTTAATGTGTATGTCTGTAACGACAAAACATAGCAAGAGCTTCCACTATTTATAAGATCCTTAATGTTTATACCTATGTTTAACAAATAAATGATTCTGATTCTAAATAACTTATTACATATAGTGTAACTTTTGCAAATTCACTCAAGTTGCACCACAATACATCAACCCTTCCGTGAACCTCATTCACCACACGTATGGCTCTAGTGAGAGGAGTTCTCGCCAGTAGGTTGGTCCTGGCTGCAGGCACAGCGAGCAGGGGCGGGCGGTGCCGCCTCCACACGTACCGTGTAAGTTGTCAATGTCGCAAATAACTGTCAAATATTTCGCTACTTTGATAAATTTATATATAGACTACTAAATGAAATAGGTATTGATTTTGATTTGCAATCATTAATATTAATAAAATTGTAGCAAATTTCGATTCAGGTGCTAAAAATAAATTAATAACTAACGTCAAGTTTTTGTACAAAACTATCAGCACTGTAGCAATCAATATTTATCATAATCAATATTTTAGTGCATCACATAATTTAATAGTATGGAATTATTGATACATTAATCACAACAGCATAATTGATTTGTTCCGCTTCCGACGTTGGTTGAGAGCAGCGGTGGCTCAGTGGTGGCGGCCCTGACTTATGAGCAGTAAGTCATGGGTTCGAACTCGGGCAGGCACATTATGTTATTTATTTCATCACCACTGCTATCAAAACGGTGAAGGAAAACATCGTGAGGAAATCGGCATCTTGAACCAAAAATTCGTAGACATGTGACAATTACCAACCCGCACTGGGCCCTCGTGGTGACATATAGGTAGCCGATTACCACTCATAGAGAGGAGGCCTGTGTCCCAACAGTGGGATCGATATAGGCTGATTATGCTTATGCTGTTGTGCAACGATGGAACAACAACTTCTGGAATACTAACTCAATTTTGACCAAATCATGGTTTAAAAGGTTGTAAAACACCTCTTAACGAAGCCGAAAGGCATTTGTTCTCCTCGTCATTGTGATCATTTTTTTGTTCCACACCATACCTGGGAACCTTCTAGTTACGGAGATATTGGGGGTCAAAGTTCAAACTTTTTGACAAGTTTTTTTGAAGTGAAAACTTATTTAGGCACGTTGAGCACTTTTTGGGTGAAGGAAAAACATTGAACTCGTAACGTAACGTGCGGTCACGCTTCGTAGCCGTTCGTAGCACTCGTAGCATCCGCTACGGCGTAGCACCACATATGCATGCGCGGGGCATTACCAGTGCTACGACTGGGGCGGGGCCTGTGTACTTTTTGTTTTCACTTCTATCGGCAGTCCCCAAAGATTGCTCCGATTTTTTGTTTTTATACAAGTTTCAAGTTATCAAGTTCAAGTTTTAAATGTAAGATTTTTACTTTAAACACCTCCACGACCCCCTTACTATCCAATTCATGAGCACAATGTTTTGAGTGCGTTCCATTCAGTTCTACCACAAAACATGATTTTTGACCCCAAAAAAAAGTTGTTTCCCAGCAATAATTTTTGCGTAAAGTTACTTAGTTTGATGTACAGAATGCTTGGTTGACGGCTTCGTAATGAGGTCTTTTACAGCCTGTATATAGCTTTTATTATCATTTGTTTCTTTGTGTCCTCCTTTTGAAGTCCATAAAGCAATTTCATCAGACATTTCTTTCAACAATAACGTTACTTTTGTTTTGAGGACACCTAACTAAATTATTCAACTCAAATTGATTTTTATTGATTAAATTATTTGTTTGTCATTGCTTTGTCTTTGAGTTATTAAGTTCCGGTCCGGTATAAAAACTAGGAGACATTTTAAGTTCGGTTTTTTTATTGAACACGATGAAAAGATAAAATTTTGTAACCATAACTGGGTTACCGCAAAAGCGAGGGATTTCATGCCCTTGCGAGCTTATATTATAGCTGTTCCCACTGCTGCGACACAATACTCTTTTCTGTGGGACGGAGTTAAATAAAAATTCCAATATTGCAGTTGTTTAATCAAACACTCCTTTTAAAAACGAATAGCAATAACTGGTTTTTCTTGTTGGTACAATAAAGAACAATACCGTTTTGACATCAGCTTTAAGCACACATTATTTTAAAATAATTGATTACTTGGGCGTCGATACTTTGTTTTATTCCCTTTATCGGGAATAAAGGGAATAAAACAAAGTATCGACGCCCAAGTGCCATCTGCCACCACCGATCCGCCACCACTGGTGGCAGTTGCAACTATTTGTCGCATCTACCACCACTGGTGGTAACCACCACCAGTGGTGGTACAATTCGGGGCAAATGCGACTCCACCGACACAACCGTGTCGGTGGAGTCGCATTTGCCCCGAATTCTGCCACCACTGGTGGCAGATGACACTTAAATTAGTGGAATCCTCCACCAGTGGTGGCAGACACGACGATCAAGTAGCCGTCTGACACCACCAAGTATTTCAAATAACAAATAAAAAAAGAAGGATGGCCTTTGGGCCCAGCTGTAAATGCTGTCTTCAATATTTATTGTTTTTTATTTAAATTTGAATACGGAATGTAAGATGAAAATAATAATAATGTAAATGCAAACACATCTCTACGGATACCGAAACTTATGTATATTTTTCACAACTTTTTCACTAGAACAATATTTTATACTTACAAGTTGTGTTTTTAAAAAGCCGTGAAATAGCAGTCATACTATTTATTGTTTTTTTGACAGCTCAGTTATCGTTCGTTATAGATTAATTATTTAAAAATAGCTCTGCTACTTCTTGTTTTTTTTTCTGAATGGCCATTATTTCCACGATGACTCATTTCAAGATTATCCATTAATTACCGGACACCCTGTTTATTCTAACTAGCTGTTGCCGGCGACTTCGTTCGCGTAAAAAAGTAACCTATGGACTATTCCAGACTACAATCTATCTCTGTGCCAAATTTCATACAGATCTGTTTAGCCGTTCTGGCGTGACTGAGTAATAAACATCCATCCATCCCAACTTTACGTGTCAATGACAATTTCAATTAAGTCAGCCAAAAATTTGGCGATGACTTTGGCACTTTCAGTAGCGTCCATAAGTTCCTGTGATTAGCAACAGGAGAGCAGGACACGATATTAAGTTTCCCATCGTTTCGGGGGCAACACCACACGATAAACTCACTCAAGGGCAGAGTCGTTCCTGTGAGCTATGGGCTAGCTCGCCGTCCGTCCGTCTAATGACGACAGGCCGTGTCGACGGCGCAGGAGTGTTCCACGCGCGCCTCAAAGAGTGTCTGCAAAAGGAAGGGGTCCGCAAGGGCCGATGCTTGCCGGGGCTGCGGGACTGATCGAAAGAGATACCGTGGCCCCTGAACACAAAGGGCGATGAAGGAACATGGATGGGTTTTAGTCAGTAAAAGTCTGACACTCCCTCCTGCTCCGCCCAGAGCGGGAGGAGAGTCGTTATGATTCGAATCTCCAACTGAACAGGTTTTCCTTGCTTCGATCAACTTGTGTCCAACTTTCGCATTCTTCTTTATCGTGTGGTTACTGGTTAGTGCCTCACCAGGTATCAGGGCTTTTATGCCACCCACGGGCCACCGACTCGGCTTAACATACCATCTAGAAATATTGCATCGCTTTGTCGAATTCGCATTTATAAAACGTGCGTACGTGCGTACAGGTCGCGGCACGAAACTCTAGCGCTGACCGTTATTGCGCAGAAGTAAATAATAAGAATGTCTTGGGGCGTGCGTTGCGCCGATTGGCTCTCCAGTCGTGTAACATGCGCAGTTATCCCCTCCACGTTTCGTTCAGCGCTAGAGTTATGTGCCGCGACCTGTAAGTAGTAAGTTTTTTGGTTCTAGGACACTTCTTACTTATCTATTGTGAGTAAATTTTCTTGAAATAATCAATAGGGCATTTGATTCGTAGAGGTAAAGTTGATTTAAACTTTATATTATTTGAGTTTGACTGTGTTTCGTTGAGGCAAAATAACCAGTTATATCCTTATTCTGTCTGCAGTTTAGAACCGCAATGAATTACGCATTACAAAATCAGCTGTCGTTATAACATGTGTCGGTATAACATGTAAGAGGACAAAAGGCGGTTTACTTGATTTTCCTTTTGACTAAAAGGTCAATCGGTTAGTAGCATAATATTTACCAGAAACAAATTGGTCCTACAGACAAAATTACATTGCCCACCGTTTAATTTTGCGTTTTATTGCTTAAGTTATCATCATCATCAGCCTTTTTTAATGTTCCCACTGCTGGGACACAGTGCTCCTCTCAATGAGAGGAAATGGGCTATAATCCACCACGCGGGCCCAGTGCGGATTGGTAGATGTCACATGTGTTCGAATTTTTGGTTCTAGGGCATGCCGGTTTCCTCACTATGTTTTCCTTTACCGTTTTTGAGAGCAGTGGTGAATTGGTGATGAAATAAATTACACAAAGTAATGCGCCTGTCTGGGTTCGAACCCACGACTTACTAGCAAGATAGACATAAAATTATCTATTGGTACTTGCACAGAAAGGTACACAGAAAAGGAGGAAAACCAACGAAAAATTAGGTGGATTGTTTGAGGGATTATAAGAAGGAAAAAACCGGCCAAGTGCGAGTTGAACTCGCGTAGAGAGGGTTCCGTACAATGCCAAAGTCTTACACCTATTGAGTTTACGACTTTATTTTCAATTGATAGAATTTTTATAGGTTTTCCTGTAATCTACAAGCAATGAACCATATTTTGGATTTTTTTAAAAATTTTAGGTTCAGTAGTTTCGGAGATCAAGGGGGGAATGGTCAATTTTAGTCTTCTTTCATGAATAAAATAAAAACTTTTTATTTTACAATAATAACAAAAATATAAGTATTTGAGATCTTCATAACGACCCCTTTTATATTATACAGGGTGTAAAAGACCTCATCACGAAGCCGTCAACCAAGCATTCTGTATATCAAACTAAGTAACTAAATACGCAAAAATTATTGTTGGGAAACGACTTTTTTTTTGGGGTGAAAAATCATGTTTTGTGGTAGAAGTCAATGTAACGCACTCAATACATTGTGCTTATTTAAAAAAAAAAATGTATTTGCTTTGCACAACTGTGTTTGGGTCATAGGATTACACCATCCTACCAAATTTCGCCTGATTTGATCCTGTAGATTCGGAGCAAATTGGCTGTGACAGACGCACGGACAGACAGACGCACGAGTGATGCTTTATGGGTTCCGTTTTTTTAATTTTCTTGTACGGAACCTTAAAAAGGAGTAAATGATAGCGTGACGGTTGACAGGAGAGAATGGAAGAAAAAATGTGTTGCGCTGACCCCTAATAATATGGGACAATGACAAAAAGATGATACAAAAAAATCCGCTGTCCCATACATTTGGTTAAAGTAGGTGTGTGAGACTGCACAAACAGACTCACGATGTCCGCGATTACGCGGAGCCCTAATCAAAATAATATTTGTCCAATCGACAAAGGGAAAACACCTATTAGATACACTTACCATCACGTTAGTACTGGTGATGTGACGTAGTCCCTGGTCACGTCGTATCTGGGTGGGGTGTAAGTGTAAATGTGTTTTGTGTTGTGTATGTGAAGTTATGTAGGTTCGACGGTAACCAAAGGATGCCCCACAGCGCGTACCGTCGACTCCCTGGTCAAACCTTCAGATCACACACGTGGCACTTTTCATCAATGTCCAACTGAATTTTATCCCGGTTTGCTAACCCAATCGGGGATGTACAATAGTCCAGCACTGAATTTAGGAAGTTACCGGCGTCCAAATGACAAAGGCCGGCTACATAACCAACAAATTACTCGCGGTCACGACCCAAGGTGGCGAGATCTCTCAATGTTCACTCAATTATCAACAAAATATCAAACACCGATCAAGATTGTATCGGATTAACATTAACTCAAAGTTTCAATCAATAATTACACGAAAACAGCGTGCATCAAAAAAAAACGAAGACAACGTAAGCAAGTTTCTTCCCAATCAAAATGGCACTGACAAGCAAACGTCATCGCACTGACAACTGAAACGTCATCTGTCAAACGTCAAAAAGGTGCGTTCAGAAACTTGGTGGATGAAACAGTAGGTATTGAAATTTTTAATGGGAGCTGGATATTTTTTCGCGATTACGATAATGTTTCCTTGGAGGAAGGTAATCAGTTTGATGACCAATACATCCATAAACATGACCATATTTTCTGATACATGCTACATAAAGCTTTTTTTTTTCGTTTGGGAAATCATCAAATAACCCCTCCCGCTCTGGGCGGAGCAGGAGGGAGTGTCAGACTTTTACTGACTAAAACCTATCCATGTTCCTTCATCGCCCTTTGTGTTCCGGGGCCACGGTATGTCTTTCGAAAAGAGTGCCGCAGGCCCGTTTGCTATATAAAGCCTTACGTATGACTTGTTATTCTGTGCCTTATGTGCAATATATTATGTTCTTTGAGCTTCTATATCATGATAAATGATTGTGTTAATAGTAGTCGACGCGGCGACGTGGCAATTACTAATTGGACATTCTGAGTCAAATTCACATGCGTAAGTCATTAATTTTGTTTTCTAAAAAAATCTTTGATATTTTAATTTGATGGCGGCCATCTATCATCTTTTAATACTGCTTGTAATTTAAATATTTTAATACTTGTAATACAAGTTGACTGTGACTTGTGCAAAAAAATATTTTTTTTACCTGGTATAAAACAAAGTTACTATTAGTGTTTGACTGTGTGACCACGTATTTCTTGTAAACTACATAATGGATTTTGATGCGGATTTAATTATCACTTAAGGCCCTTCTAACCCTAAAATTAGCAACTCTATTTGTGGTGGTTCAAACTTCGTTTGAAATACTGTTAGAATAAAGTTCTAATCGGCTTGCACTACAAAGCGGTTGTTACGTCAGTCACTGCGGCCTAATAGTGCGAAATGAGTGGTTATTTGCGATTTACAAAAAATCTATTGATTGTACTAAAAAAATAAGACCTGCTTTATAGTTAGTTCAGTTAGTATGCAAAGTTTCTTGATCTAATTCGAAGTACTTTTTGAATACCAGCGGTTTATTGTTCGATTTGGAGGTAACTTTGGAATTGTTTTCCATCGAGAAAAGTTTATGGAATCGTGTTTTCGTCACACATAGGACTCCTCAACTTTACCATATATTTATTTCAAAATTAATGCTGCAGTATTTTAAGTATTCTTATTCGTAACGGAGGATCATGCTAAGCCATTTGAGAAATATATAGCCCGTAGAAGGGAATGCCACATATTTTATCAGCACATCCAAACGCAATTAGGTACAAGCTTGCCATGCTTTCCTGGTCGACGCGAATCTTAACCAAGTTTAACATACGATCTTCTGATTGTAATTCGCTTATCTGGTTGTTGGTCTGCCATTTAACATTGGTATAGGTACAATTGATTGAATTTGATTTGTATTGTGTCGGACGTAAAGAATAGCACCATCCCATTTATTTTCCCGTGGGTGTCGTAAGAGGCGACTAAGGGACTTACCAGAGAATGGGCAGCAGCGTTCTCTGTGCTTTTTGTAACAACCGCACTGCGATCGCCAACCCGCCTGCCAAGCGTGGCGATTATGGCAAAACCCCCCCATTCTTGGGGGAGGCCTATGTAAAGCAGTGGGCGTCTTTCGGCTGAAATGATGATGATGATAGGTACAATTAGGTACACCTCTTCCAAACTCTTTAGGTGCTACAGGCGCGATGTTATAATTATTATCTACTAGCTGACGTCCCGCAGTTTCACCCGCGTAGTTCCCGTTCCCGTGGGAGTACGGGAATAAAATATAGCCTATAGCACTCACGAATAATGTAGCTTTCTACCAGTGAAACAATTTTTAAAATTGGTTCATTACTTCCGGAGATTACCCCCTACATACAAACTTACAAACGAATGTTACCTCTTTATAATATTAGTACAGATGTATTCGGTATTAAGACTGTCGTGATAACCGATATGTCCTTTTCAGAAGCAGCCCTCATGACGAGAAAGCCCTCAGGCTATCGACGGAGGAGCCTCTCCACCTGGGACCACCTCCTCGGTCCTGCTACCCTCTCGTGGTTATCCTGGCGCGGGATCTACGGGATACTGGGGAGTTGAGGCCTGATGATACGGTAAGCAATAAGCATCACAGTTTTAGCTTTCTTTCGTGTCGATGATACTCTTCTTGATCATATTATCATCATTTAAGCTGAAAGAAGTCCACTGCTGGACATAGGCCTCCCCCAAGTGTCGCCACATTGATCGGTCCCGTGCGACTCGCATCCAGCGGATTCCCGCAACCTTCACCAAGTCATCGGTCCTAGGCCTTACAAAACAACGTCTTCCGGTTCGCGATCGCCACTCCAGAACTTATCGGCCCCATCGGCCATCCGTTCTGCCGTCCCACTGCCACTTGATCATATGGTTAGTGCCTAATCTGAGAGTTTTTATGCGGCCCATGGAGCTCTGAGTTGGCTTTACATGCCATCGAGCAATATCTCTGTGTCGATGGTACTCTAGGAGACAAAAAAATAAAAGGCGAACTAGTGCTAAAATTAATAATTTATCTCCTCTCTCTTATTACGGTGTACCAGTAAATTCTATGCCAATTCCACGGCATCATCGGTGGTAGCAGAAAGGTCGCAAAACTGGAGGTTTAGAGGCACTGATGGCACAAAAAAAATATTTGGTATTTAAATTAACCCAATTATTTTTTCCTGAAAGGTGTCCACTTATGGACATAGGCCTTCCCAGAGCGTCGCCACAACAACCGGTCCTGTTCCTCTCGCATCCAGCGGATTTCTCCGACCCTCACTTAGACATCGGTCCGTCTTGGGGAACTAACTACCCAGACCAACGCAGCTTTCTAGTACGCGGTCCTCACGATTAGCTAATAGTGAACTTGGATTGGGCAGACGACATTGTTGCCATTGCGGGAATATCCTGGATGAGGCTCCCACTAGAGCGTGGAACTTGGCACAAGCAAAGAGAGGCCTATACCTAGCAGTGGGTGAAGTCAGACTGTGGATGATGATGATGATGAACTTGGATTTTCGTTCGAAGCTGAACTGAACTGGCAATCTTGTAAAAAAATCTGCGACGAAATGAATGTAGAAGCGTATCGTAGTAAACATTTAATGATTTACGCTGCCCAGAAGATCTTTCAGGAGCTCCCAGATATACTCGATGTTTGCCAATCAGACTGCCAATATTTTGTGATCGATGTTTGGAAGTTTCCATCAACCTCCCAGGGTGTGTGACTTTAGGCATGTATGTTAAATCCTTTCAAGGCTCTGACGCATGTGCCAATTCTATAAAAAAACCTATATAAACGCTGACCTCTGAAGCCCAAGGCCTGTTCAATAATTCTCTGCAAATAAAATTCTTACACAAACACGTGCGCCGTGTAATCGCTGCAGGCGTATTAATATTTGAAAGTGAGGTGTAACGTTCCACCAATACGCTGCGGACTGCGGATAGAAATTTACATTTGCTTCGTCCGGTCAAGTACCATTTGGAATAGCGCATGAAGGTTTCGTACCATCGTACAGTCCCCATTATTTTTTATCTGTTGTCATTAGGGTTGCCAATCATACTGCAGTTTTTCACTGAATTATACTTTTTATTGTTGAACAAAAATAAAGCATACAAAATACTGTTTTCAACGCACACAATAATATCCATAAATCGTGGGCTTAGTTCAAATACCAACTAACTCGAAATTTTGGCAAATTGAGTTTAATATACAAATCGATTCCAATTTTTTTCCTTTTTCTACAGGTAAAACCGACTAACCCTTGCGATGCTTGGTTTCGGAGATACTGAATCTTAAAACCAACTAAATTAAGCTTTTAATTGTATGAAAACCTAATATTCCTTGTTAATCAGTGAACATATATATTTTTATAGAAGTCAAACAGAATACCTTGACTTATCAGTTTTCAAAATAAAACTTTGCGACTAAAATACAGAACATTTAAAAAGTGAAACGATCTTATTCTGTTTAGTTGGTTTTATTAAGTACTAAGATATTAGAGAAAACACACAGTTTTATAATTTCAATAACAATTACTAGAGGTTAGTTGGTTTTCCTATTGATCGCGTATTATCTAACTGAACACAATATAACGAAGTCATTGCGAGTAAATTGGTGTAATAGGTTTTACTTCTATAATTTTGCTCATATTCCACGCGCAATATATAAAGGTAAAATACCGGCTAAACCAGGGTAGTTGATATAAATTCTCGAGTTACCGAGGGGCGGGCAGGCGCAACGCATGCGTTAGTCGTTTCTGCTCTCGCGCCGCGAGAACACCTCGTGTCATTTTTGGTGTTGGCATAAAGAAAGAGCGACTAAAGACAGGAACTTTATTTCGGCAACTTTTGATCTGCAAAATTGCCGTAATTTGACGGTCTACAACCTCACCATTTATGAAATTGCCTTGCCTAATGAAGCTTATTGCTTTGGTCAGAGGCACACGGTAAAAAAGGCAGCGCGAAATCGGATCTATATTATCTATATTTTTATTTGTCTCAGTATGTACATGTCAACGAAGAGACTTTTTTTTCCGACACATGCGGAGGCCAGAATCGCAACCATGGGCCATAGGCTTGTGGGACGAGTTGCTGAACGACTCCCATTATGTGGTATCTGTCTTGCTACGGGCAGTGCAAACCATTGTAAATTTAACAATAATTGAGCATACATTTTTGGAATCGGGCCACTTTTACATGGAGGTTGATTCGATGCATAGTAGCATAGAGTCGGCTCAGAAACACTCAAAGATTTATTCTATGTCGGAATGGCTTAACATTTTCCGACGGGCTAGGTCTTCTCTATAGACGAATGTCGATAGAGAAGATCAGGAAATAAACATGGAGTCTGTTCTTCCCAATGCTGCTCCTGATGTCGGGCTCATCGTTAAGGAACCAGACAAAAAAAGACCATGGTAAATTCGACAGCTTTAACTACAAACTACAACGAAGCCGAAGCAAAAAAAAATAATTTACTGAAATTGTGTACGAAAGAAGTAATTCCAGAAGAATATCACGCGTAGTTTGAATATTTAGCGACTGATAGACCGTACTAAAATAGACCGTACCCAAGGTGTTACGCAGTCTGATATGTCTTTTGATGAAGAGTAATGTTTTTTTTACAATTTCAAGTTCCTTTCAAATGTTTTATTTGATAATAAAATGATTACCTACTTTTAAATATTGTTTATATTATATAAAAATACATTATTATTGATAGCTTTTAAAAGTTTTTCTTAGTGAATCAGCATTTCTAGACAGGAAGTTATGGTTAATAAAAAAAAAAAAACTAAACTTGAGAAGTAAAACCAACTAATATTTTACATATTTGCGTTTTTATAGAAAATTAAAAGGATTATTGAAATCTACGTATGTTTAATTTTTATGAACATTTAAATTATTATATATAGATCTAGTACCACTCAGCAATAACGTTTAGTTTCCAAAATACAGCGTTTTCTTGATAGAGAGGTAAAAGCAACTAAATAGGGGGGTTCGGGGCACAAAGTGTAATTTTCTGTGAAACACTGTGACTTTTCTTTGAAAAGATATAAATCAAAGCATACTTTATTAAATTATCAATGAGATACTATTTGTCAATAATCCATTTTCTAAAGTAATGTATTTAATTTTAGGAACCAAACTTTCAAAACATCATTGCTCAATTTCATTATTTTCGAGTTAGTTGGTATTTGAACTAAGCCCACGAAATATTGTTTTCAAAAAGTTAACAAAAATGGTATGCGTCATTTCATTATGGTGTGGCTGGCTTAAGCCCAGCCCACAGCCCTCGTTTTTGAGATTGTTTCCTATCTGCTATCTGTTCCTGCCACTTTAGCATTTACAGAAAGGGTTTTTTTTCTGTTATAAATTAAAAGTGGCGGAATGATAGAAATAGAGCCAGCATAGCTTTGATAAAAAATGAGCTAATCATTTATTTTAATAATTGTAACGAGGCTTATGGAGCCTTCAAAAATGATAGTACATTGATTAGTTATGCAAGAAGAAAATATGTAGGTACTTATTTAAATAAAAAAAAAAAAAAAATATACTGTTCATTTTTCTAGAATACTGTTTATTTTCCTTCCGAGACCTAAATATACTTCATTTCTTATAAAAAAAGTTGGCAACCCTAGTTGTCATAGCGGCACTAGAAATACACAACAGCCCGCTGACAGACAGACGGACTGACGCCGGACGGCGGAGCGGAGGCTTAGTAATAGTTTTCCGTTGGTTACTCTTCGGGTACGGAACCCTAAAAGGGCGAAATTAGAATATCCGGTTGTTCTAATGAGCCAATTTCGGATTCGGTTTAAAAACATGTAGCCTTGCGTTGACTACGCACCAGGTGATACCCGCATAGAACTTAATAGTGGTATTTTTGTAGCAGGTCCTAACACTGAACATACCTACTTACTTCTGCTGCCAAACAGCTTTAAAGTTCGAACGTGGCTCCGGACATGGACAGCTGTCAGCTCTATACAAATATACTTATTGACTTACTCAATGTAAGTGTCATGTCCGGTGTTCCACATTTCGTCAGTACCAGAACTTGTAGAGGGAATCAAGAACCGGCTGCGGTCCATCTAGACGAGCTATGTCCGGAGTTATCCTGCTTGTTGTTTCGGTCCATATGGACAATATGATGAGGGAGGTGGACTGGTGAGTTCGATCCTTTACTGCGCTCTGGTTTGATGCTTTCCCTGTCGACGTATTACAGAAACATCGAACATTCCAGTCGACTTTGTCCCTGGGATCAATATTATCAAATAAAGACATGTGTGTTCAAATTGAATATGAGGAACTCTTGCCTAAATAATAACAGCCACACGGATCAATCTTCAGGGTAAGTCGTGCTTGCCTAGGTTGGTCTGTGGATGGGTGACCACCCATTACATACCGAGTTTCCTCTGTGCCTCGGAAAACACGTTAAGCTGTTAGTACCGGCTGTCATTTGGAGATCTTTGATTGACAGTCGTTACAGGTAGTCAGTGGAAAGTCTGACAACTAGTCTTGTTATTGGATTACCCAGTACTATAGTCTGCGCAAGCAGGAATTAAAGGTTATTGCTCTTTCCTGAATTTCTCTGCGTAGCGTAGGTACTAGGTACCCCGACAATATATTATGAATCGTTTTTTATTACTAGAAAAAGTCAAGGATCACGATAAAGGTAGTTTTGGGACAAGTTTATGTCATTATTGTCATTCTGTTTACGGAATTATGTATTTGAATAATTGTAAGCGGGTTAATGACCTTTATTTCCTACTTATCTGGCTACACACACAGACTATAACTGGGTTGAGGATGTCAGATAGGGAGTCACTCTATGTTCAATACTGGTATTCATCTGTATCCGGTTAGACTGGATGCCGAGCCCAACATAGTTCATCATCATCTTCCTGCCCTTATCCCATGTTACTTGTGGTCGGCGCAACACGTTTTCTTCTTCCATTCTCCTCTGTCAACCGTCACACAATCATTTACACCTTTTTCCCTCATATCATTCCTCACACAATCCATCCATCTTTTCCTTGGCCTTCCTCTCGCTCGCCATCCATCCACATTTATATTCATCTCTCTTTTAGTCACATGCGATTCTTCCCTCCTCATCACATGCCCATACCAAGACAGTCGATTCCCTTTCAACTTTTCTGTAACTGGCGCAACTTTCAAACTTCCTCTGATATACTCATTTCTTATTTTATCCATTCTTGTCACACCTCACATCCACCTCAACATTCTCATCTCCGCTACATGCAATCTTTTTTCATCCATCTTCTTCACAGCCCAACATAGTTGCGATTGCAAAAACGCTAGGCAGATGATGACAGGCATGTGTGTTCATAAATACATTTTCTGTTTGCAGGTGGCGTTAATTAGCGTAGTTCACATCAGAGACGATCAGTGTGCGTTGCCGAGTGGGGTCATCGCGCAGTACTTGAAGCAAGCGAACGGACACCTGTCCTGTTTGAAGGTAACAACATAGCTTCTCGACCATATTCATGCCTCCACGAGCGAGAGAATCGCGGCGATATTATCGTCCTTGCCACATTTTTCTATACACTCTCTTCTGGGCCGTGTCCAGAGCGAGAATCGCGGCGATATTTTTGTCCTTGCCACGTTTTTCTACACTCTCTTTTGGGCCGTCTCCACGAGCGAGAGAATCGTGGCGATATTATCGTCCTTGTCACATTTTTCTACACTCTCTTTTGGGCCGTCTCCACGAGCGAGAGAATCGCGGCGATATTATCGTCCTTGTCACGTTTTTCTACACTCTCTTTTGGGCCGTCTCCACGAGCGAGAGAATCGCGGCGATATTATCGTCCTTGTCACATTTTTCTACACTCTCTTTTGGGCCGTCTCCACGAGCGAGAGAATCGTGGCGATATTATCGTCCTTGTCACATTTTTCTACACTCTCTTTTGGGCCGTCTCCACGAGCGAGAGAATCGCGGCGATATTATCGTCCTTGTCACATTTTTCTACACTCTCTTTTGGGCCGTCTCCACGAGCGAGAGAATCGCGGCGATATTATCGTCCTTGTCACATTTTTCTACACTCTCTTTTGGGCCGTCTCCACGAGCGAGAGAATCGCGGCGATATTATCGTCCTTGTCACATTTTTCTACACTCTCTTTTGGGCCGTCTCCACGAGCGAGAGAATCGCGGCGATATTATCGTCCTTGTCACATTTTTCTACACTCTCTTTTGGGCCGTCTCCACGAGCGAGAGAATCGTGGCGATATTATCGTCCTTGTCACGTTTTTCTATACACTCTCTTTTCGGCGGCTTGGCTATAAATATCGCCGCGATTCTCTCACTGGTTGAGACGCCTAATAATATAATACTAAACACAAGTTACCATCATATAGAATTACTAGCACTTCGGCCGCGATTTAGTCCGCAAAAATTGTGGAAGCTTGGCCAATATGCATCTTATAATTACAGGATGACTTTTTAATCACTTACCAAAAAGATGGGTATAATAGGCGAACGGAGTAGAAGCAAATGGCATAATTAGTATTTTTTTTTTTTTGCGAAAAAAAAAATCATAAGAATTCGAAATTCAAATCATACGCTTACTGCGTCGTATAACATACAAACTAACAAACAAATTTTACCTCTTTATAATATTAAGTATAGACAGTCACAATAAAATTAATCGAACCAACAAACAAATTGTTTCTGAATTCATAATTCTGTTTCCACTTTACATATTTTTCGCATTTTCATGCAAAACATGTTTATTTCCGTCGCCATAATTTATTGATACTTTAACAAAACATTACGCATACAATTGTAATATATTTATGTTCATCTAATAATAATACACTTCAATAACAACGATATTTTATATGTAAATGATATTGTTTAATCTTAGCCTATATTTACTCAAAGGATCATTTATGCAAGGATATAAGAAGTAGCTTATGCCCGCGGCTTCGCTCGCGTATAGTTCGGTACAATACGGCCGACGTATAGTTCGGTTCAAACTAAATGGCGGCTCGGAAGTTAGCTGCAAGTAACGGTCTGTGCATTATACAGACAAAACGATGCGTCATCTGCGCCCCGTTGGTACCTAAAATTGTTGTCTGCGTAGCTGTACATTAGATATTCCGAATTGCCATAAAGTTTTAAGCGTTATTCCTGCGCAGACTGTCACTCGCAGCTAACTTCCGAGTCGCCATTAAGTTTGAACCGAACTATATCTTGGCGAGTCTGAACATAGGCTCTGCGAACTTTAGCGCATGAACACTCGTGAAGAAAACTGTTATTGTCATTATTTTGTATAAACCAATGTACGAATAAAATTGGGAATCAAACGAGCTTACCTGTTAAGCGAAGTCTTGATTCAAATTTTATGAGTGGCAATCTGAAAAATAATTATTATAACTTGGTAGTATTTCTTATATCTACGTTACTTCACCGCGGTTTTTAGAGAATTAAAAAATAATATTTTTTAAGAATTGCAACCTTCGTATACCTCTCTCATCTGACACATGACGCGGTACGTCACTTATTTTAGAGATCTTATCATTGGAACAATCTCTGTTTTATGTACAGAGTAGTTCCAAATACCTATATTCACTATATTTTCCTGAAAGGTTAAAATTGAATTAGGTAGACTAATTATTGCAGCTTTGGGGCTGTTAGTGTTAACTATATTATAGCGGCGGGTGGGTAATTATTTTTCAGATTGCCACTCATAAAATTTGAATCAAGACTTCGCTTAACAGGTAAGCTCGTTTGATTCCCAATTTTACTTCGTGGCAATCTTTCAAATAATTATTATAACTTGGTAGATGTTCAGAGTTGGCTGCAATAATTAATTTATTAACTGATTAAAATGCAAGTAATTCTGAGTGTTGATCTGTGATAATTACATTGGACCTTCTTCTGTAAGAATATTAAAGCTTCCATAATAAAGCATCAAGGATACTTTACAATAAATATATTACATTTTGTAAAATAACTTTGATAACCATGTAATCCACATTATGTCTGACTTCGTTGATGCCAGCTCTAATTTGAGCTGTTGTTTTGGTTGTATAGTGAGAGTTTAATTCTGGAGTTTAGATGCCCCTTTCACTTGAAATCTGACAAACTTACGAATATTAGGGTTTGATATATTTTAATAACTGTTTTATTGCTCCAATGGGTTAAAGTTAGAGCTAGGAGAACAATCAATGTCTTTGTTTTCTAAATTTTGCTCATATTATCAAACTATGACGAAATTAATGATACTTTTGATAGATTCTATGATTGAGGCAATGATAGCCTCAGATCTCTCAGTAAGTAATTTTATAATTTGAAATCCAGTTGTAGTGTTAGTATTTTATAGATGTGTCTGCAAATAAAAAAGGCTCATCAACTCCATTATTTAGTGTTGAATTGTCTGGAAGTACTATCAAGGAATGCCACTGGCATTATTTTTATTCACTTAGGGCCTTTTGTTAAAATACTTGCAACAGAATAGTGCAACCAAGGCAATGTTTATTCACTTAGGGCCTTTTGTTACAATACTTGCAACAGAAGAGTGCAAACAAGGCAAGTATAGAGTTCCATAGATATATTGTCTCAAAAGGTGATTGTATAACTATAAAAAATTTAATGTAATGATTTTATGATCACATACAATGTCTAACTATTGTTCAATAGTAGAAGAGCCCGAGTCCATTCAAAACACTGTTTCCAATTAATATTACAGCCAATTAATCAGAATACAGAAATCTCTTCACTTTATTGTCGTGAGAATTAAACTGATTTTATTAATCAGTACCTAGTAGTAAGTACTTCTTATCAATAAAGTTCAGTCATTTTTTTAAGGGTCTAGGTAGATCCTTGATCAAATATTATGGATATTAAAGTGTTCACTCTATCATCACCAATTAATATAGTTACATACAATTAATAAGAAAAGAAAGAGAAACCTCTTTATTACAGTGTGGATTAAACTGTTTTTATTATTAATTAGTACCTAGTAGTACATAGTATAAATAAAGCTCAAAATTTTGCTAAGGGTCTGGTAGTCTTATAACTAAATATTATGAATGTTAAGGGATTCACTCCTTACTGGTAAAACAGAATTTGAGATTTAGTCAATTGGCTCGAAAAGGACAGTTGAGCTATTTTCTCAAAACTGTTTGTATTTAAGTCTTAGAAACTGATTTCTGCTTAATACTTTTAGTCTGGTACATTTTGTACATTATGATTTCGTTTATAATTCATTTTTTAACCTATTATTCCTATAATGATAGAAACAATATAAATAAAAACATTGTTATTATTATGTTTTCCCAGGAACCTTGTAAAGGAGCAATAAGTTTTTGCGGTTTCATAGTAGAAAAAATATAATACTTAGAGGTCTGGTCTCCACGATGAATATTTGCTATATTAGTATAATTTCCCAAACTATTTCAAATATTAGGAACTTCTACAAGAATCAGCAGTGTTTTCATGACAATGTGTTTCAAGGGTCTCGAACACTCCTGTTTAATCATCTAGTAATTCTAAAGAATTGACTAAATGTTGTGCAATTAGTGGATATGTGTTGACCATATTCAGTCAACATTGTGTAGGTAATTGGCTACATTGCCGTAATGTACTGTCAATTGTTATGAATTTTAGTTGGATTTTATTAGCTCTACACGAAATGTATGGCATTTTATCTTCTAGTCACAATCCATTGATCTCTGCACTCGCATGCACCCCCCCCCCCTTTTGTTTCACTTTATGGTTATTTTCAATATAAAGCTATGAAGCTATTAAAGCCAATACTCCAATTGGTAATGAAAACTGAGAATAAATGAGATTTCTTAGTTAAAATTTATTTTTATGAGTTTGTATAAATCTCACAATAATGTCTGCCCATCTATCTTTTCGGGTATTTTAATTGTGATTTTAATTTTATGTTATGATTCAATGTAGGTAGATGACATGCCAAATTATCTGTTGTTATTTGATAGGGATTAATTTGTTTTCAGCATGGTTCATTTTCTAGTAGGCTACAGCTGATTATAGGGGTCAACGCCCGGAACCAGGGAGCAATGAAGTTATGTTTTACTACTGTCTTCATAAGGCAGTCAAAGTAATAATTATATTTCATTTTAGTTTTAAGGTATGAGTCAGCAACAATATGATTAAGAAAGGTGCTTAATTATTATGGGTAAGGTTTAAGTGATTTTAAAATGCAATGCAATGCAGGAAAAACTATCTGGTCATGAGAACCCTTCCAAAAATACTCTTGGACTTAAGGGGTACTTAAAAAAATTGCATGATTAATATACCCATAATTTAATATTGTATCTATGGATTGCTAGATAAAGCAATAGGTTACTATTGGAGATGTTATTTTAGATTGGGCTTATACATAATGATGATAAGAATATTATCTTTGTTCGAAGCTGGGGTGGGATTTAGTTCCACTTTGCAATTTGATTTAACACTTCAATACCCGCAATTACAGACACAATTAAAATAACAATGCACTGTGCCTCACGAGGCACGGCCGGGAGCAAGGGTTAGAACTAAAACAGGTTTAGTTGTTAATGTCATTTGTACATTGACAGGCTGTTATGACCTCCAAACTTTGTAAGTCTGTAACCCTTTCCCTCTCAATACTAATAGTTTTGAGTATTATGACATTATGGTGTATAGATTTGATAACAAATGGTTTCTTGAACCATTGTACTTAAACCAAGTACCCAGATCATTACTTTATAACTGGTATATAATATGGTTAAATCATTCCGGTACCATCCTTGATGTGTTCTCTTTTGGGGGTACTGACTTAGCACTCCAGTATCTATTATTGTGTTCAGTCTTGAAAGATTTTTGTTAACGGGATACTTTTTTGGGTGTTGAATTTTATTGTGCTAGGCACAAACAGATTAATTGATCTTCTTGTTGTTGGTGGTAAAATCTCTTTGGCTACATGTATTAGTTATTTGGAAATATACATAATAAGCTAAGAATATAACTATTGTCCTTATAGGTTTGGTGTTTCATTTCATTAAAGGAAATATAAATAATATTAATTTAATCTCGAGGTTGACATTGAACATTGGTAGGTTGTGTTATGCAGTGTCATTCAAGCCATTCATCGGTTGCTTTGCTTATGATAACAGTAACATTCTAATTTGGTTTAGAACATCTCAATACCTTGGTTCACTGGTTCACCATATGTATAGTAGTGAAACAGAAGTCTGTCATAAGTGTCTGGAACATTTTCCATCAGCTGTTCTCTCATAGTATTAAGTGAACAAAGAATCTTGTTCTATTATTTGAATGAAAAGTGTTATGTTTAAATGTAAATATTACTTCATCGCTGAAAGATCAAAATGACAAGTTTATGGCATAGTCACAGGGTTCTTTGATAATATCATACTTGACGTCAAAGCTTACACACATAGTGTGGATTATAACATGCTGTAAATATCTCGTATTTAGGCATGTAGATATTATAAATATCCTGTATAGTCTGACATAACTTCCACCAAAATAGAATAAATACACTTTTTGGGCTGGTGTTTTCATTAGTTAAACGTATGTGTAACATTAATTTATACTTGATGTTCAAGCTAAATCTGCGCCAGTCACTTTGCAGCAATGATGTCACAATCTGTTTTCTGTTTTATTTTGTTTGTAAATGTATTACTAACATAGTTTGTAAGTATATTGTTACTAACGCTGAGTCTTGTTGCTCGAAATAAATAAGTTATTATTATTAAAAACACATTATATGGGCTTAACATGCTGTTAGTATCTCGTACTTAAGAATGTGTGGTCCTGACAAATGTATGTCAGCCAGCCAGCAACTTTACTCCCTGATGGGAATCCAGGCAAGGAATGGTTCCACATTCACTGCGAGAGTATAATGCATTTGCAAGGTTATAACACACACGGGATGTGCTAAGTTAAGCAGGGTCGTCTTACGACCTGCATGGTCATGGATATATAGCACAATTTTGTAATTACCTGATCAAGGTAATGAAAGTACCTGCCCTTTGCTAGCATTGTTCGATAAATTTAGCTGGACGCCGCGTGTCAAACTGATAATTTACCATGCAGCTAGTAACATGAGGTGTTACTGGTCTTGAAAATGGCACTTACCTGCCGTTGAATGCTATGCCATTAGATTTTCAGTGTTAGCATCGTTCAAAGACTCAGCTAAAGGATATCTCGTATCTCCACTGATAGATCACCATCCAGCTAGTAACCAGTAGTAGTGTTACTGAGGTATCGCGTACCCACTGGAGGAAAAAAGCTTTAACGAGCTTACAACCCCCTTAGTGCTTCAATGAGCACTGTGGATATCGCGTATCCGGGGGTCATTTAAAGTCGGGCATCCAAGTTGTTGTCAGGAATACACTTTTCCTGCTTCGTCTCTGATGTCTTCTGATAAATAATGTCCTTCCAATTTACGTCCTGGTCGGTAGCGAGCGTTATTTGTAAATGCTTGGATTTCTGTTTCGGGTTTACGAATTTCACTAAAGATGCACTTAGTACACTTCCTGTCACTCGACATTTTGTTATTTTGGTAAAATGTAATGTAAACTTAGTTATAAATGAATAATTTGACGAGAAAGATTTTTTCTTGCGGTGTCGATAACGCGCCAATAAAAAAAGTGACGTACCGCGTCATGTGTCAGATGAGAGAGGTATACGAAGGTTGCAATTCTTAAAAAATATTATTTTTTAATTCTCTAAAAACCGCGGTGAAGTAACGTAGATATAAGAAATACTACCAAGTTATAATAATTATTTGAAAGATTGCCACGAAGTAAAATTACCATAATATGCTTTGGTTGGCATATTTGGCAAATAATCTATGTGCCAACTGATACTTGCAAATAACACAAATAAAACAAACTTAACACTAAACAAAAAAACTAAACGATAATAACTGTGCTCAAGACAGAGACAGCGACACAGAATACAACTCCAATGCTAACGTGTGACTGAGACATATTACCGTGTACCCCCCCGCACATCGCCTCATGCCACCATTTGGTTCCTAAAAAAAGTTATTGCACAACCTTCTGCGCGAAGTTCGGACTCGCCAAGATACGTCGGCCGTATTGTAATTGTCCCACGAAATCGTACTACCAGGATAAAAAGTATTCTATGTGTTAATCCAGGTTATAAACACTCGATTACTCGGGTCATCATGACTATGCTATCAGACTAGCAATGAGTCTGATTTGCCATAGATTGAATTATGAATATGATCCAAGTTTCTTTAAAGCATCGGTCGGCAACCTTTTGACAGGCAAGAGCCACAAGGTGGCAAAATAAACTAAAGGCGGGCTGCACTTGTTGTATTAATAGAAGCCCAATATACCTACATATAATTGATCATATCCCATAGAAAAAATGAAAAGCGCGTTCTTAAGGTTGCACTAGTCGCGGGCTCAAACTCACTGGTGGGGGTAGCCAAAAAGCATGCTCTTACCTGGCATCGTGCCCGACAAAGTGAGTTCAAGACGCGCGTAAAAAAACACGAAAAGGCCTTTAGAAAATCGAGTTTTATGAAAAAACCACCGCATATATCTACAAATAAAATTTATTGAATTCTTCTTTCGTCACCTTAAGGCTGGATCCACACTATACGGTCGACTGCGATTCCTGCATGCATTTATTTTGATAATATAATAACTTATATACAAAACATTCACGGGCCGCAATTGAGACGTCCGCGGGCTGTGTGTTGCCGACCGCTGCGTGTTGCCGACCGCTGCTTTAAGGGCTATATATCCCTCAAATGGCTTAGCATGGTCCTCCGTTACGCCTAAAATACTGCAGCATTAATTTTGAAATAAAAATATGGTAAAGTTGAGGATTAATGCTAAGTCCTATGTGTGACGAAAACACGATTCCATGAACTTTTCTCGATAGAAAAAATATCCAAAAATACCTCCAAATCGAACAATAAACCGCTGGTATTCAAAAAATACTTCAAATTAGATCATGAAACTTTGCATACTAACTGAACTAACTATAAAGCAGGTCTTATGTGTTTTACTTTTTTAGTCCAATCAATGGATTTTTTGTAAATCGCAAAAAAACACTAATTTCGCACTATTCGGCCGTAGTGACGTATAACTCGCGTCAAATAAAAAGAGCGTTGAAGGGTGGCGCTACTTGTCTCCACCGAACACATAATACAGTACAGAAAATATTAGTTCCTATTTTGGCCGCCGCTCTTTTTACGTGACGCCAAGTATAACAACCGCTTTGTAGTGCAAGCTGCTTAGAACTCTATTTTAACAATATTTCAAACGAAGTTTGAACCACCACAAATAGAGTTGCTAATTTTAGGGTTAGAAGGTCCATAAAGGATAAGATCCGAAAGAACTGGAGTTATAAAAATAAGCGATAAGTAGTCGCTTCGTTGTTGGCGGTGACACAGTGTGTAATGATGTGTTGTGGTCCTCCAGCAACTGTACGTGAGCGGCGAGTGCTCGGGGCCGGCGGAGGGCTACGGCGCGGCGCACGCGGAGGCGCTGTGCTGCGTGTGCGCCGCGCACCCGCTGTCGCGCGCGCTGCTGCCGTGCCGCCACGCCTGTCTGTGCGCCGACTGTCTGCGTGAGTACTTACTTCATTATACCTATCTACCAGCTAAATTATGCGCTTCGGCAATCATCGTCCATCTTCGGAAAAGTGATGAGATCTTATGATCTCATAGCTGCAGGATAGCGTGGAATATAAATGTGTTTGTGCTGTATCTACACATTACTAGAAACATACGAATCTCCTAGTAAAAGCCGTTGAGCATTCACCGTGTACCTCCGAAAAAACGAATATTACCGAAACTCTTTTTTTCTGGTTCACCTGTACATGATAATATCATTATTATATGAATATTATTCAAGCCAGGTTCACAATCCTCTCGATATTACAAAGATACTGTCACCCAGGTATGAGTGACAGATGACGCTTAAAAAATATCTGTTCCCTAAACTGTACTGCCATGTACTATACGTGTTTTCTGTGTTCAAATTTAACCTGAGTCACATACAACGACTCTTAACGCGTAGCCATAGTTGGAACTCACTCTACCATGTTGATTTTTAATTCAATATAATACCGTTATATACTTTCTGCCCATGTCTTTGAAGTGAAAGCTGATGGACATGTGTATTCTCCCCATCTTGACCTGCACAAAATTGGTCTTTGACTAACATCCAAAAGTCCAAACTCAAGGTTTGCCAACGTGCTATGGAGCGCAGCATCTTAGGTGTCAAATTAACAGATCGTATTCGTAACACTACACTGCGCTCCAAAACGCAATTCGTTGACGTGGCTCAAAAGGCTGCCCAACTTAAATGGGACTGGGCAGGACATGTCTGTCGCATGCCGAACCAACTGTGGGCTCGTAAGGCTCAGGAATGGTGCCCTGAAACAGTTGCACGGGGTCGCAGCAGACCACGAAGGAGATGGCGGGACGAACTGGATGTCTTCCTTGAGAATTGGAAGGAAATAGCACAGAATCGTGACCGTTGGAAGGAATGGAGGGAGGCCTTTGCCCAGCAGTGGGACAATACAGGCTAGATATGACGATGATATACTTCCACAAATGTTTACCAGCAACGCCGCTCTGTTAAAATCATTCGAGCTCCTAATGATCCCTGATCACTCTCAGAACTCAACAGTACACAAAAGACATCAATAACAAACATTAATATTGATGTTACTATTAGTCGGCGTTAGTTTATAGAGGCTATTGTCTACCCCGGTCACGGACCGTGATTTATACAGTATGCGGTGAGCAATTAATTTTGACCCTCACCTCCTTGTCCAAGCGAGGATATAATTTATAGCTTACTCTGCTTTTGACTGCGAATTTTGAGTCTTACCACTGATGTGGTCTTACCAAGGTTTATCATTTTACCAGTACTGGTTTGTAAGGGTCAGATAGGCAGTCGACCCATGTAAAATTCTGGTATTGAACTGCATACGGGTTAGACTGCCGATCCCAACATGGTTGGGTTAGGTTAGGCAGATGATGATGATTCGCTTTTGTATTGTAAAGTTATAACATACTCACGCGTCACGCGGTTTTACCCGCGTAGTTCCCGTTCCCGTGGGAGAACAGGGATAAAATATAGCCTATGTTACTCGCTGATAATGTAGCTAGCTATCCAATGCTGAAAAAATTGTTCAAATCGGTCCAGTAGTTTTTAAGTTTATTCGTTACATACAAAAATACAAATATTTTAATATTAGTATTATATAGAAAAAAACTGGTATTTAAAAAATACTTGAGAAAAAATTACCTATTGGCCTACAATCGCACTATGATCGCGAAATGTGGAAGGAGAGAAGGGAGGCCTTTGCCCTGCAGTGGAACAATATAGGCTTATAATAATAATAATTGAGAAAAAATTTGAACTTTGAACCCCAATATCTTCGTAACTAGAAGGTTCCCAGGTATGGTCTAACAAAAAATGATCGCAATGACGGGGAGAACATGTGCCTTTCGGCTTTTGTTAAGAATACTTTTACAACCATTATTCTATTGATCTTTTTCCTTACTCGGTTCATGATCTATCTGTATGTTAAATTGCATCATAATCCGTTCAACCTTGAAAAGGTAAAAGATAGAGTAATTATCGCATACTTTTGATATGGATGAGGTGAGCAATCAACTTTGACCTACACATCCTTATAAGAGCAAGGCTATTATATTTTATGGCCTATTGTTTCAAGTTTACATGGCGATATAACAAAGCAATTAATTGTTACAACAAAGGTAATTAGTTTTATAGCGGTTAATGAAATTAAATACATTATTACAAACCCATTGCAAAAAAAAACTAACGTCAAGTTTTTTGTACGCAGCTATCAAAAATCAAAATCAAAAATCATTTATTTGCGTAAATAAGGTTCAGAAAGATGGTGAAATACATGAAATTTTTCTCTTATTCTGCCTTTAATTTCGGCGTGCAAATATAAGCTAAAGATACACATCTCTTATTAATTTAAATTAATTATATATCACAATCATGCAGACATTAAGCAGATAATCCCATTAAAATTGTATTACTGAATTAAATAAATGTCAAAATAATAATAAAAGAATAAAAAAAGTAATCATCTTAAATGTCAATAGTAATCATTTCAATAATGGGAGAGATTCGCCATCCAATAATATAACAAAAATAATTCAAAATGACCGTGCAGTTTATAAAACTTACAATTTATAACCCAAAAGCTCATGTACACTAAATTTTTATTTAAATTAATTTATTGATCATAATCATGCAGTCATTAAACTTTGTATTATAGAGTTAAATAAATGTCAATAATGAAAAACTAATAAGCATAAATGTCAATAATAATAATGTCGGTAATGGGAGAGATTTGCCACAATAATTATTTAAAATGACCGTGCAATTAACAAAACTTATAATCCAAAAACTCATGTACACTGTAAAAGCTTTTTTCAATTAAAAATCTCGTCAAATTATTTTTAAATCTAGAAAATGGTAGCGTTTTTATGGAATTCGGTATTTTGTTATACAATTTTATGCACATAATATAGCTGTTGTTACCTGTAAGTATATGTCAGTATGTATCAATATTTATCATAATCAATATTTTAGTGTATTGCATAATTTAATTGTATTGATACGTTAATCAGAACAGCATAATTGATTTTACAGATTTTCCGACTTTGCTTGAGAGCAGCGGTGGCCTAGTGGTGGCGACCCCGACTTATAACGAACAGTAAGTCGTAGGTTCGAACCCAGACAGGCGCATTATTTTGTGTAATTTATTTCATCACCGCTGCTCTCAAAAACGGAGAAGAAAAACATCGTGAGGAAACCGGCATGTCCTAGAACCAAAAAAATCGAAGACATGTAACATCTACCAATCCGCACTGGGCCCGCGTGGTGGATTATAGCCCATACCCTCTCATAGAGAGGAGGCCTGTGTCCCAGCAGTGGGAACATTATGAGGCTGATGATGATGATTGCAAAAATAAAATGCATTAAATTACACCTTATTTCTCTAGGACAAGCCGTGTGTCCGATAAGATTTGTCGTCGGCAAAAATAGTTTTCATAGAAACTTTCATCACCCATTTATTTACGAAACAACATCGTTATACACCGACCCGCAAAAATAAGTATCACACTTTTAAAATTGCAATAACTTTTTAAGTACACAAGATATACTTTCGAAACAAAAAAGACTCGAATAATTAAGCTGATAAATATTGCTATGAAACGTTTTTAGGGTTCCATAGTCAACTAGGAACCCTTATCCCTGTCCGTCCGTCCGTCCTCGCTTAATCTCTGTGACCGTTAGCACTAGAAAGCTGAAATTTGGTACCAATATGTATATCAATCACGCCGACAAAGTGGTAAAATAAAAATTGGAAAAAAATGTTTTATTAGGGTAGCCCCCCCTATATGTAAAGTGGGAAGTGATTTTTTTTTTAATGTCAACCCTAACGTGTGATATATTGTTGGAAAGGTATTTAAAAATGAATAGGGGTTTTCTAAAATCATTTTTTGATAATGTCAATAATTTCGGAAATAATCGCTCCAAAAGTAAAAAACAATGTGTCCCCCCCTCTAACTTTTGAACCATAAGTTTAGAAAATATGAAAAAAATCTGAAAAGTAGAACATAAGGACTTTCTAGGAAAATCATTTTGAAATTGATGGAAACAACAGTTTTTGTACAAAAAAGACAAAAAGTTGTACAAAATAATTTCTGGACTGTTTGTAGTATATTCGTATATGCAAGCATTTTTACATAATGGATACCCACCTTTAAACTCATAAGTGGGAACACTTATTGTGACGGACGGGAAACTACGGAACCCTACACTGAGCGTGGCCCGACACTCTCTTGGCCGGTTTTTTCATTTTAAATATCTAACTTCTATAGTTTAAAAAAAAAAAAATAATGTGTAGTACTTAGTTTTCCAGGCCAGTGCAGGGGAAGGGGAATTGCCACGTATTTATTGTAAACAGCTGTTTCCTTCAAAAGTGCATCATCATTCTCTTGCCCTTATCCCAATTCATTTGTGGTCGGCGCAGCATGTCTTCTTCTTCCATACTTCTCTATTTTTCGTCATCTCATCAGACACTTCTGTTTTTGCCATTTCATTCTTAACACAGTCCATCCATCGTTTCTTTGGTCTTCCTCTATCCACATTCATACTCAAGACTTTCCTCACGACATTTTCCGCATCACATGCCCTTACCACGACAACCGATTACCACACAACTTTTCAGTCACCGGCGCCGCTTTCAAACTTCCTTCTATACACAGTTAAGTTTAGGTCGTTCTGGGACCGAAAGCCATAAACTCGATCATCGAACTAAAAACAATTTGGTCTTCTTTTCTTTTTAAAAAAAAAAAAAAAAATATATATAAATTTAAATTTTCATGATTTTCTTTATTGTTATTTTATGAAAAACAAATCACGAAAAAATAAATTTATAATATATTTTTTTCCTTTTTGTTATTTTTTTAATAAAACTGTCCCAATCGTTCCGAGTTCGATGATCGAGTTTATGGCTTTCAGTTCCAGTACGACGTAAAAATAACCGTGTACTCAATACTCATTTCTTACTTGTCGCGTTTAAAATACCAGCAATACGGTCAAAACGTATGGAACCGCAGTTTCCACTTAAAATACCGATTAAAAAATTCTATATGGGTGGGGTCGGAATGATGTACCTACCTACTGAATGACTGATGATCCTGTATATTTTACTATTTTGTATTATAAGGAACTTTTGTGTATTTAATCATTCGAGTTAGATATACAAGTAAAAGCAGCGTTTGTCTTTCGGTTTGATTTTTTTTTTATTTATCTTTTTTTTTTACGGGGATAGCAACGCATCTGCACTGGGTGTGTATATGTTTTGTAAATGTCCATGGGCGGTACCATTTACCACCAAAAATACTTTTGCTTGATTTCCACCCCAAAACATCAGATAAACATCACTTTCCTTCATTAACCGCTTCATTAAAGCGTCTATATAGCATCGCTTGCAACCTCCACTATGCAACGAACCAATCACTTATTATTCTGATCGCACTTGTCGCATCTGCGTTCAGGCCATCAATACAAATGCAGCTCCGTCAATGTTACCGGCGCCTTGAGAGACCGTCCCGCGACCTTAGCCGGATCTGAACCTTTTTGGAGCAAGGATTCGGTTTTATGAGTCTGGTGAACATAATATCACGCCTGAAATCCCCGTAGGGTTAGGCAGAGGTGTACCTAATAGCGTGTGGTGTACGTACTGTATGGTGTCGGACGTAAAGAATCACCATTCCATATCTTCCCGTGGGTGTCGTAAGAGGCGACTAAGGGACTTACCAGAGAATGGGCAGCAGCGTTCTCTGTGCTTTTGTAACAGCCGCACTGCGATCGCCAACCTGCCTGCCAAGCGTGGCGATTATGGCAAAAAAAACCCCCTTTGGGGAGGTCCATGTCCAGCAGTGGACGTCTTTCGGCTGAAATGGAATGGTGTCGATTCTGTATGGTGTCGGACGTAAAGAATAGCACCATCCCATCCCATATCTTCCCGTGGGTGTCGTAAGAGGCGACTAAGGGACTTACCAGAGAATGGGCAGCAGCGTGCTCTGTGCTTTTGTAACAACCGTACTGCGATCGCCAACCTGCCTGCCAAGCGTGGCGATTATGGCAAAAAACCCCCTTTGGGGGAGGCCCATGTCCAGCAGTGGATGTCTTTCAGCTGAAATGATGATGATGAGTAATGATGTACCTAATGAACCCACATGTAGCCAGTTAGGTTTAAATCCCATGTAATAGAGGGCGAGCCTATTGCCATCAGCCGGGCCCAAATCCAGACTCCGTGGCTGCTACTGAGAAATTCCTAATGGAAAAACCCAATAAAACTTTGCCCGACCTGGGAATCGAACCCAGGACCTCATGCTTGCGAACACTTGAACAACGAGGCAGTTTAACGTTTAACTTATTAAATAATAGGAAGTTTTTTATTTATTTAATTTGAACTGCATGGAGAACCCTTCTTGTATCTATGCTATTTATTCAAGACACGCATCTCTGATTTTTCGGATTCATGTGCGTACTGTATAATTATCACTTGCTTCGGTGAAGGAAAACATCGTGAGGAAACCAGCATGTTGAGAGATATTTCTCGACGGCATGTAAAGCCAGGTCAGAGGCCCATGGGCGGCTTAAAAACTGTGACACCAGGTTAGGCACTAACCACACGAAAAAGAATAACCTTATTTTTCATTTTTTGAATAAAAAAACAGTCTTCTGGTAAAGAATTATCGCTGAAAATACAGACGAATTTAGCATTACAGCATTTTCAAAATGAAATGAAATTTATTTGCTAGAATTGTAGTATATAAATAGATGGTTGAGTTTTATTACAGTTGCTCACACAATTCGCTAAAACTAGCTTGCAAAATTTAAGAACATATATGAATACATGAATTTAACTTAATAATTGGCATGTAATAGGTAATTATTATGTATGTCAACAAAAAGAATGTCAATAATAATAATGCCAATAACAAGAATATAAATAATAAGTATGTCAGTTGTATGAATGTCAATAATTTTTCACTTAATTCATAAACTGAAAAAAAAAAGAAAAGTTATTTTGCAATGTCATTTTTATCAGTTTACTTTATACTAGCGGACGTCACGCGCTTTCACCCGCGTAGTTCCCGTTCCCGTAGGAGTACAGGGATAAAATATAGCCTATGTTACTCGCTGATAATGTAGCTATCCATTGCTGAAATAATTTTTAAAATCGGTCTAGTAGTTTCAGAGTTTATTTATTCATTAAATCTTTCCTCTTTATAATATTAGTGTTTATGTCGGAGAACGTAACAATGTACTTACTGTGTATTCTTGTCCATGTTCCAGCGAAACTAGACAAGTGCCCGATCTGCCGCAGCGTGATCACGAGCTACTTCTGCATCCGCAACGACGACGAGCGCGAGCTGTCCGAGCTGAAGCAGCAGCGGTTCTTCAACCGGAGACTGTTCAACCTGTTCCATTACCACTAGCAGGTAAACCTGTCATGTTTCCACTGGTGGTAGAGCAGGCCTGATCTTTATAGAGGTTTGGGCGTCGCCAAGGGGGGGGGGGGGGCAACTATAAAATTCCCAAACCTCGAGGGTGCGAATACTTTTAGGTTACAATGAGCTCTTATGTACTTGCTATACTGCTTCTCATCATCTGCCTATCCTTTTCCCAACTATTTGGGTCGGCTTCCAATCTGACCGGATGCAGCTGAATACCAGTATTTTACATGGAGCGACTGCCTATCTGACCTCCACAACCCTGTTCATACTGGGTAATACGATACCACTTGGTAAGAAAGGATGTCAGACTTTTTGGGCCACTGACTACTTGTAACGACTGTCAAAGATAGACAAATGACAGCCGGGACCAACAGCACGCTATACTGCTTCTAACGTATTTTCTTAGAAAAAATACGTAACGTGTTACGTAACGTATTTTCTTATCTTTATTTTTTTTCTTTAAAAGGAGCTCCTTTTTTCTGCCTTTAGATTGACACTCCTATTGAATTTTCGCATGATCGAACAAGCATAGAAAGTCTTACCAATCCGAGGTGCTGACAGTTTTGAGACATTGCATCCGTAAATAGATAGTAAACTAAACCCTGATTAAAATTTCTCTCACCGTTCGGGGGGAATGAGGGAGATGTCTGGCTACCTCGTCCCGATCTATCCAGCTATCTGACGCTAATATTACCTTACATACATACAGCAATTCACGTCTTTTTATGTTGAGAGTAGGCTGATTCTACGGAGTCCCCCCCCCCTGCTACGACGCTTGCATACTCGTTTCCCTTTTATTAAAATACTAGCTGATGCCCGCGGCTTCGCCCGCCCGCAAATTATATACTAAAACCTTCCTCTTGAATCACTCTATCTATTAAAAAACCCGCATCAAAATCCGTTGCGTAGTTTTAATGATCTAAGCATACATAGGGACAGACCATTGACTTGAGAAGTAGATGGACTGGAAATACCTACAAAAAAAAGGTGCCACAAAATTTCTCATAAAATGGCTGACAATGATAGGGATGTACCAATTATGGAATATAGTGTTACTATAACAAGTATCGATACTAATACTACATAATAGTTTTACGAGTCTTATTAGATATCACGTTGGAATCATATTTATAATTTACTAAGCACTTTGCCCGCGAAAATTGTGATAGCTCGGCTAATTTGCATGGCATCAATATAATTTATATCCTATGTTACTCGGTAAAAATGTAGCTTTATAATGGTACTTAAAAGAATTTTTAACAGTAGTTCTTGAGTTAAATCGTAACAAACCCACAAACAAAAAAGCAAATCTTTCCTCTATATTATTATAGCATAGATTCTTACAGTCTGTTGTAACAAAAAAATTAGTAAGTTTAATGCTCCTCTGATATCTGACCGTTAATTAATGTAGTGTTTTTTCTGCACAGAATTTTTAAACAATTTTAGTCGCATCACTTTTGCGCTTTCGCTTATTTTATATCTGGAGCTTCTAGTAGGTATGCGGACTAGGTTTGCCAGATACAGTAATTTCATTTCCTGGCCAATTCGAAGGATACTAATATGGTGGGTACGAAAATAGTTATTGGTCTTTGTAAATTGCATTTCTTGTAATGTTTTACAAACATACCAATACACCTAGGTATGTCAAAAATCAACTTACCTACCAGCTTTAATTGCTCATCCTATGCAGATTATTTTTAAATATGAAAACACAAACATTAATTGAGTATCGCACCTCGTTTTTAGTTATTCATTAAATAAAACTTCGGTAAAAATCAACATGTGTTTTATTTATTCAATAAACATTTGGTATGAAAACAACAATATGCATATCAAAATAAAACTTAAACTACCTATTCATTTCTAAACAATGTTAGTTTGTTTAAAAACTGCTTTCCGAGCCACGCAGGAAACTCGGTATGTAATGGGTGGTCACCCATCCACAGTCCAACCTAGGCAAACACGCACACTTTGCAAGAAGGCCAGCGAATCGTGAAACGGTCGACTTCTAAGTAGATGGATACATACCTCTTTGTGCATTGTTTCCACAATTAGATGGGGTAGCTGCAATGGAGGCATTACAGTAGATGTACAAGAAACAAACATCCGATTTTTTAACGTTGCTCGTCTCATAGAAAACATATGGCTCTTGATGTTGTTTTTTGATGGATGCCTGAAAAAAATAGGAATTTCGTTATGCAATATTTGTTTTGTATTGTGTAACGGGCTGGTGTCCGCAACTCCACGTCAAATTCGTCAGTCAAAACGCGTACCTAATTTGCGTGCGAACAATAATAATCATATTTTTTCGAACCGATTAGCACACGTATGTACTATACCGATATCGTACCAGCACAGCGAAGGAACTAGTATCGAAAAATATTACAGCAACGGTACTACACTATTCCACCATGACATATTATTGTAAACAAACGAATGAAATTATGAAATTAAAACAAGGTCTGTTGGACGAAAATAAGCCCAAATATGAACACTACAGCCATAAATTCACGATCCCTTAGCATTTTTTTCCTCAAAAGTGTATTACTATGTGTAATAATTCATGAAAACCGGCTACTAACCTGTGCAAACACAATTGAGGTTGATTTTCCTTCTTTCTTGCACCACACTTCATAACACAACACGCAGGCATGTTGAATAGCTGTTTTCCACCATATACGTGCAATTTTAAAGATAAACTCTTCGTAATTTTCTCACAAATCTCAATAAATGCAAAAGTAAACACTCATTTGACAGCAGAACTACCACAAAACTCGTCGCATAATATGGCGGATACGGCACTTACCTACAACTGTTACTACGTCACAACAGAATGTTGTCATTATGAGCAACAGCTGAAATATCGTTGTCTCTTTTATCAAATACGATTACCACATTAGATAGAATGAAGCAAAACGATATTTCACATTCTGTTTCGTATTTCACTCACATTTGTCTATGCAAATGTAGGTATAGAATATCGGGGCCCCTCCATATTTCTTTCTATCTCTATGGGACAGACAGACGCGGCGGGGGACTTTGTTTTATAATATGTAGTGATTCTTTATTTATCTGTTACAGGTAATCAACACAGTGACTGATGTACATTAAAACGTGCAAGAACATTAACAGTACCATTGCGACTTGCCACTTAAAACAGTGATAAAATCGTTAAGACTATCGACTGACGACGAAAACTAAAGAAAATACGTAAAAAACATATTTCTCAAAAAGTGACTAAAAGACACGGTTCCGAGACTGTTTAATTAAGTTAATTAAAAGTGAAATTTTAAGTGTGATATGTGAAAATAGATGAAGTGATAATGTCAAACATGGATAAAGAAAGATTACAACACTGCCTATACCCCTGCTCGATGCAAGCACGATGTTAACGGGTGATCATAATCATCTGCCTAGCCTTTTCCCAACTATGTTGGGGTCGGCTTCCAGTCATACCGGATGCAGCTGAATACCAGTATTTTACATGGAGCGACTGCCTATCTGACCTCCACAACCCAGTTAGTACTGGGTAATACGATACCCCTTGGTAAGAGGGATTGAAATGAATGGTTGACATACCAAAGTCATGCTAAAATATCAGTATTTAAATGGTTTGGGGTGTGATTGAAAAAAAAAACTAGAATATGTTTCCCGTTATTGTCGCCAGATAGCGCTTATTCGAATTCAGCATTATTTGTAAAAACTCGCACCAATGCCACTGAACTTGGCATTGCGCAGGTTAGATGTTAAAGATCATTTGCACCACAAATCATTAAATACGTTTAGCGTTATATACCGGGTGTAAAGAGACCTAAAATTAAGCCGAAAGGCACTTGTTCTTTGCGTCATTGCGATTTTTTTGTGTTCTGGACCGTACCGGACATATTTAAAATTCCAACTTTATCCTGAAATATAATCATGCAAACGCAATTGTATAAATTTTCTAGTTATAACTTTATTTTAAACATTTTTTTTTTTTTTTTTTTTTAACAGAGTGCATTGTACAGGGTTCATGGAGGTACCTCCATGAACCCTGTACAATGCACTCTGTTTCTCGCTTTAGCAAATGACGATTCTGAGGGACAGAAAAGGATAGGAGCATGAAAATGACTTCCATGCGCAAGTTGAGGCGCAACTGTAACGCTAAACGTATTTAACAATTTGTCTTGCAAGTGGGTCTAAATATTATGGGTGTAAAAATCCCCTTAACGAAGCCGAAAAGCACTATTGTTCTCCTTAGTTTGATGTACAGAATGCTTGGTTGACGGCTTCGTCAAGTGCTCGTTCACACCTTGTATTACTACTTCATTTGTTTTCTTGTCTTATTTGTAGGAATCTTACACTATTAAATGACAATACTGCCATATTCCTCCACTTCCGTCTACCATTGATTGCTGTACCTGTGCAAGCATTGTATTTCGTGTAATAAATAGTTCTTGTGGCAATTATTTGCAGTTTTCACTTTATAAGGACCTACGAACTCTTAAACTACAGTCCACGCTCTAACATGATCCGGCTCGAAGGACCGGTGGAGTGTGTGGAGGAAGCACGATTGAACAATTAAGTATAATATGGCAGTATTGCCATTTAATAGTGTAGGATTCCTACATTATTGTTACCCTGAGATTGCTTGTTGTAGCGTTCCATGGTAACGCTCAAGGGCTATTTAGTATGACTGTTTTGTGTCATTTAGAAGCAACGGCCCTGATTTACTTAAAAGGTAAAATCAGTGGATCTTGCACGAAAGCGAGGAGTTAATGTAACGTAAATTTGAAAGATTTTAGAATTGGAAATTCACAGTTCGCACATTGTATTGACTTTGTGTACATCTATTGGTGGTTCTTATTCGAAAAAAAAAACTACCTACCAAACTCAAAGAATCTCAATGGGGAGACACAGGCAAAGATAATCTCCGATGGCGCCACCATAGCTGGTCTCAATCTGACGAATGAGGTTAAGCTATTTTGAAATATAAAATGACATTACCACATTTTCAACCAATGACGATGTTGGGAACCAGCTATGCTAGCGCCATTAGTTCCACAGTGTGTCCCCCTATTAGATCATTACGGGCATTTTTGAGTGTCATAAACAAAAGGATGAAGCTACAGTCCCAGATACGAGACATAATATTTTCTGAAAGTACTATAGTTGCCCATTCCAAAGTGTAGATCTCTACGGAGAAGAATGTGCAGGAAACTCCATGGACACTTTTTTAGATTAAGTAAACACTTGACGATAGTTGTATTTTAACTAAAAAATCCTTCGAATTTACGATAACTTTGGACGTTCATGATAGAGGCTCTGAAGGAAGAAAGGAACCTATGGGATCTCCTAATAGTCATGGCTTATGTTACTAAGTCTATTACCAGTTTTCACTAAAACTATGCGACAACCAAACAAATGCCTAAATATCATTGTACAGACTGGCAACACATTAAACTACTACAATCTGACAGATTTCTGTAATAGATTTTCAACTTTATCGCTGAAGCATTAGGTTCAAAGTTGATTGGTAAAATTTGTCACGGCGACTCATCAAGCTATACATCTGACCTCGATTTGTATGAGCTTCCCGTACAATAAGAGATCAGTTTAATTTGGTTGTACAAAGCTAGATTGGTCGTCGTGTTGGAATTTGAACTCACAGCACTATGGCGACGGTTGAAAATCCAATAGCAATTTTAATTTTGGTGACACATAGTTTTAGTCAAAAGGAGAATTATTATCAATGTATGTATGTATGTAAGAGTGGGTGAAAATTATGGAAAACTGTGATAAAGATGCTTTGTAAATTTGCTGTAATGTGTACATAATTTTAATTTAAGATTTAATGTAAATTTCGTTGTGTCGATGACGTAGACCCTTTGAATGACGACCGGCTAGCCTAAATTTGTAGATAGTTGTATGAAAATTTAAATGCACAAATTGTACATATAGCAAGTTTGCTGTATACAGTTATAACATACACAACATATCGTTTTCATTTACTTATAGCGGCGCCTAAGTTATTCCACAAATAATTAATTATAGAATATTACTGCACTGGGAAACCCAATGAGCGTTTTAATCACCATGGTCACATATACGTGACATTCAAGCGTATGTCCTGTACGCCAAACACAAATATGTGACAAAATGGTCGGTGACATTGTGCGTAGCTCTGGTGTTCAAAAGGTTAATTAGTACATAATTGAGGTGCCGCCTATTATTACAGAAATCAGGCAATAACTGTTTAAAATTTTAGTTCAAATATTACTAATAAAATTAAGAAGTCACTGTTGATAAATGTTTCAATTATTGTTAAATGTCGACGTTCAAAGGGTCCAAATAAACGTAGTTACTAAAGGAAGACCTCACTTTAAAAAAAACTGACCCCTTCATATTTCTAACAGATTAAAATGGATATTTTTCAATACAAGTTGCCTAAAAACCGTAAAACAAGGGTTTATTATGTAAAAAGTGGGACTTTCTTCTTCAAGTCTTTGGCCGAGATTGATAAACGTTATTAAAATTTAGCAGTCATGCTTTGGCTTAGACATAATGTTTGTATGTTAAACTTGTAATTTGACAGTAAGGCCTGCATTGCGTGTTGTATTGAAAATAATCTGTGTTGCTGGCGTTGCCAATGGGGTAAATGACACATCAATCAATTGAGATACTTTTTAAGAGCTGTCAAAACGCGGTTCTCATAGATTTTGTATGGCAATAGCAAACTCGCGTCACTGTTTAGTCAACTCAATGACTCAACTATTTATTGATTTCAAAGCAACTAAAAATCGAATTAGGCAATTAATTGAAAATAAATCGGGTTTTCAGGCCCAAAAAAAAGTGTTTTTTTTAAGATTTTAAGTCTTGGAATTATTGTTTTATGGTGTCGTCTGAACGCACTGTCCTAACTAAAGTACTCATTAAATAACGATTATAGATCTCGGCCCTATTACTTAGCTTATAAATAAGAACTATTTATAAAAATCACGAAGAAGTCACTGGAAACTAGTTAAACAGCCATGTACTAGAAAAATGTATTGTAATTTATTGTGAATAAATTAAAATGATGAAAAATCATAGCATATTTAAATAAAATATTTTTCTATGGTACATGAGTAGTGTAGATGTAATATTTTAGTCCTATGTAGTCTTCCAGATACCCTAATGTAGATCTCATTTGAGTTATAATAAATATAATTTACATGAAACACGTTTTTTTTACTTACTAACCAGTCTTCGCCGTGTCATTGACACTGGCTTCGCCACCAACAGGGATTTTAATGTAGATAACACAAAAAATTGTCATTAATTAGTCGAAATTTGTCGCGAAATATCAGAATTTGTCGGTCACTGGTTCAAAAGATATAAGGTTTTTTATGTGGCCGATCTGAAGAGAATTTACATCTAAAAAACTAGGGCACTTAGCGAAGATCTGTTTCCTCCATATTTTGTCGCTAAGTCACAGATTTAGTAAGGTATAGTCCTACAGCTAATGTCTGAGGCAGAACACCTTGCGCCTCCGTAGACCAGAGAATGGGCAGCAGCGTTTTCTGTTAGTCTTTCATCACTGCGATCTCCAATCCGCCTGCCAAGCGTGGAGATTACGGCAAATTTCGCCCATCATGGGAGAGGCTTATGTCCAGCAGTGGACGTTATGGGCTGATGTAGTAGTAGTAGTCCAACAGCTAGTTCGATTGAACTCTCTAAATTCTTACGATCTATCTCTTGGACTATACCTTACTAATTGAACCCATTATACATATATCTTCTAAATTAAGACCCGATTAAATCTGTGACTTGGCGACAAAATATGGGAGAAAACAGATGTTCACTAGACGCCCTAGTTTTTGAGATATAAATGTGTGGCCAAGCTGGAGAGACTCCAGATCGGCCACCTATAGACCCTTATATCTTTTGAATCATTGACCGACAAATTTTGATATTTGGCGACAAATTTTGATATTTGGCGACAAATTTCGATTAATTAGTGACCTATTTTTGAGTTATCAAAATTAAAATCCCTGGTGGTGGCCAAGCCAGTGTCAGTCAGACGTCTTCGCCCGCGTGGTCTGTAATTATTTCACGAGAACGTATTACACATATCACATAGTAGTGATAGCCTAGACCAGGGGTCACCAATTAGTTTCACTCGGGGTCCGTTTTAAGAAATTAAGTTATTTTATAGAAAAAACAAAAAAATTAACAATTAATGTGATTTACATATTTACGTATTTTTTACATAATTATGGCATTATGAAAAATGCCATTTTTTTTGTTGCGGACTATCTGTCTTGCTCTTGACGTCAACAAAGCTAATGCGGGGTAAACATTTTTATTAAATTACGTACTCTGAGTACAAGCTGCTGTGTTCTCGCGGTCCGAAGAAAATGGGTCGGCGGTCCGGATGCGGACCTCGGTCCGTCATTTGGTGACCCCTGGCCTAGACTGCCAAGACATAGGTCTCGAGTTGGAACCCAAGACACGCACCTCTGATTTTTCGGATTCATGGTCACTTGGTAGGAAAACATCGTGAGGAAACCAGCATACCTGAGAGATATTTCTTGACAGCATGTAAAGCCAAGTCAGAGGCCCATGGGCGGCTTAAAAACTCTGACACCAAGTTAGGCACTAAACACACGATAAAGAACACGCACACGCCACACCACCACGCCACGCCTCGTCACATCACGCCTTGTTATCCCTAAGAAGGCAAGGAAGGTTAGGTTGGATTTTCCGTCTGTTCGCAAGAGTCCAACTTTCTCAGGAGTCCAACTTTCATAACATCCATATAAGTCTTCGCATGAGTCTAACTTTTATTTTTTATGTACTTTTAGCACTATTCCAACTGGACGGTACAGTTACGCACATGTATAGAAACTATTTAACTCATTGTGGTTTCGCCAGTTAAGTTTAAAGTCCCATGTACTACGGCGCGACTCTATTGCCATCAACCACGCACAAATTCAGACTCCGTGGCAGCTACTGAGAAATTCCTGATGGAAACTCAATTACACACTGCCACACCTGGGAATCGAACCCAGGATCTCATGCTTATGCATGTGGTGCTGTTCCACCAACAATTTGACACTAAGGCCAAGTTCACCGATAACTGTCTGATTATCTAAAAACAGCTGTTTAAAACACATTTTCATGTTCAAAAATGTGTTTTAAACAGCTGTTTTTAGATAATCAGACTGTTATCTTTTCGGTGAACTTGGCCTTAATACCTAAACTTGCAGGAATTAAGGTAATGGACACTACTGAAGGTATTCAATTCTGTGGCCCTAATCCCTAACGCTTCGTCCTATATTCGGATCTATCGGTCTCTCTCGCGCACACGTCTGCAGATGAGTGCGAGTGGGAGAGTAGGATAGATCCAAATATACGTACGAAGCGATAAGGCTGCTTTACGCTGGGGCAACACTGTGCGGCATTGCTGTATGTGCGGCGTAAAGCAGCCTTTAGGGAGTAGGGCCTTGACTCAATTTTGATTGCCATCGACACGCTAAAATGGTAAAAAAAAAAAGTAAAACACGACATTTCCAAAAACAAAACCAATTTATTCTTATATCTCTACGCATTACTATCACTCCTCTCCTTCTGTCGTTCTGCATACAGCTGCGAGGTCTTCACGGCGGAGTACAGACTGAACAGCAGATGTAACGCCTGGATCCTGTCGTTGAGGGTGTCTCCCGCGATAGGTACGTCGAACAGTCCACACACGAGGTCCACGTACTGCGAGAGGGAACAGTCCAGGGTGCCGGGAGGGAAGCCCACCTCGTTCAGTGTCTCCTCCATGGATTCTGGCCATTCTTCCATCAAGCTATCGATGTCGGGCATTTTACTGGAATAAAGATGTTTGGTTTAGTCAACGGAGAATTTTGGTACTAGATTTTAAATAAAATAGGTCGCGGCACGTAAGTCTAGCGCTGAACGAAACGTGGAGGGGATAGCTGCGCATGTTATACGACTGGAGAGCCAATCGGCGCAACGCACGCCCCAAGACATTCTTATTTTTTACTTCTGCGCAATAACGCTCAGCGCTAGAGTTTCGTGCCGCGACTTGTAAGTATGTTGATATAAGTTTTTAAGCAAAATTCAGTAGGCTGCCAATCAAAAGAATATAAAACTCAGTTTTTCCACGTGTTAATTAACTTATTCAATTTTGAACAGGTTGATCAATAAGAATTCATTATACGAACACAAATCAAACATTATAATATGACGTCTGCATATCTCGACATTCCGTCGTAATGTTTCGAGTCCCATGTAAATAAATCATGAACCGAATTCAAATCTCAAGCTGCTACTAAGATATTGGTATTCGTTTCGTTTAGTTGTTTGATATCCTTTTGATATTCGTGATGAGTAAACCCAAACCACTGCTCGAACTGGGAATCGAACCCAGGATCCCATTAAGCAGTCTTCTTTTTCTCGAGCCGATGATGATTCCCAGTTCCCAGTGCAACTAGTAAGTAGCGACCTGGACAACTTTTGACACTATCCTCATTTAAGTCCTGGGTATTCTGGGTATATCGAGCAGCGGTGGCCCAGTGGTGGCGGCCCCGACTTACGAACAGTAAGTCGTCTGTTCGAACCCAGACAGGCGCATTACTTTGTGTAATTTATTTCATCACCACTGCAGCTCTCAAAACGGTAAAGGAAAATATTGTGAGAAAACTTCGAAATGTCTTACAACCAAAACTTCGAAGACATGTGAGATCTACCAATCCGCACTGGGTCCGCGTGGTGGTTTATAGCCCATTCCCTCTCATAGAGAGGAAGCCTGTGTCCCAGCAGTGGGAACATTAATAGGCTGATGATGGAAGTCCTGGGTGATTGTGGAGCCCCGACACAAAATATGCCGCATGTTCTCTCCCGGCAGGATAGAACATGCGGCATTGTTCTACCGAGTACGGTCTGCCACTTTCACCCTTATGTTCTAAGTTATAAGGTTAAAAATTGCAGACCGTCTCTGTGAACTCGGTCGCAAGTACAAAACAAATCTTTATAAGGCTGTATTGTTACCTGGTATACGCCACAGTGGGAGCCGGTTTGGATAGATGCAACTCACTGACGTCCTTGATCCAGCGTTCGATAGCCTTGGAGTTCTTCTCCGCATTCTCTATCTTCTTCGTTAACTGTAAGAATTGAAGAACATGTTATTTAGCTAGCTGCTTTGAGCAGTGGTAACGGCCTCCACTAGAGATGCAACGAATAGTGATTTGGCCGAATACCGAATATTCGGCGACACTCTCAGCTGAATACCGAATATTTGGCCGCTGAATATTCGACGGGAGATCCAGTACACTTCACGCGAACAAGTTACGACACGTTTTGGTGCAGTGCGTGCGGAAAAATACCTGTCGTCACCGTGTAGTAGTGTTTATAGTGAGAGACTATTCTCAGAAGCAGGTATTGTGTATGAAGAAAAGCGCAATTGTCTCTTACCAACAAATGCCGAAAAACTTGTTTTTAATCATCACACATATACCTTTAAATTAATTTTAAATGTTAAAAGAACATCAATGTAATTGTTTTCACAATTAATGATTATTTGATAAATCAATGTTTTGATTAAATTGCTTTTTTATTTCCTTTTATAAGATATTCAGTATTCGGCCGAATACTACTTACTATTCGGACTAATACCGAATACTGAAAAAAATGGCCGATTAGTCCGAATACCGAATAGTTGCCGAATATTCGTTGCATCTCTAGCCTCGGCCCTCGACCATAAGTTAAATGAATATCAACTTTATACTTGTGTAAATTAAGTAGATTTCTTAATGAATGGTAGGTACTATTGAAAATGACAAAAGTTTTAGTGCAAACTGAACTTTATAATTATGTGGGTGTTTAAGTTGTGTTTTCTAAAACACGCTTACATGTTTGGAAACTAAATCGCGAGCATACAACCTAATAGAATAGTATTATACTTTATTATACACCAAAATTGATACACAGATATGAACGACAAATAACAGGTTAAACAGTTTTTTTTTTAGTTGAACTCTTATCGTACAAAATCAGCTCCAAGTTTAAAAGAAACTTAGTATACGACAACTATGATTCTGCCAAATTGTTGTTGAATTGCGGAAACAGCTATTAGGGTAGAACTCATATTCGAGATATTTCAATAGGGAATATGCATAAATTTTCCCTTTTTTATTTCGATATGGAATGTAAAGTACTATAATAAAAATAATGTCAAAAAGCGAAAACAAAACATAAATCGGCCAAACAACACAAAAGTTATAACCATTTAAACTTTCGCTTCTATCTCTTTCTAGATAAACGGAAATTAGTACCTATTGATTTTGTACGTCGATGCAGCGAATGACGTTATTCGCTGTATCGGATCTCTCTTTTTAATCAGCAGTTTCAAATGACACCCAACGAACAACTCAATGAATAACATAATATATCTTATAGATATTAAAAAAAAAACACTCAAACTCAAAGCATTTATTTCAATTAGACCATTACGGCACTTTTGAAAGTCAAAAATACAAAAAAGAAAATCAAAGCTACAGTCCCAGTCACAAGGCATAATAACTTGAGAAAGTACTGTAGTTGCCCATTCCCTAGCGTAGATCTCTATGGAGAAGAACGGGCAAGAAACTCCATGGACACTCTTTTAAAATCAAAATATTGTTACAAAATCTTGGTTACATCATTAATTTTGAGATTATACATATATGTGAGAACGATGTAGAAAGACGTGCACACTAAGAGCATCCAGAGTAAAAGATTAGATCAAAAATTTATGAATAAAGTAATTAAAATGAACCTTGGCAGCTAAGAGATGACCAGTCCCAACTGACAGCGCCCGTTCACAGACATGACGCATGTACCGGCGCCATTCAACTCAACCATATTGAAGGGAACTAAGTGACCCGACACACCCGCCACCATCAGCGAGACATCTAAGTGAGCATGACATTCTCTCAGCTACCAAGGCATATTCAAGTCAATGAAAGATAAATAAATGTAAATGGTGGCTGAACAGTACAAAGTACTCACACATGTGCTATGCAATTATTTAATACTAAGAACTGGAATCTATACAATGCAAGTATATTTTTACAATCTTCTGCAGCTTCCACAATACATTAACATGGGAATCAATTCTTCATCTTCTTCTTTACGTGTCGATGGACTCAAATAATGCCCGACCAGTACAAACAATTAGTTTGCCCTCCCACCTATGGTTGTGGAGCAGGACCAGCATTTAGCCAAGCATTTTTATCATCAATGTAATCCCCCAACTTATAATATGCTTGCCTACATAGTGTGCGTTTTATACAAGATTTAAATTTCGTCTCATTCAGTTGAAGAATGTGGGGAGGTATTTTATTGTAACATTTCAAACAGTACCCCATGAAAGATGAATCCACTTTAGCAAGCCTGAAACCTGGCTGAACTAGTTGGTCCCTATTTCTAGTGTTATAGTGGTGTCTGTCCCCTCTCTTACTGAATAAATGCCGATTTTTTCTAACGTACATGATGTTTTCATAGATGTATTGACAAGGTACTGTCATGATATTAATTTCCTTAAACAGTTCTCTTAGAGAATCGCGTCTTCGTAATTCATAAATGGCTCTGATGGCTCTTTTCTGTAGAATAAATATAGACTCGATGTCTGCAGCCCGTCCCCATAGTAAAATACCGTATGACATAATACTATGAAAATAACTAAAATAGACCAGCCTCGCGGTATCAACATCAGTAAATTGACGGATTTTTCTAACAGCATATGCTGCTGAGCTTAGCCGTCCTGCAAGAGATGTTAGATGAGGACCCCATTGTAACCTTGAGTCGAGCGTGATTCCCAAGAAAACCGTTTTATCGACACATTCTAGTTTCTCTTGATTCAATATTATGTCACAATCACTACTTTTGACATTTGGTAGAGCAAATCTAATGCATTTAGTTTTTTCCCATTTAGTACTAAATTATTAGCGGTAAACCAATTGTGGACCTGCAGTAGGGCGTTATTTACGTCATCAAGATTAGTGGCACGTCTGTTTATTTTAAATATTAAAGAAGTATCGTCAGCAAACAACACCATATGCGGATGGTTGTTAAATAGATGGGGTAGGTCATTAATATATACTAAAAAAAGGAAGGGACCCAATATCGAACCTTGTGGTACACCCATTTTTACTTTTAAACCCATTGAGTTGACTCCATTTATTTGTACCTGCTGCTGTCTATCATGCAAATACGATTTTATTAAACTGAGCGCAAGTGTACCTAAACCGTAATGCTGAAGTTTCAAGATCAGGGTTTCGTGATTTACGCAATCAAATGCCTTCGAAAGGTCACAGAAGATTCCTATGGCATCTTGTGCCTCTTCCCAGGCAGTAAATATGTGTTTTAATAAAGTGACACCGGCGTCAGTTGTACAACGTCCTTTGGTGAAACCATACTGTTGCTCGTGTAATATTTTATTAGTGTTAAAATGGTTAAGCATTTGATTGAGCATTATCTTTTCAAACACCTTGCTGAAAACCGGCAACACGGATACGGGCCTATAGTTATTGGTGTCTTTACTGTCCCCGGATTTAAAAAGCGGTATTACCTTACTGAATTTCATTAGATCCGGGAAGACCCCTTGATCCACGCACAAATTAAATATTGAGGCTAAATACGGCGCTACAGTCTCAATAATTGAGGTACAAGCTTTGATAGACATACCCCACAGATCTTCCGTTAATTTGACCTTGATTTGCTTAAAACCTTTTATGACTGTTAAGGGGTTTATATGTTGAAATTTAAATTCATTTGGACAGGCTGAAACGTTCGCTTTCAATAAATCAATAGAGAGCAAGGGAGAGGAATTTAAGGTTTCTGTAGTTTTAAGTGGGATACTGGTAAAGAAATTTACAAATTCTTGAGCAACTTCATTGTTGGAGCTCACAAGGCCACGCGATGTCTCTAGTGTGAAGTCATTACCTTGTTTTTTATTTCTATTTGTTTCACTGTTGATAATTTTCCAAACCGTCTTTATTTTGTTGTCGGCTGATTTAATCTTGTTGCTAATGAATAAGAATTTGGCTACCTTGCAAGTGTTTTTAAAAAAAATCGAGTAAGTAGCAACATATTTATTAAAAGCTTCAGTGTTGATGTAAGGCTTAAGGCCGTACAGCTCAAACAATCGTTCCCTACTTTTCCGAATACCCTGTGTTGCCCAGTCACTGAAAATAAACTTTGGGCCAATAGTTTTAGATTTCTTTTTTAAAGTATTATTAAATTCAGTGTGCACTACCGAAAAGAATTCTTCATAAAATACATTTGCATTGTTTCTAATATGACCCGGTATACTTAACTTGCTAATTAAATTATTATTAAATTTGTCTAGATTGCTGGGTGTTATTAGTCTAGTTTGTATCTGAATTCTTTGTAATTGTCTATTGTACGCGAAAGTAACCGTCTGACCACTATGATCTGAAGGCAGGTAATTTACGATGGATTTATTTACGTAATCGCAGCAACAAAAAACATTATCGATACATGTAGCAGTATTTGTAGTAATTCGAGTTGGTTCTGAAAACACATTTGACAAGTTAAATGATTTAAAGAGACTTAAGAATCTACTGCTATTCACATTATTCTCTATGATATTAACATTAAAGTCACCACAGATAATTATTGGTTTATTACCAGTTACAAGTTTTGCCAAAGCATCTTCCATTATTGACTCAAAGATAGAATAGTTCAGGTAATTAGGGGGTCTGTAAACGCACACTATTACATGCTTATCTAGCTCAACACAAGACAATTCAATGCTATGTTCAACCGATAGATCGACTATATCATTACGAGACTACAAAATACAATTTTTTACTAGGATTAATGAACCCCCACGCATCTTAGATTTTCGGCTATAGCAACTGCTCACATTGTAATTATCATAATTTATTTGCATTGCTTCATAATCTTTCATCCAATGTTCAGTAAAACAGATAATATCAAACTTAGTTTTTTCTAAAAATAGTTCTATTTCTAGTTCTTTGGAAGAAAGTCCCTGAATATTCTGGTGAAACAATTTTAAGGAATTCTGCTCAGCCCCTTTTTTACAGTTAATTGATTGAGAGCTAGAAGATACCTCGAAGTTGGCGAGATTAACTAAATTGTCACTCGTACCTTCTATTGTCTTATTGACTAGTTTAAATCTAAGCTATTTGTATAATTACAATTAGTATAATTACTAATTTCCGTAGACCTATTTACAAAAAACTGCGACATACCACTTATGTCTGAGTTTATATTAAAAGCTAATAGCCGAGCTATTTGACGTCTAAAACTAATAGGCAAGTACGCATGGTTCCTGGTTGACTTCAATTTCTGAACGAAACTGCTATTTCTGATGTTAAGGCGAAATGGTATCGTGGTCATGTAGATTTCAAGGGGGTGAAGCAGACGCGGCCGGGTAACAGGCGCGCGGGGCCTCCCGCTCTGCCGCACTCCGCTGGCCAGTAGTAGCGAAACTCTAGTTTGTAATAATTGTGTAGTATCTATCTCTATATCACACCGACTGTACTATTTTTGTAATAAATACATTGCTCCTTAACCACTACCTAAGTTTGTCGCTAAGTGACAGAACAAGTAATGTAAAAATCATAAAACGATATTTCATTGAACGGATGAATCGCGTAGTACGGCCGCTGTTTCTTGCGACGAGTTGGTGATGTCCTTGTGCAGATCCACTACCGTAGGCTATCGACAATGTCGATTGACGAATTAAATATTGCTATTTTAGTTTTATTTTTCAATTTGTCAACCGTTTTAACCCGGTTGGAAGATCGATGTCAAATAATGTTTTTAATTTATTTTGATTATTTGAAATGCGTAATCAACTTTCGTAAAGTAAGTTATTTAAATTTCAGGATAAATCCGTGGAGTGTTTTGGCTTTGAATTATCGTATAATATGCCTTATCCTCGTGCTACTAATTACTGTTTCCATAGGCTATGACAGCCTAAACCAACGTAATCGGATATTTTATTGTTTTAATTTACTTAATAATATATATTTTTAGCAACATATTGTTTATTTTTATTATTATATTATATTCTGGACATCGTTTTTAATTTAATTATTCTCAGGACCTTATACTTTTTTTTGTACAACATTATATGGAAGATTCGATAACTTTCCAATTTAGTCTATCACTAGCGTACCTATGCTTTTACACAGCACAACGATAGCATCAGATGTTTTAGTGTGGGTAAGCTGTACGGTGCATGGTAAATACACGCTGTGTTTGAAGGCATAAGGTTTATAATTGATTGTGTAGTACGTTCAGTTTTAAGAATGCGGGTTTCAATATTCTCCTAAGTAGTCGACGACAGCGGGCGCAAAAAAGTTGTACACTACTGCTCTCTAAGACGCGCTGCGGACGACTGACGGGGCACGGGAGCGGTGGTATGACCGGCCCGCACGCTAACTTATTGCACGCTTTTTATAAATATTTTTTTGTAAAATACTATATGCTCTGTTAAATAAAAAAAAACCATAATCCTCTAATGTATTTAATAGTGAACGTGTAGACGAAATTTTATTAAAAATACTCTAACTATAATCGAATAAAACTGGTTTTTCTCTTCATGGACGGAATAAAAATGCAAATTTTAGGGAAACTTTGCGATTTTTTTGTATCGAGCCAAATTATGTCAATCGTGTTTTGGCTCCCATAATTCACTAAAGAATATCTTTAATTTTTTAAATCATGAAAAAAAAATAAAGCAAATTTGTAGTTTTTGAGGCCAAAAATTGATTTTGCGAGCAGCCGAAATGCGTCAAAACGTCTTTTTTGGAACGCATTTCGCCTTAATATGCTTTGTTTAGAGTGATAAAAAAAATCATGCATCTACCCTATTGACCACTTGTGCATCCTTTCAGTGCTATATGTATGTACACGCACGTTTACGAAACATACATAAATAATAATTATATAAACATACATATTTTCCTGTGTGTTATTATTAGCACTCATTTAATACATATTAAATGAGGTAAATAGCTTTTAACTGACAAAGAGAATATACACTGTTTTAAGCTTTCACGGTTCATAACTATACTTAAAATGTCACTTACGGGACATCTTCCGTGATTATTTATTATTTTGAGCTCCCGATATTTCGACGCTGTTGCAAGCGCCATGATCACGGGTTAACTGGAGAATGCGGGTGGATGGAAAAAATTGTTAGGAGCAGACAAATCTGTCTACCCTCTTTCTTTGTCTTTTGCTACGCGCACTACTGGAACTCGACACTAAGTCACAGCAAAACACACTCACAGTATCGCTAGGTTTTGTGGAGTCCTTATTATGTTAATAATAATAATACATAATCACGGAATATAAAAAATAATACATAATCACGGAAGATATCCCGTAAGTGACATTTTAAGTAAAGATAATATAAGCTAAACAACGTTAATTCGACAAACAAATACACGATGTTTTTATTGATTACTAGCGGACGTCACGCGGTTTCACCCGTGTAGTTCCCGTGGGAATACGGGGATAAAAAATAGCCTATGTTACTCAGGCTGAATGTAGCTTTATATGGTGCAAGAATTTTTGAAATCGGCGCAGTCGTTTTTGAGTTTATTCAATACAAACATACACACATACAAAAATACAAATCTTTCCTCTTTATAATATTAGTGTAGTTTACTTACTTTTTCCTGTCGCTTTGCATTAAATACCATCTTACCACAGTAGATTTGGCGCTGCTGGTCTTGGAAATGGCTCTCAGCTGCAGATGGAGTAGCGCCGAGTCACTCTGCTCAGCGGCCGGCTCATCCAGAACTGTTAAACCTGGAACATAATAATTAACTTGGTACAATATTTATTAAAAGACGGCAACGGCCCACTTAATGGCGATATCTGATTTTTGTCATGCGCTTATAGTATAGGATCTCTTAAAGAACGACCTTCACCGAGCTGGTTAATGGATGAAAAGTATTTTATATCAAATTAAATATGTCAAAAAATATATTGCAAATGGGTTGTCTAAAAAATTTCAGTCCAGAATACTTTTTTTTTTTTCACCATTTCACTGGTTTGGCTAATAGACAAATTCCATACCAATCTAAAGTATGAAACCTGTAGAATATGCAAATGTTAGATTAACCTAACGTTTGCATAATATTCTATAGGCTTTATAACTTTTGCATATTCTATATAGGCTTCATACTTTCAAATCGTTATGGGTATTTGTCCATTAATCAAACCAGAGAAATATATAAAAAAAAATTGCTAGTTGATCATTATTCTGAACTGAAATTTTTTAAACAAACCATTTGCAATATATTTATTGACATACATTTAATTTGATATAAAATACTTTTTATCCATTAACCAGCTCGGTGAAGGTCGTTCTGTAACGGATCTTAGACTATTATAAACTGTAACAAATCTAATTGATCCTAGTAAATACAAGGAGTAAAGTAGACTTAAACATTTAATTTAATTTAGAAGAAACAAGGGGATGTGGTAGAAAATACAGAACTTTTATAAAAAACGTAGTCCTGTCTAACACACTCTCAGGTGGAAGGATTAAGGAGGTCTTGAAACATCGTCAGGCCCAGGGTCAAACGTCAGGCCAGGTCTTCTGTGAAGGCGTGTTGATCGAAGATCAGAGGCAGAGTAGCACCCCTAGCCAAGTTACAAACGTTTCGTATCGATTCTCTTTCTACAATCGTAAACGCCTCGGCGTAAGCGATTGTAGAAAGCGCTAAATTGGTAGCCAAGTTGACACGACTGAGTCGATCGCTCGTTCTCTAATGTCTGTAGAAAGATGACTGTAGATGAAGATGAAGATGTCTGTAGTTTAGCGATCAACATTATAGAAACGATAACATTCTATTCTATCATTTTGAACGATGTAAAATTGTCTACGAATTTTCTATTCGTTTGTGTTGATCACGTGATTTAACGTTGAGATGATGTCATTCCCATTCATTTGAATAGTTTTCTACTAGCGTTAACGATTGTAGATTGTCAACTTGGCTAGGGGTGCAGGTATCTCTCTTTCTGGCATCAGGCCAGGTCTTCTGCGATGGCGTGTAGAATATCCATTCCCTTCACACCGAAACACAGGAACGGTTGTTAGCGAGATAAATAGGTGGTAGTAGATGTATCGTGATGGTAGTACCTACACATCTGCTACTTCTATGGACTTGTTCTATAGTAAACTTTTATTTTATAACAGAGCCCATACGTCATTTTATCTCTTTCCTAACCTGTGAGATGGCCTATCGGTACGGCGTTAATTAAAGTATCTTAAACTAAATTAAAAACATGTTTGTGATAAAAAAAAAAACTAACTATTATATTCGTAACCCACTTAGTAATTTATATTCGGCCAAAGTTCATCATTATCATAATTGTTTTATGATGTACTACTACTAAAACTAATCACAGTATACAACTTAAATAAACCTTTTTGGTCAAAATGAAACGGTTTGCCACTCCGGTACGGTACTCCAGGTATGAATATTACGGAATCTCACCTAAATTATCAATATGTTCCAAGACATGGTCGCCTAGAGGAGCTGCGCGCACGTTGCACGCCGGCGTGCTCACTTTGATGAACGCGTCGATGTCGCCCACGGCGGGCACGTACTCCGGCACGAAGGGCTGCAGCTTCAGGTCTATGTCGATCTTTTGAGGAGTGTATCTGGAGGAGAATTGGCGAAGAATTTAAAATAATACTCAATTTTCGAAGTGGAAGCTTAGGCGCGTCGAGCACTTTTGGTTGAACAAAAATCATGGAACTCGCGTCATCGTTCGTTTGTGCTCGCTACTCGTAAAACTCGAGAACGAGACCGATTTATCTGATTTTGGTTTTGAAATGTTTGTCGTAGTCCAGGGAAGGTTTAAACGGTGAGAAAAAAAAAAACACTTCTTTACAAACCAAAAATAATAATCTAATAGCTCGACGATACAATTCACAAGTTACCTCCTTAGTTTTCACTTCTATCGGCAGTCCCCAAGGACTGCCCCGCATGTTTTTTTTTTATCTCTATTTACTGTAAGATTTGGTGGTGTGCCCTCAAGACGCCAATAAGCATCGGCCTAGGTTCTCACATGTGGGTGGGTGGGTGTTCTGTATGGTGTCGGACGTAAAGAATAGCACCATCCCATATCTTCCCGTGGGTGTCGTAAGAGGCGACTAAGGGACTAACCAGAGAATGGGCAGCAGCGTTCTCTGTGCTTTTGTAACAACCGTACTGCGATCGCCAACCCGCCTGCCAAGCGTGGCGATTATGGCAAAACCCCCTTTGGGGGAGGCCCATGTCCAGCAGTGGGCGTCTGTCGGCTGAAGTAGTAGTAATAGTAGTAGTAGTAGTAGGTTCTCACTACCGACTTCAACCATGCAGAATGTAGGCCAATTGCGAGCTGGTGGATGTTACATGACAATTATTCTTCGAATTTTGATGCTAGGACATATCGCTTGCTTCACTATCTTGAACGCAGTGGTTGCTAAACAAATTGCACTATTCTGTGTGCCTTTGTCGAGGGTCCTGAGGGGGGACCGTGGGGAACCATCGTGGTGAGAAGATTGGCCAGCTGGACTCTGCCTTACCGAGTACCAGTTGTTACCAGGGTGCGCCGGACGTTTTATTATTTATTTATTTTTATTCATGAACACATTCATTTGTTTTAACAAAAACCCAAGCTAACAAAAGTCGTCATAAATTGCTAATTATTCAGTCTCAAGTAACGGGTCTGGGTAGAAACACAAATTACACAGTGGACAATAAACTAAGTGTCACCCTCTGGAATTCCGCCAAAGAGCAAGAAAATATGTCTAAACGCCGCGCCGAGAGACATTATTTAAGTATTCTTATTATGGACTGGGGAAGCCGCTCGGGGAGGCTCTTCTCATGCATTCTATTCCATGTAAAGTGCATCCTGCTTGGGTCTGGACCCAATCAAGCACCATCATCTGCCTAGCCTTTTCACAAGTTTTATTGGGGTTGACTTCCAGTCTAACCGGGTGCAGCTGAATACCAGTATTTTACATGGAGCGACTGCCTATCTGACCTCCACAACTCAGTACTGGGTATTACGATACCCCTTGGTAAGACTGGTTGTCAGAATTTTTGGGCCTCTGACTACTTGTAACGACTGTCAAAGATCACAAATGACAGCCGGGACCAACAGCTTAACGTGCTTTCCGAGGCACAGACGAAACTCGGTATGTAATGGGTGGTCACCCATCCACAGACCAACCTAGGCAAGCACGGCTTAATCTAAAGATCGACCCGAGCGGCTGTTATTATTTAGCCACGAGCTCCTCTACTCCGTTATAAACCATACTATCAAGCGTAATATTTATTATTTTCTTCAAAACACTTTTTATATCCAATGACTATCACATTATAAAACCAAAGCGGACGCGTCTCAAATGAATGAGATAATTGGAAGCAATTTGAAAGCTCACAACTCTCAATAGAGTTAACGACGGCGGCACAATACTCTGATGCTATCACTCTGATTGTTCAGGACAACCACAAATAAAAGTACAGAAGGTCAGCGGTTGGCTTTATGATGATGTTGGTCCGAAGGCGACTACACCTGTACTCGCATACCATAGCGCGGCAAAGTCACAACGAAATTTTACAGACATGTCGCTGCGATTTTAGTTCCGAACGCGGCGCCATATAACTTCGGCGACAGCGGTATTTCTGTTATATAGAGGATTTGGTATAGTAAAAATTAAAAAAAATATTCTATATTTTTACTATTTATCAAATAATTTTAAAATGTATTTATTAAGATTTGTTAAATAATAATAATTTCATTTATTTTATTATTTAATAAGTAATTAAATAAATTTAAATTACTTTGAATTAGTAAATTTTATTTTTTAAGATAGAATATAATAATAATAGATAGATAGGTCAGATAGGCAGTCGCTCCACGTAAAATACTGGTATTCAGCTGCATCCGGTTAGACTGGAAGCCGACCCCAATAAAACTTGGGAAAAGGCTAGGCAGAATGATGATGATGATGAGTAAATTTTATTTTTTAAGTAATTTTTTAATTTTAATTTTATTAGTTGGATTATACCATAAATGAAATCAAAATTATATTAAATTGAACAAATTAAAGGCTACAGTTTTTCGAAAGTCATCATCTGCCTATAGCCTTTTCCCAACCGGATGCAGCTGAATACCAGTATTTTACATGGAGCGACTGCCTATCTGCCCTCGACAATCTAGTTAGTACTGCGTAATACGATACCCTTTGGTAAGACTAGTTGTCAGACTTTCGGGCCACTAACTACCTGAAACGACTACAAGATCTAGAAATGACAACCGGGACCAGATGGCTGGAAGCCTGACCCTTAAGGCACCCACAGGATAGTCCAGTTAAGGCGAGGCATCGTTCTAAAACCGGGCACGCGCGCATCGGGACTGAGCGGGGGACTGGGCGTCTGAGCGGGGCGAGGATTGCTAGCTTATAACTTAAAGGACGTAAACGACAAAATTGTTTTTGTTATTTAATTCAGTTGGGAACGATAATTTCAGAAATTCCTTCTATAATTTTAAAGAGTATGTATAGGCTCATCTACGGAGAAAGTTAAGAGGCTTAAATTGGTCCCGTTTAACCATAAAATGTGAATCTCTTTTTAAAAAGAGGTATGTTTGATATTTTTTTCTCTGTTACAAAAGTTACTTAATCATGTATTGAAAACTAACAAAATAAGGGTTTTATCATGAATTATCAGGTCACCAACTTATATTTTCATTTGTTTTGTAATTACTGACAAAAATTCAGATCATTGACTACATGATTTCCAATGCGTCCTCTTAACAGACGAAACCTCTCTGACAATAGTAAGGAGATCTGGGCCTGACACACGTTCAAATGACAGTAGGATAGATGGCACTATAAAACAATAATTCTAAGACACCAATCTCTAAAAAAAACACTTTATTTTGTTTTATTTTATTTGCTTTGAAATTAATAAATAGTTGAGTAATTAAGTTGAAAAAACAGTGACGTCACAGTTGGCTATTGCCATACAAAATCTAAGAGAGAACCGCGTTTTGACAGCTCTTATAAAAAGTATCTCAATTGATTGGTGTGTCATCTAACCCGTTGCAAATGCGCTTGCACATACTACACGTAATGCCGGCTGTACACTCTCGCCGAGACAGTCCGAGGCAGGGTGAGCGCGAGAGTGTAGATGGTAGCGCTCGTACGCCTCGGCCTGTCTCGGTGTTCCTTGCTAGCTCTCCGTCCCAAGTCGGTTTTTGCACGCGAGTCAAAGGGTCTTGCCCCGTCTCGCGAGAACTGCGAGCGCGTCGCTGTACACTCTCGTTTCTCCCAGTTGCGATGCCGATATATCAATTAAAAAGTAAAATTAAATTAAAATCTACGTACCATGTTCTATTACGATGAATTGTGACCATCCACCATCTTCGTTTACGCTAGTTTTTTTGTATATTTTTAGCATAAATATATATTTATGCTAATAATAAATATATTTATGCACTTATTACGGTTACTTACGTATATACGTAAGTAACCGTAATAAGTGATGGCACATAGTGCAACAGCAGCAGCAACTTCTGTTTCGTCCATTCCCTCGGCGTCCACAATTCAAAATGACGAGTGACCTCGCTCGGCGAGAGTGTACATGGTCACTCGTTTCGACCGAGGGTCTCGGGCGAGGCACAGCGAGTGCTCTCGGGCGAGAGTGAACAGCATGTATAGTATGTGTGCGTTCGTTTTAGCTATTTGCATGGAGTCTACCTTCTGTAGATACCTATCTATTTTGTAGTTTAGCTTGTGAATATCTGATATTATTATTAGCATTGTTAATTAAACTACCTATCTCACAGCTTCCTGGGAAAACCCCATATCACATAGTTTTGACTATAGAATGACTAGCTGATGCCCGCGGCTTCGCCCGCTTGACAATATGCTAAAACCTTCCTATTGAACCACTTTATCCTTTAAAAAAATCCCGCATCAAAATCCGTTGCGTAATTTTATAGATCTAAGCATACATAGGGACAGACAGACGCGGCGGTGGACTTGTTTTATATTAGGTAGTGATGTAAATGAAAAATATCTGGATTTTAGACCTTATTCATGGAGTTTCTTACTCGTCCTTCCTATAACGGTTTTAATGGCTTTTAACAGACAGGACGGGCAGCGTAGGCAAATGTGTTCTATTGTTACCCATCGAACCGGAAGACGTTGCGTTGGAAGGCCTCCCACTAGGTGGACCGATGACCTGGTGAAGGTTGCTGGAATCCGCTGGATGCGAGACGCACGGGATCGGTCAATGTCTGACACTTGGGAGAGGCCTATGTCCAGCAGTGGACGTCTTTCGGCTGAAATGATTATCCCCGCGGGTACAGAATCCCAACTAATCACTAATTTCGAAGTGAATGTCTGTGTACGGAATCTTAAAAATCATTCTCACGAGCCAAAAGCGGTCACTAGTAGGAAACAAAAAAATACGACATTAATAATTCGGTATCCAATTCAAGGTTTCAAATCGCAGCGACAAAACTTCCGAGTCACCTGATATCTTTGTAATGGATGATATTCAATATTAATCAGCTGAGCATTGGAAAGTGCCCACTCATTTATATAACTATCTCGTTGGGCTAGTGGTAGTAAGCTCTACAGCTGAGCTTGAGGACGTGAGTTCGATTCCCAGGTCGGGCATATTGGGTTATCCCATTAGAAATCTCTCAATGGCAGAACAGACTTTAAACGTAACTGGTGAAATGTGGATATCCAGGGTGTAAAAGACCTTATCACGAAGCCGTCAACCAAGCATTCTGTACTTACATCAAACTAAGTAACTTTACGACGAAACGACTTTTTGTCTTTTTTTGGGGTGAAAAATCATGTTTTGTGGTAGAACTCAACGTAACGCACTCAAAACATTGTACTGATGGATGGATTGAATAGTACGGGGGTCGTGGAGGTGTTTAAAGTAAAAATCTTTCATTAAAAACTTGTATTAAAAAAAAACTTGGAACTTTGACCCCCAATATCTCCGTAACTAGAAGGTTCCCAGGTATGGTGTAGAACATCAAAATTATCGCAATGACGAGAGAACAAGTGCTTTTCGGCTTCGTTAAGAGGTATTTTACAGCGTTTATGCCTTTTTTTTTGTATGACAATAGCACATACCATCTCCTCAGAACAGTAATCATGGAGTTTCTGGTCGTTTCCTATGGAGAAGAACCGGTGGTTCTTCTCCATAGGAAACGACCAATTCGAACAGTGCATCTATCTTTTGAAGTTTTGTAAGCACCCATGATAGATTGTAGTTTTTTATGAGACTAGTTGTGTCCCGCGAGCTTCGTTCGCGTAAAATTACAAAAAAAATTACAGAATTTCAAGTTATAAAAAAAACGACAAATAATTTTGTCATGAATTATAAACTATGATTTAATTTTTTTTTTTCCGCGCTTTGCTTTCGTCAGGTTGAAGGAGAAGCAAAGGTATAAAGCCGCTACAGCCTAATATGAAAAATAGAAAATTCAAATATTTTTGAGTTTAGAACACAAATAAATGTTAATTTGTTCATAAACGTTTATTTTATTTTAATAATCATGGTTTTTGATGGATATTCTATTTATGAACATTGATTAAATATTCCAAAAATATTAACGCCGTAAAGACGCTTAACTCTTTGCCGAGAATAAAAAAAACAATCACCGCCGACTATACTAGGCATTGAACCAATCTATATATACATATAATAAAACAGTAAAAAAACTGTGTCTGTACATTGAATATATTTAAAAAAAAATAATTGAGGGGGGTTTAGAAACAGCAATAGAGCACGAATCCAAAAAAAAAAATCTGTCTGTCTGTTTGTTTGTACACGCTAATCTTCGGAACTACTAGACGGATTTAAATGATTTTTTTTTTGTTGTATAGGTATTAAGTCTGGGCAACATATAGGCTATAATTTATCTTGGAAACTTGAACACCTGATGCAGAACCGCAACAGACCAGCCAAACTTAAGATACAAAAATGGTACCACAGCAAAAATTGTTCCACGTGATGAGAATTTTCTGCTGAGAGAATAAATTTGAAGATCTGGAACACCTGATGTGGAACTCCAAGAGCCCAGCTACACTATAACATATATATAGGAATGACGTTTTAACAAAAGTTGTTCAATCTGATGAGCACTCTCTGTTGACTTATAAAAATCGAAGATCTGGAAAACCTGTTGTGGAACTCCAAGAGCCCAGCTATGCCATAACACATATAGGAATGACGTCTTAGCAAAAGTTGTTTGGTCTGATGGGCATTTCCTGTTAACTTTTATCTTGGAAACAAACACCTGATGCAGAACCGCAACAGACCAGCTGAACTATAAGAGATACAAAAATGGTACCATAGCAAAAATTGTTCCACGTGATGAGCATTTTCTGTTGAAGATCTGGAATACCTGATGTGGAACTCCAAGAGCCCAGCTACACTATAACATATATATAGGAATGAAGTTTTAGCAAAAGTTGTTCAATCTGATGAGCACTCTCTGTTGACTTATAAAAATCGAAGATCTGAAACACCTGTTGTGGAACTCCAAGAGCCCAGCTACACCATAACACATAGGAATGACGTCTCAGCAAGTGTTTTTTGGTCTGATGGGCATTTTCTGTTGACTTATAAAAATGTTTAGTCTGATGGGTATTTCCTGTTGACTTACAAAAATGAAAGATCTGGAACGTCTCGAATCGTCTCGCGCATCCCGTTGTATTCCCGTCCCCGGGCTCCTAAAATTCGACATCAGACGTTTCAGGTCTTCGATTTTGACGACCCCGTTGTCGCTGGCATAAGCAACAGGATCCCCGTACGAAGTCGCGGGCAGAAGCTAGTTTGGAATAAGTAGTTATCTGTGGCAATTTTCATTCCCGCACACATGTTTGAAAATGAGAAAAAACGCACGCGTGTGAAATACATTGCATGTTGAACCTAATCGTAGTGCGAAAAGAACCAGTTTTCGAGGAAGTGTATTGAAATAGTACATTTTTATACAAGTGGAGAAAGTTTGTTATTGCAATCGAGGCGGAATTATAACGTGTTTTTGAGCCGAGAATTGCAATAACAAATGTCCACGTGTATCAAACGACGTTTTTCAATACACTTTTGAAGAAATAAAATAAAATAACGAATAATATTTTTGTCACGAACTATGAAACTATGATTTAAATTTTCTTTTTTTTTCGCGCTTTGGTCTCGCCAGGTTGAAAGAGAGGCAATGGTATAAAGCCGTTAAACAGCCTAATATAAAAAATAGATTTATTTTATATTTTTGAATTCAGAACACAAATAAATGTTAATTTGTGTATAAAAGTAACTATTAGTTTTAAATAATCATGTTTATCTATGATATTCTATAATTTATAAACACAATTAGAATATTCAAAAAATATTTATGCCGTAAAGACGCGTAGTGCTTTGCAAAAATTAAAAAAAAAAAACATTCACCTCAGACTATAGGCATTGAACCAATTTGGACTAAGTATAGGTATAGTTATCTGTGGCAATTTTCATTCCCGCACAGGTGCGGGAAAGTGGAAAAAATCGCACGCGTGTGAAATACATTGCATGTTGTACCTAATCGTAGTCCGTTAAGGACCAGTTTTCGAGGAAGTGTATTGAAAAATATTTTGAACATGAATTCTGCCCAAGTCATCGAAGATCACAACGTGACGATGCTTTTATGAATGAAATTCAATATTAAACAGCTGAACAGAAAGTGGCCCATTAATTTAAATTACGTGCACAAAATTAGATTCATTCGGCCTCATTGATACTCGAGATTTGCTAGTTATCATAATGTGCACAACTGCTCAACAAATATAAACTGTATGTTTTATGAGATAAGGTTTAAATTAGTGATTATGATCTAGGCTTAACGTACTAAGTGCAAGGTTGGCTGGTGGGCAGTCCACCCACGGTGGCTATGAAATATGATAGCTATGGCCTGATTTGTAAGCCGGGATTCACGGTCTAGGTATGATTTAACCAGTGATATCTAATCTTAATGGGGTAGATGACACATCAATCAATTGAGATACTTTTTAAGAGCTGTCAAAACGCGGTTCTCTCATAGATTTTGTATGGCAATAGCAAACTGTGACGTCACGTCACTGTTTATTCCACTCAATGACTCAACTATTTATTGATTTCAAAGCAACTAAAAATCGAATTAAGCAATTAATTGAAAATAAATCGGGTTTTCAGGGCCAAAATAAAGTTTTTTTTTAGAGATTGATGTCTTGGATTTTTTGTTTTATGGTGTCATCTTCCCTATTCTGAAGAATTTAGGCTGAACCACTGACTGACTGACTCGTTGGTTTAGTGGTCGCGAGCGCGACTACTGAGTATGAGGTCCTGGGTTTGATTACCAGGTCGGGCAAAGTGTTATTAAGTTTTCCCATTAGGAATATCTCAGTAGGAACCAAGGAGTATGAATTTGTGTCCGGCTGATGGCAATAGGATGGCTCTCTATTACATGGGACTTCAACTTCACTGGCGAATTTTAAGGGTACTTTTAGGTACACCTCTGTCTAACCCCTCGGGAATTACGGGCGTGATGTTATGTAAGCTGAACCACTGTATACCTATAAACTGATCTTGGTTTAGGAAAATATATGATAATAATAAGTCTGAAATCAGCAATCAGCATTAAGCCTTGAGCGTGTTTTGGTGATTTAAGCTCAATATGCCTTCCTGAATGAGCTCCTCTGCCGTTTCACAGTAGCGGGTCAATTATTGGCTGGTATTATGTAGTTTAACAAAACGGTGTGAAACATTTATGGCCCTTCTAACCCTAAAATTAACAACTCTATTTGTGGTGGTTCAAACTTCGTTTGAAATACTGTTAAAATAAAGTTCTAATCAGCTTGCACTACAAAGCGGTTGTTACGTCAGTCACTGCGGCCGAATAGTGCGAAAAGAGTGGTTTATTGTTCGATTTGGAGGTAACTTTGGATTTTTTTTCTATCGAGAAAAGTTTATGGAATCGTGTTTTCGTCACACATAGTACCTGGCATTAATCCTCAACTTTACCATATATTTAAATCAAAATTGATGCTGCAGTATTTTCGGCGTAACGGAGGATCATGCTAAGCCATTTGAGGCATGTTAGGCCCTTATGAGTGAATACGAACAATATATAACAACTAGCGCAACTGTAGGACCCAATCTCAGAAAATATCGAAAAAAATCTGCTATCCAATCAAAATGTATGAATAGTGAAATCGCTAGTTGATTTTTTGTACGCTGATATACAAATAACGGGTTGATATTATTGGGCATAGTCGAGCGGTACTTTGTTGTACAACAAATGATAGTGCCAAATTGAATGTGCACCGGCGGCATATATAATACTAGCGGACGTCACGCGGTTTCACCCGCGTAGTTCCCGTTCCCGTGGGAGTACGGGAATAAAATATACCCTATGTCACTCAGGGTGAATGTAGCTTTCTAATGGTGAAAGAATTTTTGAAATCGGTTCATTACTTCCGGAGATTACCTCCTACATACAAACTTACAAACAAATGTTACCTCTTTATAATATATAATATAGGTACGCGGTACATAAAACATTGCACGCCCATAACACCCGCTTTCGGAATACTGCACCGTTCAAACATGAGACAGCAAATATTTTACTGGTGACTCACTAGCAACCGGTCTCGATAACATAAATTCAGTTACATGTTGCTATCTGAAATAAACTGTGGTTTACTTCCACCGTCTACAACTTATGTCCCGAAACTTTTGACAGCTTATCTTCAGTACAGCTGACGGATAGATTGACTCGGTTAAATAAAAAGTGTTTTTAAGACCCAAAAAAACTATCGTCAGAGAAACATTCCATCCGAAATCATCGATGTTTTCTATATGGATAACTAGCGGACGTCATGCGGTTTCACCCGCGTAGTTCCCGTTCCCGTGGGAGTATACGGGGATAAAATAGCCTATGTTACTCAGGGTGAATGTAGCTTTCTAATGTTGAAAGAATTTTTGAATTCGGCGCAGGTGTTTTTGAGTTTATTCATTACAAACATACACAAAAATGCAAATCTTTCCTCTTTATAATATTACTAGCTGACGTCCCGCGGTTTCACCGGCGTAGTTCCCGTTCCCGTGGGAGTACGGGAATAAAATATAGCCTATAGCACTCACGAATAATGTAGCTTTCTACCAGTGAAACAATTTCCAAAATTGGTTCATTACTTCTGGAGATTACCCCCTACATACAAACTTACAAACAAATGTTACCTCTTTATAATATTAGTATAGATTAGTGTAGATGAGGAATAGCCGGAAATAAGGATCCTGCTGCCCCCGTATTCACAAACGCTTCGATCCGATTTCGATTGGGGAAGTCGTATGTCCATCTCTTTTTGGCTTTAAGAGCGGGCCGAGCTTCTGGCGCTAATAGATTTTAGGTATTCTATGTGCTCCATGTATGTGTGCGTAAGGCACACCCGCGCGCCGCAAGATATAATAAAGAAGAAGATATGCCCCAACCACAGGGCAACTACTACACATGCAGATCAGTAAAAGTAATAGATACAAAGCCTCGCACACACCCACATTTTTTTAAACTGAACGTATTACACAATCTATTATAAACCTTATGCCATCAAACGCAGCGTGTATTTACTATGCACCGTTCAACTCACTCACACAAAAACATCGGCCGCTATCGTTGTGTTGTGCAAAAGCACTGTACGCTAGTGATTGACTAAATCAGAAAGTTATCGATCTTCCATTTATTATTGTACAATTTTTTTTGGGGTCCTGAAAATAATTAAATAAAACATAATGTCCGGAATTTAATATTATAATAAAAATAAACAATATGTAGCTAAAAAATATATTATTAAGTAAATTAAAACAATAAAATATCTGGTTACGTTGGTTTAAGCCAGCGGTCGGCAACCCGCGGCCGTCTCACTTGCGGCCCGTAAAAGTTTTGTAAATAAGTTATAATTATCAAAATAAAATAAATGCATGAACAAACCACAATCGACCGTATAGTGTGAATCCAGCCTTAAGGTAGTCGATATTTTTTCCATAGAAATTTCGGGAGGGAATTACTCCACTGTTGGACACTGTACATCCAAACTCCAAAGTTATACATGATATCGTTTTGTCTCAATAATAATTTTACACACACACAACACAGAACAGCACAACAGGAAACAGAATAGTAAAATAAAAAGCCATTAAGGCTGATGCTCCAGGGTAGCCCGCGAAGTTTTAAATTTTCTTACGTTTTTTGCAATTCGCAGGCCAGTGCTAGGTTGTATGTTGATTAAAATTGTTTGTTTGCGACTGTAAGACGTATGTAGTTACAGAATTATAATCATCAAAATCATCAATACAACCCTCCAAGTTCATAAAGGTGCAAGAATGATTTTGACCTTGGAAAAGTAATTTTTCCACCTTTATGAACTTAGAGGGTTGTATTGATGATTTTGATGAATATAATTCTGTAACTACATACGTCTTACAACCGCGAATAATATTTTAATCAACATACAACCTAGCACTGGCCTGCAAATTGCAAAAAACGTAAGAAAATTTGAATTTCGCGGGCTACCCTGAAGCATTCGCCTTAAGGTGGATGCTCAAGCGTAGCCCGCGAAATTCAAATTTTCTTACGTTTTTTGCAATTTGCAGGCCAGTGCTAGGTTGTATGTTGATTAAAATTTTGTTTGCGACTGTAAGACGTATGTAGTTACAGAATTATATTCATCAAACTCATCAATACAACCCTCAAAGTTCATATTGGTGTCAAAATTACTTTTCCAAGGTCAAAATCATTCTTGCACCATTATGAACTTGGAGGGTTGTATTGATGATTTTGATGATTATAATTGTGTTACTACATACGTCTTACAGTCGCAAACAATATTTTAATCAACATACAACCTAGCACTGGCCTGCAAATTGCAAAAAACGTAAGAAAATTTGAATTTCGCGGGCTACCCTTGAGCATCCACCTTAAAGAGTTACGAGCTACCAAAGATTCGTTTTACTTTTTATTGCCAATTTTAACGCAACTTTGGGCGTAAATTAGTAATAAAAGATGTGTCAAATTTCCAAAACAAGTCGGTACTGACAAAGCACAATTATTGAAGAATTCAATCAATTTGATTTGTACTTCATTTATGCGCTGGTTTTTTTTCATAAAACTCGATTTTCCAAAGTTCTTTTCGTATTTTTTTAGGCACCTTTTACTATGAATTATCTTGCATCTCACTGAGCTCATTCTGTCGGGCACGATGCCAGGTGAGACAGCGTGCTTTTTGGGCACGCGCAACAGTGAGTTCGAGCCCGCGACAAGAGCAACCTCAACAAGCGCTTTTCATTTTTTCTATGGGATATGATACGTAGGTATATTGGGCTTCTAGAGTTAATATCACAAGTGCGGCCCGCCTTTAGTTTATTTTGCCACCTTGTGGCCCTTGCCTGCCAAAAGGTTGCCGACTGCTGGTTTAGGCTGTCATGGCCTATTGAAACAGTAGTTAGTAGCACGAGGATAAGGCATAATATACGATAATTCAAAGCCAAAAACACTCCACAGATTTAACCTCAAATTTAATTAACTTACTTTACGAAAGTAGGTTACGCGTTTCTCTACTATGCTGTAAAATAATCAAAATACGTAAAAACATTATTACAAATCGATGTTCCAACCGGGTTAAAACGGTTGACAAATTAAAAAATCGACTATAATAGCAATATTTCATTCGTCAGTCGATATTGTCGACAGCCTACGTCAGTGGATCTCCACACGCACATCCCTAACTAGTCGCAAGAAGAAGCGGCTGTACTACGCGAAGTATCCGCCTAATGAAGTATCGTTTTGTGATTTTTACATTGCTTGTCCAGTGCTTTAGCGACAAACTTACGTAGTGGTCAAAGAGCAATGTATTTATTGCAAAAATAGTACAGTCGTCACGTTGTTGTTGTTACGATCGCGGTCCGAAAGTCGAAATTTAATAAATTATATTTCTATGGCGCGGCGCAAAAATCAACAAGCGACACAAGCTCCCCGTCCAACAGCCGAAGCAGGACTAAAGCGGATAGGGGGGAAGCGTGGCGGCTCTGGTTAGAACGGGCGGAACGCATGCTAATTTAGGTATTTCCTTCATAATATTCAAACAAAGACACATTTCGAAAATGTAAAACGTATACGTTATAGAAAACATGTAGTTTTGTTATTATTCAAAATCTGATGATCTTCCATGAAGTATTTACGCCGTACTTAGGGTTTATTTTGTTTTTTAGAGATTACTTTGGATTTTTTTTCTATCGAGGAAACCAAAAGTAATCGTGTTTCTAAAACGTATGATGTATTGAGTGAATCCTTAAATATCTTACATATTAATTGCATAACTGAAGGATAAGTAATAACGATGCAGTAAGGGATCAAGCGAATGCAATTATTTTGGAATTACGTATCGTTTGCTCGGTAGCGCCTTAAGAAAACGGCCGAGATAGACTTACAAGTATACGACTTTCCTGGAGTGGAGACCTGCAATGACCCCATAAAGGTGACTGGGTCAGATTGGACGCGAAAGGCGGAGGATATGATTATGGCGCAGCTTGGGAAAGACCGGTGCACGGTTTATTTGACTGACTGTAAATCAGGATACCGGAAACTAGACTCGCTTATGTAATTGGAGCAAAACAAGCCGTAGGTCTACGTAATAGGACATTGGTACCTAAGCCCGTGTGTTGTAATCCTAAAGGCAAAGCTAAAATGTTAGTACACCACCAAACAAAGCCTTTAAATCGAAACCTTTTTGGCAGTAGAAATAGATAGTGGTTTTTTTTTTTTTGCAGAATGGCATCTCGCAGTTCAACCTAGAGAGGTTCTCGTCTGCTTAACCGGACAATCCTGTGGGTACCTTAAGTGTAAGGCCTCCAGCCAGGGCATAAAACTTACAAACTAAACGACTACACGCTAAGGGCACCCCCTGCGGGGTACGGGCCTCGGCTTAGGGCGTCGCTGGGAGAGGACAGCAAGGGGACAGGCTGGATCTGAGTGGAAATAGATAGTGGTGCTACTTACTTCATAATATACTGGAATATATTCTCCATTTCAGGAGGCACCTTCAGGTCCTGAAAGTTCTTGGGGTCATAGGCACCCTCCGCCGGTATGACCACCCCTCCACCCCGCTTGCGACCGCTGCCCAGCACTGGATCCACGGGCCCCGGCTCCAAATCTGCTGATTCCTCCGTATCTAGAAGTAGAAATATTTGTACTGTATATGGGGTTACCACTGCTCAAAAACCGGCCACGAGCGTGTCGGGCCACGCTCAGTGTAGGGTTCCGTATAGTTTCCCGTCCGTCACAATAAGTGATCCCACTTATGAGTTTAAAGGTGGGTATCCATTATGTAAAAATGCTTGCATATACGAATATACCACAAACTTAGTCCAGAAATTATTTTGTACAACTTTTTGTCTTTTTTGTACAAAAACTGTTGTTTCCATCAAGTTCAAAATGATTTTCCTAGAAAGTCCTTATAAAGTTCTACTTTTCAGATTTTTTTCATATTTTCTAAACGTATGGTTCAAAAGTTAGGGGGGACACATTGTTTTTTACTTTTGGAGCGTATATTTCCGAAATTATTGACATTATCAAAAATTATTTTAGGAAACCCCTATTCATTTTTAAATACCTTTCCAAAAATATATTACACGTTAGGGTTGAAATTAAAAAAAAATCACTTCCCACTTTACATATAGGGGGGCTACCCTAATAAAACATTTTTTTCCAATTTTTATTTTACCCCTTTGTCGGCGTGATTGATATACATATTGGTACCAAATTTCAGCTTTCTAGTGCTAACGGTCACAGAGATTAAGCGAGGACGGACGGACGGACAGACATGGCGAAACTATAAGGGTTCCTAGTTGACTACGGAACCCTAAAAACGGTGAAGGTAGTAGAGAAACTGGCATATACTGGTACTGGAAATTAACCGCCAACTCGCTATGGGCCCGCGTAGATTATGAAATGCTCTGTTTCAAAGAAGGGAGGCCTGTGCTGTGTCTCACAGCACAGTCACAGCTGATTATGAATAAAAATAGCGTTATGCCGTCGGTTCCAGCTGTCATTCGTAGATCTTTAGTCGTTACAGGTAGTCAGTGGACCGAAAGTCTGACAACAAGGCTTACCAAAGGCGTATCGTAGTGCCCAGTGCTAACCGAGTTGTGAAGGTCGCATAGGCAGCCGCTCCATGTTAAATTCCGAGATTCAGCTGCATCCGATAAGACTGGAAGCCGACCTCAACATAGTTGGGAAAAGGCTAGGCAGATAATATGGATGAAAAACAGGCGGCGGCTTCATCTGATAATAAGTTGTCACCGTCGTCACCCAAGGACACAACAGTTCCTGCCGGGGTTGCGGGACTGTTCGCAAGAGATACCGTGGCCCCGGAACACAAAGGGCGATGAAGGAACATGGATGGGTTTTAGTCAGTAAAAGTCTGACACTCCCTCCTGCTCCGCCCAGATCGGGAGGATTCGTATGATGATTTCCCATACGAAAAAAAAAAGGACACAACAGTTGCCCATCGCATTTCATTGCCATACCAAAAACAAGCTGAATAACAAATTGTCAGTATGAATGACATTGGGATTGCGTGTGTTACGCAATGGGGAAGGCTGGTCAAAGCTGATTGTAGATGGCGCGTCCATAGCTTAATCCCAAACTGACCAATGAGGTCAAACTATTTTGAAATATTAAATGACATTGACAGATTTCCTACCAATGACGATGTTTGGTTCAAGTGATGCTAGCGCCATTAGTTCCACAGTTGCCATCCCCATTGTCCCGAAGCACAGAATAGATAATAGTACTTGCCCGAAGGGCCCTACATTTACAGAACCAAACCTATTATTATGAGCTTGTGACAGATAATTAGCTAATTAGAGCGTAAACTCGCTTTGTTGGATTCATCTCAGTTTCAACAAAACCGCAGCCATTTGAAATACTTAGTTACTTTTGTCATACAATGCTTACATTACATAAAGTACAGACGTTGTACGTACATCGGCTACTCTTTTTACACAAGCTGGCCTAACTTAGTACGAAGTTTCATTAGAATCAGAGGGCAGTTTATTCTGGTGATTATCACTGACGTGCGCGGTCTACTGAACCTAGAATGAACCTAGATTTATTTTTGTAACTTTTCCCTAAAACGATAACATAACAGACTGCCTAGTGGCCTGGAAAGGAACAGCGATGGCGTTTAGTGATCCCTAGAAAGGCCAATTATAATATTACCAGAATCGAGACTGGATTGGGCTCTGTAAATGTCAAAAACTTGGGACTGACATAACTGGCGAAAACTTGGTGAGGAAGTGACACACATGGACGCAGAGCCGGCCAGGAACAGCTTTATGTCCATTCAGTAAAAGCGAAAAAGATGTCCTTCGTCTTGTTTCGGTTCGGACGATTTGACTCGACATCGCGCCGAACGAAATGTCACAAATGTGGTGAAACGTGAACAGGTGAAACCGATCTCGCGTCACTCCCTTACCCTGCCTATCCTTCGTGAAATACAGGCGTTGTGTTATGTGTAATATGTTATTTTGTAGGCCATGCCATTATTCACACAACACGCACAGCAATGCCGCGATATCTACAGACTCATATAAACAAAGACTGTTTGCATGGTTTAAAAATAGCTAAACGCATTATAACATTGTTTCAGATAGGAAAATTGGAAGTTTCATCATAACGGAACTGCATTCTATTGAGAACATGCGTTATTTCATCCAGTAGGGTGAATATTCAGCAGCCCTAGCCAAGTTACAAACGTTTCGTATCGATTCTCTTTCTACAATCGTAAACTCCTCGGCGTAAGCGATTGTAGAAAGCGTTAAATTCGTAGCCAAGTTGACATTTCTGAGTCGATCGCTCGTACTCTAATGTCTGTAGAAAAAACCTACACGTTAGTCTATGGTGAGCGTTCCTACCAAAGAGTATAGCAATCAACATTGTAGAAACGATAACATTCTATTCTATCATTTTGAATGATGTAAACTTGTCTACGAATTTTCTATTCGTTTTTGTTGAACACGTGATTTCACGTTTTCTACTAGAGCGTTACAACAACAACAACAACAGCCCATAACGTCCACTGCTGGACATAATCCTCTCCCATGATGGGAGGAATTTGCCGTAATCTCCACGCTTGGCAGGCGGATTGGAGATCGCAGTGATGAAAGACTAACAGAAAACGCTGCTGCCCATTCTCAGGTCTACGGAGGCGCAAGGTGTTCTGCCTCAGACATTAGTCGCCTTATACGACACCCGTGAGTGTAATGGGTTGGTTCTATTCTACTCTGCCGGATACCACACGGCTAGAGCGTTAACGATTGTAGATTGTCAACTTGGCTAAGCCTGCAGGGTTTACTTCAGCTGGTATGAAGAATATTTACGAAGGACAGACTTGATGTCGCAAGTTATGTATTCAGCTTCATGGATAGGCGAAAAAGCTAAGTAAATGGCTGTAGGCCATTAACCTAGCATTTAGACGATGTCTGAGTCGGGTATTGAACCCACGACCCACGTGCACCAGTCACTGCAGACTAATACCAAAGCTAAAGGCACGTACAATGTACATTAGAGCCACATCGGGCCAAAGCGTATTGCGTTTCAAAAAGAAAAACACTAGGTACCTATTCGCATATTTTTTCGTTATTTTCGTATATTTTATTAGTGTGTTTACAAAATGTATGAAAGTGACGTAGTTTTTTTGCGCAGTTGGACTTAATAACGAGTCAGTCAATGAAGGACATTTATAACATTACGCCTGTAATGCCCGAAAAATTAGGCAGAGGTGTAGCTATAATACCACATGAGTAAAGCGTGGGCCAGACTGTTGTAAACAAGTCCTCCACACACTTCCACATCGGTGTCCACCGGCGGTTTACCAGCACGCACTGTTGTAAACTGCCGGTGAAGACCGATGTGGAGGTGTGTGGAGGACTTGTTTACAACAGTCTGGCACAAGCATTAGTGAACGGACCTACTCATGTGGCTATACACCGACATTTTGCGAGTTATGGTTGAGTCCCATGTAGTAGAGGCGAGCCTATTGCTATCAAACGTAGACTCTGGGCTGCTACTAAGAAATCATCATCATCAGCCTATTAATGTTCCCACTGCTGGGACACAGGCCTCCTCTCTATGAGTGGGAATGGGCTATTAATCCACCACGCGGGCCCAGTGCGGATTGGTAGATGTCGCATGTCTTCGAATTTTTTGGTTCTAGGACATGCCGGTTTCCTCACGATGTTTTCCTTCACCGTTTTGAGAGCAGTGGTGATGAAATAAATTACACAAAGTAATGCGCCTGTCTGGGTTCGAACCCACGAGTTACTGTTCGTAAGTCGGGGCCGCCAGCGCTGGGCCACCGCTGCTCTCACTAAGAAATACAGGCGGCCTACCATGACGTCTGAAAGCAGGATCGTTTTAATTTTATTCCAGTGAGGGAAAGAGATGGCGCTAAACGTCCTCTATAGCTCCGTCTCTTACCCACACTCGAACAAGAATAAAACGATCCTGCTTTAAGACGTCATGGTAGGCCACCAGGTCGCGGCACGTAAGTCTAGCGCTGAACGAAACGTATAGGGGATATCTGCGCATGTTATACGACTGGAGAGCCAATCGGCGCAACGCACGCCCCAAGACATTCTTATTTTTTACTTCTGCGCAATAACGGTCGACGCTAGACTTTCGTGCCGCGACCAGTACCTGATGAAAAAACCCAATAACATTTTACCTGACCAGGGGATCGAACCCGGACCTCATGCTCAGCAGTAACGTCTGCGATTACTAGACCAAAAAGGCAGTCTGTAGTCAAGGAACTAGTCCGAACCATGCTAACCTGAGTTAGAAGAGTCGACACGTTTGGCGGCTGGTCTGGACCGGCCACTGCTCGTCTCCTTCATCAACTCGGCTCTGGTCACCTTCGGGACTTCTGAAGACTTGTCAAACGCCTGGGACTGGGGCTTTCTGTCTGGCGACTGTGGCATAGACAACTTGGTTAGTCAACAACGAAACTGATCGCGATCAGTAGATTTAAACGGCGTTTACGAGTCAATTTTCAATATAATGTGCTGATCGCGATCAGTTTCTAGAGAGAGAGAAGGAACTATGCAGTGACAAGAGCATAATTATTTGCGTCGCAAAAATGAGTTGATAAATAAACTTGCCATCATTTACGTTCGATACTCGACCTAATTCTGTCTGACTAATTTTGCATCGATTGCGGGTCACGTGATAGCAAGACAATGCAACGTGATTTCGGCTGTTTTGGGGCATTCAAAAATCTACCTACTTACTACACTATATACACTACAACACCCCATAACGTCCACTGCTGGACATAAGCCTCTCCCATGATGGGAGGAATTTGCCTACTTACTTACGTTACACTCAAACAAAACAATAGTATCCTTAAAAGTGTGTGGTCGCAATATCTTCGAGAGACTAATTACAATACCATGAATAAATGAATATGGTCGTGCGTTTGCTTGCACGATCGAACAACTATCGCTGGATGATACGGCTCGCAAACGAATAATAAGTATATTCTACACGACTGACTAGCTAAAACTTTCACGTATTTGTCCTAAAATATTCCTGTACTAGGAAGACTTCCCTCGCCAACTTCCTTGTCTTTATTTTACGACAGTTTAGACATAAAAACCATTTTTAACCATACCCGGAATAAATAACGTTTGATCATTGAACCCATTCCAAAATTGTCTATGTTTACAGAGGGCGTAAACAACAGAGCGGCAAACAGGTGGCGCCAAGCAAACTATGGCGGGGAAATGAAATCTACGCAATATGGCCGCCTCTCTAACGGCTGTCATCTAAATTCCTTGAATGCCGTAGCGCAAATAAATGCATTTGTTCGTCTACTGTTGTCTACAGTAAAAATAACTCCTAGCGGAGAAATTAAACTATACGAAGCAAGAACAGTAATTGGAGCGTGTTATAATAATATTTTTTGCTGGTATTTTATTATTGCAAGATGTAATCAGACTTATCGAACAAGAATTGGAATAGTTGGCAAATAAATGAAGGTATTCGTGACATCATAATGCCCTTGTTACTTGTAGTTCCCAAATACATATATTTATATGAGACAGATTTCACTAAAATTGCTTGCGCTACAAGACCAGAAGATAAGCGTAGATATTTTTCAAGGAAATGAAAAAGAAAGTGGAAATATATTAGTTTAATGCCCATAGAATTGAGAAAATGACGAAGCGTGATCTGTGATAGATAGCAGAATAAAGACTTTAATAAAAGAAAGTAGGTACTAACCTGATCTTCGCCAGAGAGATTCTCCAAAAACTTGTCACCTTCCGACTCAGTTTCGCTATCCGAATCGAAGTCATGCCTCGCCGTATGCCTCACGGGAGGATTAAACTTGGACATCGTTGCTTTCACCACTTCCTCTTCACTCGACGGGCTGTCAATCTCTCTTGCGTTCTCCACGTTGACCGTCTCGTCATACATCACTCGTGCATAATCATTAGCCGACCCGTTTTGATCGTTACTCAGTGAAAATGTCTGGCAGTGTTTGTCACACGTTGCCATGGCAACGATATAGAACCTCCTCGCTTGGAATCCAAACGAGGAAAGGCGGGAGTCTCTTAAATGGCATTTTTTTCGTCAAAATAGTCGTGGCACGGCCTGGCACTGATTAGATCGGCATAAAGTACATATTTCACACATTTATCAACGTATGCAGGGCCAACGGGGCCGTTCGTGAATAATTTTGCCAGGTTTTGCCGCCGTTGAGTTCGCGTGCTTGATAATGTTAATTTAATTCTCCTGCTAGTCCCGAGCTGACTGGGTGTAATGATAATACCTTGGCATATATTAACATATTGCTTACGTGCCCATATATGTACCTACATATGGATGTCTGTTATTAGCAATATATTTCTTATAGTCACAGACGCGTCAATTATCTTAGCGGAGAAAACTTTTCAATTAGTGCAACTGTATCAAAGAACCATCTCTTCTCAACAACAACAGGCCATAACGCCCACTGCTGGACATAAGCCTCTCCCATGATGGGAGGAATTTGCCGTAATCTCCACGCTTGGCAGGCGGATTGGAGATCGCAGTGATGAAAGACTAACAGAAAACGCTGCTGCCCATTCTCAGGTCTACGGAGTACGGAGGCGCAAGGTGTTCGGCCTCAGACATAGTCGCCTTATACGACACCCGTGAGTGTAATGGGTTGGTTCTATTCTACTCTGCCGGATACCACACGGCACATCTCTTCTTACTTAGACCCAAACCAAAAATAACACCTAAACCGGATTTTGTTTCCTTGACAGCTGCCCTCTCAGATTTGCTCTAATTTCAAGGGCGACCAGGAAGCGTCCGGTGTTTTATTTTTTACTCGTGTTACCCAACGCCCGACGCTTTTTAACTGCGGAAAAGAAATAATTTTCAGATTTTGTTATGGATGCAAAAAAAAAGGCCTCGCAGATGTGAAACATCGAACTTATTTTGTACCAGTTATCCGCTTTAAAAAAAAAGTCAATATAAAAAACAATACACATAAAATAAAATGACTCGATTCACAAAAAGAAAATCCTTAGGCTGGAATCGAACTCTGTCACGAAATTATAACCCAGCGCTCTGTGCCCCGAGACCAGCTGGCTTGTTGTAAATTGTGGCGAATATGTACCTAGATGTTATGCTGCTTCAACAGCGGGTCTAAAAAGGCCGCTATAGCAGAATCCACGCAGAATCTTAGCATGAATCACGTTAAAAAATTAAAATTCTTAAAATGGACTTTATGACTACGATTATAAAGTCCATTTTAAGAATTTTTAATTTTTAATTTATATTACGATTCTCCTAAAGCGGCCATTTTAGACCCCCTGGTCGGTAATTTTCGGGATTGTTCAGGCCGGGTTCGATCGCCACACTCGCCACGAATTTTGCATTTGTTTTCTTTTTTGTTTACCCGTGCCTATAGACTTTTCTCATCAAAATCTGACATGGCTGCCCTATATTCCCGGTTTCCCCTTTGCCCAACAATGTTCTCCTGTTCTTCTATATTGGTAATTAGTGTATTTTATCAGTCGCAGGATCACACTGTGCCCTAAGTAATAGCGTAAGCTTAACCAGCGTATGACGTTCCCAGTGTTGGGTTTGACAAGGCAAAGCCTTAAAGTGAGAGGAAGTGAGCAATTATTCACCACGCGGACCCAGGGCAGACTGTTGAATGTCATAAGTCTTCGATTTTTGGTTCTAATCTTTTTCTACACTGTTTTTAGGACAGTGGTAATGAAATAAATGCAAAATGTGCTTGCCAGGGTTCGAATTTACATCCCGTCGACACGTACGTCGGAGGGTACTCCCTTAATTCTCCTAAAAAATTTTGTCCGAAAATCATTATCCATAAAACGTTTGCTATAAACTTCAGTAACCATAATGTTCAAAATCCCGAAATTTTGTTTTACATAATTATCTTTATTTCTAAAACTGTTCTGTCATAATATCGAATACTATAATAATTGAATCTTCTAATTTTACATGCCATAAAGTCAAATGTCCTAAGTATTTTATTATATAATGTGTATTATTCCGAATGTTCATATAAGTATAATGAAATTTTTGGTCCTAAAACATTTGCTAAAAATTAGGTTTTAGTGACAGAAACGAATCGCTGTAAATCCGACCCCACGTAGTCTTGTCTGCCCTACCCCGAGAGTGTAATTTAAAATCGCGTAGGCGCGGAGGCGCGAGGCGGCCCGCGAGTTGAGAAGCAGGTGGTTGTAACACTCGCCGCCGTTGCTGAGGCTGGCCGGCGAAGCCGGCCAGCAAGCCGAAGCTGCGGTGGTGAGCGTTAAACACATCTGCGACGATAAGCTCGCATGGGACCGCCGGAGCCCCACAGCGCCGGAGCCGTGACAGAAACCATGCCTGCTGCATGTTGCTTGCTTGCTTGCATGCTTGCTCGCTTGCATGCTGTATGCTTGCTCGCTTGCATGCTGCATGCTTGCTTGCATACTGTATGCGTGCTTGCATGCTGCATGCTTGCTGCTTGGTTGCTGCAAGCTTGTTGCATGCTTGCTAAATGCTTGCTGAATGCTTGCTGCATGCTTGCTGCATGCATGGTGTATGTTTGTTAGGTGTATGTTTGTTTGATTGATTTTCTGCCTTTTAGTGACTACCGATATGAAATCTATGCCAAAAGAAGATTGTAACTGTGAACTTTCTGCGATATTATGATGGTTCTACTTTTTAATTCTTACAAATGTCATAAGAGCAATATTGTATAAAAATGTGTTGTGTTGAGAGAAGATCATAGCATAGCAAAAGCTAAGTAATACCTGTAGTTACCCGTTATTACAGACACAATTAAAATAACAATGTCTGTTCCCTTTTGGGAACGTCTGGGAACATACCGGTTTGTTTTAAAAATATTATTAAGATCAAAACATTGAATATTTTTTTGAATTTAGGATTTATAACTATTATTGAAAATGGTTTGAAGTCTTTTGTATATTATTGATTGTAATATTTATGACAAACGGGTTTAGGGCATATTGTATTTAGGGATTTCAATTTTATGGCATGTTATATTATGTGATATTAAGTTCGGGGAAGTTATCATTCGGACAAATGATGATTAGGACAAAAAAAGTTATGGCACTTTAAATTATGAATAAAAAAGTTAGGTAATACAATAGAGAACCACGTCGGAGCCGTTACTACTGTACCGCCAATGTTTAATCAAAATCACATAAAAAAACGGTGAATTGGGAATTTTAGATGAATCGGTGAAAAACCGCCAGAAATAGAAGTACCGCTGCTACTATGACTCCAGTCCAATAAATTACTTGAAATTCAATTTCTTTAAAAAACGGTTACAGACTCGTTTTCATTAGAATTCCACAACGACCACATAAATAAACTATTGGAATATAAAATGCTCTGTCTACAAAAAAGGCCATAAAGCTGTTCGTTTAAAATAGATGTGCTCAGAGCACGCCGTAGACAAAATAGTGCACGGAATTTTATGGAAGTATCGTGCTCGAAAAGTTTATTGAAATGGTACGAGATAGGCAAAGAAATCTATAAATTCTACCGAGTTTAGGCCCTTTAAAATACAAATAAATTTAATTCGGACATACGCTTTCAAGCTTTGTCTAGGACAAGACAACGTGTGCATTTCGAAGGCGCGACCACGGCAATAAAAAAAAACTGCCAAGATTTTGTAAAAACTTGTAAAAGTTGATTCCCAAAACCATACATTTGTCAAAGTTATGGTTAAAAAGTTATAAGGGTTTGAACGTGGCCGCGCCATCGAAACGCGGAGAACCGTGCCGCCACGGAGATCTTTATAGGTAAGCGTTGCAGAGACCTGAAATGTAGGTAAATAACAGATTGAATTAAAAATATAGAAAAAATAACTAGGTTTATATTTCGGGAGCTGTAATACTAAAACCCCATGGCCGTTTAATTAAACGGTGAAAAACACGTTATCGCCGATATATATCGCCATCGAAACGGATAACATCGTAAGGAAACTAGCATGTCCTAAAACAGTAACTTTAATTCATGTGGCAGGCCCACATTCAGCCCGCATGCTGAGTGACGTCCCATCCCACATACACACATCAAAAGTGTCTAGGGATCAAGCATTTTTATGCGGATTTCTTGAGATTGAGATGTGGCTTTGTAATAAATTTATGATTTTATAAATTTATATGGATCCTTTTTGGTGCATTTCATAATTTGAATCAGGAACTCTCAATCAAATTCGAGTAAAAGATGAAAATAAGCTGTCAATATTTTCCCTATAAAAACATACAACGCATTGAAGACATTATTAGTGCTACTGTTTCCCTACTACTGATTAAAACCAACGTTATTATGGAGCGGCGACGTCATTTAAGCAGGGAAGAAATGCTCAGAGCCGTGGGAATAATAGAAGCTGGTTCCCGGCAACGTACTGTAGCTTTAGCTCTGAATACAAGTCAGAGTGTTATCAGTCGACTTTGGACACGTTACCGAAGCACTGGTACCGTGGCTGAGCGCCATGGAGGACGGTATCGCTGCACCACACGGAGACAAGACCGATACATTCAAATCTTAACTCGAAGAGCTCCAACAATAACCGCCATGATGTTAGCCGTGAGGCTTCATCACTCTTCAGGGAACTTAATTAGCGACCAAACAGTCAGAAACCGCTTGCATGAAGTGAACCTTCATTCCCGAAGACCGCTACGGGTACCACCTATAGCAATGCACAATCGTAGGATTCGATATCAATGGGCTCTTGAACACAGAAATTGGGCAGAAGAACAATGGCGTTTCGTGTGCTTTTCTGATGAGTCTCGTTTTGGTATGAGACCGGATACAAGACGTATACGACACTGGAGAACCCCTGGACGCCAACAGCGATTAAAATCCTGCCAGGAAGTCCATCCTTATAGTGGTGGAACCATCATGGTATGGGCGGGTATTTGGATCGGCGGAAGAACTGAGTTGATTTGGATCAGAGGCAACCTCAACGCTCAAATTTATGCTGAGACGATTGTATCAGACGTCATCGTTCCTCTACAAGTGCAAATCGGTCCCTTATTTCAGTTAATGCATGATAATGCACGACCGCACACCGCAAGAGTTGTAAGACAGACTCTCGCCGCAGCTAACATCAATGTCCTGCCCTGGCCTGCTCAGTCGCCAGACTTGAACCCGATTGAGCATGCATGGGATATGCTACAGAGAAGAGCTCTGCCGAATATGGAGGGTATCCAGTCGCAAGAAGACCTTTTTTTGTTGTTGCAACGAACATGGGCGGCCATTCCACAGCGTGATTTGGATGAACTCATTTTGAGTATGCCAAACCGATGTTCTTGTGTTGTTAGTGTTCGCGGTAGAAACACGGATTATTAATTGTTTAAGTTACCCAATAAAATTTTAAAGTAAACTGTGTTTTCAGTCATTTTTTCGAACTTTAATGTTAGTGGTTCAAATGTCAAAAATCCCTTTATTAGGAAAATGGCAAATTTCTTTATTAATGCAAAGGTGACTTGGTTTATCGTTACTGTGACAAACGAAAACACTTTATTTGATGAATCCTTAAAGAAAATTTTAATTAATATCAATCAGGAGAAAAGTTATTGCAAAAATATATGTTGATCCCTAGATACTTTTGATGTGTGTATTTGTTTTTTCAGCAGTGGTAAGGTAATAGTTTGACTAGTGATCATGCTATGTCTAGGAATAGACTGGAATAGCAACTTTAGTGTGATGGCAGAAAGTCATCGCTAATACAAATCATAATAATAATTATTATGGTTTGTTTTCCCTACTATAAATATTATATTAGAGACAAATTCTTTTTTGACCATACTTTCCTTGATCCTCTGTTTTCCTACTCTGTGATATGCAATATGTGTTATTTAGTATTGTACGCATTTTAATTATTTCTGAAACTTTTATGGCTTTGACAACAACGTGGCCAAGTCGTGGGCTTTGTGAGTTAAATAATAAATACATGGTTATGAAAAATGACAACTTTATTAACTAAAATAACTATATAATACAAAAATAACTGACGAAACAACCCTACAATAAGTTAAAATTTTCGTAGTTCGTTCCTCGGGAACTCGGGTAGTCGAACTACGAAAATATTAACTTTAACAATTTGTCACACAACTGAAAATTAAATGTAACTAATTTTGAGAATGTCAGAGATTGGTTAATAATATGGAACAAAATGAGATGCAATATTAAAACTAATACAAGAATATAGGATGGTCAGTAATGAGACTCCAAGATTAACGAATACCAGCGATGCGAGCTCGATGAGCCATATAAAACTAACATGCAACATAGATTTTTACGACGTTAGTCCAAAACAGTCAACTGCCTTCTAATACAGTATAAAAACATTATTACATCTAAATATCCATGATAGTTTTTCACGAATATAATATATCTACAAAAATATCATTAGGTGAACTTCTATATTTTCCCAAAAATATTGACGAAAATTTTTAACATACAAAATAAATATCTGGGCACTTTAAATACAACAGTTATACATGCAAAAAAATATATATTTTTATGAATTATTTCAAGATCTGTGTCTGAATTACTGTCCAGCGCACACTTTAATTATGGCCGGCATAATATAATAGTGCAATGGTTTAATGTGCTGATTGAAACATTAAGTGACCTCAGTAGAATTACATATTATGAAGTACACGCTGTAACATGATTAGAGAACTCGAATTTTATCACATTTTGCAGTCTTTGAGTATAATATGAACAACAGGAATAAAATGTCGTTACACTAAAATGATTTGGCACAATATCGTAGAGACTAGTTAAAACTTAATGCTACCTATCTTAAGATAAGCACAAAAGCGAGTCTCCGAGTATCCGCCTAGATCACAGACACAATAAATGTAGAGCCTAAAATTAGTTCACCCGACCTTGTTGATGAGTTCATCGCAAATGGCTGTGAGCTCCTCGTTTGCCTTCGTCTTCTGTGCAAGAGACTCTTCAAGCGACGTGATGTGGAGGTCCTTCCTCTTAATCATGGCATTAAGCTTCAACACCTCCGCTTCATGTGACCTATTCATCTTCTCCAACTCTTGGTTTGCGTGGTTAAGCTTCGACGTCGCGTGCTGCTTTAGAAGCTCGTAATTGTTTTGCATTTTTGTGAGATTCTCTTCAAACTCTTTAATAGACTTCTTATAGGCGTCTTCGTTAGCCTTACAGTTGAGTATGACCTGTTTGCTCTTCTCGTATTTGCTGTGGAGGTCGCTGAAGGACACCTCCATGCTGGCTAGATGAGCCGTCTGTTCGTCTCTTTCATTGATTAACTTTATTCTCTCCTCCGCGTGTCTTTTCTTATCCTGCGCTGTTTCCGAGATCAAACTAGCTATCGTCCTTTCATATTCTTCGACTACAGCCGCCATACTCTTATTGATCTTAGTCTTCTCAGCCAACCGTTCGTTTAAACCATTGATCTTTTTTAATCTATCTTGACTTTCGTCTTCTAAACTTTTCAAATGAGATTCTAGTGATGTTAATCTGTCTTTTAGTTCTTTACTTTCTGATCTGAGACTGTAAACGCTAATTTCTTTTTCGGCTAATAGCTCTCGTAGCTGTGTAAGAGCTAAGTCGGCTTCGTTCTGCTCTCTTGTGACATGGGTTACGGTGGTGTCATGCAGAAGAGAACTGTTGCTGCTTAAAGACAGTAGTCTGTCAATAACGGCCATGGCAGGAGACGTAAATGTAAGAGAACGCCTGTTTGATCTGTTTGGGGTCAATGACTTGTTTCTGGGTGTTACTGGGTTGACGGCGGGAGGCACGACCATCATCGGCTTAGAGACTGTGATGTTAAGGTCTTCGTTGAATTCCTCACTTAAGTTGTGTGTCATGTCCATGTTGTGTGAGACATCCATCTCCTGGGTTGTGTTCAAGTTCGAAGGCCCAGCGATAGGAGACTTGATATCCTTTTCTGGCATTGCCGCTTTGGTAGGTGTACTCTGCCTTTTCTGGAACTTATTTAAAGAAGCAACTAAACTATCACCCGTAATAGAAGATATCCTCTTTGCGAACAGAGGATCAAATTTCAGGAACAAACTCTCCTTACCGCTGTCCACAACCGTGTTACTCTTGTTCTGATTCAGGAGAAACTCGAAAGCTTCCGCATCAATAAACAATTCGCCATTGTCCCCATTTTCATCGTTTCCTTGGGTCGGTAAATCATTGAATTGCATCATGTCAATGTTTTCGCAATCAAAATCAGACATTTTATCATCAGCATTCAAATCCTCAGCTTCTAGGAATGGTCCCTCTATTGTGTCCTCATCTTCAGTGTTGACTTCTTTAATTGTACTATTTTTCTCATCAGTAGCTTTGGACGAAGTAGTTATATTACTTAGATTTCCTGAACTATCTTTTTCCATTAATTCAGTTTCCATTTTATCGTCAGGTAAACCAGTTTTTGTGACATCTTGTGCTTTGGCTGTTTCATCATTTTGAGGTGAAATAATGGGGGAATCAGTAGAATTTCTCATCTTGCTATTGGTGGCAAAAGGATTTTCGATGTCAAGGCTCGGAGGTGGAGACTGTCGCATTTTTGATTTTGTTGCAAAGGGATTGAAGTTCTTGTCATCAATTTCAGGTATATTAAACACGTTTTTTGAATGAATGCTTTCATTTGATGATGTGCCTGCAGTATAGTATGCAGACTGATCTGATGAAGAAGCGGATTTTGAATCTTTGTAGAGAGTAGTTGCAGATTCATCAGTTTCAATAACCTCGGCGGAGGATGTTATAACAGGTTGTACAATTTCAACTTCATGTTTAAGTTCTTCCTCTAATTTATGCACTTCTTTTGCTACATTTAGTGTTATTTCGTGATCAATTTTGGCTTCTTCAATTAATTTGTCTTCGATGGTAATATTATTGGGTTCCAAAGTTACATTAGGTGGTGGTTCCAAGTTTAAGTCACCTACAGCGAATGCTTCAACAGGGCTGTCATCTTTTTTGCTGTTAACTGAACCACTAAAAGTCGAATTGAATTTCCTTTTAGGAGCAACAGGTTTCTTCCTTTCAGGTTGCGATTTTCGCCTATTTATCTTTTCCTTTTTCGGCATAGGCTTTTCAACACTTCTAGAGATCGGTAATGTTTCAACAGCTTCGGATGGAGTATCCAGCGACGGCGACACCCTAATTTTAGTTTTCGTGGCGAATGGATCATCAATCTCATCAAAATTGAAGTTGTATCCTTTAGAAGCGATTGGAGGTGAAGCTGGTGGTGTAAAGACGACTTTTTCGGCAGTTGCTAATCGGTGATCGATATTTTGAACATCAATATTTCGTTCGGAAGGTATATTTTCAGCAATTACTGATACAAACGGACTGTTGTTTTCAGAAAGTATGACTTCGTCATCTTCAGTTTTAATGTCAGCACTTCCGCTCACTGGGGCATTTATGTCAGCAGATTGTTTGACATTGCCAGCGTTAACAGGTTCTTTAGGAATTACGTCAACATCGTTAAGGTGAGTATCTGTAACACTGTTTGTAGCAAGAGGTATGTCGTCATTGGCAATAGCTGCCGTGCCATGGGTAACAGAGTTCTTAGCTATTTCATCACTTGCTGGAGTAAAAGGCAGTCCCTCCTTAACAACTTTAGTTATATCATCCTCAGGTTTAGAAACATCTGATAAAAGTTCTGGCACAACATTAAGAACTGATTCAGGCATAATTTCTGGATTAATAACTGCATTTGTCACATTTTCGAGATTTTCAGTCAACACAAACGATTGTTCTAGCGTTTCTGGTTTTGTCATGTCTGGGGTCGATTCAATATTTTCTAGATTAGGCACAATAGTGGTCTGGTTAATAATGTCAGGCAAAGGTTTCAGCTCAATTACACTTTCATTGATGTCCATGGGTTGACTCAATTTTATAATTACTTCACAATTGTTTGTAACTGTTGCATTAAGGCTCTCTGTAACAGTTCCCGACTGGTTCATAACTTCAAACTCATAAGCTTGATCAATTTTAAGTTCACTAATAGGATCAATATTCAATGACTGTACAGTTTCAGGGAATACATCAACAGTGGCAATTTGTGGTTCGTCAGTTAATAGTGGATTTTCATTCATACATGTATCTTTAATAACTTCTGGCACTGACCCTAATGCTTCTGGATCCAAAGTCACTGTTTCATTTTGCAAGTTATCTCCCAGTCCGAAATTTGAAGTGTTTAATGTCAGTGGTTGAGGTAAAACAGTTTTATCCCAACTGTTTTGTTCTAATTCCATTATTTGGTTTGCTTTTTCAAGAGACAGGTTAATGATCTTATCAATCTCTGTTTCAATAGTTATATTGTCTACAAGATCAGGAGGCAAACTGTAATTTAGGGTAGAAGCATCAGCCTCATCAGCAGGCATATTCAATTCTTTGTCAAGGTCGTCTTCATCTGGTAAAGGAATTTCTGCGGCCAATTCAGTCATTGATGCTTCCTTAGGACTAGATTTTTCTGCATCATCAGGATTAAGTAATGATTTGTTTACTATTTCTTCTAGGGTATCAGGATTATGAATAGTTGTATTTATAGTCTCGGCTAAGTTTGAAGAGTTATGTTCACTGACATTTGTGATATCAATACTAGTTTTATTAGGTTCAGTGTTTTGAATAATGTCTTGAGTCAAATTGTAGTAATTGTGGTCTGTGGTCAGTTTTCTTAAATCTTCAATAATTTGTGTTTCATTAATTGATGTTGAATCTAGAATGTTATGTTGGCTGTCGAAAGTAACAGTCCGAGATGAAATTGTTTCCATTAATTTGATTAAGTTGGGTTCATCCTCTATAGTTGCCACTAAATTTGTTATTTCTGCTGTTTGATCGAATACAGGACACTCTACATTTGATTCTTCAATTTCATTCATTATCCGGTTTGCAACATCTACTGTTTGATTTAGTACAGGCCGGTCTTCTTGTAATGTTATTGAGTTTTCTTGGGTTTCAACAAATACTCTAGAATCAACTGATTCATTGACTTTTTCAAGTACAATCTCACTTGGTATTACTATTGCGTTTTCAGTCTGAGGTATCTGGTCCACAATGGTATTATCTTGTCCTGGTTTTCCTTGACTTTTGAGTAATGCTTCAGGAAGCAAATCCTCAGGTGTTATTGATAGTGTGGCATCTAATATTTCTTGTGTAGTATTCAAAATTATTTGTTTCAGGCGGGAAGCACTTGTATTGTCATTTGTACTTTCTATGTCTTTTGTGAAGTCCAAATCTTGTGTTTTGTCATTCACTGGAGTCTTGTCTTGATCTTCTAACAGCGAATCATTCTTAGTAAATGTTGTTTCACAGTCAACAAATTCTGCATCTGATTCACCAGTAAAAGTGCATTCAGTTTTGTTCTGTATGTCAGTCATAGTTCTATCTCTAAAGGAATCATTGTATGAAATATCCATATATTCCACAGTTGAATTCATATCATCTTGTATTTCTTGTGTAGGTAATGCCACATCTTGGTTGGTGTTTTTAATTTCAGTTTGAGGTTGATGAAAAAATAGTTTGTGTATTGGAATACGCTCCTGACTGAATATGATGGTTGTCTCATCTTTCCACTGCAACTCTTTCTCAAGATCATCATTAAAAACAATTGATTCTTTATGCGGGCTGTTTCTTTTCGTTGGACTTGCTTCTTTCTTCCGATGAGTAGAAATAGGTGTCGAAGCTAACATTGCCTTTGAATTGGCATCCTCTGCTGATAGTGTAGCCTCTGAGGGGCTGAGTATGTCAGGTTTAACAATATCTTCACTGTCAGCTAGTGGTATGGGACTCTGTGATGATCTAAACATGTTGAGGACAGTTTTGATCCCACGCATAATAGGAGAACTACCACCATCATTCTTTAGGTTATCCTTTGTTGGTGTAGTTGCTTCAGGAGTTGGCACCGCAGATGATGATGAACTCAACAGAGACAAGTTTTCATCAATATCACTTGGACCACTAACTGTGACCGTTACATTTGCGTTATCTTCAGTAATGGTGGTATCAAGAGGCCTAAGTACTGCTGTGCTTCTATTACTATCACTAAATTGCTCCGTGGAGATTGATTGAAGAGGTAAAGCTTTGAGAGATTTTACTACACTATCATTTTTAGTCAAATTTGAATTAAGTGATCGAGATAAATTGCTATTCTCATTAATTGTGACATTTATTGTGTCATCACCCGATTCAAGGCTCTTGTTATCAACACAATTAGCGGTGTAGCTCTTAGACATAGGCGAGGAGGCCGGAGTGATGGAATACCTGAGTTTCATGTTAAGTTCCGACACGTCCAGCTCTTCGTAACCCTTCTCTGTGAAGGGCAGCACATTGTTGTGATGTAAACTGTTTTCTTTGTTATCAAAGTCACTGTCAACGTCCATCGGCTCAGCGTGGTGAGCCATCCCGCACGTCCACTAGTCACACACTTGAATTATCACCCGTCACACACCACCCAGAGTTCAGTCACTACAGAAGCCGCCCGCACTCGTTACTCGATCCTCGATGCGTTAATCTGGAGCGAGACACAAAGAAAAAATCAGTCCAATGTTTACAGTAAGCCGATTTCATATGGTTTCACTAAGATTTCTAATACGCATTGCTAATACGTCGTAGTACAAGCGGCGACGCGCGTATGTATGTCATTTAAAAACAAAAATGTCGGTGATGTGAACACGCAACTCACTCTGAAAATCTATTTTTATCCTTTTTGTGTGGCACTAAACGCGACGTTCATTTATGTAACGCGCGCGCCCGAGGGAATCTTGCCAAAATGCGATGCAGAGCTGTTGAACCCAAACACAAATACATCGCCCGATCCGAGACCGTTTGAAATCCGGTAACTTTTTATAATTTGAAATGTCAGTTTTACAGAAAGGTGTGTGCGCACCACACTACACCAAAGTAAAGCGGTTACTTTAAAATAACTGGCCAATGAAAAATAACCGTTATTTTGTAACGTTTTTTTTTTTCATTTAATCAATTTAAGTTTCTTATAATATTTTTTTACAAACACAATTCGTTAATTCAATGACAGTCTTTTAAAATATTAATTAAAAGTTTTTCTTAACGTAAATATCCTTTTTACGAATTATTCCAGAAATCCCCACTTATCAATCCTACCAGTGGGGATTGTTAATTGTTTTTCAGAAATCCCCACTAGTTTAATAATCTCATGTATCTTACAAAATAATTCATTCACGGATCTCAATTAATCACGCCAAAACGAAGCGTTAACATTTCGGATAAAATTTCACCAAGTTGTTTTATTAAGGTTCCGTACCCAAAGGGTAAAAACGGAACCCTATTACTAAGACTTCGCTGTCTGTCCATCTGTCCGTCTGTCCGTCTGTCCGTCTGTCTGTCACCAGGCTGTATCTCATGAACCGTGACAGCAAGACAGTTGAAATTTTCACAGATGATTATTTCTGTTGCCGCTATAACAACAAATACTAAATATAGTCAATGGTACGGAACCCTTCGTGTGTGAGTCCGACTAGCACTTGGCCGGTTTTTTATTCTTTGTGAAGGTAGGCCGTCATGAGGAAATGCTTTTATAATTGTGCAGTAATCACATTTTATGATAAGGTTGACAACAACAATGGCAAAGCAAATTCAGTAATACAAAGACTTTATACCTATAAAACTCCAAGAAGGAAAAATCTCTCAAGAAAAACAACATAATTTGTTAAACCATCAGTTTTCTTTATAAAGTTATTAGTTGTTTAGAGGTACAGTACGATTCAAACTTAATGGTGTGTCGGAAAATCGTGCGTTCCGCTGCGCAGATCGCAATTTTTAGGTATCAGCGGGACGTGCCAACGGGGCACATCCCCGCGCGCTCTCTCTCTCACCCGTACTCGCCCTACGCGTCTTCGCTTTGGTGGGTGAGTTACGTCCGTATGCTGCACACGCGCGCGAATTTCTGCTTACGGACAGTTGAGCTTATAATAATTTGTTGTTGTTTGTTAACTGTTTTGTTGTTTTTTTTTTGTTATTGTTCCGTTCGTTGTTTGTTGGCATAAAATAAATTTAAAACATTCTTTCATATATTTTTCATAAAATCTGTTTTATTTTTGCTTGAACCCTCCCTGTACTTGATAAACTAACAAATAAATACGAATCATACAGCACTAAAACGTTCACATAAGTTTCAAGAGATTAAGTTATAAAAATAAAAAATTAAACGAGCATTAATGATTTTCATCTTGACTGTACATGCGCATACCTGCACTCGCAGCTAACTTCCAAGCTGCCATTAAGTTTGAATCGTACTGTAGCTATTTAGAGCTGATTATTCCTGATTGTAAAATCTGAGGAAAACGTTTCTATATTCCCCAAATGGCTTGCAACGCACGATCAAAACCAATTAAAATAAATAAATCTATTCATTTATCTAATTCTTTTGCGTAGTTGGCAGAAAGTCCATAGCCAATATCTAATGCTTTAACTAATATTGGCACGAAGCCTGTCAATTAGAACTATTAATAATGTAATTAGAACTAATCACCGTAAATCAATGAATGCGCAGCAATTATATTTTTAAAACATCGAAATTTATTAAAAATAACAGTTATTAACCCAGCCAATGATATTCTAATAAACAGATATGTTATACACCTACAAAACCACCGAAAAAAGCGTGCCGCGGGGCAGAGCCAGCTCACATACACGCAGTGACACAGAATAAAGGCAAAACAAGCCAATTGGCCTGTTTTTGAGTCTTCACGATTGCGCGCTATATCATTGCGCTTATCATTGAACCCAGCACATAAAAATAGCGTGCAAGCACCTTTACTTTGTTAATGTCAGTTGTTGAAAAGTTTGTTAGCGAAGCAAGTTTTAAGTTTTGAACATTGTGGATGCTAAAAGTAATTTGCAAATTATTTCATGAATTATTCAGTAACAATAATAACTGTTTACCAATTAGTAATACAATAAAATCATTTTGAAGCATAATATTTCGTTTGAACGTATTGATTGAAGTTACATAACTTACTCCATAAACTAAACATTACTGTTTGTCAGTGTCATTATCAGCAGATGTTCATAAAAAAATAAATAGTTGTGTACTAACTCACGGAAGATTTTATAGTAAATAGAATTCAACGAATAATCTTATACTAAAATTACAATGAACATTGTAAGTATACATTTGAAAGTTTTAGTTAGTTTGAACCAAAACAAATGTCAAGGTTAAGTTTATAACCTCTTCGATGTTATCAAAATAATATATCTACGTAGAAACTTCATTACTATTACATCATTTGCGTAAATTAAGCTGTTTTCACCAAACACTAACGTCAAAATAATTATTTGGCGATTAATGCATGTATAGTTTTTTAACAGCTAATTTTTGTTCATGGTTCAGAGATCGCACTAACCAGTTTTGACGTCAAGTCAGTACCTCAGTAGTCAGTACCTTACTTTTAGTGCAAGTGTGACCGTGTCATACGACACACGTTCAGTGCGAGTATAAATATTAATTACGCCAATCTATTTGGGCATTAAAAGCCTACTTAGGTTATTTTTTACTATCCAGTTCTATATTTAAATATTAGAAGACTAGTGCGTGGGCGCAGCCAACAGAGTAATATGTTGCTTTATTTTTTTGTTTTCTTTTTTTTTATAACTGGTTCATGTGTGACGAGGGTCAATGAAAGGTGGTCTAATGAAAGTTTCTGGTCATGCTCTATTATAGTTTTTTAAACTTACATTAAATTAATATCTCTACGAATGCTACTATTATTTTTTGGTACTTGTGCTGACTGAAGTGACTGATAACTTAGACTTTGAACTTTCCTATAAAAACAGATCTCTCCAATTAAGTTATTGTGTATTTTGTTTTTATACTTTATATTGTAGCTGTTTGATGTTCCTCTTGAATAAAAAAAAATATTGGCACATAATTATAGTGTATGTCGTCCTTTATGTACTTAACCGAAGTGCAATAATAACAGCAAATTAATTGCTTTCCAAGGAAAATACCTTAGTGAACTGACATTTTATTGTAAGAACTGTAAATCAACTATTTTAAGTTTGTTGTCATAAGAAATGGAAGATATCACTATCAGCGATAAGACCACCACTGTACCCATATTTTTAACAATATTGTAATAAAGCTGTGTTACAATTTTGGCAATAAAGTATTCATTCTTCTTCTGATCTTTCTAAAATACTTAAGCTTGTAAAAATAAATATAATGTCCATCTTCAACTTATTTTTTCTTTTATTACAGTGTAAACTATGGAAATAGAGCATGATGTCACTGTGAAACTATTATTTTTCGCGCGCTCTAAAGAGTTGGCGGGAACTAGGGAGGCCACAATACGTCTCCCCACAAAGATCAGCTACAAGAAACTCCTGAACACTATTAGCGAAAACTACAATTTACAATCTATAAAGGACAATATCCTTTTGGCTAAAAACGAAATTGTATGTGAAGAGAATATTGACATTGATATAAGGGAGCGAGATAGTATCGCTGTAATCCCTCCCATCAGTGGTGGTTAATATTTAGACCTTTTTTGGAGAACACTGGATGCCAGCATTGAAACCTCAGTATTTTTCTAATAATAATGCAATAGCTGACTGATATAAAATAACATTACAACACAATCTCTTTTGAACCTAATTAGAAAGTTAAGCTACAAAAGATAAGCTAAAATGGATCACCTAAAGCTGACAATGGATAAGCTGCTGGTGGATGAGATCACGGATCTAGTTACCGATGACACATGCGGAGCTATATCTGTCTTCATCGGAACTACCAGAGACAATTTTGAAGGCAAAAAGGTTAGTAAGGTAAGGTTGTTTTTGTTTGACAGATCAATGCTCAATAAATAACCTGTGTATGTATCTATCATTCTGGGGATCGCTTGCAAAGATTTTAATTGTTAGATTAGTATTATCATAATAAAGGTCATGGCACACTAGACAAGCACCGCACCGGCACCGCTCCAACCCAGCATTTTACTTGCCATTCAAATATGAGCATTAAATCGTGTGTCATAAAATATATTTTATAATGTCTGTATGAAAAAGCTTACGGCGGGTGGTCAGCGCGCTTGCCGCTACCATACGACCGCCGTCGCGCGGACCGCCTGCTTACGGCGCGTCGACTCCCGAGTTGCCCGCGGTTGCCCGCGAAACAATGTCGTAAACAAATGCAGCAAGCTCATAGTCCTGGAGATAGCGTTGCAAACAAAAAAGTCATGAAACTCTTTTCATAAATAGTTTACATCATACTGAGCTTAAAAAAATCGTCAGCTGCATGGTGGAGGGGGGATTATGCGTCAGCCGCTTGCATAAACTTGTAAAAGAAACGAACGTAAAATAAAACGTAAAATAAAGTTACAGTACGCCGATGAAAAGCAAAGTGATTGTTTAAATTATCAAAAGTACGAAAACAATAATCAGCTGCGTGAGTAGCGGTGGACAGACCGTTAGCTGACGCAGTAACAGTTACAAATATTGGAGCATTGCTACTACGCTGCCTCCTTTTAACCCTTATGTCCCCAGCCGTGCCCGATCGGGCACGGTGCATTGTTATTTTAATTGTGTATGTAATTGCGGTTATCTAAGTGTACTGTAACGGAAAGGGTGTTAGTGGGGTAGGTGAATTAATCCGCGAATCCACTTAACATAAAAATAATTATAATTACTAGACATAATAGGGGTTAGGTAGATCTATGGTCACCATTTTTTTTTTCACCACTTCTGTAACTTCCCAATCCTCGAGCCACCGCGGGTGCGGCAGATGACACTGGGTTCACTTATCAGTCATTCGAGATCGATGAACAAGATGGCAAACGCCGCGCGGACCGCGGGTGGACGGCGCGGCGTAGCCTAAATTCGAGGCAACGCCGGGCAACAGCTGTGCTGGTGCGGTGTTGGTGCAGTGCTTGTGTAGTGTGCTGTGACCTTAATAAGGCCATATTTCTGTTTCGTTGACAATGACATTTGAATAGTACTGTCTCACTCACATACGGGTTGTGTGAGCTCAGACTTCTCAGTCAGAGCACATCTAAAGATTTAAATCTTTGACGGCCTGTAACAGCAACAGAAAGTATGTTAAAGATTAGCTCCAATTTAGAAGAATAACAAGCTGGTATTCTTGAATGATGTTGATGCATCATTCACGAATTTAAAAACTGGCAATCCACTAAGAATTGGCTCTAGTATAATTATTAAAATGCTAGTGGGACCTAAATACATAAATTTTCTATCACCGAATTAAAACAATTTAAGTTAGAACATGACATTTTTGCACTAATTACGTATATATTAAATGTTAGATAAACAGGGTTTGACGCTAAATGTGCACTTTGCAAAATGTGCACTTCTCCAATAGCACTTCTCAAAATGGGTGAAAGTCGGTTTTATTTTTTGCAAAAGAGTTTTTTTGTTATTCATTTTTAGTTGTCAATCGTGCAAAAAAAATGATAGTAAGCAAAGGGTATTTATTTTGAATTTTTGACCCATTGTGATAAAATTCACGCTCATTTTCAGTAGTGCTCATTTGCTCATTTTGAGGAGTGCTATTTTGAGAAGTGCACATTTTGCGAAGTGCACATTTTGCGTCAAGTGCACATTTTGCGAAGTGCACATTTTGCGTCAAGTACACATTTTGCGTCAAGTGCACATTTTGCGAAGTGCACATTTTGCGTCAAGTGCACATTTTGCGAAGTGCACATTCTGAGTCAAACCCGTTAAACTTCGCAATATAGGTACAGTAATAATAATGATATATTATGATAATACCAACAGCCGAAACGGACATTTATCCACTATCCTATCACAAAACAATATGCTTAAAAACAAGGAGCAGAATAATAGTCATTTTGAATTAAAACAGAAACAAATATTACAAAATAACCATGTGTTGTTGCGAATTGCAAGTCATTCGTGAGACAAATTCGGTGATAACATAGCAAATGCCTGATACCTACCTATGTGATAATTGATGTTGGAACATTTTGCAAACAAAAATATTGTGTAATCTACATTATGATAACGATAGCTAATTTTAGACATAAGTAGGTATATAGGTGGTGGTGAGTGCAATATTATCTTAGGTTTTTAGGGTTCCGTACCCAAAGGGTAAAAACGGAACCCTATTACTAAGACTTCGCTGTCTGTCCGTCTGTCTGTCACCAGGCTGTATCTCATGAACCGTGACAGCTAGACAGTTGAAATTTTCACAGATTTTGTAGGTATTTCTGTTGCCGCTATAACAACAAATACTAAAAACAGAATTAAATCAATATTTAAGGCGGGCTCCCATACAACAAACGTGATATTTTTGCAGTTTTGTCTAATGTTTTTAAATAATGGTACGGAACCCTTCGTGCGCGAGTCCGACTCGCACTTGGCCGGTTTTTTTATCTCTATAGGTCTTCGGATAAAAAAAATGAAACTAAGTATTTAAAGCTGTGGTCACACTGAAGCGAATCCCACGCGGAATGCGGGATGCAAGTCAGAGGCCCATGGGCTGATGGGCACTAACCACACGATACACATAGAACGATCGTATCATGGTTGATTTCTCGATGTAAAGGGGCTTGTCTACGAAATGAATGTTTTGCACGAAACAGTAGATCAACACGAGCGTTATCATTTAACAGTTGTACAAATACGACGTCACAAGTTAATTGAGTTCCAAATCAAACAGGTTTTGGAACACGAAATGTTTTTGCATACCTACATAAATGTTATTTATCAGTCGACTGTTTCACTTTTGTTGTTTTCACTTTTCGTCCCTACAAGAATACAGTGAAGAGAATCCACCACCATTTAACTATCCATACTCACTACTTTTTCCCAGGTAGAAACCATGGAACGCCACCTGCTAGGATCGATCCTTATGTACCTACATGCTCAGAGGCCCATGTGCGCCATAAAACTCTGACACCAGCATAGGTAGCTATTCACAAACACTTCGATTTGGAAAGCCGTATGTCTATCTCGCTCGCTTTCGTAATGCCAAAAAAGACAGACATTACGACTTGTCGAATCGAAGCGTTTGTGAATAGCTATGCAGGTTAGGCACTTCAAAATCAAAATCAAAGCATTTATTTCAAGTAAGCCAGTTACAGGCACTTTTGAATTGTCGAAACAAAGATGAAAATTAAATGTAGCTACAGTCCCAGTCACAAGACATAAAAACTGTGAAAGTACTGTAGTTGCCCATTCCCTAGCGTAGATCTCTATGGAGAAGAACGGGCAAGAAACTCCATGGACACTCTTTTAAATCAGAATATTGTTACAAAATCTTGGTTAGGTACATCATTCATGTTGAGATGGTATATTATGTGAGAACAATGTAGCAAGATGTGCACGTTAAAAGTGTCCACAGTAAAAACACACAAACACTAACCACATGATAATGAAAGACCTACGCTACGTACTCGATTTGCTTCGTCCACGGTCCACGCTCGTGCATTACCATCTAACAATCTTTCCGGAAAAGACTGCAGACTTTGTAGCAGCCGATAGTTTAGTCGGGCGTCAGTATGAACATATATAGGTACTAGTGCGCATAGGTATTACATTTCGGTATCAAGAGAAATCGAGGTGCTCGTGGCTAAATAATAACAGCCGCTCGGGTCGATTTTTAGGTTAAGCCGTGCTTGCCTAGGTTGGTCTGTGGGTGGGTGACCACCCATTACATACCGGGTTTCCACCGTGCCTCGGAAAGCACGTTAAGCCGTTGGTCCCGGCTGTCATTTGCAGATGTTTGACAGTCGTTACAGGTAGCCAGTGACCCAAAAAGTCTGAAAACCATTCTTACAAAGGGGTATTGTATTACCCAGTACTAACTGGGTTGTGGAGGTCAGATAGGCAGTCGCTCCATGTAAAATACAGGTATTCAACTGCATCCGGTTAGACTGGAAGCCGACCCCAACATAATTGGGAAAAGGCTGGGCAGATGATGATATTACATTTCGGTAGCGCCGATAAATCAGTTGGATGGGCTATACCTATACGATTGCCTACAAACTAAGATCAGCCGATTCATTTAGAACAGTATGGCGCTCTTATCCCGCGCGCACACTTGCCGATTGTTCTTCTTCTTTGTGCCGTGGCAGCGCATAGGTGACTTTAGCTGAATGTTTTTAAGACTCGGAGGGCAAGATATCGGTTGGTGCATAGTTTACGCCACAGCTGCACCCACACCTTGCTGCTGTTCTGTCGAGGTAGCCCAACTTTCCGTGGTTGGAGTTACGTTTTCCCATTGGACCACGGAAGGTTGCACCCGGCAGGAAGACGCTCACTCATGTCGTTCTTAATCAGTTATGTTGTTTGCCCAGGTGGTGAGATTGGAGTATGAAGCATACGAGCCCATGGCCATTAAGGCTATGAAGGCTATCTGCGACGAGGTTCGTGACAAGTGGCCCGCCATCCACAATATAGCTATATACCACAGGTTTGTTTTATTTTTGTGACTTGAGCCTCTTGCTAAATTCGGCGAATTTTTCAACTGTTATAATAGACATTTAAAATGAGGGAAGACCTATAGGTACTCGGAGTTTTTTCTATTGTAAAGGATTGAATCAGGGAACGAGGTGATTGTAGACCGTTTAGCCATTGAATTGATAGTCGTTGGGAAAGACCACGGCCCCACGATCAATGCAGTGTGCGACTCCCTAATAAAAGCAAATCTTTGAATGGTGGAAATTGAGCCGAAAATCAAGCCCAGTGATAATAGACTTAAATTAATGATGATTCAAAACCAACTCAACCAACCCAATGGGAAGGTGCTTAAGAACTTCCTCCTCGGTTAAAAACTAGGATCTTTTGCAATAAGTATCCGATCAATATTTAACGAAAAAATTGCAGATTTCAATTCACTTTTGTTCGACATATTATTTTATTGGTTAATGAATTAAATTTTGAAGTAAAGAAAGGCCTTGTTGAGAACACTTGAGTTAACAGTCTTGAAAATTAATCGATCGTCAATATTGACATAGATGACAGGAAATTTCAGCGTTTTATTCTTATGTTAAAACGATATGCAGATAATGTTGGTGCTCGCTTAGTGTTTCAAGTTCTCGGTCATTCATATTAATGAGGCGGCCGCATTTATTAGCATTACAATTTAGAGTTGCTAGATAATACTATCTATAGAATCTAAACGTGAGCAGTGCATTTTTATCGTGCCTGTCAGGTGTCTAGAGCTTTGCTCAACTTTTGACGTGTCTCAGCTTTTCACGATTTTCCGATATCTTAAAATTTCAAGGAACTTGGGTTGAGGCATGGATCATACCATACAATAGGAGAAGGTTCACAGACAAACTAATAAGCCAGCGTGTCATTGAAATATGGACATTAACTTTATGCCAGTAAAGTTCATAACTTCATAGGCATATGAAACGCTAACTTTAGTTTCTGAAAATGTCCGCCCGTAAGAAAAAAGCGTGATTCTTTTGTGCGAGTTTAAATAAGGGTTCTTTCACTGAAGCAAGACTTACCCAAAGGTAAGGTTGACTAGGGGATCAGTGTAAATGAACTTGATGCGCAATGTCGTAATGATTACTAGGGACATGACCTACATACTGATACATACAACTTCATAGCCGGGCATAGATAACGCTTGATGCAATGTTTACTGAGAAGTTTCGGGTCCATGTGCAATAGATATATTAAATAGATAAGATACCCACTTTTAAATGCAAATATATATATTTTTAATAAGTATTCTAAAAGCATTTATTCTAGCTTGCAATACCCTGCCAAACATATCGCGTGCAAAGAAAAATGCCTCGAAAAACAAGGGAAGTTTCAAGAAAATAAAAAAACAATTACTTTCCCAAAGGGTAGAGATCCTTTTCTAACAAATTGGTTTTCGAAAGATTCATTTGTTATGAGCTATCAGAAAAGTATCAGTTTAACATCCTGAATGGTGTAGATTTTTCAAAATAAGCAGTTTATGGTGGAGAGGTGGGAAATTTCCAAAATACTTTAAAAGTTCGATTTCTCCAAAACAACCAAGTTGTTTTTAATCGCGTTGTTTACATCAGCTACATTTGCATCTAATTACACCTACATACAACGTCACTGCATATTTACCGTTTTCTGATAATGTTCTCTTTTTTAAATTGTAGTACAATCGACCTCTGAATTGGTTTACTTATCACTTTTCCACAAGAATTCCTATCCTATAGTAAATCCACATTTCGTTCGCCAGTTACGCTTAAAGATCTTAGGCCACATAAACGACTCCGCTGCCATCCGGCAAAAATAATATCATTCAAATATGGGCTTTATATATTGCTCTTTAGATATACTTTACATTGGCACCCGAGTACTTTACATTGACCTCTCATGTGGGCTAAGACCTTAAATCTCGTGTAGGGAGCGAGATTCGCATCAAACAATCAAACGTTGTTACGATTTTGATTTTGTTTTATGTGGTTTTTTTTATTGATTATTACATTTTTATTGATTAATTGATTTTTTTATCGATTATTTGGTTTTTTTTTATTAATTATTTGATTTTTTTATTGATTATTTGATTTTTTATTGATTATTTTATTTTGTTCAATTATTTATGTTTAAGTATTAACTATTTATTATGTATCACATTCAGACACAATGTAATTTGTTATTGAATAAATTAAATGAAAAAAAAAATGAAATGAAAATGAACAGGTAGACTTCCAAACTCTTAGATTTCTACCTGGTTGATGCGATAGGCTGCGGTTCTTGGGGGTTTAATGTGGCAGCAGAAAATGATATTATTTATCATGTTCATTCCTTAAAATGGTCTCAGACGCAGTTAGTACCTATTATGAATTGTCACTTTGAGTTTGTAACCATTTACGGCCTCGGAATCGAACCTAACAATTCAGATTTTACAGGCGTGATGTTATGTTATTTTCTACAACAATTCTCGCTAAACTAAACATGGGTAAGGTTGAAACTATCTGTCACAACAAAAAAACACCAAAAAAGATGTCATTGGGGACTGCCGATAGAAGTGAAAAATAAGTAGGTACTAGTTTTCACTAACTTGTGAATTGTATCGTCGATCAATCCAAAATAAACTTTATCTTAATTGTATAAATAAGGTTGATTTGACTAACCGTTCTTTGAAAGCGTTCGGTGACGACGACGCGAGTTCCATGATTTTTGTTCACCCAATAAGTGCTCAAAGCGCCTAAAGAAATTTTCACTTCAAAATCGTTTTTGGACTTGCAATTATTGATAGGGTGGCAAATATGGTAACGAAATTCGGAGGTCGCCTAGAGCTACAAGTAATTTACACATTGAACACTAGGGCAATAACTTTGAGACTTGATAACGTTATAAGTGGCAGTAAAATCGATTAGTTACATTCTAGTAAATGAGAAAATAGCAGTCATCAGGTTAAAGAAATAAAAAATAAAATGACGGATTGATTGTTTTAACCGATAAAAATGATTTTTGTCAACTTTTAATGAGGTGTTTGTTTCTTAATATTATGACGGTTAGCTGAAAACCGCCAAAACTTGGTTTGTTACCGTTACCGGGCCTTTGTTATCACAAGCAAAACACTTTTTTTTGTGTTCGATTCCTGGGCCAGGCAAATTGTTATTGGATTTTTCCATCAGGAATTTCTTAGTAGCAGCCATGGAGTTTGGATTTGTGCGCGGTTGATGGCAATAGGCTCGCCCCCTATTACATGCGAAATGTGGGTGTACTATTAGAATTAGATACATCATCATCATCAGCCTATTAATGTTCCCACTGCTGGGACACAGGCCTCCTCTTTATGAGAGGGAATGGGCTATAATCCACCACGCGGGCCCAGTGCGGATTGGTAGATGTCACATGTCTTCCAATTTTTGGTTCTAGGACATGCCGGTTTCCTCACGATGTTTTCCTTCACCGTTTTGAGAGCAGTGGTGATGAAATGAATTACACACAGTAATGCGCCTGTCTGAGTTCGAACCCACGACTTACTGTTCGTAAGTCGGGGCCTCCACCACTGGGCCACCGCTGCTTAATCCTTCTGGTATTACAGGCATATGTATGTATAGAAACAAAATCACTGTCATACAAAAAAACGTGCTCAGTAAATACATGCTTTTAAATCCATCGTAGGTACGTTGCCATGGTCAGTGAAACAGCATTATTAGTTTTCAATAGAAAATTGCTTACATCCTCTTTAACTCTTTACAGTACTTATTTTGAACTCTATCACATATGTGTAAGGTTCATAGTTGAAGGCATTATTAGTAGAAGTCACTAGAAGTGTAATAATGTATGAATGCAGTATCAAAGTGATGTGTGACCTCGATTTATCGTTTTTCGTTATTTATAAAAAGCTACTTAGCATTACCGTATTAATAAACATAAAAAAAAAAAACTTTACTTGCTGCGATTGCTGAGCGTCTTGGGTTTGGTTCCCAAGTAAAGCAAGAGTGTATTTGTTTGTTTTTTTTTTCTCTTTCAAAAAAACACGTCTTTCTTGCCAGTGGTTAAAATTCTGCGCTACTTACAAATTCGTTAGAGCCTCCTTCAAGAAGACGTCCAAGTCGTTCAACCATCTCATTCGCGGCCTCATATATCGATATTGTTAATTTAATATAAATATAAGTATTGGTATACAAACAGCAATACATACAGAACTATATTATTAAAAAAAACTGGCCAAGTGAGAGTTGAACTCGCGTGGAGAGGGTTCCGTACAATGCCAGTCTTATATTGAGCTTACCACTTTATTTTCAATTGATAGAATTCTTATAGGTTTTCCTGTAATCTACAAACAATGAACTATATTTTGTAGTTTTTTTTTTTAATTTTAGGCTAAGTAGTTTCGAAGATCAGGGGGAGATGGTTAATTTTCGACTTCTTCCATGAATAAAATCAAAACTATTTATTTAACAATAATAACAAAAATATATTTCAGATCCTCATAACGACCCCTTTCATTTGATATATGACACAGAAAGGATTGCAAAACTTTTTTTTAATATCCTAATTTGTTCCCCGAAAATTAACCTTATTTAAAAAAAACAAAATATTTACTTTGCACATCTGTGTTTGGGATATAGGATTACACCATCCTACAAAATTTCACCTGATTTGGTCGGCAAATTGGCTGTGACAGACGGACGGACAGACAGAAAGATGCACGAGTGATACTATTAGGGTGCCGTTTTTTTTTAATTTTTTGTACGGATCCCTTTTTTTTTTTTTCGGATAGGAAATCATCAAATGACTCCTCCCGCTCTAGGCGGAGCAGGAGGGAGTGTCAGACTTTTTACTGACTAAAACCCATCCATGTTCCTTTATCGCCCTTTGTGTTCCGGGGCCACGGTATCTCTTTCGAACAGTCCCGCAGCCCCGGCAGGCATCGGCCCTTGCGGACCCCTTCCTATTGCTGACTCTCTTTGAGGCGCGCGTGGAACACTCCTGCGCCGTCGACACGGCCTGTCATGAGACGGACGGACGGCGAGCTAGCCCATAGCCTTCTTGTACGGAACCCTAAAGATATGAACAAAATGAGAGAGCTGCAACGCGTAATCCTCTAGACAAATTCAAAAATCTGATCCATTGAATTTTAAATAACCAATGCAATTCTTCCCCAGACTCGGCTTCGTCCCCTGTCGAGAATCATCAGTCGTCATAGCAGTAAGCAGTCCTCACCGGCGGGATTCCCTGGACGCTGTCTCTCACTGCATCGAGACCCTGAAAGCCAGCGTGCCGATCTGGAAGAAAGAGGTGTATGAAGGCGACGCACCGGTCTGGAAGGAGAATGTCGAATGTGCGTGGTCATCCAAACGTAGAGCCTGCAACGGTCAGACCGTCGGCTGAGTTTTTGAACAGCTCCTTTTTAGATTTTATGAGCGAAGCAGGGTGTTTGGCTACTATTAGAAGTTTAGATCAATAGGGTAGATGACAAAACAATCTAATTAGTCCGTCTGATAGATTAAAAAAATAGGTACCTATGTGATTTTTTCTTTTTTCATGTAAACAAAAAATGAAGACAACAGTGCCTCGAAAACTCGTGTGAGGTCACATTTGAGTACTCTTTTTACTCAAATGTGACGTCACAAGCCCCGTCTTTGACACGATTTAATTTCGTCAATTTTAATTAATTTGATAAAACAATAAACACGTTTTAATATTTTCAATAATCTAACTGACGGACGGACTAAACAGAATCATATTTTTTTAGTCAGTCATCATCCCTGTTATCATAGTTAAACAAAGTTTAACTAAAAACTAACAGTTAAATATACTGCATTCAAACTTTATGGCCGCTCGGAAGTTAGCTGCGAGTGACGGTCTACGCATTGACGAGGCGTCCTCTGCTCTTCCTGATACCTAAAATTGTGTCTGCGCAACTTCACGTTAGATGTTTCGTTCGAGTCGCAATATAGTTTGAACCGTTATTCCTGCGCAGATTGTCACTCGCAGCTAACTTCCGAGCCGCCATAAAGTTTGAACAGAACTATCGTTGTTGGTTAAGGCTCTTTAATTTAGAGCGGCTTTTATTACCCGGTTGTTTTAGATAAAATCGTTCTTAGGGCATTTTAGATTTGTTAATAGTACTCATAAAATATGAGTGTACTATTAAGTACACATCTACCGTACCCTTCGGGATTACAGGCGTGATGTTGTGTCATTTTTTGTTAGAAATCTTAGGGCATTAAGAGGGCTATTACAAATTTTCTTGTTTTTGATTGTTTTAAGAGTCTAGCACTCAAATATAAGAAAAATTTTGATTTTTATTTTGAGCGCTCCCTAGAGAATTAATCAAACTTTCTCGGGCATATATCTTTTTTAATTTTGTGGCCATATCTAAACCATAATCACACATCAAAAATCTCAGTTTAGAAGTGTGATTATGGTTTAAATATGGCCACAAAATTAAAAAAGATATATGCCCGAGAAAGTTTGATTAATTCTCTAGGGAGCGCTCAAAATAAAAATCAAAATTTTTCTTATATTTGAGTGCTAGACTCTTAAAACACTCAAAAACAAGAAAATTTGTAATAGCCCTCTTAACGAATGCCTTCGAGTTAGTAAGAGCTATCCTCTGTAATTTTGAGCTCTATTGTTAGTGGTTTAAGGGTTGTAATTTAGGCTTTGAATATTGTGAAATAATGTTGATTAGTACTAGGTGTAGTTGATAAGCCTTTTGAGCTTTAAAAGTTCTTTAAAGACTCTTGTTCGGATGTTGAGAAAGGCTGTGAGCAAAATGAGGGTTGGATTTAATACCAAGGTGTACTACAGGTAGTCACAGTGGTTTGCATGTCTTACAAAGGGGTATCGTATCACCCAGTACTAAAAAGGTTGTGAAGGTCAGATAGGCAGTCGCTCCATGGAAAATACCGGTTTTCAGCTGCATCCGGTTAGACTGGAAGCCGACCCCAACATAGTTGAAAAAGGCTAGGCAGATGATGATGTGTAGTTTCGCATTATTTACTTCTATAGCGTATAGAGAAAGGTGTTCTCTAACCGTTTAATACGCGAACTAAAGACATGATCGTTCAAGGAAGATGACGGAACAAATTCCTATAGATTCAGCTGATACGGTTGATGTTAGCATATTGTAAGGCTGCCAAAAGTTGCAAATACGTACCTACAATGCAAATAGGAGTTTAGGGAGTGATAGAATAGATATTAAATACGTAATTTACATTGTTTGCTGTTAACACGCCCTTCTAGCGTTTTTGCGTCTTAGTGTCTAAACACACTATGCCGAAGATACGCGACCGAAGTTCGGCATGATTACGCCTGCAATGCTATTTGAATTATATCGACACATAACATAATGCCGAAATTACGTTGCGCTATAGCGTACAGCCGAACTTCGATCGGTTGTAAGTTCAGCGGCAATTCGGCGGCAACGTATTCTGTAGAGCACACATTATACCGGCCGAAGTTCGGTGCGATTGCCGACAAAGATCCGGGGTGGGGAGCAGCGGGAGGAAGGTATTTCCGCGCCCCGCGTGTTTGCTCAATTTGGGCAACTGAATTTCTGCCGCGTAAGTTCGGCACTTATGGTGTGTCATATCAGCCAGATTCGTCGGAACGTAAAATCAGCCGCGGAACTTCGGTCGCGTACCTTCGGCATAGTGTGCTTAGACACTTACCTCGCGTTTGCATCAAGAATAGAACAGAACTTACATAATACATAGACTATTTATAACTTGCCAAGATAGGAAAGTAAACAAAGTATAGTTCAACTAACTTATCCATGCTGAGAAAACACAGAACTAAAATAAATGTACCAAGTTTGACATGTCTATGAAAATTTTCATGTCAAGCAACGCCACCTGGAACTAAAGTGGTCATACTGTAACAGGGTTATGACTAGGTGGTTGTTTAGTAAGGAGCTGTTCAAAAACTGTTTTTTTTTGCACTTGTATGAATTACATTCGCGCTAAGTTGTAAGACCTGCGGGTCTAAAATGGCCGCTTTAGCAGAATTATAATATAAATCACGTTCAAAATTGAAATTCTTAAAATTTAATTTAATTTTATAATTTTACATTTTTAACGTGATTCATATTACGATTTTGCTAAGATTCTGCTAAAGCGGCAATTTTAGACCCCCTGCTCAGTTTTTATTTAATATTATTTATATATTTATTTATATTTTACCGTTGATATAAAACTTACTTAGTATGATGATAAAAATGTAATGCATACTTCGTGATTCGTACACACGATGTATACAATTGTCTTCACTAAGAGTGAACGTTATTATAATAATTTGTAACAATAGGAATATTAATTCTTCTATAATGAAGATTTTTAGAACTTTGTTTACTGAACACTTTAATAAGTAATGTTTTATATCAATAACTTGTTTTTATAAATGTATACAGCATGAAATGCATGTTTTTATTAAAAGTTTTTTTCTCAACGTTGTACTTTTTGTGCGTGGGTCTAGTTTTTTTTTTAAAATTCTATTTACAAGTAGGTAGATCTCTTTTTATTTACATAATTTACATTTAAACCCAAACTCGTTTTGATGTTTAATAAAAAGTTTGGGTGAAAGCAATTTTTTTTTTTTTTTGTATATTCTAAATTATAGGTTTTTTTTTCTTTTTTGTTTGAAGGCAATTTAGTTTTTAAGTGATCAATGCAGTAATCAAAAATAAAGTTTAAGATTGTTTGAAGTAGTTTTCATTGATAACCGAGTGATCTGCTGTGGCGATAACATTCTGATAAGGTCAGAGATTCGATTCTTATGTGGTGCGTAGGTAGTTAAAAAGAACTGTTTTAATAGGGTAGATAACACCATAAAACAATAATTCCAAGACACCAATCTCTAAAAAAATACCTTATTTTGGGCCTGAAAACCCGATTTATTTTCAATTAATTGCCAAATTAAATTTTTAGTCGCTTTGAAATCAATAAATAGTTGAATCATTGAGTTGAAAAAACAGTGACGTCACAGTTGGCTATTGTCATACAAAATCTATGAGAACCGCGTTTTGACAGCTCTTAAAAAGTGTCTTAATTGATTGGTGTGTCATATACCCCATTGTATTGACAAGTTAAAATGCAACTTATAGCTTTATAGAACTTTACACATAGGATATTTTTTATACAGGGTGACTAGGAAACTCGACCTCTTCCTTGAAAGGGGTTATACTAGAGGTCATTAAAATAGGTGCCAAAACTGGATAGTATAGGTTACATATTTAAATATGAACTTTATTTCAATTGAAAAGATACAAGTCTTAATAAAAAATTACTAACAGATTAGCTACTTTACAGTAATATAGACCTTTTTCATTTCGTATGACGAAACTTCACGATTCCAATTGTCAAAAATGAAAAAAAAAAACATTGTCTAAGGTGAACGCACATTTATCCGCGCCGAAAGAAACATTTTCTCATCCGCATAACGTTATCTATTCGTCCGATTCGACGCGGATAAATGTACGAGGTTTCATAGGATTTCACACAAGTAATTCTAAAATTCGATTCATTCGGCTCTGTTAAGTGTGCGTTCATCTTTAACCAGATTGATAGGAGTATGTGTGTATGCGCACACTGTAGATAAGTTATCGAAAACAAGTAGGTACAGCCTGTGGTTGAGGGATCAAGTAATACAGGGCACTGGTTGCCCTTTATGTAGCTACAGTCGCCAGCGTATCAAGAGTTACCACAAACTGACAAATTTTCTCATTCGATTTTGAACTTAACCATCAACGTTTTATGGTTTAAAATCATTTGGAGAAATACAATTTTTGGTAACTTGATGTGCTAAGTACCTAGTTACCTAATTACTAAAAAGTGCCCAACTGATCGCCACTACAAGCTATTAGAACGTATAGCGATTGATAAAAAAAATGCATTATTTTGTTGCAATAAATACAACCACTAACCAAGAACCTTTAATTAAGAAATAACGTTTTACATGAAAATGGTGGCAAAAAGGCTTCTTAGAAGTAGGCTGAAATACATTTTAACCTGTCTTCTGAACTTAATTGAGATACATGCACAAATTACCATGAACATGTGTGGGAGCTGAGAGTAAATAATTCCTTAATCAATCAAACTAGAACATAGATGCTGTAAACTACTAGATAAAGTGAGAGAAGTCCTGAGTCCTAGCAATTTTAAATAATAATAAAGCTTTTCGGGGAGTAAATGACCATATCTTTGATGAAAACTATTTGGTACACAAGAACGTAGAACTCGCATTCTAACAACTTATATCACCTTAAGGTGGACCACACTCTTCAATTCGTCCTGTGAAGTGTAGCATGTCCACAGATCATGAAAATATGCTTATTAGGGTGCATTTCCATTCAAACGGAGACTAGCAATAAATTTACCAATCAGAGACTAAAGACGCGGTATGATTTTTAGGGTTCCGTACCCAAAGGGTAAAAACGGAACCCTATTACTAAGACTTCGCTGTCTGTCCGTCTGTCAGTCTGTCCGTCTGTCCGTCTGTCTGTCACCAGGCTGTATCTCATGAACCGTGACAGCTAGACAGTTGAAATTTTCACAGATGATGTATTTCTGTTGCCGCTATAACAACAAATACTAAAAACAGAATAAAATTAATATTTAAGGGGGGCTCCCATACAACAAACGTGATTTTTTTGCCTTTTGAATAATGGTACGGAACCCTTCGTGCGCGAGTCCGACTCGCACTTGGCCGGTTTTTTAAGCAATGCAGTCTATTTCGACAATCCCTCTTTGCTTTGCTCGTCGTCACCTCAGATGAAACGCACCCTTTGAGCACTAAATTGTTGAACAAAGTTACACCCATCAAGACCTAACACCCACAAACCATTACAGGCACAGTACCAGACTCCACACCAATCCCAACGCCGGCGCCGAATCCAGCGCCACCTGTCGACAAGACCCTGGTGCAGATCAACGTCTCCTGTGAAGAGCTGCAGCAGCGTATCAACAACTTTATCGAGAGGAAGAGAGAACAAGTGAACATCAGTAATATCCATGACTTTATACCGGATAAACAGGATGATATGGAGACGGAGACGTGTGCTAGGGTGAGGACGCAGTTCGTTAGGAGGAGTGACTCGAAGGGACATTTGAAAAGTGAGTGTGCATATTTGTTTAGGTACTACGGAATACACTGAGGGTCGACGACTTATCACCCCTATGTCCTCAGTAATAAGGTTGAAAAGTCTCGTCAAAATTGGTCCAGCAATTTCGGAGATGGGCCGAAACAAACAGACAGACAAAAATAATGTTTTTTTTTTTATAAGTGCCGTATATATTTTCATAAGCATTCTGTAAAAAGCAGTTATTTTAATACTAAAAACAAGCACTTCATTTATATTTATTTTATAGATTACTGGCTAATGCCAGCGGCTTCGCCCGCCCGCTTGACAAATTATATACTAAAAACCTTCTTCGATAAGCACTCTATCCATTGGTGAAAATCGGTGCAGTAGTTTTTGAGTTTATCGCGAACAGACAGACAGAGGCGGCGGAGGACTTTGTTTTATAATACAGGATGACTTTATAATCACTTTCCAAAAAAAATGGGTATAATAAATAGGTGAACGGAGTAGAAGCAAATGGCATACTTAGTTTTTTTTTATTATTTGCAAAAAAAGAAATAACTAAGTATCAATTCAATAACTAATAAATAAATAATAAACGCGTATTGCGTATGATTTGAAATTCGATATTTTTCTTTTTTTTTTCAAAATTTCTCTTTTGATCTAATATGAAAAGTTTACTTGAAATTTGTAGCATTTTTTGATGATATATGAATTTTTTTCTACGCTGTGGAACAAAGAAAAAAAACTAGGTATGCCATAAGCTTCTACTCCGTTCACCTAATATACCCATTTTTTTTGGAAAGTGATACAAACGTCATCCAGTATGTAGTGATGCTAAAGCGGCTATTATAGACCCCAGTCATACACGTGCGCGTTGCGTGTACTATGCAGCTACGCAGTCAAAATAACATCAATTTCTTCTGCCCCCAGTTCGGAAAGTCCATAACGAATGGGGCCCTCAAACCGTCTCCGCGGCAGACATGTTCCCGGACCAGACGGACAACAGCGGCCTACCTTCGTCCATAGCCGAGCGAGTGGTGGCCATTGAGAAGTATCTGAACATCGGGCCCGTGTCTAAAGATGTGTATAGACGGCTGAAGGATATGGAGGACAAGATTGCTGAGCTGCAGGCTGTGTCCCCGGAGTACGCTCAGTTTTGGGTATGTTATATTCTTTCGAAATAGTGCAAAATGGTTTAAGTTTCATTAAAAAATGGATCATCATCTGCCTAGCTTTTTCCCAACTACAGGGTCTAAACCACTTCATCACGAAGCCGTCAACCAAGCATTCTGTACATCAAACTAAGTAACTTTACGCAAGAATTATTACTGGGAAACGACTTTTTTTTTGGGGTGAAAAATCGTGTTTTGGGGTAGAACTCAATGTAACGCACTCAAAACATTGTGCTGATGGATGGATTTGAATAGCGTGGTGGTCGTGGAGGTGTTAAAAGTAAAAATCGTACAATTAAAACTTGTATTTAAAAAAAAAACTTGTCAAAAAGTTGGAACTTTGACCCCCAATATCTCCGTAGCGAGAAGGTTCCCAGGTATGGTGTAGAACAAAAAAATGATCGCAATGACGGAGAGAACAAGTGCCTTTCGGCTTCGTATAGAGGTCTTTTACACCCTTTATGTTGTGGTCAGCTTCCATTCTAACCGGATGCAGCTGAATACCAGTATTTTACATGGTACGACTGCCTCTCCGAACTCCACAACCCACTTGTATTGGGTAATACTATACCCCTTGGTAAGACTGGTTGTCAGACTTTCGGGCCACTGTAATGACTGTCAAAGATCTATAATTGACACCCAGGCCGGGACCAATGACTTAACGTGTTTTCCGAAACATGGAGGAAATTCGGTATGATATGGAGGGTCACCCATCCACAGACCAACCTATGCAAGGGCAGCTTAACCTAAAGATTGGCCCGCGAGGCTGTTATTATTTAGCCACGAGCTCCTCAATTAATTTAAAAATAGCAATTCTACACAAAGTTCCGTATTTTTTGTAGAAAACTACGAGAGATGCTGAAATGAAACAAGAAGAGGTGGACTACGCGTTCTCTGCTGATGACATCGCGAGGAAGATTGAACAGCTGGAAAGGGGCATGATGTGATGATTTTACACTTACACAGATCAATTTAACCATGAAAGATATGCTATACTGGCCTGTTTTTTCTGTGTTACATACGTACAGATACAGGAGAAAACTAATGTTTTCATGATGTCGCCGTTATGGTACAATACGACAACCATAGACCGCGGCAGCAATGACAGACCACAGTAACACTAGTCTACCGAAGCGGCAGTGCAAGTACGTAGCACTCGATTCGATACGATTCGATAAATCTGACAGGTATTATTCTCGATAAAATGAGTTTTTAACCAATCGAAAAGTCGTATTTATCGAATCGTACCGATTCGATCGTTATCGATTGATACGTACTTGCAGTGCGGAGACGACAAGAGAGGAGATATGTGTTGTAAACCACTAATAGAATTTCGTTTTTTATACTTCTCGTCTCCGCTTAGCTTTAATGGAAACGGCAGAGGGGAGAGATGTCTCGTAATTGTTTAGTGTGAAGACGAGAAAAGACGCGAGCGGCGTGCTGCTTTCTACAGCTTCGGTGGGTACACCGGTTACGCATCTGATCCTCTCCTCTCCGCTTTGGTAGAGTCAGGGCATCTCTATGAGAAAGACACCCGCTGCAATGTCGCCATCTACGGTAGCGATTCCATGGTTTAGAAACCAGTGGTGTCACAGCGGTCATGTGGTGAGTCATTAAGGCTGTGCCGCCGCGATTTGAAGTAGCCTTCGAAATTATACTTTTAGTTAGAGATTGGTGTCGATTCTGTTGTGCACAAACTAAACTTAATTTAGGCTATTGCTATCTTTTACTAAAAGGCAGTGCGAGAAAAGGACGGCTATAGCTATGAACTAAGTTAGAGATGTCAAACTAGTTTATACCTTGCGCTTCACCGTGTTTTTAGTCGACATGTTTTTACGTGCACCCTTCATTTGTATAGAAATATTAGTTCCAACTAAATTTGACAGCTCTAAATTACGTCCGTCTCTTTCTCGTTTTATTGGAGAGAAAAAGATAGCAATACCCTAAATTAAGTTTAGTTTGTGCACAACAGAATCGACACCATTACAGGGATTGGCATCATAGGTAGCACTTTTCACCCTTAAGACCTAAGTAATTAGGTTGTAAATTGGTCGACTTTCAGTGAAGTCTGTAGTACCATGTAGGTACACGTTCAAATGGAATGTATCTAAGTAAGTACACTATGTATGTTAACTTGCTGCTTTTTGTATAGCGAGATACTATTTAAATGTTCTTTACGTTAAAATAAAAACACATTTAAAATTAACTTACTAACTTTAATGTAGGTATCAAATAACTGTGGTATAAGCACATGTTAGATATAAATAAACTTTTTTTAAATGTAAGATTGTTTTTTATTTACAACCAGTATTTTTTTTAATTAATCAATGAATATATCAACTCTATTTTTGATGTACTTCGAAATTCGCAGGTTACATTGAACGGAATTACATCAGGAAACCGAGTGTTAATAGTTCAACAAAACTATTTTTGTAACGTCAGTCAGGGAAATTACTTTTTTTTAAGTCACGTCGATATGCTTGTAATGAAGGCTACTCAAAGCTGATTGTAGATAGCGTCTGGCTGACACTGGCTCAGCCACCATCAGGGATTTTAATTTTGATAACACATAACATTTGTCGCTAATTAGTCGAAATTTGTCGCTAAATATCAGAATTGTCGGTCACTGGTTCAAAAGATATAAGGGTTTATAGGTGGCCAATTTGGAGACTCTCCCCAGCTTGGCCACATTTATATCTCAGAAAATAGGGCACCTAGCGAAGATCTGTTTTCTTCCATATTTTGTCGCCAATTAGTCGAAATTTGTCACCAAGTCACAGATTTAATCGGGTCTTAGTTTAGAAGATATAATCGAGTTCAATTAGTATGATATAGTTCAAGAGATAGATTTCCATCTAGCTTTTGGACTATACCTTATTAATTGATCTCATTAAATCTTCCACCTACCCGATTAAATCTGTAACTTGGCGACAAAAATGGGAGAAAACAGATCTTCGCTGGGTGCCCTAGTTTTTGAGATATAAATGTGGCCCTGCTGGGGAGACTCTCCAGAAGGGACACCTATAAACCCTTATGTCTTTTGAACCAGTGACCGACAAATTCTGATATTTGACGACAAATTTCGACTAATTAGCGACAAACTTTTTGTGTTATCAAAATTAAAATCCCTGAATCCCAAGCCAGTGTCAGTCACACGTAGATAGCGTGTCTATAGCTTAGTCCCAATCTAACCCCCATTGGTCAGATTGGGACTAAGTTATGGACACGCCAAGGCATTTTGAAATATAATATGACATTGACAGAATTTCAACCAATGGCGACGCTTAGTACAAACTATGCTAGCGCCATTAGATTTACAGTTGCCTTCCTCAGTGTCAAAGAATAATCGTTGTAATTTGTAAACATATACGGACCATTTCAGTACGTAGTCAAAAGATGCTTAATTTCCCTAACCTTACAATTTAATAAAACCCCATAAAATCAATGCTAACTTGAACAAATTTATCCATCATTGCAAAAGTTACAAAATAATGAATAAAACAATCAACTTTAATTAAAACATCTTCACATTTTATTTACACAGATAGTCAGGTATAATTCACTTTTATGTACAAATCACGGTTCTGTCACAACAGACACTCACTACACTTCACAAGATAATTAAACTAGTCTCCACCAGATAAGTGAGAATTACAGGTCATTAACCCGCATACATTTATTCAAATATATAATTCCGAAAACAAAATGACATAAACTTGTCCCGAAACGACCTTTATCGTAATCCTTGACTTTTTCTAGTAATAAAAAACGATTCATAATGTATTGTCGGGGTACCTACGCAGAGAAATTAAGGAAAGAGCAATGACCTTTAATTCTTACTTATCTGGAGGAGACTATAGGAGTCTTAGGGACCACACTAACGACGAGGAATCGGGTTGATCCAATCAGGGCTTATGTCCATGTAAGAAAAGCGGTTGAATCTGGGGTAATAGGCTGGTATAATAAAAGCGGAAAATACATCATTCGCCTCATTTCGCGACACCGCTCTTAACTAAATGCGTCACATGGTCATACTTGATCGGTTGAAGCCGATTCTAGAGGTCCTACTCCCTAACGCTTCATTTGCAGACGTGTGCGAGAGTGACGGATAGATCCGGATATGCGGACGAAGCGATAGAGAGAAGGGGCCCAGTGTCGACAAGTGTGGTTGCTCCCTTCGGTTTTGCCTCCAGCTTCGACTCTAGGCAGCTGGCTGCTGGGCAGGCCTCCTCAGGTAGACCACGACGCCCAGTGCCCCCAGGAGTGCGGTGATGAGGTACAGGTCCCAGTTCGAGAGCAGCGTGGAGTCCGATAGGAACAGCACTGCCAACGGACTCTGAAAGAATGACTGATGATTATCGACTTTAGTGAGGTTACTGTGGATCAAAATTAAAAACACCACTGAACTAATGCCTTTATTCCTATATAAGTGACTGTGGTCAAGTGAAAATAAACCTTATTGATGTGAAACATCTATAGGCGCGGGTAAACCAAAAAAACAAATGAAAAATTCGTGGCGATCGAAACCGGCCCGAACAATCCCGAACGTTACCGACCTGTTGAAGCAGCATAAGATATTCGCCACGATTTACAACAAGCCAGCTGGTCTCGGGGCACAGAGCGTTAGGTTACAATCTCGTGACTTTGAGAATCGAGTCATTTTGTTTTTATTTTATGTATTTGTTTTTTATAATGACTTTTTTTTTTCAAGCATATTACTTGTACAAAATAATTTCGATATTTCACATCAGCCAGCCGTCCCGTGACGGCTAACGTTTTTTTATTCATTTGAATAAGGTTAATTTTCCGCTACTGGACTTGGAATAATGTGAAGTTCACTCAATCATTTCGCTAAGTGACACGCGACTGACTGCGAAGAAAAAAATATGTTTCGAACATACCACAAGTCTGTGCAACGCGACAGTACTCCATTTGAAATTTTGAACCGCAATCGTCCGAAACCGTCGAAAACTGGTGCGGTCAACCGCTCTCAAAATGGCCGCCCGCTGTTGATACTACTTTTCAATCCAGACACGCGAAACGCACCCGCCCATGTTTTAGCGGACGCCATATTATGTCATGTATAGCAGTGTCTACTTACATCAAGTATCTGATGTATAGCGGACGCAGCGTTCAGTCTGGCCAGAGCCAGCGCAGCCGGCAGACGTGCGTCGGGCGACGTGTCCGCCGCGAGGTCGTAGCAGCGCTTGGCCAAGTGCGCGTCCTGCGCGAGCCCTAGGCCTCGCTCGTGCATGTAGCCCAGGTTGAAGGTCGCCTGCGCGTTGTGGAGCTGTTCTGAGGCTATCCTGTAAGATGAAACATTACGTCTGTGATCCCAGAAGCGATAGACCAACGAGGTAGTGGCGTCGAGATAAGATGGAGCCTTTTTTTTCGGATGGGAAATCATCAAATGACTCCTCCCGCTCTGGGCGGAGCGGAAGGGAGTGTCAAACTTTTACTGACTAAAACCCATCCATGTTCCTTCAAACAGTCCTGCAACCCGATCGTAGGCTTCGGTCCTTGCGGACCTCTCTTGAGTCGCGGCGTTGGACACTCCTGCGCCGTCGACACGGCCTGTCGTCATGAGACGGACGGATGGCGAGCTAGGAATAAGATGGAGCCTACAATGGGGGGTATCGTTTTTGAGCTCACCAGATAGCGCACTGTCGAGTAAGGTCTTGTCAGTAATTCTGTTTAATACTTTAAAGCACCAATTACTTCGTAAAAAAGTTTATTTTATTACGTATAACAACACAGTGTAAGCTAGGTATATTATATTAACAATATTCTTCCTAAAATTAGCAAGCATGAAACATTTAAAAATCATTCTACCTCAACACTACCAATATTACCAATACCTCTACTAACAATATTATTATCTTATGTTGACTTAAAATCTTCAAGTCATAATTAATCAGGAATGGGCTCAATCTAGAACACAATCGTGAGTATTAGTTTAAATACGTGATAAAAAAGCACGCAACGCGCGAACACTGTATGACATCTGACATTTTGGAGGACCTCAGTCTACACAAGCGCCTCTAGTGGCAAATTCACACGCGATAGCCCCCATTAAAGTCGACTGAACTAAGTTAAAAGCCAGATCAAACGCCTATTTCTCATGACATGAAAGTATCGGGGGAAAATGTGGTACATTTGTTCAGTACAACATTACAATTCCCTGTACACGTACCTTTAGAAAGAAAGAAAGAAAAAGTCTTTATTTATCGCAGGGACATGACATACATACAAAATTTAAAAACACCCGCACCCCTTTAGCCGTGTGGTATCCGGCAGAGTAGAATAGAACCAACTCATTACACTCACGGGTGTCTGCGTAGACCAGAGAATGGGCAGCAGCGTTTTCTGTTAGTCTTTCATAACTGCGATCTCCAATCCGCCTGCCAAGCGTAGAGATTACGGCAAGTTCCTCCCATCATGGGAGAGGCTTATGTCCAGCAGTGGACGTTATGGGCTGTTGTCGTTGTACCTGTAGTGATAGGCCGCGGCCTCCGCGTCCTGCGTCGTGCCCAGCCCGTAGTAGTGGTAGTCCCCGAGCTTGACCCGCGCGGCCCCGCAGCCCTGCGCCGCGCCGCGCGCCCACAGCTGCAGCGTGCGCGACCAGCGCTCCGACTCGCTAAACAGTCGCACCTCGCCTGCGGGATACACTTGATTTAACTCTCTTCGCTCTTCACGAATAACGCAGAGTCAAGCTATGAAAGGGTTCGGTAAAGCGTACCCTATAGTTAATGGCTGACAGTAGCTGTCAAGGCAGAACAAGTGATAACAATGAAAGAGGCACAAGAAAGAGAGGGAGATGTCTTCCACCCTGCCAATCTGCGCCTGAAGGATTGGGGGCAGGAGGAGGGCCGACAATGCCTTCTTTCGCCCCCCAAATAAAGTGGCCTGCAGCTGGCGATGGTCTTAGCATCGCGTGGTGTTTGGCGCGAAATAGTTAACTAACCAAACAACTAACTAACTAACAAGGCAAGTTAAATAAAAGTTTATAAAAATAACTATAGCATTTTAGATGCAATCACGCCTGCCGACGTGCGCCAGCATGGCCCACGCCAACACACATGGCTCTTATGTGTACACTACTCACCGGTGTCGAGCAGGAAGGCGGCGTTGGTCTGCGCCAGTTCATACCCTCGCTCGGCCAGCGCGAGGTACTGCAGCAGCGAGGAGTCGGAGTCCCGCGCGCGCCAGGCGGCGTGCGCCAGCATCAGGCGGGAGCCCCACGGCCCACGCTCGCACACGTTCTTGAATAACTGTTACAATAACGAAATGAGAATGTTCTTATCTAATGCTGAAAATAAGGTCAAAAATCCAAGATTGTTGCCATATAAGCTAAGAAAGAAAAAAAAGAATAGAAGAAGATTGTGGCTTATATTTTGATATAAGTGGGAAACTTTGTTATTGCATTCGAGACGGAATTTACACCCGAGCCGTAGGCGAGGTTGTTATGGAGCCGAGAACTGACGTATATTAAACGACGTCTAAATAATATTTTTACGGCGAGGGCGCTTTTTTTAATACAGAGCGAGGTGAGGGATTCTATAGTAGAATCCTGAACGTAGCGAGGGATTCAAAGTACTATCGAGGACACTCCCGCCTGACCACCACTAAGCTTATTTTTGCTTGCACTCGCAATATAGAAGCGCTCTCTAGCCCCGCCCCGTTGACTTTGTATAGAAATAATGAATGAAAAGATACCGAATCGGCCGAGCGCACTGACGACGCACTCCAAACGAGAGTTATTGTTATTTTGCGCGCCAAAGTTGAGGCTTTCCTAATAGGCCCAAACTTTAAGGGGGCGCGGCTCGGCACCTACGCATGTTTTAAGCGAAAAAAAAATAAAATGGTCAGGCTGAAAAGACCCCGACTGTACGTCGCCCAAGCCAAAAATATATTTTGCACCCGACTACAATCTACTTTTCATCACCCACTATGAGAAAATAAAAGGCGCCTCACATTATACTAATTTTTTAAAACAAAACCACGAATTTCTAACAATCCGTGAAAATTTACGAAAACGCGGGCTGTATGTAGTTCGCGCGTTTTTAATTTAATTTCCTTTTTTTTTATTTAGCCGGCGACGCAACTTTGGGTCGTCGTACCAGCCAGTCTTTATTCAAACAATATTTGGCGCTGAACACCAAGATGTTCCAAATTCAAAAAGTGCGCGGCTAAGATAATTGCGGCGCACTTATAAAGAGGAAATTAATTCATAGCCCCCATGGGCGTGCCCCACGGTGGGGCAGGGTGGGGCACTTGCCCCACCCTGGCTCTAACCTGTAAGGTACCTAACCAAACCTACAAACAGACGGACCGACGGACAAAAAAGTGATCTTATAAGGGAAGGAACCCTTTACCTTTTGAGGTACGGAACCCTAAAAATAAATATCTAGGTACTAACTACTACAATACATAATATCCGTGGGAAAGTTCACACTCGACAGTCGACACAAAAAAAATGCGATCAAAACAAAAGCGTTATGCTGCAATTTGCTTAAAATAATTTAATTATAAAAGAATTACATTATGGACTACATTCTAAAGAGATGATAATTGGTCGATGTATGTACCAAGAATGAATATTTCTATGAGATGATCAACTACGCGGATACATGAAAACTATTGCGAAATTAGGGTGGCATGATTTAGTGACGCATTTGCTGAGTCGCATCTCATGTCGGCGAAGGTTGCGGTGCGCGGAATGGAGGTCAGTTGCAGTCAGCGTTTCTGCTATTTCCTTCTATTACACCGATGCGTATAATAATCGAATACCCTGTTACACCAATATGTAACACCTATGTGTAATTTTATTGTTTACTTAATGTAGGTACCTGAAAGTACTATCTATAGATAGATATCACATATATTACTATCTATAGATAGATAGCGAATCTGAGCAAAGATCAAGAATGAACAACTTAGAAATTAAGGGCGTTCCATCAACCAACTCCGAAAATCTATTCGCAATCATTGGCAAGATAGGAGATATAATTGGATGCAGTATCCCGAAAGAGCAGATAAACTTCATTGCGAGAGTACCGATGCGAAACAACGAACATAATAAAAATATTATTTGTTCAGTTCATAACAGATACCTCAAAAATGATTTCGTGGCCGCTGCTAAAAAACTTAAGTCATCTACAACTGCAAGCAAGTTGGGTCTGCAGTCCGACAGTGTCATCTACGTCAACGATCATCTAACTTTTGAGAACAAAATGCTGTTGAACAAAACAAAAAAACTAGCGAAAGAACGAGGTTTTTTATACACTTGGGTAGTTGGTTGCAAAATCCTTATAAAGAAAAATACAACTTCACCAACCCAACATATAAAAACGGAGCAGGACCTGAAAAAGTTTCTGAATTAAAAATGTTGTGTCAATTTTATAATTTGTCATACTTGTATACTCGCACGCACTACGCTAATAGTTTGAGAAACACTGGTGCCATTTTTTTATGCGCATTCCTTTACCGCTGCCCTTTTGTTCTCTTATCGCTCGGTGTTGACCATAGCTATTTCTCTATTGAACCCTTTCTGCACGGAACTAAGGTTGTAATCAGCTTGATCTCGCTCATTTTCTTAATGTATTATAGTTTAACTTTTTGCTTTAAGCTGAATGTAAGTACCTCACATAACAATTTCTATTGAAGCATTATTAATATGTAGTCTTTCTGTTTGCGATGTCACCTATTAGTGTTTTTTACCAAAATGTTCGGGGATTGCGTACAAAAACGTCAATATTTTATCGTAATGTGTGTGTTAATTTCTACGATATCATTTGCTTAACTGAGACTTGGCTTATTGAAGGTATTGGAGACAGTGAATTGTTTGATGACCGTTACATAGTGTGGAGGCGCGATAGAAATTATTCTAGTACGAAGCAAACTTTGGGGGGTGGTGTGCTTATTGCAGTGCGACGTGAACTTATCAGTGATCTCCGCAGTGAATGGTTCTCGTCAGCCGAAGACTTGTGGATTACTCTCACCCTACATAGGAAAAGACCGCGAGTATCGTATAAAATACATATTTGTGTAGTGTACATCTGCAATCAAAATCTAGGCCACTCCCAAGCAGGTCAGTTAACTAATTTTTCTAATAACCTAACAGATATTGTTCAGAAGCATCCCGCTGATAAATTTTTAGTTCTTGGCGATTTTAACCTTCCAAATATAAACTGGGAACCAGCTGATGATGGTCAGTCGGTTTTCCCTAGTAATATTCAAGGCCATGCTCAGGTCAATTTGTTTGATAACTTTACTGTCTGCAATATCTCGCAATACAATTCGCACTTAAATGTCAACAATAAAATACTAGATCTAGTTTTATCTAATAGCGAGGTTTCAGTGGCAAGTTGCGCCGACCCCCTAGTGCCGGAAGATCCACATCATAGGGCTCTTTGTGTGTCGGCTGATTTCGTGGAAATTCATACTCTTCCTGCGCGTCCTCGTATAAATTTTTTATATTATCTAGCCGACTATACTGCCATTAATCACCGGCTGAGCCAGATCGACTGGCTCAACGAAGTGAGCACTAGGACACTCGAAGATGCCGTATCATTTTTCTATGACACTCTCAATGACCTACGTGATTCTTTTGTACCTATTAAGACGGTATTTCCAAGCAGCAGATACCCTCCCTGGTTCAAACAGCCCCTAATAAAAATTATAAAAGAAAAAGCGAAGTACCACGCAAAATTTAAGAAATACGGTAACCTGTCTGACCATGAGTCTTTTGTTTTGCTCCGACAGCGTGCCAAGGAAGTTGAAACTGAAATGTTTAGCTGCTACATTACTAAAATTGAAGAAAACATTTTTAAGAACCCCAAAGCGTTTTGGTCGTACGTCAAATCAAAAAATCAAACCAATGCCTATCCTTCCTTACTTAAATATAGAAATAGCACATCAAGTATAGGAGAGGATATCTGCAACATGTTTGGCGACTATTTCTATTTTAATTTTCTCAGTTCTGCTAGTAATACCAACGGTGACGACAATCTTTCCAATGACCGCGCGCAGGGATCAAACATGCATCTTAGCGATATTGTTTCGGACATACATTCAGTCGAAGTTAATGAATTAGAACTATTCAATCTACTTAAAGGAGTTGACCTATCTAAATCTGCAGGACCAGACAATATTCCGCCAGTTTTTATACTCAACTGTGCCAAAAGTCTGACTCTTCCTCTTTCACTTTTGTTCAGGCGATCAATAAATTCAGGTGAGGTACCTACAATTTGGAAGTCGGCGTTAATCACTCCGATCCACAAAAAAGGGCCTAGAGATCTCGTGGAAAACTACAGGCCCATATCCAAATTATGCATTTTCGCTAAAATCCTGGAAAAAATAATATACAAGCAGCTTTACGCTTGTCTTAAATTAAGCATTAGTGACCGCCAACATGGTTTCTTGCGAGGTCGGTCCACAACCACTAATCTCATTCTTTGTGGTGACTACTTAACTGAATGTATGTCTCATCGCACACAAGTAGATATAATCTACACAGACTATAGCAAGTGTTTTGATCGCTTGGATCATGCTATACTTTTACGTAAGCTATTGGCTGTGGGTATCAGTGGAAATCTCTTTAGGTGGTTCTCATCTTATGTGGCCAACAGATGTCAAACTGTTGTTCTTAATGGTTACACATCGAGAACTATGATAATCCCCTCGGGGATTCCTCAGGGATCGCTTCTGGGACCCTTGTTATTCAACATCTTCATCAATGACGTCTCCTCATGTTTCTCTAACTCAAAAGTTCTTTTGTTTGCGGACGACATGAAGATCCTAAGTGAAATCGGAACGGACGAAGATGCTAAACGTCTACAACATGATCTGGACAGATTCCAAGAGTACTGTATAGCCAACCGCCTGGATCTGAACGTCTCGAAATGTTATACATGTTCCTTCACTCGTAAACCTAAACCTATTCTTTACGATTACAAACTAGCCAACACTTCAATAACCAGAGTGAATACGATTAGAGACTTAGGCGTCACTTTTGACTCGAAACTTCTTTTTGACACACACATCGACAATATTATTAAGAAGGCTTCCAAGGCATTAGGTTTCATCATGAGAATTTCAGCCGATTTCAAAAATATCAAAACACTCAAAATTCTTTATTGTGCTTTTGTGCGTAGTCATCTCGAATACTGCTCACCAGTATGGAATCCGGTTTACAATACTTACATCAATCGCATCGAAAGCATTCAAAAGAAATTCTTAAGGTACATTCAGTATAGATCCAAAACCTATTTACCTAATTATTACAGTCGCTGCAGAAAGTTCCACATTCTTCCACTAGTTGAGCGGAGAAAAATTGCCGACATGGTATTCTTGTTGAATTTGGCTAATGGTTCAACTGACTGTTCCGAACTGTTGGGTAAAATTGGGCTGCGTGTTCCATCCTTCACTTTAAGGAATCATCGACCTCTGTATGTCCCCTCTGTGCGGTGCATTTATCGACAAAACTCTTATGTGATAAGAGCTAGCAGGGTATACAACTTGATGTGTCAGAGTGTTGATGGTCTTGATTTATTCTCCACCAGTGTTCCTAAACTTAAAAAAATGCTATGTAAAAACTTCTTTGAAGTTCACTAAAATCTATTCAACTTGTTCTTAATTCTCTCTGAATGCTTACTTCTTACTTTATTTTGCCTGTCTACTGTTTCTTGTGCAACCCTTGTAATGTCAGTGAAAACTTTTAATTGGCCTTCTTTCACTAACTGTCAACTATCTGTATCCTAGCTGTAAGTTTTCTTAAGAAATAAAATAAAATAAAATAAAATAAATATAAACCTCTAAATTGACTGATTAACAAATTGGCGTACGCCCAGAGCCCAAATGGCTGAAGTTACACATATTTTTGGATGGAAGATTTCGTGATGTAGGTCGGTGAGGTGAGCAATAAGAAAGTGTTTTGGATAATTTGAAGTTTTGAACTATACATATAGATACAGGGTGCTATATAATAGGGTGTAACCTAAAAAAAATAGCCGGGGTAAGATCGCGGGTATAGTTTGCTGGTTACATATTATTTTAGACGGCTGCCCCACCCTGAGCCCATAGCTGGCTACGCCCATAATCATAGACATCATTTTCACGGTTTTCAGGGATGCTGATGCCGAAAATCTAGTCATAATCTCAATAGACTCACCTCTACGGCCGTGGTACAGGAGCGCAGCACCCCTAAGCCCTGCGCGTGCATCTGTCCGAGATGATACAGCGCCAACACGTGGCCCGTCTGTGACGCTAGCGAGAAGTACTTGTTAGCTTGCTTGAAGTCGCGACGGACGCCGATACCACCTGTCAGACAGAAATTATCGGTTAAATAATTATTTTGTCAGGGATTTCTCTGTAGGAACCCGGAGTTTGTATTTGTATCCGGTGATGGCAATAGGCTCATCCCCTATTACATGGGACTAAGTCTTTAGGTCGTTCAGGAACTGAAAGCCACAAACTCGATCATCGAACTCGGAACGATTGGGACTGTTTTTCAATAAAAATAACAAAAAAAAATGAATCATGTTTTTTTTTTTCAAAAAATATAAAAATCACGAAAATTTAAATTCATAACAAATTTGTTTTTTTTTTTGTTATTTAAAAAAAAAACAGTCCCAATTGTTCCAAGTTCGATGATCTAGTTTATGGCTTTCGGTTCCAGAATGACCTAAAATAAGTGTACAGTGCAAGCACCGCACAGTTTTCATATCAATATGTCAGCATTTTACCTGCGCCGGGCCGGCTAATTTAGTACACGAATAGCATTCATACCGCGTGCACTCATCTATCATGTAATCATACTTTTATCAATAAATATCAATCAATCAGTATCAGTGTATCAATCAGCATCAACTCAAGGTGTAAGGTCCCTAACCATACATCTTAATGGTCCTTCGAGCCGGATAAGCGGGATCCAATCACGTTGCGAAATTAATAGTGGTTGTCCCTAACACGACCTGCGGACGACGGTCAACGGTCTACCAACATCATCAAGCCATCGACTGCTGGCTCCATCATCGCAGAGGGTGCTTTGCTCTTCTTTCCGTGGTTGCGAATCGGTTCAGCCGGCCTCCCACAAGCGGGTCTCACCGGTTGGATTGAGAAGGCGCTAATATCGCGGAGAGTTCGCAAAAGCACTTCTTGTTGACTAGTGGTCAGGAATATAATCAAAAAAATTATCAATCATGACTTCCACAATGGAAAATATTTTAGCAAATCAAGATCAAATCATGCAAGCTATGGAGCAGCTATTAAGGAACTTCAAAGAAAGATTCTGCAGAACGTAAGACTCCATACAATATCAAGAAACGACTGCAAGCTCTGGATAGTTATTGGTCTGAGTTCCAGTCTAATCATTTGAAATTATGTGAATTCGAAACTCGCAGTACCAGCTATTTCGCCGATAATTGCTATCAAAAGACGAAACTCTTTTACACTGAAGCGCGGGAAACTATCAAACGTTACGAATGGAAGGATCCTAGTGAAAGTAAGAGAGACCAATCTCCGGGCAAGCCATCAATCAGGTGTTACTGTTGCGGAAATCCATGACATTAAATACTACGCAAGATAATAGCCGGATCCACACCAGACGATCCAACGCGCTCCGATCGCGGGCGGCAGGAGCGCGCTCTATAGGAGCGTTTGATGTGGAGTTGCCTCGCGCGATCCTAACTGCGCGGCAGGAGCGCGCGCTCCTTGTCGCGAGCGATCCGTCAGTTGTCGGTTTTTGTTACTGGCACACAGGCGGCTGTCTCTCGGCGCGCTCGGTGTACACGTTTGTGTGTAGAGCGCGCAATAACACATTATGGTTCAACTGTGCTATACTTAGGCGGATCAGTGAGGATCGGTTGGAGCGTGTCGGTGCGACGCGGCGGGATCGCAAGAAAAGTTAAGTTCGTCAGACGACACGATCCATGTTCCATGCCTCATGCTCCCGGATCGCAGGAATTGGTGATCCATTTGGATCGTCTGGTGTGGATCCGGCTATTTAGTTTTAATTCCGCGAAAAACATAGTCGTTATCCACGTTAACATAGCTTGATTACTGATTAATAGTTTTTTACCCGACGTTTCTAGTTTATTAAAAACTTACCAAAGTACATAAATCCGAGATGCAGCTGTCCCTCTACCCACCCCTGGTTGGCGGCCATCGTGAAGTATTTAAACGCCGCGGTCGTATCCTTTGGAACTCCACGGCCCTACGAATTTAAATACACATTATGTCAATTTACTGTTTTTTTTTTAACCGTCTTCTAAAAAGGAGGAAGTTCTCAATTCGGCTGTATGTTTTTTTTTAATAACCGACTTCCAAACAAACTCTAAAAAGTGGAAACGGAAATCGGTGGCAAAAAGTTATGATACAAACAGGATTTGATCGCGGCTTCGCCCTCTTGGGTTTCACAAATCCCACGGAAACACCCTACCGGGATAATTATTGAAGTAAAAACTTCTTTGGGCACGTCGAGCACTTTTTGGGTGAAGGAAAAACATTGAACTCATCGTCACTTGACGTAACGTGCGGTCACTCTTCGTAGCACTCGTAGGCGATCCGCTACGTTGTAGCACCACATGGGCATACGCGTAACCAGTGCTACGACTGGGGAGGGGCCTGTGTACTTTTTTATTTTTATTTTATTTTATAAATGTATAACCTACGACATTTTCCACAACATATTTAAAAGTTATATCTAACAGTGCGCTATTCTAATATTTTAAAGCAGAAAAACAGTTAAAAGTGAACTTACAGATACAGGCATGCAAACAACAAAAAAAGAGAGAGAGAATGAGCAAATAATGTACTAAATAACTAAACTAACTATTATGTTCTAAAATTATTTTGTTGGTAAGATTTCTAAATTTTTGAGCAGAGACCAAGGAGGAAGTCGATGTCTTCAAAGATCTTATTATATTGGTTGGTAAGGCGGCGTAAGGGCGCTCGCAAGCCCGCGTTTGTGCGACAGGACCTTACTGCAAATAAAGGTCTTGCGCGCACCCCACGGCATATAGTTGTTCTGGGTACTACGTAGCTTATTTTGTTGCGAATATCAATACAATCATAAGTATTACACAGATCAAACAAGAACATTTTTTCCAACATAATACGTCTAGACTTTAAACTTTGCATGTTATACTTCCGCAAAAGGTCATTGTAGGATGCATAGGTACGATGGCAACGAAAATGCATGGCCTTTAAAAATTTTCTCTGTACCTTTTCGATCATATCGGAATATTTACCATAGTGGGGATTCCATACCGAAACAGCATACTCTAGCTGAGAGTGAACTAACGACCGATACAAGTACAGATAGGTAGAAGACCGGGTAAATACTGTAGCCGTTCTCATGATGAATCCGAGCATACGGAAGGCATTGTTAACAATCTTGTTAATATGGGAATCTAAATGGAGTTTGTCATCCAACAGAATTCCAAGATCACGGACCAGAGTTTCTCTTTTTAGATTTTCGTTTTTTAAGGTGTAGGGATATAGTATTTTATTTTTATTTTTGGTAAAACTAATGACATAACACTTGGATACACAAAGTTGAAGTTTATTGCGTGTACAGTAAGCCGAAAACGCATCTAAGTCTTCCTGTATCAGTGAGCAATCACGGTGGCTTTTAATAGACCTAAATATGTTAATGTCGTCAGCGTACAACAGTAATTTTGAATTCTTAAAACATTTGTCGACGTCATTGATGAATAAAATGAATAGGAGAGGTCCCAAAATGGAACCCTGTGGTACTCCAGAAGTAACATCTACAGTGGCAGAACAAAAACCATTTATTACAACTCTCTGTGTTCTGTTGCAAACATATGAATGAAACCATCTTAGCAGGTCCCCACGTATCCCATTAAACGCAATTTTCTGCAAAAGCAGTTCATGGTCAACTTTGTCAAAGGCTTTCTTGAACTCAGTATATGGTATCAGTTTGAACACGAGCATCCATGTTGTTAAACAAATAATCTGCGAAAGTCACCAGGTTCGTCGCGGTTGATCTCTTTTTGACAAAACCATGTTGCTGTGGTAATAGAACACTGTGAAGTAGAGGGTACACTTTATCGTGTACTAATCTCTCGAAAACCTTTGACAAAGCTGACAATATAGAAATTGGTCGATAGTTCTCTACGTCATGCCTAGGTCCTGACTTGTAGACCGGGGTTATGTTTGCAAGTTTCCAAGCTTGTGGAAATATCCCCTTTGAAATGGATAAATTAAAAATGGTATGCAATGGTATACAGATATTAGTGGCAGTCTTCTTAATAAATATTACTGGCAAACCATCTGGGCCAGGTCCTTTTGAAGGGTCTAATGACTCGAGCCCTCTCAGTACATCAGCTACTGAAAATTCAATGTCACTTATAAGCGAGCAGGCAGAAGAGCAGTCGGTATGCGAGGACGGTACATTTGTTAAGGTAGATGGTTCATAAACCGAATGAAAAAATTCCGAAAAAATATTGCAAATGTCTTCGGGGTTATTAGAAGGTTGATTTTTATATTTCATGGTGGAAGGAATTCCAGTAGTGGATTTTTGTTTGGAAATGAACGTCCAGAAATGTTTAATTTTGTCTCGAATACCATCTTCTACAGAATTAATGTATTTTCTATATGATTCTTTGCACTCTGACTGAAATCTCGTGCGGTATAGTTTAAACTGCTCGTAGTCCGATAAATTCTTGTACGTTTTCCATCTAACCCACGCTTTGGATTTGTTCTTATATATGTGTATCAGAGATTTTGAAAACCACACAGGAAACCTCAAAGACCTAGTACTGACCAAAGGTACATGTTTTCTTATTATGCCAAAAATTGTGTTATAAAACGTGCCTAAATACTCGTCAGGTGTTTGAACATTTAAAAAAGTATCTTCCCAATTTATTTATTTTAAGTCATGGTTAATGTTTTCATAATTGGCTTTAAAATAATTATATTTTTTAATTGTATTACGAACCATTGAACAACTGGGTAATGAAACAGATATCAACACACAAAATGGGGGATGATGGTTATCTAACTGTAGTAAATAATCCGTGAGCGAGTATGTGGAGCAGTCATCGTTACTAATGACCAAATCCAATATTCTCCCATTCAGATTCCTTGTATTATTAAATTGATGAGCGCCGAGAAAGGACATGAACTGACATAAGTGGATACCTGTAGGAGAATTCCCTCTACAAATCAGAGCAGTTTGTGAGGTACCCGCGGTGCACGTGACCCAGTCAATTTCGGGTAAATTAAAGTCTCCTAACAGATAAAAATGTTCAAGATTATTATGCCCATGTAGGGATTGTAATAAATCGAAATAATCAACGTATGTACTTTCAGGCACTTTAGGTGGTATATAAACTGCAGCAATAATTAAATTTTCACCTCGACCTGAGCACGGCAACTGTATTAGTACGTGCTCAATATGCGTATGTACAGAGGAACATGGAAGTAATCTTACTGAGCGCAGTCCTTTTAACACACCGACAAGAACGCCACCTCCGTCCTTCCTTTTGGTGGCAGCACGATCTCTGTCACAACGGTGTACAGTATATCGTTCATCGAAGAACTCGCTGTCAGTTATATCGGGCGTTAGCCAAGTCTCGGTCAGAACTATTACGTCATAAGAATTAGCATTTTTGTTTTCACTTCTATCGGTAGTCTCCAAAGACTGCCCCGATTGTTTTTTTTTTATACTATGTGATAGGTCTCCCCCGGATAAATAGATTTTAAATAAAATATCATGCATGCGTGAACCCCTCAGGTAGTGAGGGTGAAGGCCTCCTTCAGAGAACTTCAGCGGTCTCAGTGTTTGGCTTCTGTCAGCCAGTTTTTTCTCGCGACTCGTGTGATGTCGTCAGTCCATCTAGTTACTGGCCTTCCTCTTTTCCGAGTGCATGTCGGACCTGGCCATGACGTCATGCGAATGGGGATGACAACTGTGAAACTAATGGCGCTAGCATAGTTTGTTCCAAGCATCGTTATTGGTAGAAAATCTGGTAATGACTTTTTATATTTCATAATGGCTTGACGTCTTTGGTCAGATTGGGAACAAACTATGTTATAGTCTGCGCCAGCAAAGTAGGAATTAAAAGTCATTGCTCTTTCCTTAATTTCTCTGCGTAGGTATCCCGATAATACATTATGAATCGTTTTTTATTACTAGAAAAAGTCAAGGATCACGGTAAGGTAAGGTAAGGTAGTTTCGGGACAAGTTTATGTCATTATTTCTGTTTTAGGAATTATGTATTTGAATAAATGTATGCGGGTTACTGAACTTTATTTCCTACTTAAGAGCCTATACTACCTTAGATTAGCAACTCTATTTGTGCTGGTTCAAACTTCGTTTGTAATACTGTTAGAATAAAGTTCTAATCAGCTTGCACTACAAAGCGGTTGTTACGTCAGTCACTGCGGCCGAATAGTGCGAAATGAGTGGTTTTTATTCTTTATAAAATCAAATTTTCGTCTTTTGGAAAAAATAAAAAACATAAGACCTGCTTTATAGTTAGTTCAGTTAGTATGCAAAGTTTCATAATCTAATTTAAAGTACTTTTTGAATACCAGCGGTTTATTGTTTGATTTGGAGGTAACTTTGGGATTTTTTTCTATCGAGAAAATTTTATGAAATTGTGTTTTCGCGAAACATAAGACCTAACATTAATCCTCATCTTTACCATATATTTATTTCAAAATTAATGCTGCAGTATTTTAGTCGTAACGGAGGATCATGCTAAGCCATTTGAGGTAGTATAGGCCCTTAACTGGCGCAGACTATAGCGCCATCTGCTTTCAGCTTTCATCGGCCAACCCCATTGTCCATCGCTCGTCGCTCATTCCTTCTACGTGTCCTGCCCATCTCCATTTTAACTTTAAAGCGTAGGTGAGAGCATCTATCACTCCTAATTTCCAATAATGTTCCTCACCTGTAAATACATGAAGCCCAGCCCGCTCTGCCCAACGGGGTTGTTCAGTTCAGCGGCTTTCCTGAAGTATCGCAGCGCTGTCTCATTGTCAGCCTTGATGCCGTCGCCGCCTTCCAAATATATCTGTAATGAAACGAGAGTATGACCAATGATATATAAACTATAGATACGTTGTCCGCACTCTAAAATGACAACATGAAATGAAGCCAATTGGCCACATCGCGCTTAGTTACGCACCAACCTGTCGCGCGACGCTACGTTTGTTTATAATTTAATAAATCCTGTGACGTGACTGAAGATGTATATTTATCTCTCTCTCGCAACAGGCATCCCGCCGTTCGGTGTCATATTTTCTTTCTCTTTCTTCACACTTATAAGTAGTTCTAGTATTTTCGCCGTTTTTAAGCGCCGCGATGTTGGTTCATGACGTGTCTATATATAATACGTCATTGAGTATGACTGATGGCTTTGAAGACACTCTTTATACCGGCTAATATTTCTTGGTGGAAAATTAAGACTGTATGAATATCTTAATAAGTACCTGGGCGACCGAGGTCTGCTCGGGTGAAAATAGAAAAACGATTTTTTTCAGATATGACAACTAGCTTGATCGATTTTTAACCCATGTAAACACGCATATTATTATATGTGTATGAAGTCAAAATCAAAAATCAAAATATTTTATTTCACATAGGCCTAGATGGGCACTTATAATACGTAGAAAAAGGTGCACGGTTCGGGTAATTCGGGTTGGTCGTTTCCATGGAGAATAACCGGCAAGAAACTCCATGGTTACTCTTTTCAAATCATTTGGTATTACAATATTACATTATTACTCAGGTATGGAGGGACAACGTAGGCGCGACTACACAAAAAACGTAAAACAAGATAAATAGTTAACACAAGTTAACAAGCATCTGGGAATATACAAAGCCCACAATGTTCATACATTTACAAATAATAGGTAATTAAGGTTCATAAACTCCTTGAATTTGACCTTGTATGGCTGCAGTGGGTCCTGTCAACGATGACCTAAGGTGCTGAGACATGGACGCTCACAAAGGAGACTGCGTTAACCCAATACGAGTTGCACAAACGGCCGTGGACCGAGTGAGTAACACCGAAATCCGCCGTCGGACAAAAGTCTACGACGAATGTCGGGGACACGCCTAAAGTAGAGTTGGGCAAGACATCTGGCTAGACGCGGAGATGACCGATGGAGTCAGATTTTGACCGAACGGTGGCGAAGGTTGGACCGAACGGTGGCGAAGGTTGGACCGAACGGTGGTGAAGGTTGGACCGAACGGTGGCGATAGTTGGACCAAACGGTGGCGAAGGTTGGATCGAACGGTGGCGAAGGTTGGACCGAACAGTGGCGAAGGTTGGACCGAACGGTGGCGAAAGTTGGACCAAACGATAGCGAAGGTTGGACCGAATGGTGGCGAAGGTTGGACCTAAGAAACCAGGGCCCTCCGAAAGCGCGTTGGGTTGACGATATCGTCAAAATCGCGGATGAGGGGCGCACAGAACAGAATGGTAGAAGAAAGGGGAGGCCTATACCCAACAGTGGGTGAAACCGGGATGAACTGATGATGGTAATAAGCACTGTATTACAGAATGCACATAGTAATACATACCTTCCCTAGGAACGCGTTGGCGACGGCGTTGCCGGTCTTGGCGGCTTGTTGGAAGTAGTGCAGCGCCTTGTTGATGTCCAGCGTCACGCCGCGCCCGCCTTGGAAGTGCAGCTGACCAAGACCCACCTGTATGATACACATCTTATTATGTAAATAGTTTTAAACATAATTACAATTACAAATTCAACCTTTTTTTTATACAGGGTTAGTTTTCAATGACCAGCCAAATTTTCAGACGTGGTTTAGAATCGATAATATTTTCAATATAATAAAAAAAAACAGCAAGATTAATAAAATAAAATTTCTTTCCTGTCCACCAGTAAAAAGCAAAAGAGTGGATATTTACAACAGCACAATTCAGTTCAACAGCCTAGATAGGTAGGTAGTAGTTAGCACACACATAAATTTGGCGGTGCATGCACGCACACAAGTGCATTAATTCTCACTAAGTTTATGGTTTAGGAAATTTTTAGGAACATTCATTTGAAAATGTCAAATGAATGCTCTTATTTTATTTTAAATTTTTCGACAATAATATTTAAAAATGCACTTTTGGTTTGATATCTAGATCTTAATTTTAAATTTTGGCTGGTCATTGAAAACTAACCCTGTACATATTTAAACGAAGTACTCGTTTAAATCAACCGTTGATGAGTGGAGAAGGCGAGTAAAACCAAGGATACGGTGGATGGATTGTGTGAGGAATGAGATGACAGAAAACAGAGTAAATGATTGTGTGACGGTTGACAGAGAAGAACGGAATATAAACACGTGTTGCGCCGACCCCAAGTAACATGGGATTAGGGCAGGAAAAGATCATGATGATTCTCAACCATGAAAATATTTTCGATTTTATCTAAAAGGTAAGACCGATTTCAAGAATTTGGCCCCCATAGAAATGTTGTGTAGTGTTGTCGGGACTCACGGCTCCCAGGTGTGCCGGCTAGCTAGTTACCTGCGCCTGCACATCGCCCTTCCCTGCCAGCAGCTGGTAGTACTCGATGAGGTCGGTGTCGAGTGTGCCGGCTAGCTAGTTACCTGCGCCTGCACATCGCCCTTCCCTGCCAGCAGCTGGTAGTACTCGATGAGGTCGGTGTCGAGTGTGCCGGCTAGCTAGTTACCTGCGCCTGCACATCGCCCTTCTCTGCCAGCAGTTGGTAGTACTCGATGAGGTCGGTGTCGAGTGTGCCGGCTAGCTAGTTACCTGCGCCTGCACATCGCCCTTCCCTGCCAGCAGCTGGTAGTACTCGATGAGGTCGGTGTCGAGTGTGCCGGCTAGCTAGTTACCTGCGCCTGCACATCGCCCTTCCCTGCCAGCAGCTGGTAGTACTCGATGAGGTCGGTGTCGAGTGTGCCGGCTAGCTAGTTACCTGCGCCTGCACATCGCCCTTCTCTGCCAGCAGTTGGTAGTACTCGATGAGGTCGGTGTCGAGTGTGCCGGCTAGCTAGTTACCTGCGCCTGCACATCGCCCTTCCCTGCCAGCAGCTGGTAGTACTCGATGAGGTCGGTGTCGAGTGTGCCGGCTAGCTAGTTACCTGCGCCTGCACATCGCCCTTCTCTGCCAGCAGTTGGTAGTACTCGATGAGGTCGATGTCGAGTGTGCCGGCTAGCTATATAGTTACCTGCGCCTGCACATCGCCCTTCTCTGCCAGCAGCTGGTAGTACTCGATGAGGTCGGTGTCGAGTGTGCCGGCTAGCTAGTTACCTGCGCCTGCACATCGCCCTTCTCTGCCAGCAGCTGGTAGTACTCGATGAGGTCGGTGTCGAGTGTGCCGGCTAGCTAGTTACCTGCGCCTGCACATCGCCCTTCTCTGCCAGCAGCTGGTAGTACTCGATGAGGTCGGTGTCGAGTGTGCCGGCTAGCTAGTTACCTGCGCCTGCACATCGCCCTTCTCTGCCAGCAGCTGGTAGTACTCGATGAGGTCGGTGTCGAGTGTGCCGGCTAGCTAGTTACCTGCGCCTGCACATCGCCCTTCTCTGCCAGCAGCTGGTAGTACTCGATGAGGTCGGTGTCGAGTGTGCCGGCTAGCTAGTTACCTGCGCCTGCACATCGCCCTTCTCTGCCAGCAGCTGGTAGTACTCGATGAGGTCGGTGTCGAGTGTGCCGGCTAGCTAGTTACCTGCGCCTGCACATCGCCCTTCTCTGCCAGCAGCTGGTAGTACTCGATGAGGTCAGTGTCGAGTGTGCCGGCTAGCTAGTTACCTGCGCCTGCACATCGCCCTTCTCTGCCAGCAGCTGGTAGTACTCGATGAGGTCGGTGTCGAGTGTGCCGGCTAGCTAGTTACCTGCGCCTGCACATCGCCCTTCTCTGCCAGCAGCTGGTAGTACTCGATGAGGTCGGTGTCGAGTGTGCCGGCTAGCTAGTTACCTGCGCCTGCACATCGCCCTTCTCTGCCAGCAGCTGGTAGTACTCGATGAGGTCGGTGTCGAGTGTGCCGGCTAGCTAGTTACCTGCGCCTGCACATCGCCCTTCTCTGCCAGCAGCTGGTAGTACTCGATGAGGTCGGTGTCGAGTGTGCCGGCTAGCTAGTTACCTGCGCCTGCACATCGCCCTTCTCTGCCAGCAGCTGGTAGTACTCGATGAGGTCGGTGTCGAGTGTGCCGGCTAGCTAGTTACCTGCGCCTGCACATCGCCCTTCTCTGCCAGCAGTTGGTAGTACTCGATGAGGTCGGTGTCGAGTGTGCCGGCTAGCTAGTTACCTGCGCCTGCACATCGCCCTTCCCTGCCAGCAGCTGGTAGTACTCGATGAGGTCGGTGTCGAGTGTGCCGGCTAGCTAGTTACCTGCGCCTGCACATCGCCCTTCTCTGCCAGCAGTTGGTAGTACTCGATGAGGTCGATGTCGAGTGTGCCGGCTAGCTATATAGTTACCTGCGCCTGCACATCGCCCTTCTCTGCCAGCAGCTGGTAGTACTCGATGAGGTCGGTGTCGAGTGTGCCGGCTAGCTAGTTACCTGCGCCTGCACATCGCCCTTCTCTGCCAGCAGCTGGTAGTACTCGATGAGGTCGGTGTCGAGTGTGCCGGCTAGCTAGTTACCTGCGCCTGCACATCGCCCTTCTCTGCCAGCAGCTGGTAGTACTCGATGAGGTCGGTGTCGAGTGTGCCGGCTAGCTAGTTACCTGCGCCTGCACATCGCCCTTCTCTGCCAGCAGCTGGTAGTACTCGATGAGGTCGGTGTCGAGTGTGCCGGCTAGCTAGTTACCTGCGCCTGCACATCGCCCTTCTCTGCCAGCAGCTGGTAGTACTCGATGAGGTCGGTGTCGAGTGTGCCGGCTAGCTAGTTACCTGCGCCTGCACATCGCCCTTCTCTGCCAGCAGCTGGTAGTACTCGATGAGGTCGGTGTCGAGTGTGCCGGCTAGCTAGTTACCTGCGCCTGCACATCGCCCTTCTCTGCCAGCAGCTGGTAGTACTCGATGAGGTCGGTGTCGAGTGTGCCGGCTAGCTAGTTACCTGCGCCTGCACATCGCCCTTCTCTGCCAGCAGCTGGTAGTACTCGATGAGGTCGGTGTCGAGTGTGCCGGCTAGCTAGTTACCTGCGCCTGCACATCGCCCTTCTCTGCCAGCAGCTGGTAGTACTCGATGAGGTCGGTGTCGAGTGTGCCGGCTAGCTAGTTACCTGCGCCTGCACATCGCCCTTCTCTGCCAGCAGCTGGTAGTACTCGATGAGGTCGGTGTCGAGTGTGCCGGCTAGCTAGTTACCTGCGCCTGCACATCGCCCTTCTCTGCCAGCAGCTGGTAGTACTCGATGAGGTCGGTGTCGAGTGTGCCGGCTAGCTAGTTACCTGCGCCTGCACATCGCCCTTCTCTGCCAGCAGCTGGTAGTACTCGATGAGGTCGGTGTCGAGTGTGCCGGCTAGCTAGTTACCTGCGCCTGCACATCGCCCTTCTCTGCCAGCAGCTGGTAGTACTCGATGAGGTCGGTGTCGAGGGTACCGGGCCCGCCGCCCTCCGCCTCGTCGATAAGGCGCGTGCGCTGGATGGCAGGCCCGCCGCTGAACGTTACTTGACTCGCCACTGGAACAAATTACATGGCAAATCACAGTGTCTCCCTCCCACCCTATTTGACTATGTACGGCCATCTTCTTGGGGAATGCCATATCAGGCCATCTACCCAAGTAAACGTACCTTTCGAAGCCACCTTCATATACAAGTCCATGGCCTTGGGGCACGAGCTAGGCACGGTGTTGCCGCTCCAGTAGCGGTACGCCAGCGCCATCTGCGCGTAGTCGCTCTCAGCCAGCGCGCCCATCGTGTAGTGCACGAGGGCTTTGCCCTGGGACACCGGGACTGCGATGCCGGTCGCGTAGAGGAAACCCATGCCCTGGAAAATTGGGTTTTATTAGTGAACCTTATTAGGCTTCCGTAACCGAAAGGTAACCAGCACTATAAGTAAGCCTCCGCTGTCCATCCATCTGTCTGTCAGCGGGCTGTATCTCATGATCCGTGATATATAGACAGTTGAAATTTTCACAGAATGTGTATTTCTGTTGCTGCTATTTATCTATACTAATATTATAAAGCTGAAGAGTTTGTTTGTTTGTTTGAACGCGCTAACCTCTGGAACTACTGGTCCGATTTGAATGATTCTTTCAGTGTTGGGTAGTCCATTTATCGAGGAAGGCTATAGGCTATATAACATTACGCTGCGACCAAAAGGAGCGGAGCATAAATGAAAAATATTGCAAAAAAGGGGAAAAATGTATTCCTTTTGTGAGCTGTTTCTCTTTTATGTGACGCAGACGAAGTTGCGTGGGTCAGCTAGTAACAGATAATAAGAATAAATTAAAATATAAAGGGACCCACTACCATGGTACGGAACAAACCATGCGCGAGTTCGAGTTGCTTTTGGCCGGTTTTTAAATGTCTTCAGAGATGGAGTGTGCTGGTGCTATTGGATTTCCAGTTCTTGATGCAGAGCACTCAAAAAATATTCTTATACCGATGGAATAAAGACGCTACTAGGTTCTAAGTATGTTTGCGTTTCGGTGGCGCGACCACGGCGTTTTTTTGAAGTGAAAACTTCTTTAGGCGCGTTGAGCACTTTTTGGGTGAAGGAAAAACATTGAACTCATCGTCACGTAACGTAACGTGCGGTCACGCTTCGTAGCCGTTCGTAGCATCCGCTACGGCGTAGCACCACATAGACATTAGGCATGCGCGGGGCGTAACCAGTGCTACGACTGGGGAGGGGCCTGTGTACTTTTTGTTTTCACTTCTATCGGTAGTCCCCAACGACTGCTCCGTTTTTTTTTTAAACTATGCCATGATTTTGTAAAAATTTGTAAAGGTTGATACCCAAAACCTTAAATTTGTCAAAGTTATGGTTAAAAAGTTATAAGGGTTTGAACGTGGTCGCGCCATCGAAACGCGGAGAACCGCGCGGCCACGGAGATCTTTAAAACTAAGCGTTTCAGAGACCCGAAATTTAGGTAAATAACAAAAAATCCTAGGTTTACCTAGGTTTATATTTTAGGAGCTGTACTACTTACAGCGTGAGCATCAGCATTCCCCTCTTCAGCTAACACCTCGAATATGTTCTTCGCCTTATCCAGGTCGAGTTCCACTCCCTCCCCGAAGAGATACGACCAGGCTAGCTTGATCTTAGCCGGGACGTAGCCGATGTCCGCAGCCTGTTTGATCTGCAGGATGGCGCCGCGGAGGTCTGGGGACCGACGGTTTAGCTTCGCCATAGCGACGTCGTAAAGTTCCTTGGCTGGAAGTACGATACCAGTGTGAATAAAGGCCTGGGTTTGATTCCCAGGTTAGGGAGTGTTTTTGGGTTTAAAAAACCGTTGCCCCCACTAGGAATGTATCCTGTATCAAAATAAAAAATCAAAGCATTTGTTTCAAGTAGGCCAGTTACAGGCACTTTTGAATTGTCGAAACTAAGATGAAAATTAAATGTAGCTACAGTCCTAGTCACAAGACATAAAAATTGCGAAAGTACTGTAGTTACCCATTCCCTCGCGTAGATCTCTATGGAGAAGAACGGGCAAGAAACTCCATGGACACTCTTTTAAATCAGGATATTTTTACAAAATCTTGGTTACATCATTCATGTTGAGATGGTACATTATGTGAGAACAATGTAGCAAGATGTGCACGTTAAAGGTGTCCATAGTAAAAACGAAAAAAAAAACAATTATCGTATCGTAGGTACTATCGAGGACACTCCCGCCACCACTAAGCTAATTTTTGCTTGCACTCGCAACATAGAAGCGCTCTCTAGCCCCGCCCTGTTGACTTTGCATAGAAATAATGAATGAAAAGATACCGAATCGGCCGAGCGCTGACGACGCACGCCAAACGAGAGTTATTGTTATTTTGCGCGCCAAAGTTGACGCTTTTCTAATAGGCCCAAACTTTAAGGGGGCGTGGCTCAGCGCCTCCGCATGATTTAAGCGAAAAAAAATTAAATTGGTCAGGCGGAAAAGACCACGATAGTACGTTTGCAAACATTTAAACTCACACACAAACAGCCTACCCGGAACAACTACCAGTAGGCCATAAAAATATTTGTTCCATTGGTAAGGGAACCTGCTACACGCAGCGCAGCAGCTAAACACTTAGGCACTGCACCAACCGTGCCGTCAAGCCGTTTTTCCATCAGGAATCTCTCAATAGTAGTCATGGAACTTAGATTTGTGCCCAATTGGCAGCAATAGGTTCGCCCCCTATTACATGGGATGGGAATTAAACATAGCTAGCGAAATGTGGGTGTAAAAGTTATCATACTATCATGATCTAGCGGACGTCACGCGGTTTCACCTGCGTAGTTCCCGTTCCCGTGGGAGTACGGGGATAAAATATAGCCTATGTTACTCAGGGTGAATGTAGCTTTCTAATGGTGAAAGAATTTTTGAAATCGGCGCAGTAGTATTTGAGTTTATTCATTTCAAACATACAAAAATACAAATCTTTCCTCTTTATAATATTAGTGTCTATAATATCGAGACTGTGTTTCTTATTCATTGAAGTTAAGAATGTTTGTAATTCAACAAGCTAGCCACAAAACACATTGTTATACAATGACATTAAAACAGCTGTATGCAAAGTATTTAAAAGATAACATTACAAAAACAACATTTAATTGTTACTTGAAGTGATAAAATCTAAATGATAATAACTATCAAGGCTACCATTCTATCATTACAAAAAGGATTCATTCATTAAAGTGAAATTTATTCTCTTTTCTAAACCCACACATGGAACCTAGACAAGAGCTTCGATCAATACCTGAGGAGGCTCTCATTAGGAAGCTGGATCAAGGGCTTGATTCAGAAAGCGGTACTCCTGTACATGGCTCGTATTGTTAGGAGGTTCCTCTCTCTGGAGCACTGATCTACTGGTGGGCTACTATTTTAATTTTATATAGGAGTATTTAAAAATTGAGAAAAATGGATACCTAAATGAAATAATAGGCAACAACGTGACGAATTTCACTTCTATGTCCGCCGAACATATACCGCTTTAATGCAGAAAAGTGTGTTTCACATGGCTCCTGTAATTTTCAATAAATTACCCAAAGAAATAAGGGCAATGAATACTGCCTTATTTAAGAAAAGCCTAAAGAGCCTTTTAGTTAATAAATGTTACTATAACTTGAATGACTTCTTAAACGAAAATTTTTCCATACTTAAAACCAATTAATAACAATTTTTATATATCTTTAAATAATGAAATAATTTTAGATCTACTATGACATTGAATTAATTGAAATATTACTATTATTAAATAAATAACTAATCTGTATGGCATTGCATTAATTTTATTAAAATATTTTATGATTGTTTTTATTTATTTTTATTTTTTGTACATTGTATTCCATGACTGTATAGATTTTGCATGCCTTACGGTAGAAACAGTTGAAACATTTAAATTTTTAATAAGACCGTTGTAACAGTGTTTTGATTTGAAAAACATGAAATCTAAAACATTACATTCCTTTTATTGACCTGGAAGTCTTTAAATAGACTCCGGGCCCAGGTTGGCCGCAGCAAGGAAAACCTGCTCAGGTGGAGATTCATTAATGACTCTTCCCTGGAGTGTAAATGTGGTGCTGTTCCACAAACGATGGGGTACTTAATACTGTGTCCTGTTTTTTGTTCACTACAGGAAATGATGGACGCTACCGACAGCACCAAACTAGTAGCTCAGTTCTGGACCGACTCAAGTTAGATTGCCATCGACACGCTAAGAAGAATATTGAGCTCTTGTATAAAAAGTGCAATCTATCTAAATCTCCCATTTAATTAGGTGTACCAATCTCTAAAGCTCAAAGTGTTATAAATTCAACAGCCAAGCTACCTTCTTTCAGCTCTGGTGACAACTCAGGTTCTTCCTCCGTGGGCAAAGGTGGCAGAGTGTCCAAGATGTCTTGTGGGTTCTCATCCAACTTCTGTATTAGGCATAAAATTATTGTCATTTAAACCGAATTTACGTCTGTATGGTGTCGGACGTAAAGAATAGCACCATCCCATATCTTCCCGTGGGTGTCGTAAGAGACGACTAAGGGACTTACCAGAGAATGGGCAGCAGCGCTCTCTGTGCTTTTGTAACAACCGTACTGCGATCGCCAACCCGCCTGCCAAGCGTGGCGATAATGGCAAAACCTCCCCTTGGGGGAGGCCTATGTCCAGCAGTGGACGTCTTTCGGCTGATATGATGATGATGATGATGAAACCGAATTTAAAATTTTTATCTATCAGGAAAGTATTTTAACAAGCCAAATATACAATTGTGAAATTATTATTTTTGTGCTATTATTTACCTCAATTTCATGTTCAGAATGTTCTGAAGCCTTGGGATCATGTATCCAGGCGGTCTCCGTGTGCCTCAGGAGGCTCTTCTTCAACAATTTGAGGGTGTACTCCATTTGGTCCAGATGACTGTCTGTAATACAATAATATTCAACATACACAAAAATGGCACCCATTCAACATACAGGGAAATTCTATTCAAATGGATGTATAATTTATATCTATAATTTGTTCATTTTGTCTCAAAATGAACTGCAAGTTTTGAACATACTCTGTGTCCAGCAGAGGATATAGATGAAAACTATTTATACTACAACTACAAGAGCATATTCTGAGTCAATATTGAATGTTTAATGCTATTGGTGTCAATATTAAATAAATAAACAGCTATCACCAAGGATGACAATGTTGATAATGTACTGCAGGTCAAACTGTATGAAGTAGGCACACAACAGCAATAATACAACTACGACAAAGCACCGGAAATCGAGTATCAAAAACACAATAAAGAATGATTAACAAAACTCCACCTTTATTGCTTTCTTCATCCTTAGGCACATCTTTGGTATTCCTCAGAGCATCAGCATACTCCTGGAGAGTCACTATTTCCTTATTCATTGCATCTTTTAGCTCTTTGAAGTAGTCGGCATCCACCGTAGTATATTTGGAGTCCAAGCCTTCATTACCTTCCTCTTCTTCATCATTTTTCTCGCTTTTCTTGCGTGCGTCTGGCCCTAACAACTCACCGGCCGACAAAACAACGCACAGATACAAGACGTATAGTTCCAAACGCTTCATAATTTCAATTTATTATCACGCATCGGTCTAAAAGACTTACGTGTCCCTAAATCCAACACTCTTTGTAACCTGTTTTTTGTTTATAAGATGAAAGAGAGCAAACAATTATCACCTCTAGCGAACGTACACGTATCCATGCATGGTATATAGTCGTATTAAATTAAATAATTTGCCATTAAACTAATTTATTTCACAATTTTTCTAGAAAAATTGCATTTTCCACCATATCGTCTGTCAAACTATACTACACTCAGTGTTGCCAACTCAACTACTTTAAAATCTGCTAAATTGGTGTAAAAATATGCCAAATATATGCTAACTGTTGAATATAAAAAGTGTGATTGTCTTTGTCTTTTTTCTCTATGTCATTGTCATTCTTTTTTGCTCTGTAAAAAAATGTCATGCTAATACTATGTGCTAATACACCAGTTTACTTTAAAATATATTTCTTTTAATCCTCGAAACCTAAGCCAGCATCTCTCAATCAGTAACATTGGTCCTTCGAGCATAAACTGAGGACTCGAGGACTGAGGAATAATCTTTTTCGCAAAATGTTGACACGATCAAAAGCTCGCAGAAAAATGTCGTCACCTTCAGGCTCACGAAAGGAAGATCAGCAAAACCTTCCATCGAGCAAGTCATCGAAAGCGGTCAGTTCCAAAATGTCCGTTATTTCATTAGAGGCGCGCAAAAAACAACTCGAATTTGAAGCGGCCGAGGAGAAATCACGATTGCTGATCGCCGCAGAGGAAGCGAAAATGCAAGCTCAGCTGCAGGAGGTAAAAATGCAATTCCAAATAGACCTCGTGAACAAAAAACTGAGTGTAAGCCTATCAGAATTGGAAGAACAACAAGAACGACGTTCCCGAGCTGGTTCCAGTGTTTCATACGCATCAGCACCAGTAAGAACGGAAGATTGAGTGGCGCACCAGAATGTAACCCTTCGTCGTACGACCGCGACACAAAATGCGCGCTACTCAGACACTACTGCACAAGATGAACGCTACCTAGCTCCTACCGCGGCACAAGATGACCATTGCCCGGCACCCGCTGCTCAAAACATGTGTTGTTCAAGCCCTGCCCTACATGACCGACCCTCGCCAGCACCAGTTGCTCAAGATAAAGCAATACTCAAGCTAGCTGACGCGATACACGATCTTGCTCTAGGTTGTACCCATAGCTGTAAGCAGATGACCGCCACAGACAGACTAATGAGTCGCATTGCGACACCTAAGGAGCTGCCTTTTTTCAAGGGAGACCCGATGGAGTGGGTTAACTTCAGGAATTCCTACGATGAGTCGACCAAGATTTGCCAATTTTCGAATGCAGAAAACGTTTGTCGCCTACGAAAATGTCTAACAGGCGAAGCTAGAGAATGCGTTTCTGCGCTCCTGATGGGTGATGTGTCGGCTGAAAATATCATGAAAACTTTGGAATTACGATTTGGTCGACCTGAAATTATCATAACAAAAATCGTAAGTCAATTGAAAAAACTTCCGTCACTGTCACTGTCATATCATAATGACATAGTTTCTTTTTCTATAAAAATTAAAAACTGCGTAGTTGCCACGAAGGCTATAAAACAAGATGATTATCTAAGGAGTCCCGAGCTGACTACTGCCATTTTATCGAAATTACCATGCAGTTTGATTACCCGATGGGCTGACTATGCCCACGAAAATCGAGAAAAAAGTTCGAATATGACTCGACTTGAACAGTTATCGGAATTTTTGGAAGTTGAAGCGCAAAAGATTTCAAATGTCGGCGTATCGTTACTACAGGCGTCTATAAAGAAATTTGATGGTCCTGTTACTCATTCCAACCTTCAGCGGCCTCACGCTGTACTAGCACAGACGAAAGAAGCTTCAAAGTGCCGTTTTTGTCACAAGCACTCCGATCACATAGTTATTGATTGCCCTAAGTTCAAGCGCGCCCTCCGGAAGGAACGATGGGCATTTGTGCGCAGCAACCGGCTATGTCCAAAATGTCTTGTTAGCGACCATGACAAGAACACCTGTGAAGCTCCATTATGTAGCATTGATGACTGCGGATTGCCGCACCACCAGATTTTGCATTGGCCAACAGCTAAGGCAATAGAAAAGCCTGTCAACGCTAATATTACTGAAAGTCCTGACGATTGTGTAGCGAACATATCAGCTGTGTGCTCTCCTACACCTTCTCACGTGTTACTCAAATATGTTCGCATCCGGATCCATGGCCCAAATGGTGACGTTGTTACTGATGCTCTTCTCGATGACGGTTCCACCATCACGATGATAGATGAAAAAGTGGCCAGCCAAGTAGGATTAACCGGTCACACTGAAAGCTTACATGTGCGAGGCGCTTGGGACAACAGTGTTTTGATTTGTAAAGCTGAACTACTAGAATTTGAGATATCAAGCGAAAATACTGATCGCTATAGAATTGTCGCACGCACAGTTAAAGGGATTAATCTTCCGAGTCAATACACAGAACTTGGACGCTATGAGCACCTGTCAGGTATCAAAGAAAATCTTTGTTCTGATTCCATGAAGCCATCAATGATTATGGGGCAAGATAATTACCATCTCTTAGCCCCATTAGAGATAATTGAGGGTGATCCTAATGCCACTCGAACCGTTCTTGGCTGGTCTGTACACGGCAAAATAATAAACAGACGCCGACCACATGGACTGACTGATGCTTGTACGCTGTTTTTATCACATCACGACAGTGAAAACGGACGCAGCCTAGATGAGCTCAATGATCTTGTAAGGCGTTCGTATGCTCTCGATGCACTTGGCGTCAGTGTCAAGCCACGACAATGTTCAGAGGACGTTAAAGCTTTAGAGATTCTTGACAAGACTTCTAAACAAGTTGGCGACCATTGGGAGGTCGGACTGCCCTGGAAGGATGAGACCGTTAAAATGAAAGACTCATATCCCACAGCGTTCAGTCGTCTTCAAGGCGTAGAGAAAAAGATGCGCATGAACATAGAATTTCAAGCTAGATACAGGGAGAGGGTACAGCATCTGTTTGAAAATAATTATGCACACCCCTGTTCAGAACCCGATGTGACATCTGATCGACTGTGGTATTTACCTCATTTTGGAGTTGATAATCCAAACAAGAAGAAATTGCGTCTTGTATTTGACGCCGCTGCAAAGTCACAATGTTATTCTCTGAATAATTACCTACTTCAAGGCCCAGATTTGCTCATTTCGCTGTTTGGTGTGCTATTAAGATTCAGAGAGCACCAAGTCGCGATCACTGGCGACATCAAAGATATGTTTTTGAGGGTCCAAATTAGAAAAGAGGATCAAGATGCTTTGCGTTTTCTCTGGAAGGACGACATCAATAGTACAAAGCCACCTACGAAGTTCGCTATGAACTCCCTTATCTTTGGCGCATGCTGCTCTCCTTTTGTGGCACAATATGTGAAAAATAAAAACGCCACGCTGTATGAAAAGAAGATGCCCCGTGCTGTCAGAAGCATTGTGCAAAATCATTATGTAGATGATCTGATGGATAGCATTGAGACTGAGAGTACAGCTGTACAGCTTGTTAATGATGTCAGGAATATTCACAAAATGGGAGGCTTTGAAATCAGGAACTGGACCAGTAACAGTAAGAAAGTACTCAAAAGCTTACCAGAGAGTGATCTCGGCCCCAGCGCCGTTAAGTTTAATATTGAGGGAACAAGCGAGGGCGAGAGAACGCTAGGATTGTACTGGTTTCCAGTTGACGATGTGCTTGGTTTTGATGTTTCCATGAAGCGGATTAGTGAAGAAATCCTCAAATGTTTACAAAGACCCACTAAACGAGAAATGTTACGAGTAGTCATGTCCGTTTTCGATGTTCAAGGCTTTCTTGCTCCGTTAACGATAAAGTCTCGAATACTGTTACAAGATACATGGAGAAGCGGCATTTCATGGGACGAACATGTCAAGGACAAAGAGTTCACAAAGTGGCGCAAATGGCTAGAGTGTTTTGATAAGGTCAAGTCACTACGCATACCGCGATGGTATTTGAATGAAAAGTCATTAGCCACACAAAATGTTATTTTAGCACGTGAGCTACACATGTTCTGCGACGCTTCACCGCAAGCCTATGCCGCTGTAGCCTACTGGCGAATCGTTCACGAAGAAAGTACGACTATAGCCCTCATAGCCAGTAAGAGTAGAGTAGCCCCGCTAAGACCTGTATCAGTGCCACGCCTAGAGCTTCAAGGAGCAGTATTGGCCTGCAGATTAGCGGCTACTATCGAGCAGGAGCACACAATAAAGCCCGACAGACGCTATTTTTGGACTGATTCGTCTACGGTCCTGCTATGGATCATGAGCGATGCACGAGATTATAAACCTTTCGTCGCTAATCGATTAGGTGAAATAGACGAGTTGACCAAACCTGATGAGTGGAGATATGTTCCGACGTCTGCGAATGTAGCGGACTATGCCACCAAAGAAAATGTGGATGAACTTACCTACGCACATCCATGGTTTCACGGTCCTGAGTTCTTGAGACTTGAGACAGCTCAATGGCCTGAAAATAAATTCACGAAGGCACACGATGACGATGTTGAGCTAAAGAAAGCAACTTTGACCGTCATTACTCCGTTACAGGATCTTTCCATTCTTGATGCCAAAAGGTTTTCCTCATGGATGCGCTTACTTCGCACTACAGCCACGCTATTGGCTGCTTTAGAAAAATGGAAAGGGAGAGACGTAACAGTCAACGCTATACAAATGGATAAGGCGGAAATATTGATACTGAGGCAAGCGCAAAAGGAATCTTTTCCTGAAGAGCTGAGTTGCTTAAATGATCAAAAACCTTTACCAAAAAAGAGTAAGATTTTGTCACTCACACCGTACATGGACCATGATGGTATTTTACGTGTTCAAGGCCGGATTGACGCTGCAGAAAGTGTTACTTTAGAGTACAAGAGGCCTGCCATACTTGACGGACGCAATTATGTCTCCAAGCTTATAATAATGCACTATCATGTTCGAGCTGCGCATGCTAATAATGAGACAGTTATAAATGAACTAAGACAAAGATTTTGGATCGTTCACCTACGACCTTCAGTGCGAAATGTAGCATCGAAATGCCTTGTCTATCGTATAAGGAAAGCGACACCTGTAGCACCGAGACAAGGAAACTTACCTGCTGGTAGAGTCGCGCACCACTGTAGACCATTTTCTCACTGCGGTCTTGACCTTTTTGGACCAATAGAAGTTACAGTTGGAAGAAGACGTGAGAAAAGGTACGGCGTAATTTTTGCATGTATGACAGTAAGGGCCATACATCTAGAATTGTGCATTCACTATCCACTGATAGTTTATTAATGGCTCTACGACGAATGGCATCGCGACGAGGTTGGCCTAGCGACTTATATTCCGATAACGGAACTAATTTACGCGGAGCCGACGCTGAGCTTCAGAAGCTACAGAATGAGGCCGCCAACGAAAGAGTAAGGTGGCACTTTAATCCACCTCTAAGCCCACATATGGGAGGTGCTTGGGAGAGGTTGATACGAAGCGTGAAGTCAACTCTGAAAGTCATCCTGAAAGAAAGAGCACCACGAGACGAAACGCTTTTGACATTACTTTGCGAAGTTGAAGCAATAGTTAACAGCCGTCCTCTGACACACGTGTCCGTCAGCTCCACAGACGATGTAGCCCTGACACCATTCCATTTTTTATTGGGAACTTCATCCAACCTTCCCATTGATGCAACTGAGAAAACAGACTTATGTTCACGAAAACAGTGGCGTGTGGCTCAAAGGCTCGCTGACATGTTTTGGTCGAGATGGCTCAAAGAAGTTTTACCGTCTCTACTGCCACGAACTATGAGGTCGACTGGCGACGAAGATCAACTTAAGGTTGGAGATGTAGTCTTAGTGATCGACCCGACTTCTGAGAGGAGCTACTGGCCTCGCGGTGTTATAGAAACCGTGTACCCTGGTGCCGATGGCCGGGTGCGGGTCGTCGATGTGCGGACCTCGCGCGGCACGCTGCGCCGCCGCTCTGCTCTGCGTCTGGTGCGCCTGCCCTCACACCCGAGGGGGGAAGAGTGTTGAATATAAAAAGTGTGATTGTCTTTGTCTTTGTCTTTTTTCTCTATGTCATTGTCATTCTTTTTTGCTCTGTAAAAAAATGTCATGCTAATACTATGTGCTAATACACCAGTTTACTTTAAAATATATTTCTTTTAATCCTCGAAACCTAAGCCAGCGTCTCTCAATCAGTAACACTAACCTTTTCTAAAAAATACCAAAAAAAAAATATAACATAGAGAATAAAGACAAAACCAAAGGAAATCTTGGTTATTATTCCACAATAAAATTATATAGCATATTATAAGCAGATAAATTGTTAGACACTACGATTTGACATTACTATGATGGAGTATCGATATGATCTTATACTAAAAGCTAAAAAAATATGTTAAACAAGAACAAAATATGCCAAATTTAGCATATAATATACTAAGTTGGCAACACTGCTACAGACTACAGCTGTCACTGTCAAACTGCCATCTGGATCTGCTTTTTACGCTTGAAAAATATCGATATACCCAATGATATTCTAACAAACAGATATGTTATACACCTACAAAACCACCGAAAAAAGTGTGCCGCGGGGGAGAGCCAGCTCACATACACGCAGTGACGCAGAATAAAGGAAAAACAGGCCAATTGACACGTTTTCGAGTCTTCACGATTGCGCGCTCATAACATATCTGTTTAATTAAATATCATTGGATATACCCTATGATCATCGTTATGATGTTTTTTAGCTAAATTGAGCTTAGAAAAAAAGTTGAGGTCCGTAAAAACACAGCAACCATGCTCCTCCAAACCGTCTTGGCTGTTTAAGTTAATCCTGCACTAATTGCTAAATTAGCGAGTACCCCAAATTATTTTGATAAGTATCCTTTTAATTAACTAGGTATATAGGTATTAAGTTTTATTAATCATTAGCTAATGTGGACTTGAGGCATTAGACAAGATTACGTATTACGTAGGCAAAGACATTAAATTATATTAATCTCTTTGTACGTAGGTAATTCATAATTACCATGTCATTTCAACTAAATAAGTAATACGACTTTGTGATTAATGTTTTGGTCTAAGCATAAAAAATATTGTAAGTTACACTTGGTATAGCCATATTTAAGCATTAAAATGTACATAATTATATCATAAACATTTTTAATTTTGACGATTTAAAAAAAAAAAACGCAAGTGATGAGGATTAATATGTCAAAAATTCACAAATAAATAGTACTATAGCAGTGTGCAAGGATATAACGGCCAACCTTGCGATTCCAGAGATATCCTCATTTTTCATGTCAGCTCCATGCATTTTTTTCTTATAAAAATGATAACTCTTCCATTAGTGCACACAGTTACTTGATTTTTCCTATTGATGCCCAAAATCGTTGTTACGAATTTACGATTAGTGTCGATTGAATCGACTACTAGTTATTTGGCCGTTGAGCTCGTCCAGAGATTACCTCATAACAAATTTTACCTCTTTAATATAGAACATATAGATTTTTAAAACGTATATACCTATGATTATTGTAACCTTCTTTCCTCTTAGCTTTTTATTAAAGCCATTATTTTTCATTGTTTTGGTTTTCTCTTTTTGGAGTGTCAACTGACGGTTGTTGACATGACACCACTTGACAATTTAAATAAAAGAGAAAGTGACACTGACAGAATAATGACAGGTAAAACTGCTCGAGTTTGCCGAATTTTACGAAAATTTACAAAACTGTAAAACTAAATGTTTACAGTGAATTTTCGGTGAAAACGAATGTAATTCGTGTTGAAAACATTTAACCTGTTATTTAGAGTGGCTATAACAGCTGCATAACCTAAAATGCTTCGCGCACCGGTAAGAAGGGGTATCGTTTTCCACCAGCCCGGGGTCCGGTTAAAGTCCTCAAGTAGTTTTATAAGGAGCACTTTTATTACATTTTTTGAGAGGAATCATGGACATAAGCACGTCAAATCGAGCTCTGTGGTCCCGCTGTACGACCCCAGTGTGCCTTTTGTAAATGCTGGGATGAACCAGGTAAGTGACAATATCTTTGTTATTTACGCAGATACTTTCTTAATTTTAGCCACTATTTTGATCCTTGGGAACTTAAGTTTAGTTAGGTATAAATATCGTAAGCCAACTTGACCAAAATCGTAGTTCTAGGTGGCAAAATACCAACCTTGTGTTTTTCTTGATTAGTCCACAACTTTTGTTTAGTATAGTTTTAGTTGTAAGGAATTGCTTGCTTGCTAGCCCTTGGCAATAGCATAACGCTCATTAAGGAATTCAACAAGATGCACTATCAGTACTAAAATAACTGATGCCTGTTTAATATATCAATCACACCTGTTGAGCTGCTCACAATTTATAATAAGTAAATTTTTTACAATGAACGTAATAATTCTGAATTTCAGTTCAAAGGCGTGTTCCTTGGCAAAGTGGCTGCCCCTGCTGCAAGAGTAGTGAACTCACAGAAATGTGTGAGGGTCGGCGGCAAGCACAATGATCTGGATGTGGTTGGCACTGACGGACACCATCACACCTTCTTTGAGATGCTTGGCAATTGGTCTTTTAATGATTATTATAAGGTGAATATTTTTGTAACCTTCCCTCTGGAATCAATGCTTGTTTTCCATGAGGTTCTTCCCTCCTAAACATTAAAATTTAACATGCAGACACTGCATATTGGTAAACTTTGCATTATAAAAAATCAGTTTATTATTGTCCCACTACAAAGCTAAATTCATATCAATCTTCTGCTTTTAACTACCATCCATATAGAAGGTTATTAAACTATTCTTCATCTTTGTGTTGATAAGTAATTTTACCATATAACAATAATATGCTATGGCACTCTGCTCTAGTGTAGCTTTCGAGCACAATAGCAATAGTTTAGTATATTCTAATGAAAAAATAGTACCTTGTAGTACTCATACCTCTGTAATATTTATTTATTTGTATTTGTTCCTAACTGATTGGCCTGAGAAGGCAAAAGACTGAGGGAGTTCGAAAGGAAAGGGGGGGGCTTTTGCCCAGCAGTGGGACAGATTAGCCAAAAAAAAACTTAAGAAATACTTTTTAGTTTTCTTGCTTCACTCAATGCTAAACAAATTATGCTAAAACAACCATTATGTTTCAGTTTTAATAAACACATTCATGTTACATTTAAAATATCCTTTTGTGTCCGCTGACAATAACATTTATGCTAACATTTCATTCGTTTTTTCACAGAAAGAGGCATGCAAGATGGCATGGGAGCTGCTCCTCGGTCCGTACCAACTGAAACCGGAGAACTTGATGGTAACATACTTCGGTGGGGATGTTGCCATTGGGCTGAAGGCTGATACTGATTGCAGGGATATCTGGAGGTCTATTGGGTATGTACCTATACAAAGTTTTAAAAATACTATAAGAGTTCTAACACCCATACATATAGCTGTGCGGTGTTCTGTCACATTTTCTCACAAGCACAATTTATTTATTTCTTTATCAGGAACAATTTAAATTGTGTTTGATACATTACATACATCATAATTAATAATAATAATATATAAATTCTAAAGTGGCATGCAGAAAACATGCAGCAAAAATTAAAAACAAAACATACAAGATTTAAATTAAAAACAAAACATACAAAATGCATTACGAAGTGAAAGACGGCGTTCTGGGAGCTTTCTTATACATATAGAAATGTAATTTTGACGATCAAAAAGTGCTGGATCAAAATCTAAAGTCATTTTTTCAAATTGGGCTAAGAGGCTCTTTGACTAATTTGAAAAAATTACTTTAGATTTTGATTTGACACAGCAGAAACGTGGCGAAGTGAGACGCCGCGCGCGTATATTAAGATAGCGATAAAATGGTGTCGATTCTGTTGTGCACAAACTAATCTTAATTTAAGCTATTCCTATCTTTTACTATAAGGCAGTGCGAGAAAAAGACGGCTATAGCTATGAACTAAGTTATAGATGTCAAACTAGTTTATGCCTTGCGCTTCACCGTGTTTTTAGTCGACATGTTTTTACGTGCACCCTTCATTTGTATGAAAATATTGGTTAAAATTTAGTAGCGTGCGGCACGTGGAGGGGGAAGGGGGGTGGAGGGGGGGGTCCTTCCTGGCCCCTGGTACCACTCCCATGATTAGGCAATGTCCGGTTCCTGAGAAAAACCGATTAATGTAACCTAACCTCAAAACACTATAGTCTTCTAAAAAGTGCTCAAAGTGGCGCGGTCGAGGGAAAGCCGGTCGACGGAGCCCCGCCTCCTACTTCTGAGTGGTTTAAAAATAAATATATAATAATGCATCCAAATTATCCTAGTCGCATTCTCAGTTTCTAGTAACATTGCCTACGCAACTCGAGGAGAAACGGAATGAACAAACGACATGACAGTGACACAATAACATACTTTTTTTTTTTTTTACGTTCCGTTTTGCAGTTTTTTCACGTCATTTTGCACCATAGACAATATGTGGAACAGATTTGTTTGTCAATCGCCCATTTTAACGTTCCGTTTTCGCTATGAAGCTGATTTGAGAGAGTTGAGTTGATTTTTTTCTTGAAAATATGCATTACCTAGTAATAGGAGTGATAGCATTATAATCGGGGACCCAATCCCTACCAGCTTTAACCCATTTTACGCCCCTCCGCGTGCCGCACGATTCTAAAGCGCAGCCAAAATATTAGTTCCAACTAAATTTGGCAGCTCTAAATTTCGTCCGTCTCTTTCCCGTTGTATTAGAGAGAAAAAGATAGCAATAGCCTAAATTAAGTTTAGTTTGTGCACAACAGAATCAACACCAATATCTAAATTATTAGATACACAAAAAGGCGTTGAACTAAAGCGAGTGCGAAAGCGTGCACTCATGGAAAGGCAACAATTGTTGCACGCACGTGTCTTGATGCAAGTCACTTCACTTCACTTGTGATGTGCATTTACAGAATTTTACTGAATGCATAATGAATTTTACTGAAAGAAAAAACGTTTTTCTATACACTCTCTTTTGGGTCGTCTCCACGAGCGAGAGAATCGCGGCGATATTATCTTCCTTGCCACGTTTTTCTATACACTCTCTTTTGGGTCGTCTCCACGAGCGAGAGAATCGCGGCGATATTATCTTCCTTGCCACGTTTTTCTAAACACTCTCTTTTGGGTCGTCTCCACGAGCGAGAGAATCGCGGCGATATTATCTTCCTTGCCACGTTTTTCTATTCACTCTCTTTTAGGTCGTCTCCACGAGCGAGAGAATCGCGGCGATATTATCTTCCTTGCCACGTTTTTCTATACACTCTCTTTTGGGTCGTCTCCACGAGCGAGAGAATCGCGGCGATATTATCTTCCTTGCCACGTTTTTCTATTCACTCTCTTTTGGGTCGTCTCCACGAGCGAGAGAATCGCGGCGATATTATCTTCCTTGCCACGTTTTTCTATTCACTCTCTTTTCGGTCGTCTCCACGAGCGAGAGAATCGCGGCGATATTATCTTCCTTGCCACGTTTTTCTATACACTCTCTTTTGGGTCGTCTCCACGAGCGAGAGAATCGCGGCGATATTATCTTCCTTGCCACGTTTTTCTATTCACTCTCTTTTGGGTCGTCTCCACGAGCGAGAGAATCGCGGCGATATTATCTTCCTTGCCACGTTTTTCTATTCACTCTCTTTTGGGTCGTCTCCACGAGCGAGAGAATCGCGGCGATATTATCTTCCTTGCCACGTTTTTCTATTCACTCTCTTTTGGGTCGTCTCCACGAGCGAGAGAATCGCGGCGATATTATCTTCCTTGCCACGTTTTTCTATACACTCTCTTTTGGGTCGTCTCCACGAGCGAGAGAATCGCGGCGATATTATCTTCCTTGCCACGTTTTTCTATTCACTCTCTTTTGGGTCGTCTCCACGAGCGAGAGAATCGCGGCGATATTATCTTCCTTGCCACGTTTTTCTATTCACTCTCTTTTGGGTCGTCTCCACGAGCGAGAGAATCGCGGCGATATTATCTTCCTTGCCACGTTTTTCTATACACTCTCTTTAGGGCCGCCTCCACGAGCGAGAGAATCGCGGCGATATTTTCGTATAGAAATACGTTGAATCGCCGCGATTCGCTCGCTCGTGGAGGCGGCCCCTAAGAGTTTCTCTCATAAGTTTGCTGTTCACCAGTGTCTCTGGCTCTAATAGCTTGATTCCTTTATACTCCTGACTCCAATATGAGTATTTTGTGTCTCTTCCAGAGTTCCAGAAAGTAGGCTCCTGGCTAAAGGGTCCAAGGACAACTTCTGGGAGATGGGCGACAGTGGCCCATGCGGTCCATGCACAGAGATACACTACGTCAATCCCGATGGCTCGTTCACTGAGATATGGAATTTAGTTTTTATTCATTGTCGCAGGTTAGTTTGTATTTATTTAAAAGTGATTGGAAGAATTGCCGAACTCAAGAGGCAGTGGGCAGGGCACATTGCTCGCAAAACGGATGGCCGATGGGGTCGAAAAGTTCTGGAGTGGCGACCGCGAACCGGAAGACGTTGCGTTGGAAGGCCTCCCACTAGGTGGAGTGATGACCTGGTGAAGGTTGCGGGAATCCACTGGATGCGAGTCGCACGGGATCGCCAATGTGGCGCCATTTGGGAGAGGTATATGTCCAGCAGTGGACGTCTTTCGGCTGAAATGATGATGATGATGAAATGGACAAACTTACTAAGTAGATCGATGTTACCCCGTTTAGCGAAGGCGATAGGCTATATAACATCACGCTACGGCCAATAGGAGCGGAGCATCAATGTTGTAATTAGGCTGTAACCCCTCTGTTTTCCTTAGAGATGACAAAGGCAAAGTGAAGGGTCTGATGAAGCGTCACGTGGACACGGGCATGGGTCTGGAGCGCATGGCCACGATCCTGCAGGGCGTGCCCACCAACTACGACACCGACCTGTTCCAGCCCATCATCAAGGCGATTAAGAAGGCATGTATACCATCATCTTTCTGCCCTTGTCTCATCCTCTCCTGTCCACCATCACAGCGAGATGCTGATTTGTTTCACCAGGTCCCGTGTATACATGGTGTAAAAGACATCATCACGAAGCCGTCAACCAAGCATTCTGTACAGCAAACTAAGTAACTTTACTTTTAAAAAATATTGCTGGGAAACGTTTTTTTTTTTTGGGGTGAAAAATCACGTTTTACGGTAAAACTTAATGTTAACACTGAAAACATTGTGCTGATGGATGGATTGAATGGGAGGTGTTTATAGTAAAAATCGTACATAAAAAACATGTATTAAAAAAAAAACACTTGTTGGAACTTTGACCCCCAATATCTCCGTAACTAGAAGGTTCCCAGGTATGGTCTAGAAGAAAGAAATGATCGCAATGACGGGGAGAACAAGTGCTTTTCGGCTTCATTAAGAGTCTTTTTACACCCTTAGCTGTGTGGTATCCGGCAGAGTAGAATAGAACCAACCCATCACACTCACGGGTGTCGTATAAGGCGACTAATAAAAAAAAAAAAAAAAACTTTTTATTTCAGACATTAAAGTCCATAACGTTTTAACAATATTACATTACAAATTAATTACATTAGAATTTTTTTTTACAAATACATAAAATATTAAAATTTAAAATATTACATTTATATGCTAATGTCTGAGGCAGAACACTTTGCGCCTCCGTAGACCAGAGAATGGGCAGCAGCGTTTTCTGTTAGTCTTTCATCACTGCGATCTCCAATCCGCCTGCCAAGCGTGGAGATTACGGCAAATTCCTCCCATCATGGGAGAGGCTTATGTCCAGCAGTGGACGTTATGGGCTGTTGTTGTTGTTGTTGTTACACCCTTAACAACAACGCTCAACAGGACACAAATCCAGACTCAGTGGCTGCTACAGAGCTGCTACTAATTTCTGATGTTATTTACCCGATAACACTTTGCCCGAACCGGGAATCGAACCCAGGACATCATGCTCAGTACTCAGTCCACTCGACCAACGAAAAAACGAAACGAACGAATATTTTATCTATGGGCCTTACTTACCTGATAATAAAATTATTGATTGATAGATTGATTAAATTTGACGTTTTCCAGAACAGTAAAGGAGTAAAGCCATACGGCGGTATGTTCGACCCTGATGCTGTAGTGGATGCAGCTTACAGGAGACTGGCGGACCATGTGAGGATGATCAGCGTGTGTCTGGCTGATGGAGTGTTCCCTGCTTCTAAGTAAGGCTTATTTCATCTAGTCTTTTTTTATGTCCCTGGGCGTTTACTTTATAAGCAGCAGTATCATTTAGCCAATTTCCTTGCCTTTACATGGTCCTTCGAGCCGGATCGCGCGTCATCGCCATCTAGTGCCACACTAAGCAACGGGGCTTGTGTCGTGGGTATTATATATACGTATATAAATAGTTGATATACTGCACTAGATACTTTTTTGTTTGTAAACATACTTAACAATATATATTTTTTTATTACAATATGGGCCCGCTCTTGACCTCGATGACGCCTGATGGAAAGCGATTGATGAGACCTATGATATACATATAAACATCCATGACTCGGAAACAAATGTCCATGCTCATCACACAAACATTTGCTCCTACCGGGATTCGAACCCGGGACCCTAAGTACGTAAGGCAGTCTCACTACCGCTGCGCTATTCGGGTCGTCACCTTGAACAGTTAACTGCACTAGTGTATGTAATTACAGTAAAATTCTGGGTAAACTGAAATGAATCTCGTGTGGTATCGTGGTATCGCGAAGGAATCGAGTTGTGAATGATTTATGTGACAGTGGTAGTGGTACCGAGCACACAAAACGTATAAGGATAAGTAGGAAATAAAGGTCATTAACCCGCATACATTTATTCAAAAACATAATTCCGAAAACAGGAATAATGACATATACTTGTCCCGAAACTACCTTTACCGTGATCCTTGACTTTTTCTAGTAATAAAAAACGATTCATAATGTATTGTCGGGGTACCTACGCAGAGAAATTAAGGAAAGAGCAATGACCTTCGTTTTCTCTGCTCATAAACTAGCGCAATAACTTCAGGTTATCCATGATCATGGCGCTTGCAACAATGCCGAAATAAGTAATATTCCGTTTTAAGAGCTTATGATTGCGCAGGGTATGTTTTAAAAATTACGAATCCTCGCGAATTTGCGCACGTTTGAACATTTTCACACAACAGGCGCGCGCGCATCTCGTCCTGTATCCCTCACGAGATTCGAGAGAGAGCTTAACACTTGGACTACGAATACGTTTTCGTATCACCTTGGTGCTAAATACCTTGGTCCTGGGCCATTCTTGGGGCAATCTGAAAAGGAAGTTCCAAGGGGTCTGTCCAACACTTTGTTCATTGAAAACGGACACTTACTTGATATTTACTACGACACAAGGGTACTGTCAATGTTTATTTATAGCTACAGACATGAGGTTGACTCTAAATTAAAAATGTTTTGAAACTTACAAAAAATAAGATCTAAAATCTAAATTAATACACTTGTTCCAGTCTAAACCTGAAACAAATAATGAGGAAATCCTTCAAAATCTCAACGGACGTCTTCCAAAACCCTGAACTCATGAAGATCCTGTACAACGAGGTGGCAAAGACCCTGGGTTCCACCTACCCTGAACTCCTGGCTAAGGAAGCTGATGCCAAGCTCATCATAGACCATGAGGGCGAGGCTTATGCCAAGATGAGGGCAGGACTGAAGAAGAAGTGGAAGGAACTGTCGAAGCAGTACCCTGAGGTGGAAGACCTGAGCGATGTGGAGTTGCCAGGGTTTGCGCAGGGGTATAAGGAGTTCAAAGAGGTAATTAGACCGTTTTTCTTTCTTTCTGAGTTCTTTGTGATGTGTTTCATGTAACTTTTAAAAGGGCAGCAGTGATAGCCTAGTGGTGTGACCGTCGGACTGCCAAGTCATAGGTCTCGAGTTCGAATCCCAGGCACACCTTTGATTTTTCAGATTCATGTGCGTATTGTGTAATAGGGTATATGCATGTTTTTTTTTATCACACCAACAAAGCGTATTAACATTAGAAATAGCAAAGTGAAATTATTTTTTTAATATCTATAAAAAATACTAAGTTGTAAGCATTTGAAACTGCTGATTAGACAGAGAGATCCGTTAAAGCGCATGACGTCATTCTCTGCATCGACGTATCAGAATCAGAATCAGAATCAGAATCAGAATGCTTTATTTGTAAACATAGGTTAAATTACAATAATGGTGTTACAGATAGGTAGGTCCTCTATGTTTTGCCCAGAGGCGTACAAATATATTTAATTACATTGTCTTTACTTCTAGCAACAATTTAACTTTTAAAATAATTATCATGAAGTGGTAGAATAATATAAAATTATGTAGACTTTCACATTGGTAATAAAATCAATTAATAGATAGGTACATGCATGTCAATATAAATAAATAAAGAATATAATCAATTTCAATAAAAATGTCAAATAGATTAATCAGTATAAATAGAGAATAAAATCGATTTCAATAAATGTCAAATATATTAGGTTACATGTTACATGTCTTAATATTAATGCTAATGTCAATAAGATTCAAAATAGGTGAGGTGATGTACAATTTTCTGAAGCAGAAATTATAGAATTATCGTCCAAATATTCTTGTAGTGAGTAATAGCATTTATTTATCAATATTCTTAATAATTGTGTTTTGAAATTGTCCAGATTTAACGTTTTTATTTGTTCAGGTAGTTTGTTAAATAATTTTGGCCATACAGAAGGTACTTTTATTCATTAGTGCAGTCTTGCCATAAGTCACTTCGAGTTCCAACTTATTTCTATCGCGCAACTTTCTGTAGTAACTTTTAGTAGCTATTTTATATAGTGAAATGTTAGATTTGACGAACACATTAGTTTCGTATATGTACAGCGATGGCAAGGTAAGTATTTTTAGGCGTATAAAGTACGGTTGGCAACTGTCTGTGCTTTTAAGGCCACACATAGCTCTGACACATCTTTTTTGGGCTCTAAATAAGCGTTCTCTATCAACTGAATTGCCCCAGTATATTACGCCATATCTGAGTGTTGATGCAACATAGCCGTGATAGGCTGTTAGTACGGATTCTAGGCTCACTATTTTCGATAATTTATAGAGAGCATAGGTAAATTTATTAAGTTTTTTACATATTTCGTCTGTCTGGGGTCTCCAAGTCAAATTGTTGTCTATATTAATTCCAAGAAATTTAGTAGCAGTAGTTGATTCTATTTTTGTGCCTAAATAGCTAATGTCATGGATTGTATTTGGTATTCTCTGATAAAAATGCATAATTTTAGTCTTTTCTAAGTTTATAATTAGATTATTGTTGTCAAACCATGTTATAATTCTATTCAATGTCATGTTTATTTCATTTTCATAAGTATTGGGATCATCACATTTTATGATTACGGTGCTATCATCGGCGAATAGTACCATAGGGTGTTTTATTTGCCTCGGAAGGTCATTTATGTAGAGTAGGAAAAGGGGGGGTCCCAGCACGCTACCTTGAGGAACGTCGTATTTAATTTTCTCGCTTTCGGAACGATATTTTTTCTCGTAACTACTATTTAAGGATATTTGTGTGATTTCTACAAATTGCTTTCTGTCAGTTAAGTAAGATCGAATGAGGTCAAGTATATTTCCCCTGATACCATATTTTTCAAGTTTATGTAATAGTATAGGATAATCCACATAATCAAAAGCTTTAGTTAGATCCATATATATCGCACATACAGGATTTCTGTTATCTATATTTGACACAATAGGGAGAAGCAAGTCATGTATAGCCATATTGATCGTCTTCTGCTTACAAAATCCCTTTTGTTCGTTAACCAATATGTTAGATTTCTCAAGGTAGCTGTACAAGGACTTATAAATGACTTTCTCAAATATTTTAGAAAATACGGGTATTAATGCAACAGGCCTATAATTTGACATAGTTTGTCTATCATTTTTTTTGTGCAATGGTACAATTATTGACGTTTTTAATTTCTCAGGGAAGATTCCGCTAGAAATACTCATATTAATTAAGTGACTGAGGTGAGGAGCTATGTAATGGGACACTTCTTTGATAACTTTAGTGCATACTCCGTCATAACCAACACTTTTTGTATTTCGAAGTGAGGTGATATGATAAATTATGTCTTGAGGTATGGTCGGCTCCATAAACAAAGAGTTTGAAGTATTTAGCCGTAAGTTAATTTCTGGTATAGTTTTATTTTTTGGTTCGATAACTTGATTAATATAAAAATTGTTAAAAGCCTGAGCTATATTTAAAGGGTTCGTGATTTTCTGTGTCTCTGTTTGAATTTGTGTTATTGGTTCTTTAGGGAAGCAGGTTTTACAATTATTAATTATGGTCCATGCTGCTTTAGATTTATTTTTAGACGTTTTAATGAAGTAGTTATTTCGTGATGCTTGTGTTAACGTTATAACTCTTTTAAACCTTGCAGAATAGGTCTTAAACGATTGTTTATTCTTTAGGGAAGGGTTTGTTCTATATTGCCATAGCAAGTGCCGTTTCTTTTTACTACATTTCCTTATCCCGTTCGTGATCCATTTTGTTTTCTTTGTAATTGATTTTGTTATTATTTCGTTGGGAAAACAAAGATCGTAAAAACATTTGAATAGGTCAAGAAAATGGCCATAGGCCTCATTGACGTCATTAGTTGTATATATTTCCGAAAAAGTGAGACTTTTAATGCAATTTTTAAATTTATCTATATTATCTTGGCAATAATTCCGTCTTTTTATTTTCCAACGCTTTAAGACGCATGTCTTCTTAACAGGACATTTCAAAAGTTGCGCGGTATGATCTGACAGGCCTAATTCTATAATTTCTCCTTTACAGCCTCTAACATTATGTGCTATATTGTCCAAGCAGGTCCCACTGCTTAATCTAGTGGGTTGACAAAATTGTAATTTTAAATTATAATTTAACAATGTATATTCGAAATCTAATGTTTGTTTATTTCTTTTCAATAAGTTGATATTAAAGTCCCCACATAAAACAATCTTTTTGTTATTCAATTTTAAACACAGCAAATGCAAAATATTATTTAAATTGTCGAAAAATTTATCCAAATTAGATTGAGGCACCCTATATATACATACAATAATAATGTTGTGTTCTGTCAGTTCTATCGCGCAGCATTCAATTACGTTATTAACAGAATATTTACTTATATTTAGCACCTTATATTTGTGGTTAGTCCTAGTTAAAATGCATGCGCCACGTCTTCTACATCCTCTGGAGAAACTCGTTGCCAGGCTGTAGTTAGGTATGTTTAATAGTTCTTCCTGTTCAGGTGTCATAAAATGCTCAGTTATGCACACCGCATCGATTCTTTTTTTATTACTCTCTAGTTCTTCCAAATAAACATTAAGGATATCAGCTTTGTTTAGGAGTCCAGCAATGTTTTGATGCAGGATGTACAAGTTATTGTACACGAAAAAAGTTTGAAGTTTCCTTTAGATTTGCATTTGTACTATTGAAGACGGTTTCTTGTGTATTCTTACTGGTTAGCTGGCTATTCGTTTGACAATAAAGATTCAGATCAATCAAGATGTTACTCATAATATTGTCATAAATGTTCCTTATTCCGTACTTATTGATTCTGCCTGTAGTATAAGAGAACATCTCAAGTGTTAGGTCGCGATTGCTGTCGAAGATGTACGCGTACTTATGACTTTGATTGTCTAAATGAAGCAGGTTGTTAAACATTTCGACTTTAAAGTTGTATATTGGTGATTCTGTTTTGTATGTAGGAAGACAAATCACTACATTGGTGTGTGACACTTTTCGGAGGGATTCATTTAACATATTTATTACGTCTATATAGTTGTTTTCATATGTGTTTATAACATCTTCTCCTATGAAAAGTAAGCAGTAGTCCTCTAAGGTAAAGCCTTTTAGTTTTTGTTCGATGCCGCTTATGAGTCGCATTATGGTACAGTTGGGCATTATATAATGGCAGTAGTGAAAATATTCAGAAAAAACTTCCTCAACTAAAGGTTTGGATCCCTTAATTTTGCTACAGCTTAGGATACACAGTTTGTTCTTTTTCGTAGGTTTCAATACCAAATTTGTTGGTGCTATAGCGGTAGGCATATCTTTCGATTTGTTGGGTGTTTGAGCATGGCTATAAGTACTTGTAGTTTGTGTCTCTTTATTTTCTTTATTAGTCCCGCACTCAAGACGATGTGGTTGTTGCTCATGTTCGTTGATGACCCTATTTGGTGAACTTATTCGTTGCAAAGTTTTGGTTTTGCGTGTTGGTGTTGCACTTTTTTTCTCAGGAGTCGAGCATATTTTCTTCAATGAGTTAACAGTCTTAATCATATTTTGTAGGTCGGATTTGAGACGAAAGTTCTCATTATTTAAATCTTCAATTTCTTTGTGTGCGCTTAGTAATTGATTCCTAAGTATTTTGTTTTCTTCGGTTAACTCACGAACGTCGTCAAATGTGTCATGGAAGCTGTCAGGAACACTCATCATTGTTGTGTCAAGTATAGTTTTGTCGCTGTTGTTGGTAGTCATATTTTTAGTTAGGTCAGTTAGCGAGCTTGATCTACAGGGTTTACGGTAGGTTATGTTGTTGCTGTTGGAGTCCATCTTTACTCGAAGCTATCGTAGCGCCCTCTGGTGTGAAATTATTGAGGGAATATTAGTTCAAATTAGTTGGCAATTTGAACTGTTCAATATATTTGTGAGAACGTAGAATTTTAGAATTCACAAAAAGAGGCAGGCGTTGGCGGGGCTCGAGCCTGCGACCATTTGACTATCGTACAAATGTAGTCTTTTATGTCACCGAGCCAAGTGAACTTAAGATACTTTGTTGAAATTGAGCATCACATTGATTAGGTCCAGTATTTGAACGAAACAAAAACGGTTGAAATGACTCATGCGATCGGAATTTTTTCACTGTCAAACACTGGTCACTTTGTTTTTGCGACTTCAAGTTTAAATGAACTTCGCACTTGTGTTCTTGATTCTCACTGTTTTAGGTGTCACTTCACTTGATTTTCATTTATTGTTCATTGTTTTTTTGTAGTTTTCGTGTTTATATTGTTTTATAAGTTTTGGTCATATGCTCACAGTTTGTGTATAATATTTGTAGATAACACTGTCACTTAGTCATTAGTCACTGTTTTATCGTTTGACTTATTTTTATTTAGATCTGTACACTATTAGTATTTTTAAAAGATATTTTACACGGAGCGTTTTTTCTCGCGTTAGACTAGATGCAGCGCCATCTAGCGTTACAACGCCGCCATCAAGCGCCATCAAGCGCCATCAAGCGTACAAACTCCATACTAAATTACGTTTATCTAGAAAGAGATAGAAACAAAAGTTTAAATGGTAATGGTTATAACTTTTGTGTTGTTTGGCCGATTTATGTCTTGTGTTCGCTTTTTGTAATTATTTTTATAGTACTTTAACATTCCGTATCGAAATAAAAAAATTATGCATATTCCCTATTACCACTTGCTTCGGTGAACGAAAACATCGTGAGGAAATCAGCATGACTGAGAGATATTTCTTGACCGCATGTAAAGCTAAGTTAGAGGCACATGGGCGCCATAAAAACTGACACCAGGGGCCCTACTCCCCAACGCTTCGTCCTTATATTCTGATCTATCCGACTTTCTCACTCGCACTCATCTGCAGACGTGCGCGAGAGCGGTGGAACACACGGTGGAGGTGTGCCCCGCGTGGGCGGAGCACCGCCGTGTCCTCCAAGCGGCGATCGGCGGCGGCGACCTCTCGCGTCCGGCCCTGGTGCAAGCCATGGTCCGGAGCGAGACGGAATGGGACGCCGTCACTTCCTTCTGCGAAGCAGTAATGCTAGAGAAGGAGGTGGCGGGTGATCGGGAGAGGGAGAGAACCTCTCAGCGCCCCGGCCGCCGCGGGAGACGCCCCGGGCGTCGGGGGCCACCAAGTAGCCCCCGGCCACCGTAGGCGCGGGCCTGTGGACGGTGAGCTATGGGCTAGCTCGCCGTCCGTCCGTCTCATGACGACAGGCCGTGTCGACGACGCGTTCGTGTTCCACGCGCGTCTCAAAGAGAGTCAGCAAAAACGAAGAGGTCCGTAAGGACCGATGCCTGCCGGGGTTGCGGGACTGTTCGAAAGAGATACCGTGGCCCCGGAACACAAAGGGCGATGAAGGAACATGGATGGGTTTTAGTCAGTAAAAGTCTGACACTCCCAGAGCGGGAAGAGTCATTTGAAGATTTACCATCCGAAAAAAAAAAAAAAAAAAAAAAAGACGTGCGCGAGAGAGACGGGTAGATCCATATATATGGACGAAGCGTTAGAGAGTAGGACCCCAGTTTAGGCACTAACCATACGATAAAAACGAACATTTAAAATATTTAAATCGGAAGTCATAAGTATTATAACGGCAGCAAAATTTGGGCATCCTGAAAAAAAAAAAGAAAAACAAGTCCATATAAAAACGTCTGCAAAATTTTGCTAGCTAATTTAATTGAACTTTGTAGACTTTGTTTGTTTGTATGGGCTTTTTAAAACCGTTGTATAATGGTACTATTTTTTATACAACATTGTGGGCATTCACTTCTGAGCGGCTAAATACAGAACCTCTTTTTTAAATCAGTTAAAAACAAGTTCAGTTTATGTTATTATCTTCTTCAAACCAAGTTTTTAATCCTTTATCAAGATAATTTTAGTAGGATAAAGTTTACCTTACTACAACAACAACAACAGCAGCCCATAACGTCCACTGCTGGACATAAGCCTCTCCCATGATGGGAAGAATTTGCCGTAATCTCCACGCTTGGCAGGCGGATTGGAGATCGCAGTGATGAAAGACTAACAGAAAATGCTGCTGCCCATTCTCTGGTCTACGTAGGCGCAAGGTGTTCTGCTTCAGACATTAGTCGCCTTATACGAAACCCGTGAGTGTAATAGGTTGGTTCTATTCTACTCTGCCGGATATTACACGGCTGACCACGGCTTTACCTTACTAACCTTCCCAAATTTCCACAGACAATGGCCAAACAAAAAACAACCGAAATACCAGGGGAATTAGTATTCAAGTTGTACGACACACACGGCTTTCAAGAGGATATCATCTCCCGCATCGCAAAACTCAACAACTTGACCATCGACAACAAAGGCTTCTGGAAACTTCTGTCCAAACACAAGACGAGGCACAAGACCGCTTTCAAAGAACAAGAAAAATCTAAAGGACTTCTCTTGGAAGAAGCTATTAAAAGTCTTAAGAAAAGTGGTCACAGCAAAACAGACGATTCACCTAAATATGACTACACATACACTAGTAACGGAAAAGACATAGAATTCAAACCGTTGAAAACTAAACTAATAGGCATTTTAAACGAAGATTGGGTATGGATAGACTATTTACAAGCATGCGAAAACCGATCATTTTACTTAGTAACAAAAGAAACTAATTTCTACTGCGAAGAAGGTGGTCAACAAGGAGACGAAGGAATGATATTCATCAATGATAACGTTGCCTTTGATGTCAGAAGTGTCTTTAAACTCCAAGATTTCGTATTCCATAAAGGAAATTTCTCTGTGGAAGGAGATAGAACAACAGTACAGCCTAACATGGATGTAGAGCTAGAAATTGATGAAGATAGAAGAGTAAAGTTGATGCAGAATCATACAGCGGTACACTTATTGAATGCTGCAGTGAGACGGGTCTTGCCCAATAGTGCGGTGTGTCCTACAGGGTCTAGTGTTACCGACAAAGGCTTGAGTCTCAATCTGTCTGTGTATGGTGAAAAGTTGTCGCAAGATGTGATGTTGGATGTGCAGAATCTTATTAGGTGAGTTTAGTTTTTTAGCCGTTAATGTCCCACGATGTGAAGGCGACGCGGTAGACCTCGCAGGAGATGGTGGGACGAATTGGACAGAACCAAAGCCAGTGGACCACATTGGCCCTGAATCAAAGGATTTCGAAGTCAGGCCTTTGCCCAGGATTAGGAAAACATACACTAACAGTAATAGTAATGTCCCACTGTTGGGCAAACGCCTTTCCCATCTTTCCAGGTACTCTTTTCGTGCGCCACTTCGAACCAGCCATCGCAGTACGCGTCCAGGTTATCTCGCAACGTCTATCTAGGCCGGCCTCGATGGTGACGTCCATCCTTAGGCACCCATTGCGTGGAGACTAGTGTGGAGCAAAAGTAATTAAAAAAAAAACGAAAACTTAACACTATTCCCGAATAGTATAGAAGTATTTTCATGCTAAATATAGCCGGATTCCTGTGGAAATCTCCATGCAGTAAACTAGCTCACAATTTTATATGATAGACTAACTTTCTTATATCTTTACAGAGAATCCATAATCTGCAACGCGCCCATAGGGACCCGCGTACTGACGAGCGTGGAACTATCCCGCGAGCCGTCAGTACTGACGGTCCCCGGCGAGACATACCCCGAGGTTGGTCTGAGGCTCGTCACCGCCGACCCGCCGCTCGTGTCCAAGTGAGTTACTGTCAGCGTCAATTGAGTTATTACTGTCAACGTTCGCTGAGTTGCTGGCAGTGGCCACTGAGTAACTGTCACTATACACTGAGTAACGGTCTGCGTCTACTGAGTTACTGTCTGTTTTCACTGTGTTACTGTCCGAGTCTCATTACTTCAGGTTATTTGTAGGTCATCCACTAATCTGTCACTGGAAAGTGTTTCTAGAAAGAACAAATAGTGTATATTAGTCTTAAGAAATGTATTTTCTTTCTTGCTTATTTTATTAATCCGACTATATTCTGCTGACTGATATTCCGATATGACGTATTGCTAAGGGAGCTGTGCTGCGGTACCCACGTACCGTCCACGGGGGCTCTGGGCGAGTTCTGCGTGACGCTGGTGAAGGGCGCGGGCGGACAGACGCCCACCGTGCATGCGCTCACCGGCGATAGAGCTAAACAGGTATCATAGCACTATATGGAAAATTATCGGTGTACAATATTTGACAAATAGCCACGAAAGTAGCCTTTACACAACATATGACAAAAACATCAATGAAAATTACTGATTTGTATGACTATATGAGAGAAGACAGCGCGAATAAAATCTGTGCTCCGTTCAACTGTGGTCAGCCGGCTGCAGTTCACTCAGTCGCTTGCTCGCTACAGAACATCTATATATACAGGGTTAGCCGCCCCCCGCGCGTCTCACACTGCGCACAGATATTGTTCGCGCTGTCTTCTCTATACGTAGCAGTAATAGCTCAATGTTTTGTTCTTCCATTCTTCTCTGTCAACCGTCACGCGGTCACGCTATCATTCACTCCTTTATCTTTCATTTCATTCTTCACACAATCCATCCATTAACATTTATATTTATCACTCTTTTAGTCACATGCGATTCGTTCCTACTCAACACATTCCTAAAAAAAAAAAAACCAATCGTAAACATAGAAAAAATGAATTTTCTCACATATGAGAACTAGCTACAGACTACTACTACCTTGCCGGTAGGAATCGGCTTTTTAGGTGCCTCCGGGCCTGCTAGCTAGATCAAATTTTCGCTCCCACATATTGCAACTTTAATCGAAATCGTTAGAGCCGTTTTCGAGAACGTGATTATAAATATTGCTCATTTAATAGTAGATAAACATTAAAAGTAACTAATAACGTTACTAATGTTTTGAAATCGGCCTCTCTCTTGCCGTAATCCACCACTCAATCTCAGTTCGTGTTGGTGGATTTCAAACGTCTTCGAATTCTTCGAAAATTCACAAACACGAATTCATAAGTTTTAGATTACAATCTTGTATCTTTATTTAACAGGTTCGCGAACTATTCTGCCGAGCCGAAAAACTGGAGCAAGTCATAGACTTAGTAGACCCTGAGAGAAAGAGAGAAGAGGTGTCTCTCATCAAGCAGCAGCTGTCGGAACTGTGCGGCACTAGTGGAGCCCCCTACGCGGAGTACGCCAAGTGTCTGGCGCTACTCGACAGCTTCGCCAAGAGGGACGTGCAACAGAATGATCTGGCTTTAAAGTGAGTAAATGATAAATGATGTTTATTTTGCAAGTTGGTTTTTACAAACACTTTTACACGTCATTTTTTAAAACTAGATGGGGCCGGAGTTTCGTACCTGACTACTCTGAGAAGAAACAGCCGAAACAAACTCAGAGGTCGTAGTCTCTTTTAAAGTCCAGACATAATCTTGCTCAATTCACATGAGGACTATGCAGATTAGTGCCTGAGATGGTCTTTTGAAGAAAGAACCATACAGATTTGAGTGAACCTGTCCAGTCAGTGCAAGTATTTGTCAGTTAACGTGTAGCTCGACTTATAACTCAAGGAGCTCAAACGAAACGACGAACAATACCAAAGAAAGGACATTTGGGTAGGTTGCTTATAGTACTCAAACTGCCAGACAGTTGTGGAAAAAAAAAAACAAACAAAAACTAAAAATGTGACCCACATGGTCCCCACATTCACAATAATCAAATAAAATTCATAATAAGTTCTTTCCAAATGAATGTAAGTAAAAAAAAATCACAAAAATCATTAAATGTCGCAATGATAATAAAATAAAAAAGTAAAATACTTAATAAAATAAGTATTCATGTCAAATCAGTAAACGTCACATAAAAAAAAATAAAAAAATAAAATACATGTCAAAACATTCAATGTAGTGTAGTGTAGTTCAAGGAATCAATAATAAACAGGCGAAGTCCGAAATTTCGACATTCACAGAGCAAATTTAATTGGAGCAGCTTAATCCCAAGCTTTTTTATCTTCAAGATAGTGATTAACATGATAGTAGGCTTTCAGGCACAGCTTCCGTTTTATTTTTTTTTATTTAAATTTATTTAGGCTTAGTGCTTGAATTTGGCTCGGAAGTTTATTGGAAAAGCGTATACATTGGCATCTGAACGTACCCCCTATTTTTTTGAGCCTCGTTGCAGGAACAACAAATTTGTGTTTGTTCCTCGTGTTTATGTTGTGGATATCACTGTATTTTTTAAATAAATTAATATTTTTGTGTGCATACAAAAGGTTTTCATAAATAAACTGAGAGGGCACAGTAAGAATATTAGTCTCTTTAAATTTTTCTCTGAGGGAGTATCTGGGACTTAATTGATAAATTGAACGAATTGCCTTTTTTTGCAAAAAAAATATTGTCTGAATATCGGCGGCATTGCCCCACAAGAGAATACCGTACGACATCACGCTTTGGAAATAACTAAAGTAAACTAAACGGGCTGTCTCTAAATCAGTTAAATAACGAATTCTTCTAACGGCGAATGCTGCAGAGCTAAGTTTCTTCGACAATTTGTCTATATGCGGGCCCCACTGAAGCTTGGCATCCAAAGTTATGCCTAAGAAGACTGTGCTATCTTCCGGTTTTAACTCTTCATCCTTAATTAGTACAGTAGTTTCCACTTGTCTTACATGGGGTATCGTAAACTTAATACATTTAGTTTTCTTCTCATTTAGGAGTAGATTATACATTAAACCAATTAACGACTTTTGCCATGGTGCTATTAACATCATCCGTAACTAACTGCTGACGTTTGATTTTAAATAAAAGAGAAGTGTCGTCTGCAAACAATACTATGTCATGATTATCCTTCATGAGGTAAGGCAAGTCATTTATATAAATAAGAAACAAAAATGGACCAAGAATTGAGCCCTGGGGTACCCCCATTCTTACTACGGATCCGGGAGATCTTAAGAACATCAACTCTCTGAATCCTGTTACTCAAATATGAAATAAGAAGATCCAGGGAGGCGTTACGGAATCCGTAGTGGTGTAGTTTCCTGATTAATGTTTTATGAAGAACACAATCGAAAGCTTTAGATAAATCGTAAAAAATGCCCAAAGCATCGCATTGGGGACTATATTTCTTGTCACCAAAATTTATATTTGTCATCAAGTTGTATCACATAATAAATAGATCTATCGCCACGAAATATGTTCGTTCTCAGATAAACAAAAAGTGTTCCCAGGTTCCAATTATCAAATTAATGTTAATATATGTGTAAAATAAGAGATGGATTACCAATAACATTGTAGTGCATTACATGAATTTAAACATCGTTCTTATAATAATAGTTTTATTACTTAAATAATAGCTTTGTGCTCAGAATGGTAGATCTGTCACCAAATAAATCGATTATCGAATTTTAATGAGGTGGTTGATGACAAACTAGTTTTGCCTAGGCCGACTTGGGGCACCCCGACACGGATAGATTAGGTTAGAAGGGTATGGCGGGGTCGAATGAGCGAGCGAAGCGAGCGAATAGACCCCGCCATACCCTTCGTGGTTATTTTTTTATAAACCATTCAGAAGTAGGTCCGTCGATTGGTGATCTCTTTAAATTAGTTTGCTTAAATACTTATTAGGACAAACCTTTTATATTACATACAAAGACATTTATTTGGTACTAGACCCTATATCTTCATGATTTTAGGTGATTTATTGTGGAATTGATTTTATATTGTTTGGTGACTACATTTTGGTGACAAATCTACTATTTTGAGGGCAAACCCTATTATTTAAGGAACGCAAAAATAATTAAATTGGTGATAGCTTAAATGATACCCCATCGCATTTGTCCTCCCAGGCATTATAAATGTGTCCTATAAGTTCAACACCGGCATCAGTAGTTGAACGACCCCTTGTAAAACCAAACTGTTTTTTATGTAATAAGTTATTACATAAAAAACAGTTTGGTTATTACTAATAACCATTGATTTAAATAGTAAAGATACGGTCGTTCGAACGTTCGCCAAACGCGGTCGCCATACAGAAACACTAACGCCATCTATTACAACTACTATGAACTACGATGTCAATCGGCGTGGTCTGCCCCTAGACGTAACCTTGTAAGAGCGGGTATTTTTAACCGACTTGAAAAAAATGAGGAGGTTCTCAATTCGTCGGGATATTTTCCCCGATTACTCACTCGAAGACGGCTGGACCGATTTGATTTTATACTGAGATTTTATACTTCAAAGTTGACAATCAGTAGGAAATCTGCAAATTAAATACGTATTTTCACTGTACTTATAGATGTTTACCAGTAAGTACATAAAAACACATTTTAATTTGCTTGTAATAAACAATAAAAATTATTTTATACATATAAAATTAATTTTATGATATGAATTATTAAATCTTTTCATTTCATCAGCTAAAACGCGCGCCGCTGCAAAGTTATGTCTAACTTTTACGCGGCCTCGCGTCGTCTTTGCCAAACGTTGAGACAAATACGAAAGAAAATTGTTTTAATAATGTTAGAAGTTGATATAATATTTTTTTTTAACTTACCGGTGATAAGAAATGTTATCATTTATTTTATTGTGCTTTTTGTCGTAGTTCACGCATCCCTTCACGACACAACTTGGCATTTTTGCTTGTAAAATTTACGACCGCTCCCGAAGACAGCCGAACGCGTTCTAGTTTAGTTCGCTATAGGGAAGACCATTTTGGGACCACGTTCGAGGCGTCATTGTAACATGCGGTCCACCCAGTCCTTACGCAGTAATATATATGTCAATGGTAATAACTTATATTTATTGAAAAAACTTTGCATTTGTGCCAAAATTAATTTTTCAAAAATTTTACTACAGGTGGGTAGTACTGAAATGGGTCTATAATCAGTGGGGTCTGATGTACTACCCGATTTAAACAATGGTATTATTTTACTATATTTCATTAGATCAGGAAACTCACCACAGTCAATACAATCGTTAAATATTACAGCTAATGTGCTCGGCCAGAGTGGGAGCGCGGTGCGTGGTGCGGTGCGGGTGCGGCAACGCGTGCGGTTTGCCTGGCCAGACTGGCCGCGCGATGCGGCGTGCGGCGCGGGTTCGGAGATCCCCGCTCCCGCCAGGGTTACCAACATAAGGGTTTTCCCCCCAAATTTAGGGGTAAATAAGAGGGATGTGATTTTTTTAGTGACGTTCTATTTTTAGGGGTACTTTTAGTGCTGGGCTAGACTGAAAACGCGGGCGCGGAGATTAGCTGTTTTTCTCATACTTTGTATTACACATGTAGCTAGGATTTCGAAAATAATAAAGATAAAGATTATAGAAAATAAATAATACTAATAAATGGCCAGGGGCCACGGCCGATGCCTGCCTGGGCTGCGGGTTGTTTGAAATGGGTTTTAGTCAGTAAAATCCAGAGCGGGAGGGGTCATTTGATGATTACCCATCCGAAAAAAAAAGGATTTTCAAGTAATTGTGGGATATTTGACTTAGCTTGAGGGGTAAATATTTTTGGGAGTTGGTAACCCTGGCGCCCGCACTTGCCGCCCGCGCCCTCACTGCGGCCACCGGTTTCAGTTGGTTTATAGACTAACACTCGACATGGCCCTTGGCCTCATTGAAGAAATAAGGCCCTATTTCCCTCACACGCAATCATCTGCCGTAATTCCCATAGAAATTTAATTATTGTTTGACAATGAGCAAATAGCAAGAATTGTATAATACTGCTATCAAATACTTGCAGTATTTTTTTCCTTTTTTAAACAAAGTTATTTAAAGTTATCTAAGAAAAAGAAAACTAGTTTTACTTAAAAAAAAAAAAGTTTTTCCGCTTTGCCCGTTTGACAGAGGCTGTTTACAAAGCAGGTTTATTCGAAATGAAATAAAGTTTATTTTAGTTACTAATAAAATCATTTTGTATCGTTTGCTGTCTATTAAGTTACTAGCTGTATATTCCTTATTTAAACGGAACTAAATATTCAAATAAACCTATTTTATTTACTATTTTAAATTTTCTACCACGATCATCTATTTACTACCATTTTGTAGCGTTCCCCATAAACACAACGGTCTATCGGATAGAAAAAAACGCATCCGTTCGGATCTGTGAATAGCGTTTTGACAGTTCTTCGGCTCGGAAATGAGATTGTCGAATACGGTTCCTTACCGACACGGAAACTTATCAAATAGTTTAGAATACCCCTGCAGGAACACCAAAAACTATGAAAACGACATCCATGACGGAAAAACAAAATTTTTTCTCGGCGACCTCTTGGTTTTTTCATTTTGACACCATTTTCGTAATCAGCAACCCCAAAAACCATGAAAACGTCACCCATGACGGAAAAACAAACATTTTCCTCGGCGCCATCTTGGATTTTCATGACCTCAGTTTCGTAACCAGCAACCCCAAAAACCATGAAAACGACACCCATGACGGAAAACCAAAAATTTTCCTCGGCGCCATCTTGGATTTTCATTTAGACCTCAGTTTCGTAACCAGCAACCCCAAAAACCATGAAAACGACACCCATGACGGAAAATCAAAAATTTTCCTCGGCGCCATCTTGGATTTTCATTTTGACCTCAGTTTCGTAACCAGGAAAACCAAAAATTTTCCTCGGCGCCATCTTGGATTTTCATTTAGACCTCAGTTTCGTAACCAGCAACCCCAAAAACCATGAAAACGACACCCATGACGGAAAATCAAAAATTTTCCTCGGCGCCATCTTGGATTTTCATTTTGACCTCAGTTTCGTAACCAGCAACCCCAAAAACCATGAAAACGACACCCATGATGGAAAAACCGATTTTTTTTTCTGGCGCCTTCTTGGATTTTCATTTTGACCCCATTTTCGTAATCAGCAACCCCAAAAACCATTAAAACGACACCCATGACGGAAAAACAATATTTTTTCTCGGCGACATCTTGGATTTTCATTTTGACCTCAGTTTCGTAACCAGCAACCCCAAAAACCATGAAAACGACACCCATGACGGAAAATCAAAAATTTTCCTCGGCGCCATCTTGGATTTTCATTTTGACCTCAGTTTCGTAACCAGCAACCCCAAAAACCATGAAAACGACACCCATGACGGAAAATCAAAATTTTTCCTCGGCGCCATCTTGGATTTTCATTTTGACCTCAGTTTCGTAACCAGCAACCCCAAAAACCATGAAAACGACACCCATGACGGAAAACCAAAAATTTTCCTCGGCGCCATCTTGGATTTTCATTTAGACCTCAGTTTCGTAACCAGCAACCCCAAAAACCATGAAAACGACACCCATGACGGAAAATCAAAAATTTTCCTCGGCGCCATCTTGGATTTTCATTTTGACCTCAGTTTCGTAACCAGCAACCCCAAAAACCATGAAAACGACACCCATGACGGGAAAACCGAAAAAATTTTTGGGCGCCATTTTGGATTTTCATTTTGACCTCATTTTCGTTATCACCAACCCCAAAACCCACGAAAACGACACCTATGAAGAAAAATATCGCTCGCTCACTCGACTTCGCCATACCCTTCTTGTATACCCACACACACACACAACAACATACGGCATTTTCTTACGTGACGATTTCTACCAAATCGCACTTCCAAAATAGAAAATTATCTTTATTTCAAAATCAAATTGTAGGTACCATAGGTTACCATGAAAACTAATAATAATATGAAGTTGTGAAATCCCTATGAAAGAATTTTCGGAATCGGATTAGTAGTATTCCGCAGATTATTACCCTTACATACAACATATTAAGTACAAACAAAGAAACTTAACTTTAAATAATATGAAGACGAAATAAATCTTAAACAACCAACGTCAAAAAATACTCTCATCTAACTTACTGGATCAAAATGTGGTAGCCTGCGTATATCTCGGAAATATATTTACGTAATAACTCGCGAGCGATTGCGAAGCAAAGTGATACGTGCTCACGCTGGGAGAGCCCGGTTGTTACTGACGGCAGTGTTGCCAGATGGAATCTGAAGAAAACAGTAGAAAAGTTAAAGTTTTAGCAGTAGATCGAAGGAAAAATCAGTAGATTAAAAAACTCATACCCACATGAGGTAAAAATGACTTGAGTACAGTACTTTCACAGTTTTTATACCTTGTGATTGGGTTTATTATAAGCCTTGTGACCAGACTGGCAGATTCAGTAAGTAGTACCACAGGTAATAATAGTACTTACCGCCAGTGATTGGTCGGTCTTGCACACACTACAGATAAAAAATACCGCGAATTCACAAAACTTGTTGAACAAAATGTCATGTTATTTAGGCCTTTAAGCCAGGACAGGACGACAATAACTAGATAAGATCTGATTTGAAAAAAAGCAGGTAGATTTCCGATCAAGGCAGTAGATCAGTAGATTTTTTTAAAATCAGGTAGATCTACTGCTAAATCAGTAGATCTGGCATCACTGCTGACGGGAGCGGGTTTGCGCGGTCGATTATATAGTTCACTTTGCATTTAATTTACGAAATGAAGTTATTGTTTATTTATAAATTAAAATTCAGATTCTATTAAAAAACCATCTTGAGATTAAGAATTATTTTTTTACTTTTCTTTAAAGTGTTTCTAAGGTATAGAAAAAAAACCTATTTGTCCCGAAGTTTTCCACAAATTACGTTTTTTCAAAAAAAAAAATTCTGCTATATTTCGTATTGAAATCAATAATGTTTCTTGCTATGTTACGAGTAGACCATATAATGATGTTATTCATATTTTTTAATGTTCAGAATATTTTGTAGTTCTTTGTTCAGCGAACCACAAACATCACTCGCTCGTTACTTTTGCGGAAAAGGGGTTTTGAATATGGGTGATTGCCATTAATATATACATTATTTTAAAAAATTGTTCAAGCAGTCGACAAGATGAAGAACCTGTCTCTTATAATAAAAATAAATAAGGTTCAAATTCTTCTTGCCTTTCCCACAAGTAGTGATCAAAAATGTTCAAAATGTCTTAATTTTGTGCACGGGCCTTTAACAATGATATTATCCTTTTTAGTGAATTTCTTGCTTACATTAGGAATTGTGATCAATTGCCCACAATGATCAGAATCTAATAAGATAATCATTTCTTTGTGGGTAGGTATAATATCTGTGTAAATATTATCTAGGCAAGTGGCACTAGGTGGTGTTATTCTAGTGGGCTCCAGAAATTTGTTTTCAAGATTGTATGAATGAAACAGGCTTAAAATTTTAGTACTTAACCCAGAACTTTCTAACAAATTAATATTAAAATCACCGCTAATAATTATAGACTTCATAGAATTACAGATTTTATACAACACTTCATCTATTACCTTTTCAAAACAATCATACAATCCTGAAGGAGGTCTAAATAGTAGAATAGTAAAAATAGTATTTTAAGTTCTTACTAAATAATAAATAATAATAAATAATAAATAAAATTCATTTAATTCAGACAACAAAGATCCATATTTTGTTAGTATTACACACAGCTTATATTCTAGTGTTAGTAACATTGATATAAAAATAATATTATTAAAACAAAGGACGACCAGGCAGAAAGTCCTACCCAATCAACCTCCGCACAAAATGCCTGATATTTGGAGAATAGCTCTCCGCCACAGCTCTCAGGATATAGTTGCGACTACTCCGCACTCTGCACAGCAGCGAAGCTGTTTTTTTGCGCATTATGGCATGAAAGCCATCTGTGTGGGTCTCAGCAAACATTTCTGAAGCGCTACAGAAACGAGGCAGTCGCAACAACATCCTGAAAGCATTATTATATTGAACGCGGAGGACATCCAGCGATCTCTTGGTGTAGTTGACCCATAGATTGCTCGTGTAAAAACTCTGACAGTAGGCCTTAAAAAGAGTAATTTTTACTAGGTCAGAGCACCGAGCAAATCTACGGGCCAGCATGTTACCTCTGACCGCCAATGCCCTACGCTCCCTCTCAATATCTTTATCATCCTTAAGGTCGTCGGTGATAAAATGTCCAAGGTACTTGAAATTGGAGACTCTGTTTAAATGGAGTCCATTCAGCTTTAGAATCTCTGGAACAGAGTCTGGACATCTACCAGCGGCCTTAAATATCATATATTCACTCTTGGTGACATTATAAATAAGTCCATGTGAGGCAGCATAAGTCTCACAAACTTTGAGCAATTCCCTGATTGCCCCAGCAGTCGGGCCCAGCAGCAACATGTCGTCTGCGTAGCTGATGTTATTGACGCTCACTCCATTTATTCGACATCCAACATTCATGCTGCTGAGCTCGGTGATGAGGCCATCAACATACAAATTGAAGAGCCTAGGGGATGTCAAACCCCCTTGTCTCACACCGCATTCCAATCCGTATGCTGGAGAGAGAGTGTTAGACCACTTAACCTGATTCTTTTGATTGGCATACCAAAACTGGAAGATTTTCAGTATTTCAGCAGGCGTACCCCTGTTCCTCAACTTGTCCCAAAGCACATCATAGGAGACGAGATCGAAGGCCTTCGAGAGGTCAAGGAAACATGCGTACACCGGCGTCTTACGATCGGTATAATATTGAACAGTATGCTTGAGACTCAAGATAGCAGTTTCAGTTGATAGTCCAGGCTGGAAACCAAACTGTGCTTCATGAAGATTTAAAATATTTTTCAAACAAGCGTCAAGCATACTGTCCAATACCTTAGCCATGATCGTAGCCAAGGAAATCGGACGATAATTCCCCTTATCAGATATGTCCCCTACCCTGTTCTTAACGATGGGAACCACAAGTGTTTTCATGAAATTTTCCGGCAAGTACGAATGCCGTAGACACATCGCATAGAACAATGACAAGACCCTAGGCATGTGGACTCCTGCATATTTCAAGTGCTCAATGCTGAGTCCATCATGACCTGGAGACTTACCTCTGCTCATTCCCTGAATGATACTTTTGACTTGCTTGGCAGAGAAGTGCATAAATGTCTCCCTTGCCTGACAACAATACTCGGCATCTTCAGAAGGAACTGGTGAACCAAGGGGAGATTGCACCTGGAAATGTTTCATAAACAGGCTTGCAATATCCCCGTGATCACTCTTCCCCTCCACACTCACCGCAAGGCCAGGCTTAACGTCCAACTTCCCTGTGGATTTCCAGAATTTGCCAAAGTTCTTAGTAGCTCGTTGTTCTGCTATTATGTCCATTTTGATATTTTCTTGGTTATTCTGGCACCATTTCAAGCGACTTTTGAAAACTTTGCGAGCCTCTCGCATTTGTTCATAAACATAACCATATGTTGGTCGTTTATGTTCAATCCAGGTTTGAAATTTAAGCCTAGCCTCACTGTGAGCCTCACGTACATGTTTATTCCAGCCACACAGAGATCGATGTTTTCTGTGAGGCCTAAAGTCACTTGTCTCTTTAGATTGCTCAGCTGCCTCACTAAGAACGTTCACAATCCGATCATACAACTTATCTAAAATTACTCTATGCTCAGTCAAGCTGCATGACCCATGACTGCACTCCGTAAATTCTTGGGGGAAATCGATATCTCGCAATTTACTATTACATAAAAACCGGTATCTGTCAATTTCAGAACAGTTTCTTTCACCCCATATAATGGCACTACGAGGCACTGTCTGAGTCACCAGTTTTGACCCAACTATACTCAAATCACATACAATATAGATGGGTAAATGATCAGAGTTGTACACATCCTCTTTAATACCTACATCTACAACAGTGTGCCAAGCTGATAAAGATACCACACAGTGATCGAGCCATCTCCTACATCCATGCGCATCACTAATAAATGTGTAGTGATTTTGCTCAGCACCTAGGAACTCAATATCGGCACAAACCCATGACTGGTCTGTACAGAAGTTAGTCAATTCATTATAAAAGTTTTGTTTGGGGTGCGCGTTAAAATCTCCCAATATAAAAACATTTTCAACATCATAACTTGCTACAATAGCATTTATCTCACTCAATATATCTGTAAACATAGTCAAATTCTCTGGCGAGTCCGTTGGCATGTAGACAGAAAAAAACAGAAATGCGCGCTCACCTATGGCTGCCTTTATGGCCACAATCCGTTCACTAGCACAGTCCAAAACAGAGACCGACTCAAACATGCCTTTCCTCCAGAGAATGGCCACTCCCCCATACGGTCTTCCTCGTAACGGTCCGACGGTTGTATCGACCGCTGACTTACCAGTAAATTCAAAGTCTTGACTTATGGTTCCTAACATCAATATGTCATGGGGAAGAAGCCATGTCTCTTGGAGGGCTACAACATCTGACCAAGCACAGATTGCTCGAATGTTATCAATAGAGCGTTTTGCTGACTGACAATTGAAACTAGTAAACGTTGAGTACTTGTTGGTGTTACTTAACATTGTAAAAACATTTAATCAACTTTAACTCTAGACTCTGGCTTGGTTCGATACATGAAATGTACAAACCGCCTAAAAGTAATGCCTTCCGGCCACAGTTGGTCATTTAGATATACATCTACTTTATTTTTAGAAACAAATACTTTAAATGCATTGTACTTTTTAAAAGACTTAATGTTAATCTTTTTTAAAGACACAATCTCATTTGTTTTAGTCTTAATGTAACTAATAATATCATTTTCTTGTGTTTCAGTACTAACGTTTGAGATTAACAATGGCACTTTGACATCGGCTGCCCGAAAATTAACATTAGGCTCAGTGGAAGCACGACCTCTCTGACTAGCTAACCTCTTTTGTTTTGATGATTTGTTTTGTACTAACTTCCAATCCTCATTAAAATCCGCTACCATTTGCTCACTATTCACATTAGATTTACACAAACTCTAACTGTTCACTGTTTGTAATTCACTCGATTTTGTTCCAGTCGACATCGCAGTAGCATACGTAACGATGGTAGGGGACTCGATCGGCCCAGGCGCACACGTCGGCGCCGTGATTGGTTCGTTCAAGGTCACACCAGCCGCGTTACTTGTTTCTGTCTCTGCAAACGTCATGCTCTTGCGTGTGCTTCTTTTTAATGTTTCGCTCTCGCTCACATCCTTCACTATCGCTGCGTCTATTTGTTTACATTTTTTCGAGTCACCGTCATTAACGCGATCTATTGTAATTATTGGCACCTTCTCCATCGCTGAGTCATTCGTTCTTGTATCAGCTGTTAATTGCGTTGCCGATATCGGCATATACTGCAAACCTATAGGGCCACTATTATCTGATATGACACTATTCTCCAGACAAGCACCTCGCCTTTTATTTATATTAATATTAGGCGTGCAGTAATTGTCTATTAACGATGCACACTTCACATTCTGTACCTCAAACTTAAGCACATCAAACTGTTCTTTGGTTACCATTTTGTCTTCCAAAACCTTGCACTTATTTTGTAATATCAAAATGTCTTTTAAAAGTCGGGTCGCATCCACATGATCAAAGGTTACAGGTGGGAGTTTATGTAACTCCTTTGCCACAAATATAGGGAATAAGTCCGGATCCGTTGCTTTCATTAGACATATTATGTCATCTAAATCTCTGGACATTTTCTTCTTGCCGTCTTTTCGACGAATTGGCATCTTCTTCGAGGTGGGAAGCGATTCAAACAGCAGTGTTTTCGCGTTCACAATATCATCAGCTGTGAAGGATGATGTACACAACTGATGAATGCTCACTTCATCCATAAATTCCAACACATTTCTTAGAAACGCTAGAAGTTCGTTTATCACAACATTGCAATTTACACATTTTACAGTTTTTGACGACATTATTCTCGCGATGAGTCACTTGTCACTTCGGCAAGCAATACGCGTCCGTACTCAGTTGAGACCGACTCGAGACTGTAAATAATAACAGCCGCTCGAGTCGATCTTTAGGTTAAGCCGCTTTTACCTAGGTTGGTCTGTGAATGTGTGACCAGGACCACCCATTACAAACCGAGTTTCCTCCGTGCCTCGGAGAGCACGTTAAGCCGTTGGTCCCGGCTGTCACTTGTGGATCTTTGACAGTCGTTACAGGTAGTCACCTGTAACGACTGTCAAAGATCCATAAGTGACAGCCGGGACCGGTACCGTTACAGGTACCTGTAACGACAGTGGCCTGGAAGTCTGACAACCAGTCTCATCACTGTATTAACTATTTGTAGAGGTCAGATAGGCAGTCGCTCCATGTAAAGTACTGGTATTCAGCTGCATCTGGTAAGACTGGAATTCGACTCCAACATAGTTGGGAAACGGCTGGGCAGATGATGAGACAGCCTTGTAAAAAAAAAAAAAAATTTTCAACATTAGGTAATATTCACAATATGTGTTATCCAGCTTTCTAATACAAATTTTCTCAATTCCTCCAGCTCAATAGCAGAGACAGAAGTCCGTGAAGCAGTGAGCCAAGCGGCCCAAGACGGGCGCCGCTTCGTGGTGCACTTCCTGCGCTGCTCGTACCTCATGCAGAGCGACGGCGTGCAGTCCGTGCTGGCCGAGCGACACAGCATGCCCACCATGGTGCTGGGCTGTGCCGGCGGAGTGCTGGTAGCGGCCTGCACTGTGCCACAGGTACTTCATATGTTTAGATTTAGTTAGCCTACAATGTTCCTGCTGCCGGCCTAAACCCACGCTTGGAAGAAGTAAAGTCCACTACGCGGGCCCAGTGCTGAACTTAGTGGATAGCCTTCATATGACTGGCTTTTGACTACCTTAAGGTCTATGACAGCCTGGATCCACGCTTCATCCTTTATCTTATCTCTAAATAAATATACAACCATATGCAGAGGCGTCAACTCAGCATATAGCATTCCTGTGTTTGACAAAGACCTCAACCAAGTTGACCATGTTGTGGCCCGTCCTCCAGTAGCCAGGGGGTCCCACACAGAGCTTGCTGATACGCGGTTTCTACTTCAGGAGTCATTTGCGGTCATCGGATAAACATAGCCACCCGACTGACACTCCCACACTCACTGCAAACTATGTGGGTAACTCCAGTTGCACACAAATAATGTAATCTTCTTAGCGTGTCGATTGCAAAAAATCAGCTCGCTGAGGCAGTCATAAGATCATCAAGTGCGCTGGGCCATTACTTGTTGAGATACGCTTCATACACAGTTGAGATCTGTAGATACTGGTTCGGAGTCGATTTATTGTAAGTGATCTAAATAATAATTGTCGCTCGGGCCGATCTTTAGGTTAAGCCGTGCTACCACCCATTACATACCGAGTTTCTTCCGTGCCTCGGAAAGCACGTTAAGCCGTTGGTCCCGGTTGTCATTTGTAGATATTTGACAGTCGTTACAGGTAGTCAGTGGCCCAAAAAGTCTGACAAACAGTCTTACCAAAGGGTATCGTATTGCCCAGTAATATTGCTATTGCTGGTATTCAGCTGCATCCTGTCAGACTGGAAGCCGACCCCAACATAGTTGGAAAAAAAGCTAGGCAGATGATGAAGGTGATGTAATAAATGAATGTGTGTTTGTGTGTGTGCAGGAGATGGTGTCGCCCGCGTTCTCCGCGTGTGGCTGGCTGGGCTGTGCCGCGCGAGTGTTCGGGGCCGCCGTCACCGCGCGCGGGGAGCTCACCAGGGCTGAGATGACGCCTTCCAAGGTACAACTGCTATAACATTACTTGGCGTAGTTGTCTCAATATTCTGATTGATAAATCATTTGTGACCACTGCTTTGTCGCTAACATGTGTTTAACAGCTTTTTGATGTGAAACATCTTTAGGCGCGGGTAAACAAAAAAAACAAATAAAAATTCGTGGCGAACAATCCCGAACCTTACCGACATATTGAAGCAGCATAAAGGCCCTATTAAATTACACGAATTATCGGGCCCTGCCCGCAGGGACAGGGAAGTGTAATAAGAAACGGAGTCCGGGTCCCTAAATAACAAGAGGCGCCCTGCCTGCTCGGGGCAGGGCTCACGATCGACAGGGCCCGATAAATCGTGTAATATAATAAGGCCTTAAGATCTACATATTCGCCACGCTTTATTTATTTACTAAGGTTCACCTACATCACATACATACACTTACATACACTAAATCATACGGTAATATTCCAATATATATGCCAATTACAGGTAAACACAACATTGACAAAATGACAACAAAGACGCCACATTACCGCTTAGTTGATAACTTAAGTCTAGGTGTACAATCGATTTGAAAAGAAAATGGGATATAAATGTTATAAAGAAAATGAAAACAGGGTAATTAATTCAACAGTACAGTACAATAACAGTAAAGTAAATTTTGACTACGTTTCATTGGTGTGTAGGCCGGCCAAGATTCTTGATTTAAACTTCACCTTACGGTCATTAAATATATCTGCTTCGGGTACGGACTTATTAAATGAATTAAGGTTGCCACACATCTTAACGAGTGGTGAGTTGAGACCTGTGTTTGTAGAGGTAGTAGGGGCGCTGTAGAATTGTGGTTATGGGAAAGCGTGGACGCTTTACAACAAGCCAGCTGGTCTCGGGGCACAGAGCGCTAGTTTACAATCTCATAACTTCGATTTCGATTCCAGCATAAGGATTTTCTTTTTGTGAATCGAGACATTTTATTTTTGTTTGTTTTTTACATTGACTTTTTTTAAACATATTACTTGTACAAAATTAATTTCGATGTTTCACAATCACTGGCTCACTTTTTTTTGTCATAGTTTGTCTCACGGTAAAAGTTATCTTAATTAAAAAATTGACTAGCGTAAGTACCTACTAGAAGACCTAAGACGAACATCATTTCGTTTCAGCAACATAACCTAAATAACAATATCTTCCTTTGCAGGTGAGCCTAATAAACTGCGAACAACTAGTCCAAGACGCGATGCGCGTCGCCATCAAATTCGCGCAGTCACATATCAAGGAGAACACGGAACCTTCCATAGACACACAGAATAGACAACAGAACTGATCATCATACTTATTTCTACGTTGAAGAGACTGTAACGACAGCAAGGAGGCGAGAAATACGGACTGGGAGCTTTAAAGCCATATACGCGTCTCAATAGGGGACATATTGTCCCATGGTTTATGACAAGAGATATCGCATGAATGCGTGTTGTCTGGCAACATCAATTTCATAGTTTTCGATAAGAGACTTGGGAAGTTTATCCCCTAATGGGCGAATTAATTGGGTGCTAATTCCTTATGGGGGAGGCGCCAACGTAGCCCGCGAAATTCAAATTTTCTTACGTTTTCTTGCAATTTGCAGGTATATGTCAGGTTGTATGTTGTACTTTTTCATGAAATAGTAATTAAATTAACTCAAGAGGGTCTTATTAACGATTTATATGGTTATAATTGTGTAAAACCATATTTGTGACAGTCGCGAATCATATTTTAATCAACATACAGCCTGAAATTGACCTAGAAATTGCAAAAAACGTAAGGAAAATTTGATTTTGTTGGCTACCTTAGTGTATCCTCCTGAAATGGTGAAAACTACCGCATTATTGGCACCGGCTCAGTTAACTGACGTAATGTTTCGTTTAGCTCAGGGGCCCTACTCCCTAACGTTTCGTCCGTTTATTCGGATCTATCCGCCTCTCGCGCACGTCTGCAGATGAGTGCGAGTGACAGAGACGGATAAATCCGAATATACGGACGAAGCGTTAGGGATTAGAGCCTCGGGCACGACATCCGTCTCATCCGGCGCCGGCGCAGCTACCATACCAAACACCGTCTATGTTGTACGGTAGACCTGGTGCCCTAGCTTGATAGAGGTCTCTGCAGTCACTTTTATCTTTGCGCTAAAGCATGTTATAGCCTGATTTAACAGCTTGCAAAATCACTTGAAACATCGAAACTAATGGTTTTTTTGAAGCATAATATGTTTTATTCTTTATATTAATTAATATTTATACTTAATATATCTTCTTAGTTTCGGCGTTCCAGAATTCCAATGATATTGCTAAAAAGACAATCGAGCCGCGTATGAAATTAAAAAAAATAATTTATGAAGAATAATTATTTTTATTTCTTATTTTATTTATAATTTTTGAGAGGAAACGTAGGAGTGCGTTTTGGAAATGGTATTTATTTTTAGTTAATATGTATTGTATTTTCTAAGGCTTGTTTATCCGGCAATAATAATACTGCCTATTGAAAGTTTAATTATTGTTCATGCACGTGTCGCCCAGTGTGTGAACTGCTTTATGTATGCTATCTGTTCGAGTCGGTACATTGGGGAGTATTTCTCGATTATTTATTTAAGTGCCTTTAGGATGAGGTCCTGGGTTTAATTCCCAGGTCGGGCAAAGTGTTATTGGGCATTTTCCATTAGGAATTTGTCAATAGCAGCCACGGAGTCTGTATTGTTGCCCCGTTGATGTTAATAGGCTCCCTCTTATACACTGGCGAAATGTAGATGTACTATTAGGCTTTTCCCTAACGTATCTACATAACTGTATTCCGCATAGCCGCCCGGTGTTGCCGAGTCATACCGACCCGAACGTGTGTGAAGCACCCGTTAGTAGTAAGTAGTGTTAAAGTAGGTTTGAATGAAATTCGAAGTGTATTGTTGAAAGTCTTCCTGTAAATAAATATTAGCGTCTACCTCTATTTTTGTAAATAAAATTTGTTGGAAACGAAATGGTTGTATTCTTTATTTTTTAACCAATCACAGGTGCCGCATCGAGCTTTGAAACATGTTGTAACACTTCTCGTCTTTGCATATCAAATTTTCAAATAACTATTTCATGAAAAAGTCATTCAATCAGGTTACATGAACTTAGAGCTTATAGCGGCAACATAAATACATCTGTGAAAATTTCAACTGTCTAGCTGTCACGGTTCATGAGATACAGCCTGGTGACAGACAGACGGACAGACAGCGAAGTCTTAGTAATAGGGTTCCGTTTTTACCCTTTGGGTACGGAACCCTAAAAACGTAAGAAATTTGAATTTTGCGGGCTACCGTGGAGCTTCGTTTGAGTCCTGAATTCCTGATAGAAACTCTCAATTAGGCTGCGGTTCCACTGAAGCGGAGCGGAGCGCGATTCACCAATCACATGGCTTGAAATCCACATCTCTTCTCCACTCCTGCCATGTGATTGGTGAATCGCGCTCCGCTCCGCTTCAGTGGAACCACAGCCTGAGGTATGAGTGACAGAGACAATGCTATACAAAGCCGATCGAAACTACCGAGGTATAGTACGTGTCTGTAGAATCAAATCCCCGAAGGGCTAGGCAGAGGTGTAAGTACCTAAACACTCAGTTGTTTTGTTTTGAGTCACGCTATTCTCACACACCGCTCGTCAGCGCGATTGTCGGGCGGTGAAGCGGATCTCACGACGCTTTGGGTTGTATGAAATAACCGCCTAACGGGGGGCACATATTCAGACACGAGGCTGTTACTGAGAGAAATTCCTAATGGACAAATCCAAGAACGTCCGACCTGGGAAACGAACCTTATAGGCCTACGCCACACTTGACGGTAATTCCGTCGCGGATCTTCCGCGTCGGAACGCCAGTACATGTTATTGCATAATAAATTACTAATAACGGGAACACTACGTGGAAGATCGGTCGTTCCGTCGCGGACGGTTCGCCCTCTGCGTATGAGGGTATATATAGATGCTCTGTGGTATGAGGCCCTACTCTCACTCGCACTCATCTGCAGACGTGCGCGACAGAGACGGATAGATCCGAATATACTGACGAAACGTTAGAGAGTAGGGCCTTTTTTTTTGGATGGGAAATCATCAAATGACTCCTCCGGCTCTGGGCGGAGCAGGAGGGAGTGTCAGACTTTTACTGACTAAAACCCATCCATGTTCCTTCATCGCCCTTTGTGTTCCGGGGCCACGGTATCTCTTTCGAACAGTCCCGCAACCCCGGCAAGCAGAGAGTTAGGGCCTCTGTTACGGATTTACCGCAACGTTAGTTCGGCGTCGGAATTTCCGTCAAGTGTGGCGTAGGTCTTCAACGGCTCATTTCCGAAGATGCGGTGCGTTGTACGACGGCGTGACGTCTCGCGGCGCGTTGCGCGTTTTTTGGCGTCAAGTATGTGAATCAGCCAGAAGTGCTAGTTGCACACAACCTTTCAATAAGATCACCGTGTGTGAGTGTAGAGGTAAACCAAAAAAAACTCAAAGCAAAACAATTAACAAAACCGTCTGAATAATATACAAGACTAAGTTTCATAGAAAACTACTCTAGCGGTAAAAGGATAGACAGAATATACTTTAATCTACATCAAAATTGTAACAGCTTTTTACAATATTGATAATTAAATTTTATGGTTACAATGGTGTCGATTCTGTTGTGCACCAACTAAATTTAATTTAGGCTATTGCTATCTTTTACTAAAAGGCAGTGCGAGAAAAAGATGGCTGTAGCTTTGAACTAAGTTAGAGATGTCAAAATAGTTTATGCCTTGCGCTTCACCGTGTTTTTAGTCGACATGTTTTTACGTGCATCCTTCATTTGTATGGAAATATTAGTTCCAATTAAATTTGACAGCTCTAAATTACGTCCGTCTCTTTCTCGTTTTATTAGAGAGAAAAAGATAGCAATAGCCAAAATTAAGTTTAGTTTATGCACAACATAATCAACACCAATGACGGTCTTACAAATTATTGTTAGGTAATTCGAATAATATACACAGATTATGTGGAAAACTATTTATTACAATAAAATTATGCTAATTAAATATATTTACAGTCAGTTTTAAAATCCAGTGGGATCGTATCACTTCATCATCACATCACTAATAAAAGTTTTTATTTTATTGAGAGAGTTTTCATGTCTATAATATTTACGGTTTCATTGATCTATTGATTTCGGGACTTCCGTTTCGCTTACTTTTCGGACTTGAACGGAGTTAGAAGGAGACGTTGCAAGTACCCCGATATGGTTAGGTAAGTAACCGTAAAAATTGATAAACATTAAGTAAGTACGTGAATTTGACTCTCGGCTGCGTAAAGTTTTGTAACAATCATTGACAATGTGCTCTTTTTCTTTTATAAGTGTAATATTTTGTTTTGAGTGTATTTTTGACTTTTTGTAATGTTCATTTACTTTTTTATATCAGAGTCTGAGTGATGTCTTTTTTTGAGTAAAAAATTGATTTTTAAATAAAATGATTACGATTTAATTATGTGAAACCACTAATGCACGGCGATACATGAAGCTATACATTTCCAGTATAACATGGCCGCGTTTTGTATAGATTTCTAATACAATAAAAGAGATTTTTTGTATTGCTTCATTGGTTGCCGTTTGTACTAACGTTTGGCTAATGTGATGTCAACTGTTTATTTTAGAATATATGAGCTGCCAATGGAGTTATGAAAACCGCCCTTACTGCTACGCAATAAAGAGTATAAGTCAAGTTGTATGAATTTATGATCAACTATTACTATGGGACACCCTGAAATCCCAAAGTAAATTCACCTGAGCCATACATTTATTATTGACATAACACGACAAAATATATGACACTGCTAATTATTACACTTGTGTTTTTGAAGTCAGTTTTTATTTTTTTGAGTAACAAGTTCAAATTTGCCATCTATTACTGAAGAGTACCCTTATATATCTCCGAAAATCAGCATCAGATCTTCACCAAACTTAAACGGGACCACCGCGAAATAATATTTTTCCAAACAAAAAGAAAAAAGAACCATCATAACCTCCTTTTGGAAGTCTGTTAATTACACTTTTCAAAAGAAGAAAGAGCACATCCCAACTCGCCCTCTTAACGCGAGAGCGAGATGTTAGAGAAAACGTGACGCACGCGAGGGCCAAAGAGCACGGACTAGTGGTTGTCCATGTACTGCAGCTCCGACAGCAGCAGGACCGTGTTGGGCAGCGGCCGCGGCTGCGGAGACAGGATCGTCAGCATCTGGCGGTCCATGTCCACTGCCGTGCTGAGGGACGAGATTGTACTCGTTACTTTTATTTGTATAATACAATTGTTTTTAGCTGGCAAAATACACACAACTGAATCAGATTTTTCGGATCCATGTGCGTATAAAAAAACGTAATTAGTCCGTCAGACAGATTTTCAAAATATATATATTTTTAAGTAAACAAAATATGAATGAAAAAGATACGGTGTCGAAAACTCATGTGACGTCACGTTTGAATACATTTTTTACTTAAATGTGACGTCACAAGCTCTCCCCCAACCTATGATCTTTGCCACGTTTTAAATTCGTCAATTTTTATTAATTTGATAAAACAAAACCACCTATCCAATATTTTTCGATAATTTGACTGACGGACTAAACAGAATCACATTTTTTTTGACAGTCATCATCCCTATTAGCAATGATTGGATACTCACACACACACGAAGCCAGCCAAGTTGGAGTGCAGCACATCATCTTCAGGCCCCGCCGCGAAGCTCACGGCCAGTATGCGGTGATGTAGCGCGGGCGACGGCCACACGCTCACCAGCTTGGTCAGCGCGTCCTCCGCGCGCATACCGAGCGGCATGCACGAGTCGGGCAGGGACGGAGCTCCCACCTGGGGGGCGAGGGGGTTAGTAATGACAAGACTCTTCCTCCGCGCGCATACCGAGCGGCATGCACGAGTCGGGCAGGGACGGAGCTCCCACCTGGGGGGCGAGGGGGTTAGTAATGACAAGACTCTTCCTCCGCGCGCATACCGAGCGGCATGCACGAGTCGGGCAGGGACGGAGCTCCCACCTGGGGGGCGAGGGGGTTAGTAATGACAAGACTCTTCCTCCGCGCGCATACCGAGCGGCATGCACGAGTCGGGCAGGGACGGAGCTCCCACCTGGGGGGCGAGGGGGTTAGTAATGACAAGACTCTTCCTCCGCGCGCATACCGAGCGGCATGCACGAGTCGGGCAGGGACGGAGCTCCCACCTGGGGGGCGAGGGGGTTAGTAATGACAAGACTCTTCCTCCGCGCGCATACCGAGCGGCATGCACGAGTCGGGCAGGGACGGAGCTCCCACCTGGGGGGCGAGGGGGTTAGTAATGACAAGACTCTTCCTCCGCGCGCATACCGAGCGGCATGCACGAGTCGGGCAGGGACGGAGCTCCCACCTGGGGGGCGAGGGGGTTAGTAATGACAAGACTCTTCCTCCGCGCGCATACCGAGCGGCATGCACGAGTCGGGCAGGGACGGAGCTCCCACCTGGGGGGCGAGGGGTTTAGTAATGACAAGACTCTTCCTCCGCGCGCATACCGAGCGGCATGCACGAGTCGGGCAGGGACGGGGCTCCCACCTGGGGGGCGAGGGGGTTAGTAATGACAAGACTCGTCCTCCGCGCGCATACCGAGCGGCATGCACGAGTCGGGCAGGGACGGAGCTCCCACCTGGGGGGCGAGGGGGTTAGTAATGACAAGACTCTTCCTCCGCGCGCATACCGAGCGGCATGCACGAGTCGGGCAGGGACGGAGCTCCCACCTGGGGGGCGAGGGGGTTAGTAATGACAAGACTCTTCCTCCGCGCGCATACCGAGCGGCATGCACGAGTCGGGCAGGGACGGGGCTCCCACCTGGGGGGCGAGGGGGTTAGTAATGACAAGACTCGTCCTCCGCGCGCATACCGAGCGGCATGCACGAGTCGGGTAGGGACGGGGCTCCCACCTGGGGGGCGAGGGGGTTAGTAATGACAAGACTCGTCCTCCGCGCGCATACCGAGCGGCATGCACGAGTCGGGCAGGGACGGGGCTCCCACCTGGGGGGCGAGGGGGTTAGTAATGACAAGACTCGTCCTCCGCGCGCATACCGAGCGGCATGCACGAGTCGGGCAGGGACGGGGCTCCCACCTGGGGGGCGAGGGGGTTAGTAATGACAAGACTCGTCCTCCGCGCGCATACCGAGCGGCATGCACGAGTCGGGCAGGGACGGGGCTCCCACCTGGGGGGCGAGGGGGTTAGTAATGACAAGACTCGTCCTCCGCGCGCATACCGAGCGGCATGCACGAGTCGGGCAGGGACGGGGCTCCCACCTGGGGGGCGAGGGGGTTAGTAATGACAAGACTCGTCCTCCGCGCGCATACCGAGCGGCATGCACGAGTCGGGCAGGGACGGGGCTCCCACCTGGGGGGCGAGGGGGTTAGTAATGACAAGACTCGTCCTCCGCGCGCATACCGAGCGGCATGCACGAGTCGGGCAGGGACGGGGCTCCCACCTGGGGGGCGAGGGGGTTAGTAATGACAAGACTCGTCCTCCGCGCGCATACCGAGCGGCATGCACGAGTCGGGCAGGGACGGGGCTCCCACCTGGGGGGCGAGGGGGTTAGTAATGACAAGACTCGTCCTCCGCGCGCATACCGAGCGGCATGCACGAGTCGGGCAGGGACGGGGCTCCCACCTGGGGGGCGAGGGGGTTAGTAATGACAAGACTCGTCCTCCGCGCGCATACCGAGCGGCATGCACGAGTCGGGCAGGGACGGGGCTCCCACCTGGGGGGCGAGGGGGTTAGTAATGACAAGACTCGTCCTCCGCGCGCATACCGAGCGGCATGCACGAGTCGGGCAGGGACGGGGCTCCCACCTGGGGGGCGAGGGGGTTAGTAATGACAAGACTCGTCCTCCGCGCGCATACCGAGCGGCATGCACGAGTCGGGCAGGGACGGGGCTCCCACCTGGGGGGCGAGGGGGTTAGTAATGACAAGACTCGTCCTCCGCGCGCATACCGAGCGGCATGCACGAGTCGGGCAGGGACGGGGCTCCCACCTGGGGGGCGAGGGGGTTAGTAATGACAAGACTCGTCCTCCGCGCGCATACCGAGCGGCATGCACGAGTCGGGCAGGGACGGGGCTCCCACCTGGGGGGCGAGGGGGTTAGTAATGACAAGACTCGTCCTCCGCGCGCATACCGAGCGGCATGCACGAGTCGGGCAGGGACGGGGCTCCCACCTGGGGGGCGAGGGGGTTAGTAATGACAAGACTCGTCCTCCGCGCGCATACCGAGCGGCATGCACGAGTCGGGCAGGGACGGGGCTCCCACCTGGGGGGCGAGGGGGTTAGTAATGACAAGACTCGTCCTCCGCGCGCATACCGAGCGGCATGCACGAGTCGGGCAGGGACGGGGCTCCCACCTGGGGGGCGAGGGGGTTAGTAATGACAAGACTCGTCCTCCGCGCGCATACCGAGCGGCATGCACGAGTCGGGCAGGGACGGGGCTCCCACCTGGGGGGCGAGGGGGTTAGTAATGACAAGACTCGTCCTCCGCGCGCATACCGAGCGGCATGCACGAGTCGGGCAGGGACGGGGCTCCCACCTGGGGGGCGAGGGGGTTAGTAATGACAAGACTCGTCCTCCGCGCGCATACCGAGCGGCATGCACGAGTCGGGCAGGGACGGGGCTCCCACCTGGGGGGCGAGGGGGTTAGTAATGACAAGACTCGTCCTCCGCGCGCATACCGAGCGGCATGCACGAGTCGGGCAGGGACGGGGCTCCCACCTGGGGGGCGAGGGGGTTAGTAATGACAAGACTCGTCCTCCGCGCGCATACCGAGCGGCATGCACGAGTCGGGCAGGGACGGGGCTCCCACCTGGGGGGCGAGGGGGTTAGTAATGACAAGACTCGTCCTCCGCGCGCATACCGAGCGGCATGCACGAGTCGGGCAGGGACGGGGCTCCCACCTGGGGGGCGAGGGGGTTAGTAATGACAAGACTCGTCCTCCGCGCGCATACCGAGCGGCATGCACGAGTCGGGCAGGGACGGGGCTCCCACCTGGGGGGCGAGGGGGTTAGTAATGACAAGACTCGTCCACCGCGCGCATACCGAGCGGCATGCACGAGTCGGGCAGGGACGGGGCTCCCACCTGGGGGGCGAGGGGGTTAGTAATGACAAGACTCGTCCTCCGCGCGCATACCGAGCGGCATGCACGAGTCGGGCAGGGACGGGGCTCCCACCTGGGGGGCGAGGGGGTTAGTAATGACAAGACTCGTCCTCCGCGCGCATACCGAGCGGCATGCACGAGTAGGGCAGGGACGGGGCTCCCACCTGGGGGGCGAGGGGGTTAGTAATGACAAGACTCGTCCTCCGCGCGCATACCGAGCGGCATGCACGAGTCGGGCAGGGACGGGGCTCCCACCTGGGGGGCGAGGGGGTTAGTAATGACAAGACTCGTCCTCCGCGCGCATACCGAGCGGCATGCACGAGTCGGGCAGGGACGGGGCTCCCACCTGGGGGGCGAGGGGGTTAGTAATGACAAGACTCGTCCTCCGCGCGCATACCGAGCGGCATGCACGAGTCGGGCAGGGACGGGGCTCCCACCTGGGGGGCGAGGGGGTTAGTAATGACAAGACTCGTCCTCCGCGCGCATACCGAGCGGCATGCACGAGTCGGGCAGGGACGGGGCTCCCACCTGGGGGGCGAGGGGGTTAGTAATGACAAGACTCGTCCTCCGCGCGCATACCGAGCGGCATGCACGAGTCGGGCAGGGACGGGGCTCCCACCTGGAGGGCGAGGGGTTAGTAATGACAAGACTCGTCCTCCGCGCGCATACCGAGCGGCATGCACGAGTCGGGCAGGGACGGGGCTCCCACCTGGGGGGCGAGGGGGTTAGTAATGACAAGACTCGTCCTCCGCGCGCATACCGAGCGGCATGCACGAGTCGGGCAAGGACGGGGCTCCCACCTGGGGGGCGAGGGGGTTAGTAATGACAAGACTCGTCCTCCGCGCGCATACCGAGCGGCATGCACGAGTCGGGCAGGGACGGGGCTCCCACCTGGGGGGCGAGGGGGTTAGTAATGACAAGACTCGTCCTCCGCGCGCATACCGAGCGGCATGCACGAGTCGGGCAGGGACGGGGCTCCCACCTGGGGGGCGAGGGGGTTAGTAATGACAAGACTCGTCCACCGCGCGCATACCGAGCGGCATGCACGAGTCGGACAGGGACGGGGCTCCCACCTGGGGGGCGAGGGGGTTAGTAATGACAAGACTCGTCCTCCGCGCGCATACCGAGCGGCATGCACGAGTCGGGCAGGGACGGGGCTCCCACCTGGGGGGCGAGGGGGTTAGTAATGACAAGACTCGTCCTCCGCGCGCATACCGAGCGGCATGCACGAGTCGGGCAGGGACGGGGCTCCCACCTGGGGGGCGAGGGGGTTAGTAATGACAAGACTCGTCCTCCGCGCGCATACCTGAGCGGCATGCACGAGTCGGGCAGGGACGGGGCTCTCACCTGGGGGGCGAGGGGGTTAGTAATGACAAGACTCGTCCACCGCGCGCATACAGAGCGGCATGCACGAGTCGGACAGGGACGGGGCTCCCACCTGGGGGGCGAGGGGGTTAGTAATGACAAGACTCGTCCTCCGCGCGCATACCGAGCGGCATGCACGAGTCGGGCAGGGACGGGGCTCCCACCTGGGGGGCGAGGGGGTTAGTAATGACAAGACTCGTCCTCCGCGCGCATACCGAGCGGCATGCACGAGTCGGGCAGGGACGGGGCTCCCACCTGGGGGGCGAGGGGGTTAGTAATGACAAGACTCGTCCTCCGCGCGCATACCGAGCGGCATGCACGAGTCGGGCAGGGACGGGGCTCCCACCTGGGGGGCGGGGGGGTTAGTAATGACAAGATTGCTTGAAGAGTCTACAGGATATCAAAAGACCCATCATCTACTTATTCTGTAAACCCAACTACGGTATGGTGTAGTAAACAGACTACTTTATAGTGTTTAAGGTTGCATGGAACTGTAAAGGGATTGTTCGAGTTAGTAGAGTTAGTGAGAACATTATTTAAAATGTAAACCTATGTATGTTCCCAAGTATGGTACATAATACAAATGACCTAAAAACCGGCTAAGTGCGAGTCGGACTCGCGCATGAAGGGTTCCGTACCATTGTAGTAGGGGGAGCCTTTTTAATTAATCTTTATTTTTATTTATTTGTTGTTATAGCGACAACAGAAATACATCATCAGCTGTGAAAATTTCAACTGTCTAGCTATCACAGTTCATGAGGTACAGTCTGGTGACGAATGACGGATAGATTGTTTTTAATTAAGGTGAATGCTCCAACCAGCCCACGATATTCAAATTTTCTTACGTCTTTGCAATTTGCAGGCCAGATACGACGGCGGCGGCGGCGTTTGGCGGTTGTATGTTGATTAAAATTTTATTCGCGGCTGTAAGACATAAATTTTAATCAACATACAACCTAGCATTGGCCTGCAAATTGCAAAAAAAAACCTAAGAAAATTTAAATTTCGCGGGCTACCCTGGAGCATCAGCCTTAAAAGTTATTTTCTAGCTACTAACCTTGTAAATCTTGAGATCTGTAAACTTAACATCGAAGGAGTGCGGGTAGTAGGGCGTGCGCTTGCCGTAGAAATACTCGCGGATGCGCGCGTCGCGGGACTCAGCGCGCTGCGTTGATGAACGCTCCACTACCTATAATTTTTTACATATTTTAGTATTGTACATTGTAGCATTTTCAAATGTTATTGGACGCCCCACCAAATAGTAAGTGATCGTTACCATTATGACACAAGGTTTCAAAGAGATTTTAAACCTGTTGGTGCACGTTTATGATAGGTATCTTCAGAACCAATGATCTAATTAAAATAAAATCATTGATTGAAGGATACATTCTTAGTGGGTACATACAAGCTTACAAACAAAGGGAAATGCCCATTCTTGGCCACGTTTTGCCCACCAATGTGTAAAGTACAAAAAATATACCCATTTTTTTACTAAAATATTGCTATTACTTATTTGCAATGAAACCTCCGAGATTAAAAGCCGAATTAATCAAGAAACTCAATCGTTTATTGCCCATCTAACATTTCCGGTCGTTGTAAATCCTAAAGAAAACAAATAAAAAATAAAATAAAAAAAGTCCAACCGAGTTCTATGTACAAAATAGTACTATTTGTTTCTTATCTGTGATGTACAACCCTAACATCTATAGTTTGTTTCTGTCATGGGCGTCACTTGGCTAAAACCTCTTCATCAAATGGGCATTTCCCTTTTTTTTTGTTTCTAACATTAGTATAGATAAGGGTAAGCAGAATAACTCACTCCTCCACTCTTGGGTAGGTACACGACTTTGACGAACTTCGGCATGTCTCTCTTGAGCTCATTGTATAGCCTCTCGTTGTCCAGCACTAGGATTACATCCACCTGCAAGGAAATAGGGAATAAGAGTTTGCTTTAGTCTATTACAAGCATTGGTTGGTACGGTAAGGCGGGTAGGTAGCAGCCAGCTACATAAGTAGAATGTTATAGAGGTATGAGTTAAATTTGAATCCTGTTTTCTAGTGAAAGCCTGCTGGCTGGCTTTTTAACTCCCGTCGCTGAGCCAAACGTTGATTTGAAAGAAATTCCACCAGTATGCATGTTTTAAACTGACATGGTCACTAACACTATCATTAACACTTAAAACGGGATATTTACAATGATATTATAAAGAAGATACGCCATGTTCATACTGAATGGCGTTCAGATATCGTTGCGAGTAATTTAAAACTACGACAGCGATAGATAATACGGAACATATAAGATAGAAAGAGATAGCTAGCTATGAAAGTGGAACAATTGTATCACTTTGTCCTCAACAATTTGTGCATGCTAGTGCGATATCTACCTCTTTTTACTATATAATATCATTGGATATTTACCATGTTTATTTTTTGCGAGTTTTCGATATTTCGGCGCTGTTGCAAGCGTCATAATCACGGTTAAACTGAAGTTATTGCGGGTGGGTGGTTATGAGCAAACAAATTGATCTATCCTCTTCCTTATACGTATTGCGCCCTCGGAGGCGCTTTTTTTTTCAATACTTTACAGCAACGACGTTGTAATGTTTTTTTTTTTACTTGGTAAATATGTAAATATCCTGATTTATTGGTTAATGATAGTTCTGACTTGGAAGTCTTTAAATAGACTCTGGACCCAGGTTGGCCGCAGCAAGAAAAACCTGCTGAGGTGGAGATACATTGATGACACTGCTTTGGAGTGCAAATGTGATGCTGTTCCACAAACGATGGGCACTTAATAAGTGTCCTACGCGTGCTGCTGTTTGTTTATTATAGGAACTGATGGACGCTTCTGAATACGCCAAACTAGTGGCTCAGTTCTGGGCCATGGTGTCGATTCTGCTGTGCACAAACTAAACTTATTTTAGGCTATTGCTATCTTTTTCTCTATAATAAAACGAGAAAGAGACGGACGTAATTTAGTGCTGGCAAATTTAATTGGAACTAATATTTCCATACAAATGAAGGGTGCACGTAAAAACATGTCGACTAAAAACACGGAGAAGCACAAGGCATAAACTAGTTTGACATCTCTAACTAGTTCATAAGTCCGTCTTTTTCTCACACTGCCTTTTAGTAAAAGATAGCCTAAATTAAGTTTAGTTTGTGCACAACAGAATCGACACCATGCCAAGAAGTGGTCATGTTTTCAAAAACCCGTCAAGAACACACATTGAGCTTGTAGTGTGAATTAGTTAATTTGTAAGACCCTTTTTGTATCTCTACCTACATCTCTCTGGTAAGCCTGCAAGTCTGCTTACCTCAAAAGCCTGAGCGGCGTGTGTGAGCACCTTGTACCCAGCATTCTTGATCCACCCGCAAGTGTTTATGATCACTCCTGATGTTGAAGCTGCAATACAAATTATAGTTAGTTAATTTAAATGCTATAGAGTGGTGTTAAGCTGCCTATGTTTATCGCCATACTCCAAAACAAATATACATATAAGACCCTTTTTAACAAAGGGTTATTTTTTCATTTTTCCCCACACTAGAAATTTCTCCTGTACTGTGACAAATAGCCAGACCCGAAAAACTATCTATAAATAATATTTTAGAGCACAGATACAAATATTTAGGCCTACACTTGCACTAACATAGTATTTCTAACATGTTTACCACAAATCAATAATTTGACTATTGACTTTTTCAAGTGACTGAAATGTTTTATTTTCTTAAGAGCCCCTTCCAAAAATTCAGTCGCTAGAGTTTAGGCAAATTTGTTGCGATCCTATGTTTGTGTGCATTTTTCATGCAGATACACGCACACACGGGTGCAGATCGAGCGTAGTGATCGCCTAAACCATTTTGATCCTATAGACGATATTATTTTATGATACATAATTATAAAGTCAGTACGGTTTAGAAATAAAAGTCTGGAATGTGTGTCTACTGTATATTTATCACAATCAAAATAAAAATGGTTTAATTTTGTATTAGAAGAATTTAGATACATATAAACATTTTACAAAATGATAAATAAAAGTGCGAGTTGGACTCGCGCACTGAGGGTTCCGTACAAACTTTTTAAAGGACAAACTTAATTTTTCTGGATCTGGGACTTTTGCGCGAAAAACATTTGCGCGAAGGACACTTGCGCAAACCCATTTGCGCGAAAAGACAAATGTGCGTATGGACTTTTGCGCGATTGAACTTATGCGCGAACGGACTTTTGTGCACCTGGACACTTGCGCGAATGGACTTTTGCGCGATTAGACTTATGCGCGAACGGACATTTGCGCGCCAAGACACTTGCGCGAATGGACTCTTGCGCGAAAGGACACTTGCGCGAATGGACTCTTGCGCGAAAGGACACTTGCGCGAATGGAAACTTGCGCGACTGGACTTTAGCGCGACTTAATGGCCACTGAGGTTCACTCTGTAGAGTAAACATAACATACCCCTGTTATTTATACTTGAAGGTGGTTTTTTCCTTTTGTTTTTCTGTCATGGATGTCATTTTCATGGTTAAGGAGACGCTGATAACGAAATGAGATCAATCCAAGATGGCGCCGAGGAAAACTTCTGTTTTTTCTATCATGGGTGTCATTTATGGTTTTCGGGGTCGCTGATTATGAAAATGAGGTCAATATGAAAATCCAAGATGGCGCCCAGGATTTTTTTTATTTTTTCCGTCATCGGTGTCGTTTTCATGGTTTAAGTGGTCACTGATAACGAAAATGAGGTTAAAATAAAAATCCAAGATGGCGCCAGGAAAAATTTTTGGTTAATAAGTCATAGTTGTCGTTTTCATGGTTTACTTGGGGTCACTGATAACGAAAATGAGGTCAAAATGAAAATCCAAGATGGCGCCGAGGAAAATTTTTGATTTTCTGTCATGGGTGTCGTTTTCATGGTTTGTGGGGTTGCTGGTTACGAAAATGAGGTCAAAATAAAAATCCAAGATGGCGCCATGGAAAATTTTTGATTTTCCGTCATGGGTGTCGTTTTCATGGTTTTTGGGGTTGCTGGTTACGAAAATGAAGTCGAAATGCAAATCCAAGATGGCGCCGAGATTTTATTTTTATTTTCCGTCATGTGTGTCGTTTTCATGGATTTTGGGTTTGCTGGTTACGAAACTGAAGTCGAAATGCAAATCCAAGATGGCGCCGAGGAAGCAAAAAAATTAAAATAATCAGCGACCTCAAAAACCATGAAAATGACACCTACGTTTGAAAAACCGAATTTTTTTCTCGGCGCCATGTTGGATTTGCATTTGACCTCATTTTTGTAACCAAAAACCCCAAAAACCATGAAAACGACACCCATGACTGAAAAACAAAAGTTTTTCTCGGCGACATCTTGGATTTTCATTTAGACCTCATTTTCGTAACCAGCAACCCCGAAAACCATGAAAACGACACCCATGACGGAAAAACCGAAAAAAAATTCTGGCACCTTCTTGGATTTTCATTTTGACCCCATTTTCGTAATCAGCAACCCCAAAAACCATGAAAACGACACCCATGATGGAAAATCAAAAAATTTCCTCGGCGCCATCTTGGATTTTCATTTTGACCTCATTTTCGTAACCAGCAACCCCAAAAACCATGAAAACGACACCCATGACGGAAAATCAAAAAATTTCCTCGGCGCCATCTTGGATTTTCATTTTGACCTCATTTTCGTAACCAGCAACCCCAAAAACCATGAAAACGACACCCATGACGGAAAATCAAAAAATTTCCTCGGCGCCATCTTGGATTTTCATTTTGACCTCATTTTCGTAACCAGCAACCCCAAAAATCACGAAAATAACACCTATGAAGAAAAAACCGAAAATTTTCGTCGACGTCATCTTGGATTTTCATTTTGATGTCATATTCATAATCAGCGACCCCAAAACTTGCTTACTTCTACATTATATTAATACTAGTATTTGCGTGGGTGCGCGAGCTGCGCGCAGCTCGCTTTTTGTCGTGTTCTTGAGAAGTATTCCTTACCAACATAAAATTTTGAGAATCCATAGGAATCCTTAAAATAATTGGGAAATCCGTTACAACTACCCCTTTATTACTATGAAAACCCTTAAGAACCCCTAAAACATTCTAAAAACCAATTTAAAAAAATATTACCTACAAAAAAAACCTTATTTAAAAACTTAGACCCATTAAAAAAAACACTACCCTAAAGTTTGCTTGTCGTCGCCCTGAGTTACGCTTCACCCACTCAACCTTCGTTACGCTGCGGAGGTCGCCGGCTCGCTTCGCTCGCCACCTCCCCCCTTCGCACCACTCGGTCTCGCAGGTTCGCTCCACTCAGAACCTACCTACCACCAGACAAGGTTCGACGCCTACTATAATATTTGTTCAAACACCCAATGGCTATCTCTGACCGTTACGAAGTTATAGCCCTTTTATTTTTAGGGGATGTTGGGGAGGGGAGGATACCCTCCGTTTACAAATTTAAACGCTCCTCATTAATAATTTACAGTAAAAATAAAAAAGCCGCTACGTGTCCTAGTTTCCGAGATACGATGGGGGGAGGGGTGAAGGGGGGGAGAGTGGGGAGTTTTGAAAAATGATTTTGACTAACGCGTTGCCCCTTTATATGAATCTGAAAAAAAAAAATGTTTCAAGTCTCTCAACTTCCGAGATCCGCCTAAAAGGGGGAGAAGGGGGACAAGTGGGTCAACTTTTGAAAACTGGTTTTTACTTTCCCGAGCCTCCTCTATACGAATCCGTAAAAAACAAAAAATATATTACCAATTATAATAAACAACCAACGTCAAAAAAAAATCTTATCTAAATATGTACAATCAAAAAGTTTAATAATTTATAATATAAATACTGGATCGAAATATGGTAGTCTGTGTATATCTCGGAAATATATTCACGTAATAACTCGCGAGCGCTTGCGAAGCAAAGTGATACGTCCTCACGCTGGGAGAGCCCTTTCGTTACTGACGGGAGCGGGTTTGCGCGGTCGATTATATTATAGTTCACTTTGCATTTAATTTACGAAATGAAGTTATTGTTTATTTATAAATTAAAATTCAGATTCTAATATAAAGGGCTACCTTGAGATTAATGAGTAATTTTTAAATTTTCTTTAAAGTGTTTCTAAGGTATAGAAAAAAATACCCTTTTGGCCCGACGTTTTCCATAAATTAAGTTTTTTCAACATTTTTTTTCTGCTATATTTCGTATAGAAATCAATAATGTTTTCCCGTATGTTACGAGTAGACCATATATTGATGTTATTCATATTTTTTAATATTCAGAATATTTTGTAGTTCTTTGTTCAGGGAACCACAAACATCACTCGCTCGTTACTTTTGCGGAAAAGGGGTTTTGAATATGGGTGATTGCCATTAATATATACATTATTTAAAACAATTGTTCCCGCAGTCGACAAGAATAAGAACCTGACTCTTATAATAAAAATAAAGCAGGTTCAAATTCTTCTTGCCTTTCTCACAAGGAGTGATCAAAAATGTTCAAAATGACTTAATTTCTTGTAGGGACCCTTAAATTTTCTGATGATTTAATTTTTTAATTGTTTTTTTTTTTTGAACAGGCTTAAAACAACAATTTATTGCATAATTATGCTCAAATAGTGGTAATAATCAACTGTTACCTTTTTTATTATTTTCGCATCGCTCAGCAATAACCTCAGCCAGTCTGGCCACAATAGTGTTGTACAGCTCCAAGTTCTCTCCCGGAGTGTTGTGACCGAAGTGATACACCAGCGGCGCTTGCTGACTGAAGCCTTCTTCAATTGATGCTGGCCTTTCCACCAGGAGTGCTCCTGTTTATGTAACATTTTGATAAATTTTATAATACTAGTATCACTGGTCCTGCTAAACTGATAAAGCAGATCATGATGAATACAGAAGCAAATGGAAGGATTCTGGGTTTTTTCAACAGAATACAGCTAGTGTAGTATAAAAAGGTGTGCAGAGCACATCTGAGCAGAGATTGCAAAGATAAAGAGGTTTGGAAGATAAAAGAAGATGCGTTTTCCCAGCACTGGGATGTGCCACACAGTATATGCTAACAAAAAATAATACTAGATAATTTTAAACTGAATCATCAATATACATCATAATATTTTGCAATCAAAATTAATAATACTATTTGATTGTGAAATATTGTGAAACAAGCACGCTAGTAAGATTTTACATAAAAAAAAATTCATCCTCTATTTTACTTCTCTAAGGGAACAATATTACAGAAATCCTTTCTTAGACCTCAGAGTCATAAAATTGAATAGGAACCAGTAATTTAGGCTGCACATTGCCGTCAGTAACAGAATTGAAGGTTTTAATAAGTAGACACAAAAACTATAAAATACCACTTACCAATAGTGCCCGGTACACTGATATGCCCTTGGCCTACATCCAGCTCCACATAAATAGGCCTCCGACCCATCCTCACTGCATAGTTCAGCAGTATTCTCGTCAGGGTGGACTTGCCCACATCCCCAGGTCCCACAACCATGGTTACGGGACCTCGTGTGGACTCCTGCTCTGCTGCCACTCTCTGTTGTTCAAGAGCTGCATGGACATTGAGGTATACAACCTGAAAAGAGAAGAGGTTTTAATCAAAATACTGCTCTGAAAAATATTCTTTTGTTTAAGATCTGATAAACCAAGGTATATGATTAGACTGCTATCATCATTACCATCATCCACTACTGGACTTATGCTTCCCTATTCTTGCTGCCAATTCTTCTTCATCTTAACGGCAAACATGCGATTAAACTGCCATCACAAAAAGTAAATTGGGATGACTAACATATCCACTATTGGAGCAATTGCAAAAACACTGATTAATGTAGCTTATCTGCTTACTGAAGACTTCAATACTAGGATCACTGTTGTGAGAACATAATATAGCAGTTACCACAATTGATTTGCCTTAAAATTCATTAACAAAAGGTGTGTCAGATTGTTTTGGAGACCTCTACCATGCAGTGGGACATATGGTGGCCAGAGGATCATCTCAGGGATAAGTTTTTGAGGAACAAAGACATATAAGAAGAATATGACAGCTGGTTTATGACTTACCATGGGTGTTTCCTTGGCTATGTAGCTGACTTCAGTGCGGCCCCTCAGCTCCACTGTGCAGCCGTGCCATGTGAAGACGGCCACCTTGGCCCCCGTGTGGAACTCATAGGGCTTCCCCTTCACTAGCTCTGTGCCAAAAAGCTCCGCATATCCGCTCTTGACCTACAACGAAATATTTAACTTAACATAAGCTGCGACATTCCCGAATACTATTCAGATTTAAAAATTGCTACACAATATGCCAAATGGAAAGAATTTTGCCACTGATTTCGTTCGATATTACCTCTAAAACTACTTTTTCGTTCTTCGATTCAACTTCGAACCTAAGCTCCGAATCGGGGTCTAGTTTGAACTCCTGTAATTGAACTTCAGTCATTATAACAACTTGAAGTTCTAATTAGTTTAAATAATGTAAGTAGAAATCAAACAACTTTTCTTTCGTTTTGATTTCGAATCAATTCGTCGATTCAGCAGCAGACAGATGAGATGAGATGTGCATCAAATTCAAAACACGAAATAGGACTGCGTTTCATATTACCGAAACACTCAACTGTTTAGCATTACTCAGCATTAGATCAGAACAATTACTACAACAATTACTTTGGACCATGCTTCAAAACGTGATAATTGTGAAAGTCTGGAACGCTTTAATGTCATCCACAGATCCAATGCAAATAAAAAAGGGTTTTCTTGAATGGGAACAAAACGTAACTTGATAATCTTTATTTTTTTTAATTTCGTAGTCTTCACAGTTATTATTGCAGGTTTATCTCAATTTTCACAATATATTTAACATTCTGTCTTTCGTTGTATAATTCAGTCACCCATTATTCAAGAATGAGCAAAAACAAAACGTTGAAGAAAACGACAATTTAATTTCAAAAATTGTTTTGAATGGTGGTCATTATTTTTATTTTCAATAAATAATGAGTGTATCGTGAATTAATAGTTTATATCTAGTGAATACAATGGAGAATTCATTCTTTGAATATCGTAATGAGACAGGCGCCGATAGCGGCTCCGAATCGGAATTTATTGACAATAGTTTAGCTGAGGAGTCTTTTGGAGCAAAGAAGAAAAATCACACAGTTTTCGTGGCAGAATCTGAAGAATCTACAACAGACGGTAATGAAATGCATCCAATTGTGTAGCGCTTGCAATCCAAACTTGATTTTCATGGTATTTTCGGAACAAATGTCCATGTTTTTAGATGAAGTTAAATAATTTTAAGCTTTTGTCAGCAATACTATTAAAAGCTTCCTTCACTGTAGTGGAAAACATTAGTTGTAGTTTCTGCCTACCCCCATAGGTTGGCGTGAGTTTATGTGCTTTTAAGGGTATGTATAATACATAGAGATAACAATTTAATTCGTTTAATAATTATAACCAATAAATACTTCATACACAAGAAATTATGTACAAATCACCTTAAAAATGTAGTTTAGCCAGTTTTTCACTAGCACCAAGTTTTTACAACATTCTCACACATATTTAAATACTTTTGTAAATGTATTATATAATAATATAATTTATTTAGAAGACATGCTGCGCCGACCCCAAATGAATTGGGATAAGGGCAAGAGAATGATGATGATGATGTAAATATTATATATTATTATGTTTTATTTATTTTTATGTTTTAGAAGAAAGTGAAACGGAGAAGAACGCACCAAAGACAGTGTCTAAGTCAGTGGTTAAACAAAGCAATGCTGCTCACAGCCATGTCATATCCAGCAGCGATGAAGGTTAGTGTAATATTTTAGTAAGAATAATCTAAATATTTCATGAAAAAATTACAGTAAGAATTTAAGGTCCTCAGGCTGACTAAGAGCCAATTTTTGAATCTTCAGACAATGTATATTTGAGGAATGAAAAATCAACTATTAGTAGGTTGAATTTAAAGCATTTTAAAACCTGTATCATATGGTGTGCTGTATGTCAGCAGTACTAATAGTAATACCTGACATCTGAAGAAAATGTTACCAAACTCTATTTGTAAACCTGGATGTGTTGTTGACTGTATAAGATTATTTGCTAGTTTATGCCCGTGGCTTCATCTGCTTGGAGTTTGGGTAAAAGGGTGGATGACACCATCATCTGCCTAGCCTTTTCCCAACCATGTTGGGGTCGGCTTCCAGTCTAACCGGATGCAGCTGAATACCAGTATTTTACATGGAGTGACTGCCTATCTGACCTCCACAACCTAGTTAGTACTGGGTAATACTCCTTGGTAAGACTGGTTGTCAGACTTTTTGGGTCACTGACTACCTGTAACGACTGTTAAAGATCTACAAGTAACAGCCGGGACCAACAGCTTAACATGCTTTCCCGGGCACGGAGGAATCTCGGTATGTAATGGGTGATCACCCATCCACAGACCAACCTAGGCAAGCACGGCTTAACCTAAAGATCGACCCGAGCAGCTGTTATTATTTAGCCACAAGCTCCTCTAGTAGGGTAGATGACACCATAAAACAATAATTCCAAAACACCAATCTCTAAAAAAACACACTTTATTTTGGGTCTGAAAACCCGATTTATTTTCAATTAATTGCCAAATTAGATTTTTTGTTGCTTTGAAATCAATAAATAGATGAGTCATTGAGTTGACCAAACAGTGACGTCACAGTTTGCTATTGCCATACAAAATCTATGAGAGAACCGCGTTTTGACAGCTCTTAAAGGTATCTCAATTGATTGGTGTGTCATCTACCCCATTGTCCCACAGGAACTTATTGAGTGAAAGAGTAACAAGTACCCTCACAAACTTTCGCACTTATAATAGAAGTAAGAAGCAATGCCTCCTTGAGACCAAGAAGTACATTGTTTTTTTTTTCTTAGATACAAGCAACAGGGGCAGTATTAGAAGACAGTCGGAGTCTTCCAATAAAGTAGTTTTAAGCTCTTCAGATGAAGGTAAGAATTTTACTAAAAATTTATAATCTCAATCCCAGCCAAAAAGTTATGGAATTTACCTAAAGTCAATTAAAAATAAACAAACCAAAATTTTAACAAAGAACTGTTACCATCCAGAACATTTTAAACATTTTCCGTAATAGTCTTAGGTTTTACTTGAAAACAGGCGTAAAACTAACTACATAATACCAATTCCATTATTTCCTCTAACAGAAGAAGTATCACCAGAAATAGTACCAAAACGCAGACCACCAATGAGGAAGAAGTCTCTAAACCCAAACGAGTCCATTATTGGACGTAAAACAAAAAAACGTATGATTCTCATTGATTCTGACACAGAAAACTCAATTATAATTGAACATGACAAGCATACGAAATTGAAATGTATGAAAGACACTCCCTTGAAAATTGACAATGGGAATAGCCAGAAAGTACTTGAATCTAGTATAATGGAGGATGATAATCCATCAGAAAGTAGTGACAGTGATGATGATAATGATGATGATGGCAAGAAAAATGGAAGTACAAAGGCTGATAGGACGGCTCATCTAAAGTATGATGGCTCTGAAGATAGTGATGAAGCTTCAGAAGAAGTTGAGGAAGAAGAAAGCGAAGACGATGGTCCCGATGAGGATCAGATGGTAATGTCCAGAGCTACGCGGATGAGTATCATGGGTGTAGCACCGAAGGACAATGAAAGTGACGAGTCAGACTTTATTGAGTCTGATGACGTAAGTATGGGCCCGAAAGGCATTGGTATTATATTTACGTCAGTTTGACTAAGAAAAACAACATACGCAATTTTAGGGTAGAACTTTCGGCGATGGAAATTCGTGCCCGCTACTCCTTCCTAACCAAAGCAATCGGTCGGGCGAAAACTAAACTGTCGCGTTTATTTTTTTCCCAGACCCGAACGCGTGGTCATCCCTTCCAGTTTTCCAAAGGCATGAGTGACATATAAACGAGACGAACGCGAATTCCTGCGACCAATCGCTTCGATTAGAACGCGGTCGCGGGGAATGACATATTCAAGACATTATTTTCAACAACCATAATCTAGTTGCACTGTTACATTCCTAAAACACAATATTCTTTTCAGAGCCCTCGAAACTCAAACCACGGCTCCACAGCGAGCCTCACAGACCTCCCCGACCCTGGTCTTCCGCCCAAGACCCCAGAAAAGACACCAGAAGACCTGGACTCCTCAAAGATAACCTGCTCCCCATTCTCCAGTCCACTTCAGGACATTACAAACGAAACTAGAAACGCTAGAAAGTCCTTAGGAAATAAGGATGAGTGTATCATAATAAATGATTCAGAGAAGAATGCGTCTAATGGCCTTAAGAATATAGTGTTAAATAACTTGATAGCGAAGAAGGAGAGGGAGAATTTCATACGCTATGACGATGACGTCACTATTATTGATACGAAGCCAGAGATTATTGCGCTGAGCAGTGATGACGATGAGGTAAGGATATTCATTGTTTTTATTGCTAGCCTATGATGCTCCACTTCCTCTACTTTTCGCAAACTGCTAGTTTTGACGTGAAAAGTCTTTAAAATCAGTACCTTACATGGGGTACCATGTCAGAAAATCGGACCGTAACGAATTGGGTTATATCGTCTGGCATTAATAACTTCAAAATTATTCATCGTAGAAACATGAATTTAATGTCATTATTTCGCGTATATAGTCAGCTCGCTGCTAAGGCCTTGAGTTTGCATCGGGGCGGGGCGGGGCGGCGGGGGAGGCGCAATGAGCTCTCTCTGGATTCTATTCACTATAACTCACGACTCACGTGATAGCGCGGTGATCTTTCGCGTATCTACAGACTTCGCTTAGACCAATCGATTTCAATAAAAAATAACCAAAAAGTGTTAAAAATTAACACATAATGGTTTTCTTTCAATCTTTAACACTAAAAGCGAGCCGCTGTTATAGACGTTTCACGTTAAAACCAACGGCCCGATTTTTCTTTGAATTGTTTCCTCAGATCCACCTCTTTTGTTTTTGGTGGACTATACTTATGCAATATAATTGAAAGAATTATTTCCACTATAACCAACAACATTATCTGTTCAGGCCATTGATATATTAAGTTCAGGCGGGAAAACAAGAACTAAAATAAATGTACCAAGTTTGACATATAAATATGATAATGGTTGTAAATTTTCTTCGCAATTTGCGCCACCTATAACTGCATACTTAGGCATAAAATGTTCTCAATGTTATTTACCTAGTTTTTATTTTTTTGAAAAGAGAAGAATACTAATTCCTCTTTCGTGCTAGAGGTCATTTAAAACTTCAAAAGTAGGTACCTACATGTTGAAAATTGTTACAATAAAATTAAAAACTGAAGGTAGATTGTCTTTCTATTTGACAAATTCAGTTTCTCAACGGACTTTTTACGCTATCCATTTTTTTGTCGTGTTACTTAATTTAGTTTATCATCGTTAATTAGTTTAAGACAGTGTTCTTTTATTGTTTGATGTGCTTTTACCGATAATAATTGCATGAAAGTTATTCTTAATGTTTATCGTTGTTAATCGACAAGTTAATATTGAATCAAGATGCCTAGAAGTCCTAATCCGAAACCGGTGAGTTATCTAATGAATACGTGGTAAACGTTTAGCGCAGGGTGTCTCTTCTACCTTGTATACAATATTGAATGGTAACGCGTTAACCAAATTACACCGTGTAATCACAATCCATTACTACTTCATATGTTTGAAAACTCTCCTTTATCTCAATTTATCGGGGGTTTTAGCAAGTTTTCTTTTACCATACTTCTCTTTAGTATAAACCATAGTCTTCGCCAGATAAGTAGGAATTAAAGGTCATTGCTCTTCCCTTAATTTCTCTGCGTAGGTACCCCGACAATACATTATGAATCGTTTTTTATTACTAGAAAAAGTCAAGGATCACGATAAAGGTCGTTTCGGGAAAAAAATATGTCATTATTTCTGTTTTCAGAATTATGTATTTGAATAAATGTATGCGGGTTAGTGACCTTTATTTCCTACTAGCGGACGTCACGCGGTTTCACCCGCGTAGTTCCCGTTCCCGTGGGAGTACGGGGATAAAATATAGCCTATGTTATTCAGGGTGAATGTAGCTTTCTAATGGTGAAAGAATTTTTGAAATCGGTTCATTACTTCCGGAGATTACCCCCTACATACAAACTTACAAACAAATGTTACCTCTTTATAATATTAGTATAGACTTATCTGACGCCGGTGAACGAAAAATCTGACGCAGACTATAGCGACCGGGGGCTTCGTACGGGCGCAATGTAGAATATACAATATAAACCTTCCTCTTGAATCCCTCTATTTATTGCTGAAAACTGCATTGTAATCCGTTGCGTAGTTTAATAGATCTAAGCGTACAGACAGCGGGGGCGACTTTGTTTTATACTATGTAAAGATAACGCAATGAATTTTAAAATAGATTAGTATTGGGAAAATAATATAAGCTCGTTTTACCAGATTAACTATGAACTTTCCGACTTAGCTCAAAGCAAACTCAATAACTTCATGTAAAGATAGAAATAGGGTAGATGAGACCATAAAAAAATAATTCCAAGACACTACTATTTTTAATTAATTTATCTCTATCTAATTTTGGGCCTGAAAACCCGATTTATTTTCAATTAATTGCTAAATTCGATTTTGAGTTGCTTTGAAATCAATAAACAGTCGAGTCATTGAGTTCAAAAATCAGTGTCGTCACAGTTTGCTATTGTCATACAAAATCTTTGAGAGAACCGCGTTTTGACAGCTCTTAAAAAGTATCTCAATTGATTGGTGTGTCATCTACCCCATTATAATGACAAATATAAAAGCCTGTGTATTTGAATAGCCGCCAACAGAGAAAAAGTCGCCAAAGCCACGGAAGTCTCCGACTCCTAAAAAAGACCAGACCATCAATATGAAGCCTACATCCCAAACTATGACAAAGTACCTGGCGCCGCCAAGCTATCCTAATCAGCAAGTGGTATATGTCAAGAAGCAAGTCAGGGAATCAGAGCTCATGAAGTTAGAAGCGCTGAAAGAGGACTTGAAGAATATTAGGGTGAGTTTTGTACTACTATTTCTTCATCACTAGATTTTAGACGTTGGACTGACCAGATCAGGTCTGCCATTGGGGGTTCAGTTAACGAATGCAGCAGGATGAGCTCTAGTAGGCAGCGGTGGCGAAATGTCGTGAAGTGCATCACATCTGCCTCTTCCAATACAGGCTACGAGTACTTAACGATCACGATCGCTCTGTTAAGAGCGTACCGGATAAAAAGAAGATATTAGATGACTGTCTCGCTAGTCTAGTGGACGTAAGTGCGACTGCATGAGGTCCTAGGTTCGATTCCCAGGTCGGGCAAAGTGTTACTGGGTTTTTCCATCAGGAATTTTTCAGTAGCAGCTACGGAGTTTGGATTTGCGCCCGGTTGATGGCAATAGGCTCGCTCCTTTTGCCAGTTATTTTTAAACCCTGGGTGTACCAAATGGTACAACCTCTGCCTAACACTTCGGGGATTACAGGTGTGATGTTCTGATTTTAGTTGCCATTTTGAATCTAAGGGACTTGGGTGCCTTCCAATAGGCTAGTTTCCACCATCATTAAATTTCAAATCTATTTAGTCCGTCAGTTAGAGTATTGGAAAATAATGGACACGTTTTTTTGTGTTTGTAAATCAATGAATGTTGACAAAGATAAAACGCATCAAAACTCCAGAGTGGGGGTCGTGACGTCACAACGCACTAAAAATTATTGCATGTCGTGACGTATTGAGAATTTTAAAAGCGTCGTATCTTCGTCAATTTGGTTTACGTAACAAAAGAAAAAACCGGCCAAGTGCGAGTCGGACTCGCGCACGAAGGGTTCCGTACCATTACCTATACATTAGACAAAACGGCAAAAAAAACACGTTTGTTGTATGGGAGCCCCCCTTAAATATTAATTTTATTCTGTTTTTAGTATTTGTTGTTATATCGGCAACAGAAATACATCATCTGTGAAAATTTCAACTGTCTAGCTGTCACGGTTCATGAGATACAGCCTGGTGACAGACAGACGGACAGACAGCGAAGTCTTAGTAATAGGGTTCCGTTTTTACCCTTTGGGTACGGAACCCTAAAAATACTCTACTATTATAGTCAAATATTTTTTGATGCGAGTTTTCTGGATGCGAGTCGCACGGGACCGGTCAATGTGGCGACACTTGGGGGAGGCCTATGTCCAGCAGTGGACGTCTTTCGGCTGAAATGATGATGATGATGATGATGATTTTTTGATAATCTAACTGACGGACTAACTAGATTTTTTCAGGACACAAGCCTATTACTAATGCCATAGCACACAAATGTACAGAGGCGGAATTAATGCCATGAGCACTTTCTACCAGTCAACTTTTAGGTGTTGCAGAGACAAACTGTGGTAAATGCAATTCTGAAAGTATATTCCGACCTCAATTTGCAGTACCTGTTAGAAGAGATGGACGTGGACACTCTCCCGGACCGGGGCAGCAAGCTGATCGAGAGGCTGACGCATCTGGAGGAGCAGGTGCGGCGCCAGGGAGACAAGGTCGCCAATATGGTGGTCGAACCAGGTGAGGACAATCAAACTTTGACTTGACCGTCGGATGTTGTAGTCATTCTATGTTGTAATTTTGTATTAGAAAAGAAAAGACGTGTTTCATCAAGTTTGTTATTTAATTAAGTGTCAGGTAACCTAATTACTCCTCAAAAACAATTCCTCTTTCGTCTGGATTCTTGTTGCGAGTGGACGCGCGCAGCTAATTTGTTAAAAATATATTATAACTAAAATCAAACAGTTAAACCAGTTCGGTTCTTATTATCAGTGCAATAAACTCGTAATTACAACTACATATTCTAAAAAGTGAAAGTAAATCGGCAGTCGCCGCCGCCGCCGCCGGTTCCGATAGCTAGCGGGCCCTGTCCCCCGCGACCCTCGAGGGAATAAGACCATCTCCATAATTGCCCTCTCTGTCATCTACGCGGGCGGAGCTTGCAGCAGGCAATCGCTACGAATCTACGAAACTCAACACGAACCGGTTGTTACTATCGTGTGTGACTCACGTCTGTTTACGGAAGGATATTAACGTTTGTTCGTTATACGGCAACAGAATGGAACGATGCAACTTAGATAAATCTTTGTCGGAAACAGATTTGGTGCGGGTAGGGCTGCAGAAACCGGAGCTTACAACACCCCCTAACTTTGTGTCATCACGACAAAAAAGAAGAAGACGGGAAGAAGATTTCGTTGAAGAATTCGCTAAATTTAAGGAAGAGATGCAATCTATGTTCTCTACGATGATGAAAGCCCAAGAGCAAGAATTTAATAAAAATACCACTTTACTGCAAGGAATTCAACAATCAAGTTGTAACATCGAAAGTTCCGTGACCTTCTTAATGGCACAAAACGAAGAATTTAAGAAAAAAATCGAATCTTTAGAGGACAAAATAAAAGAGGATAAAAAATATATTATTATTTTGGAAGATAAATTGGAAAGTATGCAGCAGGACAGCCGAAAGGCTAATTTTGAAATAAAAAACGCACCGAAGAAGTCAAACGAAACCAAAGACGACCTAATTCATATGGTTACAAGCTTATCAAATTCAGTGGGTTGTCCGATTGACAAGACGGTTATCCGTGATATATACAGAGTTCGTTCAAAGAAAGATACAAGTAACACACCAATTGTAGTGGAAACAAACTCCACATTAATAAAGAATAACATTCTGAAATCTTGTAAGGCATTCAACATTAAACAAAAAGCGAAGCTTTGTGCCAAACACCTGGACATGCGCACAAACGAGGATACACCTATTTTTATTACTGAGCAACTTACTGCAAAGGCTGCACGCCTACATTTCCTTGCACGTGACCTCGTGAAATCAAAAACTTACAAATACTGCTGGACTGCATATGGACGTGTTTATCTCAAAAGAGAAGACGATTCTCCATCCATTTTAATTAAAAGTGAAGCACAAATCCAACAGCTGATAATCCATCAATGACTACGTCATCATAACGAACTTCAGTACTGTTCTCACTGTTTTTTTATTTTTTTCCTGTGCTTTTCAAACTGGGTATGTAAAGTCTGTTACACCTACTCGACATTCACAAACAATACAACATTATTTCTTATTCCTCCAAATACACCTACAAACACACACACACATTACCATTACCATACATATTATAGAACCAAAAGTTTGTTTACTCTTCAGTCAATTTTAATCGATTACAGGTTTTGCACTAAACTAAATAGTACAATACATAGATTAAAAAAAATATTAACAACTAAAAATACATTGATCAATATTTACAATACAATAAAATTATTACAAACTAATTATTATACATCCTTAGAACCCATATTATTATACATATGGCATGTGTTCTTACGGCTTCAAACATCACATATAAATAATACCCTGATTTTAAAATGTACTGTGTATTTAATAAAACATAATAATGGGTGATCTACTACAAACTTTAAATGACATCGATAATTTGTGTATTGCAAGATCGATAGAATGCGATTGTAGTGAACTCGCTCACAACTATAACTCAAATAAATCTGACCTTACCATAATTTCCCAAAATATTAGGAGCATATATTGCAATTTCGATGACTTTATACTAAATATGTCTTGCCTCAATTTTGAAACAGATGTTATAATTCTGACTGAATGCCGACTTGATCTAAATAAACCAATACCGACATTATCCAAGTATCGCTCTTACGCTACAACTCGTCAGCTAAATCAAAATGACGGCGTTGTAGTATATGTCAAAGACACCCTAAAAGCCAGTGTCACAGAATTAAGCCTAAGCCACGCATCATGCTTACAATTAAATATATTGAATAACGTCATTTTAGGTATTTATCGTTCACCATCAAATACTAACGTGGAACCTTTTATTAATTCTTTGGCACTCCATTTAGATAACTTAAATACTACAAAACGAAATATTATAATTGCTGGTGACATTAATATCAACATAAGACCTAAACACACCGAACAAACATATGAACTTAAAAATAGAACATTATACCTGGATATGTTATCGGGTCATGGTATTCTCTCTGGTCACACCTTAGTTACAAGGGAAACCAATTGTCTTGATCACTTTATGTTAAAAATAAACAGGAAACGGCATTCAGCTTTTATTGCCATCCTGCGCACTACGGTTACAGACCACCGTACCACCTTTCTATCGTTATCTAAAACAAAACTTTACCAAACTACACCAGCAGTTAGTACCAAAATTGATTTTGAAAGTGCCTTGCAATATTTAAGAGAGAAAAATCTATCGACGCTACTTTTTTGTGATAACCCTAATTACATAACAGAATGTTTAACACAAGGTCTTATTGAGTCACTAAAAATAAATACTACTATTCACAAAATCCCTAAAAGTAAACGAATAATTAAGCCCTGGATCACTGAAGGCATACTAAGATGTATAAAAAATCGTAATAAACTCCAAAAACAATCCCGAGAAGATCCCAATAACGAAATAAATAAAATTACATATGCTCGTTACAGAAATCATTGCAACAACCTTATAAAGAAACTAAAAAGAAAATATGAAAGAAACCTTATTAATAAATCGTTGAATAATAACAAACTTCTATGGAAAAACCTGAAAACTATCACATATACAAATAAATCTACTAGAACTAAAACTGAATTAACTAATCTAAAAGCATCACCTACGGAATCAGCAAACTTCATTAATAAATATTTCGCAAATATTGGTAACCAACTGGCAAATGACATCCAACAAACCATAACCCAGAATGAACTAAATCAATACCTACGTTCCTTACCTAGTCTCTCTAAATCTTTTGTTCTGCTGGATACAGATATCAACGAAGTAAATAGTATAATAAACTCTCTAAAATCAAATAGTGCCCCAGGATGGGATAATATCTCCACTAGTTACCTTAAACACGTAAAACATGAAATAACTCCAATTATAACTCATTTAGCCAATTTATGTTTTAAACAAGGCACCTTCCCTAACTCCTTAAAGAAATCCATAATAACCCCCATATACAAAGGTGGACAGGAGGGTGACGTTAATAACTATAGGCCAATTTCTGTTATTCCTGTTATAGCCAAAATATTAGAAAAACTATTAAATTCCAGATTATTAAGCTATCTTCAAACCAACAACATTTTATCTCCATCTCAATTTGGCTTTAGACGCGGTATTTCTACGGAAGACGCTATAACGTCTTTAACGACAGAACTGACAAAAGAACTCGATAAAGGTACTAGGTGTTTATCAGTTTTTATAGACTTAAAAAAGGCCTTCGACACGGTCTCTATTCCCATCCTGGTTCAAAAATTAGAAAAAATTGGCATTAGAGATACACAACTATCTATATTCACCGATTACTTGACAAATAGAAAACAGAAGGTTAAGCTCGATAATTTCGTCAGCGAGGACGTTGATGTATCATGCGGCGTACCCCAGGGAAGCGTTCTGGGACCTACCTTATTTCTAATATATATAAATGACTTATGTAATATGTCAATTAATAAAGCAAAAATATATTCGTATGCTGACGATACCGCGATCGTCTTCACTGGCTCAACCTGGGCTGAAACAAAAACCAACACCGAAAAAGGTATGTTACAAGTGGCTTCATGGCTAAAAACAAATCTCCTTACGTTAAACACGAGCAAAACGAATTATATTTGCTTTTCAATATATAAAAATGTCCAACCAGAACCTAGCTTCAACATTAAAATACATAAATGTAGGCAGACGGTTAATTACGACTGCAATTGTCCAACCATCAGTAAAGTTAACCACGTCAAGTACTTAGGTATAATTTTGGACCAAAGCCTGTCCTGGTATCCTCAAATTGAACAAATTTCTGCGAGAATAAGAAAATTTATTTGGATTTTTAAGACATTGCGACACGTAGTCCCCAAGAGTGGCTCGGCAAAAAATCTTCTAAATGAAGTTTATATCTCACTAGTTCAATCTGTAATAATATATTGTATCTCAATTTGGGGAGGCGCACGCAAAACACGTTTCCTTGATGTTGAAAGAGCGCAACGGACATTAATAAAAGTAATGTACTTCAAAAAAAGAACATTTCACACCTATGAGCTATACCAAACAACTAATCTATTATCAGTTCGAAAATTATATATTATTCACATAGTATTAAAAAAATATAAAACCCTACCCTTAGATCGTAATGTATTAGCTAGAAGAAGGAAACATAACATTGCTCCCACCCCTTTTGTAAGAACAGAATTTGCAAATATTCAATACGACAAACGCTCATCTTTCTTATATAATAAAATAAATAAAGAAATAGATATACATACTAAACCATATAAAGAATGCAAATTGTTGCTGATTAAGTGGATTAACAAATTATGCTACGATGAAGTGGAGAATATTCTATTAAATATAAGGTAAAACACTTTCCGTATAATACAACCACACACACACAAAGGCACACACACACACACACACACACACACACACACACAGACGCATACACACATACACACACACATACAGATGCGCGCACGCACACATATACACACCAACAGACTAAATAAATTAATAAATTCATAAACTTAACTTTTTTCTGTAATTGTTACATAAACTTTTAACTTTATTTTTTACTTTTATACATGTTACACTGATAGTAAGATATTAAGGAGCGGCGCCTCCTGGCACAGGCATCTATATGCTTAAAAGGGGACGCCACCAACTGTATAATGTATGTATAACGTGTAATAATGAAATAAAACATTTTTGTATTTTGTATTTGTATTGTATTAATTACATAGAATTGGAAGAATTTTGAAAACACTATAAGGACAGTATTAAGCTAGTATTATTACAACATTCTGAAATAGTCCTTATTTCATTGAGATCTTCTTTATTGTGTTGTTAATGACTAACCTAGTGTCAGAGTCTTCATGCCGCCTTTGGGCCTCTGACTTGGCTTTACATGACTATGTTGTCCTTCACCGAAGCAAGTGATTATTATACAATACGAACATAAAAAATACCGTCTTTACCATATGGGCACACGGGGCACGTGCCCAGGGCCCCGCGACACAAGAGGGCCCCCAAGTTCCTGTAACTTATCCCAGGCAGGACTGCTGGATACTAAAATTTTCGAGCTCGCTCCGCTCGCTTTTGCATCTAGCTTTTTGGCATAAGTCAATACTTACATAATTATAAAGGATGTTTATAACTTGGCAGTCCACTATGCTATCACTGCTATTGAGATAATATATTTTAGCTATATTCTGATCACGTAGACTACTACTACTGACTACTACTACTGTACATTCAACATCGAGGTTCCAATAAATTGGACTTTGGCAGCATTTTAATATGTTTTTAGTATGTTGAATTCGTGCAGAATTAACCATCAACCTGTCCTATCGACGTAAGTTCACCATCTCGAACTATCTAGCAGTCGGGACTTGTGGAACCGAAACCAAGGGTTTACTTAAATGTTAAAAATAATTTACTTCTCGTAGAAAATCCTACTGCTGCCGACATCGCCAGGGACGGTTTCGGGAAGGACAAGAAGATGACCTGGGATGAACTACAGAAAGCCAGCAATGCTGTCCAACCTAGGATGTTTGGCAAGCAGGGTGAGTGCTTTCTGATATCTAATTACTAATATTATAAAGAGGTAACATTTGTTTGTAAGTTTGTAAGTAGGGACTAGGGGGTAATCTCCGGAAGTAATGAACCAATTTTAAAAATTGTTTCACTGGTAGAAAGCTACATTATTCGTGAGTGCTATAGGCTATATTTTATTCCCGTACTCCCACGGGAACGGGAACTACGCGGGTGAAACCGCGGGACGTCAGCTAGTCATTAATACACGGTTCCTAGCAACTCTTTGGGAGCTTTTTGAGACAAACTAATGCTTACTTCTTTAAATGCTGTTTAGATAAAATTAAAGGCCTGCGCAGACTACAGACTATTCGTGACGCACTTTTTAGTCTGTGAAAATAGAACCTAAGCAATTATAATGCAGTAACGCATACGACGCGCAACAAGTCCGGCGGCCAAAAAATCCGTGTCATTCTGGCAGATCACGCCGCGCCGCACAAAAGTGCGCGAAAAAAATGGAATGTTTGCTTCAACGCCCGCTAACGCAGACGGCGCACACTTTTAGTATTCAATCTGCACTCGAATAGAATCATCGAAGATGTGCGTTGAGTCTGCGTAAAATCCGTGACGGAGTTTTTGTATGTCATGCAGACATTTTGTGCGTCACAGACTCATCCGCACAAAAAGTCTGTCGTCTGGGCAGGCCCTTAAAGACAATAAAAATTATTTAAGAACCTTTTTTTAATCAAGTCTAATATTTAAAGTAAGTTTATAATATTGTTTGTCATACTTGCCGATACCTTTAGATTTGGTCCATTCTTGACAACTAAAACGCGTTTTCTTTAGTACCCCCTACATGGTGAGGTTCAAAATTAATATGCAAAGCTCGTATCGATCTTTAAATATCTAGCACATCTGTAATTCGTCAATAAAACAATAAACTAGTATTGTTCTGTTAAAGCTTTGAGTAGGTACCGCTTTCGTGTGTTGTGTTTAAACCGCAGATGTAATGAATGGGCGGGATCCTGCCATTTTGCCGAAAAGATTTGACAAAATTTCATTACCCAAACAAATTTTAGCAACCTTTTTTTATACTATTGCAATATTTCGAATGATTTTAGTAAGCATATTTTTATTTGGTCAAGTTTTTACTTGGCAAAATATTACCAAGTATAATGTCATTATGGCATTTGGTCTTTAATCAAATGATTTATTACAGCAAACAATCTTCAGACCATAAACGTTTGGTGAAATGATTTGCTAAGACAAAAAAACACTAAAACAAAACCACAAAAAAGTGAAAAATAACTTTAGCTTCAGAAGCCGGTGAGAAAAACACCAAATCAATCAAAGGTCAAGCTTCAGAAGTCGGTGACCTTGTTTAATTGATTTAGTGTTTTTGTCACCGACTTCTGAAACTTGACCTTTGATTGATTTGGTGTTTTTCTCACCGGCTTCTGAAGCTAAAGTTATTTTTCACTTTTTTGTGGTTTTGTTTTAGTGTTTTTTTTGTTTGTTGTTTTTTTTTTGAAGTCGGTTTTATTTTTGGCAAAAATGTTTTATTTTATTTTTCCATTTTTAGTTGTAATATCCTATACTTACAAATATTTGCTATGCATTCATTGTACATGGTTAACAATACATGTCATGGTAATAGGCTTATCCCCAATAAATGGAACATAACATGCCATAACTGTCGAAATCTGGGTGTACTGTACACATCTATGTACCCCTCAGAGCAAACAGGTGTAATGTTACGTCATGATGTTGTTTAAACAATGAACATCCAACCGATTGGAGCTATCACAACAGATTTGCCGTCTATTTTTGAAGAGTTCCATTGTAAATCTCCGAAGATCAGCATCAGATCTTCACCAAATTAAAATGGGACCACCTCAGGAGTATACTTTTTCAAATAAAAAAAGAATTTTGAGAATCGGTCCACAAATGGGAGAGAAATCAGGTAAATTGTACACTTCTGCGTACCCCCTCAGAGCATACAGGCGTGATGTTCCGTCATGATATTGTATAAACAATGAACATCCAACCGATTGGAGTTATCACAACAGATTTGCCGTCTCTTTTTGAAGAGTTCCATTGTATATCTCCGAAGGTCAGCATCAGATCTTCACCAAATTAAAATGGGACCACCTCAGGAGTGTACTCTATCAAATGAAAAAATAATTTTGAAAATCGGTCCACAAATGGGAGAGAAATCAGGTAACATACATAAAAAAAAAAAAAAAAAAATACATACACACGAACATATAACCTCCGCCTTTTTTGAAGTCGGTTAAAAATATTAAGGCAAAAATAAGATTTTTTGTGAATTGTATAATTAAAAAATGCAATTTTATTTTAATATAATCATTTGTTTAATGCAAAATATTTTTACATTACAATTTAAATTTTTTGCAATGGACATTAGCAATTTTATTTCAGAGTATTCAGACGGGCGAGTGCCAGACACGACTTGCATTAATAGAAAAAAGATATTGTTTTTAGTAGATTACCCGGAACTCAACCATTTAGATTAGGTTAATTTCTTCGTTAAACAAAATGGGTAGGTCGACTTGCATTAATAGAGAGATTGTTTTTAGTAGGTTACCCGGAACTGAACTATTTAGATTAGGATAATTACTTATTTAAAAAAAATGGTTAGGTTAGGTTAAAACTGTGACCTCAAGACATTTGGTGCCACTTTAAAGACTGAATCGGAAAGGAAGAATTGAAAACTGACGATACTAAATATTTGGCTTTGTTGATTTTGCGTAAAAACTGTTATTCCAACTGAAATATTTGACTAAATAAAAAATGTTAAAAGTACTATTTGGTAAACAAGTTATAATTTAAACGTTAATTTCCCAAACATTAGGTTTGCGTTACAATTTTTTGTGAATAGATTTTTTGCTTAGTAATCATTTGGCAAATGAAATTATGCGAAACATTTTTTGGTAAGTGAAAATTTGTCAAATTCCTTTCGGTCAAACAAGGGAGACCCTGAATGGGCTTGTGCCCTGAAAAAATCTAATTAGTCCGTCAGTTAGATTTTCAAAAAATATTTGACACGTATTTTTTTTTGTTACGTAAACCAAAATTGACGAAGATGCGACGCTTTCAAAATTCTCAATACGTCACACCGTGCTAAAATTTTTTGTGCGTTGTGACGTCACGAGCCCCCACTCCCGAGTTTTGATGCGTTCTAACATTGTCAATAATTATTGATTTACAACAACAAAAAATACGTGTCCATTATTTTCCAATACTCTAACTGACGGACTAAATAGATTTGCAATTTATTGATGGTGGAAACTAGCCTATTCCTTTCCCATATAATTCAGCCATGGCGACCCATATGGCGGAACGCAACCTGATCTTGGACCGTCTGCGCGACTTGTACGAGTCGCTGGGCTCTCGGCCTGCAGAGAGCCAGGAGGCACTGGCTCCGAAGGCCATGAAGTCCACGCTGATGCCGCATCAGCTGCACGCGCTAGCCTGGCTGAAGTGGAGGGAGACACAGCGGCCCAGGGCTGGCATACTGGGTAAGTAGATCTGTCACTCGTAAGCCACGAGGCACTCACTGCAAAATACCGAGCTAAAAATGAGTTACAAAAACTGAAAAAATCTAATTAGTCCGTCAGTTATATTATCAAAAAATATTTGACACGTATTTTTTGTTTTTTTACGTAAACCAAAATTGACGAAGATACGACACTTTTAAAATTCTCAATACGTCACACCGTGGCATAATTTTTAGTGCGTTCTGACCAGGGCTTGAAAACGTTACCAATTCACATTAAAAATAACGTTAAATAACGGTATTTCCATAGAGATACTTGCATATCGGTATGATTTGGTAGCGTTAATTTAGTAGCATAACATTATAAGAACGTTACAAATTGCGTTAAAAATTAACGGTATTTTTAATGTTATTGTGAAAATAGTGGTAACAAGTAAACGGTATATTTTGGTTATTTTATGCGACGGTGCCGTTTTCTCCAAGGCCGCGCGGGCGCGGCAAGGCGCGGGCGGCGGCGGGTGGCGGCCGGCGGGCGGACGGCGCGCGCCCCTCTGACGCGCTGTTGCCATGTCGTTTGTCGTCTTCTCAACTCTCACTCAAGGCCGTCGGGGGCTCGGAAAACGGTATTTTTTCGAAAAGTTTTCGTCTTAAATACCTAAGAAACGATTTGTTTCGTTTACGTTGGAACAGAACATTATAAAAAACGTTTTTGAAGAACAATTGTAATTTTAATTGTTTTTGGTTAATAAACATTTTATAACCATTTTTTTTTTTTGGGTTCAACAGGTATGAAACTACGAATATTACAAATTTTATTCAGTTGATATTTCACGGCCGCGCGGCTTCGTCGTTTGAGTATAATTGCTGAGCTTCGATTCCGTAACGGCTTAAAACCATTACCACAGTTTCTTTCAGGAAAACTGCAGTATTTCGTTCGTGTAGTTCAATAACGCACAAGTTACGCAGTTGAAGCTTATCTTCCGAAATTAACTGAATATTTATTCCAAGAAATCTTCTTGATTTTACGGAAGCCACGTCAATTTTCAGACATACAAGTTTACTTTTTAATTCCTCGTGGATCTTCTTGCGAACATCGTAGGCTTTATTCTCAATACATGTTCTTATGTTTCTAACATTAGGTTTTAAACCGCAATTCGGTATCATTGTAATTAAGTTTTGAAATGCCTCGTCTTCCAGTAAAGATAACGGCCTGCCATGAATTGCTACTAAATTGACGCAGCATTCAAGAACTCTACTATGTTCGGCAGGGAGGTTTACATCTTTGTCGGCAAAAGTCCTTGCTTGAATTCTAACTGCCTATGTTATACGTGTCTACATATTATATGTCCCAAAAGTATAGTACAGCTGGAGACCTGAGATAGATAATTCCTAGAGTATACATTCCGTCGGTTTAAGTAGTTAACTAAATGTAAACAATCTTGGCATGTCTATTGTCTTCTAATCTAAAGGTTGGCTAAAAAATTTATCTAAAAATGTTTACAATTAGATATTTACCTAAATCAAAGTTAGGTCATCATTCATCATCATTTCAGCCGAAAGACGTCCACTGCTGGACATAGGCCTCCCCCAAGTGTCACCACATTGAACGGTCCCGTGCGACTCGCATCCAGTGGATTCCCGCAACCTTCACCAGGTCATCGCTCCACCTAGTGGGAGGCCTTCCAACGCAACGTCTTCCGGTTCGCGGTCGCCACTCCAGAACTTTTCGGCCCCATCGGCCATCCGTTCTGCGAGCAATGTGCCCTGCCCACTGCCACTTAAGTTTGATAATTCTTCGGGCTACGTCGATAACCTTGGTTCTCTTGCGGATGTCTTCATTTCTGATTCGATCGCGCAAGGAAACTCCGAGCATAGCCCTCTCCATTGCCCTTTGGGTGACTTTAAGCCTTCTGATGAGGCCCATTGTGAGCGACCACGTTTCGGTCCCGTATGTAATCACTGGCAACACACACTGGTCATAGACTTTCGTCTTGAGACACAGCGGTAAGTTGGACGAGAAGATACCGCGCAACTTCCCGAACGCTGCCCAGCCGAGTCGGATTCGACGATTGACCTCTTTCTCGAAGTTAGACCTACCTAACTGGACAGTTTGTCCGAGGTCCTCCATGGTCTCAGCCATGACCACTATATCGTCGGCAAACCAAAGGTGAGTGATGTACTCGCCATTGACGTTGATGCCTAGCCCTCTCCAGTCCAGAACCTTGAAGACATCCTCCAGTGCAGCGGTAAACAGTTTCGGAGATATGACGTCTCCCTGTCTCACACCTCGCTGCAGGAGGATAGGTTCCGAGACTTGGTCCTGAAGTCGGACTGACATGGTGGCGTTTTTGTACAAACACTTCAACACCTCGATGTACCGATAGTCGATTTGGCACCGTTGGAGAGACTGCAGTACAGCCCAGGTCTCGATCGAATCGAAGGCTTTCTCGTAGTCCACAAACGCTAAACAGAGAGGCAGGTTATACTCTTTGGTCTTCTGTATAACTTGCCGCAGCGTATGTATGTGGTCCACGGTGCTAAAGCCTTTTCGGAAACCGGCTTGTTCGGGTGGCTGGAAATCGTCAAACCTGCGCGCGAGACGATTCGTGATGACTCTAGAAAACAACTTGTAGACATGGCTTAGAAGTTAGATGGGCCTATAATTCTTCAACTGGGCATTGTCACCCTTTTTGAAGAAGAGTACCAACAAACCCCTACACCATGCCTGTGGCGTTTTTCCCTCAAGTATGACGGAATTAAACAGCTTCTGAAGGGCCTTAAGTACCGGTTTTCCACCCGCCTTCAGGAGTTCGGTCGTAATTCCGTCATCACCCGGTGCCTTGTTGTTTTTGAGCTGTTTCAGAGCCATCCTAATCTCGTACAGGCTAAAGTCCGGAATGTCTTCGGTATAGTGTCGGGTCAGTCTAGCTCTTGGGTCGTTTGCTAGATCTACGACGGGTTTACTAGTTGACGACGTCGCTCTTCAAGGATTTAGAGATCCGTCTATTGAGCTGCCGGTATTTACACGCCTCGTCTGAAGACTGCAGGATCATCTCACGCCGCTCCTTCATGAGCTTGAGAGTGTGATCGGAGAGCCTCTTGTTCTGTTCTGTACGACGCGCCTTGAAGAACTTAGACCCAGTCGTATGGACAGTTTCCACGAACCCATCGTTGTATTCGTCCACTGAGCTTCCTGGGCACTCGAAACGGTTCTGGAGTTCAAGCTGAAAGCTCTCGGGGTTTTGGATTTGGATCTGTGCTGGACGGAGCGTAGACTTCATCAGTCGATACCTTTCAAGCTTGATATTGATGTTCAATGTGCCTCTTACCATGCGGTGATCGCTCCCGGTTTTCACCGAATTGATCACAGAGACATCATTGAACATTTGCTTCTTGGTTGACATGATGAATTCGATCTCATTTCTAGTTGCACCATCGGGGCTCTGCCAGGTCCACTTCCTGTGCTCACGCTTTCTGAAGGAGTTCATCATATAGAGGCCCTCCTTCTCCATAAAACTAGCCAGTTGGTGACCCCGGCGATTCCGATGTCCAACTCCAAATTGCCCCACCTGCAGCTCATCCCCGTCTCGTTTGCCCAGTTTCGCGTTGAAGTCCCCCATGACAACTGTGAAGTGAGTTTTGGAACCATGTATGGCTTTAGATATATCCTCATACATGGTCTCCACTTCGTCGTCGGGGTGTGCCGAGGTCGGGGCGTAGACCTGTATGACCTTCAGCGAATATCTTGAGGATATTCTGAGTTTATACTCACCTTATGGTACGCCACCCTGGTCGACACACTCTCGATCTTCACCACGTTGTTCACAAGGGACTTGTGGACGAAAACCCAACACCACCCTAGGATTGCCGGTCACCCTCACAGAAATAGAGCAGGTTGCCGGATTTCAGGATTATCGTGTCCTCCCCCTCTCTTTGGACTTCAGATAATCCCACAATACTCCATCGCAGCCTGCTCAATTCCTCTTCGAGTTCCGCTATCTTCTCGTCGGTCCGGAGTAGGGAATGCAATCCGGACTATCCGTAATCCGAAAAATCCGGATATCCGTACATTTTTACTCGAGTTCCAAATCCGGATTTGAAAATCGAATCCGGATTTTATGAATTATAAGAAATTGTAATTTGGGGGCTTAATTATCGCGTGAATTTTCGTGTCGCCTCTGGGGAATAGGTCTATGTCTTTTTTTTTTTGAATCTCCAGAGTTTCTTTTAATTTGTACTTATTATTTATTTTACTAACGTTACTCTGCACGCGACTCACACACTGATTATTTTAATAAATGACTCATGATTTATCACCCACGTTCTTTGGTTATGAGACTGTATATCCCGCGGAAGTGGGGTCGAGGCTTTTTAAACGCTAGGACGTTCCCCGTTCGCGAGATATGCAGTCTCAGGGAATATTTCCTAGAAATCGACATGGGAATGAATCGAGATTATTCGAGATGTGGTCGCGATGGACAAGGGCCTCATCCCACTCTGTTTGGCTAAAGAGAACTGGCGCAAATTTGTAGTGCAGGGAAGTATGGCAGAGTAAGCAGCTTCACGGACGCTCTTTCCGGGCCCCGATGTAGACCTAACAGCGTCTGTAGCATAGGCTACAGACGCTGATAACCGCCGGAACGTAGATAGCTACGTTCCGGGGACTTATTCGGAGAAACAGAAGGTTTTGTCTATGCAATTAAGGATGGAGTTAAGATGACGAAGAGTTATTGTGAAGGCCAGCACGGTTGAAAAATGTCGGGCATGCCATTCCATAGACACAACCTTGTAGCCAGGATTATCCATTAGCAACTTGCTCTAAAATACAGCCTTGTGGAATCGAAAGTGCCGTATTATAGGTACGTGCCCGACCAGTTCTCGAAAATGGCAGTATCACATTGTACTAGGATCAATCCATCATCATTGACAGGACTATTGTTGCCAACATGCCTGACATAGTGGTGATGGAGCGATCAGAGCGGCGCGCAATGATTGTTGACATACCGGTCCCGCATGATGAGAACCTCGTAAAAGCCGAGAAAGATAAGCAAATCAAGTATCTTGGCTTGGCTCGCGAGGTTGCCGACATGTGGGATGTGGACTCAGCAATCATTGTGCCGATAGTCGTATCATCAGATGGCTTAGCCTCGATCAATACCTGAGGAGGCTCTCGTTAGGCAGCTGGATCAAGGGCTTGATTCAGAAAAGCGGTACTCCTGGACACGGCTCGTATTGTGCGGAGGTTCCTCTCTCTGGAGCCCTGACCGCTGCGCCGCGTCGATCCTGCTCCCGATACCAGTGGGCTACTATTTTATATATTTTTAAACGTTTTTTTATATTATTTTGAATAGGAATGTTCAAAAAAGTAAAACATATGTATGGAAATGAATAAAGGAAATTAGAATATTATGGCTATAACACCAAAATTATGGCATTTAATTTGTATAATTCCAAATAACAAAAATTAAAAATCATGTGATTTGATTTTTTTTGTTTTTATTTTAACCCATTTACACAAATATAAGATTAGTCATATTAATAAACTAATGGGTAGATTTGTTTATTTTCATGAAAAATCCGTAAAATCCGGATAATCCGGATTGAACCAAAAATCCGTTCTTAAAAATCCAGATTTTAAAACAGAGCGGATTTGCATTCTCTAGTCCGGAGTGTGCGCGTTTTATATGTTGCCAGGTCTAGTCATTGGTATTGGCAGCCGGATCCCTTCCGGAGATTCTTCGCACCCCTTGCCACGCCGTAGCCTCGACGAGGGTAGACGGGCTGCCGGGCACTAGGGGCCATTTTTGTGATGCGCTATTCATTTGGCCCGTTTTGCCATAATCGCCACGCTTGGCAGGCGGGTTGGCGATCGCAGTGAGTGCGGTTCTTACACAAGACAGAGAGCGCTGCTGCCCATTCTCTGGTAAGTCCCTTAGACGCCTCTTACGACACCCACGGGAAGATATGGGATGGTGTTATTCTTTACGTCCGTCACCATACGGACAAAGTTAGGTAATAAACTAAATTTAAATAATCTATGTATGTCTTTTATACGACTTTCTTGAAATAAAAAGACAAACCAAGATTGTTTACGTTTAGTTAACTACCTAAACCGACGGGCCTAGACGATTTTCCTTAGTTTAATTTATAACAGTTTATAAGACACTAGCTTTTGCCCGCAGCCATTACCATACTTTGTAGGATACCCTGTATATTCTAACATAATTATGAACAAGAAAAAACAAAGTTATTTTCTACTCTCTCATAATTTTAAGTAACGATAGCTGTGTGCTAAGTGCGAGTTTTACACTAAAATTCAAGTAATGTGTCGACCGCGAAAACCGAGTTTACGTTACCATTTACGTCGTCGGTAATGACAATAGAATGCCTCTATGAAAATAAGGTCCGTTTGGAGCACATCGCTAACGTTTGCATGCTATCGCGAGTGCAAGTTACAATTTTGACAGTTTTGACAGCTCGAATACGAAACGGGAGCGTGAAAAGTTTTCACTTAAGATTTTGTGGTGAGAGCATCATGAGAGTGGTGAAATAACAAAGTAATTTAATTCAATTTCGTATTTTGAATGAAACTTACCATGGAACCTCGTATTATTTCGTTTGGACAATGTTTGAGACCGCAAAAGCACAAGATAAGCTTAATATAACGCCACAAAAAAGTAAACACGGTTACGTAAACAAAGATAGAAACACCACCACAAACCACTCGGGCATTATTAGATCATTTGCTTAGATCTCCATGCCTAAAAAGTAACAAACTTAATTTTACAAACTTCACAGATGGATCAAGGTCACTCACTACACACCAAAAGATATAAATTACACTAACTGCTCCATTTATGTCACCAGCATTTCAAATTGGGACGGGCTAGTCTTTATTTTTAACAATAATATTCAAAACTAACACAAACTTTCGTAAACACAAACAAAACTAATGACCATTGACCACAGATAAGTAATGTCGTCTAACTTCGTTCTATAACCACCACTAATTGAATAGGCAGTCGCTTATATTATGAACACAAAATACGAATGTCAACTTATTTTGGCCGGTTATTAATGTACGCAACACAAGTTACGGTGAATTAACGCGAAAACGAACGAATGTATTCTAGGATCTCACACTCGCAAGTTAACGATTGTCGATGCGGCACTCACACTACCTAGTTCTGACATATTACGCTAGATGGCGCTACCTTAGCGCCATACAAATTTGCCTAAACGTTAACGCGCTCGAATGTGGTGAACGAAAATAACAAATCTCGCACTAAGTACACTGATCACCATGAGTCGTATAGATAGTCGACGGCTTTTTTACGTTTGCACGTTACGGGTGGAAAGCAACATTCACAAGAACAAGCACAGCTCAGAATAGTAAAGAGAATTAAAGTTAAACACGCAAATAGTCGTACGGCACAGTCTTAGCGTCGCTGCTGTCTGACACTCTTGCGATTGAACGAGAGCGACGGTAACAAAACTAACTCATAACGATAAAATTTACGATAGCGTAGATTTTAACGTTACATATGTTTAACGATAAAATATGCCAGATATAACGTTAAATATTGTAACGTTATTTATTAGATAACGATATCTGCATGAAAAGGCTGTAACGATACCATATTTTTAACGGTATTTCAAGCCCTGGTTCTGACGTCACGAGCCCCCACTCTCGAGTTATGATGCGTTTTATCGTTGTCAATATTCATTGATATAAACAAACAAAAAATGCGTGTCCATTGTTTTCCAATACTCTAACTGACGGACTAAATAGATTTGTAATTTATTGATGGTGGAAACTAGCCTATTTAAATACTGCCTAGCCCGATATGTAAAAAAATACTATTATTTTGCTGCATCCAGTTTATCTGTATGTTGACACCAGCCTATACCCAAATAAAACCAATGTTATGTTGTTTAAAACAACGTCACGTAACAAAGATAGCATAGATGTCAAGCTCAAAAAGGAAAATATTGGACTGGTGAACGAAGTAAAATTTTTAGGAGTTTTTATAGATTCCCTTTTAAATTGGAAAAAAGAGCTCACCGCCATTGATTCCTCAATATCTTCAGCTTGTTACGCGCTAAGAAGCCTCAGGGACGATATTGATTTAAAGCAGCTAAAATCTGTATATTATGCATTAGTAGAATCCAGATTACGATACAGCATTATGTTTTGGGGAAGCAGTTACGGGTATAATTGCCAAAGAGCATTCATACTACAGAAACGTGCGTTAAGAACGATTGTCAGAATCCCACAACAAGAGTCATGTAAAGAATATTTAAAAAAAATAGCTATTTTGACGGTACCAAGTTGATGTTTTAGTAATACTCAGCCACTTTGCGAAATACATACACGAGCACGAATCACAAGAAGAACGTGAACTTAGAGAGAAAACTAGAAGAAACGTTATAAGAAATAAAATTGCACCGAAACTTAATATTACTATAAATACCAAGCAGTAGAATTATTTAATAAGTTGCCTACTGACCTACGATCATTGATTTACAAAGGTACTCTATTCAAAGCCAAACTTAAAGCGTTCCTGTTGAATAAATGTTTATATTCTTTAACTGAATTGGTGACAAATGATGGTGAATAGTTTTTATATTTAGTAATTTACCTTTTGACATTAAATATTTTTCAAGACATTATTCGATTTTTTACATTGTAGAGAATAGATTTATAAGTATTTGACATAATAATATTTAAAATAATGTATATAATTACAGCCTTATTCATAAAAAGTTAGAGCCTCGTTGAAGGCTCCTTGATGGCCCGATGCTAAAAAACATGATTCATAAACGTCTGTTAACGCTAATCAGTCCATCAAGGCTCTGCTAAAGTTAGACAGCCTTATTCATAAAAAGTTAGAGCCTCCTTGAAGGCTCCTTGATGGCCCGATGCTAAAAAACATGATTCATAAACGTCTGTTAACGCTATCAGTCCATCAAAGCTCTGCTAACGTTAGAGGACCGTTGACCCTCCTTTATCTCCCTGCTAAGTCACAAAATGGCCGCCGCAAATTTGAACAGCTGACTTTGACAAGAGCAAAAAACCATACCGAAGATAATTTTAGTGAAGGAGGGTTACGCAGATTTAAAAAAATCCAGGAAAAATTATTTTCAGGACAAATTCCTGAAAAGAAATTTTCCTGGTTTTTTTTTTTTCAAAAATCCTTTTAATTAGGTTTTTAAGATGATACGTGTACTAACAATAAATATGAAAAAAATAAAATTAGGATGATTAACATAGTTACAGCTTTTTGCACTTATCGGAAATGGCGGGAAAACAAACATCTCGCTTTTTATAAAAGTTTTCTTTTTTCTCGTATGTATGTATTTGTAAAAAAATGCGTTTTCCCGCTAATTTGCTGTCACTGCTGTCAATTTTTTTTAAATTGTCGATGAGGCCTTTTTTAGAGTTCCGTAGCCAAATGGCAAAAACGAAACCCTTGTATCTAGGTATCTATGGATAGGTCTTCAAAAATGATATTGAAGTTTCTAATATAATTTTTTTCTAAACTGAATAGTTTGCGCGAGAGACACCTCCAAAGTGGTAAAATGTGTCCCCCCATGTAACTTCTAAAATATTAGAATGATAAAACTAAAAAAAATATATGATGTACATTACCATGTAAACTTCCACCGAAAACTGGTTTTAACTTAATTAAGAAAAAAAAACACTATTATTAAAACATCGATCAAAGTTATAACGAACTACAAGAACTTTTATATTATGTTACTTGCTGCTACGGAACTTTTTTGTCTTTTGAAGTCTCTATATAGATGCTCTGTGGTCAGTCCGACCCATCAACAGTCTGCTAGCTGACTGCTAGCAGACCCATCAAACCTCAATTAAGGATTTTTTTATGAATAAGGCTGTTACTATTTACATTCTATTGACACAATATTTATCATATGTTATTTTAGATCTATAAAATATTAATTAATGTACAAACCAATTCAAACACAATGCGAATTGTTATATGAATAAATAAATAATAAATAATATAGTTGGTGCCAGTTAAGATGAGAATAGCGGTCATTGCCCTTTCCCTAATATCTCTTCGTACGAACCAAAACAAATAAACCATGTATCGTTTTTCATTACAAAAAATGTTGAAGATCACGATAGATGACGATTCCAGACTTGAACGCGCTTATTTTTGGTTTTCAAAGTTAAGAAGTTTAATAAATGTAGGTGGGTCAATGACCGCTATTCTCAACTTAACTGGCACCTATACGCAGATAGTCTTTCAAAAACCGTAAATGTCATACCATCAGTAACATTCCTTGCTTTCCTCTGCAGCGGACGACATGGGTCTCGGCAAGACGATCACCATGATAGCTCTGATCGTGAGTGACAAGGAAGGCAAGATCGACGATGACGAAGATGACGATGATGATGAACCGCCCAATAAAAAGCGTAAGTATTATATTGTTATTGACTACTGGACGTAATTTGTGCCTTGGTACCTTTTTGACTACAAACTGTGCCCGATAGAAAATGATGAACCTCCATACTTACAAACGTTCATGCCCAAGTCAACCCCATTAGAATTTTCATAAATCCTTATTAAGGTTGAACTGCGCAACATATTTTCCATACAAATTTCGGTGGGCTATTACTCCACTGTTTGATATGGTACATCTAAAGTTAAACATGATATCGTTTTGTCTCATTATTAATTGTGTCTGTGCGGAAACAGAATAGTAAAATAAAAAGCCATTCAAAAGTTACGAGCTACCAAAGATTCATGTTTATTGCCAACTAGCTGACCCACGCAACTTCGTCTGCGTCACATAAGCTACCTACTACCTACCTACTACCTACCTACTACCTACCTACTACCTACCTACTACCTACCTACTACCTACCTACTACCTACCTACTACCTACCTACTACCTACCTACTACCTACCTACTACCTACCTACTACCTACCTACTACCTACCTACTACCTACCTACTACCTACCTACTACCTACCTACTACCTACCTACTACCTACCTACTACCTACCTACTACCTACCTACTACCTACCTACTACCTACCTACTACCTACCTACTACCTACCTACTACCTACCTACTACCTACCTACTACCTACCTACTACCTACCTACTACCTACCTACTACCTACCTACTACCTACCTACTACCTACCTACTACCTACCTACTACCTACCTACTACCTACCTACTACCTACCTACTACCTACCTACTACCTACCTACTACCTACCTACTACCTACCTACTACCTACCTACTACCTACCTACTACCTACCTACTACCTACCTACTACCTACCTACTACCTACCTACTACCTACCTACTACCTACCTACTACCTACCTACTACCTACCTACTACCTACCTACTACCTACCTACTACCTACCTACTACCTACCTACTACCTACCTACTACCTACCTACTACCTACCTACTACCTACCTACTACCTACCTACTACCTACCTACTACCTACCTACTACCTACCTACTACCTACCTACTACCTACCTACTACCTACCTACTACCTACCTACTACCTACCTACTACCTACCTACTACCTACCTACTACCTACCTACTACCTACCTACTACCTACCTACTACCTACCTACTACCTACCTACTACCTACCTACCTTTCTTTTTTTTTCTTTTTCTCGCCGTAAAAACCATCCTTGAACTCCAACGAACATTAAAAAAAAAAAATTGGTCACATTGGTCCAGGCGTTGTTGAGTTATGCGCTTACCAACACATTTTGTGATTCATTTTTTAACGTAACTTTGGGCGTAAATTAGTAATAAAAGAAGTGTCAAATTTCCAAAACAAAGTCGGTACCGACACAGCACAATTATCGAAGAATTCAATAAATTTTATTTGATAATAATTTATGCAGTGGTTTTATCATAAAATTCGATTTCCCAAAAGCCTTTTCATATTTTTTTACGCGCGCCTTTTACTATGAATTTTCGTGCATCTCACTGAATATTGTTTCCCCCGGTGCGGTGCGGGAGGGGGAAACGCGATATTGACATGTCATTCGTTTGATAGAAGAACGAGACCTATATTTCTGTCCTTTTCATTTCATGCATGACGTCAGTGACGTGTCATTTGTTTTTCACTGAAGTTGAAGGGCCTGTGCATTTTTATTGCTCTCTTATAATGTGTGCGTTTCGATGGCGCGACCACGGCATTATTTTTTTTAAACTATGGCAAGATTTGGCAAAAAAAAATAATTTAAAATTAAATTAATTAATTTTAATTTTAAATTTCACATTCAGAACATTTTGAAGGTTATAAGCGATACCGTACGTATGCTCCTGAAATATAAACCTAGGATTTTTTTTATATTTTTTTTACAAATTCAATCTGTTATTTACCTAAATTTCAGGTCTCTGCAACGCTTAGTTTTTAAGATTTTCGTGGCCGCGCGGTTCTCCGCGTTTCGATGGCGTGGCCACGTTCAAATGCTTCTAACTTTTTAACCATAACTTTGACAAATTTAAGGTTTTGGGAAATTTGAACCACGTACATACATATTTTTACAAAATCATGGCATAGTTATTTTAAAAAAAAAAACGCCGTGGTCGCGCCATCTAAACGCACACCCTATAATATGGTGAAGCGACCTACTTATTTAGAAACTTTATTTACATAAAACCTTCACGATATATTTTTTACTTTTCGTCTGATCTGTCACTTCTCTGTCTTGTGTTGACTAAATTTATATAGAATTATGAACATTTTAAATTTAATTTAGTTAGTGTACAACAACCACTAAATTAGTGACTCCGACGTGATATGCCCTGAAAAGGAAATCCTAAACTTTATCAGAGGAAATCCACAGTACCACGATGACAATATGAAGCAGTCGTCTGCCGACCAACGTCCAGACTCTGCTGGCTTCACAGCCATTTATTTCTCTCGAGGGATTAGCAGACCTGGCGGAAAGCGTCCAGGACATCGTGACCCCAGGCCAACAATAACAAACAATATAGTTATACAATATTATTGTTGCCACTAATCTCGCGAATTGTGTAGTGACGATGACGTTATAAGTTGATAGTAAAAGTTTTAAAGCAAAAGTTTATTTTATTCTTTTTAGCGCATTTAAATAAAAGGTCAGATGAAAGTATTATATAACTTCGTTTTTGTTCGGAACGGTTCGGAACGCGCGTGAAGACTAGCGTCTAACTGCTCATCACTGATACTATCTCTGTCGGGCACGATGCCAGGTGAGACAGCGTGCTTTTTGGCCACGCCCACCAATGAGTTCGATCCTGTGTGATGTGTCACCTTAAAAGTACCTCATCAAATGTGTTTTTTCTGAAACCTGAGAACTTTGTATTAAATTAAAAATGATTTGAAGTCTATGAAATTGGCTTTAATAAAATTGATTGATAGCCACTAATCTGTGGCGCGGTCAGGTCTAAAATACGCGCAAGATTGTGGGGCCTTGTCTGTGGCTCGGCCGCAGTGGCCGAGTAGTTTCTGCTTTAGTATTTGACATAAATTGATGATGAAACTTGTTTCTATCTCGCTCAAACTTGCGAGTCTAGAAGAAAGAACAAGAAAGACATTTTGCCATAGTTCAACAATCAACAACAAGCGTATCTGCTGCAAAATTTGCTGTCCCATACTTTGGGGCGAGTAAGTATTTAGCTTTTGTATGGGGGCTGCTGTTTAATTTTTGCTATTACGAGATTGCGTGGAGAAAGTTGTTCAATTTGGTGGTCTGAGTCATATCCTAACATAATTGTGACCATACCTGTCTGTTACATGCTGTATAATTTGAGGCAAGCCTTTAAACAAAAAAGTGAGCCGTCGCGGGACGTCTGTCAGATGTGAAACATCTAAATTATTTTGTACTAGCTGACGTCCCGCGGTTTCACCCGCGTAGTTCCCGTTCCCGTGGGAGTACGGGAAAAAAATATAGCCTACAGCACTCACGAATAATGTAGCTTTCTACCAGTGAAACAATTTTTTAAATTGGTTCATTACTTCCGGAGATTACCCCCTACATACAAACTTACAAACAAATGTTACCTCTTTATAATATTATTAGTATATTAGTATAGAAGTATAGACAAGTAATGTGCCTAAAAAAAAGTCAATAGGTATAAAAAATAAACATAACATAAAATAAAATAAAAACAAAATGATGAATTCACTCATTTTAATTAATTAAATTATTTTAAACGCATTATAACATCGGACTAACAAAGTTATATTATCATAATAGCCCAAAAAACGTGCACAAGTGTTATCGGAGTGACATCCTAAGAATAAGTGTAAAAACAAACCAAAGTTCAGTGGACCCTACGTGTACTGTGATAAAATAGTGAGTACCTACGGACACGGACACATCCGTCAGTTATTTACGAACATAGTGAATTTCAGCAAACTAATGCACACAGGAATTGTCACTACCTAGTTGTGAGCGTAAAAGTGCAAATTCTGTGAGAAATACACGCTTTTACTTTCAAAGCCCGTTAATTTTTCAAACAATTAATGTAAACAAACAGCAGCTGAGTCACGCCAAATTATTCAACCAATCATAACACGTATAAAACTTCTGACACATATATTCTCGTTGGGAAACGCAGCGGTGTTTTTTTATCATAGTTTTGGACACTGGGCTTTTGGGAAGGGCATACATTCCAAAAATCGACTAAACGAATAATCGATTATTATTTTTTGTTGTCCCAAATTTAACCGTGTGTTTGCATACCAACAAAACGATCCAGCTAACGTGCTTTGTGACTGAGAAAAGTGCGCAACTTAATTTAAATAAAATGTCACGGCAAGCGCGTACCCCACCTGAAGAATCTGGTGGGAGTAACATAACTCAGGCATCCTCTGAACCTAACATACCTGCTGCCAGTACACCTGAATTATCATATGTAGGTGTTAGACCGAAACGTCCACGCATTGATGGCTCACCTGATCCAGAATTTCAATGCTCAAAAAGTGAACTGATCGATTGTATTCGTCAAGAAATACGGAGTGTCCTGTCATTGGAAATATCAGCCAACATCAAAAAAAGTTTCACTAATGAACTGGGTGATATAAAATCATTGTTCCATGAACTTAAGGAGTCAGTTGACTTTATAAGTGAAGAGTTTGATCGGATGAAAGCCGAACTTGAGACCTGTAGGAACGGCAATAAAATTCTTCACAAGGAGAATGATTCCCTCAGGCACACAGTCTCTGAACTTTCATCAAGAGTAAACTTAATTGAACAGCATGCACGTCAACAGAATTTAGAAATCAACGGCATACCGGAAAGCAAAGCAGAAAATCTGGTTAAGACTGTTCAGCAAATTGGAAATGTAGTATCTTGTTCCGTCAAAGAAGACGACATCCTGTCTGTAGTACGGGTAAGGAAACTGGACCCAGAAAGCAAAAACCCCAGAGCTGTAGTTGTCAAGCTGCGTAGCATGCTGCTGAGGGATACCATTCTAACCTCAGTAATGAATTATAACAAAGCGCACCCCGACAAAAAACTTAACTCGCAACACCTTGGATACGGCAACTTAGTTAAGCCTGTCTTCGTATCGGAGCACCTGTCACCCCTAAACAAAAAAATTCATGCGGCTGCCAGAAAAGTCGCGAAAGAAAAAGGGTACAAGTATGTTTGGGTTCGAGATGGCAAAATCTTGATTAGGAAGGAGGATGGACAACAAGCTAAGCAAATAAAAAGCCTGGAGGCTGTCTCTTTACTATAAAGGGATCAAAGACGCCCAAATACCGAGATCTTGCTGTCAGAATTCACCATCTATTATCAGAACTTCAGAGGTCTTAAGACTAAATTGCATAATCTCAGGCTAGCCGCACAACTTAATAACTATGATGTGATCATTGGAACAGAGACATGGCTTGATGACAGCGTAAATGATGGTGAATTATTCGACTCCCGATATATCATTTATCGTAGAGACAGAGCTTCTACTCCTCTTGGGAGCAAAAAAGGCGGAGGTGTACTGATCGCTGTTTCTAGGGCGATAGACTCAACACGCGTAACAAAATGGGAATCAGATGCTGAAGATCTGTGGGTCAAGCTCAAAACCGATAGCGGAAAGGACAACCTATACATCTGTGCGGCCTATTTGCCACCACCTGTGCAACATGCCCCACTTAACTTGATCCTGGACAACGTGGATGCAGTGATTGAATCAACGGGAGGAGATGTAATAATTGCTGGGGACTTCAATCTCGGGTTCATCGACTGGAGCACAGACAATACTCTCTCCAGCTCACCGTGTACAACTGCTAGGAACTTTGCGAACAGGTTAGGCTACTCACTGGTTGATTTTATGTCGTCAAATGGCATTAGGCAAATTAACACCGTTAGGAACTGTTACAACAGAACCTTAGACCTTATTTTATGTAACTTCCACGGTGGATCTGTCAGTGAATGTAAAAATCCAATGTCGCTGGTCGATGTTCATCACCCTCCTCTTGAAATCACCATTAAGAATATTTCACCCGCAATATTAAAAAGTAAGAGTTCTCTTAAATATAACTTCTGGAAAGCCAACTATGCACTCGTAAATGAGAGGTTGAGGAGCATCGATTGGGTGCGTTTGTTTTCGGATTTGGCAGATGTGGACTTAATGGTAGACACGTTTTATGCGCAACTGTATCAAATAGTAGATGAATGTGTTCCTAGACATAACAGACGCAATAACAAGTTTCCTATATGGTTTTCAAAATGTTTGATCAGACTCCTCAACGAAAAGGAAAAATTAAGAGTTCGTTTTAAGAAATACAAAAATCCCAGGGACAAATATGAATACCATATATTGGAGGATCGTTCTAAAAACATGATCAAAAAATGCTACAGCACATACGTAAATAACACAGAATATAACATCAGACTGAATCCGAAGGCATTTTGGTCATTTGTTAAGGCCAAAAAAGCCAAGTCTAATGACATTCCATCTGAGATGTATTGGAGCGGGAAAGTGGCAACTTCTGGAGAAGAAGTCAGTAAACTGTTTGCTTCACACTTTTCTGCCACCTTTGCATCTCCATCTGGTACAGTCGCGGTACAAACAAAGTCAAAAGAGTACCCTCAGCTTGCACTAGGAAGCCATTATTTTACAGAGCGAGACGTACTCAAAGAATTAAAAAAACTAAATACCTGCAAAGGTCCAGGGCCTGACGGCCTACCGCCGCATTTCATAAGGCAATGTGCCAAATATTTATCATTACCGCTCAAACTTATTTTTAATAAGTCCCTTATGTCTTCCAAGTTTCCCACGCAGTGGAAAATCGCACACGTAGTTCCAATATTTAAAAAAGGGGAGCCTAATGATGTTAAAAATTATCGGCCCATATCTCTTCTTTCAATTTTCTCGAAACTGTTCGAATCATTAGTTTGTCCTGTATTAACTTCGCTCATTAAAACTCAATTGGCTACGCAACAGCACGGTTTCTGTTCCAATAAATCCACTACCACCAACTTAGTTCACTACATTAATGATATTAGCAGATCCGTAGACTCCGGTGTGCAAGTGGACTCAATTTACACTGACTTCAGTAGCGCTTTCGACAAAGTAAATCATGTTCTGCTACTTCAAAAACTCGAGAACTATGGTGTGCATGGTCATTTGCTGCGTTGGTTTGAATCATATCTTTCAGAACGACAACAGAGAGTTATAATAAAGGGTTACCAGTCGCCACTTTATTACTCAACATCTGGGGTGCCACAGGGATCGCATCTTGGTCCTATTCTTTTCCTGGTATTTGTGAACGACATCATACACTCCATTAAAAACTCAAAATGCTCTATGTTTGCGGATGATCTAAAACTATACAAGGAAATTAAATCAAATACCGACATTGCTTTGCTTCAGAAAGACTTGGACGCAATTCATGAGTGGTGTCATAGTAACATGATGACTCTCAATGCCGTAAAATGTTATCATATAACATTTACACGGAAAAAGTTGATACAGCCTTCTGCATATCATTTAAACGGCATAACTCTTCAGAAAGTCGATACCATTCGTGATTTGGGAGTCCAACTTGATAGTCAACTATCCTTTACAAATCACTTTGACACTATTGTCGCCAAAGCAAATAAAATGTCGGGATTTGTAAAAATAACTTGCAAGGAATTCCGGTCAAGTGGCACCCTTAAGGTTCTCTATAACTCTCTGGTGAGGAGTATACTGGAATATGCATCTCCTGTATGGAATCCCGTGTATCGTGTTCACATTGACAGAATAGAGTGCATCCAAAAAAAGTTTACGAGATACCTCCGCTACAGATCACAGAATTGTGATCGCAAAGCTGATTATCCTCAAAGGCTCTGTCATTTCAAGATGGGCTCCTTGGAGCAACGAAGAAGTTGCTCAGATTTAATTTTCCTTTATAAGACCCTCCACAATTTGGCGAATGTACCGGAGTTGGTTTCGGAGATCAGTCTAAATGTATCCCGCCGTACCTCATACAGATCCAATTTTAAAACAGAAACATTTCAAATGCCTAAAAATAGAACTAATCTTGGTCGTTCAGCTCCTTTATACCGGTTTTTCTCCAGCTACAATAAGCTGAGCACGCGTAGTAACAACTTGGACATATTTTCGAACAGTCTGAATGAATTCAGACGATACGTCCTCAGTTCTTGACCGATTTGTTTGTTTATTTCTTTCACAAAATGTTAATTGGTGTATTTGTGTGACTTCCATTCAATGTGTTTAGTAATACTGTACAATTTAATTTAATTTAATTTTTGAACTCAAATTTTAATCTATTCTATTCTTTTAATTTTAACTAATGTAATAATTATGTCCCAATTTATTTGTTATTTTTATAGTTTTAATTTATAATTGTTTTCTATTCCGATTTAATTGATGTTTTTTTTTTTAAATTATACTGTAATTAATGTAACTACTATAAATTGAATGAATTAATTGAATGTATTTAAATTCAATGAAAACTTTGTAAATTTTAATTTTGTTATTATGATATATTTCCATTTCAATTATTATTATTGATTATACAAGTGCTGTGCACACCTATAAGTGACGAATTCACCGCAAAGCCGTTGAAATAGAAACTAATCTATGTAAATGATTTAGTGAATAAGTCGTTGGTGTGTCAATAAATAAATAAATGAATGATGAAACGATTCACAAAAAGAAAATCCTTACGCTGGAATCGAACTCGAAGTCACGAGATTGTAACCCAGCGCTCTGTGCCCCGAGATGAACTGGCTTGTTGTAAACTATGGCGAATATTTAGAGCCCGGTCACTCCCGATGCGTAGCGTGACGTGACGTTCGTACGCGCGTGCGAGCACTGTCACACCGGCCAAGACCGGTGCAGCACACGTCACGCGCGCACGCATCACGTCACGCAGGTTACTGCAACACGCGCGTACGAGCCACATTGTCAGCAGCCATATTGAGTTGAGAGCATTTGGCGAAACGATGTTAGACAACAGCAGTTCTTCTGATGAAGAAGCGTTATTCTTGCTACTTTGCCAAGAATCTTCTGCTGCTACAAAAAGACTTTGAGTCCATGATATTAATAATAGAAGAGAGGAACGCAGTGAATATCATAATTCTATGAGTTTTTCCTATAAAATTGTCTCCATTGCGAAAAAAAACACTCGTAAACTATATTGTGTTTGTAAATAAATACAACCTGCCATGCGTGCGTACGTGCAGCAATGACCGTTGACGGTGCGTGCGTGCCCGGTCTGACATCTAACAGGGAGCGCCATATAATACAACGTCATCACTGCAGGCGCGTGTGCGACGTTGCCATTCCTCTACACACGCGTGCGGACTCGGTTTGTCAGTAGACGCGGCTCTGCGTGCGTGAGTGACGCGCGTGCACGCGTCACGCATCTGGTCTGGCATATTTCTTACATTTTCATACATTACAACTGATACGTGCACGCATCACGTCACGCAACGCATCCGGTATGACCGGGCCTTTAAGATCTTATGCTGCTTCAACAGGTCGGTAATATTCGGGATTGTTCCGGCCGGCTTCTATCGCCACGCATTTTTCATTTGTTTTTTGGTTTACCCGCGCTTATAGATGTTTCACATCAACAATATCCTAATGCAACCATATATTTGTTCAACCAGTTGTGGCAGGCGGCACGCTAGTGGTCTGCCCAGCGTCCCTCATAGCGCAGTGGAGCGGCGAGGTCACCAAGCACTGCAACTCGCACGCGCTGTCCATCGCCATGCACCACGGCGCGCACCGCGCCACCCTGCCGCACCGCCTGGCCACACACGACCTGGTGCTCACCACATACAACATCATGCTGCGAGAGAACGAGAAGGTACTGTGAATATGGACTGTTCTACTTACTTCTGTCCGTGGCCATGCACCACGGCGCGCACCGCGCCACCCTGCCGCACCGCCTGGCCACACACGACCTGGTGCTCACCACATACAACATCATGCTGCGAGAGAACGAGAAGGTACTGTGAATATGGACTGTTCTACTTACTTCTGTCCGTGGCCATGCACCACGGCGCGCACCGCGCCACCCTGCCGCACCGCCTGGCCACACACGACCTGGTGCTCACCACATACAACATCATGCTGCGAGAGAACGAGAAGGTACTGTGAATATGGACTGTTCTACTTACTTCTGTCCGTGGCCATGCACCACGGCGCGCACCGCGCCACCCTGCCGCACCGCCTGGCCACACACGACCTGGTGCTCACCACATACAACATCATGCTGCGAGAGAACGAGAAGGTACTGTGAATATGGACTGTTCTACTTACTTCTGTCCGTGGCCATGCACCACGGCGCGCACCGCGCCACCCTGCCGCACCGCCTGGCCACACACGACCTGGTGCTCACCACATACAACATCATGCTGCGAGAGAACGAGAAGGTACTGTGAATATGGACTGTTCTACTTACTTCTGTCCGTGGCCATGCACCACGGCGCGCACCGCGCCACCCTGCCGCACCGCCTGGCCACACACGACCTGGTGCTCACCACATACAACATCATGCTGCGAGAGAACGAGAAGGTACTGTGAATATGGACTGTTCTACTTACTTCTGTCCGTGGCCATGCACCACGGCGCGCACCGCGCCACCCTGCCGCACCGCCTGGCCACACACGACCTGGTGCTCACCACATACAACATCATGCTGCGAGAGAACGAGAAGGTACTGTGAATATGGACTGTTCTACTTACTTCTGTCCGTGGCCATGCACCACGGCGCGCACCGCGCCACCCTGCCGCACCGCCTGGCCACACACGACCTGGTGCTCACCACATACAACATCATGCTGCGAGAGAACGAGAAGGTACTGTGAATATGGACTGTTCTACTTACTTCTGTCCGTGGCCATGCACCACGGCGCGCACCGCGCCACCCTGCCGCACCGCCTGGCCACACACGACCTGGTGCTCACCACATACAACATCATGCTGCGAGAGAACGAGAAGGTACTGTGAATATGGACTGTTCTACTTACTTCTGTCCGTGGCCATGCACCACGGCGCGCACCGCGCCACCCTGCCGCACCGCCTGGCCACACACGACCTGGTGCTCACCACATACAACATCATGCTGCGAGAGAACGAGAAGGTACTGTGAATATGGACTGTTCTACTTACTTCTGTCCGTGGCCATGCACCACGGCGCGCACCGCGCCACCCTGCCGCACCGCCTGGCCACACACGACCTGGTGCTCACCACATACAACATCATGCTGCGAGAGAACGAGAAGGTACTGTGAATATGGACTGTTCTACTTACTTCTGTCCGTGGCCATGCACCACGGCGCGCACCGCGCCACCCTGCCGCACCGCCTGGCCACACACGACCTGGTGCTCACCACATACAACATCATGCTGCGAGAGAACGAGAAGGTACTGTGAATATGGACTGTTCTACTTACTTCTGTCCGTGGCCATGCACCACGGCGCGCACCGCGCCACCCTGCCGCACCGCCTGGCCACACACGACCTGGTGCTCACCACATACAACATCATGCTGCGAGAGAACGAGAAGGTACTGTGAATATGGACTGTTCTACTTACTTCTGTCCGTGGCCATGCACCACGGCGCGCACCGCGCCACCCTGCCGCACCGCCTGGCCACACACGACCTGGTGCTCACCACATACAACATCATGCTGCGAGAGAACGAGAAGGTACTGTGAATATGGACTGTTCTACTTACTTCTGTCCGTGGCCATGCACCACGGCGCGCACCGCGCCACCCTGCCGCACCGCCTGGCCACACACGACCTGGTGCTCACCACATACAACATCATGCTGCGAGAGAACGAGAAGGTACTGTGAATATGGACTGTTCTACTTACTTCTGTCCGTGGCCATGCACCACGGCGCGCACCGCGCCACCCTGCCGCACCGCCTGGCCACACACGACCTGGTGCTCACCACATACAACATCATGCTGCGAGAGAACGAGAAGGTACTGTGAATATGGACTGTTCTACTTACTTCTGTCCGTGGCCATGCACCACGGCGCGCACCGCGCCACCCTGCCGCACCGCCTGGCCACACACGACCTGGTGCTCACCACATACAACATCATGCTGCGAGAGAACGAGAAGGTACTGTGAATATGGACTGTTCTACTTACTTCTGTCCGTGGCCATGCACCACGGCGCGCACCGCGCCAAAATGCTAGAGTTGCTGCTTGCTAGAGTTTGTAAAATAACTTCTACCATACACCAACAGACAGGTATCGATATTTTTGATCGAAGTTCTGGGTCGTCTCAAATAGCACATAAACCCAAATAGCCCCGTTTTACGGTATCTTCTCTATTTCCTCAGTACTTATCCCGTACCCTTGCTACGTAAAAATGAGAAAGTATGTGAAGAAATAATCTACTCCCTTCACTTTTCTCTGCACATAGCTATTTTCTCTGTTCCCATGTTGTTATCTTCCCAATTCTCACTTTCTCTTTCCGTTTCCCTAAGTTCTCTTCTTTATTTCCTAATTATACATATTTTTCTATTCTATTCTCTTCATTCTCTCTGCCCTTCTCTCTCATTACCCCGAAAACAAATACCGTTAGGGCCTGCGCAGACGACAGACTATCTATCTAATATGCACTTTTTAGTCTGTGAAAATAGAACCTAAGCAATTATATGCAGTAACGCATACGACGCGCAAAAAGTCCGGCGGCCAAAAAATCCGTGTCATTCTGGCAGATCACGCCGCGCCGCACAAAAGTGCGCGAAAAAAATAGAACATTTGCTTCAACGCGTGCTAATGCAGACGGCGCACACTTTTAAGTATGCAATCTACTCTCGAATAGAATGATCGAAGATGTACGTCGTGTGTGTTGAGTCTGTGTACGGTTTACGTACAGGCTAGTAAGTCGCTGACGCCGCGACCTACTTTCGTTAATTCATTTTATATACCTAACCTTAGCGATAATATCACAGATTAGAATCCAACATCATTTTGTAACTTTACATTAAACTACTTGGGATCGTGAAGTCCGTGGTTTTCGTCAACTCACCTCACTGCAACTTGACCACTCTGAGCCGTACAGTCTGCGTAAAATCCGCGACGGACTTTTTGTATGTCATGCAGACATTTTGTGCGCCACAGACTCATCCGCACAAAAAGTCTATCATCTGCGCAGGCCCTTAATAAACAAATTATTCTTTTACGCGCATCTTTAAAAAATAATCACAAAATAATTGCTGTGTAATTAGATTTCAAGCGGGTTGCCAATTCGCCACCTACGTGTAAGCCTGCACTGGTGGGTACAATGTAATGAAAGCAGATCTTTTGGCGGCTGCCCAGAGGTAACAACTAATGATCCGCGCAATAGGCGACTTGTGTTACAGCCAAGGACCGTCCGGATACTCGTTGAAAGGGTTTTTGAAGGGGTTTTTTTAAGCGCTTAAAAAATAAACCCTATGATACATGTTACACCCTCGAACGGGTGCAATGTTAGCCCTTCCGAACGGGTGACCCTTTCAATACCCTGTAACACTGTAACAAGGTAAGTCATTCCAACCCAAGACATTGTAATAAGCACTCTTTGTAATCGACATTAGTTTGAAAATTGCCTAACCACGACCGCACGTGACATCTCACCGCCCGGCGGCGCCTTTGTGGCGTGTACCGAGCGACTTGTAAACATGGAATAATGATTATTGTTTTTATGATTTTACAGTGCAATTTTGCTTGTCGCACGCGCTAAATATTGTAATAATATTTCTTTTTGCGTGTCCAAACTTGTTTATTCCCTTAATTTGTCATTTGATTCTGAACTCAGACGGAACTACGGAAATCGGAAGTATAATTAAAAGAAGATATGCAGTATTTTGTTTGCGTGTTCTAGTAATAGTGTGCGTTTCGACCGCGCGGCCACGGCGTTTTTTTTTTTTTTAAAATATGTCAAGATTGCGTTCATCAAAGTTATGGTTAAAAAGTTATAAGGGTTTAAACCCTTATAACTAACCCCCCCCCCCCCATAACTCAAACAAATTTATGGTTTTAGGAATAAACTTTTACAATTTTTTACAAAATCTAGGAACAGTTTTTTTTTTAAATAAAATGCCACAGCCGAGGCGAGATGCTGTACACCGATATTAAACACCGATATAAAATTCAAGTTTGGTGGCTTGTCTTAGTTCCACATTTTGATAAAATTGCGTTCATCAAAGTAACAATTTAAGGTACAATAAAAAATAAACAATTTCCTTAGTTTATGCATACGACACAATGATTATCTAAAAATAATTAACCATATTAGAAAAACCAATTTAAAAGCACGCCATGCCAAACTCAAAATTTTGGTGGCACTTTTTAACTTTCTATAACATGAAGTTTCGTGCGTGTGCGACGTCGTGTTTTTTTTTTATTTCGCACCTCTCGGTCGTGCGCTGGACTTGCCTGTAACAGGTGTGTGATTAGTACTGCGATTACCCGATAAAAACGTAAGTATTCATCTTGGGTGGCACGGGGCACAAGAATTGTTTAATTTTGGTGGATTGGTTTTGCTGTTGATTATATTATAACGTGTTTTAATAGTAAGCTACACGTTATAGCTAGTTATTTGGGTAACACATAAATCATTTATATTAATTTAAATGTAACTTAAAACCCCTGTTTTTAAAGATTTTTTTTTATGCCTGGTTCCAATTTTGGTGGCTTTGGTGGCGTTTTCACGTATTGTTTGTACATATATAGCCAGTTTTTACGTTGCCAGTTTCATTAGCAAACAAATAAATGTTATGTAGGTACTTGGCAGTAAGTAATACCTATTATTAGAAGGGTAGCATGCTAAAGATGAAGTTTCTTACTTTTATTTTGTTGCTTTTTAGAAAGCCAATACAGACTAATTAAAAGAGGCTGCTTAAAGAGAGAATGGATGAAAGAAGAAAAAAAACAAGAATAATGTTTCATCATCAGCCTACACGGCACGCCACTCAAATCGATTCTCAGCAACTCTCATCCAGTTGCTACCAGACACCCTGTGGAAATTGTCACTCCGCAGTCACTCGAGTTAGAGGGCATCCCACCTTACGTTTGCCAATTCGCGGTCTCTACTCTAGAACACGTCTACCCCAACGGTCATCGGTTCTACGGCTAAATGACCGATCCATTGTCACTTCAGCTTACTTATTCTGTGAGCTATGTTTACAACTCTGGTTCTCTGTCGGGTCACCTCATTCGGGAGACCCACCCCACCTTTTTTTTTTTGAATGGGAAATCATCAAATGACTCCTCCCGCTCTGGGCGGAGCAGGAGGGAGTGTCAGACTTTTACTGACTAAAACCCATCCATTTTCCTTCATCGCCCTTTGTGTTCCGGGGCCACGGTATCTCTTTCGAACAGTCCCACAACCCCGGCAGGTTTCGGTCCTTGTGGACCCCTTCCTTTTGCTGACTCTCTTCGAGGCGCGCGTGGAACACGAACGCGCCGTCGACACGGCCTGTCGTCATAAGACGGACGGACTGCGAGCTAGCCCATAGCCCACCGTCCACAGGCCCGAGACCCACCCCACCTCAGAGAGACTTTAACACAGCCCGTTCCATAGCTTGCTGAGCGACCTTGAATTTTTGGACCAGCCGTACCGTGAGTGTCCACGTTTCGACCCCGTATGTCATGACAGGCAGGACGGGCTAGTAGAAGACTTTCCGTCTTTAGGCACTGTAGAAACGCGACGAGAACACCGGACGAAGTTTTCCAAATGCTGCCCAGCCCAGCTGAATTCTTCTGTGAGTCTCAAAGTTGTTCTTAACAAACTTCAGATTTTGCCCGAGATATAAATATTCTCGCACAACCTCGAGAGGACCGCCATTGTCAAAAATAGTTCTGGGAAGACTTCAGAACTGATCAGGTCTCGACAGTCAAACGAAGCCTTCTAATAGTCCACAAATGCAAGACAGCGGCCGATTATACTCTTTGGATTTGTGTACGTTCTGCCGCATAGTGTGGATGTGGTGTATGGTGCTGCACCTGCTCAAAACCCGGTCTGCTCCGGTGGCTGGAAGTCGTCGCTAGACGATTCGTGACGACTCTTGAAAACAGCTTATACACGTGGCTAAGGAGCGATATGGGTCTGTAATTCTTTAATAAGGTCTTGTTCCCCTTCTTAAAGAAATGAACGACCACGCCCCTTCTGCACGCTTCTGGAGTTCTCCCAGAAAAACAGGACCGAGTTGAAAAGCTCCTGAAGCTCTCTTAATGCAGGCCTTCCTCCCGCTTGCAGGAGCTCTGTCGTTATCCCATCCAGGGGCTTTTCCAATTTTAAGCTCTGTAAGAGTTGCCTCGATTTCATCTAGGCTGAATCTTCACACAGGTCTTCTGTGAAAGGACGGGTTAAGGTGGTTCTGGAATCCTCATTTTCGGGATCAGGTCGAGATATACAGTACATGCGATGCATATTCAATTTTGGTGCCACTGATTTTCAATGTTGGTAGGCATTTTCGATTTTGGTGGGCGATTTTCAATTTTGGTGGCCACACTACACTTTAAACTAAAATATCTCAAAAATTTATCGAGATATTCTCCTGCCTGTCATGACTTGCGGTGTCGAAACGTGGACACTCAAGGTACGGCTGGTCCATAAATTCAAGGTCCCTCAGCAAGCTATGGAACGGGCTGTGCTAAAGTCTCTCTGAGATGGGGTGGGTCTCGGGCCTGTGGACGGTGGGCTATGGGCTAGCTCGCAGTCCGTCCGTCTCATGACGACAGGCCGTGTTGACGGCGCGTTCGTGTTCCACGCGCGCCTCGAAGAGAGTCAGCAAAAGGAAGGGGTCCACAAGGACCGATACCTGCTGGGGTTGCGGGACTGTTCGAAAGAGATACCGTGGCCCCGGAACACAAAGGGCGATGAAGGAACATGGATGGGTTTTAATCAGTAAAAGTCTGACCCTCCCTCCTGCTCCGCCCAGAGCGGGAGGAGTCATTTGATGATTTCCCATTCGAAAAAAAAAAGATCCACCCCACCTTTTTTTTTCGTCTCTCGAACGAGGTGACCCGACAGAGAACCAGAGTTGTAAACATAGGTCACAGAATAAGTAAGCTGAAGTGACAATGGATCGGTCATTTAGCCGTAGAACCGATGACCGTTGGGGTAGACGTGTTCTAGAGTAGAGACCGCGAATTGGCAAACGTAAGGTGGGATGCCCTCTAACTCGAGTGACTGCGGAGTGACAATTTCCACAGGGTGTCTGGTAGCAACTGGATGAGAGTTGCTGAGAATCGAGTTGAGTGGCGTGCCGTGTAGGCTGATGATGAAACATTATTCTTGTTTTTCTTCTTCTTTCATCCATTCTCTTTTTAAGCAGCCTCTTTTAATTAGTCTGTACTGGCTTTCTAAAAAGCAACAAAATAAAAGTAAGAAACTTCATCTTTAACATGCTACCCTTCTAGTAATAGGTCTTACTTACTGCCAAGTACCTACATAACATTTATTTGTTTGCTAATGAAACTGCCTGGCAACGTAAAAACTGGCTATATATGTACAAACAGTACGTGAAAACGCCACCAAAGCCACCAAAATGGGAACCAGGCATAAAAAAATCTTTAAAAACAGGGGTTTTAAGAATTAATATCAATGATTTATGCTTTACTAAAATCACTAGCTATAACGTGTAGCTTACTATTAAAACACGTTATAATCAACAGCAAAACCAATCCACCAAAATTAAACAATTCTTGTCCCCCGTGCCACCCAAGATGAATACTTACGTTTTTATAGGGTAATCGCAGCACTAATCACACACCTGTTACGGGCAAGTCCAGCGCACGACCGAGAGGTGCGAAATAAAAAAAAACACGACGTCGCACACGCACGAAACTTCATGTTATAAGTAAGTTAAAAAGTGCCACCAAAATTTTGAGTTTGGCTTGGACAAACTTTGATCGAGTGTCCTGTGCTTATAAATTAGTTTTTCTAATATGGTTTAATTGTTTTTAGATAATGATTGTGTCGTATGCATAAACTAAGGAAATGGTTTATTTTTTATAGTACCTTAAATTGTTACTTTGGTGAACGCAATTTTATTAAAATATGGAACTAGGACAAGCCACCAAACTTGAATTTTACGGCATTTTTTTTTTCTTGATTATATATAAACACTTATAACAATAAAAATTGTGGCCTTAGTTGCACCAAATAACGTTTACTAAAAAAATAATTTAGAAACGTACTATCATTTTACACCGAGATTCTCAACGTGGACACGTAAAATTTACTGCTTTGATATTCACTCAAATGCAATTTATGTGGCAATGCCATAAAGATAGGGGTTTATACTTGTTAAGTTGCCTATCGTAGGTAAGTACTAATACTACTACTTACTTATTCATCCTAAATATTAACAATTTTACCTCGCGCTTATCTTTATTTTGTCGTCACTTGTTGTCAAATTCGTAATAATATGAGGCCCCGCGCGCAGCTCGGGTGCAAGTATCCCCCACCTACATGCAGCTTAAGTTTATAAGGTAAGTCAGGGTAACACGAAAAAAAAGCTTTTCGTGAAGATAACCTCTTCACAGGCTTAAGTCAATGAAGGGGTTAACCCCTTCAAGTGGTTACCATAATGAAACTGTTACCCATTTCGCTGGGTTTCGAGCATGTAACTCGAACAAAAGGTAACACTGCGATATGAGCTACCCCATGTACGAGTTACCCTGTCAAAAGGCTTAACCCTTAAGCGGGGTTGTCCGGTCCCTGGTTACAGCCGGTCTGTTTACAATAACGACTACATAAGAATTACTATCATCATCTTCCTAACTTTCTCCCATGTTACTCGGGGTCGGTGCAACACGTTTTTTTCTTCCTTTCCTCTGTCAATCGTCACGCTATCATTTACTGCTTTTTCTTTCATATTCATCATTCCTCACACAATCCATTCATCGATTCCTTGGCCTTCCTCTCCCTCTCCATTTATCAACATAAGGATAACATAAGGGTACAATGGGGAGACACACTGTGGAACTAATGGCGCTAGCATAGCTAGTTCCCAACATCGTCATTGGTTGAAAATGTGGTAATGTCATTTTATATTTCAAAATAGCTGTAAGGTGGTCGTTAGGGAGCGGAGACAAACACATAATTAGGATGACACCTCGTGTAATACTGAATAATAAAGAGTACATATGAAGACATACAGAGATACATACTATATATACTTATAGCTAAAGGTTCTACCACACTATATAGCATAACATAACCTCATTGGTCAGATTGAGACCAGCTAGGGTGGCGCTATCTTAGATTATCTTTGCCTGTGTCTCCCCATTCCGCAAAAATCAATAAATTGAAAGTTTTCAACTTATTGGTTTTCAACTTTGTAAGAATTAGTGACTTTGTCAAAGAAAATGCACCTTGCATTTGATTTTAATTTCCAAATATGTAAATCAATGAGTGCTTTTGGAAAAATAACTTATAAAATACCTATACATAAAGTTTCATTGACGCCACAACTGAAATTGTGTGATTTTTGTTTATCGTGATATTTTGGGGCATCATTGTGAGTTTGAGGGGAACCAATAGACTCCAATCTAGTAGCACCCTTATTTTCGATCCATCGTGGCTTCGATGTACAATGATCATACTTTTGTTTATTTAACGAGATATTTTTGGTCCAGTTGGTTGCACCGTAAGGTTTTTGAGAAGGTCCGATTGTTATTTTATTTTTACGCTCACTAACTCGTTTTGTCACGTGCCCCAGAACGGCGTCCTAATGCGCGTCCTGTGGCGGCGCGTGATCCTGGACGAGGCGCACGTGGTGCGCAACCACAAGTCGGCCACGTGCGCCGCGGCCGCCGCCCTGCGCGCGCGCCGCCGCTGGTGCCTGACGGGCACGCCCGTGCAGAACAAGGACCTGGACCTCTTCGCGCTACTGAAGTTCTTGAGGTGCTCGCCGTTTGATGATCTTACTGTGAGTATACATATAAAGATAGCATTATCAGCCTATTTAGGGTGACAGCCCTCCGCAAACTAACAGGGTGCATTCAGCTCCTTATTTTGAAGCATAATCCAGTTCCACCGGAATTTTTTTCAAGAAAGTATTCATGTTTAAATCTTTAATCAGTAAATATTTCTTTATTTCAATGTAAAATTACATTCTCTGCACGCAACATTCCATTTCTATAAATAATACGGCTAAAATAAAAATAAAAAAACAGTTGATATTGAAATACTCCAACGGGCGACGTGTAAAATCAGCTGTTTACATCCTGCCTAGCTACAAAGTTCATCGAACTCGTCGTCGCACTTGCTGTTCGCTACGTGCGTTTTGCCGCGGCAAATCAAATTAGATAATGAAGTGTATCTAGAAAAACTTATGTATAATTTACGCTCAAAAATATTCGCTCATATAACGCACAAACTACTATCTATTTCGTCCGCAGATGTGGAAGAAATGGATCGACAACAAGTCCCTGGGTGGTCAGGAGCGTCTGAGCACAATAATGCAGTGCCTGCTCCTGCGGCGCACTAAAGTGCAGCTCGTGCAGCGCGGGCAGCTCGCGTGCCTGCCGGAGCGCTCTGCGCACGTCCGGACGGTCACGCTGGAGCCCAGAGAGATGAACGTCTACCAGAAGGTCAGTACGACAAAGTGCAGCTCGTGCAGCGCGGGCAGCTCGCGTGCCTGCCGGAGCGCTCTGCGCACGTCCGGACGGTCACGCTGGAGCCCAGAGAGATGAACGTCTACCAGAAGGTCAGTACGACAAAGTGCAGCTCGTGCAGCGCGGGCAGCTCGCGTGCCTGCCGGAGCGCTCTGCGCACGTCCGGACGGTCACGCTGGAGCCCAGAGAGATGAACGTCTACCAGAAGGTCAGTACGACAAAGTGCAGCTCGTGCAGCGCGGGCAGCTCGCGTGCCTGCCGGAGCGCTCTGCGCACGTCCGGACGGTCACGCTGGAGCCCAGAGAGATGAACGTCTACCAGAAGGTCAGTACGACAAAGTGCAGCTCGTGCAGCGCGGGCAGCTCGCGTGCCTGCCGGAGCGCTCTGCGCACGTCCGGACGGTCACGCTGGAGCCCAGAGAGATGAATGTCTACCAGAAGGTCAGTACGACACAGGTTTCAGAAGCAGGGGACATACATGGCAGCTGCCATCATTATCATTATAGAACAGTCCCTTGCAAATGCCCGTGTAGCATGAACGTCGTGGTTTTGTCGAAGAGAATCGACAAAATGACAGATATATTTTATTTATTTAGGTTAACCAACAATTGTTTACACTATACATTTCTGACTTAATGAATAGAGTAACATTTACAAGTGCAACAATTGATTACATCTGTCATTTATCTAAAATTTGATATTAAAATATTTTTGGAAATCTATCTGACGGAGTCAACACTCCCACCGCCATGTGGTCCGCCTGCCGCCCACATAAATTTCGGTGCAGCAAGCCACTATAGATTCTTTAATTTTTACAGGCAGGCCATGTGGGCTGCCTGCGTACCACAACTAGCGCGCCAAATTCTATGACAATAGTACTTGTTGCAACCTGCACATATTTGTAAGGGCAGGCCATACGTGTACGTAATTAGGTCAGCCCGACTCAACCTAGTGTTTGTGGTCAATATTACGGAGAAATTCACATTTTCGTAAAAAGAAAGTAAACTTTCATTTTCTATGATTATATTTTCATATAATTTCTCTTTTTAGGGTTCCGTACCCAAAAGGTAAAAACGGAACCCTATTACTAAGACTTCGCTGTCTGTCCGTCTGTCTGTCCGTCTGTCTATCACCAGGCTGTATCTCATGAACCGTGACAGCTAGACAGCTGAAATTTTCACAGATGATGTATTACTGTTGCCGCTATAACAACAAATACTAAATATAGTCAATGGTACGGAACCCTTCGTGTGCGAGTCCGACTCGCACTTGGCCGGTTTTTAGGGTTCCGTACCCAAAGGGTAAAAACGGAACCCTATTATTAAGACTTCGCTGTCTGTCCGTCTGTCTGTCACCAGGCTGTATCTCATGAACCGTGACAGCTAGACAGTTAAAATTTTCACAGATGTATTTCTGTTGCCGCTATAACAACAAATACTAAAAACAGAATAAAATTAATATTTAAGGGGGGCTCCCATACAACAAACGTGATTTTTTTGCCGTTTTGTCTAATGTATATAGTTGGTGCCAGTTAACATCGGAATAGAGGTCATTAACACCTACCTACCAAGTTTTTGATCACAAAGCGATAACGACACTTACTAGTTACCTAAATCGACCAATTAGCGATACTTTGCTTATATCGCTAGAGTATCGTGGTACCGGTCGGCTAGACATACAGGGGTTGAGAATCTTGTGTTGTTCCAATTCGAATGTATTTATTTTTTTGCTAGAAAACTAATTTTATGCTTATAAATTTACGTGTGACGTAAAAAAAACGTTAAAAAAGTGTGAGTTCGAGGCCGATTTAATGGTATGCAACCCGCTCGTGGTTGACTTTTCCTTTACATTTATAAATGATTTTATATACAAATAAAACACAAGTTTAGATTAATTATTAATGTTACTCCTCGCCGTCTTCGGCTTCGCTTACAGAAAACTCTGAATTGTCGCTGTCACTATTATCAGACACATGAATAATAAATTCATCGATTGTTTTGTCGATGGCGTGGTCAAGACCCATCATTCGTCGCTTAAGTTCTAACACCGCGGAAGTCAAAATACGCAACTTTTCAGGAGAGCAAAAAATCCATTTTATTTAGCCTCAAACAACTGTTCATATTTAGGTTTATTCAATATAGAAATTAAAATAATGTTTATGAAATTATCCGGAGCACTTGTCGTAACACGTCTAACTATGGAATAAAACCGACTTACGCGCTGTTGCTGTGGCGTTCTGTACAACACTGACACACGCGGTGTTTTTCTTTTTTGAATAACGACTCACCATTGGTTCAAACTCTCGTGTTTGATTCGTCAAACGATGCGCCTTGCGATTCTCTATCGAATGACATACAATACGTATTTTGTCAAAAAAATGACTTCCGCGGTGTTAGAACTTAAGCGACGCATTGTTGTTTCTATTTTTTTAATGTGCTCCACACAGTTAGCCCACTTAATATTAGTTACTTGGGCAATGGCATCATTCAATAATGATTTTAAATCTGAAAATTTAAAAGTTGTGTTGTGTCTGGCGACATAACTCTTTATGTCCGCCCAAATTAATTCGATTGGGTTAAGTTCGCAGTGATATGGGGGTAACCGCAATACTGTCACCCCCTTTTCTTTTGCCATTTCGTCAATGACGAAAGACTTGAAATTTTCTTTAATTTTATTGACTTTTTCCATCAATTGCCTTTTTACTTCTTTGGCTTCGAAGGAAATATTTTTTGTTCGAAGCCAGTTTTGTATGGCGTCCTTCTTCCACGTAAAAGTTGGAGTCCTCTCTATACGTCTGAGAAGAAAATTCAAGTTTTAAGAGTCCTATTACATTTTTTACGTAAATTCATGATTTTTGACGGAGTAATTCTCAGCAGCAGTAAGATATTTTAATTATTTGCTTAAGAATAACGATAGTGCCATTCTCTTTCTTGTAAGTTGGAGTTACACTTTTTCATTTTTCTTTTCGTGTAATTTACTATAAATATTTTACGAACTCAGTTTGCAAGAAAAACCGTCGACGATGGAACTTTAACGCTCAAATTCACATAGTTTATTTCAATTCTTATAAAAGCTAAAATTACTAAAAGATAAGTAGAATGCTTTACTTGTTTATTGGAGTTTTAGAATTTCTTTAAATTGCTTGAGTTTTCACGGAAAAAATCGTAAAGAAATAGTAATTTAAGCCATAAATGTCTTAATTCAGCATCCATTATATTCCAAATAAACTCAATTTTATCAAACAAATTAATATGATATAAAACTTCGATCTACAATGAATAAGTTCCATTAGTTTTCGTTTGTCAATATAATAAGACAAAAATACAATAAATAAAATTAAAGTACCTACTATAATTCTCAATTCAGCTCGCTCCTCAGTCTCATGTCAGTCTCGTCTCTAATATTCGTCCATATCAATCGACAATCGTCCAAATATCGCTATTATTATCGACTCGTGTACGCCGACAGAAATAATTTGATCCATGAAGTAAAAATCAAAAATTTGCCTAAAAAATGTAATAGGACTCTTAAAACATGACTACCCGAATGGCGTAGCGGTAGTGAGTCTGCCTTACGTTCTTAGGGTCCGGTTTCGAAACTCAGAAGGCGTAAATGTTTGTGTGATGAGCATGGACATTTGTTTCCGAGTGATGGATGTTAATCATGTACCAATAAGTATGTATTTACAAACAAAAAGTATCTATGTAGTATACTAGTATATCAACTGTCTGTTGTCCACGACACAAGCCTCGTTGCTTAGTGTGGCACTAGATAGCGCTGTGTGTAAATGTCCAGCGATATTTATTTATTTTATGACTGAGTTATATAATGCGGGCGGTTGCTATTTGCTCACTAGATAAAACAATTAAGTAGCTTAACTATTTTACAAAGGAATCCAAACATGAGGGGTTTGGTGGGAGGGGGAACATAGCGCTAAATAGCGACCGGCGCGTTTTCGCTCGACTCGGGAAAATCGATATTAGAAAATATCATATCGGTGTAATAATAATATAATTTATAATCCTCATGAATTTATATTTGTCGTTTACCTTGAATGGTAACTCGCATTGTCCAATACAATAACGTCATTTGGTTGCAGTTTCGTCAAAACCTTTGCAAACCATTCTTCGAAGTGAGGAGCGTCCATATTTTCGTGATAGTCCCCCGTTTTTTTTTTGCTTCAAAAATCCATTCACTTTCTTCTAAAAATCCATTTTCATTCCCGACGTGAACGACAATGAGTCTTTTACCCTTAGACACAGGGTCTTTGGCTCCAGTTGACAATCCTTCTAAGAAAGCTTGTTTGGCAGAGTTGACCTTAGTATCAACCCAAGCTTTACCCACGGCGTGTCCTAAAAAGCATCACCTAATAATTAAAAACATTGGAAAATGAAGAACACTAAGCACCTATATCAGGCCAGCAACTTATCGCAAAGAAATTAAACAATCTTGGTCAAGCAAGCACGTATCTTTAAACCTTATTACCAATACCAAATAGAAAAAAAAAATACCTGCGTTCAGCCAAGTCTCATCAGTATAAAAAATTCGTCGGTTTTCCTCTCGAAATTTTTTTATTTCTCGTAAGTATTTTATACGCCATAAAACGATGTCACTTCGATCTATTAAAATACTTTTGCGGTTTTTCTTCGTATATTTAAATTTCAAATCCTTGAGAATACGTCGCAATGATGTCATGCTAAGATTCGGTAACGACTCATCGTCATTCACGGCATGAAGAATTTTTTTTAGGGTAGGTAAGTTCGCCTTTAAAAAAAAAACTGGACAATTTTTCTAATTGCCGATTTATCAAAATCATCCACTTTTTGGAGTATATTTGGCCTGCTCCTTTTGCCATCAGGTTGCGTTATTTTATGAGTTTTTCTGTATTCACTCAATACCTTATAAATAGACGTTTTATTCACCCCACATATTTCTGAAGTACGTTTGACAAGGTCATGGTTAGAAATATAAATACCCTCGGGCTTTGTATTTTGGACATAATTTAAAAATATTAATAATCATGAGTCGTTCTCCGCTGGTGAAAATCGACTTCTGTCTTTTTGCTGGCGGCGATGTGAAAGGTATCGATTCCGAACCTTCTAGAGGATGGGTTAGATTTTCACGACGACGGCGTTTGCTGGTTTCACCAGTAGATGTCCAGCTTCTGGTTCCATGCTTCTTTACAAATAACAACAAATAAACTAACAATAAAAACACAGGAGACAAAAACAAAACAGTAACAAACAACAGTAACAAACACAACAACGAAAACAAAGAAATTATAGCACTCCAAAACACGACCGAACGCAAGCGAACTACGACACGGAATGTTCAAACAAAATGGCGGCCCCCGCACCGTGACCATAATGTGCTGCACACCTGACGCGATGACCTCGTCAAGCGAAAACGGCATAAGATCAAAATTATCATTTTTTGTGATGAGATAGTTTTTGTGATGTCATAATTATATTTAGATACGTATGATTTTTTTTACTTTTCGGGGTCGTTGATTACGAAAATGAGTTCAATATGAAAATCCAAGATGTCGTCCAGGATTTTTTTTGGTTTTTCCGTCATGGGTGTCGTTTTCATGGTTTTCGGGGTCGTTGATTACGAAAATGAGTTCAAAATGAAAAACCAAGATGGCGTCCATGATTTTTTTGGTATTTCCGTCATGGGTGTCGTTTTCATGGTTTTCGGGGTCGTTGATTACGAAAATGAGTTCAAAATGAAACACCAAGATGTCGTCCAGGATTTTTTGTTTATTGTGGTTAAATCTGATAGACTTCAACAAATCATCCTCATTTTCATTATCAGCGACCCCAAAAACCATGAAAACGACACTTATGACGGAAAAACCAAAAAGAAACCACCTTCAAGTAATAATAGACGTGATGTTATGTTTACTCTACAGTGTAAACCTCAGTGGCCATTAAGTCGCGCAAGAGTCCAATCGTGCAAGTGTCCATTCGTGCAAGATTCCTTTCGCGCATAAGTCCATTCGCGCAAAAGTTCGTTCGCGCAAAAGTCCATGTGCACATATGTCTTTTCGCGCAAGTGGGTGCGCGCAACAAGTGTCCTTCGCGCAAATGTCTTTCGCGCAAAAGTCTCAGATCCTAATTTTAAGATGTATAATAATATATTTACTTTATTAAAATTGTCTCAGTAAGTTAAAAAATAAAACCGACTTAAAAAAAACTACAAAAAAAATAAAAAATAGTAGTACTTTAAAATACTTAATGAAAAAATTAACAAACGCACTAGTCACCAGTACGATTTTTGAAGGTTCCCCTCGATTTCTCTGGGATTACATCTTCAGACCCTGGTTTCCTTATCATGGTACCATTTATGGGATATCTCCTTTCCAACAAAAAAATAATTATCTAAATCGGTTCATAAACGACGAAGTTATCTGCGAACACTCATAAAATATATATATATACGGTCGAATTGCGAAACCTCCTTTTTAGGGTTCCGTACCTAAAGGGTAAAAACGGGACCGTATTACACAGACTTCGCTGTCCGTCTGTGTGTCTGTCACCAGGCTGTATCTCATGAACCGTGACAGCTAGACAGTTGAAATTTTCACAGATGATGTATTTCTGTTGCCGCTATAACAACAAATACTAAAAACAGAATAAAATTAATATTTAAGGGGGCTCCCATACGATTTTTTTGCCGTTTTGCCTAATGTATAGATAATGGTACGGAACCCTTCGTGCGCGAGTCCGACTCGCACTTGGCCGGTTTTTTAGAAGTCGGTTAATTAAAAATAGTGTTAAAAACGAAAATAAAATATTTAAATAAATTAATTTCGTAGGGTACGTTTGCTCGATTTCTTATTTTTTTGGGTTGTGCACTGCGTTATGTATGTGGGACACTGTGGATGTATTATGAGACTCGAGCGATATCAGTTTTGCGACAGGTTTGTACGGATGGAGCGACAGTATCGCTAATATTTAGATATCGGGATGAAAGTCGGAGCAATGACCTCTATTCCGATGTTAACTGGCACCGACTTTAGATAATGGTACGGAACCCTTCGTGCGCGAGTCCGACTCGCTCTTGGCCGGTTTTTTATTTTGTATCAAAACAATTTCTTTCTTTCTTTTCTTCAATTTCTTAATTACTTACTTTACTTTGAACCTTATTAATCTATAAATATAGTCCGATTTTCATCGTTTTTTTTCATTAGTAGCTCTTTCACTCACCAATTTAAAGCAGACGACACCGAATCCTTATCTAGCAAGCCAAGCTCTATAAAAATACGGCCGCCCACATGGCGTGCTGCAAAAGTTACACAAAATCTAGCGTGGCGTGGTTTATAAATTTTTCAATACACTTCCCCGAAAACTGGTCCATAACGCACTACGATTAGGTACAACATGCAATGTATTTCACACGCGTGCGATTTTTTCCACTTTCCCGCACGTGTGCGGGAATGATAATTGCCACAGATAACTATACCTATACTTAGTCCAAATTGGTTCAATGCCTATAGTCTGAGGTGAATGTTTTTATTTTTCGGCAAAGCACTACGCGTCTTTACGGCATAAATATTTTTTGAATATTCAAATTGTGTTAATAAATAGAATATCATAGATAAACATGATTATTAAAAACCAATAGTTACTTTTATACACAAATTGACATTTATTTGTGTTCTGAATTCAAAAATATAAAATAAATCTATTTTTTATATTAGGCTGTTTAACGGCTTCATACCTTTGCCTCTCCTTCAACCTGGCGAGACCAAAGCGCGAGAAAAAAAAGAAAATTAAAATCATCGTTTCTTAGTTCGTGACAAAAATATTTTTCGTTATTTTATTTTATTTCTTCAAAAGTGTATTGAAAAACGTCGTTTGATACACGTGGACATTTGTTGTTGCAATTCTCGGCTCAAAAACACCCTCGCCTACGGCTCGGGTGTTATAAAATAAAAAATAAAATAAAATCTTTTTATTTCAGCAGTCTTATAATTCCGCCTCGAATGCAATAACAAACTTTCTCCACTTGTATCAAAATGTACTATTTTGTCATCTAGCCTATTCTTACTGTAACTTTTATTGCAGGTGCTAGTATTCTCCAAGACGCTATTCGCTCAGTTCCTCCACCAGCGTGCGGAGAAGAATGCAGACGCGCAAGGTTTCACAAACGTCGGCAAGGACAGCGCGTACGCTAAGATGCACAAGAAAATGATCGCTTTACAAGGTATGTAGTCATATCTCAATCTAAAATGTTATTTGTACTCTTGACTTATCGTGCGGTGTAAAAGTTACGTAAATTCGGGGGAATTTTAAATTCTACAAACTTGTTTTTTTTATATAATACACTACCGGACGTCACGCGGTTTCACCCGCGTAGTTCCCGTTCCCCTGGGAGTATGGGGATAAAATATAGCCTATGTTACTTGCTGATAATGTAGCTATCTATTGCTGAAGGTTTTTTTTCAAATCGGTCCAGTAGTTTCTAAGTTTCATTACATACAAAAATACAAATCTTTCCTCTACTTTATATTATTTTTTTTTTTATTATGTATACATAGCTGTACTATGTATATGTATACATAGTTTTGTGGTGGGCCCTGAAAGAGAAAATTATGCCTGGGAAGTATGTGCAGTCGATTCGAGCGATGCACTGTCGATGTAGTACCCAAGTCCGGTCTACAGCGGGCACTACCGGCAGCTTCAATGTGGCTGTTGGCTTGCACCAAGGGTCGGCGGCGCTAAGCCCGTACCTCTTCCTGGTGATAATGGACGCACTTACGTCGGACATCCAGGAAGAGGCTCCCTGGTGTATGCTATTTGCCGACGACATTGTGTTGGTTGCCGAGAGTGGCCAAGAGGTCCAGAGCAGATTGGAGGTGTGGTGGCAAAGACTGGAGAATGTTGGCCTGAAATTAAGTAGGTCCAAAACAGAATACTTATTCTGTGATTTCGGCGGTCTCTCCAGTCCTACGCCCATAACTCTTGCCGGAACGCCCATACCGATCTGTTCCGATTTCCGGTACCTCGGGTCGCACGGGTCGGGAGGTAGACCGTGACCAGTGTTGCCAACACTGCATTTGGAAAGGGAGCTAGTTGGTTATTAAAAAAGAGCTAATTATTTTAGTTAAAAAGAGCTAAATAAAAATAAAATAAGTAATCAAAATTTTTATTTTAAAAAGAAATACGTAAGATTATATTACATTAACAAAGAAAAATATTTAAAATTATGATTATTGATCGTCAGAACTATCGACATCGTGTGTCAAGTTAACTAATTCTAGTCCACTTGTGCTTGGTCGTGCGTTTTCATCATCTTATGTTGCCATGGTACCAATTTTTTTTAGGACATCTTTTGGCAATTCATAGTTATGGCAGCATTTTTTAGTCCGTCGTAATCCTGATTTGACAGTCAGAATTGCATTAGTGGTGTCATTTTTAAGTCTGTTTCTGGATTTGTTTTTGACAATATTTAGTCGGCTGAATACTCTTTCTTCACCATTTGACCATGGCAATGAAATCATTGCAAGAGCAAAAGAGCACAATCCTTTGAAAGGATTGATGTCAGCCGCATTTTTGTGTTTATTCTTCCGGCTGCGTTCGAAAATTCGGATACACATCTAAAAATTTGTAAGGAAAACAAAAAAAATAATATTTTTGTAAATGTAATGGAATACAGCTAGAATTTACAAATTTAAGAGCTAAGGAGTTAAAAATGATTTTTTGGAGCTGATTAGTTGAAAATGGAGCTAAATTTAGCTCTAAAAGAGCTAATTTGGCAACACTGACCGTGACGTAACGCACCGGATCAACTCAGGATGGATGAAATGGCGACAGGTCACTGGAACAACTTGCGACCCACGGATGCCCCTCAAGTTAAAGGGGAAAATATACAAGTCCGTGATAAGACCTGTCGTTGTCGAACAAAATTAATATCAAATGGTTTTTTGTTAATTTACTGTATTTTCATACGTTTACGGGGTATAATTGTCTTTTTTTGTGTTATTTTCTACTTCAAGAATGACGGATTTTCATACAAACTTTCATCTCCTATTTTACCTCCTTAAAGAAAGTTTTTTTTAATGGTGATACATAAAACATTGTTTTGAACTATGAGCTCATATACATATACTAGCTGTTGCCCGCGGCTTCGCCCGCGTGAAGTTCGGTAACTGTCCCACTGAATCATACTAAAGGGATAAATTGTGTCCTACATTTTAATCCAGGTTATAAACAATGTGCCAAATTTCATAATCTTCACAATTTATTATTATCATCACAATCACCATCACTACCACAACCACCATCATTATCACAATCACCATCACTATCACAACCACCATCACTATAACAACCACCATTATTATCATAATCACCATCACTATCACAATCACCATCACAATTACCATCACAATTACAATCACCATCACCATCACCATCACTACCACAACCACGATCATTATCACAATCACCATCACAATTACCATTACCATCGCTATCACCTCCACAATCACCGTTACTATCACCATCACTATCATAACCACCATCATTATCACAATCATTATCACAATCACCATCACAATCACCATCACAATCATGATCACAATCACTATCACAATCCCCATTACCATCGCTATCACCATCACAATCACCGTTACTATCACCATCACTACCACAGCCACCATCATTTTCACAATCATCAACATCATAACAATCACCATCACCATCACAATCACAATTACCATCACCATCACAATCACAATCACCATCACAATCACAATCACCATCACAATCTCCATCACCATCGCTATCACCATCACAATCACAATCACAGTTAGCATAACAATCACCATCACAATCACCATCACAATCACTTTCATCATTATCACAATCATTATCATCGTAATCACTACCATCATCATCATCGTAATCACAATAATTATCATCGTAATCACAAACTTTATCATCTTAATCACAATCCTCATGATCCTAATCACTATCACAATCACCATCACAATCACAATCATCACAATCACCATCACAAAATCCATCGCAATCACCATCACAAACCCCATCACAATCACCATCATAATCACTATCACTATCATCGTTATCACAATCATTATCATCTTAATCACAATCATTATCATCGTAATCACAATCATCATCACTATATCCATCCTCGCCATCACAATCATTATCATCGTAATCATAATCACAATCATTATCATCTTAATCACAATCATCATGATCACAATCGCCATCACTATCACAACCACAATCATTATCACAATCACCATCACTATCACAATCACATTCACCATCACAATCACCATCACAATCACCATCACAATCACTATCACAATCACTTTCCTCGTTATCACAATCATTATCATCGTAATCGACAATCATCTTCATCATTATCACAATCACTGTCACAATCTGATAGTGACGGTGATTGTGATTGTGATAACGATGATGGTGATGGTGATTGTGTCAGTGATGGTGATTGTGACGGTGATTGTGATGGTGATAGTGATGGTTATGATAACGAAGATGGAGATTGTGATGATGATGATTGTGATTAAGATGATAATGATTATAATTACCATGATAATGATTGTGATAACGATGATGGTGATTGTGATGGTGATTCACAATCACAATCACCATCATCGTTATCACAATCACAATCACCGTCACTATCAGATTGTGACAGTGATTGTGATAATGATGAAGATGATTGTCGATTACGATGATAATGATTGTGATAACGAGGAAAGTGATTGTGATAGTGATTGTGATGGTGATTGTGATGGTGATTGTGATGGTGAATGTGATTGTGATAGTGATGGTGATTGTGATAATGATTGTGGTTGTGATAGTGATGGCGATTGTGATCATGATGATTGTGATTAAGATGATAATGATTGTGATTATGATTACGATGATAATGATTGTGATGGCGAGGATGGATATAGTGATGATGATTGTGATTACGATGATAATGATTGTGATTAAGATGATAATGATTGTGATAACGATGATAGTGATAGTGATTATGATGGTGATTGTGATGGGGTTTGTGATGGTGATTGCGATGGATTTTGTGATGGTGATTGTGATGATTGTGATGGTGATTGTGATTGTGATAGTGATTAGGATCATGAGGATTGTGATTAAGATGATAAAGTTTGTGATTACGATGATAATTATTGTGATTACGATGATGATGATGGTAGTGATTACGATGATAATGATTGTGATAATGATGAAAGTGATTGTAATGGTGATTGTGATGGTGATTGTTATGCTAACTGTGATTGTGATTGTGATGGTGATAGCGATGGTGATGGAGATTGTGATGGTGATTGTGATTGTGATGGTGATTGTGATTGTGATGGTAATTGTGATTGTGATTGTGATGGTGATGGTGATTGTTATGATGTTGATGATTGTGAAAATGATGGTGGCTGTGGTAGTGATGGTGATAGTAACGGTGATTGTGATGGTGATAGCGATGGTAATGGGGATTGTGATAGTGATTGTGATCATGATTGTGATGGTGATTGTGATGGTGATTGTGATGGTGATTGTGATAATGATTGTGATAATGATGGTGGTTATGATAGTGATGGTGATAGTAACGGTGATTGTGGAGGTGATAGCGATGGTAATGGTAATTGTGATGGTGATTGTGATAATGATCGTGGTTGTGGTAGTGATGGTGATGGTGATTGTAATTGTGATGGTAATTGTGATGGTGATTGTGATAGTGATGGTGATTATGATAATAATGGTGGTTGTTATAGTGATGGTGGTTGTGATAGTGATGGTGATTGTGATAATGATGGTGGTTGTGGTAGTGATGGTGATTGTGATAATGGTGGTGGTTGTGATAGTGATGGTGATTATGATGATAATAATAAATTGTGAAGATTATGAAATTTGGCACATTGTTTATAACCTGGATTAAAATGTAGGACACTATTTATCCCTTTAGTATGATTCAGTGGGACAGTTACCGAACTTCACGCGGGCGAAGCCGCGGGCAACAGCTAGTTTATGTATATGAGCTCATAGTTCAAAACAATGTTTTATGTATCACCATTAAAAAAAACTTTCTTTAAGGAGGTAAAATAGGAGATGAAAGTTTGTATGAAAATCCGTCATTCTTGAAGTAGAAAATAACACAAAAAAAGACAATTATACCCCGTAAACGTATGAAAATACAGTAAATTAACAAAAAACCATTTGATATTAATTTTGTTCGACAACGACAGGTCTTATCACGGACTTGTATATTTTCCCCTTTAACTTGAGGGGCATCCGTGGGTCGCAAGTTGTTCCAGTGACCTGTCGCCATTTCATCCATCCTGAGTTGATCCGGTGCGTTACGTCACGGTCAGTGTTGCCAAATTAGCTCTTTTAGAGCTAAATTTAGCTCCATGTTCAACTAATCAGCTCCAAAAAATCATTTTTAACTCCTTAGCTCTTAAATTTGTAAATTCTAGCTGTATTCCATTACATTTACAAAAATATTATTTTTTTTGTTTTCCTTACAAATTTTTAGATGTGTATCCGAATTTTCGAACGCAGCCGGAAGAATAAACACAAAAATGCAGCTGACATCAATCCTTTCAAAGGATTGTGCTCTTTTGCTCTTGCAATGATTTCATTGCCATGGTCAAATGGTGAAGAAAGAGTATTCAGCCGACTAAATATTGTCAAAAACAAATCCAGAAACAGACTTAAAAATGACACCACTAATGCAATTCTGACTGTCAAATCAGGATTACGACGGACTAAAAAATGCTGCCATAACTATGAATTGCCAAAAGATATCCTAAAAAAAATTGGTACCATGGCAACATAAGATGATGAAAACGCACGACCAAGCACAAGTGGACTAGAATTAGTTAACTTGACACACGATGTCGATAGTTCTGACGATCAATAATCATAATTTTAAATATTTTTCTTTGTTAATGTAATATAATCTTACGTATTTCTTTTTAAAATAAAAATTTTGATTACTTATTTTATTTTTATTTAGCTCTTTTTACTTTTTACTCGTGATTGTGTCAGTGATGGTGATTGTGACGGTGATTGTGATGGTGATAGTGATGGTTATGATAACGAAGATGGAGATTGTGATGATGATGATTGTGATTAAGATGATAATGATTATAATTACCATGATAATGATTGTGATAACGATGATGGTGATTGTGATGGTGATTCACAATCACAATCACCATCATCGTTATCACAATCACAATCACCGTCACAATCATCATCATCATCGTAATCACAATCATTACCGTTGTAATCAAAATCATCGTAATCAAAATCATCATCATCACAATCGTCATCATCATCATCATCATCATAATCATCATCATCATTATCACAATCATCATCATCGTTATCACAATCATTATCATCGTAATCACAATCATCCTCATCATCATCATTACCACACTCACCATCATCGTTATCACAATCAACACAATAAATCAACAGTAACCCTGTATATAGAAGTCAAATCCGCCATCTGCTGGATCTCAAAATAAATGCCATTTTCGTAATCAGCACCCCTGATAATCTCGGTATCGACACCCATATTGATTTTTAGACATTTCAACCCCATCGCACCCCAACAGGGAATGATGGTATTTCAGGTCCGCCACATTAAATCTTAAAATCGTTGTTTTTGTAATACACCCGACCCAATTCACCACACAAACAATACCTATGTTGAATTTCAGGATTTGTTACCCCATTTCCCTCTTTAGGGGTTGAATTCTGAAAAAACCTGAAACCCGTTTCTACTCATTTATCAACAGGTGTGAAGTTTCGAATAAAATAGTCTAACTAATCTTGTTTCCCCATAAAAACTTTCCGACTCCCGTTTCACCCTCTCAGGGGGTGAATTTTGAAAAATCCTTTTTTATTGCACCCCTAGAGCACATGAGGAACCAATGTGCCAAATTTGGAATCTCTAGACTCAGCGGTTTGGGCTGTGCATTGATTTTTAGACTTTGTCACCCCATTTCCCCCTCTTAGGGGTTGAATTCTGAAAAAACCTGAAACCCGGTTCTACTCATTTATCAATAGGAGCAATTCTGTGAAGTTTCGAATAAAATAGTCTAACTAATTTTGTTTCCCCATACAAACTTTGGAGCCCCGTTTAACCCCCTTAGGGGGGTGAATTTTGAAAAATCCTTTCTTAGTGCACCCCTAGACCACATAAGGAACCAATGTGCCAAATTTGGAATCTCTAGACTCAGCGGTTTGGGCTGTGCATTGATTTTTATACTTTGCCACCCCATTTCCCCCTCTTAGGGGTTGAATTCTGAAAAAATCTGAAACCCGTTTCTACTCATTTATCAATAGGAGCACTCCTGTGAAGTTTCGAATAAAATAGTCTAACTAATCTTGTTTCCCCATACTTTTTTGGAGCCCCGTTTAACCCCCTTAGGGGGTGAATTTTGAGAAATCCTTTCTTAGTGCACCCCTAGACCACATAAGGAACCTACTTGCCAAATTTGGAATCTGTAGACCCAGCGGTTTGGGCTGTGCGTTGATAGATGAGTCAGTCAGTCAGTCAGTTTCTTCTTTTATATATTTAGATTTTTTCACATTTATAACTTCCGATTTGTAATTTAATTTAATTAAAAAAAAACCTAGTTTTGCTTGTGATTAAATGTTTTAGATTTTTCCTTACTGCCCTTCCCTCATCTCCTCATTCATTGCCTCATCTTCCCTTTTGGTTCTCAAAGTCTCTTTTCCACCATTACAGGAGTCAGGATAGTAATTTGTTGAAATTAGTGACATTCACTTGTTTTATTGATATTCATTTGTTTTTGTAACATTTTTTTTTATTGAAAATTCTCATTAGATCCATTTTACTTATTTTTTTTTTATATAAATAGACATAATGAGAAAAACATTTATCACTAGATCCATCATGGATCTGGCCAATAGATCTTCTGAGAATGATCCTTCTCAGTAGATCCATATCTTTAAAATATGGATCCAATGAGAAAAACAATTCTCACTAGATCCATCATGGATCTGGCCAATGGATCTTCTGAGAATGATCGGTATTACGACGGTTGACAGGGGAGAATGGAAGAAAAAAACATGTTGCACCGACCACAAGTAACATGGGATAAGGGCAGGAAGATGATACATGATAGTTGTACTAATATAATTATACTACTATACTAAATATATTTACAGCATGACTTTTTTATCACCTTTCCAAAAAAAAACTGGGTATACTATAGTACTGTTAAGTATGAATCAACTCCACAACGTTCAGATTTAAATTTGAAAAAATTCCCGCGTGCGCCCCGTTGCTAGCATCCCGCGCGCGCCTCTAGCGGCTGTCATATATTTCAGAGTAATTAAGATAAACAAAGCGATATCATAGTTTTCGAAGATGATTACAGGGATGGGAATTCACTTGTTACGATATTAATATAACATGTAACTTCCTTTTTACGGGTGAACGGAGTAGAAGCAAAATGGCATACTTAGTTTTTTTTTTTGCGAAAAAAAACAGAAAATCGACATTTCAATCATAGGCGTATTGCGTATGATTTGAAATTCGACATTTTTCATTTTTTTTTCAAAATTTCTCTTTCTTTGTTCTAATATGAAAAGTTTACTTGAAATTTGTAGCGTTTTTTGATGATCAGTGATAGGAATAGGTAGTGCTTATTAGCCTAAACTTCGAAGAAGAACAGAGAAAAGAATCGGAGACTTCCTTAGACTATATTTTATTATGCGACCACGGCGAGTTTTTTTTTGTAAATTCTAAGAGTGCGTACCTAAGAGAGCGTATCATAGTTTTATGATGAAGAAGTCGTTTCCAAAATGTTCTTAAAAAGAAAACTTTCAGAAATGTTGATGGTTGTAACGACTGTGTTATGTTATGTCTAGTCGCAAACTTTAGGTAAACATAGACCAATTACTTATTCCAAATAACATTAATTTTTGATGTACTTACGTGATGTCCCGGAAAAAAAATATAGTCTAAGGAAGTCTCCGATTCTTGTCTTTGTTCTTCGAAGTTTAGGCTAATAAGCACTACCTATTCCTATCACTGTTGATGATGGATCAATTTTTTTCTAAGCTGTGGAAAAAAGAAAAAAAAAAAAAATAGGTATGCCATAAGCTTCTACTCCGTTCACCTAATATACCCATTTTTTTAGAAAGTGATAAAAAAGTCATCCGGTATTTTTGTACGTAATTCTAAAACTGTATTAATATCTATGGGAGATACAAATTGGCATAGAAAAAAAAAAGCTAGATTCTACAGGATAGTTGCATTTTCGCTTCAAAATTCCTTCAATATTATGTGACGTTTCAACTGGCATTCTTGTTAGGGCTTCTGAATCCTGTTATTGTACTACATATCGATTATATACTTCGACCTTCCCACTCAACAACTCATATTTCTTCAGGAGCCCAACCAGTAAAATCCCACGAGATCTTAGTCCTACTCTTACGTCTGCGGCAAGTGTGTTGCCACTGCGGCCTCATCGCGGCCATGTTGGACGAGGAGAGCGCCGCCGACGTGCAGGAGGACCCGGCCGGACAGGATCTACTGGCAGAACTCAACAAGCTGTCCATCGAGGATAAGAGGAAGGTAAGACTTGGCACTACTGTTCAACTATAAAAAGAAAGAAAAGTATTTATTGAACTTACACAGAACATAACAGAAACAAAAAGTAAACAAGAGAACAATAAAAAAAACAATCAAAATAGTCCTGTGCAAGGTCAAAAGGCTCCTATCTCAGCAAGGTGCACTATGACAAACTTTGAACCTTGTCATAGAAAAAGTAATTTAAAATTGAAAGTCGGCTATTTTATCTCCGAATATCCCTGTAACTTGACACTTAAGGGCACCAAATCGTTGGTTGTTATTGTTATTTATTTTTCAAATGTCCTTTAGCCAACTTAACTTTCAACTCAAAACGAAAAACAAATGGCATCAAGCGGTGTATTTCACTACGGACTTAAGCGCTGTTTATTCACACACTAGTGACAAACGACGTATTTCCGGCTGATATGAACAACTTTTACTATGAGACCTAACCCTGAATCGCGAAAAAGAAACAGCTGTTCCCTACTATTATGTTTGCATGTCAAAATGGAGGAGCTTGTGGCTAAATAATAACAGCCGCTCGGGTCGATCTATAGTTTAAGCCGTGCTTGCCTAGGTTGGTCTGCGGAGGGGTGACCACCCATTACATACCGAGTTTCCTCCGTGCCTCGGAAAGCACGTTAAGCAGTTGGTCCCGGCTGTCATTTGTAGATCTTTGACAGTCGTTACAGGTAGTCAGTGGACCAAAAAGTCTGACAACCAGTCTTACTAAGCGGTATCGTATTATCCGGTACTAACAGGGTTGTGGAGGTCAGATAGTCAGTCGCTGCAAGTAAAATACTGGTATTCAGCTGCATCCGGTAAGACTGGAAGCCGACCCCAACATAGTTGGAAAAAGGCTAGGCAGATGATGATGAACTCGTCAAAATGTTTTTTCGCGCTTCAGGGTTTGTTCCCATAGTAAAAGTTGTTCATAATGATGAGTACAATGATCGGTAGAAGTTTATAGATATCGTCCGGAAACACGGTGACTAGTGCAAACAGATCCAAGGGCGGATTCCACCACGAAAACCTCACCTGAACCGCGATCAAGCACCGTCAGTAATCTGTGGCTGACTGACAGCTTAAAACGCGATTTAAATGAGCTGATCGCGTTATACACTGGTAGACGCCCTAAGTGTTATAAAGGGTGTAAAACACCTCTTAACGAAGCCGAAAGGCACTTGTTCTCCTCGTCATTGCGATCATGTTTTTGTTCTACACCATAGTTTTTAATGTAAGTTTTTACTTTTAACACCTCCACGGACCCCGTACTGTTCAATCCATCCATCAGCACAATGTTTTGAGTGCGTTACATTGAGTTTTAGCACATAACATGATTTTGCACCCCCAAAAAAAAAGTCGTTTCCCAGCAATAATTTTTGCGTAAAGTTACTTAGTTTGATGTACAGAATGCTTGGTTGACGGCTTCGTAATGAGGTGGTTTACAGCCTGTATAGTACAAGCAAACCTATTCCGCGGATTTTACTACGAAAACCTCTCCTGAACCCCGCGATCAAGATCCGTCAGTAATCGGTGGCTGACTGACAGCTTGAACGCGATTTAAATGAGCTGATCCCGTTAATACTGGTGAATTTTGCCCTAACTGTTCTAACCCGTTTAATGCTTATATTTGATATCACAGAGTCACAGCAAAAAGTCAGATGACGAGGATGAAGACACCGGACCAGCTCAGGAAGGCACGACGGCTGCAGAGGCTATTCGCTCAGTGTTGTCTCCCAACAACCCGGTGTTTGACCTCCGAAACCCTTCCTCCAAGATCACGGCCGTGATGGAGTGTCTCAACAACGAGGTGTTCGTTAACAAAGGTAGGTCGCAACAAATATTATTATTTTATAATATAATCTTTGCAAGCTGCACACTGGTTTGATAAGGTTTTTCAATTATAATTTAAAGACCCATGAGCACTTCACCATATAGCTGAACTTTTTCCCATGTCGGCTCGCCTAATCGTTCATCATCCAGCATTTTCCCAACTATGTTGGGGTCGGCTTCCATTCTTACCGGATGCAGCTTAATACCAGTATTTTACATGGAGCGACTGCTTATCTGACCTCCACAACCTAGTTAGTACTGGGTAATACGATACCCCTTGGAAAGACTTTTTGGGCCACTGACTACCTAACGACTGTCAAAGATCTACAAATGACAGCCGGGACCAACTGCTTAACGTGCTTTTCGAGGCACGGAGGAAACTCGGTATGTAATGGGTGGTCACCCATCCACAGACCAACCTAGGTAAGCGCGGCTTAACCCAACGATCGACCCGAGCGGCTGTTATTATTTAGCCACGAGCTCCTCTAATCGGATTGCCTAATCGTAACAAAAAATACAACATAATCAATAACGAAAATCGTAACTATAAGATTGATTTTGGAAATTCTCCTTTTTGGATTTATCAACAGTAATAAATCAAAATTAATAATTATAAAACTATTCAGTTCTATAATACCAGTTTCATACTTTGTTTTCTTACTCATATTATTGTCGAAAGACAGACTGCCTCATTGGTCTGGTGGTAGCAAGCACGATTGCTGAGCATGAGGTTCTGGGTTCGATTCCCGGGTCGGGCAAAGTGTTATTGGGTTTGTCCATTAGGAATTTCTCGCTAGTAGCCACGGTGTCTGGATTTGCGCCCAGGTTTATGGCAATAGGCTCACTACCTATTAACATCAATTGAGAACAAAGATAAAAAAATTCTCACCATATTTTTCAGCTCATTAATTAAATACCGTGTTGCTTGTAGGTATTCAATTGTTGTACAATAGTTATTTATGCAACTGTTGTATAATGAGGGGTATTAAAACACGAATGTGGGTTTATCACACGAGGCGAAGCCGAGTGTGATAATAGTATCACATGAGTGTTTTAATACCTAATTATGTACAGTTGCATACAAGACTTTATCTACATCCATGATATGAATCCTCCATAAAAGGTTCTGAAACCATAGGGTGTTGCAGTGTTCTAAGAAGTCTATGTAAATTCATGGAAAGTTTAATTGCTTGTATTTACTACAAACAAACCGTGTATAGGTAGTAACATAATTATTTACATTTTGGATTGTTCATATCAAAATTCACAAAGCTTGTATCACTCATTTTTGTAAACAACAAAGTACATAATGCAATACTAATAATATCCAAATGTCGAACAAAAATGGCGGGATACGACGTGAATTCGAATTAACCTATAAGTTTTTTTTTTAATTACGGCGCTGTGGTAGTGAATCGCACGTGCTAGACGTTCGATTCACTACCACATTCGATGTTCTTTTTTTAAAACGCGTTGCATAATGAAATTCAGTACAACATTATAACACCCGTTTGGGTGTTATAATGGTTATCATGACACTGGCTGTTTTAATGTTGGCCATAAGCTAACTGTTTCAGATACCTTTATAGAGGATTTATAGCATGGGTGTAGATAAAGATTATTTAAAGACTTATCAATCACTCATTACATATTCAATGACCTGCATAAAAAAGTATTTGGCATTATTTTCCGATTCCCAGATAGTTATGCCAGTTATAAGGTCGTAGGTGCACTATTTGATACACCTCTGCCTAACACTTCGGGGATTATAGGCGTGATGTTATGTTATTACTGTCTAAAGGTTGTGTACAGTAAGATACTCTATCTGACCCTTCGGGGACGCGTTTTTATACCTATCCCTCGGAAGAATAGTCAAAATCAATCAAAATTGAAGCATTTATTTCAAGTAGGCCAGTTACAGGCACTTTTGAATTGTCGAAACAAATATAAAAATTAAATGTAACTACAGTCCCAGTCACAAGACACAAAAACTGTGAAAGTACTGTAGTTGCCCATTCCCTCGCATAGATCTCTATGGAGAAGAACGGGCAAGAAACTCCATGGACACTCTTTTAAATCATAATATTTCTTACAAAACCTTGGTTACATCATTCATGTTGAGGTGGTATGTGAGAACAATGTAGCAAGATGGTCACGTTAAAAGTATCCATAGAAAAAACAATTCAAAAATAAAATTATTAATTCAAATAAGCCGTGGCAACCAAGAGCTGACTAGTCTCAACTGACAGCACTCGTTCACGAACATGACGCATGTATCAGCACCATTCAACTCAACCATTTTGAAGGGAACTAAATGATCCGACACACGCCCCACAATCAGCGAGACATTAGAGTGAGCATGACATACCGACTCATCCGTAGAATAAAGTCCGATCTGTAGGGTTGATAGTTTTCAGTAGAGGTTAGAGAAGTTGTTGACTTGTGTAACTCTTAAACGGTGAGACTTAACATTTAGATTTTTTGGTATGTTGTAACAACGCCCAAGCCTAGTTAAATGCTATATAGCGTTTATTTCTTATCCTTTTATTTCACGAGATAGTGAGTCCCATATCAACATAGGACGTTTTATGGCGTAAGAGCGGGGGTCCGTTATGAACATTATACGTTGTTTTACGGAGACGTCTGAATTAAGTGACGCTCTATATTAACATGGGTCATTTTTTGTTGGAAATACCCATCCCTTATAAGTCCTTTGTGAATAACCACCTTGAAATGTTTACCATAATGTTAGCCAAATTATGACTACCTTGGAATATAACTGAATAAAACGTTAAATGAATAAATAAAATCATTTATTAATGAAAAAAAAATCAAAATAGATAGCAAAAAGTATTAGATGGCATCACTTTGAACAGCAATCACATCACAGTTAGGTACGGACTTAAAATTAGCAGTCTAAAACTTATAGATCTATGCACCTATTAGAACAATGCGCGCGCGCATGAAGTATTTTAAACTTAGCACTATTATAAAATCAACTATAACATTTTTTTATTATTAAAAATTACGTTTAGTCTTAATAATTTTACCAATCAGAAGCATCGTGACCTAGACGAGGTATTATACGTCTCAACAACAATCAAACTGTACGTATACCTCTGCCTTGATGGCTTAATAGTTAAAACTTAAAATAGTAATTAAATGACATAACGTATCACAGCATGGCTGCATGGTAACTAGGTAACCTACATGACTACAGCATGGACTTCATCATAACGACGGAAAATACGTTTATGAAGATATTTAAACTTCGCACTAGTTAATTGAAAATAAAGCATAATTATAACAACCAGCCTTCATAGTATTATCGAGAGATATATAGACGTGGGGGAGCACATAATATATAGACGTGGGGGAGCACATAATATGTACTTAGCAGCAATTAAATTGTACGTAGGCAAACATTAAATTACTTAGTTGAGTTCTCATTATAATTAACATTGTTTCGCTAAATCTACTGATTATAAACTACAAAAAGAAAAAAAAAAGCAACAAAAAAGAAAAAAGAAAATTATTATTTCGATAGGTCATCATCCGATTCTTCAGAATAATCAACAGTGGTGTGATGTAGCAAAGAGTTAAAGTATGGATAATACTCTAAGGGAATTACTTCTGAGCGGCACATATCCATTAAGTCTTTATAGTTAGCAACAGGAACCACACTAGGTTCAGAATATGCAGGTAGTTTAGTTCGTACCGAGGTCCTCGTGTTAAGAAGTTCGTGCAGACGGTAGTGTGATTCTAACTAATTGTTTTCTAGATATGACCTGACTCAACCTGATTAAAATATTTTAGTGATTCGCGGTCATTAAAATATTATAATCAGGTTGAGTCAGGTCATATCTAGAAAACAATTAGAATCACACTACCGTCTGCATGAACTTCTCGAATGTTACTTCAGTTAATCTTTTTGCCCTTAATAATGTCTTTCATCCAGACCTTGTTATTAGCAAAACATTTAAAGTCAAATACTTCATTCTGGGTTACGTTGCGGACAACATAGGGTTCTCCTTCGTTCTTGGCCGATCTAAATATAAAGACTTAATGGATATGTGCCGCTCAGAAGTAATTCCTTTAGAGTATCATCCATACTTTAACTCTTTGCTACATCACACCACTGTTGATGTTTCTGAAGAATCGGATGATGACCTATCGGAATAATTATTTTCTTTTTGTGGTTTATAATCTTTTGGGCGCCTCTGTCGTTTTCTAGTCGTTTTAGAAGTCACGGTGCGATCGCTTGAGTGAGAAGTAGCAGGCGAATTCATGGTGCGAAATGGCGACGACGAAATCACAGAGAAACTGTTCAAATGATTCGGGCAGAATGTGCTATCGCAGATCGAATGGACGTTAGTAGGAGACGGCATAGGAGTTGGCACTGACAGTTCCAAATTAACCGGGGTAGATCTGTGGTGAGAAACTTCTAACTCTTCAATCTGTATTAATGGTGAATTTTCGAAACGAGAAGGCACATCCAAAGAAAATGTACTAGGTTGATTTCGGTAAGCATTCTCGGCAGATGGATCAGACATGACATTCGGTATTGAGCCGTCGCAGGTAATTTCTTTGGTCGCACTTCTCGCCATATTATATGTCAGCTAGTTCCTGAATGATTTCTTCTGCATTAGAAGGCAAAGGAAACGTTTGTCGTATCATGGCGTTGTCATCAACATTCACAACTGTAATTTAAAAAAAAAACTGTAACTTATTATAGGTATTCATAGAATACTATTTATATTAAGAGAAATATACCTAGCAATTAATCAAACAAATCTCAAATAAAAAATCTTTATATTTAACGATATTTTTAATTGAACAACGTCTTAGCTGATTTCATTATCCCAGTAACAACGTCCCATCTTAATATCGAACCCACAAATCGTTTCAAAGGTTCCGAAGAAAAACGTCCCATATTTACAAAAGACGCTTAGAAGTTCAATAATGTTCGTATTAAATTGCCTTATTATTTCATAAGACCTGTACTTTTTACTGTTTATTATTACAGAAAGAATGATTACCCTGTGAATATGAATAAAGCCAATCGTATTTTCGCACCAAAAATGCGTTTCTGTACCTCTCCGTCAAAAAACGTCCTATATAAAAATCGATCGCCCACAACTGTTTACTGAGCCAAAAAAGCAATATAGACATTATGTTCATTAATTTATGAACTGTATAGTGTGTATCACGAAATAGTATAACTGAAATCGTCAACCCCCTTCTTCCAACAAACAGCGGCCGAACTGACGAACGGACGGGGCGCCCGCGCCGCCACCACTCTCCGCGCGCCGTCCCTTGGTCACTTCATGCGTTTTTACGCGGAGATAATGTCAGATTGAACGTTATTCGATTCTATATTTCCGAAACTAAATAAGATACGAAAATTCTAAAAACGCACGTCTGTAGAGTTCGTATTCCTTAACTCGTCTAGCTATTTAACTCGTTTTTGCTCCATGATCACATCGGACTCTGTTCTACGGATAAGTCGATACTCTTAACCGCCAGGGCACATTCAAGTCAAGAAAAGACGTAGGTTTCCAGCGACTGATAGCACACTAGTACATAGTAGTAACAATGTTACATTATATTCTCAGGCGACAAAGCAGTAGTAGTATCCCAGTGGACGTCAGTACTGCGGCTGGTGGAGGATCAGCTGAAGAAGGCCAACATCCGCTCCGTGACGCTGAGCGGGAACGTGCCCGTACCCGCCAGGCCTCCCCTACTGGAGAAGATCAACGATCCCAAGTCCGACGTCAGGGTATAACCAACTCTTTCATTTGATATCAACCTAACTAATTAAAAATAAAATAAAATTAATACATACATTCATACATTTAAATTAATGGTAGTGTAAAAAAATCTAATTAGTCCGTCAGTTAGATTATCAAATAATGGGGTGTCGATTCTGTTGTGCACTAACTAAACTTAATTTAGGCTATTGCTATTTTTTACTAAAAATGCATTGCGAGAAAAGGACGGCTATAGCTATGAACTAAGTTAGAGATGTCAAACTAGTTTATACCTTGCGCTTCACCGTGTTTTTAGTCATGTTTTTACGTGCACCTTTCATTTGTATGGAAATATTAGTTCCAACTAAATTTGACAGCTCTAAATTACGTCCGTCTCTTTCTAGTTTTATTAGAGAGAAAAATATAGCACTAGCCTAAATTAAGCTTAGTTTGTGCACAACAGAATCGACACCAATATTTGACAATATGACAATTGACAATTTTTCTTTTGTTACGTAAACCAAAATTGACGAAGATGCGACGCTTTTAAAATTCTCAATACGTCACACCGTGCTATAATTTTTAGTGCGTTGTGACGTCACGAGCCCCCACTCCCGAGTTTGATGCGTTTTATCTTTGTCAATATTCATTGATTTACAAAAACAAAAAATACGTGTCCATTATTTTCCAATACTCTAACTGACGGACTAAATAGATTTTGCAATTTATTGATGGTGGAAACTAGCCTACTGTCGCACTGCTGAGCACCCCATAGCTTTCCACTCCTCCATTCATGTGGTTCACCCACAAGGAAATTATTTTATTTGTAGCAACATTTTGTAACAAATTAAAGACTAGCTGTTGCCCGCGGCTTCGCCCGCGTGATGTTTGGTAACTGTCCCATAGGATCATACTGAAGGGATAAATAGTATCCTACATGTCAATCCAGGTTATAAGCTATATATGTGCTAAATTTCATAATCATCACAATTATAATCATCACTATCACCATCACTATCACAATCACTATCACAATCACTATTACAATCACTATCACTATTACTATCACAATCACTATCACTATCACAATCACTATCATATCACTATCACAATCACAATCACTATCACAATCACAATCACACAATCACTATCATCGTAATCACAATCATCATCATCGTTATCACAATCATCATCATCATTTTTACAATAATCATCATAATTTTTACAATCGTCATCATCTTTATCACAATCATCACAATAAATCAACAATAACCCTCTATAGAAGTCGATCCGACATCTTTTGGATCTTAAAATAAATGCCATATTCATAATCAGCACCCCTGATAATCTTGGAATCGACACCCGTATTGATTTTTAGACATTTCAACCCCATCGCACCCCAACAGGGGACGATGGTATTTCAGGTCCGCCACATTAAATCAATCGTTGTTTTTGTAATACACCCGATGACCCGACCCGATACACCATACAAACAATAACCATGTTGATTTTCAGACTTTGTCACCTCATTTCCCCCTCTTAGGGGTTGAATTTTGAAAAAACCTGAAACCCGTTTCTAATCATTGATCAATAGGAGTACTCCTGTGAAGTTTCTAATATAATAGTCTAACTAATCTTGTTTCCCCATACCGAAACTTGTTTTAACCGAAAATCTAAGATGCGTGGGGGTTCATTAATCCTAGTAAAAAATTGTATTAAATCTAAGTCTCGTAATGATATAGTCGATCTATCGGTTGAACATAGCATTGAATTGTCTTGTGTTGAGCTAGATAAGCATGTAATAGTGTGCGTTTACAGACCCCCTAATTACCTGAACTATTCTATCTTTGAGTCAGTAATGGAAGATGCTTTGGCAAAACTTGTAACTGGTAATAAACCAATAATTATCTGTGGTGACTTTAATGTCAATATCATAGAGAATAATGTGAATAGCAGTAGATTCTTAAGTCTCTTTAAATCATTTAACTTGTCAAATGTGTTTTCAGAACCAACTCGAATTACTACAAATACTGCTACATGTATCGATAATGTTTTTTGTTGCTGCGATTACATAAATAAATCCATCGTAAATTACCTGCCTTTAGATCATAGTGGTCAGACAGTTACTTTCGCGTACAATAGACAATTACAAAGAATTCAGATACAAACTAGACAAATAACACCCAGCAATCTAGACAAATTTAATAATAATTTAATTAGCTAGTTAGGTATACCGGGTCATATTAGAAACAATGCAAATGTATTTTATGAAGAATTCTTTTCGGTAGTGCACACCGAATTTAATAATACTTTAAAAAAGAAATCTAAAACTATTGGCCCAAAGTTTATTTTCAGTGACTGGGCAACACAGGGTATTCGGAAAAGTAGGGAACGATTGTTTGAGCTGTACGGCCTTAAGCCTTACATCAACACTGAAGCTTTTAATAAATATGTTGCTACTTACTCGAAAATTTTTAAAAACACTTGCAAGGTAGCCAAATCCTTATTCATTAGCAACAAGATTAAATCAGCCGACAACAAAATAAAAACGGTTTGGAAAATCATCAACAGTGAAACAAATAGAAATAAAAAACAAGGTATTGACTTCACACTAGAGACATCGCGTGGCCTTGTGAGCTCCAACAATGAAGTTGCTCAAGAATTTGTAAATTTCTTTACCAGTATCCCACTTAAAACTACAGAAACCTTAAATTCCTCTCCCTTGCTCTCTATTGATTTATTGAAAGCGAACGTTTCAGCCTGTCCAAATGAATTTAAATTTCAGCATATAAACCCCATAACAGTCATAAAAGGTTTTAAGCAAATCAAGATCAAATTAACGGAAGATCTATGGGGTATGTCTATCAAAGCTTGTACCTCAATTATTGAGACTGTAGCGCCGTATTTAGCCTCAATATTTAATTTGTGCGTGGATCAAGGGGTCTTCCCGGATCTAATGAAATTCAGTAAGGTAATACCGCTTTTTAAATCCGGGGACAGTAAAGACACCAATAACTATAGGCCCGTATCCGTGTTGCCGGTTTTCAGCAAGGTGTTTGAAAAGATAATGCTCAATCAAATGCTTAACCATTTTAACACTAATAAAATATTACACGAGCAACAGTATGGTTTCACCAAAGGACGTTGTACAACTGACGCCGGTGTCACTTTATTAAAACACATATTTACTGCGTGGGAAGAGGCACAAGATGCCATAGGAATCTTTTGTGACCTTTCGAAGGCATTTGATTGCGTAAATCACGAAACCCTGATCTTGAAACTTCAGCATTACGGTTTAGGTAAACTTGCGCTCAGTTTAATAAAATCGTATTTGAATGATAGACAGCAGCAGGTACAAATAAATGGAGTAAACTCAATGGGTTTAAAAGTAAAAATGGGTGTACCACAAGGTTCGATATTGGGTCCCTTCCTCTTTTTTGTATATATTAATGACCTACCCCATCTATTTAACAACCATCCGCATATGGTGTTGTTTGCTGACGATACTTCTTTAATATTTAAAATAAACAGACGTGCCACTAATCTTGATGACGTAAATATCGCCCTACTGCAGGTCCACGATTGGTTTACCGCTAATAATTTAGTACTAAATGGGAAAAAAACTAAATGCATTAGATTTGCTCTACCAAATGTCAAAAGTAGTGATTGTGACATAATATTGAATCAAGAGAAACTAGAATTTGTCGATAAAACGGTTTTCTTGGGAATCACGCTCGACTCAAGGTTACAATGGGGTCCTCATCTAACATCTCTTGCAGGACGGCTAAGCTCAGCAGCATATGCTGTTAGAAAAATCCGTCAATTTACTGATGTTGATACCGCGAGGCTGGTCTATTTTAGTTATTTTCATAGTATTATGTCATACGGTATTTTACTATGGGGACGGGCTGCAGACATCGAGTCTATATTTATTCTGCAGAAAAGAGCCATCAGAGCCATTTATGAATTACGTAGACGCGATTCTCTAAGAGAACTGTTTAAGGAAATTAATATCATGACAGTACCTTGTCAATACATCTATGAAAACATCATGTACGTTAGAAAAAATCGGCATTTATTCAGTAAGAGAGGGGACAGACACCACTATAACACTAGAAATAGGGACCAACTAGTTCAGCCAGGTTTCAGGCTTGCTAAAGTGGATTCATCTTTCATGGGGTACTGTTTGAAATGTTACAATAAAATACCTCCCCACATTCTTCAACTGAATGAGACGAAATTTAAATCTTGTATAAAACGCACACTATGTAGGCAAGCATATTATAAGTTGGGGGATTACATTGATGATAAAAATGCTTGGCTAAATGCTGGTCCTGCTCCACAACCATAGGTGGGGGGGAGGGGGGCAAACTAATTGTTTGTACTGGACGGGCATTATTTGAGTCCATCGACACGTAAAGAAGAAGATGAAGAATTGATTCCCATGTTAATGTATTGTGGAAGCTGCAGAAGATTGTAAAAATATACTTGCATTGTATAGATTCCAGTTCTTAGTATTATATAATTGCATAGCACATGTGTGAGTACTTTGTACTGTTCAGCCACCATTTACATTTATTTATCTTTCATTGACTTGAATATGCCTTGGTGACTGAGAGAATGTCATGCTCACTTAAATGTCTCGCTGATGGTGGCGGGTGTGTCGGGTCATTTAGTTCCCTTCAATATGGTTGAGTTGAATGGCGCCGGTACATGCGTCATGTCTGTGAACGGGCGCTGTCAGTTGGGACTGGTCATCTCTTAGCTGCCAAGGTTCATTTTAATTACTTTATTCATACATTTTTAATCTAATCTTTCACTCTGGATGCTCTTAGTGTGCACGTCTTTCTACATCGTTCTCACATTTATGTATAATCTCAAAATTAATGATGTAACCAAGATTTTGTAACAATATTTTGATTTTAAAAGAGTGTCCATGGAGTTTCTTGCCCATTCTTCTCCATAGAGATCTACGCTAGGGAATGGGCAACTACAGTACTTTCTCAAGTTATTATGCCTTGTGACTGGGACTGTAGCTTTGATTTTCGTTTTTGTATTTTTGACTTTCAAAAGTGCCGTAATGGTCTAATTGAAATAAATGCTTTGAGTTTGAGTTTTGATACAACAAACCTGTTTCACCCCCATAAGAGGTGAATTTTAAAAAACCCCTTCAATATGCACCCACATATGGAACCTACTTGCCAAATTTGGAATCTGTAGACCCAGCGGTTTGGGCTGTGCGTTGATATGTCATATAATTATGTCAAATTTAGCTTCAAACTTCATCCCCCTTTTCACACCCTTGTGGGTTGAAATTAAAAAAAAAACATCAACAATGTACGTTGTGTTAGTTTTCAACCGTAAGCCGAATTATTAGTGAATGTTAACTTAAAAAATAAAGAACATTAATTAAAAACAAAATTTCATCCCCTTTTTTACCCCCTTAAGGATTGAAATTCTAACAGCACTGTTGCGTTAGCTTCCAGCCATACGGCTAGATAATAAATGATTTTTACTTCGAAAATTAAGAACTACACAACTTCATCCCCCTTTTTAACCATTTGGGGTGGAATTATCAAAAACGCTGAGACACGTCTAGATTTATTTTTATTCGTAAGCCTAAACATTGAAGATCCTAACTTTAAAACTGACGAACTTTCATACACAACTTCATCCCCCTTTTTAACCCTTTGGGGGTAGAATTATCAAAAACGCTGAGACACGTGTACCTTAATTTTCAATTATCAGCCTAAATACAAAATTTGAAGATCCTAACTTTAAAATTGACGGACTTTCATACAAACTTTCGTCCCCTATTTAAGGACTTTAGGGGTTGAATTTCGAAAAATCCTTCCTTATTCATTGTCTACATTACAAAGGAAACCTCTGTGCAAAATTTCAGCTTTCTAGGTCTAAGGGTTTGGGCTGGGCGTTGATGAGTCAGTCAGTCAGTCAGGCCTTTTGTTTTTATTTATACAGGATGTTAAAGTAGTCGCGTGCCATAGCTTAGGGGTAGGTTCAGTATCCTTAAAGGAACCCAGGAAAAATAAAAAATAAATCCAAAAAATAAAAAAATTAAACAAAAAAAATATTGCAAGATCAACCTAATTTAGTACGGTCTACTAACTTAAAATAGCAATCGTTTAGAATTAAAATTGTTTTATTTGTTTAAATGCTTTTACTTACCTACTATCGAACGTGTTGTAGGTTATCACCCGCTCTCACTCAATTTACGCGCGAGAAACAAACGGCTCGGCGCACGGCGCGCTCGCTCTAGTGACAGCCTACTGCGGCGCGGTCGATGACCCCGAGTGCCCGCCCGTTCCGCGGTCAGCTGTTTCCGAGCCCATTAGAGTGAAATGATCTTGAGGAAAATAAAAATAGTGGATTTTCTTCAAAAATAAAAAGTTGCTTTTTTCAATGGTTTTAGGTTCTACTAATGAAATCAAACCACTGGTTTCAAGGATAACGGTGTTCACACGAACACCCTAATTTTAAATTAAAAAAAAATTAAAGGTATTTTATTTTTATTTTTTACGGGTTCCTTTATCGATACTGAACTCACCCCTAAGATATGGCACGCGACTACTTTAACACCCTGTATAGATAAATAACATTGTATGACTTTTCCAGTTTTGCTACATTTTGTTGCCTGAAATTAAATTTACATAAATGTTACCAATTGATGGAGGTATAATCTCTCTAAAATATGATAGGTGATAATATTATATTATCACATTAGTAAAGACATAAACTGGCGCCTTTTTATTAAGTCGTAACTAAAGAACGCCACCGCGAAATAGACAATACATGCATGAAATTTCTCGATCGTCAAGAAAATATCGCGTCATCATCATCATCATTTCAGCCGAAAGACGTCCACTGCAGGACATAGGCCTCCCCCAAGTGTCGCATGTCGCTACATTGGCCGGTCCTGCCTGTACGACTCTCATCCAGCAGATTCCCGCAACCTTCACCAGGTCATCGGTCCACCTAGTGGGAGGCCTTCCAACGCAACGTCTTCCGGTTCGCGGTCGCCACTCCAGAACTTTTCGGCCCTATCGGCCATCCCTTCTGCGAGCAATGTCGTGCGAGATCTTTAAATTAAGTCTGTAAAATAATAATAGAATATGTATGTCAGGTGATGCTGCTGTCGCTGTGCGCGGGCGGCGTGGGGCTCAACCTGTGTGGCGCCAACCATCTGCTGCTGCTGGACCCGCACTGGAACCCGCAGCTCGAGGAGCAGGCGCAGGACAGGATCTACCGCGTCGGGCAGACCAAGGACGTCAACATATACAGGTAACTACTAGCGTTATCATCATACAACCATCTGCTGCTGCTGGACCCGCACTGGAACCCGCAGCTCGAGGAGCAGGCGCAGGACAGGATCTACCGCGTCGGGCAGACCAAGGACGTCAACATATACAGGTAACTACTAGCGTTATCATCATACAACCATCTGCTGCTGCTGGACCCGCACTGGAACCCGCAGCTCGAGGAGCAGGCGCAGGACAGGATCTACCGCGTCGGGCAGACCAAGGACGTCAACATATACAGGTAACTACTAGCGTTATCATCATACAACCATCTGCTGCTGCTGGACCCGCACTGGAACCCGCAGCTCGAGGAGCAGGCGCAGGACAGGATCTACCGCGTCGGGCAGACCAAGGACGTCAACATATACAGGTAACTACTAGCGTTATCATCATACAACCATCTGCTGCTGCTGGACCCGCACTGGAACCCGCAGCTCGAGGAGCAGGCGCAGGACAGGATCTACCGCGTCGGGCAGACCAAGGACGTCAACATATACAGGTAACTACTAGCGTTATCATCATACAACCATCTGCTGCTGCTGGACCCGCACTGGAACCCGCAGCTCGAGGAGCAGGCGCAGGACAGGATCTACCGCGTCGGGCAGACCAAGGACGTCAACATATACAGGTAACTACTAGCGTTATCATCATACAACCATCTGCTGCTGCTGGACCCGCACTGGAACCCGCAGCTCGAGGAGCAGGCGCAGGACAGGATCTACCGCGTCGGGCAGACCAAGGACGTCAACATATACAGGTAACTACTAGCGTTATCATCATACAACCATCTGCTGCTGCTGGACCCGCACTGGAACCCGCAGCTCGAGGAGCAGGCGCAGGACAGGATCTACCGCGTCGGGCAGACCAAGGACGTCAACATATACAGGTAACTACTAGCGTTATCATCATACAACCATCTGCTGCTGCTGGACCCGCACTGGAACCCGCAGCTCGAGGAGCAGGCGCAGGACAGGATCTACCGCGTCGGGCAGACCAAGGACGTCAACATATACAGGTAACTACTAGCGTTATCATCATACAACCATCTGCTGCTGCTGGACCCGCACTGGAACCCGCAGCTCGAGGAGCAGGCGCAGGACAGGATCTACCGCGTCGGGCAGACCAAGGACGTCAACATATACAGGTAACTACTAGCGTTATCATCATACAACCATCTGCTGCTGCTGGACCCGCACTGGAACCCGCAGCTCGAGGAGCAGGCGCAGGACAGGATCTACCGCGTCGGGCAGACCAAGGACGTCAACATATACAGGTAACTATTGGAATAAAGACAAGACCAGCAGTGGGATGGTAGAGTATAATATTCGTTCGTGGTACAATATTTTTACACGCAAGTTACAACTGTATTAGAACATCAACAAACCGTAACTAAGCTAATTTAAAACCAGTGACAGACATGTGAATACGATTATTCTCACAGGCCAGTGCATAGATAAATATATGCGACCTCCAATACGCCCCCTTAATCTATTACACATGCGTATGATTACTTCTGTACTTGTCAATACTCGGTACATAAAACTAAATAAATCACTAACACTTCTGTGTTCGACTGTACTACGCTGTATCCAAAAGTATAACACAAAAACAGAAGAAATCTAACAAAATAAAGTATGCATAATAAAATCTAAATTATCTATTACACAAAGCACTTCTACAAAACCTAAAACATCAAAACATTTAACTACTCATCGCCCCCTTAATAGAATAATTTGACAGGGATAAATCCTTTAAAAAATCTCTAAGCTTCGGGCTGTGAACGCTTTTAGTTAAAATGTCCGCTATCATCTTATCAGTTGACATGTACCTTATTTCAATTTTGTTTGCCAGTACACACTCACGAATAAAATGATACTTAATGTCAATATGCTTGGTCCTATTATGCATCATTTTGTTAGCTGCGATTTTATGCGCCGACTGATTGTTATTGTAAATTACTACCGCTTTACTATCGACAGATGTCAAACTGTTCAGTAAACTACGTAAATAAAGAGCTTCCTTCGAAGCTTGACTCAATCCTACGTACTCTGCCTCTGTGGTAGACAAGGATACTGTCGCTTGCTTCCTACTCTCCCATGACACTATATTTTTACCTATCTTGAAAATTAATCCTGTGAAAGACTTTCTATCAAGTGCCCCTCCCCAATCTGCATCAACGTAGCCCCGTAAGTCTAAATCTCCCGACTTCCTAAAAATGAGACAAAGGTTAGACGTACCTTTTAAATACCTTAGAACCCGTTTCGCACATTTAAAGTGTATTTCATCATAGCACGAATTGAATTGTGAAAGTACACTTACCGCATGTGCTATGTCTGGTCGCGTATTACAGGCCAAATAGTTTAGACACCCTATCAAGCTTTGATACGGCAGATCACTATGGGAATTTGTCGATCTTTCTAATTTGATACCGACTTCCATTGGGGTTAAAACTGGCTTAGCGTCTGTCATGTTAAAGTCATTCAAAATGTCCGAAATGAACTGTTGCTGATCTAGACAAATAACATCTTTGTCTCTCCTCAGCCTCATGCCTAAAACATGCCTAGCCGGCCCTAAATCTTTCACTTTAAACTTGTCAAGCAAATTGGTTTTTAATTTTTGCTTTTCTTGTTCACAATTTCCAAAAATAAACAGGTCATCTACGTAAATAACGACAATCAACTTCTTATTGTTTTTAAGCTGCTTTTGATACAAACACGGTTCTATTTTTGATTGTACAAAGCCTAAATTCAACATTTCTTTATCTAATTCCTTGAACCAAGCATTTGAAGCTTGTTTCAATCCATACAAAGAACGCTGCAGTTTGCATACTTTGGTTTCTTGACCTTTGACTACTGCTCCTTTTGGTTGGAGCATGTAAATGTCCTCTTTAATTTTGCCGTACAAAAAGGCAGTCGTGACATCCCACTGATCAATAAACCAACCGTATTCAACAGCTAGCGAGAACAACAATCTTAGAGTAGAGCTTCTAACTACAGGAGAATAAGTCTCAGTATAATCTACACCACATACCTGAGTGAAGCCTTTTGCTACAAGTCTAGCCTTGTACTTCGTTACCTTGCCATCGCTATCTTTCTTTATTTTGAACACCCATTTGCATTGGATAGGCTTCTTATCAGCTGGAAGATCCACCAACGTCCAAGTCTGGTTCTCCTTTAGTGACATAAGTTCATTATCTATCGCTTTTTGCCATAAATCACCATCTGGTCTCGCCAAAGCTTCATTAATAGTCAATGGATCACCATCAAGATTGCTCTCCTTGGCATACATAACATTGCATCCGTACCGATCGACTTGTCTGCGTTCTCTTACAGGATACCTTCTTTCTGATTCAGGTCTCACTTCTTCTTCAGTGAATACGTCATCAGGTACTTGCTCTGGTACTACAGGTTCAGGTGCTATCTCCTCCGATACTTCTGTGTTCTCGTCTACAGTATCACAATACATATCATGGTTTGTCTCCAAGCGTTCAGATCTGCTTGTAGACTCGTTGGGTAAACTGGAAGGAACAGAATCTTTATTCAGGTTTATGATTACTTCCGATTTTTCTCCGTTTTCCTTTTGGAGAAAGACGTTTTCCAGAAATTTGACATCTCTCGCAGTCGTCACTTCACCTGTCTTAGGATTCATCAGACGATAACCCTTCTGATTATCTGGATATCCAATAAAAATCATCGGTTCCGTCTTCATGTCCAGTTTGCGTCTCTTTTGTTTTGGTATCAATCTATATGCCAAACAACCAAAGATTTTCAAATGACTCACATCCACATCTTTTCCAGTCCAAAGCTTCTCTGGTACCGCATTATTCAATGCTTTCGTGGGACTTCTGTTCTTTAAGTAAACAACAGTATTTACAGCCTCGGCCCAATACTTTTTGCTCAGGTTTGATTCTGAGAGTAATGTTCTTGCCTTTTCTATTATAGTCCGATTCGCTCTTTCTGCGACAGAATTTTGTTCCGGCGTGTACGGTACAGTCGTCTGGTGTTTTATGCCTGCAGACTTCAAAAATGATTTAAATTTACCATTACAGTACTCTGCGCCGTTGTCAGATCTCAGACATTTAATAGATTTACATGTCTCATTCTCAACTTCCGCCTTGTATTCACGGAACTTATCGAAAGTTTCACTTTTGTTCTTCAAAAAATAAACATGAGTCTTTCGAGTATAATCGTCGATAAATAGAAGAACTGTTAGAATGAAAAGAGTATTTACTTTTTATAATGATCTTTTTGTTCTTTGTAAGTTTATTTTTCTACTTGTGTTTTGTTTTATTTTCTTGTCACTCAAATGTGTCAGCGTGAATAAAAACCATCTATAGTTTTCATCTAAACTTTTATTTTATTCAAATACCGTTTATTTCCAAATTCGTACTGGCTACGCACTGTGCACCTTAATGGGACGTGAGTTGCCCCACTAACAGGTTATGGGCCCATGCCCAGGACATGCCCAGGACTTACAAGGAAATGTCGGTTGGTAACGGGAGTATGCAAAGAGAGCAGAACTCGACAATGGCACATTTAGAAGGTGGGTCTGGTAGTGGTACCTTTTCTATGGAGAAATTAGAAGGCAGTAGTAACTATACAACATGGAAATTTCTTATGGAGATGCATCTGGTACACGACGACTTGTGGGAGTATACAAGTGTCACGCCAGTAATAGCCGACACGCAGGGTACAAAAAAGGACCAAAGAGCTAGAGCCAAGATTTGCTTGATGGTGAAACCTCATTGTTTGGTGCATGTACGTAAATCTACAACGGCTAAAGGTGCTTGGGAAGCATTAAGAAATGCGTTCGAAGACAAAGGTCTCAATAATCGTTGCCGATTACTATCAAAATTAGTAAGCATGAAGCTGGAACAATTCCCAACTGTGAGGGAGTACGTGACATCGGTGATGATGGTATCTCAGGAACTGCAAGACTTAGGAAAAGAAGTAGATGATGAACTGTTGGCTGCTTTACTTCTACAAGGTCTCACGGCAGAATTCCAACCAATGAGATTAGCCATAGAAAATAGTAATGTGGTACTGACTACGGACTATGTAAAGACGAAGCTCTATCAAATGGAAGATAACTATTCGGCAAGCTCAAGTGCGAGCCAACCAACATCAGCATTACTTTCAAATAAGCATAAGGGTAACACCAAACCCAAGAAGATCAAATATAAAATTAAATGCTATATTTGTGATGGACCACACAAAGTTAAGGATTGTCCTGATAACCCAAAAGGGAAAAAAGAAGCTTTACAAGCCTACGCATTGGGTACGCTGCCGCCGGCGCCGTCACCGCAAGCAGGAGACTGGATCATTGATTCTGGCGCGTCGACGCACATGACGAATCACAAGGGTTGGTTTAGAGGAAGCTTGAAGGATACTTCTAAGTCTTTGAGAGTGATCTGTGCAGATGGTAATGAAGTATATGGTGAAGGTGAAGGTACGGTAGTATGTGAGTCAGCAAAATTAACAATCAACAATGTGACGTATGTACCTAAGTTAGCTTCTAATTTGTTAAGTGTGAATGCGATTGCGAGAAAGGGTCACGTGATAGTATTTACAGAGAAAGGATGCGACATCTATAAGAAAAATGAGTGTGAGGTGCAAGGCAAGGCTGTTGTGAAAGGTGTGGAAGAACGAGGCATCTATAAAATTAAGTGCTGTTCACAGGGCTCCGCACTGGCAACAACGGATTGTGACAAGCAGAGGCTATGGCATCGCAGGATGGGACATCTTGGTATGCACAATCTCAAACTTCTTAGAGATAAGATGGCGATAGGGGTGAGTTTTCCTAATACTTCTTCTAAACTGGAGTGCGTATCCTGCATTATGGGAAAACAAACAAAACAACCGTTTCGCAAGGGTGTTGCGACGAGAGCTAAGGAAGCATTAGGTCTAGTGCATTCAGATTTATGCGGACCTATGCATATACCTTCTATTAGCGGGTATAAATATTTTTTGACATTTATTGACGATTTTACACGGAAAACATTTGTAAATTTTTTGAAACAAAAGAGTGAAGTTTTTGAAAAATTTGCAAATTTTAAAGCATTTGCTGAGAATCAATGCGGCAGAAAGATTAAAATCCTGCGCACTGATAATGGAACCGAGTTCGTCAATAAACAGATGGATGATTTTCTGAGGAAAAATGGAATCCAACATCAAGTCACGATAGACTATACACCGCAACAAAATGGAGTAGCCGAAAGAGCTAACAGGACTATCATCGAGAAGGCGAGAAGTATGCTCGAGGAAGGAAATTTATCGAAGGCTTATTGGGCGGAAGCAGTGCATACATCTGTTTTTCTGAAAAATAGATCACCGACCATTGCCGTCAAAGGAAAAACTCCTGAGGAAGCGTGGTCAGGCAAGAAAGTTGATCTCAGTTTTGTTAGAGTTTTTGGGAGCAAGGCATATATGCACATACCTAACCAAAAGAGAAAGAAGCTGGATGCAAAAAGCATGGAGTTAACTCTAGTTGGATACTGTGAAGATTCCAAAGGCTATCGACTAGTTGATACAAAAACGCATCGAATTTATAAGGCTAGGGATGTTGTGTTTATAGAAGCCCAAGAAACAGAGAGAGATAAACAAGTGGAGAAACAGACTGAACATGAAATATTGATTCCAGAGGTGGAACAAACTTATATTCCTGAAGAAGTCTGTGTTCCTCAAGGTATTGAGCCTGATATAACTATGGATGATCAGCCTCAAGAGGTGGACCAATCGGATACTCATGAAGACATGTGTGGAGTACACAGTCCAGTCTCTGAACCTGAGTCAACTGTCATTAATGAAACTCAAGAGGACATAGAGTTTCTAGACTGTGAGCCTGACTTATCTGTCAATGATCAACCTCAAGAAGTGGAACGGAGGTATCCACTTAGAGCTAGAAAACCCAAAAAGTTCCCGGATTATTTGCTGTATCAAGCTGCAGAATCAGAACTGGATCCTACAACAGTTCAAGAAGCACTAGCAAGACCTGATAGTAAAGAATGGAAAGCAGCAATTCAGGAGGAGATTGATGCTTTAAAGAAGAATAATACCTGGTTTTTGGTAAAGCCTGAACAAGCGAGCAACATAGTAGATTCAAAATGGTTATTTAGAATCAAACAAGAGCCGGGAAATAAACAAAGATACAAAGCTCGACTTGTTGCCAGAGGTTTTAGCCAGAGATGTGGCATCGATTACGACGAGACATTCTCCCCCGTGGTGAGACATAGCTCATTAAGAGTCCTCCTGGGAATAGCAGCACAAAAAGGCTTAAATATAGACCAAATGGACGTAAAAACTGCGTTCCTAAATGGAGTTTTAAAGGAAAATGTCTACATGAAACAACCAGAAGGTTTTCATGAAAAAGGAAAAGAAGACTATGTGTGTCTACTTAAACGTTCACTTTACGGATTAAAACAAGCCCCTAGAGCATGGAACAATAAGCTGAACAATGAGTTGTTACAGTTAAAATTTAAACGATGTAAAAATGAACCGTGCATATACACGAGATCCCAGGGTGAAAAGATCATCATTTTAGCAGTGTATGTGGATGACATGCTGATATTTTGGAATGATCATGAAGAGCTGAGCAAAGTCAAAAGAGATCTCATGACAAAATTTGAAATGAAGGATCTTGGGAAGGCAGAGGATATTCTGGGAATGCACATAACACAGAACGATATTGGAATCAAAGTTGATCAAGAGAAGTATGTCAACAAAATGTTGAAAGTTTTTGGGATGACTGACTGCAAAGTTGCATCAACACCATCAGTTCCTGGTCAAAAGCTAGAGAAACCTGGATCTGAACACAAACCTGATCCAGCGATTCCATATCAGAATTTAATTGGTTCGCTGATGTACTTATCTGTGTGCACGAGACCAGATATTGCACATTCAGTTAATTATCTTAGCCAATTTAATACCTGCTATGCTGAGGAACACTGGATAGCTGCTAAACGAGTGCTAAGATATCTGAAGGGTACTAAAAGCCTCGGGCTACAGTACAAGAGAGGAGGAAAATATAAAGTGCAGGGTTACGCAGATGCAAGTCATGCCACTTGTTATGATAGGAGGTCATACTCGGGTATGGTTTTTCTGCATATGGGAGCTGCAATCTCTTGGGAAAGCAGAAAACAAAGGACGGTTGCTCTATCCACAGCGGAAGCGGAATATGTTGCAATATCTGAAGCTGCTAGGGAGGCAATATTCCTAAAAAGATTGTACTCAGAAGTCACTGGTCAAGCTGAGACGCCAATGAAAATTCTCAGTGATAGCCAATCTGCTGTGGCCATTGCGGAGAACCCTGTACACCACCAACGCACAAAACACATAGATGTGCGACACCATTTTATAAGGGAGGCTGTCGAGAATGGACATATTGTTCTTGACTATCTAGAGACAGCTCATATGATTGCAGATGCTTTGACGAAACCTTTGTTGAAAGGGAAGTTTAAGTGGTGTGCTCTTAATATGGGTGTTGTGTAATTGTGTGATGGATGAAAGTAGATAAATGAACTTAAGGAGGAGTGTTAGAATGAAAAGAGTATTTACTTTTTATAATGATCTTTTTGTTCTTTGTAAGTTTATTTTTCTACTTGTGTTTTGTTTTATTTTCTTGTCACTCAAATGTGTCAGCGTGAATAAAAACCATCTATAGTTTTCATCTAAACTTTTATTTTATTCAAATACCGTTTATTTCCAAATTCGTACTGGCTACGCACTGTGCACCTTAATGGGACGTGAGTTGCCCCACTAACAAGAACATACCTCGAACCACCGAACGACGGCTCCTCGATTGGTCCACAAACGTCGCTAAAAACCAACTGTAAGACCTCGTTTGCTCTCGTACCTTGCTTTTTAAAGGGACTTTTGCATGTCTTTCCTTCAATACATGGAATACACGGCTCGCATAAATCGGTACTCTTAAATTCCATACCGCTTACTAAAACTTTCATTTTATTCATATAATTACGCGATAAATGAGCTAATCTTTTATGCCAAATGTTCGAAATATTTTCATTTTGTTTTGACAATGTCACATTGACGACGTTATTTTGATTTTCTGTCAACTCATAAATTCCGCCGACCTCTTGACATCTTGCAACAATTCCATTTTTATTTTGAATCATGCAACCTCCTTTGTCAAAATTCATGCAATAATTCTTCTTAGTCAAATCGCTCACCGAAGGTTCATGGATAAATCAGGAACATGTAAAACGTTTTCTAAAATTAATTTTTCGTTTTCACCGACTCGTGGCTCAGCATTTCCTCGTCCTTTCACCAATAACTTCTCTCCGTTTGCTACTGCGATCTTCATGTTGCCCTTTACTTGTGTGTAAGACAACAATTTGTTTTTATCATGGGTCATATGATTTGAGCACCCACTGTCTAAATACCACTTATCTTTGTTTATCGCCCCTTTCGTATTCAGGCAGATATTCGCGGTTTTGATCCGCTCCTTGCATTCGGACGCCTTGTGTCCTTGCTTGTGGCACTTAAAACACTTGTAGATAAACTTCTGCTTGCGATCATTAGTTTTAGTGTTAGATCTTGCATCGACTTTACGTGTAACTAAAACTTTTTCGTACTCTGTGTTCAACTTACTCTGTCTACTTCCTTCTTGTAACAATTTCATTTTAATCTGCTCTAACGTGATTTCTTGTCCACTATTATCTACAGCCATAATGAGAGGGCTGTACTCAGCGGTCAATCCACCCAGCAAAATCGATATGATCCAATCATCAGGGATTTGAGCATCAATATCGGACAATTGTTGTGTCAGGATATGTAGCTTTCCATAGAATCAAAATTTTCTAACTTACAGTTGAAAAGCTCTCGCTGAATATGTATACGTCTTCCCCAACCTTTGTCTTCATACGCTTTCCGTAAGTTATTCCAGGCTTCTTTCGCAGTCTTCGCATTGTAGACGTGGGTAAAGCACTCTGGTTCTAACAACAAGCATATTGTCGTTCGTGCCTGCCGGTCTACATCAGCATTTACTATAACCTATTGGAATAAAGACAAGACCAGCAGTGGGATGGTAGAGTATAATATTCGTTCGTGGTACAATATTTTTACACGCAAGTTACAACTGTATTAGAACATCAACAAACCGTAACTAAGCTAATTTAAAACCAGTGACAGACATGTGAATACGATTATTCTCAGAGGCCAGTGCATAGATAAATATATGCGACCTCCAATAGTAACTACTAGCGTTATCATCATACAACCATCTGCTGCTGCTGGACCCGCACTGGAACCCGCAGCTCGAGGAGCAGGCGCAGGACAGGATCTACCGCGTCGGGCAGACCAAGGACGTCAACATATACAGGTAACTACTAGCGTTATCATCATACAACCATCTGCTGCTGCTGGACCCGCACTGGAACCCGCAGCTCGAGGAGCAGGCGCAGGACAGGATCTACCGCGTCGGGCAGACCAAGGACGTCAACATATACAGGTAACTACTAGCGTTATCATCATACAACCATCTGCTGCTGCTGGACCCGCACTGGAACCCGCAGCTCGAGGAGCAGGCGCAGGACAGGATCTACCGCGTCGGGCAGACCAAGGACGTCAACATATACAGGTAACTACTAGCGTTATCATCATACAACCATCTGCTGCTGCTGGACCCGCACTGGAACCCGCAGCTCGAGGAGCAGGCGCAGGACAGGATCTACCGCGTCGGGCAGACCAAGGACGTCAACATATACAGGTAACTACTAGCGTTATCATCATACAACCATCTGCTGCTGCTGGACCCGCACTGGAACCCGCAGCTCGAGGAGCAGGCGCAGGACAGGATCTACCGCGTCGGGCAGACCAAGGACGTCAACATATACAGGTAACTACTAGCGTTATCATCATACAACCATCTGCTGCTGCTGGACCCGCACTGGAACCCGCAGCTCGAGGAGCAGGCGCAGGACAGGATCTACCGCGTCGGGCAGACCAAGGACGTCAACATATACAGGTAACTACTAGCGTTATCATCATACAACCATCTGCTGCTGCTGGACCCGCACTGGAACCCGCAGCTCGAGGAGCAGGCGCAGGACAGGATCTACCGCGTCGGGCAGACCAAGGACGTCAACATATACAGGTAACTACTAGCGTTATCATCATACAACCATCTGCTGCTGCTGGACCCGCACTGGAACCCGCAGCTCGAGGAGCAGGCGCAGGACAGGATCTACCGCGTCGGGCAGACCAAGGACGTCAACATATACAGGTAACTACTAGCGTTATCATCATACAACCATCTGCTGCTGCTGGACCCGCACTGGAACCCGCAGCTCGAGGAGCAGGCGCAGGACAGGATCTACCGCGTCGGGCAGACCAAGGACGTCAACATATACAGGTAACTACTAGCGTTATCATCATACAACCATCTGCTGCTGCTGGACCCGCACTGGAACCCGCAGCTCGAGGAGCAGGCGCAGGACAGGATCTACCGCGTCGGGCAGACCAAGGACGTCAACATATACAGGTAACTACTAGCGTTATCATCATACAACCATCTGCTGCTGCTGGACCCGCACTGGAACCCGCAGCCCGAGGAGCAGGCGCAGGACAGGATCTACCGCGTCGGGCAGACCAAGGACGTCAACATATACAGGTAACTACTAGCGTTATCATCATACAACCATCTGCTGCTGCTGGACCCGCACTGGAACCCGCAGCCCGAGGAGCAGGCGCAGGACAGGATCTACCGCGTCGGGCAGACCAAGGACGTCAACATATACAGGTAACTACTAGCGTTATCATCATACAACCATCTGCTGCTGCTGGACCCGCACTGGAACCCGCAGCTCGAGGAGCAGGCGCAGGACAGGATATACCGCGTCGGGCAGACCAAGGACGACAACATATACAGGTAACGACTAGCATTATCTACCGCGTCGGACAGACCAAGGACGTCAACATATACTGGTAACGATTAGCATTATCTACCGCGTCGGACAGACCAAGGACGTCAACATATACAGGTAACGACTAGCATTATCTACCGCGTGGGACAGACCAAGGACGTCAACATATACAGGTAACGACTAGCATTATCTACCGCGTCGGACAGACCAAGGACGTCAACATATACAGGTAACGACTAGCATTATCTACCGCGTCGGGCAGACCAAGGACGTCAACATATACAGGTAACGACTAGCATTATCTACCGCGTCGGACAGACCAAGGACGTCAACATATACTGGTAACGATTAGCATTATCTACCGCGTCGGACAGACCAAGGACGTCAACATATACCGGTAACGACTAGCATTATCTACCGCGTGGGACAGACCAAGGACGTCAACATATACAGGTAACGACTAGCATTATCTACCGCGTCGGACAGACCAAGGACATCAACATATACAGGTAACGACTAGCATTATCTACCGCGTCGGGCAGACCAAGGACGTCAACATATACAGGTAACGACTAGCATTATCTACCGCGTCGGACAGACCAAGGACGTCAACATATACAGGTAACGACTAGCATTATCTACCGCGTCGGACAAACCCAGGACGTCAACATATACAGGTAACGACTAGCATTATCTACCGCGTCGGACACACCAAGGACGTCAACATATACAGGTAACGACTAGCATTATCTACCGCGTCGGACAGACCAAGGACGTCAACATATACAGGTAACTACTAGCGTTATCATCATACAACCATCTGCTGCTGCTGGACCCGCACTGGAACCCGCAGCTCGAGGAGCAGGCGCAGGACAGGATCTACCGCGTCGGGCAGACCAAGGACGTCAACATATACAGGTAACTACTAGCGTTATCATCATACAACCATCTGCTGCTGCTGGACCCGCACTGGAACCCGCAGCTCGAGGAGCAGGCGCAGAACAGGATCTACCGCGTCGGGCAGACCAAGGACGTCAACATATACAGGTAACTACTAGCGTTATCATCATACAACCATCTGCTGCTGCTGGACCCGCACTGGAACCCGCAGCTCGAGGAGCAGGCGCAGGACAGGATCTACCGCGTCGGGCAGACCAAGGACGTCAACATATACAGGTAACGACTAGCATTATCTACCGCGTCGGACAGACCAAGGACGTCAACATATACTGGTAACGATTAGCATTATCTACCGCGTCGGACAGACCAAGGACGTCAACATATACAGGTAACGACTAGCATTATCTACCGCGTGGGACAGACCAAGGACGTCAACATATACAGGTAACGACTAGCATTATCTACCGCGTCGGACAGACCAAGGACGTCAACATATACAGGTAACGACTAGCATTATCTACCGCGTCGGGCAGACCAAGGACGTCAACATATACAGGTAACGACTAGCATTATCTACCGCGTCGGACAGACCAAGGACGTCAACATATACTGGTAACGATTAGCATTATCTACCGCGTCGGACAGACCAAGGACGTCAACATATACCGGTAACGACTAGCATTATCTACCGCGTGGGACAGACCAAGGACGTCAACATATACAGGTAACGACTAGCATTATCTACCGCGTCGGACAGACCAAGGGCATCAACATATACAGGTAACGACTAGCATTATCTACCGCGTCGGGCAGACCAAGGACGTCAACATATACAGGTAACGACTAGCATTATCTACCGCGTCGGACAGACCAAGGACGTCAACATATACAGGTAACGACTAGCATTATCTACCGCGTCGGACAGACCAAGGACGTCAACATATACAGGTAACGACTAGCATTATCTACCGCGTCGGACACACCAAGGACGTCAACATATACAGGTAACGACTAGCATTATCTACCGCGTCGGACAGACCAAGGACGTCAACATATACAGGTAACGACTAGCATTATCTACCGCGTCGGACAGACCAAGGACGTCAACATATACAGGTAACGACTAGCATTATCTACCGTGTCGGATAGACCAAGGACGTCAACATATACAGGTAACGACTAGCATTATCTACCGCGTCAGACAGACCAAGGACGTCAACATATACAGGTAACTACTAGTGTTATTATCATACAACCGACCGCTGTTGAACAAGGGGACGTGCTATAGTTTGTGCCTTAAAATGAGAATAGCGGTCATTGACCCACCTACATTTTATTAAACTTCTTAACTTTGAAAACCAAAAATAAGCCTGTTTAAGTCTTGAATCGTCATCTATCGTGATCTTCAACATTTTTTGTAATGAAAAAAACCGGCCAAGTGCGAGTCGGACTCGCGCACGAAGGGTTCCGTACTATTATCAAAAAAATCACGTTTGTTGTATGGGAGCCCCCCTTAAATATTATTTTTATTCTGTTTTTAGTATTTGTTGTTATAGCGGCAACAGAAATACATCATCTGTGAAAATTTCAACTGTCTAGCTGTCACGGTTCATGAGATACAGCCTGGTGACAGACAGACGGACAGACAGCGAAGTCTTAGTAATAGGGTTCCGTTTTTACCCTTTGGGTACGGAACCCTAAAAACGATACATGGTTTATTTGTTTTGGTTCGTACGAAGAGATATTAGGGAAAGGGCAATGACCGCTATTCTCATCTTAACTGGCACCAACTATACGCACCTATTCAGGTCGGTCCATTCTTGCACACAGTCCATCCATCGTTTCTTTGGTCTTCCTCTACTCTTATAGGCATCTACATTCATCTGCACTAATATTTTAAAGAGGAAAGATTTGTATTTGTGTGTGTATGTTTGTAATGAATAAACTCAAATACTACGCGCCGATTTCAAAAATTCTTTCACCATTAGAAAGCTACATTCACCCTGAGTAACATAGGCTATATTTTATCCCCGTACTCCCACGGGAACGGGAACTACGCGGTTGAAACCGCGTGACGTCCGCTAGTACTCAACATTTTCCTCCATATCACATGTCCGTACCACGATAACTGATTACCACACAACTTTTCAGTCACCTCCCATTCCATCTCCCCAGCATAATTGGGAGAAAAACGAAATGATGATTCCCGAATATTAACTAAATATCAGGCAAAAAGTTAGTCATAGCGCATCACATCGCAGTGTTATCTGAGGCGCATTTGAAAGTCATAGTGATTACACGACCGCGCTTGCTGCCAAGTATTCGTAGCAAATAGCTCCTTTCTTGAAGAACGCACATGCCAGATATTCACACTGTAATCTGTGACGTCAGCACAGTTGCTCCAATTACCTAGTAGTAATAAAAGATTTGCGGATTCTTGCACTTTACTAAAGTGATCGTTTGCATACCAGATATTATATTCGTTTCCCTCGTCGGGCAAAGTTTTATTGGGTATTTTTAGCAGGAGTTTTTCAGTATTTCGCAGCCGGAGTCTGAATTTACGTCTAGCTGATGGAAATATATCACTCCTGTATTTTTGGTGAAACGGAACGCACTCTCAAAACGCGTCGTCCTCGATAACTCCGGTAGTGACGTCAAAGTCTATGAGTCAAAAAAACATAAGAAAAGTGCTTAAAGTTTCACTAAGATTTTATTATAATACTGCAATTTTTACTTGACTAGAGTACATACAATTAGTAAAATTATTCTATTATGGGCAAAAAATTTGATGTAAACAAGGCAGATTGTGGTAAATGACGTCACATCATGGCCGCGACAGCTACGGACGTTTGAACTGTTGTAGAAAATTGCAGGAGTTTAACACTTCAATACCCGCAATTACAGACACAATTAAAATAACAATGCACCGTGCCTCTGGAGGCACGGCCGGGAGCATACGGGTTAATATTATTTATAAGCGAAAAGCAGTTGTTGAACTTAACTTTTAATACTTTTCTTGGGTTGATAGTACTGTATTTTATTGATTTAAGCTAAAAAAAAATTACGTGCATATTCCCTATTAGCGAGATATGAAATAGGCTCTACCGTTTTGCTCTTGCGCATTTGTTCAATTTCAGCTTTTCTCGGGAACCTCCGGTTTCGGCCACAACTTCGACCTATTTTAGCCAAAGCCGATGGTTTGGCCGAATTCACTACTGTCATCAAAACAGCACTGCAAGTACGTAGCAATCGATAACGATCGCATCGATACGATTCGATAAATCCGACTTTTCGATTGGTTAAAAACTCATTTTATCGAGAATAACTGTCAGATTTATCGAATCGTATCGAATCGAGCGCTACGTACTTGCACTGCAGTGACGGAAAGCATCGCGAGGAGACCGGAAGTCCATGTCGAAGACTGTGATATAAAAAATTCTCTCATCGATTTTTTTACCAACCCGCAATGCACTGGGCCCGCATCGTAGAGTCCATGGCCCATCCCCTCTCATAGAGACGAAGCCTGTGTCCCAGGCAGCAATCAGGAATGGTGACAGCTGATTACACATAAATAGGGTAGACGACAAAAAAAATCTAATTAGTCGGTCAGTTAGATTATCACAAAATATTTGACCCGTGTTTTTTCTTTTGTTACGTAAACCAAAATTGACGAAGATATGACGCTTTTAAAATTCTCAATACGTCACGCCTTGGTATAATTTTTAGCTAGTTCTGACGTCACGAGCCCCCACTCCCGAGTTTTGATGCGTTTTATCTTTGTCAACATTCATTGATTTACAAAAACAAAAAATACGTGTCCATTATTTTCCAATACTCTAACTGACGGACTAAATAGATTTACAATTTTTTGGTACTGTCGTCATGCCTATTTAGATATAATTGATTTCTTTCTAGATTTATGTGCGTCGACACCGTGGAACAGTCCATCAGAAAGCTGCAGCAAGCCAAGCTAGAGCTGGCAGAGAACGTCCTCACGGGCGCCAAGAAGACCAACAACTCTAAGCTCACTATAGAAGACCTGAAAGTGCTATTTAATATGGGCCAGTAAATGTTATATTATCTTTTATAAAATGTGATTCATGCGTGTTTGAAGACAACAAGCCAACTAAGAAAAGTATTGCGTGGAATAGGAAAACCACTATGTTAGATCTTCATAAGCTAGATTAGATTCCATGTACACAGATTTAGACATGAGATTTTATTGTCACAGGGGAATCGCCGTATCAAACCAGTCATCGTGCGCCCCTAGCATTAGAAACGTTGGTAGATCAGTCAAATATTAGCGAATGTGGTCACATCTGCGGTCAGATTCATTAATATTTGAACTGATTTATTTGGTAGGTACTAAAAACAAATTTTTCGAATACATAACGATGCAAATCAAAACGTTCCTAAATGTGTATCTTCAGAGAATAAGATTATGTGCCATTTTAAAGTTATTTTAGGTATTATGATAATGTCATAAATGAATGCGTAAAGCAAAAGGTACTTAGTTAGGCATTCAATAATTTAAAAAAATAATAAAATGCCCTCGGTATTGATCCGAGGGTTGGAAATCCAATATAATATTATTTAGGTGGCGCTTAGTGTTAGTGAATACGGGCAATTAGATTATTAACCAAAACAACCTCAACACATTTTTAATTCAGTTTTATTATTTTTTATCGCAAATGGCAGGGACCAACAAATTATTTGAATTTAGAATGACATTATTATATGCTACATTTAATAATTATGAGTATGATCCTGTAAAATATAAGTTTAAAAAATTATTTCTGATACTTGTAATATGTTATAGATTATATTGTTGTATATTAAATAATTATGTAATCTAATATTACCGTACTTTTATTCTTCTCTGAGTATATTATTTTTAGTAACAATTTAATTAATCAATCAGGCAACTGCACCTGACTAAATCCAATTTTGGTAACTGGCAACAACGAAAGTTAATGTGTTTTCAGATACGAGGGAAGGATTCGGCTAGAAGGTAGAGAAACCTGAGAAGCTTCGTCAAAATAAAAAATCATTTATTATTGAAATTAAACTACGAATAATCTCTTTTTGAATAAAGAACTTACAGTCCGTCAAAACGACCGCCCTTTACCACTCCTTAGATTGGGTGTACTATGCCATATCAAATGCCAAATAATCGAATATCAATTGATCGACAACTATAAATCGAACGTCTAAATACTCGAACGTTCATAATATCGAATGGTTAATAAATCGAACATCAATATATCGTACACTCAATATATCGAGTGTTCAAAACATCGAATGTTTGTTTGATCGATGATCAATGCATCGCATATTCGAAATAGCACTCCTTTTTTATGGCAGCTGGATCAAGGACTTGATTCAGAAAGCAGCACTTCTACACACGGCACGTATTGTTAGGAGGTTCCTATCTCTAGAGCCCTGACCATCGGCAGTTTGGATCCTGTTCCCAATGCTAGTGGGAACAGGATCCAAACTGCTTTTGTTTACCGGCAAGGAATTTGGTGTCAGGTCAGTCCACCTATAAATGTGAGTGGTTGACCAAAAAGGGACCTCAAGGGAAAATAATTCATTTCGAGTAAATAGGTTAGACCAAAACAAAGCTAAAAGACCACAGATTAAAAAAATCAAAAAAAAAAAATAACGGTTTCCAATCCCTCCAGCTAAACTATTCGATAAGTTTCCGTGTCGGTAAGGAACCGTATTCGACAATCTCATTTCCGAGCCGAAGAACTGTCAAAACGCTATTCACAGATCCGAACGGATGCGTTTTTTTTTATCCGATAGACCGTTGTGTTTATGGGGAACGCTACAAAATGGTAGTAAATAGATGATAGTGGTAGAAAATTTAAAATAGTAAATAACATAGGTTTATTTGAATATTTAGTTCCGTTTAAATAAGGAATATACAGCTAGTAACTTAATAGACAGCAAACGATACCAAATGATTTTATTAGTAACTAAAATAAACTTTATTTCATTTCGAATTAACCTGCTTTGTAAACAGCCGTCTGCCAAACTGGCAAAGCGGCAAAAGTTTTTATTTTCATAGATAACTTTGTAAAACATACTGCAAGTATTGGATATTAGTATTATACATATCTTGCTATGTGCTCATTGTCAAACAATAATTAAATGTAAGGGGGAATAATTTAATTTAAGGGGATTACGGCAGATGATTGCGTGTCAGAGAAATAGGGCCTTATTTCTTCAATGAGGATAAGGACCATGTTGGGTGTTAGTCTATATAAACCAAGTGAAACCGCGGGTCGGCAAAAGGATTCGTCATATCCTTTATGAAGAGACAACGTCTCCTGCCTCTGTTGTCCTGCACGCCGACGGTCTCTGGCTCGCACAATCACATACTCCATCTACCAAAGTATCAAATAATGTTAACTTAAATCTAGAACGAATATCACATTTCTGTAAACACTGAATTTTCGTGAGTAGCCCTACGGATTTTTAAAAATTGGATCTGGCAACACTGCTTGCGCTTCACCGTGTTTTTAGTCGACATGCTTTTACGTGCACCCTTCATTTGTATAGAAATCTTTGTTCCAACTAAATTTGACAGCTCTAAATTACGTCCGTCTCTTTCTCGTTTTATTATAGAGAAAAAAACAGCAATAGCCTAAATTAAGTTTAGTTTGTGCACAACAGAATCGACACCAATATGACCAATATATAACAAAAATAAACCAAACGTCACAACAATTTGATAGAAGAAAGAAAAGGAAACTCAAATCATTGAGGAATTCTTTGAAAAAATATCAAGACGGAGAGATCATTCACCGACGGAGACACAACATGCACAGATATCTAAAAATAAAATGGGAATCACGGCCGTCCACCGGCGCTCACGAATTATTACCATTTCACGCGGGAAATGACTCGAGTGCCGCGAATATTTTGTTATTAAAGATACCTTATTTTCTCCTTTTTTAAATTATGAGCATGGACCGCAGGTCTTGCGTGAGCGAGTCTCCACAAGTCACCAAGCGCCTTCTAACCATCATTGTGCTTCTTATTAGCTTGCTATGCTTGTTTGGAGGTAAGATACTTTTCTAATCTATTTTATAGGACTATTGGTGACTATTTTCTTTTATCTGTCGACAATTTCTGCCAATGTCAGATTAATGGGTAAACCACTTGTGTTGGTAAGCGTATACAAGGGATTAAATTATGTGATAGCAAATTATGCGATGTTATTTACGATCACTGGCAGTTTTTGAAGCGAAACAAATATTAGTCGAGGGTTTAAGAAAGAAATACTGAAGAAACAAGAAGCTGTGGGTTCCTGCTGACAAAACATTCGATTATAACATTTAAATGTTTGAAATCTCTGTTTTTCCTTTTTACTCCTCTTATCTATAATCCATAACAGATCAGACAACATGTGTATGTGAATGTTTCCCTACAAGGAACTCGCACTTCACCGTTCTACTAACTTTTCCAGTTAATTAAACCTACATTATTAAGTAGCATCCAATTTATCAGCCATTAACCTCCTGGATACCAGCGTCATACCTATAGTAATTACATAAAGATTTAAACGTCATTTTATATCATTTCTCAGCCCAAGCATCAATCTTTGTCGCGTGGTTATAGTCAGGAATGACGCTAAGGCATCCAGGAGGTTAAAGGGTGTAAATAAATAACCTCTTTACGAAGCCTTATTATGTGCCGAAAGGCACTTTTCTCCCTGTCATTGCGATCATTTTTTTTCAATAAACTTCCTCGAAAACTGGTCCCTATCGCACTACGATTAGGTACAACATGCAATGTATTTCACACGCGTGCGTTTTTTTCCATTTTCCCGCACGTGTGCGGGAATGAAAATTGCCACAGATAACTATACTTAGTCCAAATTGGTTCAATGCCTATAGTCTGAGGTGAATGTTTTTTTTTTTATTTTCGGCAAAGCACTACGCGTCTTTACGGCATAAATATTTTTTTAATATTAAAATTGTGTTTTTAAATAGAATATCATAGATAAACATGATTATTAAAAACTAATAGTTATTTTTATACACAAATTAACATTTATTTGTGTTCTGAATTCAAAAATATAATATAAATCTATTTTTTATATTAGGCTGTGTAACGGCTTCATCACTTACGGCTTCACCTTTGCCTCTCCTTCAACCTGGCGAAAGAGCGCGAAAAAAAAAGAAAGTTTAAATCATAGTTTCTTAGTTTGTGACAATAGTTATTTATGATACTAGTGCGGTAAGTTGGTCTTTACAAACGAGTAGACGAATAGTCACGAGTTTGTAAATACCAATTTCTGCACGTGTGTCATACAATGTTTTTCAACACATTTGCGAGAAAACAGAAAAATATATAATACAGACAACACAACAGCAACAGAAGACAGATAACAGAGCAGATAACAGATATGTAATGAAACAAACAGCGACCCCAAAAATCACGAAACCGACACCCATGAAGAAAAAAAACCGAAAATATTCATCGGCGCCATCTTGAATTTTCATTTTGACCTCATTTTCATTATCAGCGACCCCAAAAACCACGAAAACGACAACAATGAAGAACAACCGAAATTTTTTGTCGGCGCCATCTTGGATTTTCATTTTCACCTCATTTTCATTATCAGCGACCGCGACCCCAAAAACCACAAAAACAACACCCATGAAGAAAAAACCGAAAATTTTTGTCGGTGCCATCTTGGATTTTTATTTTGACCTCATTTTCATTATCAGCGACCCTAAAAACCACGAAAGTGACACCCATGAAGAAAAAACCGAAAATTTTCGTCGACGCCATCTTGGATTTTCATTTTGACCTAATTAAAAAAAAACCGTAAAGAATACGCACGGTGCTTTACAACGGGGTATATGGTAAAATAGGTACTTAGGTGAGAGTACCTATTTTACCGCACGTTCCGTTGTATGGTGCGTAATTCTTAACTTTCGAACAATGTATACAGGCTCCGTAAATGCAGTTTTTTAGCAAATTTGTTGAAAAAATATTTTTCGTTATATTTTATTTTATTTCTTCAAAAGTGTATTGAAAAACGTCCTTTGATACACGTGGACATTTGTTATTGCAGTTCTCGGCTCAAAAACATTATCTATACTATATATAGGGTGGAATTTTGTAATGCCACCTGGAGGGAAAGTACTCTTAATACCGGAGGTAGCAAATTTTACTCAAAGGAAACATTCCTTCATTTTCAAAATAGTACATTTTGATACAAGTGGAGAAAGTTTGTTATTGTATTCGAGGCGGAATTATAACACCCGAGCCGTAGGCGAGGGTGTTTACGAGCCGAGAATTGCAATAACAAATGTCCACGTGTATCAAACGACGTTTTTCAATACACTTTTGAAGAAATAAAATAAAATAACGAAAAATATTTTTGTCACGAACTATAAAACTATGATTTTAATTTTCTTTTTTTTTTCGCGCTTTGGTTTCGCCAGGTTGAAGGAGAGGCAAAGGTATGAAGCCGTTAAACAGCCTAATATATAAAATTGATTTATTTTATATTTTTGAATTCAGAACACAAATAAATGTTAATTTGTGTATAAAAGTAACTATTAGTTTTTAATAATCATGTTTATCTATGATATTTTATTTATAAACGCAATTTAAATATTCAATAAATATTTATGCCGTAAAGACGCGTAGTGCTTTGCCGAAATTTAAAAAAAAACATTCACCTCAGACATAGGCATTCAACCAATTTGGTATAAGTTTAAGTATAGTTATCTGTGGCAATTTTCATTCCTGCACACGTGCGGGAAAGTGGAAGAAATCGCACGCGTGTGAAATACCATGCATGTTGTACCTAATCGTAGTGCGTTAAGGACCAGTTTTCGAGGAAGTGTATTGAAAAGAAATTAATCTGCATTCAAAGATTTTGAAAATTCGCGTGCCACACTCGGGAATCGAACCGTCTAAATTCCAAAAAAATAACACCCTGTACTTTTATGGCACCAATCGATAGGGTCAATCATAAGGATCAAATCCCTGTAACAAACATGATAAATTAAATGAAAGGAAAACCATGAAATCTTAAGTTATAAATTCAATGGGATAAATTCAATAGGTACCTACGATAAAGCACTTTAATAAAATGATGGACCTTTACAATTGAAGAGATTAAGATTGCAGAAGAAGATTGTAATTTGCATGTGTTTGTTTGTGCAAATTGCAATATTCCTATGTAAATAGTTCTTCGTCATTTTAATTAATAATTGTCGTCAAAAGAGAATTGTTTACTATGTTCGTAATTGGATGGACCTTTGACTAAAAGTGCTTTATCTTATCCCATTTAATTTATAAGTTAAGATTTCAGTTTCCCTTTCATTTAATTTATCGTATTTGTTAGAGGGATTTGATCCTTATGATTTACCCTATGGATTGGTGCCATAAAAGTACAGGGTGTTACTTTTTTGGAATTTATGCGGTTCGATTCCCGAGTGTGGCACGCGAATTTTCAAAATCTTTGAATGCAGATTAATTTCTTTTTAAAAATGAAGGAATGTTTCCTGTGAGTAAAATTTGCTATCTCCGGTATTAAGAGTACTTTCCCTCCAGGTGGCATTACAAAATTCCACCCTGTATACTATATAATATTATAAAGCTGAAGAGTTTGTTTGTTTGTTTGAACGCGCTAATCTCAGGAACTACTGGTTGGAATTGGAAAAATATTTTTGTGTTGGATAGCCCATTTATTGAGGAAGGTTATAGGCTATATAACATCACGCTACGACCAAAAGGAGCGGAGCATAAATGAAAGATGTTGCAAAAACGGGGAAATTGTATTCCTTTTGTTAGCTTTTTCTCTTTTATGTGACGCAGACGAAGTTGCTGGGTCAGCTAGTATGTTATAATACCGCCTCGAATGCAATAACAAACTTTCTCCACTTGTATCAAAATGTACTATTTCAATACACTTCCTCGAAAACTGGTCCATAACGCACTACAACAACATGCAACAACAACATACAACAACAATAGGTACAACATGCAATGTATTTCACACGTGTGCGATTTTTTCCACTTTCCCGCACGTGTGCGGGAATGAAAATTGCCACACTATACCTATACCAAATTGGTCCAATGCCTATAGTCTGAGGTGAATGGTTTTTTTTTTAGGGTTCCGTAGTCAACTAGGAACCCACACAGTTTCGCCATGTCTGTCCGTCCGTCCGTCCGTCTGTCCGTCCTCGCTTAATCTCTGTGACCGTTAGCACTAGAAAGCTGAAATTTGGTACCAATATGTATATAAATCACGCCGACAAAGTGGTAAAATAAAAATTGGAAAAAAATGTTTTATTAGGGTAGCCCCCCTATATGTAAAGTGGGAAGTGATTTTTTTTTTTAATTTCAACCCTAACGTGTGATATATTGTTGGAAAGGTATTTAAAAATGAATAGGGGTTTCCTAAAATCATTTTTTGATAATGTCAATAATTTCGGAAATAATCGCTCCAAAAGTAAAAAACAATGTGTCCCCCCCCCTCTAACTTTTGAACCATAAGTTTAGAAAATATGAAAAAAATCTGAAAAGTAGAACTTTAAAAGGACTTTCTAGGAAAATCATTTTGAACTTGATGGAAACAACAGTTTTTGTACAAAAAAGACAAAAAGTTGTACAAAATAATTTCTGGACTAAGTTTGTAGTATATTCGTATATGCAAGCATTTTCACATAATGGATACCCACCTTTAAACTCATAAGTGGGAACACTTATTGTGACGGACGGGAAACTACGGAACCCTACACTGAGCGTGGCCCGACACGCTCTTGGTCGGTTTTTTAATTACGGCAAAGCACTACGCAAATAAATATATCTTATCTTATCTTATCGTGTCTTTACGGCATAAGTATTTTTTGAATATTCAAATTGTGTTTATAAATAGAATATCATAGATAAACATGATTATTAAAAACTAATAGTTACTTTTAGACACAAATTAACATTTATTTGTATTCTGAATTCAAAAATATGAAACAAATCTATTTTTTATATTAGGCTGTTTAACGGCTTCATACCTTTGCCACTCCTTCAACCTGCCGAAACCAACGCGCGAAAAAAAAAGAAAATTAAAATCATAGTTTCATAGTTCGTGACAAAAATATTTTTCATTATTTTATTTTTTCAAAAGTGTATTGAAAAACGTCGTTTGATACACGTGGACATTTGTTATTGCAATTCTCGGCTCATAAACGGCTCGGGTGTTATAATTCCGCCTCGAATGGAATAACAAAATTTCTCCACTTGTATCAAAATGTACTATTGTTCTACACCATACCTGGGCACCTCCTAGTAACTTTTTGACAAGTTTTTTTTTTTAAATACAAGATTTTAATGTAAGATTTTTACTTTAAACACCTCCATGACCCTCGTACTATTCAATCCATCCATCAGCACTATGTTTTGAGTGCGTTACATTGAGTTCTACCACAAAACATGATTTTTCACCCCAAAAAAAAGTCGTTCCCCGGCAAAGCTTGGTTGACGGCGGCTTCGTGATGAGGTTGTATATACCCTGTATTCCCATGTTTTATATTTGAAAAATATTCATATTCATCCGCGGTGTTCGATGGACGGATTTGAACCTATGGCGGCAAATAAGTAGTTATCCTGAGTTACTCATGAGCTCAGTACACATTTCTAAATCTGTACCTAGGTTTATCATGTGTTTTTGGGAACATAACTTTGACACCCACACAAAGTTTAGCGTGCGCTATATCTTCAAGCCTTTTGTTGATATTTGGATCTGAACATGGAATTGGATCAACACAGTTGTCCGTACGGACACTCGTCCTGCTATTTCCATCTTTATAATATTATTAATCGAACATAAATTCCTGTTACTGTCTGGAAATGTGGTAGTTATGCTAATTTATGATATTTTCAGGTTATCTTCTGGGGCGAGCGGCTCGTCCTGAGCTGAGAACCAATGACATGCTGACTTACAACTTAACAGTCATGGCAGAAAGTATTTACAAAAAGGCCAAAAGGATACCACCGAAACTTATCCATCAGCATGAAACAGAAAAGATTCAGTTAAGATTGTTAGAAATATTCAACTGTAGTGAGCCGTGCGATGACCTGACTATGTATAATCTAGCCGACTTCGTCAGGGATTCCATGAATTACCAAGTGAAAAAGTTAATGAAGGCTGTGAATAACGCGTCTGTGTATTTAGATAGCCTTAGGTAGCTGACATCTGTTAGGTAATAATAAAATAGTCCTGACCTTTTTCGGTCATGGTGGCCATGGCCAATCTCAGCGGAGACTGGCCATAGACGCGGGAAATATTGTACGGTAGTGCACAAGTGCACTCTCTCTTCCCGCACTCTCATTATTGTTACTAATGGAAAGACTAGGCTAAGATTTAGTTTAGATACGGTGTCATCATAAGGTATCCATTTCTGTCGCATTTTGAGAAATATTGTGCTAAGTACATCTTTTGGCGCTTTCATGACATTGATTATAGAGGTCAACATTAAATTTTGTGAATTGAAAAACAAGATGGCGGCGGTAGTTCTGGTTTTGGCCACACGCCAAAAGATCTTTGTGCAGCAGTATCTCGTTGGGTTGATTGATGTCAGCTAAATGTAAAGATAATATAAATTTTAAGTAAAAGGCGGAAAAGAAAGACTATGGTTCAGCGCACACCACTGGAGGCGCAGCGCAGCGCATTTGAAAACAACAATTTAATATAAACCTTAACTACCTTGATCTAAGGTCAATATGTATGTCCAGTGTTCCTAAACTTAAAAAAATACTATGTAAAAACTTCTTTGAAGTTCACTAAAATCTGTTCAACTTTTTACAGACTGTTTCTTGTGCTACCCTCATAATGTCAGTGAAAACTTTTAATTGGCCTTCTTTCACTAACTGTCAACTATTTGTATCCTAGCTGTAAGTTTTCCGAAATAAAATAAAAATAAATAAGCTCACGCTAACTCAAGCTACTGCAAGAGTATGCGCACGACCGTATATCAAGGTAGTTAAGGTTTATATTAAATTGTTGTCTTCAAATGCGCTACGCTGCGCCTCCAGCGGTGTGCGCTGGGCCTATAACAGAGTTATTAGTCTGTTGTTATAGGGTCAAAACAGGATCTAAAATTCAAAATGTATGGAAAAGATTTTTTATTAATAAAAATAGTGAACCCCGGTTCAGAATGATGTAAGTACTGAATTATGTGGTAACCGCGTTTTAGCATCGTGTCCCCGCATTGTGATAAGGATATAATTTTAACAAAATGGTAGAATACCAAGAATATTTAGTTTATTTCAAATTTTAGCGTGTTATGTGTACGTGGTGTGTATTTATGTATATATAAAACTAGCTGAGTATATATAAAACTAGCTGACGTCCCGCGGTTTCACCCGCGTAGTTCCCGTTCCCGTGGGAGTACGGGAATAAAATATAGCCTATAGCACTCACGAATAATGTAGCTTTCTTCCAGTGACATTTTTTTTTAAATTGGTTCATTACTTTCGGAGATTACCTCCTACATACAAACTTACAAACAAATGTTACCTCTTTATAATATTAGTATAAGTAGATAAAAACAGTAACTGAGTGGATAATTAGCTGGCTGTCATGTCTAGGTATACCTGTCAATGAATTATGTTGCAAAAGTGACTGAAACATGGTAATTATTAACTTTGTTGTGTACCTAGTCCTGATTATAAAGTGTTTAATTTATCGCAGGTCGTTTCCCAACACTTTTAGTTTATTTCTAGCTTAGACCAATAAAAAAGTAGATTAAATATAAATAATTATTATCTTGCAAACAAAAGTTGGTTTTAATCATCTGATTCTTATTGTTTTTATTCCTTTTTTCAAATTTTTTAATGGTTTGTTAGGACTTTTTGAATGAAATAGTTTATTTGATTTATAACAACAAAAAACTACGAAATCAATCTATTTTTGTTAAAAAAGCAATCTGACACTGCTTGAGAGGGACAGTAGTTAATGCTATTTCAAGGATGTTTCAAGGTTATTAATTATCACTATCATCATCATCATCAGCCTATTAAAGTTCCCACTGCTGGGACACAGGCCTGCTCCCTATGAGAGGCAATGGGCTATAATCCACCACGCTGGCCCAGTGCGGATTGGTAGATGTCTTTTTTTGGTTCTAGGACATGCCGGTTTCCTCACGATGATTTCCTTCACTGTTTTCCTTTACTATCATCACTACATATTATACAGGGTGGGCCATGAATTAGTTAACATTTGAAAAAATCGTATAAAAAAAACCATTTAACATATTTTAGAAATCGTTTATTTACGAGAAAGCTAATTAGTTGTAATTTTTTTTTTTTAATTATTTCGTCTAAATGACCACCGTTTCGGTTTTTGCACTCATCTAAGCGAGTCCTAAAGTTTTCGAATACTCTTCTGCAAAGAGACCGCGAGATCGCCGACATCTCTTCGATGATTTTTTCTTTAAGTTGACGCAGTGTATTCGGTTTATCAATGTAGACACGACTCTTTAAATAACCCCATAAAAAGAAGTCTGCTGGTGATAGATCTGGACTTCTGGGTGGCCATGGGATGTCACCCCGTCTGGATATCAGCTTTTCCGGAAACATGTCTTTGACCACCGGCAAGGACTCGTTCGATGTGTGACACGTGGCTCCATCTTGTTGAAACCATGTGTTACGATTATAGCCAGCAAATTCCAGTAGCATCGGTGCTAAGAACTCCCGTAACATTTTCACATACTCGGCAGAATTAACAGTAACTGAACGGCCTCGAGAAGCTTCAAAAAAGTAAGGTCCGATGATTCCTTTTGCTGAAATTGCAGCCCATACAGTTACCTTATGAGAGTGAAGTGGCCTCTCATGTTTAGCTTTAGGATTTTTGCTGCTCCAATACCTGCAATTCTGTTTGTTTACATGTCCATTTAGGTGGAAATGGGCTTCGTCAGAGAATGATGTTGTGAAAATTACTGAATCGAGTTAACATTGTTTCGGCATATGACTTACGCAAATTTAAATCATTAGGGTTTAGTTCTTGCACTAGCTGGATCTTATATGGATGTAATTTCAAATCTAATTTCAAAATACGGCGTAATGATGTGCGGGATAATCCTAATTCAGCCGAACGTTTGCGTGTCGATAAATCTGGATCACGTCGAACAGAAGCGGAAACTTGCTGCACGTTCTCTTCGCTCCGAGAAGTCCGCGGGCCGCCGGTTTGTTTCACATTTAGTGTAGATCCCGTCTCTTCCAACTTCTTCACCCATTTCTTTATTAAAGGAGCACTTGGACACTGACTTAAGTCGTGTAAACCATATTCAACGCGAAATAAGCGTCTCACAGTAATGAGCGAAAAGTTGTTTAAATAAAACTGTTTCACGCAGTAAGCGCGTTGCGGCCCCGTGAAGCGATCCATTGCGACTAAATTTCCAAGAAGCGAGCTAGTGCCCCCGCCCGCGCCCGCGCCCCGTGCGGCAATAGTTTGCGCGGTAAGTTACATTTAAATGTTAACGAATTCTTGGCCCACCCTGTAAAACAAAGTCCCCCGCCGCGTCTGTCTGTCCCTATGTATGCTTAGATCTATAGAACTACGCAAAGGATTTTGATGCAGGATTTTTTAATATATAGAATTATTCAAGAGGAAGGTTTTAATATATAATTTGTCAAGCGGGCCTGATAGATATGTGGCCTCTTTGCTTCAACTTCATTCATTCTCTGTTATCTTTACATTGTCATTGTCATCTGGTTGCATGGTTGTCACTGCGAGTATTGACCATGTATTGACACATAATATTGGCGACGATGGAGGCAGAACTGGCGCGACTTACTCGCCTGCGCGCAAATATACGCGGCCAGCTGACCAAGTTTGAACATACTATTGGATATTGTAGTCTATGTATATTCTGTGATTTAGTCTATGATAGATTAAGTGGCAACACACTCTTCCGGTGAAGCTAATAGTGAGTACTGAGTAATGGCGTGGTAACGTTTTGATATAATGAAAAATAAATTATTTGACTTGATTCATGGTGCCGCTTTTATTCCACTACACATACTCTATAGGTTATGGGCGTAGTGAACCAAGGGCAAAGCTTTGATTATATAATGTCTAGATGGAGCGTCGCCCTACAATCAAAACATAAAAAACGAGCCAACAATTTCAAGCCTGTTGCGTGCAGGCGGTGTTTTACACTGTCAAACTGTGTCTCTGTGTGCATGAATAATGTTACCAGCTAGTAGAATAATTCTCCCCTAAGTCACATATTAAAAATAATAGACTAATTAAATAAGATAAGTCTTAGGTGTATGTATGTAGTAGGTATTATTCAGTTTTAGTACTGTCTTTTTATTAAGTAAATTTAAATAGAGTTGTTGAATGTTGTATAATCAGGTAAGTTAATTAAATTAGTATTACAATAGGGTATATGCATGATCTTTTTTTATCACTCTAAACAAAGCGTATTAACATCAGAATTAGCAAAGTGAAATTATTATTTTTATATCTATTAAAAATACTAAGTTATAAGCATTTGAAACTGCTGATTAGACAGAGAGATCCGATACAGCGAATGACGTCAATCGCTGCATCGACGTACAATACCCATACTAAATTCCGTTTATCTAGAAAGAGATAGAAACAAAAGCTTAAATGGTTATAACTTTTGTGTTGTTTGGCCGATTTCTGTCTTGTTTTCGCTTTTTGTCATTATTTTTATAGTACTTTAATATTCCGTATCGAAATAAAAAAAGAAAATGTATGCATATTCCCTATTGTGCCGATTCCCTTATTCACAAACTAAACTAAAATTAGACTATTTCTATCTTTTTCTCTCTGCAGTAGTTTCTCAAACTACATTAGTTTTTGTTGGTTTCCACGTGGCATCTCCGCGGCTTTTTTGAATGCGATCTATCCATCGATTCCTGATAATAGGATTATTGGGTATTCTAAAAAATAAGATGTTATGTTGATCACCATATTCTACTCATTCAATAATCGTTTGATAAGGGCTGATTATTCATTAGTCAGATAACTTTTATCCAAGGAATAAAAATGGAGGTTAAATTACCGATTTAAAATACTCAGTGCCAGTTATTAATAATATATATATTTAAATGAATTGCCGTTCGTCGCTCTAAAACTCCGATTTGGCTAATTTTGGTCTTGAATTGTTTGTGGAAGTTCACGGAAGGTTTAAACGGTGAGAAATAGGTAGGTAGAAGGTAGGTTGGTAGGTAGGTAGGTAGGTAGTAGGTAGGTAGGTGGTAGGCAGGTAGTAGGTAGGAAGGTAGTAGGTAGGTAGATAGGTAGTAGGTAGATAGGTAATAGGTAGGTAGATAGTAGGTAGGTAGGTAAGCTCATGTGACGCAGACGATGTTGCGCGGGTCAGATAATAATGACTAAAATGTGAACATGTAGTAGGTATCAAGTAAATTATTTACCTAGCTAATATAATAACAAGTTTTACTTGGCATCGACTTCAAAATCATATAAAGAAAGACTTAATACGAATTTATAAACTCCACCTTTTTTAAAATCGTTAAATAAAGTAGACCAACTAAATAATAATTATAAACGTAACCCTAGACTAACTAATTTACCCACAAAAAATGACGTTAAGTTGGGAGAATGAAAAAAAGAAACTGGCAACACTGATAAAATATGGCGTAATTTTATGTTCATAAAAACAAAACAGAAATATATCGTTTTTTGGTTACTTATCGATGATAGGCGATGTGCTTGGTATTTTTTACCCTTCCTGTATAATTCCGGCACAGTTTTATTAAACTAAATTACTAACTAACTTTTTAAATAACAGCGATAAAATGACGGTATGTGCTATTGCACATACCGTCATTTTATCGCTGTTATTTGTTTATTACTTAGCGCGCGTAATACGTGGTGACGCCCAAGCGGCACGATCGGCACTAATCGGCGGGTAAGGACTTGTAAGCCAACAGTTGGCTGATATTTTTTGACACGTTTGCGCGCACTTGACGCTCCATCTAGACATTATCTAATCAAAGGGGCAAAGTGAACCCAGAGCACCAAGATTAGGATTGAAGTCAAATTGACAAAGGATAGCGTAGGAAAGTAAAATGGCTACAAGCATTTATACCTCTCCAAGATTAAAGGATGGCTCAAGCTTTTCAAAGTGGAAGTTTCGAGTTAAAACGTTATTAGAAGAACGAGGTCTAAAAGATGCCTTAGACAAGGACAAACAATTAGACTAAAATGTGAAGATTCCCTTGTCATTTTCTTTCATCTCTGTTCCTGACGACTCCAGTTCCGTAATTACAACCCGGTAACATTATCTCGAGACCTGACGTCGATGACGTCACGTCGCGTCGGCACTCTGGGGGTCTAAAATGGCCGCTTTATCAGAATCCTAATATGAATCACGTTATGAAATGTAAATTCTTAAAATGGACTTTATAGTCATGCTCATAAAGTCCGTTATAAGGATTTATTTTTTTAGTGAATTAAACTATGATTCTGCTAAATGTAAATTCTTAAAATGGACTTTATGGTCATGATCATAAAGTCCATTTAAAGATTTAATTTTTTTAAAGTGAAATACTTTATGATTCTGCTAAAGTGGCCTTTTTAGGCCCGCTGATATGGTGCCCAAAACAAGTATCCTCTAGTAGGATATTATTATAAACAATAAGATTTCCAACAAAACAAATATTGTGTTACTTAATTAATTTAATGTAGGTAATATTATTATAATGATATGATTAAAATTGCGGGAGGTTCGCATTCCAGCGAGGTCTCGAGATAATGTGACCGGGTTGTACATTCTCGAATTTAATAAAGTGATCAGTCAATCTTTCATTGTTTCCACATTTCAATGACAGTAGTTTTCTTCGTAAGTATAGCTGGTCGAAAACTGATTTCGTTTCAAATATTTCCTCTAGTTTTGTTGGCATTTCTAATGCTGTATTACATTTTTTTATTTATGTCTATAAACTTGTCGGAGACACCTTCTTTGAAGAACGAAAGAGAGTTTTGAAGAGAGTTTTCAAACAGCTATACTTACGAAGAAAACTACTGTCATTGAAATGTGGAAACAATGAAAGATTGACTGATCACTTTATTAAATTCGAGAATGTAATTTCGGAACTGGAGTCGTCAGGAACAGAGATGAAAGAAAATGACAAGGTATGTCACCTATTGTTGACACTACCAGACCAATACAATACAGTCATAACAACGTTAGAGACGATGGACAAAGATTTGACGATTGATTTTATAAAGTCAAGAATGTTAGATGCTGAATTAAAAGTAATAGGTGATCAAAGTAACTCGAGCAAGGAAGCCGATGTTCACAGCTTCCTCACATGTTTTAAATGTGGAAAAGAGGGCCAAAAATCTTTTCAATGTAGAATTAACCAAGCTAACAGAAGCAACACAAGAGGTCAAAGAGGAGGAAATTATAGAGGCAGAGCAAAACAAAATAGAGGACAAGCTACCAGCTCAGCGAGCGAATACTGCAGAACAGCAGGAGAATAATGAGAACACCTCAGTAACATTCTTCGCACAAGCATATTAACGTATCCACGCGCCAGTAATTTCATGTTTACTATTCCAAGATGTCCTGCGTGTAGTTCTTCTAAAACCTGCTGTCTCAGGGTTGCCGGAATCATTACTCGTGTTCCTTTTATAATGCAACCGTCTTGTAAGGTCAATTCGTTGTCATTGTAGCCGTTTCTTCTCACTGAGGTACAGTACGATTCAAACTTAATGGCGGCTCGGAACATCGTACGTGCCGCTGCGCAGATCGCATTTGTATCAGCGGGACGTAGAGGGACGTGCCGGCGGGGCACATCCCCGCGCGCTCTCTCTCTCATCCGCACTCGCCCTACGCGTTGTCGCTTTAATGTGTGAGTTACGTCTGTATTCTGCACACGCGAGCGAATTTCTGCATAAGTACAGTCGAGCTCATAATAATTTGTTGTTGTTTGTTAACAGTTTAGTTTTTTTTTTGTTATTGTTTTGTTTAGTTTTTTTTTGTTATTATTCCGTTCGTTGTTCGTTATTTACGTAAAGTTTTAAGACTGTTTTTGGTTGTGCGGAAAATACTTTGGTATTTATTTGTAAAATGTAAAATGCCTCGCGGACGATTACGTTTTACGCAGACAAGCGACAAAAATGGTTTATAATGTCATCCAATTTCTTAACTCTTTCTTCTTTTTTTCTCAACTCTGAATCTGAAAAGGAATCAGATTCAAGTGAAGACGAAGGAAGCGATAGTTCCATGGAAGTTCCTTCCACAAGAAAACATTTTTTTATGGAGGGTGTTCAGCGTTGTAAAATAAATTTATAATACATTTCTTATATTTCATAAAACCTATTTTTCTTTGAACCCTTTCTGTACTTGACAAACTAACAAATAAATACGTACTATACAGCACTAAAACATTCACATAAGCTTCAGTTATAAAAATAATTAAACGAGCTTAGATGATTTTCGACTTGACTGTACATGCGCGAACCTGCACTGGCAGCTAACTTCCGAGCCGCCATTAAGTTTGAATCGAACTATACCATTTTTTAAAGCTTCCAATAAATGGTTGTATTCATCATCGCGTTGGGTATTTTCGGCAATTTTTATACGGTCGGATTTAATTGAAATGCGCAATGTACGTCAATTAGGTTATTTGCTACTGTATCCACCGGAAATCTTGATACATAATCTGCATTGCTATGATCATCCGATCGATGTTCTGTATTCAATAGTGTAGTCAAAACCAGATAGAAAAGAGCCTCATTGTGCTCATCGCCGGTAAAGTTTTGTGTGGATTGAAAAATCGTAGTTTTTAACGGTTTATGGTCTGTAATAAGTATGAATTTTCTTCCGTAGCAGTAGTGAAAAATTTTATTTAATCCACAGGATAAGGACGTCGCTTCTTTGTCTATCTGACTATTTTTTTTCACTACTCGTCAATGAAAGTGATGCAAAAGCAATAAGTAGGCCGATCCAATCCGTCCGTTAATTTTTAATTCCTTCACAAGTGTGTTGAAAAACGTCGTATGATATTTTACACGTGTGTATTGATTTCCGTCCTCGGCTCTCATAAGACGGTAATCACCAACATGTACACACTGCAAACTAGTTCGGTTTGCAGGGCACATTAACATAGTTATTGGTGTGCGTAAAATCAACGTGGTCTGGCTTCGCCTATTTATTAGTGTTTGCGCTTCACAATAACCCGTTGCACAGTATACGATTTGACAAATCTAGGTGGACAAAAATCAGGAATGCTGGTATTGCTTTTTGGATCATTGTAAATGATTGATCTACGGTATAATAGTAAAATTAAAAGCATATTTTATTTTTAAAACAATATTTATTGAGTTTTTAATAAAAATTTCAAATCTTTATGGTTTTTATACATGCTTTTTTGAGGCAGTTTTCTTAAGAAAGCTATATATGGGTCTGAAGACATTAACATATATTTTATTAAGTCATAATTAGTCCGATGACGTGAAGTTTTAAGCGTATGCTCCAATCGCACTCTTCTAATTTCTTTATTTTTAGCTTCTGAAGCCTCTTCAGACATTTGCCCGAGTGGTATTATCGAATGCCGCATAATCTCTGCACCATGAACTAAAATCTTGTGTACAGTTGCTGGCATATTATACCAGGGGTATAAATCTAAATATACTCGTCGAGTTTCAGTACAATATTGCTGAAATTTTTCAGAGTCAATTTCATACCCAGAAGCTATGGCAGCTAATATAGTTCCGAAACGCTTTACTAAGATTTCATCGAGACCGGTAATGTGTGCTGTTGTTGCACTATTATTAAAAAATGCCCTTGCGGTATTCCCGTCATTGCTGGTCCCAAATCCAGGTCTTACTCTATCAATTATAAGCCCCACTTCTTTAAATTTCCTCTGTATTTCTTCCTTTCGTTTCTTTTTCATGTCCTTTTTTTGGGATCCTCTGGCTTGCCATTCCGAAAACTCCATGCGGTATGAAATATTCAAAAGACATTCCATAGTGCGAATATATGCATGGAGACTTGATATGCCAAACTGGTACATATCCTGATCAGGTTGCCTGTGGTCTGTAGGAGAGTTCATCTCTTTCGATGTTGTTTTGCAAATATAGCATCTCTGAGAGGATTTATTTTCCGAAAGAACATTACATACTTTTCCATCTATCGTCGAAAGAATCAAATGATGGCTGACGAGTATGTTACATCCATCTATCTCTACACTGGTTGGCATTAAGTTTTTGATTTGCTCTTGCATTTGTTTGCATTGTTCATTAATTAAGACATCCGTTTCTTTCACATTCATTCTTCATTAAGGCACGCAAAAGTCGTTCAGCCTCTTCACTAAGTACTGGAGCATCTAATGTTGACTTAACAAAGTCAATCATTTGAGTTACTCGCCCTTTAGCCGAAATTGAACGCCAAAATTCAAATAACGATTTTCGTTGTAAACGGGCACCTATAACAAAAATACGAAAAAAACGTTAATTTGCGCAAATAAACGCAGAATATAACAACTTGTAATAAATAATAGAATAAATAAGGAATCATTTAAAACTATTTCCACCATTTTGCAGTATATTGCTAAGTACTTTATCTCTAATTACATTTTGAATCATAAGTTATGAAAACGAATTAAAAAGGGTATCTTTGGGATCATATTTTATCATCTTAAAAAAATAATTGGGTGTAATATTTTAACTAAATAAAACCATAATTACCTCTAGTAGAAGAATCCATCACTAAAAACACTTGGTATTGCACAAAACACTCAAGAGACATGCGGACACGTTAACGTTAGCGGTCGCACTGAACGTGCGCTCGCTTACCTGCTATTGAAAGGGCATCTTTGCCTTTTGTTCTCGGAAGGGTCGTGGGACCCAGGTACATTTGCTTTGTTTTGTGAGTTGCTATTATTATTCAAGATTGAGATACAAGTGAAAAAATTTACCATTTCTAACATTTTGATTTTTGATTTTTGTCCACCTAGATTTGCGAAATAGTATACTGTGCGTTGTCCACCCACACACTTGCATTTTTTTGTCACTTGATGTTGCATAAATATGAAACATAAATTTAGCCATTTAAACAATCGTCTCCGTGGCGCAATGGTCGGACGTGCGGTTAACGATATCTTACGCCGCCAGCGCGTAGCGCCGTAAGTTCGAATCCGACTGCCAACATTTCAATGTTTTTGTATGTAAAACATTTTACATTTGTTTGTTCAATTCATTGCATAACTATTGGCAAGTTTCCTTTATTTTGAGTTAGAATATATTATTATAGATCTACCCTCTAAAAATGACAAATCATGTGTAAGTTAGTAGTTTTAAGTTCATCGTCATAATGCTATTGACTATCGGGCTTTCGTTACGTTTTTAGACATTATACCCTGCGTGTTTTGAGCAGTGCTTTTATTTGTTAACCATTATGAATCACCTAACTACACTTTTAAGAGCCGAGATTATTATTTTGCGTGAGCAAAACGTTTCAATTAGTGAAATTGCGAGGCGTTTAAAGATATCGGTAAGCAACAAAATGTTATTAATATGTTTAGAAGATTAATGTGTTTTTAATATAATCCACATGTTACCTATTGATTGTTGTTATTTTAACAATTTTTTATTATAGTTCACAGAGAAGGACTGTGCAATTGTGGGTCCATCGTTATGCAGATTCGGGAAGCATTGATCCTTGCCGACCGGGACCAAAGGCTGGATTCGTGCATGATAACTGCGCAGTGCATTGCGCGCGACTTGTGCAAAGTTGGTTAAACTTTCAAGAAAATTATACTGTCATTGAATGGCCATCAAAAAGTCCTGACCTGAACCCCATTGAAAACCTATGGGGTCATATGGTGCTAAATTGGGACTCGTCTGAAGTGAGGTCCAAATCTAATTTAGATGATGTCGTTATGTCGTCATGGGAATCGTTTCGTGGATCTGACTTGTGCAAAAATATGGTTGCTAGCATGAGGACACGATTGCAACAAGTAATAGATAGTGAAGGCGCACCAATCGGCTATTAATAAAAATATCAGGGGGTAATTTGTTTTAAGTGAGTGATGTTATTGTTGGTGAGATAACAATTTAGGATACCTGTATCTTAATAACTTTCTTACTAACATGTTTATTCATGTCACTAATAAATAAATTACCCACTTGAATATGAAAAATACCGTTATTTCCTGTCCGACTTAAAATATTTGTCACGCACAAAACTTTTTTATTTATAATTATACTTATTAAAAAACCTAGTCAATAAATATTGTTGATTTCTTATTACAAATTGTTTAATTTCCACTTCCATATTTTTTTCTTATTATCAGATAAAATACTAAAAAAAAACAACAAAATGACAACAAATGTTTTTAAAAATGCAAAAAGCTAGTGTCGGCGGCGGGATTCGATCCTACGAACATTGCTTTATCAGTCGATTGCTTTTATAGCTACGCCACCAGACCAGTAAGTAACATTGTGAAATTTATGCTTCATATTCTTTGCCTACAAAATAGTCCTAACCGTTTTCAATTACGACGGCCAATCTTAGCGAAGATTAGCCACACACACACGTGCTGCTTACATATTGTGAGACGTGAGGCGAAGTAATACACCAGTTGATTTTACGCACACCAACATTATGTTTGTTTGCTCTGCAAACCGAACTAATTTGCTGTGTGTACTTGTACTTGTGTCACTTGTATGTACTAATTCGCGGCTGTAAGACGTATGTAGTTACAGCCCAAGTTCATATATGTGTAGAAATGACTTTGTTTTTTTTTTTGCTTCCTACACCTTTATGAACTTGGAGGGTTGTATTCAAGTTGTATAGGGAACGTGCACAACGACGGTGGTGCCAACTGGCGTCACCAATCCGAATCTTGTACCAAATTAATACTTGACATTGACATGTAAAACAAGTAAACAGAATTAATTTTATTATTGAAAATGATTATTCTAGCTAATCATAATCCATTGTTGCATTTCTGGATGTACCAATACATCCACAAAAATGAAAATTAATCAAATAGCGTAAAATAATAAAATTCTATTACTTTCCAAAGAATAGTACTCTCATACCATGTTTATGTGAAAAACGCAAAAAATGGATAAATGCAGTAACAAAAATATTTGAACACAATTTGTTTTTGTTACACTCTGCATTGAAAAAGTTCAATAGCCTTCAAAATCAACCGTGCAAGCAAACATTAAATGGTACTGGCGTACCATTTAAACTTCAGCAAACACACATATGTTGCACTGAAGTTCACACCGAATATTCCTCAACAGTTAAACAAAGAGTCCACATGTACTCAGAATAGAAACATGGATAAACAATAAAGTTTTTAGTTGGCTGCACTCCTTGTGGTTTCCTAAGTTTTGTATCTAAATGCTACGGAGGGCGTTATAGTGATTGCTTATAACAAATGATTGTGGATTGATTTTTCTGCCTGGAGATACTGTTCTCGCTGATAAAGGATTCCCTTCCATTAAAACATGTGTTGAAAATAAGAAAGTTGTCTATGCCACCGTTTCTTCATGCACCACAATTTTCATCAGAGAAAATAAACGAAACATACAAAATTCATATTGGTCAACATTCATGTTACGCTGACAAACATTATTGATAGACCGGAACCCATGTTTTATACCTTTTATCATAATCAAAAATAATACTTTTGAAGAGATTTGCGTGACAGGTGACAGCATAAGTTTCCTTTACTGTCCGCATAGTGTCTCTTTTGTCGTTTAATGCTGCCACCTATAGTTCCTGCACGTTCCCTATTGATGATTTTGATAATTATAATTCTGTAATTAGATACGTCACAGCCGCGAACAATATTTTAATCAACATACAACTTTAGTGCAAATTGCAAAAACCGTAAGAAAATTTGAATTTCGTGGGCTGGTTGGAGCATCGCATTATTTACCCTCTCCGCAGCTAAGCGCGCGGATTTGCAAATACCGTAACCGCTCACATGCAAAAATTTTTGCAAGTTTTCAAAACATTTTCTGCCCGATCCGATAAAAACACCTGTAGCTCAAAAACTACAAGTCCTAGAGCAATTACAAAAATACTGTTGTCAAGCTGATTAGATAAGGAATCTACTTATCTAGAAATCAAAATGAAATACTTTAATTATATACTCCAAGTCATAATGTATAGCAAAAAATAGTTACAAAAACTGATATTTCGCTAGAAATATCAGTTTTCTCTTAGTTTTTTATCCATTTTAACATTAAAGAAATAAACTAGACTATATTTCCTTTCCAACAAGACCACAATCTCATTTATAGCTCAATAGCATCATATCTAAATATACTTATGAAACTAGATACTCACTGTTTGTTTACATCTGGGAACTAATTTTTGGCAGCCGGTGTTGGATGAAAAAACACACAAACCCACATGTTTTTTGGTGTAGATAGTTGAACAATCTAATCACCTCACTAATTAAGCACTGTTTTTCCCATTTCACACACGTTTTAGTCACTAAATCACGTATTTCTTCACACAACACAATCACTATAGGTACATATAATAACTACTTTTTCACGGGCGAAATATTGCAACTTCGAGATTCCAAAACGAATTTACGTTGACAAAATAATGAAGCACAGTTCTCAAGGATAATTTTGATATATAATAGTATCAGCTACCATTAAAAATACCAGAGTTATCACGACATTTGCTGCGGAGGTAAATTCGAGTGTTCACCGTCTGTCAAATGAAAGTTGTTTTTTTTTTTCGGCAAGTTGTCTATGGAGTAGTGTTGCGATGTTCGATTTTATTATTGAGGAATTTAGTAACGAATTGAACACAGAGGTATAAGCTCTAGAGGAGACAGTTTTAGACGGTTTTTAATGCAGTTTTTTTTGAGGCGGGTGCGCGCCATACAAATGTACTAGATAGCTATCAAGTGTAATGCAGCCATAACGCAAATGACCTAGATAGCTGCGGAGAGCCCACCGTTGTGGCGGGGTTTATCTCGATAATTATTTTTTGAGTTTGCGGAATACGGCGAAAAAACAATGTTGCAGTACTACAAAAAAAATTATCACACAAATGTTGTCTATGGTATTTTATATAGGCTGTGCTGTGCTGTGGTCTATGGTGCTTAGTTTGTATTGGCCAAAAATTTCAGTGCCGTTGTTTTCAACCAATCACAGTCGTAATATCCAGTTGCTTAACAACGCTAACCAATTAGGTACCTTTTTTCGATGGCGTCGTTGTGCAAGCTAGCAAGCATCATTCTGCAGGTTCCGGTCCGCCATTTTGATCGGAAAGTAGATTCGGTGTGTTGCGCTAAAATAGCGGCCGTGGTTTTTTTGTGATATATTTAAGTTAAATTAGGAAATTAAGAGACAATGGTGCCGGTGAGTGAAATTCTGTTTTATAGCAAATTGTACGACTTCTTGGGCTAGTCTTGATGAAAATTCGTCTCGTTTCAGCAAACGAAGGTGTTCGTCGGTAGCCTGCCGCAGGGCTCGAAGCCGGAGGAGCTTCGGAAATTGTTTGAGCGCTTTGGCGTTGTGACGGAGTGTGATATAATGAACCGGTGCGGATTCGTGCACATGCAAACAGAAGATCAAGCTTCGGCCGCTATTCGTGCGCTCAATAGTACGACGTTTAACGGCGGCATCATCTCAGTGGAGCGGGGGCGTATCAAAGAGCGAGGCCAGCGCGGAGGACCAGGAGGAGGCGGAGGCCGCGGCGGTGGCATGGGTCGAGGAGGCATGCGTGGGGGTATGGACCGGCGCGGCGGCGGACCCATGCGAGGTGGGCCTCCGCCCCGCGACTCGCCCTACTCACGCGATCGGCCCTCACACCCGCGTGGCCCGCCGCCTGGCGCTCCGCCGCAGATGTCGCGCCAGCTGCCCTACGAGCGCGCTGAGAGGCCGCCGCCGCCCGCGTACGACGACCGCTACAACGGATACGGCGGAGAGGACCGGCGCGGGTTTGCGCTGATGGAGCGCGGCGCGCGGGACCCGTACGCCAGCGCGGCGCCCATGTACGCGGAGGAGCGGCGCTACGACGAGTTGCCGCCCATGTACGCGGACGACCGGCGCGCGCCGATGTACCCGGACGAGCGCGACATGATGGATCGCCGGGCGCCGATGAGGGCCGCTCCTCAGCAGATGCCGTACGAGCGCTCGCTGCCGCCGCGCCCGCAGCAGATGCCCAACGGTGACATGTTCAGCAGGCGCTCCCCAATGTGAGTTGTCGAACTTGTACTTACTGTTATTCATATCTTATGTTTGCAGCCAACCAAATTAGTGGATTTATGTTCCTGGAGTTGTCTGTAGCGTGTTTCCCATTAACAGGACTTTTCACTTTTCTAATATGTCCGATAGTTATATTCTTGATCACAATTATTATTAAACACTATCAAACCCCAGTGACTCATTGATTAACGCATCATTTTAAATTCTGTAATAGCATTATTGTTCATTTTTCATACTCGTATTTTGCAAGTTGTAATTACGTTGTTAACATTTTATAAAAATTATCACTTGATAAGTAGTTTCCCAAAATTAGGCATTGTGTTTTGCCATCAAAATGTAATGTATAATGTAAAGAAGGTGGATGTAATTCAGTTTTATCAATGCGTCTATACCATTCTCATTTGAACACTTGGTGGATAGTATGCTAATGCCGGAAGCAACAAACACTGCGTTACTGAAAAGGAAGTGATGGACGCTACCCAAAGCGCTAAACTAGTAGCTCAGTTCTGGGCTGACTCAACTTAGATTGCCATTGACATGCTTAGAACAAGATCAATGAGTCAGACAAACAATGACATTGGTCATTGTTCTCACAACTTCAACTGTTATTTTTAATAGTTTCTTCCTTAATCCAAGTGATATCCATCTTTCACACCATGGAGCTCTTGTCTCTGGATCATATTTATATTAATTCATATTTAAAAATAACTTGTAACTGTAACTTTAGCTCTGGCTTCCACCAAAATGTTACTATTTGACTACCTACAGAATTGGTTTCTGTTATACAAATACACACTCCCACCCTTTTCCGATGAAAGTTGGCAGAAATTACAAAATATTGGCTGCTGTAATCCTACATAAGCATTTTTACATACATTTAAATATATTCACTATATAGAAGGTACTTGTGTCATTCCAGGCGCGGTGCAGCAGGTCCCGGTGGATATGACAGAGATCCCTATGCACAGCAGTACCCGCCCATGGGACGGTAAGACGTTACACTTACTACCTCAGTAACAGCTGGCATGGAGTATACAGTCATCCTTTAGTTACATGTTTTCATGTCTGTTCAAAATTGATACTAAAACAGCTTAAATTAGACAAAAGCTATATAACATTTTGTAAACACAAGATATTGTGAGACTTTGCCCTAATGGAGGATTCACAGGGCCTGAAGTTAGATCCTGGTAAAGATTTATCAGTGACTTTGAATTGTCTATATGACTTTGTCATTGCGTCACCTTAAGCAAGGATACACAGGAGTACAACCCTTGTTGACTGTCCAAACGTAAACAGAAATAATTACGGTAAACAGTGCAGAAACAGGAAAATATACCACAAAATCATATTAATTTGAGCAAACAGGAAAACATGCTAACAAATTCCTAAAAACTAGATTGTGCAACCAACATAAACAAAGAACATATTGTTTCCTTTAAATTAAATATAATGTGAGACTGACTTCTAATCAACTTGCTAATCACCTGTCTACTTCTTGTTAACTGTTACATTCCATGCGGCACGGGATCATCATGGATCATACTCAAATTATTAGCAAATAATTATATCGCAAAACATGATCAACTTAAAAACAATCAATGCTGCTAAAGGTCTATTGGACCTGGATAAAATGAAGTCACTTGTCATAATATCAATGTTGATCGACGCTCGCTCCCAGATAACTGTGACGCCTCTTAGATTGTAGTGAATAAAACGTTACATGCGAAACATTAGAAGACGGTTGTTGCCATTGATGATACAGTAACGATAGCGCGTGATCTAGTCGAGGTGCGGTTTCACTATGAGCTAAGGCGGTGTGGTCACTGTTTCCCTGAGGGTCGGTCGTGACGTGTATTGTCTGTATAGCGGGGGCGGCGCGGCGCGCGGTAGAGAGCTGAGCGGCATGGGGGGCCCGCGCCGGTACTAGCGGCGCCGTCTGCTAGGCTAGCTCGTAGTAGTACCTCGTGACACGAACAAATCAGTACCTAGTGCCGGGCGACGGTCGAACTAGCCGCATTCGCGATGCGACGCTATGCGTGCGAGCGTACGTGCGAGCGCGCGAGCGTCCCGGACCCGTAGCTTGTAAGTCCAGTACGAGTGAAAAATTATGTGAATCACTTTATATTGTAATAAATGAGAGATTTATTGACGGAACGTTTTCATTTCACCTGCTGATTGATGACATGCTCCATGTTACATATATGATCGAATTAGTTTTATATAATTGTTTGATAAATTTCCATAATGATAAGTCTAAATGTTAAGATACATTTTGTTTAAGTTGTATATTTACATTTTAGATTAAATTCCTTAGAAATAAAATTTACTTTAATTACTCTCCTACCGGCACTAAACTCTTCATGCATGTAAACCTTGAGATCTTTGGCTTCGAATACTGCTGCTCCTTGGTTGCGGTACTTCTGTTTAAATTTTGTGGTTTTATTGCAGGATGCCTACCGTAAAGTCGCGCGGTCAGCTCGGTCTGACCGACACCTGACATGGTTGTTGCAAATGTATGACTGTTTGCAGGCAGTGATCTGTAGAGGGGTGCGTTCATTGACATCTAGCGATCTTCTTAATCTCTGATCTCTTAAAGATATTAAAAAACCTCTTAAAACTTGAACTCGATACGATTCGTTATAGGCTACTTAAACCCTGCCTCCAAACCTACACTCAAAATAATAACCAGAGTCCTACTCTAAAATTGCGTCCACGTAACTCGATGCGAGCGCACCCCAGGCGGCCTGCCCTGCGTGTGTCACTATACGTGATCACAACAAACCGACGAATGACGGCTCTGCTAACATTACATAACGCTGTCGAACGGCGACAAAGTGCGTGCGAGTCCTTTCAGATAGTTAGATGCGGCATGACGATGACGAGCTTACGGCGGCGATGCGTAGTCGATGCTAAAGCGACGGCGTTACGCTGTATACGTTAGGCGACAACGGCAGAAGACTGAGGATTGCGAAAAATTACAAATCGTAAGTACGGCTGAGAAAAGCAAACGTTAGAGGCGTGCGTTACTAAGCCAAGAGCTCGACAGTCGAACTTCTAAACCAATATGCATACAGTGCGTTATATTTGTAATTCAACAGCATTGCACAGATCTAAATTTCGAGTTTTGTTACGGAATAATCATTGCGCTTAAATCTTCAGTACGCATGAGGGCCGAAGATACCCTAATAAAATAACGATTGCCAGGCCTAGTCTGCGTTTCAATTTACAATTCTTCAATGAAGTTACGTAAACGTTCTACTGTCAAAGCAACAAAACGGTCAAGGCTACCATACATGGGCATATTCATCAGAGGTATCGATCGTGTACAACGGCCGGAACAAAGCAATTCGTTGAAATCAAACATCCCCCGATCGACGCATGTTTCACGCATTCTGTCAAACCGATCAGATCCATGTATGGTATCCTTTACGTCTCGTCTGGCTTTTATTTCGTGGTGCTCATACCATTTCTATGTTCCACAGGGATTGGGCGCCAGGATGAGCATGCTCAAGACTGGGAGCATTGTGAATTTGTGACTTCCCCGGAAGACTTCTCCCTCCCCTCTTGTTGGACTAAGGACAGTGTATTGTGTAGTGTTTTATAATGCAAGCAAATAAATGTTTTCTCTGCTAAAATTGTTTTTTTTCAAGAAATTCCAATGTTGGTTCCATTGATATTGTTGCAATGTTGGTTGTTGTCAGCCAATTCTTTCAAGCCATACCTATGTGGCAGATAAAAGATTCATCTTTAGTAGAATCCTATATTTAGGTAGTTATTTAATTATGTCGAGTTATTCAAAATGTCTAGGAACTGAAAGAACACACCACTTCTGAGAAGTTAGTTTTTATTCAGAAATAGAGGTTACGTAATCGACTCGAATAGAGCGAAACAGTTCTAACACTGTTTTGACCATTCATACAGGAGTTACTACTTGACTTACAGACAGTCGAGGTCCAGAGAAGAAGATAAGCAGGATGCAAGAGCGAGCTTGAAAATTTTTGGTTACCCTGTCATAGACATGCTAAAATTGTTTCGAACCTGCATCATACAGTTACTTGGTAGACTTTGACAACGTTAATTCAAGAGAAAGTTGTCTGTAAGAGCGTGTTCGACAATTTTAGCATCCTACTCTAGTCACCACTCTCAGGGGGCCTAAAATGGTCTTTTTGCTATGACCATTTAATCCATTAGAAGAATTTTAAATTTTTAACGTGATTCATGTTATGATTCTGATAAAGCAGCCATTTTAGGCCCCCTGGACAGGTTAGAATTGTTTCGACCCTTATAGGGACGATTTATAGGTACACAAAATAATGATTCAGGAGAGTGTAGGCTGCAAGAGCGAGCCCGAAATTTTTTACATCTTGCCTCGATTAAATTTAGATTTATGTAATTTGAGATCAAAATAAAAAAGGCTCAAAATGCTCTGAGCAGGGGTCTTCTAATTTATTTCAGTCCATCTATGCTGGTCTATCATGCGAAAAGTCAATTCTGAGGCAAAATGCCAAAATCCCCTATTGGGCTCCCCTACTATAATATCAAGACGATTTGGGCAAGATAGGTATCACATTTTTTTCGAGGATTGGCCGAACGGCTACGTTTTCAATGAGAGGTTTTCTTTTTGAGGTATTAAAAAAAACTTAGTTTCCACGAACTCTATAGATAGATGGCGTTAAATTTACTATGATAGTTGGTGCCAAAGCCAAAACGCTTGGAAAAAAAACATTGTGTCACGTCACATACTCTCGTTGACTGACACTTTTAGCCCAAGAGCCCGCGACGGCCAGACCTTCGTTATTTTATAAAAGCTGAATTTTTTTCTTTGCATGTCCTCTATACAGGTAAGAACAACCAGCGACTATGGAGTTTGGGTTGTGGTTACTTCGGCAGGTAACAGGTATTAAAAGTGTATAAAATAGTACCTTACTTTCGTTAAAGTATAAAGCTCAATTCTGATATATTTTCTTCGGGATAACTTTATAAATCTGGTCATCCATTGCCGGACACTTATGACAGTTGCTACCCCCTGCCAGACACCCCTAAACATGAATAAATTATACTTTCGTCATAGTATAAAAGCTAAATTTTATATATGTTACTTGGGGGCCTATAAAAAAATGTTACCTCGATAGCCGGACAGTTTTCATGGTTTTTACACCTTGCCAGATACATTGAAAGTCCGATGTACCTACTTAGTTGCGAGCGCAAGTGCTTAGTCGATTGCGATTTTTTAAGATTTTAAATAAAGAAATAATTTTATAACGTTCATAGCCATGTTATATTTAAGTAAAAAATGTTATTTTATTATTGTCTAATACAAAAAAAAAAACAAAAAAATCGTTTTTATAAATTTCATCACTGTCGTCGATATTTTCACTTTCATCGTCACTACTCCTCCAGTCGATGGCATCATCGTCGTCAATATCGCCTTCTTTGTCTTTTTTTTTATATTTACATTTTTTATAGGCCTCAAGTAACATGTGTAAAACACCTCTTAACGAAGCCGAAAGGCACTTGTTCTCCTCGTCATTGCGATATTTTTTTTGTTCTACACCATCTCCACACATCACCATCATAGAAAGTTACTTAGTTTGATGTACAGAATGATTGGTTGACGGCTTAGTAATGAGGTTTTTTACACCCTTATATCAGTTATATTATTATGAGACTGATTTGTGCAATTATGATACAAGGTAATAAATAATACATTACAAGCAAACTAATTTCTCAGTTTTAAATTCATTTTCGTATCCCTTTCCCAAACATTTCCGCGGATTTAGTCGGACAACTTACATTTTCAAATATCGATGTGCTGTAATACTAAGATATCATTAAATTATGTCGATCTCTGTTTCTTTATCATAAATTTGGAAGCTTGGCTGACTAAATCTTTAGTATTTCTTAAACAAAACAAAAAATAATAACTCTATGAGTTACAATATAGACATATTTTTTAATAAACCATTTTAGAGACAACATTAAAATCATAAAACATTTTTTATTTAGTCTAAGTTCAATGTAAGGTTATCTTACTATTAAAAGCCTAAAACCATTATACAAAATATTTTATTCATATTGAAATATAAATAACTCCCTAACACATTAAACTAAGCTATAGTTTTTAAAAATCAACCACATTTCAATTAACAACGAGTGAATGAATGACACTAAAATCATAAAAGTATGAATAACTCAAAACATACTTTGTTCAACATATCTTACTGTTGAACTAGGGCAGCGATATGTTACTTGAGGCCAGACAAAGAAGGCGAAATTGACGACAATGATGCCATCGACTGGAGGAGTAGTGACGATGAAAATGAAAATATCGACGACAGTGATGAAATTTATAAAAACGATTTTTTCTTTTTTTTGTATTTTACAATAATAAAATAACATTTTTTACTTTATATAACATGGCTATGAACGTTATAAAATTATTTATTTATTTAAAATCTAAAAAAGTCGCAATCGACTAAGCACTCGCGCTCGCAACTGATTTAAGTAGGTACATCGGACTTTCAATGTGTCTGGCAAGGTGTAAAAACCATGAAAACTGTCCGGCTATCGAGGTAACATTTTTTTATTGGCCCCCAAGTAACATATATAAAATTTAGCTTTTATACTATGACGAAAGTATAGTTTATTCAAGTTAAGGGGTGTCTGGCAGGGGGTTGCAACTGTCATAAGTGTCCAGATTTATAAAGTTATCCCGAACAAAATATATAAAAATTGAGCTTTATACTTTTACGAAAGTAAGGCACTATTTTATACACCTTTAATCTCTGTTACCTGCCGAAGTAACCATAACCCAAACTCTATAGTCGCTGGTTGTTCTTACCTGTATAGAGGACATGCACAGAAAAATTTTCAGCTTTTATAAAATAACGAAGGTCTGGCCGTCGCGGGCTCTTGCTCTATTTCATTTGCTTAACCTTCCGACTATAACCTAGTTTTCTCGCGCTTTGCTACAATCAGTTTTTTTAGGTTCCGTTCCTTGCATTATCATACTAACTCCTAGCGCCGTCTATCCAGCGACTAGGGAAGAGCTAAAAAGAAAATCCCTCATTGCGGTAAAAGTTGTTGCGAAATTTCAAAATTCATCTAACTGAACTGTGACAAACAACTTATTGCCCGGGACGTGCATGGGCGCCCGCCGGCAGCAGGGTGCAAGGGGGTGTATCACCCCCCTGTCGGGAAGAAAATAAATAGAAAAGATTTAGTTTTTTTTTAAATTATATTTTTACTGTGGGAATAAAAACTTGGGACGTCTGAGTTGCTGTCCACATTTTTGCTGATCACCTTGTCAATAAATGTTGTGTTCTCTACTATTTTCCTGTGATCACAGCATGCGTAGCAAGCGACAAAAAACGATAAAATCTATCCGAGACTGAAAGCAAAAACTTTAAAACTCGTTTCACTCATTTGGTACTCCTGTTTTCGTTTGTGTATGAGCAAATTGAACCTAATTTATCCGAGAATATACAAATATATTCTAGCTCACTTCGCTCGCTCAGACATCTTCCATAAGCGTTCCTATGCTACTCTTTTATAAAAGGTAGAATTAGATTCAAAAGGACAAAAGAAAACCTATCAAATTCGAGGTGGTTGCTAAAATTTTAAGTTATCATGTCCTTTTTTTTATAGATAGGCTCAATATTCGAGATATATATGCAAAAAAAAATTGAACTGTTTTCATGGAGCTGAAAATGCACCCTTCTGGAAATAATCCTGCCGGCGCCCCCATGTGACGTGTGGCAACGAAACTACTTCCACACCAATTATTCATTTTTAGAACATCATCATTTTTCATTTCTTGAACTGCTTTCCATTATATCAAACTTTCGGCACAGCCGATCAACTGGGCTCGACCAGAAATCGATCTACACTATTACAGCCAAGGCCAAGGGACGACTGCTGTATGTTACGAAAGGCTAATAGATTATTTTTATCGAGTGCCGCCTAGTAGGTATCTGTAGCCAAACTTGAGTGACACTAACTTGTAAATTCAAATTTTGAAAACGTGATGTTCCTATATTGAGAGCAGCCCCGACTTACTGATGTGACATCTACCAATCCGCACTGGGCCCGCGTGGTGGATTATAGCCCATTCCCCAATGATATTCTAACAAACAGATATTTATGTTATACCTACACCTACAAAACCACCGAAAAAAGTGTGCCGCGTGGGAGAGCCAGCTCACATACACGCAGTGACGCAGAATAAAGGAAAAACAGGCCAATTGACACGTTTTCGAGTCTTCACGATTGCGCGCTCATAACATATCTGTTTAATTAAATATCATTGCCATTCCCTCTCATACAAGGGAGGCCTGTGTCCCAGCAGTGGGAACATTAATAAGCTGATGATGATGATGTTCCTATTATCAAAATGTGGTAAGTGCTCTACACTTACAGGCTGGAAGGTCATCGACGCAAAAAAAATAGCTGTTCCATACCACATGAGCAGCAGATTTTTTAAAGTTACCCATGAGATAAGATAAGATATATTTATTTGCATAAACATGTGTACACATACAATAATAAAAGAAAAAAAAAATTGAAAATTTTTAACTTTGGTCCGGAATAATGATATGGCTAAACAAGCGGTAGAGTATCACATTTAGTATATCAGGGTTTTCCAACTTTTTTTGTGTCGAGCCTTCCCAGATTATAATAGTACATTGTTACCCTAGGGGTGAAAGTAACTTATTTAGTCCCGAGACGGGGTTTGGTGCCCGAGCGAAGCGAGGGCGCTAATAGTTCGAGGGACTAAATAAGTCTTTAACCCGAGGTAAACACTGTGCTTTTCATTACGAATACAAGGAAAGTAAAAAAAAAAATTACAACTCAAAAAAACTAATGAAGATCGGAATTCGAATGGGGTTGATGACACACCAATCAATTGAGATACTTTTTAAGAGCTGTCAAAACGCGGTTCTCTAATAGACTTTGTATGGCAATAGCCTACTGTGACGTCACTGTTTATTCAACTCAATGACTCGACTATTTAATTGATTTCAAACTAAAAATCGAATTTGGCAATTAATTGAAAAAAATAGGGTTTTCAGGCCCAAAATAAAGTGTTTTTTTAGAGAAAGGTGTCTTGGAATTATTGTTTTAAGGTGCAATCTACCCTATTGCCGCTTTCCCACCTATTTTGCTTTTGTTTCTGTGGCCGGCCAGCTATTCAGCCAATACCTATTTTTCATTTTCATCATCGAAGAATGGTAAATGTTTTTCCCAAATCTATGTCATTTTAAAGAAATAGTTGAAACTTAATTATAATAAAGATATTTAAAATATATATATTCTTTAATTAGTACATAACTTTATGTTATTTCAATTTTACATCGTGGCTGTATAGAAAGTTGGAACATGGTTCAATAGAAAAATGAACCATTTTTTTAAAATAATTTGACAGCTGTCAGTTGAAAACGATTCTCCCTAGGGCTGAAAAGTATTACTTTCAACCCGCTCCTCAGGCAACTTCAGACCTACTTTCAGAGTATGAGTAATGAAAATAAAATTTTCATGCCCCTTCCATTTTTTTTTGTGACATAAAACCTGTCAAACAAGATGTCGAGGAAAGCCAGGAAAAGGGTACAAAGCAAAAGCGGCAACAAGAAATCGTTTGGTCCAAAACTGTTCCAATGTCAAGAGATGGAAGTCATCTTTCGTGGCCAAATCGGCCTTAATTTCTAGAAATTCTTTCTGAACTTTTACTGGCCATGTGCCATTTTGGTGCCAAACATGCCGCGCCTCCTACGGAGGCGCGCACCCCACTGGTTGGGAAGTCCAGCGGGCCTAAAATGGCCGCTTTAGCAAAATCATAATATGAATCACGTTAAAAATTCAAAGTATATGATAATTATGCTAAACGCACGGTAAGAGGAACTCCAATAAAACAACAAAATTTGCTTCCAACTTTTATTTAGCATATTCAAAATATATTTTCACGTAATATATAATATGAGATTAAAACTTTGCCGATGTATCTCACTATTTCACACTTTGTACTCAAGCTAAGCTTCACTCGTCAAGTCGGCAGTGACAGCAATATTACAAGAAACACTGCGACTTTACATCTTTGGGTTATGGCACTAGTTCTACAAACAAGCATTTTATAAAATTAAAAAGTCTATCATATTTGCTAAACGCATAAAGTTAAAATAAGAATTTAATACTCAATAAATAGGATATCTAAAGCAGCTGAGCTGCAAATAAAGGAATTTAACGAATATCTAATAGAATAGTAATACAAAATATAAAAGAGATCGGAATTAAGTGGCTTAAATATCGGTTTACAGCTACAACGGCAGCATCTATGCTTAAACATGTTACAATTGTAGGTGAATTTAATCGTCGATATGTAAATGCATAATATTTTAATAGCTGCTGTCTCCACAACAGTCATTGTAGATTTAGAGCTAAAGAATAATTTAATTTAGAATTACGAACAAACGCAACTAAACTAAACACTGCTCGCTTAAAACTAGTAATACTTTTAAAAAATATCAATATTAAGTACAAATTAAAATTTCATGAGATTCTTTCCTAAATAAAATGCGATCACGCGCAGTGGACGGTAAATCGTTGAAGTTCAGACCCCAGCAAATCAAACTACTACAATCTGTCAAAAGTCTTCAATAACTTTTCAACTTTATTGTTATAGGATTAGGTTCAATTTGATAGTTTCGTGTAGCTTGATGTGCTGGCGGCGACTGTACCAAAAATATTATTGTATATTTTTGAAATTATTTTCTAGAAGAAGATTGATGTGTAGTTTTAAATATAGCTACGACTCACTTCTGAGATTTCAAAATACATATTATTTAAAAAAGGTAATTAATTTATATAATAAAATAAATAATTCGAGACTTTGGCGTTTGCGCACTGTGTGTGACCATGTCGACTAGCATAGATTATCAAAATCACAACGAGTTACAATACTACATACATAAGAGAATGCGCGGCATACATAATACATATACTCGCGGAATCATATAAAAACGGATAAGTAATAATTAAATTTCTAATGACATGTTCAAATCGATGCATTTCTCATCCTTTCTTTCTAATATTGCCCATTTTTGAGAATTCATTTAAAACTTCTTAAATTGAAAAGAAGTATCACACATTAATTTATCTAAAAACTTTCGCCCGCATATAGTCCTCTTGACCACTTAATTATTAAATGTTAGGCAGTAGAACTAATGAGAGGAGCCTTCCAAATCTAAATTCCTCATAGTGTAAAATATCGACGGTGTAAAATTTGAAGTGTGACGTGCTGAGGGCTTCGCAACGTTCATCTTAGCACATAAAGTACAAAATACATCAGCGTTCTCAATGTCTTACAGCATTTCAAATTTCCACCATCACTATGAAAGGCTTGATGCCTAAATATTGCCCAATGTAAAGAAGATATGATGAGAATGGTAACTCCTGGTTTTAATAAAATAGGGTCTACCAGACCTGGCCTTTGGTATCAACTGCTCTGCCTATTGCACGGTCCGAATTTACAACATCAAACCATAGACTAACATCTGGTAATAGAGCAAGCTAAACTACCTGAACACAATAATAGAAATCACATGTTACAGCTGTTTGTAAGTACATATTGCTACTTCAGTCTATAGCATTTCCTTGGTAGGCGATCACTATAGTGCAACTAGCACATAGACAATATCTGAAGGAGTCTAGTGTACTTCTTTATGCCAAAAACGAAGAGTTGGAGGGAAGAAATGTACGTCCAGCGTACGCTGGGTTGGCAACCATCTTGCGTTCGTGTTCGTTCTTAAGATGGAAGCGTCAGGGAAGCCCGCGAAATTCAAATTTTCTTACGTTTTATGCAATTTGCAGGCCTGTGCTAGGTTGTATGTTGATTAAAATATTGTTCGCGGCTGTAAGACGTACGTAGTTACAGAATTATGATCTTTAAAATCATCAATACAACCCTCCCAAGTTCATAAAGGTGCCCTGGAGCATCCACCTTAAGGACTCAATTCAAAGAGAAGTATGATCTATATACTTCTTCTAGTGTCGATGACTTAAATATTGTCCAACCATTACGATGCGACCTGGTTTGGACCTGGACCAGTTCTGTCGATGCCTAATTTAACGCCTGGAGTGTGTAGGTAGTTGTGCACGACAGTCCGAACAGATGATGCAGCATAGCACATGATGGGGCCCCACACTTAGGTTCATTAAGTTTAGGATGAGTCAATCATACCCCATTGCACTGATAGTTGTTTGGGTTTGAGTGTTTTTGGCGTGGATCGGAGGGTTACATGGGCAGTTCCGTTAATTAAATTTGCGTCCTAAAAGACATTGGAAACTGAAAAATGGAGCATTAGTAATTCTTTTATTTGAAAAAGAAGGAGAAACTCCACAATTCAAAAGTTCTAATTGGTTACACGTTAAAATGTGTTCTAGAAAACATACAGTCGAATTTATAACCTCCTTTTCAAGTGAAAGAGAGGTTTTCTTTTCGAGGTATTAAAAGGCGTTGAACTGACTACGTTACTTGGTGCCAAAGCCAAAACGCTTGGAAAAAAAACATTGCGTCACGTCACATACGCTCGTTGACTGACACTTTGCTTCCGAATATAACCTAGTTTTCTCGCGCTTTGTTAAAATCAGTTTTTTTACGTTCCGTTCCTTGCAGTAACTTACCAAGTTCAGCGCCATTTATCCAGCGACTAGGGAAGAGCTAAAAAGAAAATCCCTCATTCCAAAATGGACATTTGAAAAGTCTTATATTATCATATTGTTACCCAAGTAAGTTGGTTCTGGAGGTCAGATAGGCAGTCGCTCACATGTGAATATTAGTACTTAGCTGCATCCGATTTGACTGGATGCCGACCCCAACAGTTGGACCAAGGTTAGGCAGATATTGTCTTGTGCTAGCTTCATCGTAAACGATCGCCACTAAACTACTAACAGATTCGTTAAGGCTGGGGTATCTGCTAAATTAGCAACTCGGTGGTTCAAACTTCACTTGAAATACTGTTAGAACAAAGTTCTAATCAGCTTGCACTACAATGTGGTTGTTACGTCAGTCACTGCGGCCGAATAGTGCGAAATGAGTGGTTTTTATTTAATTGTAGCCTAATAAATCATTCGATCAAAATGCCAATTGTACACTTTGTAAAGAACAAAGTGACAAATATTTGTGTAAAAAAAAAAACTAAAACTTGATGCCGTTTAGGAGTTACGAAATTTCAAAGAAAAAATGCTTTACTTTGAATATTTTTTCATATAGTAATAATAAAATTAGAATTATTTAAATTGTACCAATTAAAGTTTAGAGTCTATTATGCAATATATATATTTTTTGCACATTTATATTCACTCATTAAAGAGGAGTTGGAGAAACCCTCTCGTTAGCAGATACCACCCCCTTAAACATAGCACCGTCTGATCATTATATATCTAGCGCCAGGTACGCAGTAAATAGAACATGTCTTAAATAACGCCATGTTTATATATTAATTATTGCTAACTTTAGAAGGCAAATCGTGCATTTGATTGTTGTACTATAGAAGGCAAATGTGACGGGTTGCGCGGATGATATTATCGCACTACTGATTAACTATAATGGGAGAGATGATTCCTGATGTCCATAATATTTTTTTTGTATAAATTAATGGAAACAATGGAGAATGGCGAGGTTGGACCCACGTATTTTAAAAATGAACGGAGCGCCGTTCACGGTCTAGTTTATATTAATTATAGTAGAGTTTATCAGAGTTCAATAAAAAAATTATTGAGTTTCTAGATGATGGGAATTAAAGTTACGAATGATTTTAATTTACATAAAAATAAGTCATCGTGCAGTTTCCGAACGCAACGTTTGACATTTTTACCTTCTTACAGCTAAGAAATGGAACGTCAGTGACAAATTCATCTGTAGACATAGTCTGTAGATCATTCTATTGTTGTTTGTGTTCAACGGCTATGTAGAATACGGACAAAAACTAATTTATGCCATTCTACTACTAAATAATAACCAATAAGATTGTGCCTTAAGTTAGGTTATAATCTTCTACCTTTCATATCTTTTTTCTCCCAACTTCTATAACCTACTTTCCATTTGCTTTTTTGTTAGTCTTAAGTCGTTCTTTAACTATTCATAAGTTTCCACAATGTACGCTACCCATATCACTGGGTCCCGAATTACATGAAATCTCGCCTTTCTCCTTTCTTTCTTTTTTATAATATAAAATTAATTTGCTTGCTTGACCCGCAATGGTGGACAGTGATATGATTTCGTTTGTTTATTTTTATATAATATCGTTTTACTGTTAATTTAATCATTTATATTTTATTTTGTTTTGTTTTATAATAAATACTTTATCTGTCTATCTTTCTATTTTTTTAAATAATTCTCACTGTCCACCAGATGGTGTCACTATCCACCAGTGAGGGACATCGGGAATCATCGTTAAAAGAGTAGCGACACTTAACGACGCGAATCAGCTTGAGTCGATCACGTATTACCAAATTTGTTGCATTCAGTTTGGCGCTTTGTTGTTCAGAACGGCCAGGTTCGCAACTAGCGTAAGTTGGACTATAGTTGACTATAGTTGGTGCCAGTTAAGATGAAAGTAGCGGTCACTGACCCACCTACATTTATTAAACTTCTTAACTTTGAAAATCAAAAATAAGCCTGTTCAAGTCTTGAATTGTCATCTATCGTGATATTCAACATTTTTTGTAATGTAAAACGATACATGGTTTATTTGTTTAGGTTCGTACGAAGAGATATTAGGGAAAGGGCAATGACCGATATTCTCATCTTAACTGGCACCAACTATAGATGTATGAATGTGGACGAGATGAAAGGAATATGTCAGATAAGGATTTTAGCAAATGGCGTCTTTTTCGCTTTTATTGCAAAGACGTAAAGTCCTTTCTAATCGGCTCAAACCAATTCCATGTCGACAAGTGTGATCACTTCTTTACTTGATAACAATTGACAGAAAGAGATAGATTTATACAAGGTAGGGTAGTACTATCTCTATCTTATAACATAATGAGGATGGTTGCAAAGCTTACTATAGACCACATCTACCATCAGATCATGCAGAGTAAGCCTGTCATGTTCCCGCTGCTGGAAAACAGGCCTCCTGCACCAGCACTGCAAGTACGTAGCAATCGATAACGATCGAATCGATACGATTCGATAAATCCGACTTTTCGATTGGTTAAAAACTCATTTTATCGAGAATAATTGTCAGATTTATCGAATCGTATCGAATCGAGTGCTACGTACTTGCACTGCAGGGCCGGTAGTCTCGATATAGATAACGACGAAATCGCTAACTATCGATCGCTAAAATAACAATGAAATAATTCGGTTGCAATAACGATGCTTGCGGAAAACGCAAGACTCTACGTCCAAGATGCGATTCTCGAGACTACGGCTCTGATATCTAAAAATTGGCCGTCGGCACAAGTTGGCGGGTATGCATAGGTTCACAGTACATACTAAGGGCTGCTTTATGCCGCCGGGGCAACACTGTGCGGCATTGCTGCATGCTACTTATTGTGACGTACGTCATCTTGTGGTATGCTACAAATAACCAACATATGCGGCAATCGTGGTATCATCATCAGCCTATTAATATTCCCGCTGCTGGGACACAGGTCTCCTTTCTAAGAGAGGGATTGGGCATCCACCACGCGGGCCCAGTGCGGATTGGTAGATGTCACATGTCTTCGTTTTTTTTAGTTCTAGGACATGATGGTTTCCTCACTATGTTTTCCTTCACCGTTTTGAGAGCAGCGGTGGCCCAGTGGTGGCGGCCACGACTTACGAACAGTTAGTCGTGGGTTCGAACCCAGACAGGCACATTACTTTGTATAATTTATTTCAATTGTGGTATGCGGCAACCTATTTTACGCCGAGGCAACATCGTGCCTAGATAATTTTCAAAGCATCGTGCTGTAACATTTTATTGCAGTGTTTTTTTGGTCTACCAACTTAATTAATCGAGGGGACAAGACACCGTAGAATATAGCTGATGAAGTAACAGCAGCATGACGCAAGGTGTTGCCATGCCGCACGGTTCTTGCCACAATGTGCAACGTTTTAAATTATTGTAGCATACCGACTTGTGGCATGCCGCAACGCCGCACAGTGTTGCCCCAGCGTAAAGCAGCCTTAACACTACCTGACCACATATTTTGTTCATGAGAAAATAAGTAACGTCTGGCGGCCCTGTTCTATATCTTATTATCAAACGATGTTTTCGTATCTAGTAATAGTTTTTTTAGAATTAATTTGACATTACGATCTGATAGTAAATCTCACCTCCGAACTCTCAAACAACACTACGTTCTTTAAAGTTTTCCTGTCGTTATAGTACTCTTATACTACCAAATTGAAAATGATTTGCGTTTGAGAATTCGGTCGTTAGGTCCATAATTAGCTTTCACATAACAATTTGTACATTCGTATTTTAATCTAGATTTGGTATCATTTGTACATTCTAAAGGACATGAACAGGAAAGAATATCGACAGTGCAATTTTGAAATGCCTTAAGAAACTTCAATATGCTGTTGAATATGCCACCTTCGGTGATAGGTCGAAAGTTGGAAATCCTATAGCAATCTTAACGGGAAATAGCATTTCAAATTTTCACTGTCGGTTTGTTACCATTGGGATTTTATTGTGGAAAGGTGGGTGTGAGTAGAGAAGCAAAGGCAAGGAAACACGAAGGGAGAGCTATCTAGCAGGAATGACTAACAGGAGATAAGTTAACGCCTTACTGTCTAAAGATTTTGAAGAAGAAAATATTGAGACAATAGGGTATATGCATGAGTTTTTTTATCACTCTAAACAAAGCGTATTAACATCAGAAATAGCAAATTAGAAATTATTTTTGTTTTAATGGTTATAACTTTTGTGTTGTTTGGCCGATTTATGTCTTGTTTTCGCTTTTTGTCATTATTTTAATAGTAGTTTATCATTCCGTATCGAAATAATAAAAAAAGAAAATTTATGCGATACTTGTCGGTTTTTCTCCATAGGAAACGACAAAAAGAACTGTGCAAATATCTTCATAGGTTAACGTGAAGTAAAGTTTTGAGAATTTACTTCTTCAAAATCCCTAGACCGCACAGCATCGGTAGGAGAAGACGCTGTATACTAACATTGTTATGAGCGTGCGAACTTCAGGGCTTGGTTCAGAGGCTTCTCCTCCTTCATGGAGTCCTTGAGCACCAGGTCGGAGTTGGTGAAACCCACGGTCGGCTGATCGTTCTCCGTGTCCGTCTCCGAACGGCTCTGGGATTCTGTGGACCTGGAAATGAAATGGCGGTGTTTTAAGCGTCGTAAATAGTAAATACTCCTTTTGTACTAGTGTCAAGGGCTTGAAACATTTCTGTATGTAGCGTGGGCGGGTAAAATCCCGCCATTTTGTTTTTTTTCCCATGCAGCGGCCACGCATAAGACCTATATTAATCGGTAGGTAGCTGGTATCAATACAAACAAGTTTTGTATGAGACAACATGTTTTAAAGCAGTGTTTTTCAACCTTTTTCGTGACACGACCCCCTTATTATAAAAAAAAATATTTGGCGACCCCCAACCCTTCGCTTTTTTTTTCATTTATTTTATTATATGTATTACAAATATTATATCTAAACAAAATTTTTATGCATTTGCATAATTAGGATTCGGATAAATATATGTAGGTATTTAACGCATTTTTATTTAAATTTAGAATTAAATTTAATTCACAATTTGGCAAAAACGGATCCTCAATAAAATGGACGAGTACTAATAGGTTTTTATTTTGTGAATTTGTATGAAAATACAAAATGTACAATTTTCAAATTAAACCTATCTTTCTAGGCTTTATTTTTTAGTTTATTGAGGTAGTTTTCGCGACCTCTTGCGACCCCCCTATAGAGGCTTCGCGATCCCCCAGGGGGTCGCGACCCACAGGTTGAAAAACACTGTTCTAGTAGTAGTGAGACGTTTCCGAGAAATGAGCTATCAAAGTAGTGTGAATGAGTATCCATTCAGTACTGATGGCATCTTCAGTACAACTTTGATTTGATCAGACACGCATAAAACTTGTATCAATCGATAACTGGCATATATAGTTACTGGCAATACAAACAAGTTTTTTCTGAGAAAAATGCTCTAAAGTGTCAACGACGTGACAAGGTTGTCGGTGTTTCAGAAATAATCCTGTATAATTACAGTAGTATTATTCTCTAAGTTGTTCGCCTGGTGTGAGGCTGGACTAACGCTTATGGACTACGTTTTCTGCGTGCGTTAATCAGTGCTTGTGTTATGTGTGTAGACAAATTAAATGTGCAAAAAAAGTGACCAACGTGTAGTGTTTTTGAAGACGTCGCTAAGATTTTGGCAGAAAATACAAAATTACAAACTAAACCATGCCTGTAAGTAAGCACTAAAGTATGCAAGTAGCTTACAAGCCTTTATGCCATAACAAATTCTAAGCCCACGTATGTGGCGTTTTTTTTACCGCGCACTGCATTTTCAACGGCTGAAAGAGTTTCAATTCCAACAGTGCGCGTTTAACGCACACAGAATGCGTTCCGTTGTATTGAGAGGTGAAATTCCAGAGCGCGATAGAATTTATCTGTTCTTAAAATGTCACTTACGGGTTCTCAAAAAAAAAAATAACAAAAATAAAACGGAAGATGTCCCGCAAGTGACATTTTAAGTATAGATAAGAACCATCATCTGCCAAGCCTTTTCCCAACTATGTTGGGGTCGGCTTCTAGTTTTACCGGATGCAGCTGAATACCAGTATTTTACATGAAGCGACTGCCTATCTGACCTCCACAACCCAGTTAGTACTGGGAAATACGATACCCCTTGGTAAGACTGGTTGTCAGACTTTTTGGGCCTCTGACTATCTAACGACTGTCAAAGATCAAAAAATGACAGCCGGGACCAGCGGCTTAATGTGCTTTCCGAGACACGGAGTAAACTCGGTATGTAATGGGTGGTTCACCCATCCACAGACCAACTTAGGCAAGCACGGCTTAACCTAACGATCGACCCGAGCGGCTGTTATTATTCAGCCACGAGCTCCTCGAGCTAAGTATAGTTATAAGCCGTGAAAGCTTAAAACAGTGTTTGAATTTATTTGTTGTGAAAAATCACCCGTGTAAACGCGAGTTAAGAGGGCTGCGATTCTCCATACAAATGTATTTCCCTATTTTCTTCCTGATTAATGCCTCTAGACTCTAGAGGCACGTGGCTACACTGGCTACAGTAGAGTCAGTAGACATTAATTTTATGAAAAAAAAAAAATGCTCTAGACTACTCTAAGAGTCCTTGTTTTTCAGCAAAAAAAAAACAAAAATGTCCCATTTTTACGGCCGATATTAGAAAACTACCAAACAAATTAAAAAATAAATTTATAGGAACCTAGCTAAACCTATTTTAAAATTTTAATGTCAAAAATAATTGACATGGCTCGGTTTTTAAGGGGAAAAAAGGGAAATATGAAATGTCGGTCTCGTCAAAATCTTTGTGATATAATTTGTCTGAGCTGCAGCTGTCCCTATCGCACTCTACGGGAGCAGGCTTGACGCAGAGCGACGGCAATAGTTTCTTCAAATACCCACCTATTTTTCAAATTCCTCGCAGTCCCTGGGGGTCTAAAATGGCCGCTTTAGAAGAATCATAATAGGATAATAATATGAATTGCGTTACGATTTTTAAAACGGTCACAGACACAATTAATATTATGAATAGGCTTGTCAACTAAAAAAATCGAATTAGTCCGTCAGTTAGATTATCAAAAAATATTTGACCCGTATTTTTGCTTTTGTTACGTAAACCAAAATTGACGAAAATACGACGCTTTTAAAAATCTGAATACGTCACACCTTGGTATATTTTTTAGTGCATTCTGACGTCACGAGCCCCCACTCCCGAGTTGTGTTGCGTTTTATCTTTGTCAATATTCATTGATTTACAAAAACAAAAAATACGTGTCCATTATTTTCCAATGCTATAGCTGACAGACTAAATAGATTTGCAATTTATTGATGGTAGAAACTAGCCGATTGTCTTTTAAGACTATTTTTACGAATTGTAACGTACCTAAATTCATATTATTATGATTCTGCTAAAGCAGCCATTTTAGACTGTTCCCTCTTAATTGGTGATGGCAAAGGTAAGCAGCTTGCATACTTTTGTACAAGCTAGCATGTGTAGGTATTAAGTGCTTTATTATAATAATTACCATTAGTTGCATGCATACACACCGTTAATAACTACCTCATATATTTTGCTGTTAGTACCTGCTAAAGCCACACGAAAAGATTATACCGCGACTTACACAATCTTGATACTTTTCTTACTATATTTGTCGTTATGCTGTGATTTTCTTGCCACGCTTCACAGATTTGTCGAGACCCCTTATAAGATCTCCGTTCCCAACCGGATAACTATGGGGTATTACTTTATTATAATTTAAACACCAAATATCTGCATCCAGTATCAAACATCAAGACATTCGTATAGCTGCCGCTGTCTTAATTAACCAGTTAAATTGTGAACCACGTTGTAGGGTTCCGTAGTTAGCAATACTTAGGGCCTGCCTAAGGACATGCACTTACTCTAAAAGTAATTAATGAAACAGATTTTGTATGAAATTATTCATAAGTTCTGTATCATGTATGCAATGGCCTGTATGCAAAATTGAGCTATTACTACTACGTATAGAGAAGACAGCGCGAACAATATCTGTGCGCAGTAGTGCGGGGCGCGCGGGGGGCGGCTAACCCCGTATATAGATGTTTTGTATCGAGCAAGCGACTGAGTGAACTGCGGCCGGTCGACTGCAGTTGAACGGAGCACAGATTTTGTTCGCGCTGTCTTCTCTACGTAGTAGTAATAGCTCATGGTATGCAATGGCCCCAAATATTTGTAAGGACTTAAATTCCAATTCAATCAAGGTTTTGAAAAGATTTAAAAAACAACCTTGATTCTACAATTTGACTACGGAATCCTACAACGATTTATTGTTAAAGAGAAAGAAAAACTAACATTGAAAGCAAACATAAGCCAATCTTGACATTCAAAGATTGTTAGGGATTCTTTTGCGGACAGACTGTATTAAAAAATATTGTTGTAAATAACAGGCGAAATAATGAATACCCGCTACAAGAGGGTAGACAAAACGATTTTATAAAGTCTAGTATTTAGTTGTTTTTTAATTCCAATACTCGATGCATTGGAATTTTAATAATGTGTTTTTTTTTTCACCGCCGAGAGTTAAAAATCCAACGTGCGACCTTTGGTTATCTATCTTATTAATCTGTTTGTAAATGACAACAATATTTTTTAATACAGTTCGGTGCTCAAATAGAATCATGATCATGAAACACAAAGACTCAAAAATAGAAGAAAAAAATGTTGCAAAAAGAGAAAAATGTAGGAAAAAATTTAGAGATAAGAAAATTTAAAAGCCAAACATATATAATTTAGTGTACCCCAATTTGGAAGCCGTATTGATCCATGTCATCCACTCAGATCTGAGGGACAAAGAGAGCGAATATATTAGCATCGAGACACTCATAGTCCGGGCTGAAAATTAATTAAAACAGGGTGTAAGTTCCTCAATACTCAATAGAAATTGTACATTTTGATACAAGTGCAGAAAGTTTGTTATTGCATTCGAGGCGGAATTAACACAAGAGCCGTAGGCGAGGGTGTTTTTGAGCCGAGAACTGCAATAACAAATGCCCACGCGTATCAAAATAAATACAAGTTTTTAATGTAAGATTTTTACCATCAGCACAATGGCGTGTTACAGAGTCTTGAATAGTTAGTTTGAGTCGTCGTGACTTTGAGTCCTACCGAAAAACGTGATTTTTTTATTCTTAAAAAAAAATGTCATTTCCCAGCAAAAATGTTTGCGTAGGTTTACTTAGTTTGATGTACAGAATGCTTGGTTGACGGCTTCGTGGAGGGCGTATTTACATACTGTATATAAACTTTTGAGTGACAGATCTGCGACCGCTACTCTGTGGCGCGACGTTCAGGCTAACTCGGAAACACGAAGATTACCGAAACGCATACGTGTTCTGTTTTAGCTATACCTGTACTTCCTGGTGTTGTTGGGCGACAGGCAGGCGAGGTGTCGCAGCAGCGTGTGTCGCGCGGGCTCCACGCATAGCTTGTTGGGTGGCAGATCCACGCAGAACGCGTTGCGCGCGTCGCCCAGGAACGTCGTCTGGTAGTTCTCCATGCGCAGCTGGAGCAGCAGGACGTCTTCTAGGTCCGCCTCGCTGGAATGGGTACTTTGACATTACCGTCATCGTTTTCGCTAGTGGATATTTTTTGTCTAGGCCCTCCGGCACAGTCAAATTATAAGCAGAAGTTTGACTTCAAAGAAACGACCGAAACGCTGACGTAATTAATCGAGCGCCTCTTCCCCCGCCCGTAAGGATACTTCAAGGTGTGAACAGACCAGGGCACGCCACGATAGTGGCGATAAGTCCCCTCTTCGAGGAGTCGCTTGAGAGAGCGTCCTCACCTTCCACCTGACGCAGGTCCTCACCGGACACGGTTGTTTCGGGAGGTTCCTGCACCGAATCGGGCGGGAGGAAACGCCCGGGTGTCGTTCGTGTTCCACGCGCGCCTCAAAGAGAGTCAGCAAAAGGAAGGGGTCCGTAAGGACCGATGCCTGCCGGGGTTACGGGACTGTTCGAAAGAGATACCGTGGCCCCGGAACACAAAGGGCGATGAAGGAACATGAGTTTTAGTCAGTAAAAGACTGACACTCCCTCCCGCTCCGCCTAGAGCGGGAGGAGTCATTTGATGATTTCCCATCCAAAAAAAAAAGGTGCGAACAGACTGATAGTCGCGTGCGCCACGTCATTTTCTTAACAATAAACCACACAGGGCCGACAGTCTCGACGTAGTTAACGACAAAATCGCTAACTTTCGAGTTACGCAAGTCTCTACATCCAAGATGCGTTTCTCGCAAGCATCATTATTGCAACCGAATTTATTCGCTAGTAATTAGCAATTAAAAGTTAGCGATTTTGTCGTTATCTCTATCGAGACTGCCGGCCCTGTAATACAGTATACTCGATAGTAGGAACCCTAGCCCTCTGATCGACAGTAGGCATTGAATTCAAGGACACGTTCGTGTCACAGTACTGCTTATCTTTTTATTGTACCTCCGGAGTCCGGACACCAGCAACCTGGCGGAGGACTCCGCTGGATGTGAGAATCACAAAATCAGTTATTATGACGATGTTTAAAGAGGTCTATATCTACTGGGGCAAAAGTTCGTCTCTGTGAGAGATAATTAGGTTGTAATCCATCGTGCAGGCTCATCGGAGTTGGTAGATGTCACACGTCTTCGAATTTTTGGTTTTAGTATTCGTCACGATGTTTTTTTTTATCAATTATAGAACAGCCCGCGTAGCATGACCACCGTAGAAACGGGTTTCTTCGAAGAAAGACTCGACAAATCTTTTGTTCATCTGTCATTGAATCGACAAAATGTCAGATAAGCAAAAGATTTGTCGATTCTTTCTTCAGAAAAGATGAAACAAATATAAAAAGCCTTTCTAGAGACTAATTATAAAGCGTCCACAGGATTACCTAATTGAGTAGCCGACAAACTTCTAAAGCTGAATAAAAATCCACTACACCATATTTTAATACACCTGTCTAGTTTCTAACAAACGTCCTACCAGACACGAAGGCACCTAAAAAGCCGATTCCTGCCGGCTTTCGGAACAAGGTCCTCTAATAGTGACTACTGTAGTCAAATAGGTCCTACGATAAATAAATCGGGGCCAAAAAAGAACAAAAAATCATTTGTTTTTGTGAAATGTCATTTTATCTAAGGGCCTGATAGTCCTGGCTAAATTAGCAACTCTATTTGAGGTGGTTCAAACTTCGTTTGAAATACTGTTAGAATAAGGTTCTAATCAGCTTGCACTACAAAGTGGTTGTTACGTCAGTCACTGCGACCTAATAGTGCTAAATGAGTGTTTTTTTTGCGGTTTACAAACAATCTATTGATTGGACTAAAAAAGTAAAACACTATCAGTCTTATTACAAAAAACTAAATAAACCTTGGTTTAAACCTGGACTATCAAGTCCAGGCTTATCTGCAAAACCATGGTCTAGATTTGTTCGTATTACAAAACTTAAAAAAAACCGTGGTCTTCTTAGTACCGTGATTTGAACCATTGTCTAAATATAAACCACAGATTAATACAAATATCATTCATTCACCATGATGTCATTCTATTGCAACGTTCCGTTTGCCCAGAAAAGAAAACGTTTTGATAATACGCTAATGATTAAATGATGTTTAGGAGTGTTTGAAATATTGAGACCTGGTTATTTTGCATATATACAGACATTATTTAGTTATTTCATCCTTGGCAGTTTTGTTTAGGTTACTTTATTGTCGTATTAATTTTTAAACGTACATCTAAGTACGTGTATCGAAACGTAACATTCTTGCGCGTTATATGAAACCATAACATTAAACAAAACCATCGCATTCGCAAGTTGAACAAAGTTCTTTTAGCTTTGGAATTTATGTCTATAGTAGAACAATTATTGCCTCTTTGTTTACCTCCTTTAGTAATTTAATGTGATGGACCAACAAAAAAAATGATCTGAGAATTGGAGTGCCGAGGAAAAGTAAGTAAACGTAAATTACTTAGATTAACTTGAAATCCGTCTCCAATTTATTGATTTTAAGCTAAAACAACACAACACAATGCAAAAGATGATAATTAACCTAAAAGAGGAACTGGCAGATCCGATTTAGTGATTTAGACCATCGTTAAACTAGGGGTCGCGGAGGTTTAGCGTTAGACCATGGTTTAGTCTATGGTTTATCGCAAAACCACGATTTGTAATACCATTTTTGTGTAAACCGTGGTTTATAGAAGTTAAAACCAGGTTTATTAGTTAAACCGCTTTTTGTAATAAGACTGTATGATGCTAATATGTTGCATGAAGAATTATTTGCCAAAAAATCAGAATGATCGCATGTATTTTAGTATGGTTTTTACTCGTTAAAATATTTTTTTAGAGATAAGTTCGTGATTTTTTGCTAACAAATAAAATTAGTTGTATTATATTTTCAAAACACTATCGTACTAGCATATATCCTGAAGAATATCATATATTTTTCTGGTTTTGTTTATTGCAGTGAATCATATGCTTTTATGCATTATAAAACTCGCATTTAGCTCATGTAGTCGTCTTAAATAAAAAATGAAAAAAAAAAAACTTCCAGAATAATCTCTTACCTAGCGGAGTACAGGAACTGCGCAAAGTGTATGTTGGACACGCAGCCCTCCTTGTCCTCGCTGTCCGTGTACAGGTCCGTCTCTCTGTAGTACATGTACAGGAAGTCGTTCAGCTGCTTCGCGATCACGGCGCAGCGGTCTTTGTCGCACATCTTCGCCGGTGGACCCTAAGAGCTCGAGAATTAATCGGTACAATAGGGGCTAGTGGTATGGGCTGCCCCAAGGGATCATCTTGGACGGTCTTAAAGCATGAGCAGACTAAATGGTTGCACAAATCGGTTGTTATATATGGAAGACGCACTCTAGTAATCACTGACAGTCCCCTGTGCAGAGCATGCATGGAGGCGGAGGAAATGGTGGTGCATGTGCTCCTTGAGTGCACTGGCGTTACCGAGATTCGCGAAGAAACCCTGGGAACACCAAGATCCCTTGCGAATGTCCTGAGAAGAACGGGAAGCTTGATCTGCTTCTGGAGGGAGGTGGGCTGGTTGAAGTAAACAGCCACCACGGCTCACGCACAATGGTTCACTTTAAGGACTAAGTGCGGAAACCAAAACCCCATGATAGATAGACTAGACACACTCTATGGAAGATATGTTAATGATTATTATCGTTGCCCAAAGCGGTATGCCCAAAAAGCAGCTTTTTCGTCTAGCCAGCCTTGCGAGTTACACAAGTTTATAGTAATTTCGTACTTTCCCCTATGAAGTTCTCTACTATTGTCGTTACAATAAGGTAACAACCTTAGGTGGCCGTGTGGTATCCGGCAGAGTAGAATAGAACCAACCCATTACACTCACGGGTGTCGTATAAGGCGACTAATGTCTGAGGCAGAACACCTTGCGCCTCCGTAGACCAGAGAATGGGCAGCAGCGTTTTCTGTTAGTCTTTCATCACTGCGATCTCCAATCCGCCTGCCAAGCGTGGAGATTACGGCAAATTCCTCCCATCATGGAGAGGCTTATGTCCAGCAGTGGACGTTATGGGCTGTTGTAGTAGTAGTGTAGTAACAACCTTAGGTTAGGTCAGACATAAACTAATTTTGTGAAAAGACTGTATATGAATATCTTCCATAGTTATACATTAGATACAACCTGTGCGACGTTTGCGTGTACTCGGGACTTGTGGTACCCCGATTCGAACAGGTTAGGTTCGAAGGGGATGGCGGGGTCTAGTGAGCGGGCGAAGCGTACGAATAGGGAATATGCAAGAAATACAAAAATCTTTTTATTTATTAAAAATGCCTTGTATTGGCGCTTAGAAACATTGTGGTACACTTGTTTAAGTTTCTAAAACATTACTTATTTTACAATTTATTGTTTTATGTAGCATGTTTTTGGTGAAACGGAACGCAGTCTCAAAACGCGTCATCCTTGATAACGCCGGTAGTGACGTTGTCGAAGACTTTGAAGTCTATGTGTCAAAAAAACACTTATATTTGAAAAGTAGGTAAAGTTTCACTAACATTTTATTACAATAATATATCGTTATCGCAATTTTACACATACAATTAGTAAAATTACTTTATTAAGGCCAAAAACATTGATGTAAACAATTCAGATTGAGGTAAATGACGTCACATCATGGCCGCGACAGTCACGGACGTTTGAACTGTCATAGAAAATTGCAGGAGTTTAATATTATTTTTGAGCGACAAGTAGTAGATGAACTTAACTTTTAATACTTTTCTTGGGTTGATAATACTGTATTTTATTGATTTATGTAAAGAATTTATGTAAGAAGAAGAGAAAACTAACATGCATATTCCCTATTAAGACCCCGGCATCCCCTTCGTGTTAGGTTAGGTTACACACGCAAACGTCACACATAGGCTATGCGCTCATATTTGGTCTGCTCTGGCCTTTAGAGTTGCACCTTACAAAGATGAAAATCACCGATGAAAACGAAAATGCAATTTAAAATGCATCGAAAAGCTGCGGTTTTAATATCCAACAACAATAATGACACGAACAGCTCTTGAATTCGGTTTAGATGTACTGATCGCGTTCATTTTAAGTGGTGAAATGCGAGAGCTTTAAGAATTCGGAGGCACAAAGCAATGCATTTTAATACCGATGATACATTCTATCACCGTGCACCGGTTTTAAAAACAGATTGGATTAAAATGTTTTAATGCGAGAAGTATGAATATTTTAATTCAATTGTGGCAAGAAAGGAGGTGTCTGATGAGATGACGAGTAATAGAGAAATATGGAGGAAGAAGAGATGCTGCGCCGGGATAAGGGCAAGAGAAGAATGAAATGGTATTGAACAAATTAAGTCATTCAAACAATATGGACACTACAGGCTGCTTTACGCCGGGGCAACACAGTGCAGAATTGCGGCATGCCACAAGGCGCAAGCTACAAAAATTTAAAATGTTGCACATTGTGGCAAGAATCGTGCGGCATGGCAACACGTTGCGTCATGTTGCTAAAGTTACTTCATCAGCCTTATTCTACGGTGTCTTGTCCCTTGGATCAATCAAGTTGGTAGACCAAAACACTCCAATAACAGTTTACAGCACGATGCTTTGAAAATTATCTAGGCACGATGTTGCCTGGGCGTAAAGTATGCTGCCGCATACCGCAAATGCCGCATGCGTTGGTTATTTGTAGCATACCATAATGCCGCACAGTGTTGCTCCCGGCGTAAAGCAGCTTTAAAATATAAATTATGATAAATAAAACAAATTGCGGCATTATGATTATGTGAATGACTTCTTAACTATCTACGTACACCAAGCCACTGTGGAGCGTGCAAGAATACTAAATCAAGTTCCCACTGTGCTGTGACAACAGGAACTCTTTCTGTTCAATATCATCGAAATTCGTTCAGCACTTCACAATGGAAACCAGCTCTTATAAGTTAGAAAAGCTTGCAAACATACATTAGTATCGTCAAGCCAGGCCACTTGCCGGGTAGGCAGACAGATAGCGGGAAAAGGAACACATTAGTACACAGGCATAATTAATATCGTCATAATAAAGGGTATAAAACACCTCTTAACGAAGCCGAAAGGCACTTGTTCTCCCCGTTATTGCGATCATTTTTTTGTTCTACACCATACCTGGGAACCTTCTAGTTACGGAGATATTGGGGGTCAAAGTTCCAACTTTTTGACAAGTTTTTTTTTAAATACAAGTTTTTAATGTAAGATTTTTACTTTAAACACCTCCACGACCCCCGTACTATTCAATCCATACATCAGCCTAATGTTTTGAGTGCGTTACATTGAGTTCTAGCACAAAACATGATTTTTCACCCCAAAAAAAGTCGTTTCCCAGCAATAATATTTGCGTAAAGTTACTTAGTTTGATGTACAGAATGCTTGGTTGACGGGTTCGTGATGAGGTCTTTTACACCCTGTATATAAATACAATATTATATTTCAACTCTACATTTGACAAGACACAAACTAACAGCCAATCGAATATTCACATTACAACAATATTTAATTTAGGCATAAAAATACATAGAGATACATATTATTTAAATACTGGGTTATTTTTTATTGGAATATATTTTATCGATCCCCAAATAATTGTTACTTTGATTACCTGTCAAAAATACTGAAGATCCACTTTTTTAATACTCACTGACCGTTGTGATAAAAAAAAAATGTCCAATTGGACGATTTAACGAAATACATGGGTTTCTAAAAGGATCAAAAAGATAATAAGATGTGATGTTTTAAGGGAAATTTTGTTCCCCTGTAATTTCTTAAGTAAGAGAATTCTGAAATAATGTATAGGCTCGTATATGTATTTAGCTTGTATTGTAAAACGAGCTGGTGTCCGCAACTCTACGTCCAAACCCATATTTATTTTTTCATATTGTATTTTGTGATATTTAGCTTTTGAGATAATATCTTATTTCGTGAAACTAAATAAATATTGCTGGACATTACACACAGCGCCATCTAGTGCCACACTAAGCAACGAGGCTTGTGTCGTGGACACCAGATAGTTGATAAACTACATATTATATACTTTTTGTTTGTAAATACATACTTATTATACATATAAACATCCATGACTCGGAAACAAATGTCCATGCTCATCACACAAACATTTGCTCCGACCAGGATTCGACAATCAACTGCAGCAATTACTTTGTTTTTCATCAAAATACTATAAAAAGTTTTGCTGTTGAGTGAAAATTTATCTATAAGTGAGCGTTAAAAATATTTTTATTATATTTTTTGTTCCATCGGAAGTATGTGTCCGAGTCCGACTCGCACTTTGCCGGTTTTTTTTTTAATTTGTATTTTTTTCTTGCAGAACCATTCATCAGTCTAAAATGTTCTGACTGTTGGACACAGATGATCAAATACATCGAATTACCATAGACAATTAAAAAAAAAAGTTTTAAGGGGATCAATCCAATATATCCTTGTGAGTGTATAAGCCGGTGCAGCATGCGTATAGCTCGTCACCTTTACATTGTAGGGCATGCGCAGCGAGGCGGAGGCGCGCTTGAGGAAGCGCAGCACCAGCGCCGCGTGCGCCACGCCCAGCTCGTTGGCGGGCGACGACACGCGCTTCAGCACGTGCGTCAGGAACAGGCCGAACGCGCGGCGCGACTCGCCCATGCTGCAGTCAGGGGCCAACGTTCATCATCACTCGATATCAACGGAGACTAGCCGTCGACGTAGGAAAGAGATAAAGCAGAGTCGGAATAGGTACCGACGGCACCGTCTTTCAAGCCTACATGCCATATGGACTGATATCAATACCAAGGCTATTAGTATCAACCGGTCACAAGTCCCATCTGAACTGCTACTGACAAATTCCTGACCCGGAAACAAATGAGACTTCTCCAATCCTGGGATCGAACCCTGAAATTTATGCTTTTTCATTACTCATACTCTGAAAGTAGGTCTGAAGTTGCTTGAGGAGCGGATTGAAAAGTAATACTTTTCAGCCCCAGGGAGAATCGTTTTCAACTGACAGCTGTCAAATAATAAAAAAAAAGTTCATTTTTTTTTTAACCATGTTCCAACATTAATACAGCCACGATGTAAAATTGAAATAACATAAAGTGAAGTATTAATTATAGAATATATATTTTTTAAATAACTTTATTATAATTAAGTTTCAACTATTTCTTTAAAATAACATAGTATTGGGCAAAATATTTACCAATTTTCGATGACGAAAATGAAAAATAGGCAATGGCTGAATTAGCTAATAGGTCGGCTCCAGAAAAAAAAAAGCAAAATAGGTTGGAAAGTGGCAATCCGATCTTCATTTTTTCGAGTTGATTCATGTTTTATTTTTACTTTCCATTTATTCCTAATGAAAAGCAGTTTACCTCGGGTTAAATACTTATTTAGCCCCTCGAACTATTAGCGCCCTCGCTGCGCTCGGGCACCAAACCCTTTCTCGGGACTAAATAAGTTACTTTCACCCCTAGGGTCACAATGTACCAATTTTCCTAGCATGCTTTGTCCCACTCCTTGACAAAAGCCTCTATGTCTCCATTTCTCGCGAACTCGCGCGTCCTTCTTCCAGGTCTGTCGGAACGGAACCTGTCTACTTCGTCCGGCTTATGCTTATCTATACTAATATTTTTTTTTATGTAACGAATAAACTTAAAAACTACTGGACCGATTTGAAAAATTCTTTCAGCAATAGATAGCTACATTATTAGCGAGTAATATAGACTATATTCTATCCCCGTACTCCCACGGGAACGGGAACTACACGGGTGAAACCACGTGATGTCCGCTAGTTGGAAATAAAAGAAAACATTTTTTTGTTGTATTCTAATAGGTTGTAGAGTACTCACGTGAGCTTCATGCCCTCCATGAGCTGTCTCTTGACGAGCTCCTTGGCGCGGCGCGTATCATGATGCTGCGGCGTGGTCTCTCCCAGCCACACCGCCGGCGCCTGGCACGTGATGCTCACTGCTTCGTAACGCTTTAGCCTGCAGATTATACTACATTATTGCAAAGGCCGTGAAATAGGCGATTGCAGGTCGAGTATGACTAATACGAGACAGGCAATTACCATTTCCGCCGAGGCATATATAGTGCTTTTCTCAAAAGGATGCAGGGAAATAAAACATACATACTTTCAAGTATTTTTCTTTTGACTTTGCTGGAAGCAGGTTTTGCATTGCCAATTTGGCTTCTGATCTTAAATCTGGTGGAGTACAATCAATCTCCATTTCAGTCTCTGAGCCGTTGGAACTCATTTTAATTATTAAATTTATTTTTACTAAATAAGATAGCAAATCAAGACGAATTTTCAGCTTTGCCGCCAATTTTCTATTTATCATCTGTGCTGAAAGGCAAACGCATTTATTGGCTATACAGGCACGTGAACTCAATTTGTTCTAAGCAAAGAGACTTTACTTTGGTATGCCAAGAATGATAAAAGAGATCCAATCAAAGAGTATTTATAAACCCTAGCACGCCATTTCATACAACATTGCTGAAGCGTTGTAATGTTCCAAATTCAAAAAACGCTCCTGCAATTGATATAATTTCCTTTGTCCGTAAATTCGATAGTTCGCGTATTCTTTTTTCTAAAATAATGACAATATTTCCATGCATGTTTGAGAAAACGATTTTTGTAAAGAGCCAGAGAATATACATTTGGAGGTGGATGGTCTGGTGACATGTTCCTCCATTGAAAGGAACTGGCCAGACGGGTGTCCTAACAACCTAACCTGTAATATGTCAAAGACTGAGTCGTCTAGACACAAAAAATTACACTTTGCAGCCATTCTAGTCACTGGCTATGGGATTATGTTCCGCAGCAGTGTTACCAGAGTCATCTTCGTCTCACGACCAATATGACTGGCGAAGTATGTGATGATGTCTGAAGACATTTGTCTTCTAGTCAATATACAAGGTGTGTAATGGAGTTGTGGTGTCTCAGATCATGAAACGGCACGTGCGAGTGCACCAGCAGGTTGCAGTCGTGCTACACCACCTGGTACGGGATGAGAGATGACCCCTTACCTCTGCGGCGTGTCGGTGAGGCTGGTGGCGACGGTGGCGTGCTGGAAGTGCGGCAGCACGTGCGAGTGCACCAGCAGGTTGTAGTCGTGCTGCACCACCTGGTACGGGATGAGAGATGACCCCTTACCTCTGCGGCGTGTCGGTGAGGCTGGTGGCGACGGTGGCGTGCTGGAAGTGCGGCAGCACGTGCGAGTGCACCAGCAGGTTGTAGTCGTGCTGCACCACCTGGTACGGGATGAGAGATGACCCCTTACCTCTGCGGCGTGTCGGTGAGGCTGGTGGCGACGGTGGCGTGCTGGAAGTGCGGCAGCACGTGCGAGTGCACCAGCAGGTTGTAGTCGTGCTGCACCACCTGGTACGGGATGAGAGATGACCCCTTACCTCTGCGGCGTGTCGGTGAGGCTGGTGGCGACGGTGGCGTGCTGGAAGTGCGGCAGCACGTGCGAGTGCACCAGCAGGTTGTAGTCGTGCTGCACCACCTGGTACGGGATGAGAGATGACCCCTTACCTCTGCGGCGTGTCGGTGAGGCTGGTGGCGACGGTGGCGTGCTGGAAGTGCGGCAGCACGTGCGAGTGCACCAGCAGGTTGTAGTTGTGCTGCACCACCTGGTACGGGATGTTGTTGTTCAGCGAGGTGGAGCACACCGGGATGCCAGTCACCGGGTCTGTAGGCCAAACGGAATATGTTACTATCTTGTTATACAAAATTACGTATATTCCAATTCTGAATAATATCAATGAAATTGAAAATGCTTTTTTGACGTTATAGTGTAATGTTTAAACACCAGGATCTGACGGCTTTCATGACTGTCCGTGTGTTTATCGTCGCTAAATTTCTGCACTGCTCTCTTAGAATATCTATGTAAAAAGGGGCGACTAGATTGCCATCGATAGATGGCAATAATTTATCGTATGGATCGATTAAATGTGGTGCATGACAGCTAGATAACACCGATTCATAGTTGACTCTATATCGCCTGGTTAATATCGATCGACCATTAAATTAGTCCTACTTTAAGTTTATCGAATCGTCTGGAAAAGTGACGATCAGTTACCTAGATACTGCGAGTACTTCTGCCACGAGTTCTGCGAGGGGAAGATCCTCACGAAGCCGCCCCGGCGCGCGTACTGCGCCCGCACGGCGCGCACCAGGCGCAGCTCCTCGCCCTTATCCAACCGTCTGGACAAGTCATGATCAGTTACCTAGATACTGCGAGTACTTCTGCCACGAGTTCTGCGAGGGGAAGATCCTCACGAAGCCGCCCCGGCGCGCGTACTGCGCCCGCACGGCGCGCACCAGGCACAGCTCCTCGCCCTTATCCAACCGTCTGGACAAGTCATGATCAGTTACCTAGATACTGCGAGTACTTCTGCCACGAGTTCTGCGAGGGGAAGATCCTCACGAAGCCACCCCGGCGCGCGTACTGCGCCCGCACGGCGCGCACCAGGCGCAGCTCCTCGCCCTTATCCAACCGTCTGGACAAGTCATGATCAGTTACCTAGATACTGCGAGTACTTCTGCCACGAGTTCTGCGAGGGGAAGATCCTCACGAAGCCGCCCCGGCGCGCGTACTGCGCCCGCACGGCGCGCACCAGGCGCAGCTCCTCGCCCTTATCCAACCGTCTGGACAAGTCATGATCAGTTACCTAGATACTGCGAGTACTTCTGCCACGAGTTCTGCGAGGGGAAGATCCTCACGAAGCCGCCCCGGCGCGCGTACTGCGCCCGCACGGCGCGCACCAGGCGCAGCTCCTCGCCCTTATCCAACCGTCTGGACAAGTCATGATCAGTTACCTAGATACTGCGAGTACTTCTGCCACGAGTTCTGCGAGGGGAAGATCCTCACGAAGCCGCCCCGTCGCGCGTACTGCGCCCGCACGGCGCGCACCAGGCGCAGCTCCTCGCCCTTATCCAACCGTCTGGACAAGTCATGATCAGTTACCTAGATACTGCGAGTACTTCTGCCACGAGTTCTGCGAGGGGAAGATCCTCACGAAGCCGCCCCGGCGCGCGTACTGCGCCCGCACGGCGCGCACCAGGCGCAGCTCCTCGCCCTTATCCAACCGTCTGGACAAGTCATGACCAGTTACCTAGATACTGCGAGTACTTCTGCCACGAGTTCTGCGAGGGGAAGATCCTCACGAAGCCAACCCGGCGCGCGTACTGCGCCCGCACGGCGCGCACCAGGCGCAGCTCCTCGCCCTTATCCAACCGTCTGGACAAGTCATGATCAGTTACCTAGATACTGCGAGTACTTCTGCCACGAGTTCTGCGAGGGGAAGATCCTCACGAAGCCGCCCCGGCGCGCGTACTGCGCCCGCACGGCGCGCACCAGGCGCAGCTCCTCGCCCTTATCCAACCGTCTGGACAAGTCATGATCAGTTACCTAGATACTGCGAGTACTTCTGCCACGAGTTCTGCGAGGGGAAGATCCTCACGAAGCCGCCCCGGCGCGCGTACTGCGCCCGCACGGCGCGCACCAGGCGCAGCTCCTCGCCCTTATCCAACCGTCTGGACAAGTCATGATCAGTTACCTAGATACTGCGAGTACTTCTGCCACGAGTTCTGCGAGGGGAAGATCCTCACGAAGCCGCCCCGGCGCGCGTACTGCGCCCGCACGGCGCGCACCAGGCGCAGCTCCTCGCCCTTATCCAACCGTCTGGACAAGTCATGATTAGTTACCTAGATACTGCGAGTACTTCTGCCACGAGTTCTGCGAGGGGAAGATCCTCACGAAGCCGCCCCGGCGCGCGTACTGCGCCCGCACGGCGCGCACCAGGCGCAGCTCCTCGCCCTTATCCAACCGTCTGGACAAGTCATGATCAGTTACCTAGATACTGCGAGTACTTCTGCCACGAGTTCTGCGAGGGGAAGATCCTCACGAAGCCGCCCCGGCGCGCGTACTGCGCCCGCACGGCGCGCACCAGGCGCAGCTCCTCGCCCTTATCCAACCGTCTGGACAAGTCATGATCAGTTACCTAGATACTGCGAGTACTTCTGCCACGAGTTCTGCGAGGGGAAGATCCTCACGAAGCCGCCCCGGCGCGCGTACTGCGCCCGCACGGCGCGCACCAGGCGCAGCTCCTCGCCCTTATCCAACCGTCTGGACAAGTCATGATCAGTTACCTAGATACTGCGAGTACTTCTGCCACGAGTTCTGCGAGGGGAAGATCCTCACGAAGCCGCCCCGGCGCGCGTACTGCGCCCGCACGGCGCGCACCAGGCGCAGCTCCTCGCCCTTATCCAACCGTCTGGACAAGTCATGATCAGTTACCTAGATACTGCGAGTACTTCTGCCACGAGTTCTGCGAGGGGAAGATCCTCACGAAGCCGCCCCGGCGCGCGTACTGCGCCCGCACGGCGCGCACCAGGCGCAGCTCCTCGCCCTTATCCAACCGTCTGGACAAGTCATGATCAGTTACCTAGATACTGCGAGTACTTCTGCCACGAGTTCTGCGAGGGGAAGATCCTCACGAAGCCGCCCCGGCGCGCGTACTGCGCCCGCACGGCGCGCACCAGGCGCAGCTCCTCGCCCTTATCCAACCGTCTGGACAAGTCATGATCAGTTACCTAGATACTGCGAGTACTTCTGCCACGAGTTCTGCGAGGGGAAGATCCTCACGAAGCCGCCCCGGCGCGCGTACTGCGCCCGCACGGCGCGCACCAGGCGCAGCTCCTCGCCCTTATCCAACCGTCTGGACAAGTCATGATCAGTTACCTAGATACTGCGAGTACTTCTGCCACGAGTTCTGCGAGGGGAAGATCCTCACGAAGCCGCCCCGGCGCGCGTACTGCGCCCGCACGGCGCGCACCAGGCGCAGCTCCTCGCCCTTATCCAACCGTCTGGACAAGTCATGATCAGTTACCTAGATACTGCGAGTACTTCTGCCACGAGTTCTGCGAGGGGAAGATCCTCACGAAGCCGCCCCGGCGCGCGTACTGCGCCCGCACGGCGCGCACCAGGCGCAGCTCCTCGCCCTTATCCAACCGTCTGGACAAGTCATGATCAGTTACCTAGATACTGCGAGTACTTCTGCCACGAGTTCTGCGAGGGGAAGATCCTCACGAAGCCGCCCCGGCGCGCGTACTGCGCCCGCACGGCGCGCACCAGGCGCAGCTCCTCGCCCTTATCCAACCGTCTGGACAAGTCATGATCAGTTACCTAGATACTGCGAGTACTTCTGCCACGAGTTCTGCGAGGGGAAGATCCTCACGAAGCCGCCCCGGCGCGCGTACTGCGCCCGCACGGCGCGCACCAGGCGCAGCTCCTCGCCCTTATCCAACCGTCTGGACAAGTCATGATCAGTTACCTAGATACTGCGAGTACTTCTGCCACGAGTTCTGCGAGGGGAAGATCCTCACGAAGCCGCCCCGGCGCGCGTACTGCGCCCGCACGGCGCGCACCAGGCGCAGCTCCTCGCCCTTATCCAACCGTCTGGACAAGTCATGATCAGTTACCTAGATACTGCGAGTACTTCTGCCACGAGTTCTGCGAGGGGAAGATCCTCACGAAGCCGCCCCGGCGCGCGTACTGCGCCCGCACGGCGCGCACCAGGCGCAGCTCCTCGCCCTTATCCAACCGTCTGGACAAGTCATGATCAGTTACCTAGATACTGCGAGTACTTCTGCCACGAGTTCTGCGAGGGGAAGATCCTCACGAAGCCGCCCCGGCGCGCGTACTGCGCCCGCACGGCGCGCACCAGGCGCAGCTCCTCGCCGGTGAGCGCGAGCGCAGGCGCGGCGCCCCCCCCCGGCTCGCTCGGCGCTCGCTTGCCGCGCACGAACACGTTCTCCGCAGAGTGCACGCGCCGGCACTGCGCCAGGGAACGACACTTATATCGACTCCATCGAAGGAAGCTGTTTAATAGTCCGAGTGACTGATCGGCTTTAATAATAAATATGAGTCTTTTATTTCAGAATAAGTCCATTTGGTTATTACAACACACAACTTAAAAACTAGTATTACTGCCAGAAAAAACAAAAACAAACAATCATCAATGAGTCACACCAACACATCAATTAACTAACATAGGTAAGTTAGTTAAGTTACTGCATTTAATGCGCGTACCCGTGCAAATAATATTAGTTTTTGTTTCATCGAAATCGAGCCAAGATTTCCAAAGTTACAGCGTTATAAAGTTTCACCGCTTTTTTTAAAATTTGCGTTCCTTCGTACACTCGCAACGTGACGTCATGCTGCGAGTGTCATATCCGATTGCTGGTGATGATTGATTTTAAAGCGGTTTACACAGCGGTCTACACACAAGAGTTTTAGTTTATAAAATGTGATTTTTAAAGTTGTTTGCACTTATTGTTTCAAATCGCAGCTCGCAGCGTTTTTTATCGATTTTACCACGGAGGAAAAATAAACTTTATTTTATCTCGAGTTTGCTATTTTTTAGACATGCTGATATCAAAAGCCGCAGCTTAAGCTCGCAGTTTATATTATTATTATATTATAACTATCAGCGCTATCTTGGATTCTCATTTTGACTTCATTTTCATTATCAGCGACCCTAAAAACCACGAAAACGACACCCATGAAAAAAACACATCCGAAAATTTTCGTCGGCGCATCTTGGATTTTCATTTTGACCTCATTTTCATTATCACCAACCCCAAAAACCACGAAAATGACACCCATGATGAAAAAGCTGAAAATTTTTGTCGGCGCCATCTTGGATTTCCATTTTGACCTAATTTTCATTATCAGCGACCCCAAAAACCACGAAAACGACACCCATGAAGAAAAAACCGAAAAAATTTTCTCGGCGGCATCTTGGATTTTCATTTTGACCTCATTTTCATTATCACCAACCCCAAAAACCACGAAAATGACACCCATGAAGAAATAGTACATTACTGCAGCGGCCAGCAACGGAGGCATTGATGGACGAACGTAAAAATTTGGGCCGAGGCGTAGCCGAGGCACACATACGTATGTCCATCAATGCCTAGTTGTGGCCAAGGCTTGTATAGTACTTTTTTCAAACAATGCGAAGAAATAAATACAATTACTTTTCAAAATCAATGATGCACATTAACAACAATAATTTTTCTCGCGTTGAAATAGTACGGTCGAACAAGCTATTTGGTTTACAGTTTAACGAACAAATTACATTGTAAAATGTATACCAAATACCTAGCTTGTTCGACCGTACATATTGATACAAGTGGACAAAGTTTGTTATTGTACGTCGATGCAGCGAATGACGTCATTCGCTGTATCGAATCTCTCTGTCTAATCAGCAGTTTCAAATGATTATAACTTAGTATTTATATAGATATTTAAAAATAATTTTGTTTGCTATTTTTGATGTTAATACGCTTTGTTTAGAGTGATAAAAAAAATCATGCATAATATACCCTATTAAAGAATAGATATTTTTTAAATTAGTTTTCAATACAGTTCCTCGAAAACTGGTCCATAACGCACTGAAAAAATCGCACGCGTGCGATTTTTTCCACTTTCCCGCACGTGTGCGGGAATGAAAATTGCCACAGATAACTATACCTATACTTAGTCCAAATTGGTTCAATGCCTATAGTCTGAGGTGATTTTTTTTTTTAAATTTCGGCAAAGCACTAAGCGTCTTTACTGCATAAATATTTTTTGAATATTCAAATTGTGTTTATATAGAATATACAACAACACAAACACTACACAACAAACAACAAACACAAACACAACACCACACACATGAAACAACAAACATGATCATGAAACATGATTATTAAAAACTAATAGTTACTTTTATACACAAATTAACATTTATTTGTGTTCTGAATTAAAAAATATAAAATAAATCTATTTTATTATAATCTATTAGGTTGTTTAACGGCTTCATACCTTTGCCTCTCCTTCAACCTGGCGAAACCAAAGTGCGAAAAAAAAGAAAATTAAAATCATAGTTTCATAGTCCGTGACAAAAATATTTTTCGTTATTTTATTTTATTTCTTCAAAAGTGTATTGAAAAACGTCGTTTGATAATAATAATAATCATTTATTTGCTAAAAACATGGTATAAAAGATGGTAATGTTATTATTATGAACAAACATGTTTTGCTTAATAGATAAAAACCAAAAAACCGGCCAAGTGCGAGTCGGACTCGCGCACGAAGGGTCCGTACCATTATCTATACATTAGACAAAACGGCAAAAAAATCACGTTTGTTGTATGGGAGCCCCCCTTAAATATTAATTTTATTCTGTTTATAGTATTTGTTGTTATAGCGGCAACAGAAATACATCATCTGTGAAAATTTCAACTGTCTAGCTGTCACGGTTCATGAGATACAGCCTGGTGACAGACAGACGGACAGACGGACAGACGGACAGACAGCGAAGTCTTAGTAATAGGGTTCCGTTTTTACCCTTTGGGTACGGAACCCTAATAAGCGTGCAAATACATGCATAACGAAACAATCAGTCATCATGCGTTTTTATGTTCCAGGAACTCCCTAACACTGTTAAAACTATTAGCAGAAAGCCATTTGTATAATTTATTTTTGAACATTCTTGTATTTAATGTTTTTAATTCATTTGGTATTCTATTGTATACCTGGACACACAAACATACAGCTTTTATTATATTTCGCAAGCCTTGGTAGGACATCTAACACGAGCCTGTAGGGGTCGCGCCTGCTGCGAGAATTCACATCGCTTGCTTTCGCAAACAATTCCCTATGCCTCCACACAAATTTCAAGAATATAAAGGGACGGCAGTGGTAACAAATCAAGTTTCTTAAACATCGGCCTGCAAGATTCGTCGGGCTTAAGGCCACATAATGCTCTTAAGCATCTCTTTTGTGCGACAAATGCTCTATTTTGATCAGTGCTGTTTCCCCACATAATTAAGCCATAGCGTAGCACTGATTCAACATATGCATGATATGTTGTTATAGACGTTTTAATGTTTGTTATGTTTCTAATCTGTTTCAGTGCATAAACAAACTTATTAATTCGTTTGGATACTGTATCCACATGTGCTTTCCAGTTGATGTCTTGATCCAAGGTTACTCCTAAAAATTTTGTTTGCGTTACTTCGTGAATTCTATGTATATTCATTTTAATATTGTGTTTTGCATTATTAGATTTATTAAATTGTATATAAACGGACTTTTTGAGATTTATGGATAAGTTATTTTCCTTTAGCCATTTTATCAATCTTTCAGTCACATTATTAATTTCTGTCTCGTGGTCTTTAATTGTATTACTTTTTTTTATCAGATGTCACAATAATAGAGATGTCATCAGCGAATAGTATACATTTATGATTAGTTAAAGTAGTGATAGAATTTATATACAATAGGAATAAGATAGGGCCTAGTACACTTCCTTGGACGCCTTGTTTATTGGATTTGAAAGCAGAATAGTGTGATTTCATATTGTTACTTGTATCCATTTTAGTAATAGAGACGCGTTGTTTTCTATTACTTAGATATGATGAAAACCATTGAAGTGTAATGCCTCTAATCCCAGTTGCCTCCAATTTCTGTAATAACAGATCATGAGAGACTAGATCGAAGGCCTTAGATAGATCGAAAAACAGCCCTGTAGTAAGATAGTTATGGTTAATATTCGTTAATACTATTTTTATAAGACTGTAGATGGCTAACGTTGTGGATTTATTTTTTTGGAAGCCAAACTGTTCTTTCCTAATAATGTTAAATTTATTACAGAATTCAATCAGTCTTTTATACATACACTTTTCGAAGATTTTAGATAGTATAGGTATCCAAAGTTATTGGACGATAGTTGTTAACGTCTGATTTTTCACCGGTTTTATAAAGTGGTTTAACAATTGACAGCTTTAGTTCTTCTGGAAATATGCCAAGAGAGAATGATAAATTAATTAAATATGTCAGAATTTCAATAAGTTCATTAGTACATGCTTTAATGATTTTCGTGTTAATTTCGTCATAACCTTCGGAGTTTGTGTTATTCAATGACAATCTCTGCTCTATTTTCGGACACAGGTTTAAGGAACATCGAATGGACTATTGAACGTTCGTTACTGTTTATTTTTGTTCCCTTACTCGAAGATTGTGCTATATTAGTATAGTGGTTATTGACACACGGGGACATTTGTTATTGCAATTCTCGGCTCAAAAACACCCTCGCCTACGGCTCGGGTGTTATAATTCCGCCTCGAATGCAATAACAAACTTTCTCCACTTGCATCAAAAAGTACTATTATTATAATATTTTCAACTATTTACTTTAAAACTATAAACTTTAAAATAACATACATTTGGGCAAAATATTTAACATTTTTTCGATGATGAAAATGAAAAATAGGTAACGGCTGAATAACTCCCACAGAAAAAAAAAGCAAAATAGGCGGGAAAGCGGCAATCCGATCTTCATTTGTTTTTTCGAGTTGATTCATGTTTTTATTTTTACTTTCCTTGTATTCGTAATGAAAAGCAGTGTTTACCTTGAGCTACAGACTTATTTAGCCTCTCTCACCCTCTCTCTTATTTAGCTCTCGCTGCGCTCGGGCACCAAACCCCGTCTCGGGATTAAATAAGTTACTTTCACACCTAGGGTAACACTGTACTATTGTTTTTTTTTCAATAAACCGCTTTCTATTTACAAGTCAATTCGAAATTTAAATAAAACATTTAATATCATTGGTTGCCATGTTTCAGAGTAAAAGCTCGTTCCATTTTTAAATAACACGACAGATATGGATTTTCATACAACTTTTGCCGGCCGCTGGTGGCATGTATCTGGCCAGTACAGCAATTTCGATTTATCTCGAAGAACGTTGTCAAAATAATGCTCAAAGCATGCTTGAGACTTACGTGACGTGTGACGATTTCTACTAAATCGCACTCCTAAAGTCGACGGAATCTAAGAAGTCCGTTTTGACAGCCTTTAAATCCATAGTAAATTGGTACTGCTATCGGAAATTGAACTTTATTACTATAAGGGCCTGCGCACACCACAGACTTTTTGTGCGAATGAGTCTGTGGCGCACAAAATGTCTGTATGGCATGCAAAAAGTCCGTCGCAGACAGACTCAACGCACACGACGCACATCTTCGATCATTCTATTCTAGTGCAGATTGTATACTAAAAGTGTGCGCCGTCTTCGTTAGCACGTGTTGAAGCAAACGTTCTATTTTCTTCGCGCACTTTTGTGCGGCGCGGCGCCGCATGATCTGCCAGAATGACACGGATTTTTTGGCCGACGGACTTTTTGCGCGTCGTATGCGTTACTGCATATAATTGCTTAGTTCTATTTTCACAGACTAAAAAGTACGTCACGGATAGTCTATTGTCTGCGCAGGCCCTTACGCTAACAAATGTCAAAACGGGCCTTTTATTTTTTTAATACTTCAGTTAGCCGCGTTAAGGAACTACGTTCCAAAAACATTGGTGTGACTCATTATATGCCACAGTCTTTGATTATATAATGTTTAGATGGAGCGTCGCCCTACAATCAAAGCAAAAAAAAACGAGCCAACAATTTCAAGCCTGCCTGCGTGCAGGCGGTGTTTTACACAGTCGTTCTATGTCTCTGTGTGCGTGAATAATGATACCAGCTACTACAATTCTCCCATAAGTCACATATTTAAAAAAATACTAATTAAATAAGATAAGTTTTAGGTGTATGTATTTAATAGGTATTATTCAGTTTTAGTTATTAAGTATGTAGTTACTATCTTCAATAAATAAAAAAACATTATTTAAATTTAAATAGAGTTGTGTATGTGAATGTTGTATTAAATCAGTATTACAATTGTGCCGATTCCCTTGTTCACAAACTAAACTAAAATTAGACTATTTCTATCATTTTCTCTCTAATATAACAAGAAAGGGACAGACAGCTTCCATACAATTATAGTTGACATGTCAGATTTAAAAAGGTTAAATCACCGATTTAATACTATTAATCAGTGCCAGTTATTAATAATTACTAAAACGTGAACATGAAGTCGGTATCAAGTAAATTATTTACCTAGCTAATATAATAACAATTTTTACTTGGCATCGACTTCAAAATCATAAAAAGAAAGACTTAATATAAAATTGATAAACTCCACCTTTTTTTTAAATCGATAAATAAAGTAGACAAACTAAATAATATAAACGTAACCATAATAAACTAATATACCTACAAAAAAACCGGCCAAGAGCGTGTCGGGCCACGCTCAGTGTAGGGTTCCGTAGTTTCCCGGCCGTCATAATAAGTGTTCCCACTTATGAGTTTAAAGGTGGGTATCCATTATGTAAAAATGCTTGCATACACGAATATACTACAAACTTAGTCCAGAAATTATTTTGTACAACTTCTTGTCTTTTTTGTACAAAAACTGTTATTTCCATCAAGTTCAAAATGCTTTTCCTAGAAAGTCCTTATAAAGTTCTACTTTTCAGATTTTTTTCATATTTTCTAAACTTATGGTTCAAAAGTTAGAGGGGGGGGGGACACATTGTTTTTTACTTTTGGAGCGATTATTTCCGAAATTATTGACATTATCAAAAAATGATTTTAGGAAACCCCTATTCATTTTTAAATACCTTTCCAACAATATATCACACGTTAGGGTTGAAATTAAAAAATCACTTCCCACTTTACATATAGGGGGGCTACCCTAATAAAACATTTTTTTCCAATTTTTATTTTACCACTTTGTCGGCGTGATTGATATACATATTGGTACCAAATTTCAGCTTTCTAGTGCTAACGGTCACAGAGATTAAGCGAGGACGGACAGACGGACGGACAGACATGGCGAAACTATAAGGGTTCCTAGTTGACTACGGAACCCTAAAAATGACGTTAAGTTGGGAGAATGAAAAAAAGAAACTGGCAACACTGATAAAATATGGCGTAATTTTAGGTTCATAAAAACAATTTTTTGGTTACTTATCGATGATAGGTGATGTGCTTGGTATTTTTTAACTTTCCTGTATAATTCCGGCACAGTTTAATAGCACATACCGTCATTTTATCGCTGTTATTCGTTTATTACTTAGCGCGCGTAATACGTAGTGACGCCAAAGCGGCACGATCGGGACTAATCAGCGGATAAAAACTTATAAGCCAACAGTTGGCTGATATTTTTTGACACGTTTCCGCGCATTTGACGCTCCATCTAGATATTATTATAATCAAAGGCCACAGTATGGGACTGACCCACCTGTTGGCAATAGTTTTCAGGCTGTTGGGGTTGACGCGTACTCGGCGCAGGAACGCATGGCACGCAGATGTCGAGACTGCCTGAAAGCCATCTATGCCAGCTTCTGCGAGCATGTCGGTAGCACCGCAGTAGCGCGGCAACCCCATCAACACGACCGACAGTACGCTGTGAACAGCGTAGCTTTTACTTCAACTGAGCATTTCAGCATTTGTAGCCATGTGGTATCCGGCAGAGTAGAATAGAACCAACCCATTACACTCACGGGTGTCGTATAAGGCGACTAATGTCTGAGGCAGAACACCTTGCGCCTCCGTAGACCAGAGAATGGGCAGCAGCGTTTTCTGTTAGTCTTTCATCACTGCGATCTCCAATCCGCCTGCCAAGCGTGGAGATTACGGCAAATTACTCCCATTATGGGAGAGGCTTATGTCCAGCAGTGGACGTTAGGGGCTGTTGTTGTTGTTGTTGAGCATTTCGCAAGACTGCGAACCAACATAAAGGGTGTAAAAAACCACGCCGAAAAAACGAAGCCGAAAGGCACTTGTTCTCCCCGTCATTGCGATCATTTTTTTGTTCTACCCCATACCTGGGAACCTTTTAGTTACGGAGATATTGGGGGTCAAAGTTCCAACGTTTTCACAAGTTTTTTTAAAATACAAGTTTCTAATGTAAGATTTTTACTTTAAACACTTCCACGACCCCTGTACTATTCAATCCATCCATCAGCACAATGTTTTGAGTGCGTTATATCGAGTTTTACCACAAAACATGATTTTTCATCCCAAAAAAAAAGTCGTTTCCCAGCAATAATTTTTTCGTAGTTACTTAATTTGATGTACTGAATGGTTGGTTAACGGCTTCGTGATGAGGTTGTTTACAACCTGTGTAACAGAGGACAGTCAACGCTCTGCGCTCACGCTCAATGTTCAAGCTGTCTTTTAGGTCCTCGAAAACCCAGTGGCCCAGATAAGAAGACAGTTCGAGGTGACAAAGTGTACTGATATTTTGACAACTTCGTTCCAAGCAAGTTCAAGACAGTTCGAGGTGACAAAGTGTACTGATATTTTGACAACTTCGTTCCAAGCAAGTTCAAGACAGTTCGAGGTGACAAAGTGTACTGATATTTTGACAACTTCGTTCCAAGCAAGTCCAAGACAGTTCGAGGTGACAAAGTGTACTGATATTTTGACAACTTCGTTCCAAGCAAGTCCAAACGGTTTAATCCACCTTTACGGGTGCCATTTGCAAATAATAACTATAGACAAAATTCGTACGCTTTGCGTGTAAGTAGGTATTTTAGTAAGGTGTGCAAACAGTTGGACTTTGATCTTTCTGAAACAAGTGTGACCTCGGCAAAAAAGTGCTTAGCAATGAATTTCTTTAAAGCATAATTTCTTTGAACTTTGGTTTCATAATTATTTTATTGTTACGTCGTACTCGTACCTACAATTACAAGTAGGTAGGTAGGTAGTAGTAGGTAGGTACGTAGGACAAGTCTCGAATGATGTAGGTATAGGAATTGTTTTATTTTGGCTACAGTACGAAGCGGATCGAAGTGAACTAGTAAGTGCGATATCCAAGTGAATAGTGATCAGTAGTGTATTGGTGATTGTGTTTAAGTGTTTAGTGATTATTAAAGTTATTCAGTTGTTTAATCGGTAGATTTAATTAATTTATCCCATACCCAGCTCGTAACATATTTTTTTCTTAATTTAATTTTAACATTTTGGTTCTCAAGGTATACATCATATAACCTGTCGCAATGATATTTTTTTTTTTTAAATATTTTAGGTGATGATCTATTTGCAAAGTTTCTTTATTTTTTTGGCATTATTTGGCAGTGTATATTTTGTTCCACAGTATATTTATACCAGACAAGCTCTAGACGTGAAGACTTGTAATTGGCTGTCTGATTATCATACTGTTATTTATCACTATTGCATTTAGCTGTAAGTCTTCCAAAGTCTTTAAATAAATAAATAAATAATTTAAAGATGTGACCTGATTTAGGGACTTCCGCAAAGTTTCAGCTAGGGTGCAATCGGGTAAGTTTTAGTGCCTGTCTTGAATGCCAGTACTTCACTTTTCTTAACATTGTATCTGAGCCCATAGGCCTCCGCGTACCTTTCACATATCAAGCGCAGCCTTGGACCGGTTAGAATTGTTTCGATCATAACTCCTGTAAGTTACTTGGTCAAATCTTGACTTTTGGACAAAATTAAGATTTAAGAGAAAGTAAAGCAAGAGCGAGCGTAGCGAGATCGAAAATTGTAACATTCTACCTTGGTCACTGGATAGGTTAAAATCGTTACGAAACCTGCATACAGGAGTTACTTGAGCGACTCATACATAAAGTCAAGATTCAATAGAACGTAGGCTGCAAGAGCGAGCGAAGCGAGCTCGAACTTATTTTGACACTGCCTTAGACAGGTTAGAACTGTTTCGATCAATCGAGTTACTTGGTCGACTTTTTGACAAAATTAAGACTTAAGAGAACGTATTCCGCAAGAGCGAGCGGAGCGAGCTCGAAAATGTAAACATCCTACTTTGTTGTCACTCGACAGGTTAGTATGAGGGCTATTGTTTTTAAGCTCACCAGATGGCGCCACTGGCGAGTAAGGTCCTATCAATAATTCTATTTCAAACCTGAAAGTACCAATAACTTACACAAATAATAATATTATTTTTGTTACGTAGGTATAACAAAATAGTTTAAACTTCAGATACATATTTTCAATATTGTCCCTTAAAATTAGCAAGCATGAAACATTGAAAAATCATTCTTGAGAATGACGGAGAATGATTTTTCAATGTTTCCCAATGTTTTAACCAAGGAGTGTGTGTGATGATGAACTAACCGCGCCGATGCGCATCCTGAGCGAGTTGTTCTGCGTTGAGATGTCGTTCTTGCACATGGGCACGGCCGGCAGACCCACCAGGGTCAGGGTGTCTGCCAGTAGAGCTGACTTCACTCGCGCGTCCAGAGGACTGTCGCAGGCCAGGCTGGGTGACAAAAATAGTATATTTTGTCAGAGATCGACAACGATGACCATTTTATTGGGCGGCGTAACGTAAAGTTTAATTCATATGCAAGAGAGCGATCTGCAATCTTCGCTAAGATTTCTTGGCACTTCCACTGGATAGGCAGATGACAAAAAAAAACTAGTTTTAAAAAAAATATTGGACATATATGTAGATTCGGGACCGTGGTAATAAAATTCTTATATCTTGAATATTGGGTTTATTTTGAAATACGCTTTACACCTAATAAAACTTAAAAAATGCTTCTTAAATATATTCCGTCTTATATCAACTTCTACTCTTTTACCCGTCGTCCATTCTTCTGTCATTTCTCATTTGTTCTTTTTTCTTCCCTTTCATACTATATTCCTCTCACTCACACCGCAACATTCCATTCCACACACTTTCGTTCGTTTTAAAATCCTATCCTACATTCGGCCGTCCTGCATTCATATCTGCCCTCAGATATGCATCGTATAGACACCTGACATAATTCTTTCATACACCACTCATAACACTTTACTGAACTCTAAAAAAAAACTACACTAACACAACATGTTCTTATTTTTAAATCACAAAACAAAATAATCATGTTCTGACAAAACAGCGCTTTACATTAACATAGCATCGTGAGGGTACTAAGCAGTATTATCGATACAGCTATCACATACATACACACTTAAGATTCGCAATCACTCATCCTTACCTGGCCATCTCTTGATGTTGTCCGCTGAGCTAGACGTTTTCTTTGGCCCCTCTGTGGTATCATGCAACTTCTCAACATCATACCTATCATTTCTTTTAATTTTAGTAATCCTATACGGTCCCAAAAACTTAGGTTTTATCTTAAGACCTGGGCCGAACTGAGTTCTCTTGATGGCCACAAGATCATTCAGTTCATAAGTTGAACTAGTTTTTTTCTTTTCATTGTACGTCTTCCTATTCTCATCTTGTACTTTTTGGATCTGCTGCATGGCTTGCAGCCTTAAATTCTCTCTATTTTCATCAAAACAATTAATAATTTCTTGTTGTAGGAGATTAATCACATCAATTTCTTCTTTACATCTCATTTTTGTTCCAGTAAGTAACTGAAATGGTGAAGTATTTATTGATCTTTGGTAAGTGCTGTTTATAGCACGCTGGACCCGACCTACATGTCTATACCACTGTGATTTATCTTCTATACACAGCTTGGTTAACATAGGAATTAAGATACGATGAACTCTCTCTACCTGTCCATTCCCTCGAGGCACTCCAGTGGTGATCTTAACATGCTGTATATCCTCGTCTTTACAATAGTCCTCAAAATCTCCACTGGTAAAGGCTGTACCTCTATCTGTTATGATTCTGGTTGGATTACCAAAAGTCTGCTGGTGAACCCGTAATTTATTCAACACTTCTGCACTTGATGTGGACTTGGTAGGAAAAAGCCATGTAAATTTCGTAAATGCATCTATCATGGTGAGGATATAGTTATACTGTTTCCTTGTTTCTGTAAACGGACCTATGTGATCCAGATGTAAAGTATGCAGCGGGATTCCTTCTTTTTCTATTGGATTCAGGTAACCTTCTTGCTTTCCTTCTTTTCTGGTTGCTAATAAACAGGGTATGCAGCTTAGAACTACTTCTTCAATTCTTTTATCCAGGTTTCTGATATAGTAATCTTTTCCTACGGCTTCTTTCATTTTTCTTATTGAAAAGTGCCCATTTTGATGCACTTTTCTTATTATTTCTTTCTCCATGATTCTTGGAATTACTAACTTCTTATCATCACCTTTGAACAGAATGCCATTATCCATCCAGAAATCATGATAGTGGCCATCTTTCGATATCAGCAGTCTGATAGCGTTGAGCTCTTCGTCTGTCTCCTGACCTCGTCTTATCTCTTCTTGTAGGCTCACCGCCACTGCCACAAATGGGTTTCTACTGAGAGCATCGGCGTGTTGCATTCTACAGCCTGCTCGGTGTTCGATCTCATAATCATACTCATCTAAAAAGAACACCCATCTTGCTACTTTTGGTGTCAAATCTTTCTTCTTCAATGTTTGTTCGAAGGCTTTGCAATCCGTCACAATTTTGAAGTGAATTCCATATAGGTAATGTCTAAACTTCTTTACAGCCTCTACGACTGCAAGTGCTTCCAGCTCATAACTTGAGTATTTGCTTTCAGCTTCAGTTGTCTTATGACTCATGTAATGCACAGGATGCAATTCATCATCGGGGTGTAATTGCAGTAGTATTGCAGTCAGAGCATGACTGGATGCATCAGTGTGTAGCTCTGTTGGAAAATTGGAGTTGTATATCTTTAGTACAGGATCACTGGTCAGTTTCTGCTTCAATGTGTTGAAAGCACATTGTTGCTCATCTTCAAATATTAATGGAACGTCCTTTTTCAGCAGATCCGTCAATGGTCTAGCAATCTTTGCATAATCTCTGATGTACTTTCTGAAATAAGATGTTAAACCAATGAAACCCATGACTTGCTTAATATTTTTAGGTTCTGGATACTTTGCAACTGCTTCAACTTTCTGTGGGCTTGGTCTAACCTCACCATCTTTGATCAAATGACCCAAATATTCTATTTCACGAGAAATAAGTCTAACCTTCTTCCAATTTACCTCTAGTCCATGCTGCGCAGCTACATCTAACACTTGGGTTAGCCTCTCTAGAGCTTGACTCTCTGAATCAGCTGGAATTACTATGTCATCGATGAATATTACCATGATACCCCTCATTATCAACTCTCTGAAAATAATTGTAACAAATCTCATAAAATATTTAGGCGAGGTGGACAGACCAAACGGTGCACGTAGAAACTCAAACTGTCCGTGATGAGTTATAAAAGAAGTATAAGGCACCGATTCCTCACTTATTTTGAGGTGGAAAAATCCGTTCTTAAGATCCAAAACGCTAAATACCTTTAAGTACTTCAACTTATCAATTAGGTCATCAATGATTGGTAACGGGAACTCATCTCGAACTATCTTCTTATTTACTAGGCGGTAATCAACACAAATTCGAGTTGACCCATCTTTCTTCTTAACCAGCACTAATGGGCTAGAATATTCTGAAAAACTAACCTGAACTATTCCGTTTTGGAGCCACTCGTCTACCTGTTCTTCCACTATCTTTTGTTCGGCGAGTGATATCCGCCGGGGTCGTTGAGCTATTGGTACTTCGTCTTTTAGCACTATCTTCATCTTAATTGGAGCTTCTTTGGTATAAATGGGCTTGTACTCTTCAACCAGCCGCATTACTTCTGTCTTAATATTGGTATCGGAGATGTGGCCTGTAACGTCAATATTAGTCGTACAACAATTCACCCTTTGCAACCATTCATCATCTTGCGTCAACAACAATACAGCACCCTCACGAACTACCATCACCACATTTTTCAAGAACTCTTGCCCTAATATTAATCTGTAGGGCATTGACCCTTTGGGCACTACATGAAATGTTACCTTTGAAAAGCGCTGTCCATCAATAATAATATTAATACAAATCTTTCTAGTTGACTTCACTTTATAAAGTACCAGTCCTGACAAGACCGTGTTATCTATTTCACAAGGTACATTTATTTCGTTATGCAAGTCCTCAGACATTAAATTCACATCACTACCCGTATCCACCAACGCATCCACTGTTTTTTCGCCCAATTTCACCAATTTAATCGCCTTATTCGGATTTGGTAAACGGTCACTCGGTTTGTTTTCAACCTGCATGACATCTGTTTTAAAATTTTCTTCATGGCCGCTCGATGCGTTCTGACTGGCCGATGTCGCCCCGAACATAGCCGACTGTTTCGTTGCTCCCGAACTGCTTACCGACGGACGTTCTTGCTGATTGGACGATCCGACTGCTCTTTGTGGCTGCTTTACCGACACCGTTTTACTTCCGCTGCTTCCTGCACTCGGATTGGTACATTTGAGACTAATATGGCCAAACTCATTACAACGGAAACACTTCACTCCGTTACGACATGCGTTCGCTCGATGATCTTTTTCTCCACAATTGTAGCAAAACTGGCCGGCTCCTGATGCTGCAGAATCTCCACCTGATGGCGTAGCAACTCGTTTTACAGGTCGATCAGCGATCTGTTTGGCAGTTTTTTTTTTGATAGACTCGTACACCGCCAACTTTTCCTTCAGCGCTGGATAGGTGACCGCACCATACAAAATCGCCTTATTGGTTTCTAGGTCTGTAATGCCGTCTATAATGTATTGAATGGAGACGTAATCTGGGAACTTCGCTCGTTTTCCCATCTCTTTCATTATCAGCATATACTGATAATATGACTCCTCTTTACGCTTCTTGCGCGCCGCCATGAGCTCATGCATTTCCTTGCTATTCGCGGTATCAGGGAATTCATTAAGCACGGCCGTCTTTAAGTCGTCATAGGTTTTGTGAACCTTTTCAGTTTTCAGCCATAGCTCTGCTGTCCCCGTCAAAGACCTACGGGCTATGATGAGTCGTTGCTGAGGAGACCACCCAAATATCTCCGCGTTATCGTCCAGATCTTGAGCCCATTTCGCAGAAGAGTAGGTATGGTCCTCGCCACTGAACTTGGTCATGTCAATCATGTTGAAAAATGCGTCGTTACCGTCTTTGTTTTCCGCCATTGGTCGCGTCTGCATAGTTGTGCCACAAGCGTACTTAGGTTTTGAATATAACGTCCCCGTCGTTCTTCTTTCGTCTAATGCGTCTTACGTCTTATTATTCGTCGTTTTATTCGTTTTTCTGGTGTATGCGCCGCGTTCGTCGTATTGCACGTGACCGCGATCCCGGACGAGCCCCCAAAATGTAGATTCGGGACCGTGGTAATAAAATTCTTATATCTTGAATATTGGGTTTATTTTGAAATACGCTTTACACCTAATAAAACTTAAAAAATGCTTCTTAAATATATTCCGTCTTATATCAACTTCTACTCTTTTACCCGTCGTCCATTCTTCTGTCATTTCTCATTTGTTCTTTTTTCTTCCCTTTCATACTATATTCCTCTCACTCACACCGCAACATTCCATTCCACACACTTTCGTTCGTTTTAAAATCCTATCCTACATATATTTCTTCTTTTTTCATGTAAACAAAAAATGACGACGATACAGTGCGTCGAAAACTCGTGTGACGTTACATTTGAGTACATTTTTACTCAAATGTGACGTCACAAGCCCCCATTCATGATCTTTGACACGTTTTATCTTCGTCAATTTTTATTAATCTGATAAAACAAAAAACACGTATCCAATATTTTTCGATAATCTAACTGACGGACTAAACAGAATCATATTTTTTTTAGACAGTCATCATCCCTGTTATCCATCGATAGTACGGACATAATAGGTTTCGTGTCAATTTTTTTGACAAATTTTCGTATTATTATCACAATAAGGATGTAAAAAATATTACCTGGGCGACAAATTAATTTCCAACAGCCATGGCTTCAGCATGTCGTCGATCAAAATGTCATAGCCGAACAATTCTGAAACAACAATGTACTTTAGTAGAGTTGTACTTGTAACCAACTCCAATCGGCTTCAGGATACGGCTACACTGGAAGTCGACTCCAACATAGTATACACATAACATAACAAAACAAATTAATTAAATAATACAAATTAATGAAATTATAATAACTGATACAAAATAATAAAATATATTAATTAATACACGTTACTAAAATAATTGAATAACCTCATGATATAAATTAAAATAACTACATAAACCTAATACTAGTAATCATCATCTGCCTAGCCTTTTCCCAAGTTTTATTGGGGTTGGCTTCCAGTCTAACCAGATGCAGCTGAATACCAGTATTTTACATGGAGCGGCTGCCTATCTGACCTCCACAACCCGGTTAGTACTGGGTAATACGATACCCCTGGGCAGGCCTGTGTCACTCCGCGTGTAGGTATTAAAAACATACCTACAGGCGGCGGCCATTGCGCAGGGGCCAATTTAGTAGGCTGCCCCAAGCGAAAGAAGACACGCGCGCGCGCTATTTGTTCGACCACGTTCAACTTTCTCGATAATTGCAAGATGGACACAAAACGAAAAAAAGCAAAAAGATACTGTGTGATTTAATTGTTTAAATACGGATCGTGATCGAAATTTAACTTTTTTTTGGTTGCTTATGACGCTGACAGGTAAAATCTACTTTGATTGGATTACATTATGTTCCTATTTAAACTAAATAACTATTTATTAATTAAAAACTAAGTATTAAATAAACTAAAATAAATAACCTAACAACAAACTATAAAAGGGCATCGAAAAACTCCTCCTCAACGCTGTCAGCTGGTAATGTGCCCAAGAGACTGGCGGCGTTGCCACGTTGTATGGCAACACTTAGCCTCTGACCAAGGTAAAAGCCAGCTCTTGGGTCACGGGAAGCGTCAACTAGGCGTTTTGAAAGTTCTTTGAACAGACTATGGGCACTCGGACCCCACGGCCCTAGAGTTTCAACCCCAAACGGCTCGAAAATATAGTTACCACAAAGGTTTCTATATTTACGCCGTTTGAGGTTCTCTGCAGCCGCAGCAGCAGCGCCAGCACAGCACGACGAACTTGGAAGATGAGAAGGCGCAAGAGTATCGACGCAAGTCGCGTCCCATACTAAGGGCCTACCCATCTTCCAAGGAAACAAAGACATGCCGTCCGGTCTCTTGCCATCGTCGCGTGCCAAGCCATTAGGTTCTAAAACAGCTGGAACGCCGACGGTGACAAGAGCTCGTCGGATAATGTCGTTTATGTTCGCGTGCCGTGCAAAACGCCCCGCACTTCGGCTGCACGACAGGCCGTGGTGACCGAGGCTGTTGACAGCTTCACCACAGTGACAGCGATGAGGAGAACAGCAGGCGGCACCGAGGCGTAAGGCAGCAGCGAGGCGAAAGGTCGTGTCGTCAAACAATGTGCCAATTGTCGACGACGGCAGTGCGTGAAGCCAAAGACCCGACTCCCATTCACCCACAGCCAGTAGGCGCGCACGCTCAGCAGTAGTAGAAGACGAGTTCAGCAGATTGTTTTGAACGATTCTGCAGAGCGGCTCGTCCCACCGTCTCTGAGAGAATGGATGGTCGGGTTCTTCAGTGTTCGGGCAAGCGAGTTTCCAAGCATCGATAGCCTCGGAGAAGCACGGCACATCAAAATCAATCAGTGTGGAAGCCAGGATATTCCTGATTAATTTCTCAGTGCCGTGGACCGAGGATATGAAAGCCGGTAAACTAATACTGGAAATTTTGCGGACGCCGAGTCCTCCCATGCGAATGGGAAGAGTAGCTTGAGCCCAAGCTCGGTCGTCCAAAGCCACATTTAAAATAGATGATAAAGTATGTCTGATAATTTGATCCATTTTGTCCAAAAGGTGAGTGTGCTTCCATAAAGGGGAAGCAGGAAGGAAATAAATATGTTAATTTAGGTCCGAAACAACAAAAACGAATTATTGTGATGGCCGAATGTAAGTTAATTTGGAGCAATCTTTCCGAAACATCACTGAAATTTTGAATTTTTTCTTCGATAAAATCGGGAAAAGAGTTTTCAAAGATAGGTGACCCGAGGAGGCGAAGAGAGCTTTTTTCTATAATTTTGATGCCAGGGGCTATTGCGTTAAACTTTGAAAAAGTCAGTTGTCTGTCGGTGCTGTCCGCTACATATAATTCGCATTTTGAAACATTGAGGTCGAGGCCAATGGAGTGAAATTCATTTTTTAAGAAATTTAGATCTAGTAAAACAGAATCTACATCGCCTCCCAGAGTTCCGTCATCAAGATACCAAACGTTAAATTTGGAATTTAGCTGTCGAATAATTGGATGGATAGCTAAACTAAAAATCACTGGCCCGAGGGGGTCACCTTGTTGACAGCCAACAGCAGATTCCAAAAGGTTGTCCCGGTATAGTAATTTTGATGGGTGTCTATAACATTGCCAAAGAAAACTATAAATTTGGGGTAATTCTTTTTTAGTTTCAGTCAACAAGGTGTCCCTATTCACTGAATTGAAGGCGTTCTTTATGTCAACCTTCAGGATGACCTCACCTTTGCCGGAATTTAGATAGGTCGACATAGCGTGTACGGCAGCCTCGCAACCCCCTTTAGAACCGTATCCAAGCTGCAGGGGCTGAATTTTTTTCGAAACAACCTCTCCGTAAAATTTACAGCAAATCTTGGCTGCCATACGACGGTAGGTTGTTCCCACGGCAATGGGACGAATGCCGCCATCCTTTTTGCGCAGGGCACAAAGATTGGCCCCGTACAGGACGTCGATGACGGACTCGTTCACCTTGCCGGAGAGCATAAGGTTAATCAGAGCCGTAAGCTCCTTCAAGAGCAGCTCACCAGCTTCCCCAGCACCTGAACATATTAGGTCTTTCAGATGCTGAGGACTTAGACCGTCGAGGCCACCGGCTGAGCCACTCCGGAAGGAGCAAACGGCTGTGACCACCTCTCGACCTGTAACGATGAGGAAATGAAAGTCCGAATCAGGAGGGTCGGGAAAGGAAAGGCCATCCGCCGGGGCAGGGTGTTTGGTCTCCAGAGCTGCGAGTGTCTCTGGAGAGCACGGTGCCACCACATCGCTGCTGAAGAGAATCCTGGCTGCTCCGCTAATGTCACCTTCCCCTAACTTCGTTTCCACCAGGTGGGATATACCTCTTGAGGATGTATATCTCTGTGCCGGTAATTTTGGGTCTAAATCTTGAGCCGAGACGTTGCAATTTTCTTTGATTTGTGCAGTTAAAGTTTTTTTTGTTGCCAAATTCTTTTGTACATGAAAGATTCGATAAGGAAAGGTGAACAGTTGTTCCCAAGCACTTAGCGAGTTCTCCCGGACAGCAAGGCGCACGCAACCAGCTAAATTTTGGGCTACAAGTGGTCTAGCACCTCGAGGAACTCGCTTTAGTACTGGAACGGAGTTTTTGAATTTTGAAAGGGTTTTCCAAAAAGGGTCGAAAGAAGATGTTGTAGGTGTGGCTATTGAGACAGGGTCTGAGGTGGATGTATTTGAAAGTTTGTGTACTTTCCCAATATGTACCTTCAGACCCCGATTACCTTTAAAAAAGCGTGCCTGGGAACATAGCGGACATCTCTCCAGGGTGTTCAGCGATATTGAAGGCTGACTAGCACTGTTGTCCACCACATCGCTGCTGCTGTTACTCATATAATTCACTTATAAAATAAACTTATCAAATTAACTTTATTCAACTAAAACAATATTAAATAAAAAAAAGAAACTCTTAAAAGTCAATATGAACAAGGACATGAATTTTACACTTTTGATTATGCACTGAGGGCCTCGGACGACGCGTCGTAGAAAACATTCGAGGCCCCGGCGACCGTTTCCGGTGCACGGGGCCTCACCTCCTCAAGGGAACGAAATTTAAAGAGGTCCGGTTTCTCGCGCCGCCGCTGACTGAGGAGGCTCTCTGGATGGCAAGGGCTTGATTCAGAAACCGGTACTCCTGGATACGGCTCGTATTGTTAGGTAGGTGGATGGCAAAGGCTTGATAAAGAAACCGGTACTCCTGGACACGGCTCGTATTGTTAGGTAGGTGGATGGCAAGGGCTTGATTCAGAAACCGGTACTCCTGGACACGGCTCGTATTGTTAGGTAGGTGGATGGCAACGGCTTGATTCAGAAACCGGTACTCCTGGACACGGCTCGTGTTGTTAGGAAGTTCCACTCACTGGAGCACTGAACTCTGGTAGCTTGGGCCCTGTACTTCCAACCGGTGCCGCGGTGGGCTACTATTTTTATATTTTAAATTTTATTTCTAAATAATATTAATGTTAAAACAAAAATATGAATTTCAAATAAAATTTCGTAAAATGTCCAAGTTGACAGGTGTCAGCAGCTTTTCTTTTTTTTTTTTGTTCCTATTTGAAATGAAATTAATTCAAACCATGGTATAATAATATACTTCGCCAGGTATAGCATTCCGAGACACAGAGGTCACGTGGGTGACACAAGTCTACGTCATCAACACTAAACAGTTTGGGAATCACTTTTTGCACTGGCACTGAGCGAGACAGGCACACGTGTTAAAAAAGAATAGCGATACACGGCGAAATGGCGGAATGTCAATGAGACAGCCCGTTTCTGTGTTACCAGTAGTGTGAAATAATAACTCCCTAACCACCTATAATACCTGTGCGAATCCGATCAAACATTAAAGTTTTAAATTACAATTACTTTAGTATATGATTAAATTGAATTTTTTCGTTTGATCAGGCAAACGAAAACAACTATTTAAATGCTTATATATATTTTTAAACCTAATGGTGGCCGAAAATGTTTCCATAATTTAGTGTTTTGTTTCAATAAAGTGGCAACTGAATAGTGACGTAAACATGTGTCACTCCCGGAATGCCAGACCTTGTTTTTTTAGACCATGATTCAAACTACAAACCCTTTCTCCCCTTGTTGAACAAAGTACTATTCCAATACCCTAAAAGTATTTAAAAGTACAATAAAAAGACATTTTAGTCGTTTCATTCGAGTTGCATTTCATTTGTCGTATTCATTTACGAACTTAGACTAAGATCCCAACGCAAAATATTTACGGTGATACTATAGGTGATACCTATGGAATTCTTTTCAACTTAAAGGAAGTTTGCGAATCCACACTAGATGGCGTAAGTAGTTTCTCGAAGTAAGCAACCCTAGTCCGCGGCTCTTTCAATACGTATAACCACGTATAACTTATTATGAACCGTAGTCCAGTGAATTAAGGACCATATTCCCTCAAAAAAAATTTGGTAGGTATGTAAATGAACACGTGCTCGACTGGAACGCGAGCTAAATTAAATCATATTGTTTATCAGATTAAGTACATATTTCTTTGAAAACCATTGCGAAGTAAAGCTTCTGTAACGCTAGTTACTAGTTATTATTCTGTGCCATGGGTAAGACTGGTTGTCAGACTTTTTGGGCCTCTGACTACCTGTAACGACTGTCAAAGATCACAAATGACAGCCGGGACCAACTGTTTAACGTGCTTTCCGAGGCACGGAGGAAACTCGGTATGTATGTAAACCTAATACTAGTAATATTTTCTATAATATATATATATATTTTTTATTGCAATATGGGCCTGCTCTTGACCTCGATCACGCCTGATGGAAAGCGATGGATGAGATCTATGATGGAACGAGCGTGCCCAGAAGATGCCTGTTCACTCTTGCTTTGAAGGCAGGCGGGTTAAATGTGGGTAGGAACACAGACGCAGGCAGAGAATTCCAGACTTTGGCTGTGCGCATAATAAAAGTGGAGGAGAAGCGCTTAGTACGACACATCGGGATATCAACCAAGTGCGGATGGTACGCCGCAGTACGTCTGCTAGTCCGGTGGTAAAAGGGTGATGGTGGGATTATATTTGTGTAACAAACTCGCAAAGTCGCAATCCAGTATACCTACTAAATGGATGCTTGTTTTGTCCAATCTATTATGTTAACGTGCCCTATCCGGGTTTCATGTTGGAACTTACTTACATATATGTAACAACTAAAATGTACACATGAATGCAATAGAGTTTGAGTTTAGTTGGAATCGACCAATTCATAATGTACTTCTTCTAAGCGTCATTTCTTTGAGTAACACGAAACTTTTTCCCTGTTTTTTCCCCTTTTTTATCTCTAAATTCTCTTCATTGGTCTATCCTATTAGTTCTCACCGTTTCTTTATTTACAATTTTTAGTAACCAATCCGGAAACCATGCCTGTGATGACCCGTAAGGCTACTGCTCAAGATATGGAGCTAAAATTGAGAACGGCCCTCCAAGAACTTAAGGACTCTAAACTCCAATGCCAGCAGCTGTTGCAAGAGAGAGAGGACAGTGAGGAGGAGGTCATTAACGTAAATAGCAAAAACTCGAGCTTAAAACGGGAGCTAGTAGACCTTCATCATTAATTCTTGAATGTTGTCAATGAACGGGATCAACTAAGGGCGGTCACGGATGGGTTCAACTCTTGTAGCAACTTGTATGAGGAGGCTTTATGTAAAATTAGGGACTTAGAGGATGAATATTAGTCCATGCAAATGTCAAACTTTTAAATTTGAAAAAGGAAAAGGATCATACTCAGGCTATGGAAACTGAACATTTGTATAATGAATTAGTTAATACAAATTGCAACCCTCATTCCATTATAACAATAGACCTTACAGAGGACTCCTTACTAAAGCATAACTACAGCCACAAAATTAGTAAAAATAAAATTAAGAAATATGCACGATTAAATAGAATAATTAAAAAATGTAATAAATACAAGAAACAACAAAAACACCTTTCCAAAAATATTCAATTAAGGAAAGAACGTGTTTCTCTAGTTAATAAATTAAATAACTATCAGATTAAATTGGAAGATAGTATAAATATTTGTGAAATTGACACTCAGCGCTTACAATCAGAAATACATGCTCTTAATAAGTCACCAAAATCTTTATGTAATAAATATGAATGCTCGGAAAATCAAATTAAAGAGCATATTCTTGCTACAAATGCATTGGTAGACAAAGTGGACTCGCTGACTCTCAGCAACACTCAGTGTACTTGTCAGAGGGAATCCAGCAATGATGCCCTCCAGCTTGAGGCAACGGAGGACCCGTCCCTAGCTGTGAGTACTCAGGACTGTATTTCCACCCAAGATACAATACCTGACTTAGGTAATTTGGTCTCACCTAATAGTCTTGGTTCTAATCTTTCAGTTATGTTCTCTGATAGTATAGGTAGAGGGTTAGGGAAATTGATCAGTAATAACCTGAGTTATTGTACCCAAAATTATTGCATGCCAGGATCAACCTACAAACAGATTATGGCATCAGTAACAAAGACCGTTTGTGATCCTAGTACCACCATTACTATATGTGTTGGTAATAGTTCTAAGATTAAAAAGGAAGACATCACTGACTGTGTTTCAGAGTTGTTAAAGTTAAATTGTAACAAAATAATATTGTGTGGTTTTCCATTTTTTGAAAATTTGGGTAATAGAAAAAATAATTATATACATATGTTAAATAACCATGTACATTTTTTAGTAGGTCACTATAGTGACAGACTTATATATCTGGATATCAACACTATTGTTGGTAAACTGAAGTCGACACGGGGTAAGGTGTATCTACCTATTAGATGTAGACACAAAATAGCTCGGCTATTAGCTTATAATATTCACACAGACATAAATAGTATGTCTAAGTTTAGTTCTATTATTAACACTGCGACTATTAGTAGTAATACTAATATACAGGTGACTTTCAATGAATATAGCACTAGTGCTATAAATGTTTACAAACATTGTACTGAGGAGGATCCAAGTGTCACTGTGGAGAATTCTCAATTAGGGTATATTAGTATTAGTGATAGGGTCTTGTTGTCTGAGGATGGTACGGGTGTCTCCAGCCTCACTCCAAAAATTAATTTAAACTAGGAAATGAGACAACAGGAGGTACGATTAACAATATTGTTAATCCTACCAACGTATCTTCTTGCACTCAATTAGTTAGTAAAAAAGGGCCTCAGCAGAACACTTTGAAATTATTCCACCAAAATATCCAAGGCATTTCTTCCAAATTATTAGAAATTGAATTGTTTTTAGAAAATAGTAAGTTTGACATTATATGTTTTACTGAACATTGGCTTAAGGATTACCAAATGCTTATCAATTATGAGAACTATATGGTGGGTAGCTGCTTTAACCGTAAAACTATGCTTCGTGGAGGTTCCCTAATATTAATAAGAAATTGTTTTAAATATAAGCAACGTAATGACATAGTAGGTCTCTCGGTTGAACATTGCGTTGAACTGTCCTGTGTTGAGCTAGATAAGCATGTAATTGTGTGTGTGTACAGACCCCCAAACTATCAAAACTTTTCTTTGTTTGAATCAATAATGGAAGATGTGATGGCAAAACTTGCAGTCAGTAATAAATCTACAATTATTTGTGGTGATTTTAATATCAATATTTTAGAAGAATGTGCAAATAGCAGTCGCTTATTAAATCTTTTTAAGTCATTTGACTTGACCAACACTTTTACAGAACCTACTAGAGTCACTCCATCTTCTGCTACTTGTATAGATAATATTTTCTGCGATTGTGATTACTTAGATAAAGCAATAGTAAATTGTCTACCCTCTGACCATAGTGGACAAACTGTAACCTTTAGGTGTAATACACCCCCATCGCAAAAAGTTCAAATTAAATTTAGACCTATAACTTCTAGCAGATTAAATAGGTATAATATTTTGCTACAGAACAAGTTAAGCGTTATGGGCCTTGATGATATTAATATAGATCAATTGTATGATCGTTTCTTTTCAATAGTTCACACGGAATTCAATAAAACTTTTGAAAAGAAGACAAAAAGTATTTGCCTTAAATTCATATTTAGTGATTGGGCAACTAGAGGTATCAGAAAAAGTAGGGAAAGACTATTTGAGCTTTATGGCCTTAAGCCTTTTATAAACACTGAAACTTTTAACAAATATGTTGCTAAGTATTCAAACATTTTTAGAAATACATGCAAGGTTGCTAAAGCACTGCACATTAGCAACAAGATCAAAACAGCAGAAAATAAAATAAAGACAGTTTGGAAAGTTATAAATAATGAGACTAACAGGAAGAAAATACGTAACACTAGCTACACATTAGATACAGCATGTGGTCCTAAAAGCTCTAATCAGGAAGTAGCTCAAGAATTTGTAAAATTCTTTACCGATATACCACAAAAAACAACGGAGGCTCTTATTTCCTCACCTGAACTCTCAATTGGTTTATTAAAGGCGAATGTGTCTGGCTGCCTGGTTGAATTTAAATTTAAACACATTAACCCTATGATTGTTATTAAAACTTTCCGGCAAATAAAGATCAAACTAACCGAAGATCTATGGGGAATGTCTGTCAAAGTTTGTACATCCATACTTGAGACTATAGCCCTTTACTTAGCTTTAATTTTTAATTTATGTGTAGACCAAGGAGTTTTCCCTGATTTAATGAAATACAGTAAAGTCATACCTCTTTTCAAATCCGGGGACAGTAAAGATACTAATAATTATAGACCTGTATCCGTGTTACCAGTTTTTAGCAAGGTTTTTGAAAAAGTAATGCTTAATCAAATGCTCTATCATTTTAACACCAACAGAATCTTACATGATCAACAGTATGGCTTCACCAAGGGACGTTGTACAACTGACGCCGGTGTAACCTTATTAAAGCACATATTTACTGCGTGGGAAGAGTCTCAAGACGCCATAGGAATTTTTTGTGACCTCTCCAAAGCGTTTGATTGCGTAAATCACGACACATTACTTTTGAAACTTGAGCATTACGGACTGGGTAAACTTGCACTTAGTTTGGTAAAATCTTATTTGAATGATAGACAACATGTTCAAATAAATGGTGTTAATTCACAGGGGTTAAAAGTAAAAATGGGGGTTCCACAAGGCTCAATATTGGGTCCTTTCCTCTTTCTAGTATATATAAATGATCTACCCTATTTACTGAAAAACCAACCTCAAAATATGGTGTTATTTGCTGATGACACTTCCCTAATTTTTAAGATATTTATCTTCTTTTTTTTTTTTGCCTATTTAGGCGGGCCCAAAATCTAGATGACGTGAATAATGCCCTACTTCAGGTCCAAAATTGGTTCACAGCAAACAATTTGGTATTAAATGAAAAAAAAACCAAATGCATAAGATTTGCTTTACCGAATGTTAAAAGTAGTGATTGTGATATAATATTGAATAAAGAGAAACTTGAATTCGTAGATAAAACGGTTTTCCTGGGGATTACGCTTGATTCAAGGCTACAATGGGGTTCTCATTTGACATCTCTTGCGGGGCGGCTAAGTTCAGCAGCCTTTGCCATTAGAAAAATCCGTCAGTATACTGATGTAGATACCGCTAGACTGGTTTATTTTAGTTACTTTCATAGTATAATGTCTTATGGCATTTTGCTGTGGGGACGGGCTGCTGATATTGAGTCTATATTTATTCTGCAGAAAAGAGCCATCAGAGCCATATATAATCTTCGTAGGCGCGATTCTCTAAGGGAACTGTTTAAGGATATTGGCATCATGACGGTACATTGTCAATACATCTACGAAAACATAATGTACGTCAGAAAAAATCTGCACCTTTTTGGTAAAAGGGGTGACAGACATAATTACAGTACTAGAAATAGGGACCAACTAGTTCAGCCAGGTTTCAGACTCGCTAAAGTAGACTCATCTTTCATGGGGTACTGTTTGAGATGCTATAATAAAATTCCACAAAGTATTCTTGAACTGAATGAGACGAAATTTAAAACATGCATTAAACGCACACTATGTAAGCAAGCATATTACAAGTTGAGCGATTATATCGATGATAAAAATGCTTGGCTCAATGCTGGTCCTGCTCCACATGGACAGGGGCGCATAAATTGATAGCATTAAATTGTATTGTTGGAGCTGCTGAAGATTGTACAACTATCTTTGCATTGTATAGAATCAATCTCTTTAGTATTATATAAATGCATAGCCCATATTGTGTGAGTACTATGTACTAGAAAGCTATCATTCACTGGAAACCTACGTCTTTTTTTTTACTTGAATGTGCCCTGGCGGTTTGGAGTATGTCATGCTCACTCTATTGTCTCGCTGATGGTGGCGCATGTGTCGGATCATTTAGTTCCCTTCAAAATGGTTGAGTTGAATGGTGCTGATCCATGCGTCATGTCCGTGAACGGGCGCTGTCAGTTGTGACTGGTCATCTCTTGGTTGCCATGGCTTATTTGAATGAATTATTTTGAATTGTATTTTTTTTTGTTTGTGTTTTTTTGCTGTGGACACTTTTACCGTGCACATCTTGCTACATTGTTCTCACATAATATACCATCTCAACGTGAATGATGTAACCAAGATTTTGTAACAATATTCTGATTTAAAAGAGTGTCCATGGAGTTTCTTGCCCATTCTTCTCCATAGAGATCTACGCTAGGGAATGGGCAACTACAGTAATTTCACAGTTTTTATGTCTTGTGACTGGGACTGTAGCTACATTTAATTTTCATCTTTGTTTCGACAATTCAAAAGTGCCTGTAACTGGCTTACTTGAAATAAATGCTTTGATTTTGATTTGATTTTTTGATTTCGTGTCGATGGCAAATATTTATTAAATATGTTTGGCCCAAAATTCAGCTAAGCGAACTCCGCTTGCTGATGCAGTCATAAGCCTCCTCACTGCTCGCGAAGTTCCTCGCCGAAGTACTCTAGAAACTTGCGACACTAAACACTCGTTCAGCTTCGCGATGAGCTCATTCGCTCTGTGGTGCCGATAGCCTGAGCACATTTGTAATGGACGCTCAAGTAGCAGCTGCCGCATTTTTCTCGACATAGGGAATATGCATTAATTTTATTTTTTTATTTCGATACGGAATGTTAAAGTACTATAAAAATAATGACAAAAAGCGAAAACAAGACATAAATCGGCCAAACAACACAAAAGTTATAACCATTAAACTTTTGATTCTATCTCTTTCTAGATAAACGAATTTAGTATGGATTTTGTACGTCGATGCAGAGAATGACGTCACTCGCTGTATCGGATCTCTCTGTCTAATCAGCAGATTCAAATGCATATAACTTAGTATTTTTTATAATATTAAAAAATAATTTCACTTTGTTATTTCTGATGTTAATACGCTTTGTTTAGAGTGATAAAAAAAATATGCATATACCCTATTTTCTCTGTTTGCTGAGTTTTCAGGAACAACATAATTTGCTCCTGTGACCACTGTATATTGCTCATAATTGTGTCACGCGCACTAATTATAAATCACGCACCGGCACACACGACGTCTGAATGAGTACTAAAGTCGGCCAAGTATTGTAGAGAGGTACTTCGTGAACGCACTTCGCCCGAAGTTGCAACTTCGGGCCCTTTGACTCGGGCGCAAAAACCGAGAACAAATGGAAGTCGCCCGAGGCGAGGTAAAGTTTGAAGAGGTAAGCCGAAGTCCCTCTCTAAACTATCGTATTCGTCTAACATCGTTCAACATCGCGAGCAGTGTAGAGGAGGCAATAAGGTCGTCAAGTGTGCAGGTTTCAGGGCAATATAATAATGTTCTTACCAAAGCAATTAAAGAAGTTGGGTACAAACACCCTGGCAGCCGCAGTGATGGTCTGTGCTGAAGACAGGATGGACTTGACCACCAGGTCTTCGATAGCGGCCATCAGAGCCGTGGTGTTGCGGCCTTGCTTGCGTAGGTGACGCAGTAGTGCTGACAGCGTCCACTTGTGGCCTATGTTGCCGGCGTTTGGGTCGTCGCATCTGTTGGACAACATTATTGATTAAACTTATATTGTCACTTTCGAATATCTTCCGTGATTGAAACAACAACAACAATGAACAATCACGGAAGATATCCCGTAAGTGACAATATAAGTTTAGTTTTAAACCGTGAAAGCTTAAAACAATCATTGATTAAAACTTAAAAAACCGGCCAAGAGCGTGTCGGGCCACGCTCAGTGTAGGGTTCCGTAGTTTCCCGTCCGTCACAAGTGTTCCCACTTATGAGTTTAAAGGTGGGTATCCATTATGTAAAAATGCTTGCATATACGAATATACTACAAACTTAGTCCAGAAATTATTTTTCAATACACTTCCTCGAAAACTGGTCCATAACGCACTACGATTAGGTACAACAAGCAAAGTATTTCACACACGAGCGATTTTTTCCACTTTCCCGCACGTGTGCGGGAATGAAAATTGCCACAGATAACTAAACCTATACTTAGTCCAAATTGGTTCAATGCCTATAGTCTGAAGTGAATGTTTTTATTTTTTATTTTTGCAAAGCACTACGCGTCGTTACGGCATAAATATTGTTTGAATATTCAAATTGTATTTATAAATAGAATATCATAGATAAACATGATTATTTAAAACTAATAGTTACTTTTATACACAAATTAACATTTATTTGTGTTCTGAATTCAAAAATATAAAATAAATCTATTTTTTTTACTAGGCTGTTTAACGGCTTCATACCATTGCCTCTCCTTCAGCCTTGCGAGACCACAGTGCGAAAAAAAAGAAAATTTAAATCATAGTTTCATAGTTCGTGACAAAAATATTATTCGTTATTTTATTTTATTTCTTCAAAAGTGTATTGAAAAACGTCGTTTGATACACGTGGACATTTGTTATTGCAATTCTCGGCTCAAAAACACCCTCGCCTACGGCTCGGATGTTATAATTCCGCCTCGAACGCAATAACAAACTTTCTCCACTTGTATCAAAATGTACTATTGTACAACTTTTTGTCTTTTTTGTACAAAAACTGTTGTTTCCATCAAGTTCAAAATGATTTTTCTAGAAAGTCCTTATAAAGTTCTACTTTTCAGATTTTTTTTCATATTTTCTAAACTTATGGTTCAAAAGTTAGAGGGGGGGGACACATTGTTTTTTACTTTTGGAGCGATTATTTCCGAAATTATTGACATTATCAAAAAATGATTTTAGGAAACCCCTATTCATTTTTAAATACCTTTCCAACAATATATCACACGTTAGGGTTGAAGTTAAAAAAAAAAACACTTCCCACTTTACATATAGGGGGGCTACCCTAATAAAACATTTTATCTTACCACTTTGTCGGCGTGATTGATATACATATTGGTACCAAATTTCAGCTTTCTAGTGCTAACGGTCACAGAGATTAAGCGAGGACTGACAGACGGACGGACGGACGGACGGACAGACATGGCGAAACTATAAGGGTTCCTAGTTGACGTTACGGAACCCTAAAAATAAAAAATCGAACGTACTGAGTGAACTAGTCTCTAGTTATATTAAAGCTTAATTCGCTTTAATAGTGGTTTGACTACGGAACCCTAAAAAGACACTGGAAAATAACTTTACTTTTGGAAGCCGGTTACTTTCATTTGTTTAATTACCTTTTTTGCCACCGACAGCGGAGCATTTGCTACAAGTTTTGTTAGATGCGTTGATTTTACTTATAAGGGAAATTGCGAAAACTTATATTTCTTCGATTTTGAATGTTTATTTGCAGGATTTTAAAATAAAAACATAAACTAAATATAAGCAGCTCGAATTGGCGTCATACAGAATACAGTCTCTGGTCAGAATTTGGTTCTTCTAACAGACAGATGTGTTGCTGAGGAGTTTGTTCCGCCACATCTTCTTCCCAGCTAAAACACAAGGATGTGTTGATGGGAGGGCGTTTTGGGAGACTATTTCTTGTAAACTTTGACGTTCTAAAAGTGCTGATTATCAGCCTAATTTAAATAAAATAATGACTTTTGATTTTTAAGTCATAGCCAATGTTTAGTAACAAAATAACTTTGGCAACACTTAAACTTATGGAGCGGTTTTACTACATGCGGTTAACCATACGAGTAACTTATTTAACTACTATTTAACCAGAATCCACTCACTTGATATAATCCGTATGATACTTATTGATGCTGTAATTACACAGATGCATACAGGGATTCCAGAGGTTCTTGTTCGTCTTATCATACTTCACGGTAGCGAACCGCACCAGTCCCTCCTCGTACAGGTATATGAGGAGAGGGTCGATGGACGTCAGGCACACGTAGAGCCGGAGGTCGCATTTGTGACCTCCGATGAGAAGAGGCTTGTCTATGTACTTCGCTACTACTACGTTCTCGCCTTTTGGGATTTGTTCGGGCTAGGAAAAAAGAGAAGTTTAATCAAATATTGTAAAGAAGTTAACTCAAATTTTGTAAAGAAACTTTAATCAAATATTGTAAGGAACTTTACTCAAATAAAGTTTACTCAAAAATTGTAAAGAAGTTTATTCAAATTTTGTAAAGAAGTTAACTCAAATTTTGTAAAGAAACTTTACTCAAATATTGTTAGGAAGTTTACTCAAATATTGCAAACAAATTTACCCAAATATTGTAAAGAAGTTTAATCAAATATTGTAACGAAGTTTACTCAAATATTGCAAAGAAATTTACTCAAATATTGTGAAGATGTTTACTCAAATATTATAAACGAGTTTACTCAAATATTGCGAAAGTTTACTTAAATATTGTAAAGAAGTTTACTCAAATATTGTAAAGAAGTTTACTCAAATATTGTAAGAAAGTTTACTCAAATATTGCAAAGAAGTTTACTCAAATATTATAATCAAGTTTACTCAAATATTGCGAAAAAGGTTACTTAAATAAGTATTGTAATGATGTTTACTCAAATATTGCAAATAAGTTATTTGCTTGAATCTATGGCCGTAGAATTCCGTTAAGCCAGAAGCCTAAAAAATAACCATTTACCTAAATATAAAATATTGTTTAGCGAAATGATACGTACAGTATTCACAATATAAATCCCTCGACCCCTACTCGACGCAGCCGGCTTCACAATCCAAGGTCCTTTGGTCCGGTAGTGAGTAGTACAGAGGTCCTTGAACTCTGCCGGCATCAGGAACGTAGTAGGGATGAAGTCGAACTGCTTCAGACCTCGGAAGTACTGCATCTTCTCTATGTTCTTGAAGAGTTTGTCTTTGCGGGTCAGCTCGTAGGATCTGAAAGGGAAAATAAAGTCTTCGAGTCACCTCAGTATCAACATACTTGAGAAAACTTGAAGGTGACTCGGGGTCGGCTTCCAGTCTTACCGCATGCAGCTGAATACTAGTGTTTTACATGGAGCGACGGCCTATCTGACCTCCACAACCCAGTTCACCATAACATGATACCAAATATTAGAACTGGTTGTCAAAACTTCGGGCTTCCGACTTCTTTCATCCGATTTTGAATTTCGCAGGCTACCCTAGTGCTTTCACATAAGTCATCTTTTTAGGGTTCCGTACCCAAAGGGTAAAAACGGGACCCTATTACTAAGACTCCACTGTCCGTCTGTCTGTCACCAGGCTGTATCTCATGAACCATAGATCATAGCTAGACAGTTGAAATTTTTCACAGATGATGTATTTCTGTTGCCGCTATGACAACAAATACTAAAATAAATATATAAGGACCCCCCCCCCCCTACCAGGCGCGGATACAGGATTTCCTTTAAGGGGGGGTAATTTTTGGAAAATTCATGAAACAAAAATTGATAAACTTTGATAATAAATGGGCGTTACTTTACAGAAATCCATGATATGTAAGATACAAGGGGGCCGCCAGCTTTTGGGCCAGGGGGGCGGGGGAGCGTAGCGAGAAATTCTTACGACACCTTGCCTTGGACAGGTTAGAATGGTTTCGAACGTTCATATAGGAGTTACTTGGTCGAATTTTAGATACATTCAAGAGGAAGTCGTCTGTAGAGCGAGCGAAGCGAGTTCGAATATTTTAACACATTTCCTACCGATATACTGGAGTTAATTGGGCCTCTTATAGACAAAGTTAAGACTCATGAAAAAGTCGTAATTTTTTACAACATTGCCTCAGATATTTCTGCTAAATTATAAATGATGTTTATTTTGCAAGTAGGTTTTTACAAACACTTTTACACGTCATTATTGCAAGGATGAGTTTAAAATCAAGACAGTAAACATAAGACCTCAAAGGAATAAATGCATTAGAAGATTTGTAGTACCCACTTGTACTAACTATTACGGACAAAGATGTAGGAAATGCTTAGTCCCAACCATTTTTAATGACTTACCAGTCGATTTAGAAAGTAGCTGTACCACAAAAATGTCCTTCAAGAATAAAGTGGAGAAGTTTCTTTTTAACACTTTTTGTCAAAGCTTCATAAATGGAGATGCATAAATTGTCATACTAGCTTTTGATCGTGGCTCGCCAGTGTAAATTGAGATGCCATTGCGCGGTTGAGGATGTTATTTGTTTGTTTAGAGTAAATATTACTAACATAGTTTATAAGTTTTCATTGTTACTAACAAATATAGCCTTTAAGTATACCTATCTAAGTTAAAATGTTTATTATTAAGATACTAACAATACTAACCTAATACCTAAGCATCATTGTTACTAAACTACTAACAAAGCTATGGACTTTAGTCTGAAATAAAGTTTAACTTATTTTATTTATTTAGCATTTTTTAGCATTTTGAATTTTGTACTGGCGTTTCAATTCACTGCTGGTCAGCCTTTTGTGCTATTGTAAAATATTAGTGTTTAGTTTTAATTTAGTTTAGTTTTTGTTATTGATGGAAAAGTACCTAAAGTAGTAACTTATAAGCAGAATGTTTTATATGGGAGCTACATCTGCCAACAAACTGTTTTACAGTTTGGCAGAAGTAACATTTTTTGTAATACGAAGTCACCTCGAATAAACGCTTTTTCATTTTTTAAAACTAGATGGGGCCGGTGTTTCGTACCTGACTACTCTGAGAAGAAACAGCCGAAACAAACTCAGAGGTCATAGTCTCTTTTAAAGTCCAGACAATCTTGCTCAATTCACATGAGGACTATGCATTAGTGTCTGAGATGGTCTTTTGAAGAAAGAACCATACAGATTTGAGTGGACCTGTCCAGTCAGTGCAAGCATTTGTCAGTTAACGTGTAGCTCGACTTATAACTCAAGGAGCTCAACGAAACGACGAACAATACCAAAGAAAGGACATTTGGGAAGGTCGCTTATAGTACTCAAACTGCCAGACAGTTGTGGGAAAAAAAAACAAACAAAAAAATAAAAAAAATACCTACATGGTCCCCACATTCACAATAATCAAATAAAATTAATAACAAATTCTTTTCAAATGAATGTAAGTAAAAAAAAAAATAAACAAAAATCATTAAATGTCGCAATGATAATAAAATAAAAAAGTAAAATACTTAATAAAATAAGTATTCATGTCAAATCAGTAAAAGTCACATAAAATAATAAAAAATAAAAGTAAAATAACAAAATACATGTCAAAAAAATTCAATGTCAGAGTGTATAAAAGAAAGGAATCAATAATAAACAAGCGAAGTCCGAAATTTCGACATTCACAGAGCAAATTTCATTGGAGCAGCTTAATCCCAAGCTTTTTTTATCTTCAAGATAGTGATTAACATGATAGTAGGCTTTCAGGCACAGCTTCCGTTTTATAAACGATTTGAATTTATTTAGGCTTAGTGCTTGAATTTAGCTCGGAAGTTTATTGTAAAAGCGTATACATTGGCATCTGAACGTACCTCCTATTTTTTTGAGCCTCGTTGCAGGAACAACAAATTTGTGTTTGTTCCTCGTGTTTATGTTGTGGATATCACTGTATTTTTTAAATAAATTAATATTTTTGTGGGCGTACAAAAGGTTTTCATAAATAAACTGAGAGGGCACAGTAAGAATATTAGTCTCTTTAAATTTTTCTCTGAGGGAGTATCTGGGACTTAATTTATAAATTGAACGAATTGCCCTTTTTTGCAAAACAAATATTGTCTGAATATCGGCGGCATTGCCCCACAAGAGAATACCGTACGACATCACGCTATGGAAATAACTAAAGTAAACTAAACGGGCTGTCTCTAAGTCAGTTAAATCACGAATTCTTCTAACGGCGAATGCTGCAGAGCTAAGTTTCTTCGACAATTTGTCTATATGCGGGTCCCACTGAAGCTTGGCATCCAAAGTTATGCCTAAGAAGACTGTGCTATCTTCCGGTTTTAACTCTTCATCCTAATATAAATAATACCATTCTATGGCATCAGGCAGGAAAAGCTATGACTTTTAAAAATCCTGAGCCTCTAGGGTCAGCTGACTCCTCCTGGCCACGCCCATGACAAGATATACAACTAGAATATTTAGTTTCAATTCCGTCAAACTAGTTCAAGCTTGGCTAATGACGTATTTGGTCTGGTTCAGGGGGGGCAATTGCACCCATTGCCCCCCCCCTCCTGTATCCGCGCCTGCCCCCTACAACAAACGTGATTTTTTTGATCGATATTAGTAACTGCAACAGGTAGACGCTTGAAATATTCACAGAATATCACAGAATATTTAGTTGTATAAATATTCACTTTAAAAATAAATAATTGATAGAAAATAAAATAAATATTAAAAGGGCTCCCATAAAACAAAAGTAATGTTTTTGCCGTTTTGTCTAATGTTGTATAGATACGATACGAACTAATGGAACGGAACACTTCACGCGCGAGTCTGAGTGCTCGGCCAGAGTGGGAGCGCGGTGCGTGGTGCGGTGCGGGTGCGGCAACGCGCGCGGTTTGCCTGGCCAGACTGGCCGCGCGGTGCGGCGAGCGGCGCGGGTTCGGAGATCCCCGCTCCCGCCAGGGTTACCAACATAAGGGTTTTCGCCCCAAGTTTAGGGTTAAATAAGAGGGATATGATTTTTTTAGGGGCGTTTTATTTTTAGGGGTACTTTTAGTGCTGGGCTAGACTGAAAACGCGGGCGCGGAGCGGGCATACTCAAACATATGAACTTGAACACGCAAAGACGCCATAGCTGCATAGCTCGTTCATAAAAGTGGCCACAGTGAGTACGTGGGCGGCTATGGCAACTAGGAGTAAAACAAAAAATCACGTTTTGAATTGAAAACAGCGCTATCTTTAAAAAAAAAATATTGTTGCTATGGCTAAATATATTATTGTTGTGAATTAAAATATATAAAAAAAGGATTTTCAAGTAATTGTGGGAATTTTGACTTAGCTTGAGGGGTAAATATTTTTGGGAGTTGGTAACCCTGGCGCCCGCACTTGCCGCCCGCGCCCTCACTGTGGCCACTTGTGTGAACGAGCTATGGTTTGAGCTGCCCGCGCCAACGAGCCCGCACCGCAGCCCGCGCCCGCGTGCCCACTATGGACACTCCAATGAAGTTCATATGTTTGAGCTCGTCGCACCGCGCCCGCACCGCACCCGCGTTTTCACTCTGGCCGAGCACTTACTCGCACTGGGCCGGTTTCTAATTATGGAGGATGGATAGTGTTTTGATGACGCAGTCTTTTCAACAGGTATCGTGTTACCTAACCAACTGGGTTGTGGAGGTACTATAAAGCTAAGCAAGAATTTACCTTGGGAAATGATTAACTTTCTGATGTATATTCAAGGATTGGAGGACTTCGAAGGGGATCAGGGGGCGAAGACCACAAGAGTGTCCAGGTGGTGGAGTCCACGCTCGCTTGTTGCAGACCGTGAGCATCCAGGATTTGGCGCAGTAGACACATCGGCCTACAGTGAACTACTGTCAATATTCTTGAATGAGAGCTTTTTTTTAAGGCAGGTGGTGGCAGGTCTATACGCAGCTGTGGGTGATTCTGGGCTGGATTGCTGGATGAATGTGAATCTTATAATGTTATTTTCAGTCATGTTTTTATAATGTATGTTCAGTTTATGATCACGCCATGTGTTTTTCATCAAATAAATAGTGGTCAATCATTTTGATATCAAAATAGCGGGACCACGTTTACTATGAAAGTATGAAATAGTAGAATTATATCCTATTCACATGATATTCGCAAAACCTGGCGTGGTTCCGTCATATTGACGTTCATAAAGAGGTTCATATTGACGCAGTTTCTCGTGCGTAGATAGAATATGCTTTATTGTACGTACCAATATTTTGACCGTGCTTCTTGTAGATTACGTAAAAATCAAAGAATTCCCCTCCACTCTGTCAAGTTTAACTCAGACATGTAAAATCTAAAACTTCTATCATGATAAGCCGAGATGGGTTAAAACGTGCGTTTACGTCGGTCTATATTTGGTTACCAAATATAGACCACAAAATATACCCAACGGTCCTAAAATGCTGCAAAAATTTAAAACTAAAAACAAATTTGGTAAAAAACCAAAATCAAAAATACTGACAGTAATTCGCCTTTCCGTACACTCAGCCTCACCCAATGACGTATTATAAATAGACACGTCATGAACCAACATCGCGGCGCTTAAAAACGGCGAAAATACTAGAACTACTTATAAGCGTGAAGAAAGAGAAAGAAAATATGACACCGAACGGCGGGATGCCTGTTGCGAGAGGGAGATAAAAATACATCTTCAGTCACGTCACAGGATTTATTAAATTAAAAACAAACGTAGCGTCGCGCGACAGGTTGGTGCGTAACTAAGCGCGATGTGGCCAATTGGCTTCATTTCATGTTGTAATTTTAGAGTGCGGACAACGTATCTATAGTTTATATATCATTGGCCTCACCTGGGGAAGTGGTTGACTCTTTGGTATGGTGACAAGGCCCTCAGAACATCAGGCTTGGGGTGCAGGCCTGACCAAAGCAGGTTGAACTCCTTGCCTTCAGTCAAGGTTTCCTGAAGACCATGGGCTTGGAGTAACCGGTGAAGGAGTTTGGTCTCCGTGTTTACTAGTTTGTAGGTGATTTTGAGGAGTCGAGCTGGCATGTGACTGCTTTCTAGGACCTGGTGGTGGAATGATAGTTTAGTTTAAGTTGAACTGTGTTGTGTACGGTCGAACAAGCTATTTGGTTTACGGTTTAACCCACAAATTACGTTGTAAAATGTAAACCAAATAGCTTGTTGGACGTACAGGTTTTCTGGGATTGCGGTAGTAAATGAGGGTTGGTACAAGTAATACAATAATGACAAATAAACACTATGTAGGTGAGGTTTAGCATCACGTGTATTTTTTGTTGTTGAAAAGATCAGATAGTTTTTTAATCTGTTTTAATATAAATAAACTATTTTTCATTATCGGATTTTTAGGCATAAACTCGTTTGTTTTACTTTTTAATCCCCCCCCCCTCCCCTCTTCGAACGCCACGTGATAAAGGACGAGCCCCAATGTCCTCGTTCACCGTTTTTATAGCAGTGTTGATGAAAGCAATAACACAAAGTAAAGTGCCAGACTAGGTTTCTTACGTTTTTTGGAATTTGCAGGCCACTGCTTTGACCTTGAAAAAGTCGTTCCTCGACCTTTATGAACTTGGAGGGCTGTGTTGATGATTATAATTCTGTAACTACCTACATACGTCTTACAGTCGCGAACAATATTTTAATCAACATACAACCTAGCACTGGCGTGCAAATTGCAAAAAACGTAAGAAAATTTGAATTTCGCGGGCTACCCTGGAGCATCAGCCTTAATAGATATAATAGATTTTCAACTGTATTGCAATAGCCTTACGTTCAAAGTTGATTGGGAAAAAATTAGCCAGTTTAGGGTAGATTGATGTGCTGGCGTTTGTACAGTCGAACAAGCTATTTGGTTTACGTACATTTTTCAATGAAATTTGTGGGTTAAACTGTAAACCAAATAGCTTGATCGTATGTAAGTCAAAGCCGTTACCAATTGCCCACCACTGCTCCGGATGGGACGTTAACGTATCCCAACATCTCATTAATCTGTGAAATGAAAGTGGTTACAAATACAGGCCTTAATACCTTGACGCTCTCGACTTCCTTGACCAGCAGATGTTCCGAGTCATCACTGTCGAGGCCAGGCGACGTCGAGCGCTGACACACTGGGGCTTTACGTTTGTGCTTACCCTTGTTCTTCTTGCCTTTTTTTTCGTTACTGTTGTCTGGAAAGGGGATAATTTCGTAATGGCATCTTGCGGGTCAACCTATAACCTGAGAGGCTGGCTTCTGCTGTGTTAGGCTTCCAGCCAGGGCCAAAATACTTATAAACTAAGCGACCGCGCGCTAAGGGCACCCCTTGTAGGGTAGTATCCTCGGCTTAGGGCGTCGCTGGGGGAGGCTGCAAGGGGACAGGCTGGATCTGAGTGAGATCATTATTTAGAGGCTGATTTAAAACTACTGGCTCAGCATCGCGGGGTGGCTCGACCTAAGGGGTACAGATGTAAGCACCGCATGGTATGTAAGGAAGTGGAGGGAAATTAAACAATATTTTAACGGATTTTTTCCGCTCAAACTTTGTAAAAGACCGAAAATCGTATTGGTTACTCATTCGCTCCGTCTCAATAATCAATCTTGTAATCAATCAAGTAATTTTGTAGCATGCAGGCTGATACTCTATCAGCAACAAGATTACACACACCTAATTTGTGTCCTGGGTAGGACACCTACGTTACAGGATCTTGTTTATCTTGTTTTACGTTTTTTGTATAGAAAGCAACTACCTATTGTCGGGCCTACCCTGTCCTCAATACTTAGATTCTAATTGCTGTAAAACATTAATATTGTAATACCAAATTGTTTGGTTAGAGTGACCATGGAGTTTCTTGCCGGTTCTTCTCCATGGAAACGACCAAACCGAACCATGCACCTTTCGACGTTTTATAAATGCCCATGTAGGCCTATGTGGAATATAATATTTTGATTTTGGAACTGGTTGACGCTACTCAAGACGCTTAACTCGAAGTCTAAATTTAGGCAGACTCCAATTAGATTGCTATCGACACGCCAAGAAGAATTTAAAATATTTACCCTTAGAACTCTGAGGTGGCGGTTCTTCCGGCGGTTTGATATTAGCTGTTGTATTCTCGATGTTCAGATGTTTCTTTAGCGTGATCTTGCTGAGGTCGTTGAGAACATCCTCGATGTCCCGCTTGTGAGTCACCGAGTCAGTACGTGCCTCGTGACCCTGTTCCTCCATACACACCGGCTCGAGCAGATTCGCATCACTAACGTGACGCACCACGTAAGCAGTCCCACTGTACTTGTTGTTACTACTCCCAAAAGTCTCCATCACATCGTGCATTATATTCTTCGGTCTCATCGCGAAAGAGTGAGGTTCCGCGACCAGTCTCCGCGCCATATTCTTAGCTTTGTTCAGTAGTATTGCAGTTCCTGTGTTGTTACCTATTGTTTTAGTTTCCGACTCCATGGAAGGCGTCCTGGATGCGAGAACGCATGACCTGAAGACCAGGACTGCTCCTTTTGTGCCGATGGGTCCGCCAGACACCCAGTCTGAAACGGAGCCCTCGTTTTCTTTGGAAGGGGCATCTTCGTCATTTCTTCTCATTTTGTCTTCGTGCTGTGTGTCTGCTGTCGTAAGGCCTGATGTAGACGGATTCGATGTGTCTGACGATACATGTGGACTAGAAAAGGAATAACATTAAGTATAGATATTGTAAGGTAATAAGTAAGGCCTGGTTTCAACCAAAGTGGAGACGAGGTCTATGTGGTTGGTAGGGCCCCCGATGTCTCAACGTCTTCTCTACGAAACGCTTATCTCGGTTTTGGTGGAAACCAGGCTTTACGTGTAGATTTGCCGAATGAATTGTGAGTTTGGTTAAGTGTACTCGTTTGGGAACGTGAACCAGATTCTTTTAACTACTGTGGTTGTAAAAAAATCTAAACGAAGGCATGCAGCTTGTGTTGAATTATTTATATATTGTATCCAGTTCAACAACAAAAAAACCTACGTAAACAATGCAGAAGTTTTTTTAAAAAAGCAAAAACATCAAAGTAAAGACAAAGTAGAAAAATCTTTTGCCAAAAGTATAGCATGCAGCCATAGAAATCTCTGCAAATTCTATAAGCACATAGGAGCGCGCGTTGCAAGCAATGCCAACATGTGGTCGCTATGGTCAATCAATGAATCGATTGTGTCGCCATTTAAGGTGAAGGCCGGTGGGTATATTCTATTGAATCGGTTCGATACATAGGTAGTTGTTTTACGGCTGTGTTTGACCGAATACATAATCATTACTGACTTTTAAATTTACTAAGTGTAGTCAGCCGTCTGTATGTTTAGTTGCGGTAGTCTTAAAAACTGCTGAACGGAGTATATTTAAGTTTTCGACAAAGGATAGTGTCTTTTCCAAAACGAATTAGTCTAGTTTTTGATTTTTATGTCGGTTTTTGAGAATACGATATAATTATGGTATCTTTACTTAATTAAACATACCTACACGAATAGCCATATTATGACACGTTTCAAATAAAGTTGAATAACCTGAAAGCGTTTCGTATTTTTGTAGCGAATTTCGACAAAATTGACATGAGCTTTTCGGTGGCTTATTTCAATCTAATCTTACTAATAAGTATTATAAATTATGCGAAAGTTTGTGAGGATGGACGGATGTATGTTAGGTACGCTTTAAGGGCCTATACCACCTCAATTGGCTTTCCATGATCCTCCGTTACGCCTAAAATACTGCAGCATTAATTTTGAAATAAATATAGTTGAGGATTACTGCTAAGTCTTATGTTTGGCGAAAACACAATTCCATAAAATTTTCTCTATAGAACAAAATCCCAAAGTTACCTCTAAATTGAACAATAAACCGCTGGCAATTATAAAATACTTCAAATTAGATCATGAAACTTTTTATACTAACGGAACTAACTATAAAGCAGGTTTTATGTTATTTATTTTTTTAGTCCAATCATCATCATCATCTGCCTAGCCTTTTCCCAACTTTGTTGGGGTCGGCTTCCAGTCTAACCGGATGCAGCTGAATACCAGTATTTTACATGGAGCGACTGCCTATCTGACCTCCACAACCCAGTTATTACCGGGTAATATGATACCCCTTCCAATCAATGGATTTTTTGTAAATCGCAAAAAACACTGATTTCGCACTATTCGGCCGCAGTGACTGACGTAACAACCACTTTGTAGTGCAAGCTGATTAGAACTTAATTCTAACAGTATTTCAAACGAAGTTTGAACCACCACAAATAGAGTTGCTAATTTGAGGTAGTATAGGCTCTTAACGCGAAAATTACTGACCGGATTTGGATGAAATTTAGCACATAGATAGTTTATAACCTTGATACTTTTTATCCCGGGTAGTACGATCCCGTAGGAAATTACCGAACTCCACGCGGACGAAGCCGCGGGTTTATGCTAGTATAATAATATTTTTGGATTTTCCATTATAGATAAAAATGGTAGAATGCCGCAGTACCTATACATCCACTGACGCACTGACCTGCTGATACTGATGAGTAATACGAACTTCATCAAAAATTCTAATCAACGCTCTGTATCCTTATTTGGAAGGTTCTTGGAAAAAGTTCTTGAACTGTAGACAGGAATATTGGTACGAAAAGTAAATTGATAATGAGTTCAAAAGACTACCAGGGACTGATTCCCACTTGGGTCGCGAGGTTGTCGACATGTGGGATGTGAACTCAGCTATCATTGTGCCGATAGTCGTTTCAGCCAATAGCTTAATAGGGTATATGTATGATTTTTTTAATCATTCTAAACAAAGCGTATTAACATCAGAAATAGTAAAATTAAATTATTTTTTTAATATCTATAAAAACACTAAGTTATAAGCATTTGAAACTGCTGATTAGACAGAGAGATCTGATACAGCGAATGACGTCATTCACTGCATCGACGTACAAAATCCATACTAAATTCCGTTTATCTAGAAAGAGATAGAATCAAAAGTTTAAATGGTTATAACTTTTGTGTTGTTTGGCCGATTTATGTCTTGTTTTCGCTTTTTGACATTATTTTTACAGTACTTTAACATTCCGTATCGAAATAAAAAATATGCATATTCCCGAGCCTCGATCAATACCTGAGGAGGCTCTCGATAGGCAGCTGGATCAAGAGCTTGATTCAGAAAGCGGTACTCCTGAACACGGCTCGTAATATTAGGAGGTTCCTTTCTCGCCCTGACGCCAACGCCGGTAGCTTAGATCCTGTTTCCGATACCAGTGGACTACTTGATATATTTAAAAGTGTAATTAACGTGACCAGTAACATAACACACATATGTGTTGGTGGTGAGATTGTTGTCGCTCTTCTTCTTTCCAGCGACAGCTTCCTAGTGTTTACTAGGTCGGATGATTTGTGTAGTCAATTCAAAGAGTGCTGATTCTCAATCTAATTAGAATAACTGATCTTGATAAATTAGAGACAGTCGAGATGTTGTTTTGCAAACGTTTAGTTTAGTGGATCTTGAGCGATAAACGTTCATCGATAAGAATGTTCTGGGCCTAAAACACACGTAATGGTGCCAGACGGACTACCATTACCCCTGTTTACAACCATCGTGTAATAGAAACCTTTACCGCACTAATTTGCTTAATTAATACATCGCTATTCAACACAAATTGATTGATTGGCCAATTTGGGCGCCAAATAGCCAGTAAGACCATACTCGGCGAATTTATGGCCAAGGATCCTAAATCCGTCGTTTAGCGCCAGGTATCAAATAAATTCGGACTTCGACACGCGAACTTTAGAAGTAGAACATAACTTTACGAATGCAATGAGAATGTTTCAAATTCTGATCGAATGGTACAAGTTGTTACCGAACGAAATATTTTGCATATTTGAATATTAGCATATATACAGCATGTATTGCTGAAATTCTTGAATTAATTATGTTAACACATACATCTCCGAAAAGTTCTGGAGTGGCGACCGCGAAGCGGAAGACGTTGCGTTGGAAGGCCTGCCACTAGGTGGACCGATGACTTGGTGAAGGTTGCGGGAATCCGCTGGATGCGAGTCGCACGGGACCGGTCAATGTAGCGACACTTGGGGGAGGCCTATGTCCAGGAGTGGACGTCTTTCGGCTGAAATTATGATGAATACATAATACATATCCTGCGAAGTCTACCGCTTCGCCTTCTGGCTGTATCAGGGCTCCACATCGTGGTTATTTTGGCCCACAGCTCGTCCGGCATACGGCAGACATGTCTAGCCCAGTCCCACTTTAGCTTAGCGGCTTTTTGAGCAACGTCAGTAATTTGTGTTTTGGAGCGCAGTGTGGTGTTGCGTACATGGTCGGTAAGTTTGACGTCTAGGATACTGCGCTCCATTGCACGTTGGCAAACCTGCAATGGATGGCGGGACTAGCTGGACAAAACCAACGACCAGTGGTCCACATTGGCCCTGGATCGATTTTTGTTTCGCCCATATTCATACATCTGGCGGTCTAAAATGGCTTCTTTAGAAGTTTCATAATAATTATGAATAACGTTACAACTCGTAAAATGGTCAAGCTCATAAAGTGTCAATTCACAATATTAACGGCGTCTGTAAACATTTTAAGAATTTTAACGTTTCAGGCCCCATGGTCATACTTGCACGATTGCACGCCGGTTGCGACTTGCGAGTACTACACGCACCTGGACCTTTCCGAAAAACATCACCATTACGGTGCAAGGTTGTATAATGATTAAAATATTGGACGCGATTGTAAGACGTATGTAGTTACAGAATTATAATCATCAAAACGATCAATACAACCCTCCAAGTTCATAAAGGTCGAGAAACGATTTTTTCAAGGTCAAAGTCATTGCTAGACCTTTATGAACTTGGAGGGTTGTATTGATGGTTTTGATGATTATAATTCTGTAACTACATACGTCTTACAATCGCGTCCAATATTTTAATCATTATACAACCTTGCACTGGCTTGCAATTTGCCAAAAACGTAAGAAAATTTGAATTTCGCGGGCTGGTCGAAGCATTCACCTTAAAACCTGATTATAACGATCATAAATTATTATTGTCCCTTTTGAAGTTTGATGTTCGAAAAGTTCTGAAATCTATTTTACTTTGAATAATAGGATTTTGATTTGATTGACACCATTAAAAAAAGCGGCCCTACAACCGTAACTAAGTTATCGTTAAATAAAAAACGCATATTAAGTATAAAATTATACCTAATCAATATGAAACAATCGTGTCCATGTACCGTGACGGGTGTCGGTAGAGCAATAAGGCAATAACCTAAGGGTTGGTTTGCCAAATAAGAGTAACCTTAGCAACGCGCACCTACATCTATTGATCGCCGGTTTTATGGCCACATGGTGAGGGAGACACCCTTGCTTTAGGGTGAGGACACGGTGCTGGGTTTATAAACATTTATGTGTCTTGGGGTAGGTTGTCAATTTTATTGCATATTTATACCCAAAGTTTTTAATATATGATTTAAACTGCATTCATAATTTCAGTCGGCAGTGTTCTTTTAATTTAAATTAAACTATAGGTACTGTAACTTTTATTTAATTTTTACTTCAGTTTTCTTTTATGTATTTATCAATCAGATATAACAAACATCAAGCATCATTTATCATTTACCTTTGTACTATTTTTGTTCTTTTCTTCTTTTATACAGGATAACTTTTTATCACTTTCCAAAAAAAAAAATGTGTATAATAAGTGAACGGAGTAGAAGCAAATTCCATACTTAAAAAAAAATCAGGAATATTCAACATTCAAAAAATATCTAATTTAAAATCATACGCTATGCGCGTAGGTATGATTTGAAATTCGATATTATAATATTTTTTTCAAAATTTCTCGTTCTTTGTTCTAATCTGAAAAGTTTACTTGAATTTTATAGCGTTTTTTGATGATAGATCATTTTTTTTTTCTAAACTGTGGGAAAAAGAAAAAAAAACTATGTAAGTATGCCATAAGCTTCTACTCCGTTCACCTAATATGCCTATTTTTTTTGGAAAGTGATAAAAATCATCCGGTACATTATTTAGTGTGTACATAAATAGTTAAATAAAAAAAATATGGCTAACAAATCTATACCCTGCAAACAAGCCGAAACCAGCTGTGAAGCTCATTCATTCTTTGCGGCTTCCCGCTCTGCTCATCAATGAGTCATAGGCTCAATATAACGTGCAGATTTCTGATGCAAATTACAATAGGCAGCAGATTTTCTAGACTACACGCAGGAACTTTTGATGCTTATAACTTCATTACACAAAACATATGGTCAGGAATTCTAGTCCTTTTGAATTCATAAGAAAACAGCTGCGAAGCTCATCTATTATTTTTAAAGCACGCATGCAGATGAACATACACATAAGCACATGTACACATAAGAAATACTTTTAAAATAAATTATTGTTATTTATTTATTACTATTTTTTTATTATTATTTCCTTTATTCAGTTTTAGACAAACTCGTTTCATTTTTAAATATTAATTTAAAAAATATGTAAAAAAAACTTTAAAATATATAAAAAGTTGTAGCCCACCGGTATCGGGAACAGGGTCCAAGCTACCGGCGGTCAGGGCGCCAGAGAGAGGATCCCTCCTAACAATACGAGCCGTGTCCAGGAGTACCGCGCACTGAATGAAGCCCTTGATCCAGCTGCCTAACGAGAGCATCCTTTTTTTTTTTTTATGAAATCATCAAATGACTCCTCCCGCTCTGGGCGGAGCAGGAGGGAGTGTCAGATTTTTACTGACTAAAACCCATCCATGTTCCTTCATCGCCCTTTGTGTTCCGGGGCCACGGTATCTCTTTCGAACAGTCCCGCAACCCCGGCAGGCATCGTTCTTTACGGACCCCTTCGTTTTCTCTGACTCTCTTTGAGGCGCGCGTGGAACACGAACGCGCCGTCGACACGGCCTGTCATCACGGACGGACGGCGAGCTAGCCCATAGCCCACCGTCCACAGGCCCGCGCCTACGGTGGCCGGGGGCCACGTGGTGGCCCCCGACGCCCGGGACGTCTCCCGCGAATGCCGGGACGTTGAGAGGTTCTCTCCCTCTCACGTTCCGCCACCTCCTTCTCTAGCATTACTGCTTCGCAGAAGGAGGTGACGGCGTTCCATTCCGTCTCGCTCCGGACCATGGCTTGCACCAGGGCCGGACGCGAGAGGTCGCCGCCGCCAATTGCCGCTTCGAGGACACGGCGGTGCTCCGCCCACGCGGGGCACACCTCCACCGTGTCCTCCGAACGAGAGCCTCCTCAGGTATTGATCGAGGCTCGTGGCAATTATTTTTTTTTTTTGTCTAAAGAACAACCATGCTAAACTGAGGTAATACCGAGTTCACTGAATTTTCAACTTTATTTGTTATTACATATGGCACAAGGGACAAACAGTTAGTGAAGTTGGTAATACAGACGCCAGCACATCAAGATAAAGCTACGAAACTGACAAATTTTCCCAATCGAACCTAATACTTTAGCGATAAATCTATTAAAGAAATAGGCTTGTGTGTAAATTCCCAGTTTTAGCAAACTTTTATATGAATTTTATTGCTTTGCTATGAAAGAGCGGGGCTTCCCAACACAGGCATTACTTGCTTTTTTTTTTGTTGTTCTGAAAAAATTTAATTAGTCCGTCAGTTAGATTATCAAAAAATATTTGACCCGTATTTTTTCTTTTGTTACGTAAACTAAAATTGACGAAGATACGCCGATTTTAAACTGCTTAGTACGCTACGCCACGCGCCGTGGTACCTATAATTTTTAGTGCGAGCTGACGTCACGAGCTCTCGAGTTTTGATGCGTTTTATCTTTGTCAATATTAATTGATTTACAAATACAAAAAATACGTGTCTATTATTTTCCAATAATCTAACTGACGGACTAAATATGATATTGCAATTTATTGATGGTGGCAGCTAGCCTATTTAACAGAGACTATTTGATGAGCCGTCTGTACATTGCAACATTATTCTTTTAGCAGTCATTTTAGCTTCCCGCTCCGCTCATGAATGAGTCATGGGCTCAATATATCGTGCCGATTTCCGATGCAAGTTACGATATTATGCAGCCCTGTCAGACTTACATGCATGCTTCCCGACCTATTGCTATTTACGTATTAATCGCAATAATTATCCGGGTCATTAGATTATAATGGTGTTTTATTAATAAATGTGGGTAGAACGCGATATAAATGAACCTTACAATAGCACCTGTGTTATGTATTTTTTTCTGGTATTGAAATAGTATTTTATAAATAAATGCAGTTAGAATGTCTTAATAGAATTTACTCAGTTGTGTACCTATTTTTTTCCCTGCTAGTTATAAACAGTAATATTTTTCACTTTGAGGGCTTAGTCTTGAAGCAGCTGTAGGGCGCAAAAAAATATTTATACTATCAAAATTAGTCGTTTTAATCAATATAATAGTTTTTAAGTGTTTTTGGCGGTCTGGCGATTTTACTGACGCCAACGTCAGGCTATCCAAACCTATATAATAATATGTTACAAAGAGCTAAACTTTAAGTTTGGATGTAGGAGTTAATAACTGAAACTACTCCTCTGATTTAAAAAATCATTTTACTAACTGAAACTACTCCTCTGATTTAAAAAATCTTTTCACTTACTGTAACTACTCCTCTGATTTAAAAAATCCTTTCACTAACTGAAACTACTCCTCTGATTTAAAAATCCTTACACTAACTGAAACTACTCCTCTGATTTAAAAAAATAAAATAAATTAATAGGTAAGTTATTTATGCTATAAGTTATATAACACACCAGTAATACTAATACTCGCAACTTGTCAGGAATGCATTCTCTTGCACATTTGAATCAAGATACATTTTAATTGACACTGATACTTCTATGATTTGCAACTGACAAACTTTTGCGCAGTCAAACAATTTGCATTTATTTTGACGTACATGACTCAAAACTTGCGAATTTTAATGCAAAACGCAGAGTTGCTGCGTTGCTGCCCTGGAATCACGGGCGTTTTAATTAAAAAATATGATTAAAAAATATTGAAATCACAAAAACGGTCTTCGAAAGCCTAATTTAAAATAGTACATTTTGATACTAGTGGAGAAAGTTTGTTATTGCAATCGAGGCGGAATTATAACTCCCGAGCCGTAGGCGAGGGTGTTTTTGAGCCGAGAATTGCAATAACAAATGTCCACGTGTATCAAACGACGTTTTTCAATACACTTTTGAAGAAATAAAATAAAATAACGAATATTTTTTTTGTCACGAACTATGAAACTATGATTTAAATTTTCTTTTTTTTTTCGCGCTTTGGTCTCGCCAGGTTGAAAGAGAGGCAATGGTATGAAGCCGCTAGACAGCCTAATATAAAAAATAGATTTATTTTATATTTTTTAATTCAGAACACAAATAAATGTTAATTTGTGTATAAAAGTAACTATTCGTTTTAAATAATCATGTTTATCTATGATATTCTATTTATAAACACAATTTGAATATTCAAAAAATATTTATGCCGTAAAGACGCGTAGTGCCTTGCAAAAATTAAAAAAAAAACATTCACCTCAGACTATAGGCATTGAACCAATTTGGACCAAGTATAGGTATAGTTATCTGTGGCAATTTTCATTCCTGCACACGTGCGGGAAAGTGGAAAAAATCGCACGCGTGTGAAATATATTGCATGTTGTACCTAATCGTAGTGCGTTAAGAACCAGTTTTCGAGGAAGTGTATTGAAAAATAAATAAAACATGACAAAACCTCACGCAAATCATTATCACTCAAGAAAAAAAAGACAAAAAAAACCGTCTTGTAATTAAAAAAAAAACGACTTACACAAAAACCATGGCTACGAGTATTAACACCGATCGTGTTGAGTCAGAGCGTCCTGAATAAGTTCGCGTTCGTAAATAAACAATGATCGCGGGGCACAATGCGCCCGTCACGGTCGAGCGATGCACACTGACTGGTGATTCAGGTGATTGGTTAGTGTATTGTATTGACAAGTTGTTAGAGCTGCGATGTAGGGTTAAGTTTTTGATAAGGGCTTTTACAGGCTGTAAAAAGTTCAGAGATACACAGGGTGTAAAATACCTTATCGTTAGGCATGTTTGCGGATGGATGGAAAAAGATTTTATTGGCATGTCAGAAGTATTGTGAGAGGAATTTATGAATGTGTGAACCTTTAGTTTGTTATTTTGTATATTTTAATTTTATACAGGGTGTAAAAGACCTCATCACGAAGCCGTCAACCAAGCATTCTGTACATCAAACTAAGTAACTTTACGCAAAAATTATTGCTGGGAAACGACTTTATTTTTGGGGTGAAAAATGATGTTTTGTGGTAGACCTCAATGTAACGCACTCAAAACATTGTGCTGATGGATGGATTGAATAGTACGAGGGTCGTGGAGGTGTTTAAAGTAAAAATCTCACATTAAAAACTTGTATTTAAAAAAACTTGTCAAAAAGTTGGAACTTTGACCCCCAATATCTCCGTAACTAGAAGGTTCCCAGGTATGGTGTGGAACAAACAAATGATTGCAATGACGAGGAGAACAAGTGCCTTTCGGCTTCGTTAAGAGGTGTTTAACACCCTTTAATTGTTGAGTTTAGTTTTCAAAGTTCTTTTTGGTATATTGGCATAATATTCCTCCGTGCCTCGGAAAGCGCGTTAAGCCGTTGGACCCGGCTATTGTAGTTGTAGATCTTTGACAGTCGTTACAGGTAGTCAATAGTCTGAAAGTCTGACAACCAGTCTTACCAAGGGGTATCATATTACCCAGTACTAACTGGGTTGTGGAGGTCAGTTAGGCAGTCGCTCCATGTAAAATACTGGTATTCAGCTGCATCTGGTTAGACTGGAAGCCAACCCCATGGCCCCAATTGTATGTTGATTAAAATATTATTCGCGGTTGTAAGACGTAACTTGTATGAAGTTTAGTTACAGATTTATATTTATCAAAATCATCAATACAACCCTCAAAGTTCATAAAGGTGTAAAGGTCAAAATCATTCCTGCACCTTTATGAACTTGGAGGATTGTACTGATGATTTTGATGATTATAATCCTGTACAGAATCTGTTACAGAATTATAATCATCAAAATCATCAGTACAATCCTCCAAGATACGTTTTACAGTCGCGAACAATATTTTAATCAACATACAACTTAGCACTGGCCTGCAAATTGCAAAAAACGTAAGAAAATTTGAATTTCGCGGACTACCCTTGAGCATCAGACTTAAATACCTCCACGACCCCCGTAATATTTAATGCAACCATCGGCACAATGTTTTGAGTGCACCATATTGAGTCCTACAGTGAAACCTGATTTTTCACCCCCAAAAAAATGGAATTTATTAGTTTGATGTACAGAACGATTGGTTGATGGGTTCGAGAAGGGTCTGTCACCTTGTATTGCAGTGGCAAACTTAGCAGATAAAAAAAAAAAAAACCCGACTGCGTGAGCCGTTCAGGCTGCAGAGCATGCCAAACATTTGAATTTGGCGCCAAAAATCCGCCATTTTGTTTTTATTATTTTTATTTTGATATACCCAGTGTCACTCTCACATAAATACAAATCTAACGACACCTCTCAAGCTAAAATCCATTGAGCCGTTCAGGCCACAGAGCGTGCCAAACAATTATACATAAATACATACATACTCTCGAAAAACATAACCCTCCTTCTGGCGCAGTCGGGTAAAAATGATAAAAAGCGCTGCTTGCACTGCAATCTTCTGTTGCATTTTGGGCGTTTACGTCCGTACCTTCTTTTTTAAGCTTACAAGTGTTTCTTTAACGCGGTCATCGAAGCCACGACCTGTAACGTATAAGCTAATCGATCAGCCACGAGCCAACCACAATTTATGGAAAAAAACATTGATTTTAATGGCAAATAAAACCTTAATTTCCTTTAACCCGCTTCCGTGCACAATTCCCATAAATGTCGTTACAGCAAATATGACTGATCCAAAAAATTGGGGAGCATTACTCCTAAATAGGTCGCGTAGTAAACACATTTTTGCATCTTAATTATTTCCTGAATTATTTATTCGAGTTGCCTTTTGTCAGTGAGGTTTACGAACATTTTTCGTGGAAATGGCTGATGACCCAGTTTTCGTGGCCTCATCGGTATGAACTGCTTTCAATAATTTTCGTAGCTACCCAGGTAGGAACTTGGCAAAATGAGGGATTACATGCCCTTTCGACGCACAATGTGAGTGCGGAGCTCTTCAGAACACGACATACTTAACCCGTATGCTCCCGGCCGTGCCTCCAGAGGCACAGTGCATTGTTATTTTAATTGTGTCTGTAATTGCGGGTATTGAAGTGCTACGGCTGATGCTCCAGGGTAGCCCGCGAAACTCAAATTTTCTTACGTTTTTTGCAATTTGCAGGCCCGTGCTAGGTCGTATGTTGATTAAAATATTATTCGCGGCTGTAAGACGTATGTAGTTACAGAATTATAATCATCAAAATCATCAATACAACCCTCCACGTTCATAAAGGTGTAGAAATTACTTTTTCTGCTTTTTTTTTGTTTCCTACACCTTTATGGACTTGGATGGTTGTATTGATAATTAGGGTTCCGTACCCAAAGGGTAAAAACGGAACCCTATTACTAAGACTTCGCTGTCTGTCCGTCCGTCTGTCTGTCACCAGGCTGTATCTCATGAACCGTGACAGCTAGACAGTTGAAATTTTCACAGATGATGTATTTCTGTTGCCGCTATAACAACAAATACTAAATATAGACAATGGTACGGAACCCTTCGTGTGCGAGTCCGACTCGCACTTGGCCGGTTTTTTTGATGATTATAATTCTGTAACTACATAAAACTTACAGCCTCGAATAATAGTTTAATCAACATACGACCTAGCACTGGCCTGCAAATTGCAAAAAACGTAAGAAAATTTGAATTTCGCGGGCTACCCTGGAGCATTCACCTTAAGGTGGATGCTCAAGCGTAGCCCGCGAAATTCAAATTTTCTTACGTTTTTTGCAATTTGCAGGCCAGTGCTAGGTTGTATGTTGATTAAAATTTTGTTTGCGACTGTAAGACGTATGTAGTTACAGAATTATATTCATCAAACTCATCAATACAACCCTCAAAGTTCATATTGGTGTCAAAATTACTTTTCCAAGGTCAAAATCATTGTTTTCAATTCAATGTTCTTTTCTTGGAACTACTTTGGTCGAAACACCTCCAATTGCGCTTTCTTTCTGCTCCTCATAACATAAACATAACATTTCTAAAATAAGATTAAACAACAGCGTTACACCTTGCGCCTCCGTAGACTAGAAAATGGGCAGCAGCGTTTTCTGTTAGTCTTTCATTACTGCGATCTCCAATCCGCCTGCCAAGCGTGGAGGTTACGGCAAATTCCTCCCATCATGGGAGAGGGTTTATGTCCAGCAGTGGACGTTATGGGCTGTTGTTGTAGTTGTTATGAACCAATCCCAGCCCGGAGGAGGATTCATTTATATAGACTATTTATTTTAGCCCAGAGACAGTTACACAGGGTCGAGGCAGACCAAGGAGAAGATGGCGGGATGCCTTGGATGGCTTTCTCGTTAATTGGCGAGAAGACGCGCAACACCGAGAAAAGTGGAAGGCGTGGCGTGGGGCAGATTAGGCTAACTAAAAACAAACATACATACATACATACATAGACTGATAAACACATTACCCTCCTCTGCGTCGCGCAGTCGGGTAAAAAAAAATTGTTTTCACTATTATTTTACATCGATGCTTTTAATTATTTTTTTGGCGTGTTCGTTATAGAAAATAAAGATAATATTATAAAGAGGTAACATTTGTTTGTAAGTTTGTATGTAGGGGTAATCTCCGGAAGTAATGAACCGATTTCAAAAATTCTTTCACCATTAGAAAGCTACATTCACCCTGAGTAACATAGGCTATATTTTATCCCCGTAGTCCCACGGGAACGGGAACTACGCGGGTGAAACCGCGGGACGTCCGCTAGTAGAAAATAAAGATGTTGAAACAGTACTACCGTAATTTTCGTGACTACCGTTAGGTGTATCGCGGTGATTCTCGCTATTACACCGTGATGGGGCAAAAAAGTCGTCCATCAGTGCCTGGCACAGGGTTCGCGTGAACAACCAACTACTCAAGGGGGGTACTTTAGGTAGTCACTCGGTAAGGTTAGGGTGACAGAAATGACATAAAACAAATAGATTGAACTACACCGGATTAGGGAGGATTTAAAGGCTCAGGCCTGCAAGCTAAAATATTAAACCGAGTGATTTTTGAAGTGAAAACTTTTTTAGGCGCGTTGAGTGTTGAATTCCTTCATATATTGGTTACAAAAATTAACTTAAATAAGTTTCTAAACAATAAAGCTTTGTACGCGCCTGCCCTCTATTGTTCATTGCATTCGTCCCGTACGTGTGATAGGAGCTAGACGCATTGCTTCCCAATACAACATAAAGGATTATTAAACGTACTTATAAAGTTACAGTGAAAATCCTAGATATGTGTTTTAATTACTCTCACAACCTAATATTTTAATATTGAGCACTTTTTGGGTGAAGGAAAAACATTGAACTCATCGTCACGTAACGTAACGTGCGGTCACGCTTCGTAGCACTCGTAGGCGATCCGCTACGACGTAGCACCACATAGGCATGCGCGGGACATAACCAGTGGTACGACTGGGGCGGGGCCTGTGTACTTTTTGTTTTCACTTCTATCGGCAGTCCCCAAAGACTGCCCCGATTGTTTTTAAAGTAGGATGGTTTGGTCGGTTAAATCTCGGGGCCGATTTTCAGGGTTCCGTATCTCAAAAGGTAAAAAAGGAACCCTTATAAGATCACTTTCTTGTTGTGAAAACTAAAGATGCATGGGCCCGAGAAAGTCCGTAAATATGTCTAACACGGAAGTCGTAGTATAAAGCAGTCTAGAAAACACAAAACCATGTATTCATGGAAATGGCATTTCATACGCTTTCCGTGATTTAAAAGTTCTACGTAACAGCGAGCTAATCAAAACTTCGGGCACTGTACTGATAATTTTCAAATGGAACAAACATCACAACAACAGCAGAGGTGTACATTTATTAAACCCACATTTCGCAATTTTATGACGGTCCCACCTAATAGGAGCAATCCTATTATTGCCATCGACAATCCAGACTCCGGGTTGGGAATGAATTCGTTCTTTTATTAAAAACTAGCTGATGTCCCGCGGTTTCACCCGCGTAGTTCCCGTTCCCGTGGGAGTACGGGAATAAAATATAGCCTATAGCACTCACAAATAATGTAGGTTTCTACCAGTGAAACAATTTTTAAAATTGGTTCATTACTTCCGGAGATTACCCCCTACATACAAACTTACAAACAAATGTTACCTCTTTATAATATTAGTAAAGAAAAAACGTTGCCCTGTTCTCCTGTATCGTGGGTGCGTTTACAACCATTTAAACTCACATACGCAAACAGCCAGACCCAGAACAATAACCTGTGGGCCATACAAATATTTGTACCGTGCAGGAATCGAACCCGTGACACGCAGCGCAGCAGCCAATCGCTCAGCCACTGCGCCAAACGTGTCGCCGAGCATTCGATCCTCAAGTCAGGCAGCCCTGCCCGACTTATGCCCGTGCCAGACTGTTGTAAACAATTCCTCCACACACTTCCACATCGGTCGTCACCGGCGGTTTACAACAGTGCGTCAACAGTGCGTGCTGTTGTAAACCGCCGGTGGAGACCGATGTGGAGGTGTGTGGAGGACACATTAAATCTTTAAGAGCCTATACTACCTCAGATTAGCAACTCTATTTGTGGTGGTTTACACTTCGTTTGTAATGCTGTTAGAATAACGTTCTAATCAGCTTGCACTACAAAGCGGTTGTTACGTCAGTCACTGCGGCCGAATAGTGCGAAAAGAGTGGTTTTTATTCTTTATAAAATCAAATTTTCGTCTTTTGGAAAAAATAAATAACATAAGACCTGCTTTATAGTTAGTTCAGTTAGTATGCAAAGTTTCATGATCTAATTTGAAGTACTTTTTGAATACCAGCGGTTTATTGTTCGATTTGGAGGTAACTTTGGGATTTTTTCTAATTTTTATGAAATCGTGTTTTCGCCAAACATCAGAATGTTTGGCGATTTCATAAAATTTTCTCGATAGAAAAAGTTGAGGATTAATGTTAGGTCTGGCTAACATTAATCCTCAACTTTACCACAAAGCTTTACCATTATATATTTATTTCAAAATTAATGCTGCAGTATTTTAGGCGGCCGCGTAACGGAGGATCATGCTAAGCCATGTGAGGTGGTATAGGTCCTTAGGTAAGAATAAAATCCGGACCTAGAGATCAGCGGTCGCGTTTGCAACGATGCGACCATCAATCTTTTAAGTAGAAATACCCCTCTTCAGTAAGGAGAACCCCTCCCGTTTTTTATTTATTGATATTTGCTAAGGAAACGTCGCTCTAGGTAACGGGAAAACGGGATACGCTTTCTGTCGAGTTCTAACAAAATTATGAGAAACCATGCAAAATAATTCTTGACACTGAAAAAGTTATCGTACATTTTTAGAGGGTAATACTTAGTTTATTTAATAACTTTGTCAGTGTAGTACATTGTTTTAGTGCTTTATGTAATCACTATACTGGGTTCCGTAATTTTATTAGTCTTAATTTTATTGAACATTATTATAATATATTGGATTTTGGGGTTATTCACCAACTCGACACAAGAAACCGGACACACGTGTGTCCAGTTGGTGAAACTCAAAATAAGTATCACTTATTATTACGTCATCTGGAATCTCAGAGATATTTACGCGTGTCCACATGGTGTAACTTAAATCATTTAAATGTTTTTGCCAGCTGGACACACGTTCGCCCGTTATCTGAATTCATGAGAATGTACAGTCACGCAGATTAATGTTCTGTATCACAATCATCTTCAGCCACGTTCCACTGTTGGGAATTTTGTATGTCAATGTAAAATATTCACCATTTCTGTTCTTTTTTTTTTAATTCAGAAATGGTGAATATTTTATGTCCAGATGACGAAATAATAAGTGATACTAATTTTGAGTTTCACCAACTGGACACACGTATGTCCGGTTTCTTGTGTCGAGTTGGTGAATAACCCGGATTTTGTCAGAGTGCGTAACTGGTTTGTGTTGTGGACTGTGGTACTCAAATTTATAGGCAGTGGTTCCACGTAAAATACTGGGAAAAGGCTCGGCAGATGATGAAGAAGGTAAACTTATTAATTTCTTTCTTTTTTTATTAATTTATTTAATTTTTTATATTATTTAAAATAAATTATTATATTTTTAATTAAAAAAAATCAAATAACATACACATAATAGTTTTAACAACATAGTTTTTTAATTAATAGATAAATTATTATTTAATTTATCTATTAATTAATTAAAAAACTATGTTTTTATAACATCGTGCATCGTTGTTACAATAGAAGCAGTCACAGCCCAGAAAAGTATAATTTAACCGTTACGTAAACAATAACCGCGACCTTAGCAAGTTAAAAAAATACACACCTAATGTACCATCAGCTCGGACGAAATCTTACCATGTTTTAAACAAAATCCCGTGGACACGATGCCCACATCTGTTTACCAACCGTATTGTATTGTATTTTTTTCCTTCGACCCTTTTTTTCATTAACAAAGACAAGGGATCAGATGCTGCGATACTATTGGTTGATGAGCGTACATAAGCGCTTCAATAGCAACCGGGTGCTGCAAACAAAAAGAGCCGTATCGGTGGTAAGATTTCGTCCGTTGTGATAGTACCTACCTACTTCAATGAAATCCGTCGCAATACGGTAGTTAAAAACTTTTTACCAAGGACGTGAAAATAGTACTTGATTCTGTGGAAACGATTTCCATTTGCCATTATTTTAATTAGTTTGCAGTCCATTGCTTGTTATTTAATGTTATATGGAGCTTCAGAATACGCGCGAGATACCTACTTAAGATTCGACTCAGTCTGTATTTCTTTTTTTATTTCGATTTTGCATTGCGTTTTTTTATCCTTTAATTTTTAAATCAACATGTTTAGAAAAATGTGCCACTTTTAGTCTTCCTCTTTTAATCATACTTAAGTAATGGTTTTTTTTATGAGTTAACAAGTACCTACGCAGATTTAAACTTTCATGTTACTCACCTTTATAGTAAGAATTCGAAAATGTGTCGCTTTTGCCACCCAATTTAATTTAATTATCCTGTTAATATATGAACTAGAAAATCTGCCACTATCTTATTAAAAAAAAAGAATACTTAACTAGCTAATTATACAAATGTTTTATTAAATATAAATATTAAACGAATGTTTTATTAAATATAAGTGTAAAAATCTTGAAAGCTGCATGAAAGGGTGAAAGAGGTCTAAAAAATGTGTGAATCATTTGTGTGCTTTCTTACATAACTGGGTGTGTTTGTTTACTAGTGTTGAATATTTAAATGTATAAAGAAATATATTTATAGGCCTGGTCACACAACCAATCAGGAAATACAGCTCTGATTTTCTAAACAACTAGGTAATTTTTTTTTTTTAAATTGACTGATGCAGAATTATATTTATATTGTTTTAAAGCAATGAATAAATGTGATGCAAGCAGGCCTGTTAATATTATTAATAAAAAAATGTGATGCAGTAAATATAAAAGTGTAAATGTGAAATCCAAAAACATTAGTTAGTCTTTGTTAATTATGAGAATTAAAATAAATAACAAAAGGAAGGTTTAAAAAAAATGCTGATTTATAGATCACCATTTTTTTTTACATGGTGTCAGAGATATTTTAACACAAAGTTATACTCAGGATTCAGTACAATCATGATACTAAAACCCATATAGAAATGGACAAACAAATCAGCTGTTCCATACAATATTTTCATGGTCAGAATACTACTGATTTCAATGCTGGTGCCGCTGGTGGGTCTAGAATCTAAAACCATGATAAAACCTTGTGTCAAGATGTTCATCTTTACTTTGTTATTTTTTTATTAGATAAATAAAAAAATATAAAGTTCCAATAAATAAACAATAATATGAGGAATGTTGAGTAGGTATAAAACTAGTTTTATATAAAAGGAACCTGGAGAGTGGACGGCGTTGGTTGAGTACTGAGTGGACTTTGGGAATATCGCCTGGTGGTATTCTAAAACTAGGCTCACCCTCATCTTCCTGATCCATGGCTCTTATGTAGCAGAAAACAAAATTATTTACTTTTAACTTATGTACCATTATTTTGTATTAAATTAATTTTGTTTTGATAAATTAATATTGCTTCTGATTTTTATTATTTTAGAATTTTAGATTGTAATATTGACCATTATGTTTACTAGGCTGTTCCGAATGAAAATTGGGAGTTAATAAATACAATGTATAATAGGATTTCTTGTTAAGTACTTAATTTTAAACTTATTAAAACTTGAATAGTTTTTACTGTCAAGCAAAAGTCAGACAAAATGTATGCGAAAACTTAGGGAAAGAGTTTTTACATAGAACAATGATAGGTATAATATCTGCAGGGTACCCCCATAAACATTTAACTGCAGGAGAAGGCAATACGACAGAATGCAGAAGGTTTCACGAAGTATCAATCAAGCTCTAAGCATACACACTGCAAACCGGAAAAACATCCACAAATCAACAACGGCGACATTTACCCACAAATTACGCTCAAGAACAAATTTTACCTTTACTTTAGCCAATGTAAAAATGCAATTTTTCAAGCGTAGGTTATATTTATAAATACTTACGACTTAGGCCAGTATGTCTTCGCCGGTGGTATTGAATATCTACTGAAGTTTGACTTAATATCACTAATAATTTCACATTTCTACGGTTAATTTTTATTTTGCTATTTTTAAATTAAATTACAACAAAAAAACTACAAAAAATTTGATCTTTGACTTTATTTTTATGTTTCAAAATTGACGCACGCACGCGCGTTGCCAACTTTTTAAAGATGCATTCGTAAATAATTTTTCGATTAACCAGTCTTAAAAATATTCATGAAAAGCGAAACAACCGGAAAGCAAGTTCTATTAATATTTACAGCAAGATTTTGCTCAAGATTTGAAAAATAAAACTGACTGTTCTGTTTATTTTGGAAGATGACAACACAGTGCAGTAGGAAGGTTTTTCCCAAAGACTACAATAAACTAAGCTCCCGTTGCACGAAACCCTACCTCACAAGGTGGCAGATCAGAAATGTAATGTAGTGATAGATACTACTTAGGAACACTGGATTTTAGTAGGTTGCCATCGCATATCCTGGAAGAACTTTTATTTTTTTTTCGTTTTCGTATCGCTATTTTGATCGAAAATTACATCATAAGGTGGCAGATCGAAACGTTTACCTATCGAAAGAGACACGTTTGGAGATAACAACCCGCATAGGTTGCCAGCCCAAACCCTGGCAGGTTTCAAGATCAGCCATGTTTTATGAGCCCCAAAAATGGGGTCATTTACCTCATCAGGTGGCACCATGAAACCGATGCAGATCGATTGCCCTAGTCTTGCCGTTCATGAATATATAGGGTTGCCTGCCTTCAGCTTGGCAGGTTTTCTGGTCAGCCACCTCGAACAATATATTTTAAAATCTTGGAATAACGAGAAATTCTTGTTTATATGCTATGATTCAGGGTTTAATATAATAAAAATCGGGATATTAAATTAAAGTCGACGTACTAACAGACTTGCGTCTCACGGTGTTGAAATAATAGGGTAAATGTACCAGTTTTGATAATTTCTTCAAATATTGAAAAAAGTGATGTTGCCTTTTACGTTCATCGTAATATTATAGTCTAACGGGCATTTTTGTGCTGAATAACAATATTTATCATGTAGAAATAATATGAAATAATAAAAACAAATAATTAAAAATCAACTTTATTTCAAATATGGGAAACCTCATGCAGCTATCTTAATACAAGGTAACTATTCAAAATCATCATACACACTAGAACAGTACGTTTAACTTTTTTATATTTATTATACATTTAGAAGAGGATGCATAGAATTGCATAATACTACTTGCATACAATTTTTTTAAGGTACCTACAGGTACAAACATAAAAGAAATAAAAAATCACTTGCATGTTTTTTTTACACGTACAAACATTAAAAAATATTAACAAGTTACATATTTTTTGTTTTATTTAAGGTACCTGTGCAAAGTTATTCTTCATCAGAAGAAGAATCACAAATAAATAAATAAATTTCCTTCATACCACAAAATATCATAGTTGTTATTACTATTTAGAACCCATACGCATTCAATGGGATCAAAAAACAAGATGGTTTTGTAGCATTGCGCCACATTCAGCTCACAAGCAGTGTCCTTAGTAAATGTTGTTTTAAACTTTTCGAACATGGCGGTAGAGTTGCAGCATTGAAATTTGTAATTTTTAACATGAATTTCGATGTTTGCGTTATATTCCCATATTTTTTGCCAACATTTCGAAACGAGCCTTATTCACGTCACTCCTTGGGAATATAACTTGCATGTAAACTTTTGAAGTATTTGTATATTTTCTTTGTTTTGTATGTCCTCTGGACTATTTAAGGATGCAAAAACATTTCTAAAATCTTGGTCGGCCTCTATTAAATCAAAAGTTTTAATTTTTCCTTTCCCTTTGAAGGAGGATGTGTAATCACAACCTGTGTAGGCGTGTGCAGCTGGTAAGGCTTTGCACATTTCAGGTCCTAGCTTGTACGCTAATTCGGTACAGCTATAAGCTGATTGAAGGTGGGTATTATATACCCAAATTTGTGAACAATTTGTAAGTTAGTGAATGTTTTTTCCTATTATCACCAAGATATCTGTGTCCGAGCAATTAACTTAAATTAACTTTAACTTTGGATTCAGGTTGAACTTTAGACATATGAAAGATAAGCCGAGTATCTGCTTCTTCGTGGGTGCAGAAGTACTCCGTCTCTTCTATTTTCTGCAATTTGTTTTGTATGCGGTTTGTTAAATAACAAACCGCATCAATCTGAAGAAATCTTCAAACAAAAACTAGAGAACGGATTTGGATGAAACTTTACAGTGTTATATCTTTTACAACAGAATTGCACATATGGTAGGTACTAGGTACCTACATTTTACTACGGGAAAAGCCGCGGGGCAGAAAGCTAGTAAAAGCAAACATAAACTCACATAAAAATCACAGGTGATTAATGATTCATTATTTTATTTCTACATGATAAATATTGTTATGCAGCATAAAAATGCCCGTTAGACTATAATATCACGTTGAACGTAAAAGGCAACATCCCTTTTTTCAATATTTGAAGAAATTATCAAAACTGGTACATTTACCCTATTATTTCAACACCGTGAGACGCAAGTCTGTTAGTACGTCGACTTTAATTTAATATCCCGATTTTTATTAAATTAAACCCTGAATCATAGCATCTATACCAGAATTTCTCGTTATTCCAAGATTTTAAAATATATTGTTCGAGGTGGCTGACCAGAAAACCTGCCAAGCTGAAGGCAGGCAACCCTATATATTCATGAACGGCAAGACTAGGGCAATCGATCTGCATCGGTTTCATGGTGCCACCTGATGAGGTAAATGACCCCATTTTTGGGGCTCATAAAACATGGCTGATCTTGAAACCTGCCAGGGTTTGGGCTGGCAACCTATGCGGGTTGTTATCTCCAAATGTGTCTCTTTCGAGAGGTAAACGTTTCGATCTGCCACCTTATGATGTAATTTTCGATCAAAATAGCGATACGAAAACGAAAAAAAATAAATGTTCTTCCAGGATATGCGATGGCAACCTACTAAAATCCAGTGTTCCTAAGTAGTATCTATCACTACATTACATTTCTGATCTGCCACCTTGTGAGGTAGGGTTTCGTGCAACGGGAGCTTAGTCTATAAATAAATGGCAAGTTTTTCCTTCACAAACGCTCTATTTTGCTTGCTCGCTTCCAAAAAGATAGCCATACGACTTCTGGGGGCAGGCTTTATAAAGGGTACCGTATTTAATGGCCTTTGAGACCTAAGCCTGAATGGTCTTTCTTTGTTTGGTTTAAAGGTGAACGTCTTGTATTATATAGTGTAATAACTATGGGTGAACGCAGACTTAGCCTATAGTTCTATGCAGTCTGTGTCTACCAGGCTAAGTCTGCGTTTACTTACCTTTATTCACCAAGAACTTAAGTTAGCAAGCCGGATTTTTATAGCGGCCATTTTAGGCCCGCAGGGCGTGCTTGCTACCGAACGCATCGTTAATGCTGCCGCGTGCGATAGCACTCCCGCTCTAACAAATGATTAGAGATGGGTAACTAGCCGAAATTTCAATAGCTTAGCTAGCCGGCTATTTGTGGTTGAATAGCCAGCTAGCTAGCCAGCTATTTTGGCTACTTGGCTATTGAACTTTAACGGCTACCGCTCACTAGGGCAGCGGGACTTAAATGAATAACGATCAACTGCCTTGCGATTCGAGTTCGATCCTCGCCGCGGCTACAAGTCAAGAATCTGTAACAAACTACTACCTTTCTAACTATCGTATTTCGTAAATTCGTACAATAACCGAACGAAATTACTAAGTATAATGCCTTCTCTTTCTTTATTCTATTTTGTGACTATTGTGAGAAAGAGAAGTGCGATGTGAATGAAGTTCGCACTCGCGTCTCACATTACGTCACTCACTACCTACTTAGCGCAGTGGGCACGCACACAGCTAGTTAGCTAACGGCTACTCGGCTACTCCGGCTAGCCGGCTACCGAATATCGCGACGGCTACAAAACGCAGTAGTTTTATTATACTCTGGGGCGGCTATCCGCTGCTGTGCCGTATTCTAGCCAGCCAGTAGCCAATAGCTAGCTATCGTATTGACGGATATCATAGCCGTGGCTATTTCATTAATAGCCGGTATTTGGCTAGTTATTGGAATAGCTACCCATCTCTACAAATGATGGCTCTGTCTGAGCGACGGAAAAGGAGAGGACCATGGTAACATGTGATTCTGTGCTGATAGATGTGGCGCAACACTAAATCACTGAGCAGACGATGGACAATTTGCTAGCTGGTCAGAAATGACCGCTCATATTGTTGCTAATTGTCAATCAGCGATTACAACCTCGAAGAATTTTGCGGCCTTTGCGGGAATGCGGACTTGATTTTGTTAAATGTTTTTAACGCATGAGGTCAAGAAAATCGTAATTTTAAATATCTGGCTTGTAATCAAACTGTATCAACCAAATTACAGCTGTGGTGGCTGCATGTGGGAATGTTGACGGTCGTTGCGGGCGAATCACAGCAATTCGCCTTCCGCACTGCGTAACCCTATAACTTAGACCGGGCTTAAAGGAATAAGGCCTTCTTCTTCAACCCTTGGCCGCCCAATGCTGAGTGTAGGTCTCTTCCAAATCTCTCCACTTTTGGCGGTTTTGTGTCATGGCTATCCAGTTTCTTCCGGCCACTTTAGTGAGATCGTCTGTCCACCTAGTCGGTTGTCTTCCCACATTCCTCCGTCCCGTCCGTGGTATAAGGCCTGTAGACATCCAATAAAAACCCAACAATTTTTCTATATTTTATTTATACAATAGACTTACAAATTAACACGCAACTCATACAATAGCGCCTTAAGCATAGTAGCTGAGGTTAGCCTTCTTCTTGGCCTGCACCTCCAGAATGGCGTCCATGAAGTCTTCGTGGGTGACGGATGTGGCGGAGCGACGGAGCGCGATCATACCGGCCTCCACGCACACCGCCTTGCACTGCGCGCCGTTGAAGTCGTCCGTGGAGCGGGAGAGCTCCTCGAAGTTTACATCGGGGCAGACGTTCATTTTTCTGTGGAAGTATGTCATGATTAAAAGGTTACGTAAAAAGTTACGAGATGATTGTGGCTACTGTATTATATAGTATTATATTATCTGTGTCATGACGAAGACGTCAACCAAGCATCGTTATGCTATACATCAAACTATGTAAATTTATGCAAAAAATATTGCTGGGGAATGACTTTTTTTGATCTGATTTTCTTGATCTGGTCGCAAGACTAGGGAAGGTTACACGAAACAATGAATGGACCTTTTTTTATTTTTCCGATCGGAAGTCATCAAATGACTCCTCCCGCTCTGGGCGGAGCGGAAGGGAGTGTCAGACTTTTACTGACTAAAACCCATCCAGGTTCCTTCTTAGCCCTTTGTGTTCCAGGACCGCGGTATCTCTTTCGAACAGTCGCGCAGCCCAATGAATGGAACCTTGCAAGATGATGTCAGCTTGAGACGTAAAGACGCATACCTTGAATGGATCTGCATGATGCGCGCCCTCGCCTCCTCATTGGGGTGAGGGAACTCAATCTTCCTGTCCAGACGTCCAGAACGAAGCAGGGCAGGATCCAGGATGTCCACTCTGTTTGTAGCTGCAATGACCTGAAATTAAAGTCGAATTTTGAGTAACTTAAATAGCGGATGTTGGAGAAACAAATGCCAGGTTGTAGTAGGAGTGGGCTGGTTAGGTGGATGTACCATGAGCTCGGACGAAATCTGCTGTTTAAAATAAAATTCCGTGCACACGATCTCCACATCTGTTTACCACCCTTAACGAATCATCGACACCAAGAAGAAGAAAAACTTCTGGTAATTCCATGGAAAACACTACCGCAACATATTTTTAAAAAATGCTGTTTTTAAATTAAAATGTATCTGAGGATAATCTTAAAACCCCATATTTTAATAAAACATCATACATTTTTTAATTAGTTTTTGATTTTATTATTTTTTTACATGTTAAAGTTAGGTTGCTATGTATGATTGATGTTGGTTTATTTTAATCATAACTGGCAACACTGAAAAAAAGAAAACTACTGTCAGATTGACATTACGCGTCCCGCCATTAGAAAAGAAAAGGTTTCTAACAGCTGGTGTGTGAAATATTATTTGGTAAGTTTAATAATTCTTTCGATTTATTTAACTTTTAAATGATGCCTCATCCCTGTAACACCCGTTACAAAAAAAGTGTATTCGTTTATTTAGCGACTAAGTTAATGCACGCATTATAAAATGCATTTGAGAAAGTAAGGTTATGATTGAGAACTACTAATATTTGCTATTTATTTGATGATTGACTTATTTGCTTGTGAAATATTGGCGGGTAATGGTGTGTAACACCCGTTACGTAACGGGTGTTACTAAATTTTGATATGGCTTGTTAAAAACTAATGAAAAGTTAATTTGCTAGTTTGGTGAAGCTTTTGAAGGTTTTAACATTTAGGAGTTCTCCATAAATTACATTGACACGGTTTTGGGTGTCTTCTCGCGCACATCATTAACATTTTTCATTTTGCTATGAACTGGGTTGAATAAAATATTTGTATGTTATTATTAAATAATAATTTAATATTAATTAATTAGCTTATTTATTATTAATTAATTAGCTATTACATTAATAAGCAATGAAAATGATATTTCAGACGTTCTTATTACGAACATCATATGCATATTGCCTAGCCCTGAGTTACAAATAAAAGGGGACCGAACCTATTACAGTTTTTCCAAAAGTATTGATGTTAGTGAGCAGTAGGCATAATAGAAGTTCCTTTATTATTTAAATGCCAATAATTTGATTAAATAAACATTTATTACTACAAAAATTGGTTTAATTTTGTACTCGTAACACCCGTTACATTCAGCTGTAACACCCGTTACAGTTTTATATTTCTACAAAAAATCCTGTTTGTATTTTTGTTTTAATATGAGTAGTCTATGAAATTCAGAATCTATTTAGCTTTGTGTTCACATTTTTTTTACCAATGTAAAGTAAAACATTTCGCAGACTTTTGCTTTTCTTGAGATTAAGCCGGAAGTATGAGACAAAATCTTGTAACGCCCGTTACGCACATATCTTGCTCTTAATTTCTTTACTGCTGCCTGTACTGTTAATTTCAATACAGATGTCGAAAAATAATCCTAGGTGGAGGGTGTTAAGCTAATAAAATGTAAATGTTTTCTTCTTGCATCATTAATTAATCGTCAAGTAGAAGTGTACGACCTGTAACACCCGTTACATGGAATGAGCTTAGAACGAAAAAAAATATGCGACCATTTATTACGTTATCCTTTGTTTTACAAAAATTCTGAGGCTCTGTTAATGATTACAGATATTTGACCAAGCTTTTTTGACTAATAGGAATAAAACAAAAAAATACCGGCCAAGTGCGAGTCGGACTCGCGCACGAAGGGTTCTGTACCATTATCTATACATTAGACAAAACGGCAAGAAAATCACGTTTGTTGTATGGGAGCCCCCCTTAAATATTAATTTTATTCTGTTTTTAGTATTTGTTGTTATAGCGGCAACAGAAATACATCGTCTGTGAAAATTTCAACTGTCTAGCTGTCACGGTTCATGAGATACAGCCTGGTGACAGACAGACGGACAGACGGACAGACGAGAGAGTCTTAGTAATAGGGTTCCGTTTTTACCCTTTGGGTACGGAACCCTAAAAAGGACCAAGAAAGAGAAAGTTTAGCGTTTCACTGCCGGCCGGATGCTGCAAACAAAAAGCCGTATTGGTGGTAAGATTTTGTTATCTAGTAATCACAGAATCAGCTAAGACCCTTGCCGCCGAAGTCAACTGCGGCGATGGATATTATCATGTTTGCGGGGCACACAAGTCAAGAAGTCTTTGTCCAGCAGTGTGATATAAATATTATAATGAATGCTAACAAAAAAACGTGCAGTAATCTCCAACGTCCGTCCCATTTGAAATCATTATTATTATGTTAGAGGGCGCCCATTAATTATGTGAAACTATTTAGGCGATTTTTCTACCCCTACTCCCCCCTTAGTGAGATGTCATGAGATTTGACGTGACCCCCTCACCCCCAACACGTAGTTTAGTATAAATACGGTAACCTGTGCTTGATTGTTTAATTATTTCCAGTGAATATTTATTATTAAACATTATTGTGTACGATTTGGCCATGTTTTATTAGAGAAACATTTACTGAAATAAACCCATTTTTCTCGCAATTTTACATTGTTTTTTGCGGGAAAAAAAATACGTGAAGTTTGCAGAGACCCCCCTCTCTCCCTCGTGAGATTGTGTGAGATTCGGCTCGACGCCTTCCCCCCCCCTAAACGCCTCACGTAATTAATGGACGACGTCTGCTTAGGTAACAAGGCACAGCTATACCTAGGTTGCTAACCAATTAAGTAAATACCTTAATATCAGCAGTAGAACTGAAGCCATCAAGCTGATTGAGGAGCTCCAACATAGTACGCTGTACCTCCCTGTCTCCAGCCTTCTCCGAGTCGAAACGTTTAGTACCGATAGCATCGAGCTCGTCAATGAAGATGATTGCGGGAGCCTTTTCCTTGGCGAGGGCGAAGGCGTCACGGACGAGTTTGGCACCGTCACCTGTAAGTAAACAATTTTGATTATCATATACCTATAGTAGAGGACAGCGATGGCCCAGTGGTGTAGGCCCCGACTTAGGAGTAAGTCGCGGGTTCGAAATCTACAGGCGCATTATTTTGTGTAATTTATTTCATCACCACTGCTCTCAAAACGGTGAAGGAAAATGTCATGAGGAAACCGGCGTGTCCTAGAACCAAAAATTCGAAGACATGTGACATATCTACCAATCCGCACTGGGCCCGCGTGATGGATTATAGCCCATACGTAAAATACGCGCTGTGACGTGGAGTTGAGGACACCAGCCTTTTGTGTGCAAAAAATAAATAGTTTATATATCTATCTATCTACATTAGCAATGGACAGAAGTGGAAAAGTAAGTGGAAGGCTCTTTGGTGGAAGGCCTACAAAAACATGTTAAATTAAGAAAATAGATAAAACGTAACGTAAACTACAACAACGTAACAATAGGTTCGGCAGAGGTGTACCTGTAATAAAAGGTGAGTCTATTACCATCAACCAAGCACAAATCCGAACTCTGGGCTGCTACTGAGAAAATTCCTGATGGAAAAATCCAATAACACTTTGTCCGACCCAAGAATCAAACCCAGGATCTTTTGCTCATCAATCGCGCATGCAATCACACAAACAAAAATCACAAAAGGTCATTATCATCTTATTCTACTATTACCCTGTCCCATTGTTGCTTCAAAGTCCATTTTCCACCATTTATTACCATTACACTATGGAGGAGCCTGTGGCTAAATAATAACAGCCCCTCGGGTCGATCTTTAGGTTAATCCGTGTTTGCCTAGGTTGGTCTGTGGATGGGTGACCACCCATTACATACCAAGTTTCCTCCGTGTCTCGGAAAGCATGTTAAGCCGTTGGTCCCGGCTGTCATTTGCAGTTCTTTGACAGTTGTTACAGGTAGTCAGTGGCCCGAAAAGTCTGACAACCAGTCTTACCAAGGGGTATCGTATTACCCAATACTAACTGGGTTGTGGAGGTCAGAAAGGCAGTCGCCTTAATAAAATACAGGTATTCAGCTGCATCCGGTAGACTGGAAGCCGACCCCAGCATAGTTGGGAAAAGGCTAGGCAGATGTTGATGATATTACCATTACACTATAGTAAATGAAAGTAGTTTAAAAGAGCTGTGATATGATTTTGATGTGCAATGAAGTATACTCTAGTACAAGGCTGCTCAACCCCAGGCCCACGGGCCACAATATGTGCCACCAACGCATTTGAATTGGCCTGCTAACAGTGGTCAACTGACGACAGTCTTTGAAAACAGATTTCAACCAGTGCCCTGTTTATCAAAACTTACAAGCCTTGTATTACAAGCAATTTTCCTGTAAAAAAATTAATTATTCCAAATATGTGTTTATCAAAACTACACGTGTAAATTACAAGTTACAGGGGCCATTATTTATTTCACAAGTATATTTTTACACTTGTAGTCGTCATTTTGTTCATCAAAAATCCCTTGTTAAGTTACAATTTGTAGAAAATCATAGCAAATCCTGAGAGTGTCCGGCGACTCTCCATTCCGTCCTACAAGTGGCGTGCTTAGTACCGCAATACATTTTTAAAGAGTAAAATGTATGTAGGACATGGGTGTAATCTTTTCCAGCAGAAACCAGAGCAAGCGACTGACATGTAATTAAAATTGGTGACTAAGGTGTTCTTTCTGGTGACTATAGTTCCCTTATTTTCTGTTTTTATTAGCTGTAAGTCCCCCAAGTACTAAATAAATAAATAAATAAAACATTCTTCCACTCTTCTTTTTTTTTTTCAAATCAAATCAAAAATCAAAAATGTTTATTTACTAGAAAATACGAGCTAAGCCAAGCCAAAGCAAAGCTAAGCTAAAGCCAAGCTAAGCTGAGCCAGCTAGCTAAGCTTTGTTTAGTTAGCGACAGGATGTCAGTCGCTAAATGCACCAAATAAAATGTCTTTTTTGTCGTGAATCAGTTGTAAAACCGTAATTTTATTATTATTTATAGAATTTTTTGAAAAAATCGCGAAATCTTGCCGCGAATTTCAAAATATAAATAAAAGACGGGAGGGAATACTTTGTCGCTCCTACTTTTTTTTAATGTCCCATCAATATTAGGCACAGACAATATACCATTCAGACATGCGTTTAAGTAGGGCGGGAAAAGAATGCGGCATACATTTTTGACTTTAGAACTTACAAGTAGAACCTACAAGTGTTCAATTTTACAAGCCCTGTACATTTTTTTTGATAAACGTAATTTACACGGACTTGTAAAAACTTCCTTGTAAAGTGTAACTTGTGAACGTGTAGACTTGTGAGTTTTGATAAACAGGGCACTGATCTAAAAAAAAATTGTTTCTCCATATGAGCCCATTCTCAGTAAAAATCTCATTTTTTTTTACTGAAAGTGTATTTATAGACACAATAGTCATCAGAAATTAGTTCAAAAAAGGTTCTTTAGCATAGTTTTATTTACTAGATGGCCCGCCGGTTGATACGGGAACAAAATGTTGGCCCACCTTCAAAATAAGTTGAGCAGCCTTGCTCTAGTATAATAAGTATAGTACTATCATCATAATATCACCTGTTATTTAAGAAGGTAAGTATATCTATAGTCGCCATTTAAGTAGGGAATAAAGGTCAGTAACCCGCATACATTTATTCAAATACATAATTCCGAAATAAGAAATAATGACATAAACTTGTCCCGAAACTACCTTTATCATGATCCTTGACTTTTTCTAATAAAAAACGATTCATAATGTATTGTGGGGGTACCTACGTAGAGAAATTAAGGAAAGAGCAATGACCTTTATTCCCTACATACATGGAGCAGACTATAGTACTACACCCACATTTCCCTAGTTACGTTGAAGTCCCATTACCCATGTAATCTATCTGTGGTTATAAAAGAGCTCTTACCGATGAACATCTGCACAAGTTGTGGTCCAGCCAGCTTCAAGAAGGTAGACTTGGTCTGAGCAGCGCATGCTCTTGCCAGCAAAGTCTTGCCTGTACCAGGGGGACCATACAACAGCACACCCTTTGGTGGATGAATGCCGAGATTCACAAACTTCTCCTTGTGTGTCATTGGCAGGACCACAGCTTCAATTAGCTCCTGGAAAAGACAATTTAAATTTTGTTTAGGCTTCTGGTACAACCATTTATGGTGTCAGTAACAATTTGTGTCATAGACATTAATGTATTTGTTTCTAGTCCAAAAATCTTGTGATTAAAAACTGGGTCTCTAAACAAAGATGTGTCAATTTTTTTTAATCATTTGTTTTGGTTATTTAGCCTGGCAATACCTACTCTAAGGCGACACTGACTGAAACTACAAAATAGGCCAACTGACCTGAATCTGTTTGTCTAAACCACCAATATCTGAGTACTGCTCAGTAGGTCTCTCGTCCACCTCCATGGCCTTGACCCTGGCGTCGTACTCGGCGGGTAAAGTCTCCAATATCAAGTAGGAATCCTTGTTGACACCCACAAGATCACCTGGCTTCAATTTCTCAGCATCTACCAAGCCAATGACTGGCAAAAAGTACGTTTGACGGGTGGAAGTCTTGATAACCGCGCATTTCCCTTTACGCTGCGAGTCCAGGTCCACCACAGCACCATCCTCCTCCTCTTCTTGAGGGTCTACATCCAGCAATTCTATGACGTTCGATACAAGATAGGGCAATGTTTTGTTCACTTTTATTTTCTCTGTGTTCTCCTTTATTTTGTCGTTCTGCGCCTGCAATTCATGTGAGATCCTCATAACTTCACTCTTCATGATTTTAATCTCATTGTCTAGGAGTCTCGTACGGCTGATGATTTCGTCTGTCGGCATGCGGAGAACTTCCTCGCTGAGAGCCTCCTCGCCATCTTCCCAAATGGATTTATCCTCTAATGTTGTAGCCATTTTCTGATTTATTCTAAATGAGTTGTGTGAGACTCGGTATTAATGCCGAAACGATGCAAAAGCAAAACAAAGTTGTTCAAATTCTTGGAGTCACCATTTCACCAAAATGAATTGTCATTCTGTCATTCTGCTGCCAGGGTTACCAACTCCCAAAAACATTTATCCCTAAAGCTAAGTCAAAAACCCCTAAAATGGCCACAATTATTTGAAAATCCCCCAAATTTTTTTTTAATCTGTTTTAGGCAAAAAATTGCATGTTATTGCAGCAGTTCAATTACAAATTTACAACAAACATTATCCAAGCCAAGGTATTTTATAATTTCCAGTAGACTTAAGGTGAATGCTCCGACCAGCCCGCGAAATTCAAATTTTCTTACGTTTTTTGCAATTTGCAGGCCAGTGTTATGTTGTATGTTGATTAAAATATTGTTTGCGATTGTAAGACGTATTTAGTTACAGAAATATAATCATCAAAATCATCAATACAACCCTACAAGTTCATAAAGGACTAGCAATGACTTTGACCTTGAAAAAATGGTTCCTCGACCAAATACGCAAATAAATATATTATTATTTCCTTTATTATTATTATAAAAAAGTCACTAAAAATACCCCTAAAAATTATTTACCCCCTACATTTGGGGGAAAACCCCTAAGTTGGTAACCCAGTCTGCACATGGAGGTAGGAGCACAGACCACATAGAGCTTTTGCTGGTTTTAGGGATGCGACCATTTCTTTCTATCTCTATGGATGTCTAATGACTAGGCAGCATGGTCTCAGACCTTAGCCTGTTCCGTCAGGAACAAATGGAAAAAAAAAAAAATCTCTATGGATGCGACAGACAGTCAAAACCACAGAATGTACATTTATATCTGAAACTGAAATCCCTTTTCTTCCAAACGACTACAATGATTATAATACATCATTATTAAATTTGATTTTCTCAGCCTTAAAAAACTTCAATAATTTTGCTGATGATTTTTTTTCTAGAGTACTGTCCACCTAGCGTAGCGTTATGTACTTTTTTCAATCCCTGCGTGACGTGTGACACTTGTGACATGACAGTGACAATTGGAAAGTCGGTCACATTTCGATTTTTGAATCGGTGTAGATAATTTGAGTTGACAAAAATTTCGGAACTCGATGTCGTATTAAAATATTTGGATTGTTTTTCTTTTCTATCGCTAAATACACCGTAACTTAAAAATGGTCTTATCAACGCTTCTTCGGACATCAGGTAATTAGACAGCTGTAGCGATTGTTTTGCTATTACATAACCGTAGTTGTTTCAAGTTTTTTACGCTCTATATTTTTTTAAATATAATATTCTCAACATTGGTGCCTAGTGTCTTAATCACCAATTTTTTTTTCTTACATAGAAAGTCAACCATGTCAAAAATACTTGAATAAAAATGCAGTTCTTTTGTAATAGATATTAAGTCATTATTCTGTATGTATCTCAAAAGAAGGCTCCTTTGCTGTGCTTGTTGAAGTTACGATTACGTACCTACCTGTATTGGACACAGGTTGTATGTTTACCACCACCTTATTGGTGACCTCGTATACACAATGCACACTCTCAAAACCCCCCACTTGTATACAGTTTATTTATGCAATTGTCTAAGTGGAGTGGAAGAGCAGTCACCTAACACAAGCATCATCTTGCTTAAAAGGTCTGGGCCCTGTTTTATAATAAACAGGGCCCGGTATAAAAAAAAATATTAAAATTATGTATCTCCAAATCATTTCAAATTCAAATTCAAAATTCAAATTCAAAATCATTTATTTGCTAATATGGGTAATTACATAAAGTTGTTAAAAAAAAAAAAATAGATAATAGTTCAACCATATTACGCCTTGAGGCATGCAAATCTCAAGCTTGGACTGTATCACAAACATTATTATTTATTATACAATTCATTGCAACACTAATTAGTAACATATTTTTTTTTTAATGAAATCATTTGTGATAAAACTTTATTGAAATATAAATTCTGCAATTTCTTGCACACAAAACATCATTTTAAAACTGTTGTAAATGACGCAAGAAGACATGAACAGTAAATTCCACTATAAATTTAAATTCCCAAGCAATAATTTACGATTTTCCAAAGCAATAATGACCTTAGTTTTAAGAGGTATTCATTAAAATGTATTTAGGAACCTGTTTGCTGTAATACATTTAGAAGATCAGATACAGAAATCTTCACCTGTAGACATAGACTTCTCAACAATTAATTGGTCATTAATAGGTATGAAAAATACTATTATGTGCTATATTACTGGTTTGGCTAACTGGTAGAGAATGCATTATGCGAAAGGCGTTAAGTCTACCTTTTTGCCTTGTTTTATTCCCGCATAGTTTAAATGAAAATTTTTTAAATTTAAAAGTAAAAATGCTAAGAAATTGCAGCAATATAGGCAAATGCAATGATCCAAGATTAAACAAGAACCCGATAAAAATTGTTGGGCAGTAGGACACCAGAAAAAACACCCCTCTGATCACAAGATCTTCCCTTCTCAATTTACACCCTGTTCCTCATACTTCTAACAATCATGGTTTAAATTACAGGATGTGGAAACCGGATGTTTACGCAACAAGTTATGAAGTTAGCAACACAAGCAACCGTGCAGCGGCACGGGGCTACCATGGTGCCCGTCACCACACGACTGTTCAAGGAACTCAACAGCACACCAATAATTAACTCTGTAAGCCAACTCTATTTTTAACAGACTTCCAAAAAGAGGAGTGAGACCCACTAGATGGTTTTGAATAGCTTGATTGGTCATCCTGTGCTTGAAGTCCTTACAGATTTTGGTCCTTATAACTAGGGTTGCCACCTTTATTTTAAAGAAATATAGTATTTTTCCCAAAAAAGCTGCGAAAATATAGTACTTTTGGGAAATTCAGGAAAAAAAAACAGTACACATTTTTAAACATTGCGTTTTTCATATCATATACCTATTTGTTATTGCTCTTCGCTTTGGCCATCAATGATCTAAACATCTTCTTTGCACCATTGATAGTCGAACACCCATCCCATTCGCTCATACACTTTGAAGCCTTATAACTTTTTTTTTTGCTTTTTCTTGGGTGTCGTGCAAAAACCATCATCAATTTCCATGTTTTTTTTTACAGCAAAAAATAAACACTTTAGGTACCTATATAAACATCGGGCGGCATTCATTGACAAATTGTTACATGACACAAATCACACAAATTATTGACAGTTGACATTTTGTTGCCGCGAATGCGTTTCGTTCTGAAATTCCCCATGCAGCGCTGTAGGTACGTTCCAGACTTCCAGAAAAGCGCGACAATTGAATTAGAGTTAATAATACTTATAGTATTTTTCGTACTATATTATTTTTCTATAATTTATAGTACAATTGACTGAAATATAGTACGATACTATATATTATAGTACGGGTGGCAACCCTACTTATAACCTTGGTTTTTGCGAAATATTTTTCTGTAAATAGGCTTGTTTCCATCATTAATAAACTGCAAATCTATTTAGTCCGTCAGTTAGAGAGATTTTTTTGTTTTTGTAAATCAATGAATATTGACAAAGCTAAAACGCATCAAAACTCGGGAGGGCTTGTGACGTCACAACGCACTAAAAATTATAGCACGGCGTGACGTATTGAGAATTTTAAAAGCGTTGTATCTTTGTCAATTTTGGTTTACGTAACTAAAGAAAAAATACGTGACAAATATTTTTTGATAATCTAACTGACAGGCTAATTAGATTTTTCAGGACACAAGCGTATTACAGATTACCTACATCATGTGGGTGTTTCAGGTGCGTTCATTCCGTACGTCGCCTGTGATGGCAGGCCATCCGCACGACCACTCTAAACTGTGGGTGATTGAAAAGGGAGTGGCCGTCCTCTTAGTACCCTTGATACCTTTAGGTCTGATCATCCCAAACAAGATTTTCGACGCGACCCTGGCTATCCTCATCGTCGCACATTCTTTCTGGTAAGCATATATTTTCAAATGAGGTTTAAAGATCCTTCAGACACTCGAGTGTAAATGCGGTGCTCCCAACCAGACCATGGGCCTCTGGACACTGTAGGTACTTAATGAAGGTAAGGTTGAGGCATCTCTGCTTACTCCCGCAGAGAATACAGGCATGGTTACCAAGTCCTATGCTTCCTTTCCCATTCCTTTTCATCAAAATCAAAGCATTTGTTTCAAGTAAGCCAGTTACAGGCACTTTTGAATTGTCGAAACAAAGATGAAAATTAAATGTAGCTACAGTCCCAGTCACAAGACATAAAAACTGTGAAAGTAGGTACTGTAGTTGCCCATTCCCTAGCGTAGATCTCTATGGAGAAGAACGGGCAAGAAACTCTATGGACACTAATCAGAATATTGTTACAAAATCTTGGTTACATCATTCATGCTGAGATGGTATATTATGTGAGAACAATGTAGCAAGATGTGCACTTTAAAAGTGTCCACAGCAAAAAACACAAAAAAAAAATCCTCATCTTTCCGATCTAACCCCATTAAAGGGGTCTTGGCGCAACACATTTTCCCATTCCTGGGGATGTACCTCCACCTCTTTGCAGTATTACTTTTATCTTCCTTTAATGTGGGAAAGAGATGGTACCCCACAGGAGGCCTAGCCCCGTCTCTCTCCCACGCTAGAATAAGATTAAATTAATACTGCTTGAGGTCTGTACTCCGCCGAAGCAGAGACGAGCGGATTCGTCGAATCTTGCAAATGTCCCCGATTTGCAAGATTCGACGAATCACGGGAGACAAGAGGAACGCGTGATTTGTCGGTTTCCGCTCGACTCCGCTTTGGTGGAGTCTTGGCCTTTAAAGGGGACTACAGGAGCTAAACGCGAGTTTTATAATGCAAAAAAGCATATATGATTCACTGCAATAAACAAAACTAGAAAAATATATACTTCAGGATATATGCTAGTATGATAGTGTTTTAAAAACATAAAACAACTAATTTTACTCGATAAAAAAATCAAGAACTTATCTCTAAAAATATACATGCGATTATTCTGATTTTTTGGCAAATAATTCTACCAGCAACATATTAGCATGTTATCATTTTATTTTTTTTGTCGAATCAATAGATTTTTTGTAAATCCATTTCGCGCTATTCGGCCCGCAGTGACTGACGTAACAACCACTTTGTAGTGCAAGCTGATTAGAACTTTATTCTAGCAGTATTTCAAACGAAGTTTGAACCACCACAAATAGAGTTGCTAATTTAGCTCCTGTAGTCGCCTTAAGAGGTGGTAGTAGACCCCTGTGTTCCTATCCTATTTTCCCACTTCTCAGGGGCATGGAAGCCATGGTACTCGAGTATGTGCGCGTGCTCCTATTCGGACCCTTCATTCCCAAGGTAGCGATAGGCATGATCTACTTCCTATCCGTGTCCATGCTTGGAGGCCTGTTCTACCTCGTGTTCAATGATATCGGGCTATGCAGAACCTTCTGGAGGATCTGGAGGAACATGAAAAAGCCCAAGGTTTCCAAGAAGAAGGGCAAGAGCGGCAAGAAATGCGATTAGATCAAGGTTTTTTTTTGTTCGGTTCTTGGTAGTGCTATAGAGTATAAAATGTGTATTAACACGCCTGTATTCCCGAAAGGGGTGGGCAGAGGGGTGTAGTACAGTCACGAGGGAATGGAGTGGCTAAGGCAAAGTAAATCTCAAATGGCGCCACTATAGTTGGTTTCAATCTGACCAATGAGGTTAAGCTATTTTTTGAAATATAAAATGACATTACCACATTTTCAACCAATGACGATCTTGGGAACCAGCTATGCTAGCGCCATTAGTTCCACAGTTAGTCTCCCCATTGAAGCGGTTTTGTAGTTGATTTTCGATAGTAAATTTTGAGATCAGACCCATTTCATTAGGAATTCCAAAATACTATGTTTGAGAAATTTACCGTAGGAGAAAATCACTTTTAGAAGTTGCTACGCGTACATACCTATTCATACTAGTGCTCGTGGCTGTAATATGGGGTGAGTCTCTTGCTATAAACCAGGCTCGCACCCAGATTCCAGGCTGCTACTGAGAAATTACCAATAACATAACCTGATCAAGTTGAATCAGGGTCTCACGCGACCGCTAAACCTTCCTGGGTCTAATGGTTGCTTGGAGCAGAATAATTCCCGAATGATCCATCAGTAGTGAACATCATTATCCAGCATTTGCCTAGCCTTTTGCCAACTATGTCCCACATCCCAGTTCCTGGGTAACGCGATACACCCTGGATAAGACTCCACCTGTAGCAAGTAATTTACGACCCTGATGTGAGAGGATTATGTCTGGTGTTCGAAAGCAAAACTGCTCAGCATGAGGTCCTGGTGTCGACCGGGCAGTGTTATTGGTTTTTTCCAACAAGAACTTTTCAGAAGCAGCCACGGAGGCTTGATATTTTGTGCTCGGTATACGGTAATAAGCTCGACCGCTAATACATGGGACTTAAAACATATCTGGCAAAATGTGGGTGTTTAGTTTGGTTCAAACTTAATGGCGGCTCGGAAGTTAGCTGCAAGTGACGGTCTGCGCATTATACAGACAAAATGATACGTCATCTGCGCCCCGTTGATACCTAAAATTGTTGTCTGCGCACCTTATACGTCATCTGCGCCCCGTTGATATCTAGAATTGTTGTCTGCGCAGCTTTATATTAGATGTTCCTAATCGCCATAAATTTTAAAGCATTTTTCTTGCGCAGACTGTCAAGTGTCACTCGCAGGTGACTTCCGAGCCGCCATTAAGTTTGAACCGAACTATACTATTAGATTCCACCTCTGCCTAACTCTTCGGAAATTATAAGCGTAATATTATGTTAACTAGATATTAACGACTAATTCTGTGCATTTCTCTTGCAGGGGACTCGAAGCCATCGCCATAGATTACGTTCGCGCTAGTGTTGTGGGGCCCATTCTACCCAAAATTGCCCTCGGGCTTGTGTACCTCATCTGCATAGCAACCCTTGGCGGTCTGTTCTACCTTATCAGTCATGACGTCGGCATCGCCAATACCATCAGGCAGATCTGGGCTATCAAGGCGGACCGCCAAAAATCATAAATTTGTATTGTTAACAGAACTATGCTAGTTAGATTAAAGTATTATTGTCAAGTTTACGGTGATGGCGCATCGAGTTTCAGAAAAAAATGTCGAGGGTTTTCACTTTCACTCCGTTTTACTGTCTCTTTCTAAAACTTGATGGGTCAGTGTCGGGCGATTTTGCCCGCATCTATTGCATTATATAATTATTACTCAGGAGGTTGCAATTTTCTCTTTCGGCCATGCAACCAAGGTCCATTGTGCTATGACTGCTCAGCAGTTTAAAGGTACTAAAACTCGGCAATAACTAACTTTTGATCATTCATTTGATTATAAAAGGTTTCTTTTCAAGTTTACAAATGAATGTTCGATATTAATATTGAATTAGCTGAGTCGCATGACTGCAGGGTAGTCTGCGAAAATATTGACATTGGTAGGTACTTAAATGCACAAGATTCGACATGATCGAAACATCGTTGTTTTAACGAGCTTATTATTATATTGTTTACCGTTATATCATTTATGTTCTTATAAATTTGTAAATTTATGCGCCTTCTGGTGGAATTTTATTTATTGTAGAATAAATGATAATTTGGAAATGCTTTATTTTATTTATAATTTTTGCTCCTACAAATACATAAACATTACATAACTTATTCAACTATAAAATAACAAGGTTTACAATTCAAGTAACTACGCTACACGTCACAGGCCAGAGGTCTATAAATGTTAGGCCTTCTCCAGAAAGGGCGAGAATCTACGTGCGCATAGGTTCGGCCATAGTCAGGGTCATAAGTATATAGGTAAAGGTGGCATCTGCCAGCCGGCCCTGCGGGGCTTGCCGGATGCTAGGCGGTAGGGTGTACGTAACCCCAGCAGGAAAGTGTCTCTTATAGTTATATGAGTGGAACGTTTAATTAGTGCCTTATCTGCTGTCAATGTGCCCCCACATAAAAAATGTGTGCCCCCTGTAGTTTGTGTCCGTTTCGACCGCGCGGCCACGGCGTTTTTTTTTTAAAAAAACATAGCCAAGTTTTTGTAAAAGTTGATTCCCAAAACCATAAATTTGTCAAAGTTATGGTTATAAAGTTATAAGGGTTTGAACGTGGCCGCGCCATCGAAACGCGGAGAACCGCGCGGCCACGGAGATCTTTAAAACTAAGCGTTGCAGACACCTGAAATTTAGGTAAATAACAGATTAAATTTGTAAAAATATACAAAAAAATCCTAGGTTTATATGTTAGGAGCTGTAAGACTAAAACCTCATGGCCGCGCCATCAAAACGGTGAATAACACGTTATCGCCGATATCTCGATGAAAAAGCATCGTAGAGGTCTGAAGTTTTTTGTAAAACACAGATTTGAATTTGTCAAAACTGGTAAAAATACTTCAAAAAGTCCTAGGGTTATATTTTAGGAGCTGTAAGACTACAAACCCATGGCCGCGCCATTGAAACGGTGAAAAATACGTTATCGCCGATATCTCGCTGAAGAAGCATCGCAGAGGTCTGAAGTTTTTTGTAAAACCTAGATTTGAATTTGTCAAAACTCGTAAAATACACAAAAATATCCTAGGTTTATATTTCAGGAGCTGTAGTACGGTATCGCTTATAACCTTCAAAACGTTCTGAATGTTTGGTTAGGGTGACCATGACTTATTGCTTACAAAAAACTTCCACCTATTACCTACATTAAAAATTATTTTTCAAGGATTATAAATTAGATTAAAATGATAAGATACAAAAACATGTTTATTTCTTAAAAAATCACATAAATCACAGATTGTTAACTTACATATTTCTGACAAAACCACAAATCACAGATTATTTACTTACACATTTTTTTTTTTATATTATATTTTTTTAATACGACTGTGAAGTATGGTGTGGTGTGGTGTGTGGTGTGCTGTGAATTACTGTTTTTTTTTTAAATATCTTAATCATCTATGTATAGACCATAATTATGTTAGATTATGTATTGTCATAGGTTGTTCGGAACTTGCGTGCATTTCGGTTTTACCATCGTCATAACAAATCATTCTGGAAATACTATGCAATGACACTTATTTCTGTAATAAAAAAAATAAACTAAAATGTAACGATAAGATCATCGCATCATCAGCCTATTTATGTTCCCACTGCTGGGACACAGGCCTCCTCTGAGAGGGAATGGGCGTATAATCCAACACGCTGGCCCAGTGCGGATTGGTAGATGATCATCATCATCAATCAATATTTTACAAAAACATAATTATGTTTATAGGAAATAAACATACGACTCTTCATTTTTATTTAATTTAGGATCCTTGAGAAATAATTTCTACTATAATAGGTGGAAAGTTTTCTGTGAACATAAGTCATGGTCACCCTATCGAAACATTGAAAACGTTATTACAGGGTTTTGTTGGGAGGTCAGCGTGGATCAATGAGTCTTGTTGATTAAAACAGCTGGATCACTTTCCATATATTTAATCATAAATATTGGGTGAAAAATACAGTGATTATTTAAATAAAATAAGATTTAAATTGTAAGCTGAACGGGGAGCAATTACATGAACGAGAACAGACAGTTTTCATAGAGACAGTGACGCCTGACCATAGAGATAGAAAGAAACGCCTGACGGACAGGAGCATAGAGTAAAAAACATACCTAATATGCAGATTATAAATATATACGTTCAATTACTTTTTAACAGGTATAAATTATTAAAAAAAAATACTTTTTTGCCTACTATCGTTAGTTCTACTTAATTAGGTTTTGTTTACAAAAAAAAATCAAGCTAATACTTCGATAAATAATCACGTCTTATTTCTAAGCAATACCGTACTACAGCTCCTGAAATATAAACCTAGGATTTTTTTGTGTATTTTTACAAGTTTTGACAAATTCAAATCTGTGTTTTACAAAAAACTTCAGACCTCTGCGATGCTTTTTCATCAAGATATCGGCGATGACGTATTTTTCACCGTTTCGATGGCGCGGCCATAGGTTTGTAGTCTTACAGCTCCTAAAATATAACCCTTGGATTTTTTGAAGTATTTTTACCAGTTTTGACAAATTCAAATCTGTGTTTTACAAAAAACTTCAGACCTCTACGATACTTTTTCAGCGAGATATCGGCGATAACGTGTTACTAACCGTTTCGATGGCGCGGCCATGGGGTTTTAAGTCTTACAGCTCTTATGATATCAACCTAGGATTTTTTTGTATATTTTTACAATTTTTTTACAAATTCAATCTGTTACCTAAATTTCAGGTCTCTACAACGTTTAGTTTTAAAGATCTCCGTGGCCGCGCGGTTCTCCGCGTTTCGATGGCGCGGCCACGTTCAAACCCTTATAACTTTTTAACCATAACTTTGACAAATTTATGGTTTTAGGAATCAACTTTTACAAACTTTTACAAAATCTTGGCATAGTTTTTTTTTTAAAAAAAACGCCGTGGCCGCGCTATCGAAACGGACATTGTAGTTTTGAAAATAAACGGAAAAAACGATTCCTGCTGGGGTAACGTTTTTCTAGCAGGAAAATTCTAAACGAATGATCGGAGAGAGAAACATTGTGCATGGCCTTGTAGCTTATGTTAGTGCCACAATGTGCCCCCAAAAATATAATGTGTGCCCCTTCAGGTTTTCGAGATATTGCGTTTCCTGCTGGAGTAACGTTTTGCAGAATCGTATATCTCTGAAACCATTGCATGTGCCCCTGCAGAATAAACATACACGGTGTGCCCCTTAGTGCCCCAATTAAATTTAAGAAAATATTTCTAATTTCCAAGTTATCGCGGTTTTATTAAAACTCGAAAAAACATCGCAGCGCCTAAATGAGACAAGGTATAAGCTCGCCGAAAACTGTATTCTGTCCGTCTTGACACTAATAATAACCATACAGTTTCAAAACTGTTCATGCATGCGTTTTTGAATTATCTTGTTATAAGTCAAAACGATGGTGACATAACTTTGACGGCAAAATACAAGGAACCAGCTCAATCCCAGATGTGTAGGTGTAAACCAATAATGTGTGCAATTGGTATGGAATTTGTCTATTAACCAAACCAGAGAAATGTTTAAAAAAATATATAATTTTTAAATTGCTAATTAATCATGTTCTTAACTGAAATTTTTTAGTCAACCCATTTGTAATATATTTATTGACATAATTTAATTTGATATAAAATATTTTTCATCCATTAACCAGCTCGGTGAAGGTCGTTTTGTAAGGGATCTTAGACTATGGGGACCCCGTCGATGCGCATGTTTGTGTTAGTGTGCGGTTTCGAGCATTTGTAGGTAGTTTCCGTGCTGTCCATATTTATACTGTGGTATGGACAACAGCTTAGGTATAATACGTCCAATAAAGAGGGTCATCGTTATGTATGAATCCGTCGCTTTTTAGTAGTCATTCGAATTTGATCGGATAATCAGCCGTTATTTACATGTTTAGTTTTTTGTCGATATTTACTTATTGTGAAAAATGTTGGAATGCCAAGCTGAATATTTTCACCATATATTTTTTGACTGAAGGCACACATTATTGGTTTACACCTACACATCTGGGATTGAGCTGGTTCCTTGTATTTTGCCGTCAAAGTTATGTCACCATCGTTTTGACTTATAACATGATAATTCAAAAACGCATGTGTCGGCGTCACATTGTAAACAACACGTGTATCAGGCCACGCGGTAGCGCGCTACGTCATTCGAGGCGGAACTAAGTGAACGCTACGTCGGCGTCGTAGCATGCTACGTTGTTCTCCCACCTCCTCGCTGCGGGGCGGAGTTAATGCACGCTACGTCGTAGCGCGCTACGCCGTTACCCCACCTCCAAAACTAGCGTATAAAAGGGGCCGCACAGCGGCGAATGGACATTCTGACTTCAGGCGTGGCCCGGTGCACAGGTTGTATTACTCTTAATTATTGTTACTCTGCTTCTCTGTATATTGTTGCTCTTTTGTCTGAACTAAGGTGTTACTGTATTATTGGGTGTCATTGCTATTGTGTTAAAGTATAATGTCAAGTAATTTGTTAGACTCAGTGTATCTGTTTGAAAAGAGTAACCATGGAGTTTCTTGCCGGTTCTTCTCCATGGAAACTACCATACCGAACCGTGCAATGCGAAATAAAATAGTGTATCGCATCCAGTGTGTTTTCATAGACCCAAACTCGTCTTCTGCCCGCATAAGCTCGACCCTAGCGAAATAAAATCCTGACCATCCCGACACATGCATGAACAGTTTTGAAACTGTATGGTTATTATTAGTGTCAAGACGGACAGAATACAGTTTCAGCGAGCTTATACCTTGTCTCATTTAGGCGCTGCGATGTTTTTTCGAATTTTAATAAAACCGCGATAACTTGGAAATTAGAAATATTTTCTTAAATTTAATTGGGGCACTAAGGGGCACACCGTGTATGTTTATTCTGCAGGGGCACATGCAATGGTTTCAGAGATATACGATTCTGCAAAACGTTACTCCAGCAGGAAACGCAATATCTCGAAAACCTGAAGGGGCACACATTTTATTTTTGGGGGCACATTGTGGCACTAACTTATGCTACAAGGCCATGCACAATGTTTCTCTCTCCGATCATTCGTTTAGAATTTTCCTGCTAGAAAAACGTTACCCCAGCAGGAATCGTTTTTTCCGTTTCTTTCCAAAACGACAGAGGGCACACATTTTTTATGTGGGGGCACATTGACAGCAGTTAGGGCACTAATTAAACGTTCCACTCATATATCTCTAGGAGACACTTTCCTGCTGGGGTAACGTACACCTGGGCCCCCCCACTGACGCAGAGTCTCCGGCCTGAGCTCGTGGAGGACGTGGTGAGCACTCTGTTCCCTTCGCGAGGGGAACACCCACCCCCGCCTATGGCTCCGCCACCTGCGGTGCTGGAAGCGGATCATCAGGACGACGACGACGACACTCCGGAGGTGACTGGGGTAGACCTGAGAGTGGCGGTACGCAGGCTCAGTGCCAAAAATACCGCCCCGGGACCCGATGGCTTGCCTGGCAAAGCCTGGGTCCTGGCCTCAGAGGCTCTCGGGCCCCGACTGGAGGGGCTCCTAAGCGCATACTTGGAGAGAGGCCAGTTCCCGCTTCGTTGGAAGACGGGGAAGCTGGTCCTCATCCGGAAGCCGGGGCGCCCTGCGGACTCTCCGTCCGCATACCGGCCCGTGGTGCTGCTCGACGAGGTGGGCAAGCTCTTAGAAAGAGTCATTGCAAACCGCCTCGCCGAGCACCTTGCGGGGACTGGGCCGGACCTTGCGGAACACCAGTTTGGTTTTCGCAAGGGGCGCTCTACGGTGGACGCCATCATGCGCGTGAGAGCCCTCACGACGGGGGATGCGGTGTCCAGGGGTGGGGTTGTCTTGGCGGTGTCTCTCGACATCGCCAACGCCTTCAACTCCATGCCCTGGAGCTGCATTAGGGAGGCACTCCGGTATCACCGGGTGCCGACCTACCTCCGTCGAGTGGTCGGGGACTACCTGACGGATAGAGCCGTTATCTACCCCGGTCGCAGCGGAGAATGGAACCGGCGAGAGATGTCGTGCGGTGTTCCGCAGGGATCGGTTCTGGGGCCGCCCTTGTGGAACATCGGTTACGACTGGGTGCTGCGCGCCGACTTCCCTAGCGGTGTCAGCGTGGTTTGCTACGCAGACGACACGCTGGTGCTGGCACAGGGGCGGTCGCACGAGGCGGCGGCCGAAGCGATGACACGCGGGGTTGCGATAGTCGTTGAGAGGATCCGGCAACTGGGTCTCGAGGTGGCACTGCACAAGTCCGAGGCCATGTGCTTTCATGGGCCTCGGAATGCGCCACCTCCGGGATCCTCACTGACGGTAGGAGGGGTATCCATCGGCGTCGAGTCGACGTTAAAGTACCTGGGACTTGTCCTTGACAGCCGGTGGAACTTCGTGGAACATTTCCGACGTTTGGCCCCCAAACTGGAGCGGACTGGGGCTGCCTTCAGGCGGCTCCTGCCCAATCTGGGGGGGCCAAACGCCTCCTGCCGGAGGCTCTACGCGGGAGTCGTGCGGTCAATGGCCCTTTACGGGGCCCCGGTGTGGGCGCGTTCATTGAGGCGGCGAGCCGCCCACTACCTGAACGCGCCCCAAAAGGTGGTAGCCGTAAGGCTGGCCCGGGGCTACCGCACGATCTCCCGCGAGGCGGCGAGCCTCCTTGCCGGATTGCCGCCATGGGATCTGGAGGCAATAGTCCTCGCGCGCCTACATGAATGGCGCGCGGAGGCGCTACGCCGGGGGGAAACTCCGCTGCCGCGGCAAATTGTCGCTCAGCGGACAGACTTCCGGCGGGATCTCATGGCGACATGGAGAGAGCGACTGTCGCAACCCCGTGCAGGGCACGCCACGATAGTGGCGATAAGTCCCCTCTTTGAGGAGTGGCTTGAGCGACGCCACGGCGTCCTCTCCTTCCGCCTGACGCAGGTCCTCACTGGACACGGTGTGTTCGGGAGGTTCCTGCACCGAATCGGGCGGGAGGAAACGTCCGGGTGCTTCCACTGTGAGGATCGACCGGAGGACACGGTGCAGCACACGGTGGAGGTGTGCCCCGCGTGGGCGGAGCACCGCCGTGTTCTCGAAGCGGCGATCGGCGGCGGCGACCTCTCGCGTCCGGCCCTGGTGCAAGCCATGGTCCGGAGCGAGACGGAATGGGACGCCGTCACCTCCTTCTGCGAAGCAGAAATGCTAGAGAAGGAGGTGGCGGAACGTGAGAGGGAGCGAACCTCTCAACGTCCCGGCCGCCGCGGGAGACGCCCCGGGCGTCGGGGGCCACCACCACGTGGCCCCCGGCCACCGTAGGCGCGGGCCTGTGGACGGTGGGCTATGGGCTAGCTCGCCGTCCGTCCGTCTCATGACGACAGGCCGTGTCGACGGCGCGTTCGTGTTCCACGCGCGCCTCAAAGAGAGTCAGCAAAAGGGAAGGGGTCCGCAGGGACCGATGCCTGCCGGGGTTGCGGGACTGTTCGAAAGAGATACCGTGGCCCCGGAACACAAAGGGCGATGAAGGAACATGGATGGGTTTTAGTCAGTAAAAGTCTGACACTCCCTCCTGCTCCGCCCAGAGCAGGAGGGGTTATTTGATGATTTCCCATCCGAAAAAAAAAAAAAAAAAAAAAAAAAAAAATGGGGTAACGTACACGGCGGTAGGTAGCATAGTTCGCGACCATTTTAGTGCACGATTTTCCACGCAAAATTTCAACTCGCGCAATTCGTACCTTCTGGCCAAGACCACCTCCAAATAATATCATGAAATCCTCACTATAGAAGAAAAACAGCCTTTTAGTGTGCCTATCACGCTCTAATAAATTCTTCTCAGTTATGCACCAGATGGTATTATTTCTCAGCTAAAGAGTTGGAACTTTCTTCCTTGTACTTCCAAAAGATCTAGAATATTCTTTATTTATTTTTTTACTTTTTCAAAACGATCGTCGTGTGATATTCACACAGCAACCGTACTGACAAATCTAAAAAAAGGAATTGAACCTCCTAGATCTTCTGAAAGAAAACTGAAGTAAATTCCAGCTCAGTAGCCAGGAAATAACACAATTTGGCGCTAAAATGAGAAGGATTTATAATACTGTGCTAGTTCACAAGTAAAGGGGCCTTTGTGCGAGTTCGATTCGCGTACCGAGGATTCCGTAGGTACAAACTTGTGGGTATTTTGTGATTTTACTACATATTTACGGTTTTCAATATTTTTTCCTTGACGTACGTGCTGTAAGACCTTGCTTTTTGCCAAATTTCGTGATTCTAGGTCAACGGGAACTGCCATATGGTTCTCGACCCAAAATCTATAGGGTACTTCCGGTTGACCTAGAATTGTCAATTTTGGTTAAAAGCAAGGTCTTAGGCCCAGCGCACACCGCTGGAGCGCATTTGAAGACAACAATTTAATATAAACCTTAACTACCTTGATATATTCCACTTAGGTCATAGACTTAGTCTACAGGTCGCGGCACGAAAGTCTAGCGGTGACCGTTATTGCGCAGAAGTAAAAAATAAGGGGGACTATATTTCTTGTCACCAAAATTTATATTTGTCATCAAGTTGTATCACCTAATAAATAGATCTATCGCCACGAAATATGTTCGTTCTCAGTTAAACAAGTGTTCCCAGGTTCCAATTATCAAATTAATGTTAATATATGTGTAAAATAAGAGATGGATTACCAATAACATTGTAGTGCATTACATGAATATAAACTTCGTTCTTATAATAATAGTTTTATTACTTAAATAATAGCTTTGTGCTCAGAATGGTAGATCTGTCACCAAATAAATCGATTATCGATCCCTGACTGCGACTCGTTTTATTTGTTATTTTGTCACTAATACAGTGACAAAACACATACATTACATACAGTACATTTTATTTTGTTCAGTTATTTAATTTAATACATAGTTAATTTAATACATAAATTTATAATTTTAATGAGGTGGTTGATGACAAACTAGTTTTGCCTAGGCCGACTTGGGGCACCCCGACACGGATAGATTAGGTTAGAAGGGTATGGCGGGGTCGAATGAGCGAGCGAAGCGAGCGAATAGACCCATACCCTTCGTGGTTATTTTTTTATAAACCATTCAGAAGTAGGTCCGTCGACCGGGTCTCTATTTTCTAGTTACATAATAATTATGATTTATTGGTGATCTCTTTAAATTAGTTTGCTTAAATACTTATTAGGACAAACCTTTTATATTACATACAAAACATTTATTTGGTACTAGACCCTATATCTTCATGATTTTAGGTGATTTATTGTGGAATTGATTTTATAATGTTTGGTGACTACATTTTGGTGACAAATCTACTATTTTGAGGGCAAACCCTATTATTTAAGGAACGCAAAACTAATTAAATTGGTGATAGCTTAAATGATACCCAAAAATAAGAATGTCTTGGGGCGTGCGTTGCGCCGATTGGCTCTCCAGTCGTATAACATGCGCAGATATCCCCTCCACGTTTCGTTCAGTGCCGCGACCTGTATGACTTAGGTGGACATGGGTAGCTCGCGAATGAGAGATAAAATTGAACTAGCTCTTTAATTACAATCTAGCTCTCAGTCGCTCAGTCGTTCACGGAATAGCTCACTAGTTCATTTAGCTCAACGGCTCATTGACTCTATACTCTCACTCGTGGCTTTGCGAGTTTGACAGTCATAAGCCTGTTCATTAATTATGAAAATCATTGGCTTTCATAATTTTATTTATCTATACTAATATTATAAAGAGGAAAACATTGATTGTTTGTTTGTTTGTTTGTTTGTAATGAATAGGCTCAAAAACTACTGGACCGATTTAAAAAAATATTTCACCATTCGAAAGCTACATTATCCACGAGTAACATAGGCTATATTTTATCCCCGTACTCTCACGGGAACGGGAACTACGCGGGTGAAACCGCGGGACGTCCGCTAGTTTGTAATAAGAACAAAACAATGAATCTAATTTTATCTAATCTATAGCTCGCAACTAAGTTAAATGAACTAAAGAACTTCAAAGATTTTATAGAGCCACTGAGCTAGTTGTCTCGTATAACTTGCTTAGAGTAGCGCGCTGGGCGGCTCAATTTGATCTGTAGCTCGCAAGTAAATCAATTGAGCTCAAGAGTTAAAAGAGTGATACAGCTCTTTTGATCAAAAGAGCTGTATCTCTCTTTTCTTTTCAGTGAGCTACATTTCGCATGCCTAGGTGGAATCGCCGGATAGGGCGTGAAATTCAAATTCAAATTACATACAACCTGACACTGACCTGCAAATTGCAAAAAACGTAAGAAATAGTACATTTTGATGTAAGTGGAGAAAGTTGGTTATTGCATTCAAGGCGGAATTAACACACGAGCCGTAGGCGAGGGTGTTATTGAGCCGAGAACTTCAATAACAAAATGTCCACGTATATCAAACTACGTTTTTCAATACGCTTTTGAAGAAATAAAATACAAGAATGAAAAATATTTTTGTCATGAACTATGAGACTATGATTATAATGTTCTTTTTTTTTCCGCGGTTTGCTTTCGCCAGGTTGAAGGAGAAGCAAAGGTATGCAGCCGTTAATTAGACTAACATATAAAAAAAAATGTATTTTAAGTAAAAAGTAAATAATAATTTTAAATAATCATGTTTATCTATGATATTCTATTTATAAACACAATTTTTATATTCAAAAAATATTTACGCCGTAAAGACGCACATTGCTTTGCCGAAATAAAAAATAGTACATTTTGATACAAGTGGAGAAAGTTTGTTATTGATTGATTGATTGATCATTTATTCATAAACAATTTACATTGTATTGAACATTATAACATTATATCAACAAATACATTTAAAAGGCATTTAATAATTGAAGTGAAAAGTTGGTTCAAGAGTCAATTAATTTAAAATATGTCAACAAATAAATACAATGTCAAATAAATTAGCGGTATAAGTCAAATTCAATGTCAAAAATATAAAGAGAAAAGCTTATTCAAGGTCCGATTGATGAGCATAGTGCTAATTAAAAAAAAAATATTATTGCATTCGAGGCGGAATTATAACACCCGAGCCGTAGGCGAGGGTGTTTTTGAGCCGAGAATTGCAATAACAAATGTCCACGTGTATCAAACGACGTTTTTCAATACACTTTTGAAGAAATAAAATAAAATAACAAAAATTATTTTTGTCACGAACTATGATTTTAATTTTCTTTTTTTTTTCGCGCTTTGGTTTCGCCAGGTTGAAGGAGAGGCAAAGGTATGAAGCCGTTAAACAGCCTAATATAAAATTAGATTTATTTTCTATTTTTGAATTCAGAACACAAATAAATGTTAATTTGTGTATAAAAGTAACTATTCGTTTTTAATAATCATGTTTACCTATGATATCCTATTTATAAACGAAATTTGAATCTTCAAAAAATATTTATGCCGTAGAGACGCGTAGTGTTTTGCCGAAATAAAAAAAAAACATTCACCTCAGACTATATACATTGAACAAATTTGGACTAAGTATAGGTATGTTATCTGTGGCAATTTTCATTCCCGCACACGTGCGGGAAAGTGGAAAAAATCGCACGCGTGTGAAATACACTGCATGTTGTACCTAATCGTAGTGCGTTATGGACCAGTTTTCGAGGAAGTGTATTGAAAAAAAACATTCACCTCCGACTATAGGCATTAAACCGATTTGAACTTCGTATAAGTATCTGTGGATTGTTTTTTCCCGCACTCTGGCGGAAAAATGAAACAAAACGCACGCGTGTGAAATACATTGCATCTTGAACATAATCGTACTTAGTGTGATAAGAACCCATTTTCACGGAAGTGAACGGAAAAGAACTTCGCGGGCTACCCTGGCGCTTCCACCTTAAATAATAAAATAAAGTAAAAATTAATGAAATAAAGTACTTAAATTAAAAACTTACGTACCTAGGTAATTGTATTTTTTTTTATTAAAGTTATTATTATTTTCTATTATTATCTACAATCTTAAAGTTATTATGAACTTATACTAAACTTTGCGGGACACTCAACTAGGCAATCATTATTATTTAAATATTTTTTTTCTTTAAACCATCGACCCATTCAAATGTACAAAACTCAATTTAACTCACAAGTACAATACCTACGCTAGACGAAAAGAGGTTTCAAATAAAACAGAATCTGGCTTTTAGCTTGAACTTGCTGGAATAAAGTTATCTAGCCTTATTCCAGCAAGTTCAAGCTATAATTCTCTATACTCGCTTTGTAATTTTCATAAAACTTCAATAAGCGATTAGTGTCCCGCAAAGTGTTAAAACTGCATTAATTGATCACGACACGAGTGCTCATAACGGTCTTATGAATCCTTCTCATTTTATTGTCAAACTCTACTATTTCTCGGCTATTGAGTCTGGCTGTTCTTACTCTTTTTTCCATCCGATCCAAAATACTCATTGCTCTCTTCTTAGACTGCTCATCATAACCACCATCGTGGTACCGAGAAACCCGATTAGGTTCCAGAATATGTTTTATAAACTCCAAATTATGTTCCGAGGGTTTCGAATTGCTTTGGTTACGTCCCGTCGCGTCCGTAAGTCGATGGACGGCTTTCAGATTTCCTTCTTGACTGAAAAAGTCCAATAGTTCATTTTTTCTGATCTTCCGTAGAGTCTGAAGTAGTCTTGATTGTAATTTGCTCATGTTTTGAGATAACTGCAACAATTATTCAGATTATTCTGAGAAACAAAACTTTGACCGACGTTCCCCCCCCCTTTTTATTTTATTGGATGGGAATTCATCAAATGACTCCTCCCGCTCTGGGCGGAGCAGGAGTGTCAGACTTTTACTAACTAAAACCCATCCATATTCCTTCATCGCCCTTTGTGTTCCGGGGCCGGGGCCACCGCATCTCTTTCGAACAGTCCCGCAGCCCCGGCAGTCCCGCAGCCCCGGCAGTCCCGCAGCCCCGGCAGTCTCGCAGCCCCGGACGTTTCCCCCCTAAAACGCTATATTTTACCACTTCCTATAGTGTTTTAGCTGAGGAGATGTAGCGGGACGAACTCCCCAGCAACTAACACATCATCTGTAGATGGAAGAAGCATTCTTCTTCCTTTATAACGACAGCACGGCAGTGCTATATTGTTGGCTCATAACTTCGCCACTTTCACGACCTCGTCTGTGGCAACGCAAATCTCACTTTGATTGCATATTTTGGGGCATTGAGGGCAGGATAGAAGACTTAGTTTAGGACACAGCTCCACATTCACACCCTGTGACCTTGCTGCCGTTCCGTAAAGGTAGCCCCACCCCACATCTCACTTCGATTCGAAAACGGTTCTGGGACCTTCAAGTCTACGGAACTAGGAAGGTTTTGTATACAAATTGTAACAAATTCATTATTATCATCTCAAGATCTGTTCGTTGTCCCAGATGACTAAATATGGTAGAATAATAAATTAAGAGCGAAAAATACCTCATCTTCTGCAGAAAAGTTAAAATCATCATCTGCTATAGCGCTCTGTACCAAACTGTTGTTACCAAATCTGTAAAAATATATATATCGAACTGTAATTTCTAAAGATACTTAAGAAAACTCACACATTTTTTTTCTATTTTTGTGCAGATAGACGCTGTCTCGCTGAATTTCCATGATTTGTCATATTCTTGCAAAACACACCTTTAGTACACCCATATTCTCCAATAATTTAAGGAGCTCGTGGCTAAATAATAACAGCCACTCGGGTCGATCTTTAGGTTAAGCCGTGCTTGCCTAGGTTGGTCTGTGGATGGGTGACCACCCTTACATACCGAGTTTCCTCCATGCCTCGGAAAGCACGTTAAGCAGTTGGTCCCGGCTGTCATTTGTAGATCTTTGACAGTCGTTACAGCCCTGGTAGTCAGTGGCCCAGAAAGTCTGACAACCAGTCTTACCAAATGGTATCGTATTACCCAGTACTAACTGGGTTGTGGAGGTCATATAAGCAGTCGCTTCATGTAAAATACTGGTATTCAGCTGCATCCGGTTAGACTGGAAGCCGACCCCAACGTAGTTGGGAAAAGGCTAGGCAGATGATGATGATTCTCCAGTAAGTCCCAATTAATACAGGGCGAGGGCTGCAACTGTAAACATTTCAGAAGAAATACCCCAATATCACTGCCCGACTTAGGAATCGAAAACATCCAGACCTCATTCCAGCAGTTTCGCTTGCGACTTTAGACTAACGTAACACTAAACGATACATCAAATAATAAATTACCTGCGGTTATGTCTTGGACACCTTTTACGACTGATATCCCTACAAATATTTTGAAGATTGGAAACGGGCAGTATTACAATCCTTGATGGTGGGCAGTTTGCCTCATAGTTGCAATTTGATGAAGTTCTAACACCTGCCTTGGGTATTGGGGTTGACTGTGTCCCCATGAACTGAAGTGTCGATTCCTTATTTTTCTGGATTAAAGGTTCCAGTATTTGCTGCGGAGCCAACCGCAATGTTTTATGGACTTTGGGTTCCATTATTGATAGCTCTTGGAGAGATGTTGACGTCCAATCTATTGGGGTTATGGAAACCTGTGACTTATCCGTGACATATTTGAGCGGCGGTTCTGCAACACGTAATGTTAACAGTCAAGTGAAATTTGGACACACAAGGGGTTCGTAGACATCCTGCAGTGGTTTTCCCACCACATGGTCTTTATCATCAAGGTGTCCTCAGCGGGCCGGTCCATAATCGTGCCTTGCGGGATTATGGACAGGTCCGGTGACCGACATTTATTTGACGTCGTGTCGCGTCATTCAAACCGAACCTAAGGCGAATGGCGTCCCTTTCGTTTCATTTTTGCATGGAAATTAAGCTCTTCCATTAACGGCTTACGGCGAGTGTATAATAAAGGGTGTAAAACACCTTTTAACGAAACCGAAAGGCACTTGTTCTCCTTGTCATTGCGATCATTTTTTGGTTCTACACCATGCCTGGGAACCTTCTAGTTACGGAGATATTGGGGGTCAAAGTTCCGACTTTTCGACAAGTTTTTTAAAAAAATACAAGTTTTTAATGTAAGATTTTTACTTTAAACACCTCCACGACACCTGTACTATTCAGCCCATCCATCAGCACAATGTTTTGAATGCGTTACATTGAGTTCTCCCACAAAACATGATTTTTCACCCCAAAATAAAAAAGTCGATTCCCAGCAATATTTTTGTCGTAAAGTTACTTAGTTTGATGTACAGAATGCTTGGTTGACGGCTTCGTGATGAGGTCTTTTACACCCTGTAGATGCAGTGGGTAAGCGCAGTGACCGCACTTATATAAGGGTCTCTTATTATAGGACTTCCTTTCAAGATCTCAGCCGTTTTCCCATTCTCACCAGGGGCTTTCCCATTCTTAAGCTGTCTAAGAGCCGCCTCAATTTCATCTTAGCTGACTTCTGGCAGGTCTTCTGTGAAATGGCGGGTTTAGGTGGGTCTGGAATCCTTATTTTCGGGATCAGGTCGAGATGCATGCGATGCGTACAATTGGCCGTAGAATTGTTCGACTTCGGAAAGAGTCTCTGATTTCGAAACGACGAGTACCTAGTTGAGGTATTACTCGTTTTCCGTCACACCTTTGTATACCTAATTATGTGTAATTTGAATTATGTAATAATGAATGCATTGTGCATTCCCATATCTTCCCGTGGGTGTCGTAAGAGGCGACTAAGGGACTTATCAGAGAATGGGCCAGCGTGCTCTGTGCTTTTGTAACAACCGCACCGCGATCGCCAACCCGCCTGCCAAGCGTGGCGATTATGGCAAAAACCCCCTTTGGGGGAGGCCCATGTCCAGCAGTTGCATTGTGATACATACCCGTACCCGTAGAACTACCTGTAGAACTGTGCAATTTGCTAAACATTTCATCCAAATATTTTTGATAATTATTGAAATTATTATAATACGCTTGTGTGGATTTACCTGTAATTAAAAAGAACAATTATAGTAAAAACTTTTCGTAACAAGATAAGTAGAAGATACTGATATAAATGTACATCGAGGACACTCCCGCCTGATCACCACTAAGCAAATTTTTGGTTGCACTCGCAACATAGAAACGCTCTCTAGCCCCGCCCCGTTGACTTTGTGTGTGAGAAATAATGAATGAAAAGATACCGATCGGCCGAGCGCACTGACGACTCACGCCAAACGAGAGTTATTGTTATTTTGCCTCAAACAATTTTAACTGATCAGGCAGAAAAGACCACGACTGTACATGTTAAATAACTTTCGATTTTGGTGTATAGACCACTCCATAGAAATTCTATATACCAGAAGGTATTACTGTAATCTTACTTTCGGAAAGAATATGAGCAATACGTCCCTGAATTACTTTGTAGCGACTCATGCATAAAGATCGCAAGCGCCATCAATAACACGAATGAAAAACTACACATCCTGCATCGCGATACCATGATTATCCGCGAGTTACGGCCTCTTGGCCCAATATGAAACTTAGCATGGATTATCTTTACACTAATACCTATTTTGAGAAAAAAAAATGAAAAAATAAAACTGGCACGAAATAAAACCTTGAAAAAAGTTTGAAAAATAAAATAACATAATTTTAAATAAATAATAATAAAATAAAAAAAAACCGGCAAAGTGCAAGTCGGACTTGCGCTTGAAGGGTTCCGTACCATCGTAGTAGTGGAGCCCCCTTTAATTTTTAATGAATCTTTATTTTTATTATTTGTTGTTATAGCGGCAACAGAAATACATCATCTGTGAAAATTTCAACTGTCTAGCTGTCAGGGTTCATGAGATACAGCCTGGTGACAGACAGACGGACAGACAGCGAAGTCTTAGTAATAGGGTTCCGTTTTTTCTTTGGGTACGGAGCCCTAATAAAAAAAGAAAAACAAAAATACAGTCAGGTAGCTTCTTAAGTCAAGTAAACATTCCACTACTTTGTTTATTTGATTATAACTTTTTAACACTTGGTACTTGGGCTTGAAGTAGCGCATACTTGCTAGTTAGTCAAAAGTTTAATGACCTTTAACTCATTAATTATATATTGTACCGCAAAAATATTGTATATCTGGGTCGACGACTGATATAGGGTACAAGGTACCCTATATCAATCGAATATTACTTATAAAATCGGACTCATCAACTTTTTTTTACCTGTCCGCTTTATGTGGAACGGTGGAATGCCCCATACCTAAACTGTCAAAATCTTTCAAATATAAAAAGAATTTTGAGAATCGCTCCACAAATGGAGGAGAAATCGGTGAACATACATAAAATTAGACCACACGACTGAAGTAATAAAATAACACAAAAATGATACGCGTTGATGTCTTTTTCAAGTCCCTTTCTTGGTTATTATATTCTCTATGTTTAGGCCACACGACTAAAGTAAAAAATGTTAATAAAATGAGAACTACTGGGCCAAACTATGTTAAATTTTTATGGGACCAAATGGCAACTATTCCGCATCAGACTAAAAATAATCACGTAAATCGGATCATAAATCTCAGCGTAATCGGTGTCTGTACATACATACAAATGTTTTTTGTGAGAAGTAGAGGAATATATATCTGTGGTGTATGAAGTGTCTCAAAAGTGATTTTTAGAATCAGAATTAGAGGCGTACAATTTTTTGGCGCGTGGTCAGAATTAGAACTAGCGCCGCCATCTTTCTTTTACAGAAAAATTTCATAAATTAATGTTACAGTGCCTCCTTCGTTCATAAAAAAACAATCGAATTGAGAACCTTCTCTTTTTTGAAGTCGGTTAAAAACACTAATAGCTACGAGACGTAGGCATTTAAACTAACAGTTGTAAGTAAGTTATAGAAAACGGCCGCTAAGCGACAACTATCAGGCAGTAGCCCATCAGCCGTAACACGCGTTCTAGTTGGAAGATCCTCCTTTTTAGGGTTCCGTAGTCAACTAGGAACCCTTATAGTTTCGCCATGTCTGTCCGTCCGTCTGGCCATCCTCGCTTAATCTCTGTGACCGTTAGCACTAGAAAGCTGAAATTTGGTACCAATATGTATATCAATCACGCCGACAAAGTGGTAAAATAAAAATTAGAAAAAAATGTTTTATTAGGGTAGCCCCATAATCGCTCCAAAAGTAAAAAACAATGTGTCCCCACCCCTCTAACTTTTGAACCATAAGTTTAGAAAATATGAAAAAAATCTGAAAAGTAGAACTTTATAAGGACTTTCTAGGAAAATCATTTTGAACTTGATGGAAACAAAAGTTTTTGTACAAAAAAGACAAAAAGTTGTACAAAATAATTTCTGGACTAAGTTTGTAGTATATTCGTATATGCAAGCATTTTTACATAAAGGATACCCACCTTTAAACTCATAAGTGGGAACACTTATTGTGACGGACGGGAAACTACGGAACCCTACACTGAGCGTGGCCCGACACGCTCTTGGCCGGTTTTTAAGTCCCTTTCTTGGTTATTAAATACTCTATGTTTAGACCACACGACTGAAGTAAAAAATGTTAATAAAATGAAAACTACTGTGCCAAACTATGTTAAATTTTTATGGGACCAAATGGCAACTATTCCGCATCAGACTAAAGAAGAATCACGTAAATCGGATCATAAATCTCAGCGAAATCGGTGCACATACATAAAAAAACCGGCCAAGTGCGAGTCGGACTCGCGCACGAAGGGTTCCATACCATTATCTATACATTAGACAAAACGGCAAAAAAATCACGTTTGTTGTATGGGAGCCCCCCTTTTTTTTTTTTTTTTTTTTTTTTTTTCGGATGGGAAATCATCAAATAACCCCTCCCGCTCTGGGCGGAGCAGGAGGGAGTGTCAGACTTTTACTGACTAAAACCCATCCATGTTCCTTCATCGCCCTTTGTGTTCCGGGGCCACGGTATCTCTTTCGAACAGTCCCGCAACCCCGGCAGGCATCGGTCCCTACGGACCCCTTCCCTTTTGCTGACTCTCTTTGAGGCGCGCGTGGAACACGAACGCGCCGTCGACACGGCCTGTCGTCATGAGACGGACGGACGGCGAGCTAGCCCATAGCTCACCGTCCACAGGCCCGCGCCTACGGTGGCCGGGGGCTACGTGGTGGTGGCCCCCGACGCCCGGGGCGTCTCCCGCGGCGGCCGGGACGTTGAGAGGTTCTCTCCCTCTCACGTTCCGCCACCTCCTTCTCTAGCATTACTGCTTCGCAGAAGGAGGTGACGGCGTCCCATTCCGTCTCGCTCCGGACCATGGCTTGCACCAGGGCCGGACGCGAGAGGTCGCTGCCGCCGATCGCCGCTTCGAGGACACGGCGGTGCTCCGCCCACGCGGGGCACACCTCCACCGTGTGTTCCACCGTGTCCTCCGGTCGATCCTCACAATGGAAGCACCCGGGCGTTTCCTCCCGCCCGATTCGGTGCAGGAACCTCCCGAACACTCCGTGTCCGGTGAGGACCTGCGTCAGGCGGAAGGTGAGGACGCCGTGGCGTCTCTCAAGCCACTCCTCAAAGAGGGGACTTATCGCCACTATTGTGGCGTGCCCTGCACGGGGTTGCGACAGTCGCTCTCTCCATGTCGCCATGAGATCTCGCCGGAAGTCTGTCCGCTGAGCGACAATTTGTCGCTGCAGCGGAGTTTCCCCCCGGCGTAGCGCCTCCGCGCGCCATTCATGCAGGCGCGCGAGGACTATCGCCTCCAGATCCCATGGCGGCAATCCGGCAAGGAGGCTCGCCGCCTCGCGGGCAATCGTGCGGTAGCCCCGGGCCAGCCTTACGGCTACTACCTTTTGGGGCGCGTTCAGGTAGTGGGCGGCACGCCGCCTCAAAGAACGCGCCCACACCGGGGATGGGAGCCCCCCTTAAATATTAATTTTATTCTGTTTTTAGTATTTGTTGTTATAGCGGCAATAGAAATACATCATCTGTGAAAATTTCAACTGTCTAGCTGTCACGGTTCATGAGATACAGCCTGGTGACAGACAGACGGACAGACGGACAGACAGCGAAGTCTTAGTAATAGGGTTCCGTTTTTACCCTTTGGGTACGGAACCCTAAAAAATGCCGCTAAGCGACAACTATCAGGCAGTAGCCCATCAGCCGCAACACGCGTTCTAGTTGGAGGATCCTCCTTTTTCTATGGAGCATTGAGGAACTTTACGCCCTCTATAGCTGGTGCCAGTTAAGATGAGAATAGCGGTCATTGACCCACCTACATATTTTATTAAACTACTTAACTTTGAAAACCAAAAATAACCTGTTCAATTCTTGAATCGTCATCTATCGTGACCTTCAACATTTTTTGTAATGGAAAACGATACATGGTTTATTTGTTTTGGTTCGTACGAAGAGATATTAGGGAAAGGGCAATGACCGCTATTCTCATCTTAACTGGCACCAACTATAGCTATTCCTTATAATCCTATAGCTCCACTAGCTGCTATTTAAAAGAGGTGGTGCAAGGCCTCTGTAGCCCAGTTCCTAATTAAGTTACCACTGACTGCATTATACATATTGTAGAAGTAGAATCCAATATATTATTGAATAAGTATGCATGTGCTGCCTACCGTTCCCACTGCTGGGACACAGACCTCTCGATGCGAGGGTGTGTGCTTTAATCTACTACGTGGGGCCAGTGCGGATTGTCACATAATAGGCTAGTTTCCACCATCAATAAATTGCAAATCTATTTATTCCGTCAGTTAGAGTATTGGAAAATAATGGACACGTAGTTTTTGTTTTTGTAAATCAATAAATATTGACAAAGATAAAACGCATCAAAACTCGAGAGTGGGGGCTCGTGACGTCAGAACGCACTAAAAAATACTTATATAGCACGGGCGGCGTGACATTTATTGAGAATTTTAAAACCGTCGTATCTTCATCAATTTTTGGCTTACGTAACAAAAGAAAAAATACGTGTCAAGTATTTTTTGATAATATAACTGACGGACTAATTAGATTTTTTCAGGACACAAGCCTATTATATGTCTTCGAGTTCTAAGACGTGCCGGTTTCCTTACGATGTTTTTCATCACCGTTTTGAGAGCATCCCTCAGCAGATGATTGAGTTATAACTTACTTTGGTATGTTGAAGGCTCTGTCTGTTTGGTAGTTGGGTCTGGTGGTTCTGTTGTGGGAGGGGCAGGGACGCAAAGACAGGCTTCAGTTTCTCTATACCCTGGTGGACAACCGCACTTGGTGAACATGGTACCAGGGAGCGGTTTTGTCGTGTTGTAAACTTGCATATTTTTCTTTGTATATTGTGACAAGTAGCAAAATAGCTGTCCCGCCTAGAAAATAAAGAGATATTAAGTAATTATAGTTGTGGCCTACCGTGACCTTTTATGGGCTACACTGCGGTGGTAGAAAGAGATGAAACTATTAAAATACGTCAAAAAAAAAGAAAAAGGTATAAAGGGTGTAAAACACCTCTTAACGAAGCCGAAAGGCACTAATTGTTCTCCCCGTCATTGCGATATTTTTTTTGTTCTACACCATGCCTGGGAACCTTCTAGTTACGGAGATATTGGGGGTCAAAGTTCCAACTTTTTGACAAGTTTTTTTTTTTTTTTAATACAAGTTTTCCTCTCAGACGCCGCGCAAAAAAACGATTAACTCCCCTCCCGCTCCGCCGTCACAGCCGCATTACGTCATCGCATGAGTCACCCGACCTCGGCTCTTGAAACTCTTATTGCTCGCCTTATAGTCGGTCTTATCTTAAGCCGTAAACATTCTCAGAATCGTTTTGAAACATACTTGTGTTTTATTACATAAACAACACTTCTAAACCACTTCAGTATTATAAACAAAGGATATGAGATAGATGACATATGAGAATTTGCCGCGCTCCGTATTTTATTTATTTTTGGTAAAAATACTGATTCAATTTACACGAAACTTTAGAACCAATGTAACAAATACACAAGTAACCTAATACATAATTCATATAAGAGTCTTACTGATACATTCTAATCAGATTTCAACTAGATTGTAACAAAAAACTCGTATACGGCGAACTGTCATTTTATTGTCATTGACCTCGATTTGAAAACACTTGAAATCTATATAAATATGAATATGTATGCTTATTCTTATAGTAAATAATGAATTATGGTTATTACTTACCTTGTTTTTGCTGTTTCCAAGACCATATTTCATTTTATAACAGTCAAATTCACATTTTCAATTGTTAACTCCGCGTTGATAAAAAAAACGTTCGACGAAAATTTTGTTGGCTCACAAAATAATTTTGGTTCATTGTTCTACGTAAATATCTTGCTACAAAGTAGCATTACACAATAGTATGGTGATAAACATTCACTTCACAAAGTTTTCAACCACTTAACTAAACAAAAACACAATAAATCACTCGAGCGGCGCCCAATGTTGACATAAACTGACGTTTTTACGACTGACGCGCTTCTTTTTTTTTATAGTGATGCCCCGTTTAGAATGTTACTAAAGTTTGGTATCGTTTAAATCGACTACTAGTTGGACATAGAGTATAAAAAATTGCAAACGGTTTAGAGTTGGAAGTTATTTTTGAAAAATGTTTTTTTAACCCTTTAGATTTGTTCCGTTAACGGTACAGCGGGGCTCAAGGGATGTTCGTTATTTGTGCCATTTACGGATCCTTCGGGCCTGAGAGGTTTGTAAGATTTTTACTTTAAACACCTCCACGACCCCCGTACTGTTAAATCCAACCATTAGCACAATGTTTTGAGTGCGTTACATTGAGTTCTACCACAAAACATGATTTTTCACCCCAAAAAAAAAAGTCGTTTCCCAGCAATAATTTTTGCGTAAAGTTACTTAGTTTGATGTACAGAATGCTTGGTTGACGGCTTCGTGATGAAGTCTTTTACACCCTGTATAGTAGGAACGGATCGAATATAAAACAATGTTTGCTTACAGAAGTTTATATGGGCTAAAAGCCGCAGGGTAATCAATTTAAGTATACTCACTAGTACTTTATGACCACCTCCCGTTAGTGACATGTCATAGACTGCTGCGGCGCACCCTACGTGCGTGACGTCACCCGTCACTATCTTCAGGTAAAATAGAGTAACAGCATCTCTATGTTTCTCTGCGTCTCCATCCACACTGAAATAAAATGCAGACTAACTAAGATACATTTTCTCTTACGGCCGTTTACTTACGCTTACGTATAACTATTGTCCTATTCTAAATGTCCTATCCGCGTCACGCTACCTATCACTTGATTTATAGAAAAATCATAGAAAACTTTTCTGTGACGTAACGGTCCGTAAACTAAATGTCAACAGATAGAGAGAGCAACCATCCGTTACCTGTTAGTTAGGGCATCGAAGACTGACCAGTTTTAAGAACCGGTGTTTCGGTTTCGGGTTTTTGTTCCAAAACCCGAAACCGAAATCGATACCCGGGTTTTTCGGGTAATTTCGGGTTTTTTCATTAATATAAAATGCTCTTGCTCCATTTATTAATGAACAATTACAAAGGTTATAATATTGACCAGGCGCTCGACCAATCAGTGCAAATCTTCAGGGAGGAAGCTCTAGACGTGTTTTAGCAAAATGCAGCGTACGGGCAGGAAGTCCAAACTTTCGGAGTAGACTCTGGAGCTTATGACGGAACGACGCGAAAACCCACTCACCACTTCGGCAGAACTACAGGCACTCAGCAAAATAATTAGAAAATTGGTAAGACACGATCTTCGATGCTCCAGCACACGCTCAATAGAAAAAGCAATTGAGCAAAACTGGGGGTCGAATGTGTCCGTCTAATTACTTGGGAGAAGCTACCTGACGAAGTTGACTAAATCTAGTGGGGAATGGGGATATCGTCGTTTCGAAGCCGGAGATTCTTTTGGAAGTCAAAAACTTATACGGCCAGTTATACGCATCCTATGCATCTGTACCTGATCCCGAAAATGAGAATTCCAGAGCAACCTTAACCCACCATTTCACAGAAGACCTGCCGGGAGTCTGCTACGATGAAATTGAGGCGCCTCTTAGACGGCTGAAGAATCGAAAGCCCCTGATGAGGATGGGATAACGACTGAGCTTCTGAAAGCGGGAAGAAATTCTCTATAGAGCTTTTCAACTCAGTCCTGTTCTCTGGGAAAACTGCAGAAGCGTGCAGAAGGAACGTGGTCGTTATTTTATTTAAAAAGGGGAACAAGACCATTTAAAGAATTACATATCCTTTTCGCTTCTTAGCCACGTGTTCAAGCTGGTTTCAAGAGACGTCACGAATCGTCTAGCACGAATACTCGTCGACTTCCAGCCAACGGAGCAAGCTGAGTTTCGAGCACAGCACCCTAGACCACATCCACACAGTGTAGCAGATTATACAGTCCGGAGAGTTTCATTGGCCTCTATGTCTTGCATTTTTGGACTATGAGAAGGCTATTGATTCTATCGAAACCTGATCAGTCCTGGAGTCTCTACAGCGGTGCCAAGTAGACTAGCGATACGTCTAAGTGCTGAGAACCAGCAAATATAGCACATCCCATTGCGTCGGGGGCTGAGGCAAGGGTAGTAATTCCACCGAAATTGTTCACCCTGGAGGATGTATATAAGACGCTGAACTGGGAAGGACGTAGCATTAACATCAACGGCGACTACATCTCACATTTGAGATGTGTAGATGATAACGTCAATTCGTCATACTGGCTGTATCGCTGCACGACTTGAAACAAATGCAGGATGGCCTAGTAGATTCTTCGTATTCTACGCATTGGTCTCAGGGTGAACTTATACAAAATCCAGATTATATTCTACGAACACGTCACACTAGAACCTATTGTTGTGGTCCTCTCGAGGTTGTTCGAGAACATATTTACGTCGGGCAAACTGTACAGTTTGGTAAGAACAACTTTGAGAGGAAGGCTACCAGAAGAATCCAGATGGGATGCTGCCCGCATTTGGAAAACTTCTTCGGATCTTGTCGTTGCGTATTCTACAGAGCCTAAAGACTAAGGTCTTCAACGAGTGCGCTTTGCCTGTTATGACGCGGGGCCGAAACGTGGACACTCACGGTACGGCTGGTCCATAAATTCAAGGTCGCTTAGCGAGCTATGGAGCGGACTATGCTTAAAGTCTTCCTGGGTGATCGCATCGGGAACGAGGTGATCAGATACTTTGGTTTAAAAAAATACATATGTAAAATTATAACTCAGAAGAATAAATACACGATAAATTTAAGACAAAAACATATACTACGAGTACTTTCGAATAAGAATTTTTCCAATTCCACAACCCAACAAACCCTGTAGCGTATTTTTGAGAATAAATTATAAATTAGATGAATAACACGGGGGATATAAAATTTAACTTATTCATATTTCTACATTTTAAACGACCTACGACGTGTTGCGTGTCTGATCGGCGAAGTTCACAGATCAATAATGATCGATAACGAAAAAGACTGAAAAACCCGGGTTTTAAACGAAAAAACTGTTTTTTTTTACAATCTGAATACACGGTAATTCCCGGGTTTTTGAAAACCGGGAAGAACCGGTTCGAATACTGTTAGTAAGTTATTGAAAATGGCCGTTAGTTGGCATTAAAATGTTTGGAATATATAGGTATTTATCTATGTGGCTTGCGTGGAAGGCACGCGCGTGCGTTTATGCTCTGGCGGTAAAAAGGTTAAGAGATGGTAGTTGCTGACAGTTAGGATGTCAATAGCGGTCATTGACCTTTCCCTAATATCTCTTCTTTACGAACCAAAACAAGTGAACCATAAATCTTGTTTTTCATTTTAAAAAATGTTTAAGATTACGATAGATGAAGATTCAAGACTTGAACAGGCTTGTTTTTAGTTTCTAAAGTTAAGAACTTTAATAATGTAGGTGAGTCAATAACCGCTATTGACATCTTAACTGGCAGCAACTATAGTAGGTACCTATAGTTAGTAGGTCCTAGAACTTACCCTTTTAAATCAGGGGCTTCGAGTATTTGATCTGAAGTTGTCAAATGAGAAGCATCCTCCCACTTTGCTAATATGTTTTTAATGATGTCGTCAGCATTAGTGATTGTATCGGATTCTTCGGCACCATGCATGAAAGCCATTATTGGATCCGGGAAGTTCTCTTAAAACAAAACATAGGATGTAAAAAAAATGCTTTTTAAAAATGTTGCCGGGTGGTATCCAGCAGAGTAGAATAGAACCAACCCATTACACTCACGGGTGTCGTATAAGGCGAATAATGTCTGAGGCAGAACACCTTGCGCCTCCGTAGATCAGAGAATGGGCAGCAGCCTTTTCTGTTAGTCTTTCATCACTGCGATTTCCAATCCGCCTGCCAAGCGTGGAGATTACGGCAAATTCCTCCCATCATGGGAGAGGCTTATGCAGTGGACGTTGTGGGCTGTTGTAGTATAAAAATGTTTAAAATTTGTTTGTTGTTGTTGTTTTTTTTTTGCAAATAGTTACAGTGCTTATAGAGGTACAGCCAAACGCACCTACTACAGTGGTGTGTGTGTTTTTAAGGAAGGTATGTGCATGGCATGGCAGTCATATAATATGTACATGATTCGGTAATGGCGGGCGGCAATATCGAAAGTGAGCATAAAAAAATCTGAAAAAAAAACCTAAAAATATTAAAAATAACTTTACTTACGGAAGTCGGTGACTTTGTTTGTTTCGTTGACTTTTTTTACCGACTTCAAAAAGTAAAGTTATTTTATTTTACTTGTATTATACACACATTCTTGTCATGAATTAATTTTTACATTGTAGCTAGAAGTTAGTAAGGATAAGAAGTTAGTAGATCATCATGTTGTCATCAACATAGCCTAAGATAAAATACGTATTATGTACCTATAGGAAAAAAAAAACAAATTACTGAACCGATTTTGATAAAATTTCTATTGGTCCCATTGAAATTTTATCAAAATCGGAAAGTACCTATATCTTTTCAAAAAAGAATTTTTCAAATTGGTTCATAAATGACGGAGTTATGAGGTAAAAAAGATTTAATAAAAAACACAACCGAATTCAGAACCTCCCCCTGTTTTTGAAGTCGGTTAAAAACCGGTTGCGTAACTTATACTCTGGCTTTCAAAAGATATAGCAAAATATGTCATTGCACTTACTTTTTAGGGTTCCGTACCCAAAGGGTAAAAACGGAATCCTATTACTAAGACTTCGCTGTCTGTCCGTCTGTCTGTCCGTCTGTCTGTCACCAGGCTGTATCACATGAACCGTGACAGCTAGACAGTTGAAATTTTCACAGATGATGTATTTCTGTTGCCGCTATAACAACAAATACTAAATATAGTCAATGGTACGGAACCCTTCGTGTGCGAGTCCGACTCGCACTTGGCCGGTTTTTCACATCTTTTGTAGGTACCTTACCATCAGTGGCGTAACTAGCATGGGTGACACCCGGTGCGGATATTGTAGGTGTCACCCCAAAAATCAATCAAAACAGTTAAAATAAAAATTACGTTTGTCTATTCGTCAGAAAATACTATCAATTGAAAAAAGAATAAAGTGGTAAACTAAATATATGACTGGTATTGTATGGAACCCTCTCCACGCGAGTTCAACTCTCACTTGGCCGGTTTTTATTTATAGGTGGCACTAGTGATGTTCACGGTCGGGTGTCACCCCTAAGCGGGTGACACCCGGTGCGGGCCACCCCTGCCGCCTCCCCCCCCTAGCTACGCCACTGCCTTTCCTACCACATCTATAGCAAAGACTTTGAAGCAGCTTTCTAAATTCCAAATACCAAGTTCGAATAGGTATTTTCGTTAACTTACCAGTAGCGGCGCATCCGTGTGTGTGTGTGTTCAAACACTGATGAATCATTATCTTTGCGATAGACGCTAACTCGTTGTCCCAAGACTGTAATTTTACAATATATTTTTTACCGCTTCACAATATATTTGTTACCGTTTCACGCCACTGAACCGATCATCCTGAAATTTTGCATAGGTACCTATATATTACTTCTTCTACCTATATATTCTTCTTATATTAGGTACTTCTTCTGTATGGTGTCGGACGAAAAGAATAGCACCATCCCATATCTTCCCGTGGGTGTCGTAAGAGGCGACTAAGGGACTTACCAGAGAATGGGCAGCAGCGTTCTCTGTGCTTTGGTAACAACCGCACTGCGATCGCCAACCCGCCTGCCAAGCGTGGCGATTATGGCAATAACCCATGTCCAGCAGTGGACGACTTTCGGATGAAATGATGATGATGATATATTACTTATGTAGGTAGAGTACATTTCATTTCGATAAAAATACTGTTCCCGTGTCTTTCGAATCGTGAATGAATTAAGTATATTGTCATAATAGGAACTTAGTGCGCATTGATTGTCAAATTCTAAATTAATGCGAGCGAAGTCGCAGGCAAACAAAAGCTAGTTTTACAATAAAAACGCGTGTACGCGTATATACGTAAGTGTACACCCCCATTTCGCCAATTATGTTTAAGTCCCATGTAATAAGTGACGTGGGAGTGCGTGATACTGAATAACTTATGATAGAAAAACATTGCTGGGAATCGAACACAGCACCTCCTGCTCAACAGGTACCTATACCTACGCCAAGTGGAATTACGCCATAGATACTATCGGGGTCTTTTCCGCCTGACCATTTTAATTTTTTTTCGCTTAAATCATGCGGAGGCGCCGAGCCACGCCCCCTTAAAGTTTGGGCCTATTAGGAAAGCGTCAACTGTGGCGCGCTTCTTCTTCTTTGTCCTCGCCTTGTCCCGTTACTCGGGGTCGGCTTTCCTGATCATTCGGCGCCATCTATCTCTCTGGTAGGCATCTTGGTCTGTTAGGCCTAACCCTTTCATATCCCTATGGACATTCGTCAGCCATGTGGTTTGGGGTCTTCCTCTCCCTCTCTTTCCTTCAGCCATGGAAAGGCATTTTCGCACGACGTGGTCCTCTGGTCTTCGCATTATATGACCGTACCATCTGAGCCTGGCTTCTGATATTTTATTTACAACTGGGGCAACTCTAAAGCTACCTCTTATAAATTCGTTACGGACATGGTCTTTCAGTGTTACTCCACCCGCCCATCGCAGCATACGCATTTCGGTTGTATGGAGCTTCTGTTCGTGAGTCTTTTTTGACGCCCAGACTTCGCTACCGTACAAGAGTGCTGGTCTAACGGCCACCTTATACACCTTGCCTTTGGTTTTCACGGGCATTTTTGAATCACATAAGACCCCTGAAAGCGTACGCCACTTGTTCCAACCAGATGATATTCTATGAGTAACGTCTGCTTCAATTGATCCGTCCTCTGATATTACTGATCCCAGATACTTGAAACTTTTTACTCTTGGAAGTGTGACGTTATTGAGCTTGATGTCAGTGGTAAGTGTGGCGTCGGGGTGGAAATGGCACATCATGACCTCGGTTTTTGTTCTGCTGATGCGTAGACCATTTGTTTCAAGTGCTTTTCTCCACTCCTCAAGGTTTTCTTGTAATTCCAGTATGTTATCGGATATAATGGCCACGTCATCGGCATACAAGAGATTCCACGGTGTAGGTTTCTGTATCTTTGCAGTTAGGTAGTTCATCACAATATTAAACAATAGAGGGCTTAGAGCACTGCCCTGGTGGACACCCACATTGACAGTGAAGCTTTCTGTGACGCCTGCTGGACTTTTGACGCGAGTTTGGACATTGTTGTACATGTCCATGATGAGGCGCGTGTAGCACTCTGGGACGTTATGTGCACGCAGAGCCTGCCATATTATTGTTCTTGGAACCCGGTCAAAAGCCTGTTCCAAATCTATGAAAACCATCCATATGTTATGTTTGTTACTTCGAGCCTTTTCCATCACAAGTCTTATTGCGTGAATAGCATCGGTGGTTCCCTTTCCTGCTGTAAATCCAAACTGGTTATCTGTTATTGATATTATGTCTACTAGGCGGGCGCTAAGGACTCTCTCCCAGATTTTGAGGGTATGCGATGTCAGTTTTACGCCTCTAAAGTTTTCACAGTCACGCACGTCTCCTTTGTTTTTGTAAAAAGGGACCAGCACACTGCTTCTCCAAGCGTCTGGCATGGTCTCCTTTTTCATGATATTGTTAAACAGTTCTGTGAGCCACATCTCGCCGTCGGCTTTTAGCACTTTCCACACTTCAGCGGGTATCTGGTCCGGACCACTTGCTTTGTTGTTTTTCATTTTGGAGATAGCTCGTTTGACTTCTGCTATGATGATTTCGTTTGCAGGACCAAATGTCATAGGCTCTTCGATTTCTTGGTGTCGTGGAAACTCTTCATTCATTAGGTGGCTGTAATATTCATGCCATATTTTGCAAATGTCTTTATCTTCCGTTAGCAGGGTACCTTTGCTATCTTTAATATATTTTGTAACTTTAAAGTCCTTTGTGTTATTATGTCTCTGTTTTGCTATTTTATAGATCTCTGTGTAGGAGCGCTGACACATCGTTTTATATTCATGCATGTTACGTGCAGCGCCCGGCGACGACAGTTCGCCCTTAACCATCTTAGAGTATTGACGCGCTCCCATCTGATTAGCTACTCCCTTGTAATATTTCGTATTAAGTTTTAACAGTAAAATTGTTATAGAGTTCCGCGGCTTTTCATTTCTCTCCGTACACACAACCCAAAGACTTACATACACGCACACTAAATTGGTGACCCCGACGTGATCTAAAAGTGGTGTCGTGATTTAAAAACGTGACTTTACATCAGTGATTTTTTAAATATTGTGTGTACGTGATCGAGAACGGGCAACTCACTTAACATCAAAGCGTCTATAGTGCGGAATCTCTTCAAAACTAATCTGCGTGAGTAGTAAAAATGGAAGACAAAGTAGCTGCTGACGAATATTCCCTCTCACCGGTCTCCATCACTGACAAATTAGAAGATTTTTGGACAAGAGCACCAGAATTGTGGTTCACCAAGGCAGAGGCGATAATCAATTGCCGGAAGATGTCCGACGATTCCAGGTATCGGATAATTTTATCGAAATTAAACCTTGAAGTCACGGAACAAGTCGCGGATGTTCTATTAGATCCGCCACAAGAAAAGAAATACGAGGCCTTGAAACACAAATTAATTTCGGTGTATAAAGAGTCAGCGGAACGGCAGATTAAGAAGCTGATTGGCGAAATGGAGCTAGGCGATCTACAGCCATCGCACCTCCTACGCAAGATGCGGGACCTGGCCAGAGGAAAAGTAACCGACGAGACACTCAAGGTGATGTGGAAAAATCATTTACCACCATCAGTGCGTGGAGTATTGGCAGTTACCAATGAAGAAAATATGGAGAAATTGGCGTCGATTGCAGACAAGGTCGCGGAAACTATCACCCCTGTACATAGCGTCACCAGCGTTAAACCAGGACCTTCAGAAAAAGAAAATTTGGTGATAGCGGAAATACAGAAATTAAGCGACAGACTACGCAACATCGAAAATGGTTCCAGAGGTCGCTCGAGACATGGTAGATCCAGAAATATACGATCCCGGTCAAGATCAAACTCCAGGTCTAGAAACTTGAAAGCACCTGAAGACGACCCCAACTGGTTATGTTTTTACCACTTCAAATTCCGCAACAAGGCGGATAAGTGTGTTCAACCATGCAATTGGAAGAAGAAGGACTCCAAGCCATCGGAAAACTAGAGTCGGTGCAGTCAGCGACGGGAGGCTGTGACCGCGTGCACGTCAATCACCGTCTATGCGTCATGGACAGGAATTCAGGTTTGAACTTTTTAGTGGACAGTGGTGCAAAGGTGTCTGTTCTACCTCGCAGAGTTGTTTTTAAGAAAGATAACGCACATAGTGCCTGTTATAAGTTGTATGCTGCGAACGGTACCGAGATCAATACGTACGGTACACATACTTTAGAACTAGACTTAAATTTAAGACGAGCGTTCCGTTGGTTATTTACGATAGCGGACGTACAGCAACCCATATTAGGTGCTGACTTCTTAGCTAAGTATAAATTGTTAATTGACTTGAACGGACGAAGGCTAGTGGATCAGGTTACTAATTTAGGTACGAGAGGAAATCTCTCTAGTTCCACTGAGCCCACTATTAAAACCATCACTGATAATTGCCACTATTATGAATTGTTGTGTAAGTTCCCAGAATTAACTAAGCCTGTTTCATATAAGGAGACACCTAAGCATGGCGTTTGTCATCCCATAGAGACAACAGGTACTCCAGTGCACGCACGAGCGAGACAGCTGCCCCCGGACAGGTACGTAAAAGCCAAAAATGAATTTAGGGTTATGCAAGAGCTTGGGATCTGTAGGCCGAGTCACAGCGCTTGGGCAAGTCCCCTGCACGTCGTACCCAAGAAGGACGGTAATATTAGGCCATGTGGAGATTACAGACGTTTAAACGCGATTACCAAACCGGATCGCTACCCCGTGCCCCGTCTTCATGATTTTACGTATATTTTGGCTAATAAGAAGATTTTTACGAAGTTAGATATTAACCGAGCATATAATTGTATACCTGTCGCGAAAAATACATAGAAAAAACCGCTGTCATAACACCTTTTGGTTTATTTGAATTTATGCGCATGCCTTTTGGATTACGTAATGCAGCGCAAACTTTTCAGCGTTTCATGCATCATACTGTTTTGCAAGGTTTAGATTTTTTATTTAATTATGTTGATGACGTAATTATCGCATCAGAAAATGAGACACAGCATAAACAGCACTTAGAAAAAGTTTTTGAAAGATTTAATGAATTTGGTATAACTATTAATTTCTCTAAATGTAGTTTTGGTAAAGAAAAATTAGAATTTTTAGGATATGAAGTATCCGTAGAAGGAATTAGACCGCTAGAAGATAAGGTCAACGCCATTGTAAATTTTCCCAAACCAGAAACTATTGAGGAACTTAGAAGATTTTTGGGAATGTTGAATTTTTATAGAGCAAACATACCTCACTCAGCTGATCACCAGACTGAGTTAAATAAGTACCTAGGAAATACGAAACGTAAAGATAAAACTAAAGTTAACTGGACAGAGTTAGCCGAACGTAATTTTGAGCAATGTAAAGAAGACCTAAAAAATGCAGTCTTATTATCGTATCCAAAGTCAGATACCCCTTTGGCATTGATGACCGATGCGTCAGACACTTGTATAGGTGCCGTATTACAACAAAATGTTGATAACAAGTGGAAACCTTTAGGATATTATTCAAAGAAGTTAACAGATGCTCAAATGAAATACAGCACTTATGATAGAGAACTGTTAGGAATATATTTAGCTATAATTCATTTTCGCAATATGGTTGAAGGTCAAGAGTTAGTTATATTTACAGACCATAAGCCGTTATCATTTGCATTTAGTAAAACAGGTTCCAATAGGGAAACCTCACGAAGAGCTAGGCAAATTATGTTCATTAGCGAATTTAGTACAGACATAAGGCATATTAGCGGGAACGATAACATAGTAGCAGATACTTTATCCAGAGTAGCAACAGTATCGTGTCCCACGATGCTTGATTTCGCAGAGCTCGCAGCTGCACAGGAAACGGACGCCGAGCTAGCAAAATTACAACGCGAATCAAATGACAATAACAACGTCGTGTTGAAACGTGTAACCTTATTCAATTCAGAGAAATACGTTGTTTGCGAAGTTTCAACCGACTCAGCACGTCCATACTTAACTGGAAAGTTTCGACGTTTAGCTTTTGATTCAATACATAATTTGAGCCATCCAGGTATTAAAGCAAGTAGGAAATTAGTTTGTGAAAGATATTTTTGGCCTAACATGAATAAGGATGTCGGAAATTGGGCTAAAACTTGCATAAAATGCCAAAAAGCGAAAATCCAAAAACATACTGTTTCTGATTTAGGAACTTTTGAGAGTAGTAAACGATTTGAACATATTCACATAGATATAGTAGGACCCTTACCAACTTCACCTGAAGGATTTAGATATTGTTTAACAATCATAGATAGGTTCACGCGTTGGCCGGAAGCATTTCCTATAAAAGAGATAACTGCAGAAGTAGTAGCAAAAACATTATATGAAGGTTGGATTAGTCGTTATGGGTGCCCAGTTAAACTCACAAGCGATCAGGGAAGACAGTTTGAAAGTAATTTGTTTAAAGAATTAATGTCGTTAATGGGAATTCAGAAAACGCGTACAACTCCATATCATCCTCAATGTAATGGAACAGTAGAACGATGGCATAGATCTTTAAAATTCGCCTTAAAAGCACGTTTAGACTCCAAATGCTGGGTAGATGAATTGGCAACAGCAATGTTAGGGTTACGGACAACAATTACGTCTGATACAGGCGTAACCGCAGCACAAATGTTGTATGGTAGCAATATTAGGCTGCCAGGTGACTTTTACGACAGTAGTAATGTTAAGTCATACGATGATAACAGTTTTGTAAACAAATTAAAGGACGTAATAGATAGATTTAAGCCGTCCTGTAGAGAAAACAAGTCACCCCACAAGATTTTTGTACACAAAGATTTATACACTAGTGATTACGTATTTATTAGGAATGACGCAGTACGGAAACCATTACAACCTCCGTACGATGGACCATATCGCGTCATTAATAGAAATGATAAAGTATTTCGTGTACAATTGCCAGACAGACAAGCAAATGTGTCTATAGATCGTTTGAAACCAGCATACCTATTGATAGATAATGAATTGCCATCAGAGAAATTAGATAAACAGACAGTAGATAAAAAGTTAATAGATAAAACCGACATTAAAAAAGGCGAGAAAATTCAGAAAAAAGTAACTTTTCAAACGAGCGAAACCAGTAACAATACATATACAACGCGAACTGGACGATTAAGCAAAAAACCGTGGAAATATCGTTAAATTAGCAGTATCATAATCTAGGTCAAATATATTGAATACGAATGACATCGCGGAATAATAAGGCATATACTGATTAACCCGCCAGAAACCATCGTCCATTCAAGTCAAGTTAAGTTCAAAAATGTGTAATAGTGTAAAATCCTTGTTATGTGCAATCAGTGTAATAGGTTAGAACAGTGAAAAAGTGACGTAATAGGTAATTTGTGTTTTCAATTGGCGTCACCATGATGAATATTGTGGACTCCAAGGGGTGCCGATTTCTTTTATAGCAGAGTATGTCGTCATGGTGACTACCCTTAATTTTTTTTTATGATGTATTTATGTTAAGCTTTTATTTGTAGAAATTTCAAGTCGGTACCTTGAAAAATAGGTAACCGCAGCGTATTCATTATTTCTTGGTTGTTTATATTTTGCTGTTCAATCGTAGGACAATGAGAAAATTTGTGTTGTTGGCCAAGCCACAATGAAGCCAAGAGAGGACAGCAGAATATAAACCAAACGATAATTGTAAGGTCATGTAATTAAAAATGAGTATTTTCATTGTTGTATGTAGATTCATTGTATCAAAATTTAAATTACAGAATGTAAAACAATATACCCAATTGTAGTGTTCAAGAAAAAACAAACACTGCTTGTTCCCTTAGTAGTAATAGCGTGATAATATAACTAAATACTTTTAATTCATAACATTGTATAAAGCGTACATTATAAGTAGCGCAACCGCGCACCTGCAAGATATCTGGTTACGACATTGTTGATTGTAGTGAATTGATGTATAAGCAAATTCTTTGTGAGTCGTAGTTCTGATAAACTTGTACTTAGTTTCAGTTATGTTACTTTTGATTTAAGAAATTATTTTGTAAAAAACTTGTTGTTTTTTAAAAAAAGGGGAGGAATAGTGTAGGAGCGCTGACACATCGTTTTATATTCATGCATGTTACGTGCAGCGCCCGGCGACGACAGTTCGCCCTTAACCATCTTAGAGTATTGACGCGCTCCCATCTGATTAGCTACTCCCTTGTAATATTTCGTATTAAGTTTTAACAGTAAAATTGTTATAGAGTTCCGCGGCTTTTCATTTCTCTCCGTACACACAACCCAAAGACTTACATACACGCACACTAAATCTGTATCATTTGCCAAATCGAGTCGGTTATACAGGTCTAGATCAGCTTTATCTTTCTCAATAGCGACCGTTCTGCGAGTAGCTTTTTTGGCCTCTTTGTATGATTCCCGATCTGTGTCTGCGCCTGTTTCTTGCCATATTTTGAATAGCCGTTTCTTTTCGCAAATGGTATCTTTGGTGTCGTTGTTCCACCATTGGGGATCTTTATTATTGTGCAACGCGCCTTTACTTATACCTAGAACGTTCTTAGCTGTGGTTATACAGAAATTTTCAAATTTGCACCAAACCTCACTAGGGGACTCATTTTGGGAAGAATTCTTAGAGAGGTAGCCACTTATTTCTTTTTTGAAGCTATTTCCCTTTTCTGTGCGTAATTCGTGCCATTTTATTCTTTCAATTTTTGGTTGCTTTCTCTTAATTGGATGCTTTAATTTCATTGCTGCCAGGAGTAACCTATGTTGTGAAGTTAGTGGTTCTCCCGGAATAACTTTACAATCTTTTATACAATTTAGATTTTGCTTATCTATCAAAAAGTAATCTATTTGAGATTTTGATAACCCACTTTTGTATGTGATGAGATGTTCCTCTTTCTTTTTGAAAAATGTGTTTACTACTGCCAGACTTTGGGACATTGCCAATTCCAGTATTGTATCCCCTTCGTTGTTTTTCTTTCCGAAACCAAAGCCACCGTGACACCCCTCGCAGCCAAACCTGTCCTTGCCTACGTGTCCGTTAAAATCTCCGCATAGCAATTTTTGCTCCTTTACCGGTATTTTATTTAGCTGTGCGTGCAATTCTTCCCAGAATTCTTGTTTCTCGGCATCGGGACATCCCGCTTGCGGGGCATAGACACTGAAGATGTTAAGACAAGGTTGTTTCTCCAAGGCTAGTTTTACAGATATGATACGATCACTAGTCCTATTTATTTCAACCACGTTTTGGCTCATGTATTGATCCAATATTATGCCAACTCCGTTCCTGGTATTCTCTGTACCGTTGTATATAAGTTTAAATCCCTTCCCTATTTGTCGTGCTTTTGCTCCTTTCCATTTTGTCTCCTGAACACAGCAGATGTTGATGTGGCGTTTTTCTAAAATAGCGCTTAGTTCGGCACTGCGTCCTGTCATAGTGCCAATATTCCAAGTGGCTATGCGCACTTCGGACATTGTCACTGTGTTCTGTTGTTATAATCTTCCGTCGCTTGGGGGGGACGCCCTAGTGTATTTCGCAGTTCCAGCATCTACGTCGCTTGAGGGGGACGCCCTAGCAATTAAACTCTCTTTCTTTTTTATGTGCCTCATGATCAGTATGGTTTTTTGGCTGTGTGTGTTTTACGGTCGGTTGCCACCTGACACCAAGGTCGTAATCTTCCTGGAAGACTTGAGCGCCGCCGTTGACCCTTGTGGGCTCATCCGCCGCCGTCTCTAATGAACGTTCCGACCAGAACGCTTATCACAACTCTGGACCTCTACTTCGTATATTTCGAAGAAGCTCCGGCGCTGGGTTTGGTGACGAAGTTTTCTCTCCGGCCTTTGTGGTCCACGGGGAGTATTTTATTTCCTCCCTACCCTTCGACTGCACATGCCGCCAACGAGCATTCCCCTATCCGCCACCTGGGGACGTGTCCTCTAGGGTTAAGGCTCCCCCGAGGACGTCAACTGTGGCGCGCAAAATAACAATAACTCCCGTTTGGCGTGCGTCGTTAGTGCGCTCGGCCGATTCGGCATCTTTTCATTCATTATTTCTATACAAAGTCAACGGGGCGGGGCTAGAGAGCGTTTCTATGTTGCGAGTGCCAGCAAAAATAAGCTTAGTGGTGGTCAGGCGGGAGTGTCCTCGATAGTACCTAATAATGTTAACTGTTTTCTACTTACCACTTCCATCATTCCATATGCTTGTGGCAACGGTTGCTTGTCTTTTCCTACGTGTAGTCCTTGGGCTGCTTGCGACCTCATGCTGTAGTAATAGATATCTTGGAACTCGCGAAATAATTAATCAGGAAAGAGAAGCGGAGGGAAGCCATAGTCTCCACTTCCCTACACAGGGTGGAAAAGGTCATCGACCCTCAAACGGTTACTTATACTACAGTTGCTGCCAGTTAATGTGACAATAGCGGTCATTGCCCTTTCCTTAGTATCTCTATGAATCAAAACAAATGAACCATGTTGTATCGTTTTACATTAGAAAAAATGTTGAAGATCACGATAGATGACGATGACCCCCTGCCCCTGGCGACGCCCATTGTTACGTACCTACCAGTATTTTACATGTATTCATATTCATATTCATATTCATATTCATTTATTTTGCATTCCATATTGTATAAAAGGTGTTACAAAGGGCTTAAAGCTAGGTACATTAATATGGACCCTGTAAGGGCACAGCAAAGTAGGACAGAGAAAGAGCTTAATTTTTCTAATAAATTGGTAATACAAAGTAACAATACTAATTAAAAAATATTTATGTGTATTAAGTAATTTAAAATTTGTCATTTAGATATTCATTTATAGTATAATAACATTTATATAATAAAAATTGTTGTAATTTATTTATGAATGGAATAAAGTTTTGTTCCTTTTTAATTATTTCCGGCAATTTGTTATAAACTTTCATTGACATGACTAGAGTACTTGTTGAATGCATTTTTAGCTTAGAGCTTGGTAGGTTTAGTCTATTTTTGTGGCGTAATGTGTATCTTGACTGTATATTTTCTCGTGTAGTGTAAAAATGTGGGTACTTGCGAACAAATTTGCAAATTTCTAGAATGTATAGGCAGGGGAGGGTTAATATTTTATGTTCTTGAAAATGAGGTTTACAGCTGTCAGTGTCTTCTATATTTACTAATATTCTTATCAGTCTTTTTTGCAGTGTGAAAAGTGTCGGTGCGTCTGTACTGTTTCCCCACAATATCACGCCGTAACTGAGCCACGCATGTGCATAGGCATAATAGGTAATTAGTGCGGTTTTAAGGTTGGTAGTCTTTTTAACTTCACGTAGGGCGTATGCAAATGTGGATAGTTTAGATCTTATCTTTTTAATGTGAGATTTCCAGTTAATGTTAGTATCTATGGATAGGCCAAGTAGAGTAAATTCTTGAACGACTTCTATTGTAGTGCCGTTGTAGGTGAAGTTTATTTCTAGTGGAGTTTTTTGACGGGGGTGGAAGGACATTATTTTAGTTTTAGAGAAATTGATTTCTAGGTTATGGTTTTTGAGCCAAGTTATGGTTTTATTTAGTGTAGTGGTTAGGTCCTCGCTCAAGCCAACACTGTTCCGGCATGAAGTTAGAAGTGAAATATCATCAGCAAACAAGACGCATGGCCCCTCTATGATTTTCGGAAGGTCGTTTATGTAAATTAGAAATAGGAGGCATCCAACTACACTCCCTTGGGGAATAGAGGCGTTAATTATTTTACAGTCAGACCGAATATTTTGTATTTCTTTGGTATTTTCATTATAAAAATCTATTTCGACCTGGTGTTCTCTATTTTTTAAATAGGATTTAAACCATTCATGAGCTTTACCGCGGATCCCTATACCATGTAATTTATTCAGTAAGATGTCATATTGCACTTTGTCGTAAGCTTTGGTCATATCTAAGAGTAAACCTACGGCGTATTTTTTGTCATTTATTATATTTAAAACTTCCTGTATGTATTTGTAAATTGCTAAAATAGTGGACCGGTTTCTGCGAAAGCCGTTTTGGCATTCATTAAATATGTTGTATTTTTCGCAGAAGGAGTACACACGATTACACATCGCTTTCTCAAAAATTTTTGAGGCGGTTGGTAAAAGAGCTATTGGTCGGTAGTTGTTTGGATCCGCTTTCGAGTTTTTTTTGTGGATTGGTTTTATTAGTGCTTTCTTTAGGAAATTCGGGAAAGTGGCTTCTTCGAAAGATTGTTGTACTAGCAAGAAGAACGGTAACGTAAGTTCGTTTGCACATTGTCGTATTAAGATTGGTGGTATCTCGTCTATTCCATGACTTTTTTTGTTTTTTAGGTTTTTTAATAGGGTGTTTATTTCGCCGGGGTCTACTGGGCTGAGAAACATGGTGTTTTCAGTGGGGTTAAGCACTGGGGTGCCTGCGGGCTCATTGCAAGGTGTTTTTGTGCTACCAATGGACGCAAAGAAGTTATTAAAAAAATTAGCTATTTCCTTAGGTTCAGTGATGTTTATAGTATTTGTTTGTAATTTAATATTATTTTTGTCCCTTTTTAATTTCTTATTTGTTCTTTCATTTATAATACTCCACATAGTTTTAACTTTGTTATTTGATTTTTTAATTTGATTTATATATTGCAATTTCTTTGCAGTTATAACTGTTTTCTTCAGTGTTTTTTCGTATTTTTTATAGTTATTTTTAATTATCGGATTATTAGTTTTGAGTGTAAGTATCTTTTCAAGCCTTTTATTTTTACATGAAAGTTTGATGCCAGGGGTTAGCCAATATTTTTTATTATTTGTTCTTAACTTTATTTTCATTTTAGGTATACATTGGTTTAATATGTTGGTTAGTGTGTCATTAAATGCTGCATAGTTTTCGTTTATGTTTTTGTTTGCTTTTATTATTTCGTTCCAATTTAATTCATTTAATTTAGATTTGAATAGTTGATTGTTTTTATAATTGTATAACCTTTTTTTGACATACCAGATAGTTTGTTTAGATTGTTGAGGCAAAGCTATGTGTATGATAGTACCCCTATGATCTGAGAAACCTAACTCCTCTACTGTTGTATGCATTTTGTTATTGAGATTTGTAAAAATTAAGTCTAGACATGTTGATGAAGTTTGCGTAATTCGTGTTGGTGATTTTATTTGTTGGTTGAACTTATATTCTAGCATTAGATCTAAGAATTGGTTTGTTTTCAAATTATTTTCCAAAATATTTACATTAAAGTCCCCTCCTATAATTACATTTAGTTTACTATATTTTTTATTCACATAAGTTAATATTTGCTTTAATTGTTTATAGAATATATCTTCCTGTCTTTTGTTCCAATAAACCGTTATCAATAATAGTTTTTCTTTTACTAATTCTGTTGCACATACTTCTATAACATGTTCAATTGAAAATTCTGTGATATCACTTCTTTCCACGCATTCAATGTGTTCCTGTAAAAGGATGCAGACACCACCGCCTGTCCGAGTTGTCCGGCAGTATGAGGATGCAAATTTGTAGCCGCTAAATTGCATTGTATCCATTTTCGCTTGTGATAACCACGATTCTGATAAGCAAATTGCATTGTACTTAGGTGTTTGTTCTATGAAGGCTTCAAGTATGTGTTGTTTATTACAGAGGCTTTGGATATTTTGGAAAAGTATTTTAAATTGTTGGTCGTTGTTTACGAAATGGCTTGTTGTGATGTTCTGCGTTATTGTAGCTTTGGAAGTGGTTGTTAATATCTTGGGAGTTTATTTGGTCTTCTTTGCCTTCGCTTCTGTTTATGGTAATTCGGTTTTTGGGTGTCTCGTCTTCTATAGTTATGAGTTTTCCTTCTATCATCAATTGATTGTTACGAATTATTGCATGTAACCCTTTACTTCTTGCTTTCAGCATTTCTTCGCGCATAAGTTTCCTTTCCCTTCGTGCATTATTATCCAGAAATTCAGATAAAAATAATCCGGTACCCTGGAAGAGGTGTCTGTTTTCTTTGACATACGTAGCCATTCTCTTGCTCAATAATTCAATCACTAGTGGGCGATTATGCGTGCTATATCTGCCTATTCTGTAAGTATCCTCTATATATCCCATGTAGCGACTGCCTATCTGACCTCCACAACCCAGTTAGGGCATCATGAAACCCCTTCGTAAGACTTATAGTTATGTAAACTCGGTATGTAATGGTCGTGGTCACCCATCCACAGAGCAACCTGGGCAAGCGCGGCTTAACCTGAAGATTGATCCGAGCGTCTGTTATTATCTAGCCACGAGCTCCTACCCAGGAACACATACTGATGACTATAACATAATGATGGACTTCCCATACAAAATATAGCATCAGCTGACGCAATTAGTACGTATGAAGAATCCATTCTTTTTCGACTTGCTTTTTGGAAAGTTGTTGAGTTTGATGGACTGAATCACTACCTAAGAGGAATTCCGCTTATTCTGTAACATCCCGTATATTAGAGAACCTACGATTTGCAAGGCTACCTGATAGAAAAAAAAAAAACATGCGGGGCAGTCTTCGGAAAAAGTGAAAACTAAGTAACTTGTGAATTGTATCGTCGAGCTATATTTTTGAATTATTTTTAGTTTTTAAAGTAGTGTTTTTGTTTTCTCAACCAACCTTCCGGACTACGACTGGGGTTACCAGATGATGAAAAAATCAAAAGTCCGGAGAAAAAGCCTGATTTCCATTGAAAAATCCTGAGATTTTTTGCAGTTTCAAAAATTCTCAAACTTTTTTAATTGTTAAGTTTATCAATTTTAAAAAGTCGTAATATTATCGTTTATATACCTACACTGTGGACCTCACTCACGCGTTGCACATCGCACTCGAAGCGCGGGGGGGCGGGGTATTCAATATAATTTGAAGAGCTTAACATGTGGGGGCATTTTATAAATATATAATTAAAGAAAAAACCTTACTTAAAAATGTATCATCACATATTAAGTATGATAAAACTGATTAAGTACCTACTTGGATAAATAAGTACTGATTTTAATTGTGCAATTATTACCAAAGGAAGATTATTTTTAGTTTGTTTAACTTTTTATTAAAGAGATTAAAGAGATAAGAGAGAGAGAGAGAAATGTAAGCTGTATTTTTATTGAAAATTCAAAAAAATCCTGAGATTTCATGAGATTTGCAAAATCCAGCCGCAATCCTGAGAAGAGTCCAAAAATCCTGAAATCTCAGGACAAATCCTGAGATATGGTAACCCTAACTACGACAAACAATACAAAACCAAAATCAGCTAAATCGGTCCAGCCGTTCTCGAGTTTTAGCGAGCACAAACGAACGATGACGCGAGTTCCATTATTTTTGTTCGCTCGCCCAAAAGAGTTCAACGCGCCTAAAGAAGTTACAAGTTTTCACTTACGAGTTAATTTGCTTTAGTATTTCAATCGCATCATTTATATCTAAAGGCACTTCTTGAAACCTTGTACAAAGGGGTCCTATTTTTCCCTGCAAAGAGAGAGAGAGTTAAATAATACGTGCAGAAGTTGGTGAAATCTCGTCTTCATCTGCCCAGCCTTTTCCCAACTATAGGTTCTGCTTCCAGTACAACCGGATGCAGCTGAATACCAGTATTTTACATGAAGCGACTGCCTATCTGACCCGGGTAATACGATACCCCTTGATAAGACTGATTGTCAGACTGTTGTCGCCACCGACCATTTTTTTCGGCCTTACGTCGCCGACAGTTTAAACATTTATTACTAAGATATTGAACCTGTAGGTACAATGCAAAGATAGTTTTACAACCTTCTGCAGCTTCCACAGTTCTTTGATAATATTGCTAATTGTATTATTATAGTTCATCGTCATCATTTCAGCCGAAAGACGTCCACTGCTGGACATAGGCCTCCCCCAAGTGTCGCTACATTGACCGGTCCCGTGCGACTCGTATCCAGCGGATTCCCGCAACATTCACCAGGTCATCCGTCCACCTAGTGGGAGGCCTTCCAACGCAACGTCTTCCGATCGCGGTCGCCACTCCAGAACTTTTCGGCCCCGTCGGCCCACTGCCACTTAAGGTGAATGCTCCAACCAGCCCGCGAAATTCGTTTTTTGCTATTTGCAGGCCAGTGTAAAAAACTAAAGAAAAATTGAATTTCGCGGCTACCCTGGAGCATCAGCCTTAAGTTTGGAAATTCTTCGGGCTACGTCGTCGGCAACCTAGGTTCTCTTGCTGATTTCTTCATTTCTGATTCGATCGCGCAAGGAAACTCCGAGCTTCTTTCCTGTCCATTGCTCTTTGGGTGACTTTAAGCCTTTTTTTGAGGCCCATTGTGAGCGACCACGTTTCGGTCCCGTATGTAATCACACGGCACGGCACGGCGGTGTATCATGTGTAGGTACTATAGTTATTACTCAAACACTTACGTGGTACTGACACACCACATGTTGCTCCTCATAGCTGGTCTGGCGGCACAACCATTCCTTGTTGTCGCAGAATGCAGTCACGTCCAGATCCGCAAAGAGACTACAATGCATTGATTTTAGAAAACCGAAGAATGCATACAGAACTGCGATTTTTGGGGCCTAGAAGAGATTTCAAAGCTATAAAGGATGTAAAACACCTCTTAACGAAGCCGAAAGGCACTTGTTCCCCCCGTCATTGCGAAATTTTTTTATGGTCTACACCATACCTGGGAACCTTCTAGTACGGAGATATTGGGGGTCAAAGTTCCAACTTTTACTCAAGTTTTTTTTTTTTTACAAGTTTTTAATGTAAGATTATTACTTTAAACACCTCCACGACCCACGTACTATGCAATCCATCCATCAGCACAATGTTTTGAGTGCGTTACATTGAGTTCTACCACAAAACATGATTTTTCACCCCAAAAAAAAAGTCGTTTCCCGGCAATAATTTTTGATGTCCAGAATGCTTGGTTGACGGCTTCGTGATGAGTTTGTTTACGCCCTGTATATTTGGCGTATGGGCCATGATGGCAGGTGGAGTAAAGCTGTGACCGAGTGGCGTCCAAGGAATGGAAAGAGAAGTGTTGGTCGTCCGGCGGGGAGATGGCACACGACATTGTTGTCATTGCCGGAATGTCCTGGATGAGGCTGGCACGAGAGCGTGGAGCTTGGCATTAGCAAAGAGAGGCCCATACCCAGCAGTGGGTGAAGTTGAGCTGTGGATGATGATGATGAACATACGGTTACTAGAACGAATGTTGAACACCGACATCCGTCGAACGAAAGTCTACGGCGGCCTTTTTTTTTGTTTTTCGGATGGGAAATCATCAAATAACTCCTCCCGCTCTGGGCGGAGCAGGAGGGAGTGTCAGACTTTTACTGACTAAAACCCATCCATGTTCCTTCATCGCCCTTTGTGTTCCGGGGCCACGGTATCTTTTTCGAACAGTCCCGCAACCCCGGGCAGTCCCGCAACCCCGGACAGTCCCGCAACCCCGGAGTCTACGGCGGCCTCAAGAGGAGCCGGCAGGACATCTGGCTAGACGCGGAGATGGCCGATAGAGAAAATAAAAACTTGCTCGAACTGGGAATTGAACCCACCCAGGTCATGCTCAGCAGTCGCGCTTGTGGCCACTAGTCCAACGTGGCAGTCGTGTTATAAATATATCTAGTGGTAAAAGCAATTTATAGATTTGCGATGAAGACCACACCGAGCCGCGAAGGTACTGGAAGAGGCCAGTGAATTAGCGCTGCACCGCGCGCCGCCACGAGACGCATAAAGCCTCGTATCCACTAGGCAACATTTGGCGCACGACATGTTGCTCAACGTGTTGAAAGTCAGCGCGGAACTTTTGTTTAGCTACCTTTGCTTTGTTTTGTCATGTTGCGCGCCAGCTGGCAACGTCGTGCGATGTTGTGCAACGCTGCCGAACATGTTGAGCGTCACGTGTTGTGCGTCAATTGTTGCCTAGTGGATACGAGGCTTAATCATCTGCCTAGCCTTTTCCCAACTATGCTGGGGTCGGCTTCGAGTCTAACCGGATGCAGCTGAATACCAGTATTTTACATGGTGCGACTGCCTATCTGACCTCCACAACCCAGTTAGTACTGGGTAATACGATACTCCTTGGTAAGACTGGTTGTCACACTTTTTGGGCCACTGACTACCTGTAACGACTGTCAAAGATCACAAATGACAGCCAGGACCAACTGCTTAACGTGCTTTCCGAGGCACGGAGGAAACTCGGTATGAAATGGGTGGTCACCCATCCTCAGACCAACCTAGGAAAGCACGGCTTAACCTAAAGATCGATCCGAGCGGCTGTTATTATTTAGCCATGAGCTCCTTATCGCCTCTTCTCGCCGCGAGACGCATCGCAATGAAATGTGTATCTTTTCGTGTAGTAAATAAAGTTATACATATTTTGAGTCGCTCTATTAAAATGTGCGCGCAGCGTCACATTGCGTCGCGTCTCGGTGTGAATTGACCCTTAATGTTGTTAGAATGACATAACAATTATTAGTTTAAAAAATAACTTACACGTAATACTTTTGTCATGATTATGTTGTCGAAATTGTATAAAATCCTTAAAATGCTTTATTTTATTTTACAGAAACGCAACACGCACTTACTTGTACATTTTATTACTTAAAACTCGGTCAGGATAACCAGCTATTGCGAAACTAAAATCGATTTCGATTTATTGTAACTGCGTGCAAATTTACTACTTTAAAACTAAACTGGGTTAGGTCCTACTCCTTTCAACGGTCGGCAAATAAAACATGGGCGTATTAAAATAATAAATTTAATATATCAATAAAATATTTATTATTTATAACAAAAATAATAATTTAAACTACTTACTAAAGGGCGATCACAGACGAACGACACTTCGTCTGAGGACTCCCTAATTCGAAAAGTATGTACTTATTTTGTGTCAATATTATTTTATATGAAATTGTCTATTTAATATTACATTATATAATATTATGCCTATAATTCCCGAAGGGATGACCCTTCAACAATATTATAACAATATTGTAACTATGTAATTGTCTAACTACTTAGATAGGTAATAATATACCAAACAGTGAAATAGAAATAGGGAATATGCAAGTAATTTAAAATAGTTTTTATTTTTGTTTTGTCTGTTGAACAGGGTATATTTAACATTGAATACCCTTTTTAAGTTATATAAATAGTACGAGATTTGATTGATTTATGTGTTCAAAAATTCATGCATATTTCCTATTGTTAATTAAAAAAATACTGGCCAAGCCTACAAACTGAAAACATTGCTGGCAGCTTAAAAAATTGCAGTCACACACGGCTTTACAAATTTGGCTCGTATAGCACGTCAACTAAAGTTCAAAACACAGTGCAGCACTGCACGGGTTCATCATTGCCTGGCCTCGAGCCACTCGGGATTCTTATATTATTATGCAACTCCATACTGTAACGCAGGCTTTAGCACCGTAACGGCATCGCCTCGGATCGAAATCAGCTAGTAATAAAAAACTTTCTGCAAAAAAAAAACGACTTCCAAAAAACACCAAAAAACTGTAAAATAACTGGTGAGTTTCATTTACTTTTTGCCGCCAACTGTTTTTTTTGAAGACGTTTTTTTTTTTTGCAGAAATATTTTTATTTTGCCCTTTTTAGTTGTAGTTTCCCACACAAATTCTTGTCATGGAGTTATTTTTACATTGTAACTAGAAGTTATTAAGGGCGCGTTTGCATTTCAGGCAAAATTATGCTGTTTTTTAGTACATTTTATGGCATAACCAAACAAAATCCAATATAACTAATAACTACCTCGTATAGATTGGTTCTTCATCTTCAAATGCTAGGTACTAGATCATCGAAAATTTTAGTTTTTTATAATATAAAATCGATCTGTCGTTGCCATTTTTCACAAAATTAACGATACCGGGTTGAGTTTAGGTACATTTTTTGTGCTATTATTAACATATTTTACTATTTCTAAAAATACTATTTGTTGGCAAACATATTCAATTCTTAATGCTAGGATTTTTTAAAAATCTAAATGCTTTATATAGTCGCAGAAAAAATGAAAACCGAAACTTATTTTTTCACATTTTATGCTGTTTTGGATGAATCTTAATCGATTGCGTTAGGGGTTATTTTATTTTTGATACCCGTCTTGATTTATTGCAAAGTATTTCGAATGAAACTAGTCCGCGCGCGACGCCCGTCGAGAGTGGACACGTATCGCCTGTTTGGAGCGCCTCGAGTTGAAAAAGATCGCTATACAAACACAAAATATTCGATAAACCAAATTTGATACTTCACAAGGAGGTAGATTTTTATTCTATTTTATTTCGCTATAAAAAGTATGTAAGTAGGGTTTCTAAAAGCCTATTCGTCGAGTGACCTGAAGGTGTACTTCGGTGACTGCTACTGGAACTCCTTGATGTGTTGTACTAGGTGAGCCGAGTTTGGGCTCGTTTTGTTAGTTATGATGAGACCTTACCTCCGGACTTGATGAAGTGACCTGCAGGTGTACTTCGGTGACTGCTACTGGATCTCCTTGACGTGTTGTACTAGGTGAGCCGAGTTTGGGCTCGTTTTGTTATTATGATAAGACCTTTCCTCCGGACCTGATGGAGTGACCTGAAGGTGTACTTTGATGAGTTACTAGAACTCCTCGACGTGTTGTACTAGGTGAGCCGAGTTTGGGCTCGTTTTGCTAGTTATGATGAGACCTTACCTCCGGAGCTGATGGAGTGACCTGAAGGTGTACTTCGGTGAGGTACTGGAACTCCTTGACGTGTTGTACTAGGTGAGCCAAGTTTGGGCTCGTTTTGTTAGTTATGATGTGACATTACCTCCGGACTTGATGGAATGACCTGAAGGTGTACTTCGGTGAGCTACTGGAACTCCTTGACGTGTTGTACTAGGTGAGCCGAGTTTGGGCTCGTTTTGCTAGTTATGATGAGACCTTACCTCCGGAGCTGATGGAGAGACCTGATGGTGTACTTCGGTGAGGTACTGGAACTCCTTGACGTGTTGTACTAGGTGAGCCAAGTTTGGGCTCGTTTTGTTAGTTATGATGTGACATTACCTCCGGACTTGATGGAGTGACCTGAATGTGTACTTCGGTGACTGCTACTGGATCTCCTTGACGTGTTGTACTAGGTGAGCCGAGTTTGGGCTCGTTTTGTTATTATGATAAGACCTTTCCTCCGGACCTGATGGAGTGACCTGAAGGTGTACTTTGATGAGTTACTAGAACTCCTCGACGTGTTGTACTAGGTGAGCCGAGTTTGGGCTCGTTTTGCTAGTTATGATGAGACCTTACCTCCGGAGCTGATGGAGTGACCTGAAGGTGTACTTCGGTGAGGTACTGGAACTCCTTGACGTGTTGTACTAGGTGAGCCGAGTTTGGGCTCGTATTGTTAGTTATGATGAGACCTTATCTCCGGACCTGATGGAGTGACCTGAAGGTGTACTTCGGTGAGCTACTGGAACTTCTTGACGTGTTGTACTAGGCGAGCTGAGTTTGGGCTCGTATTGTTATTTATGATGAGACCTTACCTCCGGACCTGATGGAGTGACCTGAATGTGTACTTCGGTGAGGTACTGGAACAGCTTGACGTGTTGCACTAGGTGAGCCGAGTTTGGGCTCGTATTGTTTGTTATGATGAGACTTTACCTCCGGACTTGATGGAGTGACCTAAAGGTGTAGGTACTTTCATAATTATGAAAAAACGTTATCAATTTTTTATTATGAGCTCCATATTTTTTGCCTATCTGGGGTCAATCAAACTCGGCTCACGTAGCACAACACGTCAAGGAGTTCCAGTAGCTCACCGAAGTGCACCTTCAGGTCATTCCATCAGGTCCGGAGGTAAGGTCTCATCATAACTAACAATACGATCCCAAACTCGGCTCACCTAGTACAACACGCCAAGAGTTCCAGTACCTCACCGAAGTACACATTCAGGTAACTCCATCAGGTCCGGAGGTAAGGTCCCATCATAACTAACAATACGAGCCCAAGCTCGGCTCACCTAGTACAACACGTCAAGGAGTTCCAGTACCTCACCGAAGTACACATTCAGGTAACTCCATCAGGTCCGGAGGTAAGGTCCCATCATAACTAACAATACGAGCCCAAGCTCGGCTCACCTAGTACAACACGTCAAGGAGTTCCAGTACCTCACCGAAGTACACATTCAGGTCACTCCATCAGGTCCGGAGGTAAGGTCTCATCATAACTAACAATACGAGCCCAAACTTGGCTCACCTAGTACAACACGTCAAGGAGTTCCAGTACCTCACCGAAGTACACATTCAGGTCACTCCATCAGATCCGGAGGCAAGGTCTCATCATAACTAACAAAACGAGCCCAAACTCGGCTCACCTAGAACAACACGTCAAGGAGTTCCAGTACCTCACCGAAGTACACATTCAGGTCACTCCATCAGGTCCGGAGGTAAGGTCTCATCATAACTAACAAAACGAGCCCAAACTCGGCTCACCTAGTACAACACGTCGAGGAGTTCCAGTAGCAGTCACCGAAGTACACCTGCAGGTCACTTCATCAGGTCCGGAGGTAAGGTCTCATCATAACTAACAAAACGAGCCCAAACTCGGCTCACCTAGTACAACACGTCAAGAAGTTCCAGTAGTAGTCACCAAAGTACACCTGCAGGTTACTCCATCAGGTCGAAAGGTAAGGTCTCATCATAACTTACAATACGAGCCCAAACTTGGCTCACTTAGTACAACACGTCGAGGAGTTCCAGTAGCAGTCACCAAAGTACACCTGCAGGTCACTTCATCAGGTCCGGAGGTAAGGTCTCATCATAACTAACAAAACGAGCCCAAACTCGGCTCACCTAGTACAACACGTCAAGAAGTTCCAGTAGTAGTCACCAAGGTACACCTGCAGGTTACTCCATCAGGTCGAAAGGTAAGGTCTCATCATAACTAACAATACGAGCCCAAACTCTCCTCACCTAGTACAACACGTCGAGAAGTTCCAGTAGCAGTCACTGAAGCACCTTCAGGTCACTCCATCAAGTCCGGACTGGAGGTAGGTAATTCGGAAAAATATAAAGAGCAAAAATATTTTTTTTGTAGGTACCTAACATAATTTTATTTCAAAGAAATACGTAATAAAAATCAATCATTCAAAGTATCGAAATGTGTTCACTTGACTATTATTCTCGCAGTTAGCCGTGCGTACACTTGTGTGTATGACCCGTGTCAATGTAGTAGTTCGATTCTGTACCTATCAATTTTGCAAACGCGTCCTTAAGGTGACACAGCTCACAGGCTCGAACTCATTGGTGGGCGTGACCAAAAAGCACGCTGTCTCACCTGGCATCGTGCCCGACAGAGAGAGTATCAGTGATGAGCAGTTAGACGCTAGTCTTCACGCACGTCTAGTTCGTACGTACACACACAGCGTTCCGAACCGTTCCGAACAAAAACGAAGTTACACGATGCAAACAATTGATATGAAAAAACAGTAGCGTTTGTCTTTCTTGAGTACATGTACTGCTCTGCTAGAGTATGCTCTCCAGCAGAGCCACAATCAATGTCTATTTTATTATTACCTAATGCACGTAGGTACACACGCACGTACGTTAGCCATGGGGTATCCGGCAGAGTAGAATAGAACCAACCCATTACACACTCACGGGTGTCGTATAAGGTGACTAATGTCTGAGGCAGAACACCTTGTGCCTCCGTAGACCTGAGAATGGGCAGCAGTGTTTTCTGTTAGTCTTACATCACTGCGATCTCCAATCCGCCCGCCAAGCGTGGAGATTACGGCAAATTCCTCCCATCATGGGAGAGGCTTATGTCCAGCAGTGGACGTTGTGGGATATACGTTGATACGTTGATGTACGTTTGACGTACATCATTTTAAGATATAATTGATCGATTTCTAAGATAGTGGCTCCGTGGCACAGCATGACACCATTCGACGCCAGCTCGAATCGCCGAGAAATCAGCAAGTAGGTATCTACAAACTCGTACTAAAGTAGTAGGCGCTGCGTCATCGTTTTGTACCTGTATGGCTCTCTAAGAACCTAATATAGATTGCTTATTATGTTTAGTTTTCCCCGGGTGGTCATGCATGCAGCGATCGCTCAAGAGTTCACGACGCTGCCGCCGCGACGACACATGCTTACTTGAAAGTTCATCGCAGTTTATGTCCGATTGCAGCAGCATAACCAGCCTATAATGCTCCCACTGCTGGGACACAGAGCTCCTCTCTGTGAGAGGGAATGCGGGCCCAGTGCGGGTTGGTCTTATGTCAGAGTGGATACCTAATAATTGTAATTAGTTTTGCCTACATAAATTGTTTTACAAAAATACTTACCTGTCTTTTTACTTTTTTAGGTTTATAATTATGCTCAATATCACTAAATGTAAACACATGTTTTCATCAAGACAAATGACAAATCAAGATTTTTTCTAAGTATTTACATTTTAGAGTCCATGACAAAAATAATAGTCAATTTCGTCAGACGGACAGACAGACAGATGGACGGACTGACAGACGAACAGACAGGTGGATAGACAGACGAACCGACAGACGGACAGACAGATGGACAGCGGAGCCTTAGTAATAGGGTGCCGTTTTTACCCTTTGCAGTTTGTCTATGTCACATGAAGGAAATTAAAAAAGCTATTGGCATACTTTTAGAGCATGAGAAGTGAAAACTACTTAAATATGTATAGAAAACGATTATAGAATAATTTAATGCCCAAAAAGTATACATATTTTCATTAGTCAATTTAGTCAGACGGCCAGACAGACAGATGGACAGCCAGACGGACAGACAGACAGACAGACAGACAGACAGACGGACAGATATACAGACGGACAGACAGATGGACAGCGGAGTCTTAGTGATAGGGTCCCTTTTAACCCTTTGGAGTTTGTCTTTGTCACAAAATCAAAATCAAAGCATTTATTTCAAGTAAGCCAGTTACAGGCACTTTTGAATTGTCGAAACAAAGATGAAAATTAAATGTAGCTACAGTCCCAGTCACAAGACATAAAAACTGTGAAAGTACTGTAGTTGCCCATTCCCTAGCGTAGATCTCTATGGAGAAGAATGGGCAAGAAACTCCATGGACACTCTTTTAAATCAGAATATTGTTACAAAATCTTGGTTACATCATTCACGTTGAGATGGTATATTATGTGAGAACAATGTAGCAAGATGTGCACGGTAAAAGTGTCCACAGCAAAAAAACACAAACAAAAAAAAAATACAATTCAAAATAATTCACATGAAGCTAATTAAAAAAAAAAAACTAATTACTTTCACTCCTTAGAGACTAAAAGGGTCACTTTAGTCCCACTTCGTAGGGCTATAATGGCGTACTTTTAGAGCGTGAGAAGTGAAATCTACAATGTATAGAAATCGAATAAAGAATAATTGAATGCCCAAAAAGTATACATATTTTTGTTACTAAAAATATATATTTTTTTAGTTAGCCTATTCTGTCCCACTGCTGGACAAAGGCCTCCCACATTCCTTTCCAACTCTCCCGGTGTTTTGCCTCCTCCGGCCAATCAGTCAGGAACGAGTCCGTAAAAAAAATATTATTATACATAAATATTTAAAATGTAATAAATTTACATTTTTAATTTTTTATTAACAAAAGTATAAATAAAATTAAAAGCATATAAAATAGGTAGCCCGCCAGCATCGGGAACAGGGTCCAAGCTGCTGGTGGTTAGGGCTCTTGAGATAGGAACCTCCTAACAATACGCGCCGTGTCCAGAAGAACTGCTTTCTGAATCAAGCGCTTGATCCAGCTGCCTAGCGAGGGTCACCTCAGATGTTAGTTGAGGCTCTTGTCCAATAAAATTATTATTATTATGGAATTACATAATAACACAATTACTGACATTGTTTCTTTTTACGTCTGCGGTGTGTAATTACCGCCACTATAGCTCAAAATAAATGATTCCTAATAAACAGAAAAATAGTAAGGTATTTATGGTACTAGCCGTGCCGTGCCGTGCCGTGTGGTATCCGGCAGATTAGAATAGAACCAACCCATTACACTCATGGGTGTCGTATAAGGCGACTAATGTCTGAGGCAGAACACCTTGCGCCTCCGTAGACCAGAGAATGGGCAGCAGCGTTTTCTGTTAGTATTTCATCACTGCGATCTCCAATCCGCCTGCCAAGCGTGGAGATAACGGCAAATTCCTCCCATAATGGGAGAGGCTTATGTCCAGCAGTGGACGTTATGGGCTGTTGTTGTTGTTGTATGGTACTAGTGTGGAAAGTTGGTTTTTATAAACGAGTAGACGAATGTAACCGTAATTTACGCACGTGTACATTGTAATACAAGGGGCTTAAATGACCCATTATACACGAGGTAGTGAATAGGAACCGAGTTATAATGGGATTTTAGAACGAGTTATAATGGGATTTTAGTGTTACACTGTACTTTTCACTTTGAGAGCGAGAAAAATAGTCAATTTAGTCAGACGGACAGACAGATGGATGGACAGAGCGATGGACAGACAGACGGACATACAGACAGACAGATGGACAGCGGAGTCTTAGTAAATAGGGTAACGTTTTTAATGCTATAGCTCTTATAATAATTTTCTAAAGCACATACATATTTTCCCTATTTGTCTTAGTTTATTTGAATAATTTCGCAGTACTGCATTCTATTTTTCTTACATATGTGAACATTAGGACCATACACCATTGCGTCTCTTAGAGCGTTTATTACACTGCTATATCCATCACTAATTACCTTAGTATACAAGAGCCCGTGCAACTGCATGCTTACTTTGCATCCATCTACACCTGACAAGTTTTTTTTAAAATACAATGTTTGAATGTAAGATTACACCTCCACAACCTCCGTACTATTCAATCCATACATCAGCACAATGTTTTGAATGCGTTACATTGAGTTGTAACACAAAACATGATTTTTCACCCCAAAAAAGTCGTTTGATGTACAGAATGCTTGGTTGACTGACGGCTTCGTGAGGAGGTCTTTTGCACCCTGTATTCATGACGTGTCATCAATTCATCCTGCGTGGTCCTGTAAACGCATAACTCAATTAGAATATGCAAAAACTAACAAAATAGTGCATTGTAAACATAGTCAATTTAGTCTGACGGACAGACAGTTGGACAGACAGACGGACATACAGACGGCTAGACAGACAGATGGACAGACAGACAGATAGACACACAGATGGGCAGACAGACGGACAAACAAACAGACGGACATACAGACGGATAGACAACAGATGGACAGACAGACAGAGGGATAGACAGATAGTTGGCCTGACAGACAGACAGACGGACAGACAGACATGGGCAGACAGACAGAATGGCGGATAGAAAGAAAGATGGATAGACAGACAGACGGATAGACAGACGCACAGACAGACGGATAGACAGACATGGACAGACAGACGGATAGGCAGCGGAGTCTTAGTAATCATAGGGTACTGTTTTTACCCTTTGGAGTTTGTCTATGTCACATGAAAGAAATTAAAAAAAAAAAAAAAAACTTTTACTCTCTAGAGATTAAAAAGGTTACTTTAGTCCCTGATGGACTAAAGATGACTAGCGATAGCATAAATTATTATTCACAGAAAACACGTTTTAGTTTTCAGACATTTTATTGAGAACTGTTGTCATGCCTACAAACAAAGTCACTATGTGACAGATTATATACCATGAAGGTATCAACCTCCAACAGTCCCGCTTCGTAGGGCTATATTGGCGTACTTTTAGAGCATGAGAAGTGAAATAATAGATTGTACATCAAGTGCATAAAATGCACCATTTCACGAGACGTTTTTTTTTTTGTTAAATAGAGTGTAAGGTTTGGTCAGTACATGAGGAATATCGGAACTAATCTATTCACATTGTGCAGACATTGCTTCATGTGCTTCTGCTGCACAGGTATCTTGCCCGAAATCTCGTGTTGATCTAAAAAAAAAAATGGATTACACAGGGTCAAATTAAATGAGTTAGCGAAACTCCGCACATAAAAATCAAAAGCTATTTTTTTTCGGGTCAACGATACACACAGCACAGCGGGTCTAAAATAGCCGCTATAGCAGAATCTACGGAGAATCTTAGCATGAATCACGTTCAAAATTTAAATTCTTAAAATGGACTTTATGTCAATAACTATAAAGTCCATTTTAAGAATTTTAAATTTTTAACGTGATTCACAAAACGATTCTGCTAAAGCGGCATTTTAGACCCCCGGTACAGATTTCATAAGTTTTTACCGTGCCGGAAGTGCCAGAGGTTGGTTTTATATATGTATAGGCACCAAGAGCAGCGAGCGGTGGCCCAGTGGTGGCGGCCCCGACTTACGAACAGTAAGTCATGGGTTCGAACCCAGACAGGCGCATTACTTTGTATAATTTATTTCAACACCACTGCTCTCAAAGCGGTGAAGGAAAACATCGTGAGGAAACCGGAATGCCTACAACCAAAAATTCGAAGACATGTGACATCTACTAACCCGCACTGGCCCGCGTGGTGGATTATAGCCCATTACCTCTCTTAGAGAGGAGGCCTGTGTCCCAGCAGTGGGAACATTAATAGGCTGATGATGAGGCACCTACTATTTGCGCAACCATTTCCATTTACATACTGATACCGATACTGTTAGCCTGCGTCATCCCACTGTTGGGCAAAGGCCTCTCCCCATTTACATAAGCATACAAAATAAAAGTCACTAGCGCATTGCACCGCTCTTAGATCGACTGTCTTGCTTACATAGGGGGGCACCCTACTGCCTATACACAAAGCCGCGCCGCCGGCCACCATGGGTAAAGTAAGCCTGCGATGCTACGTGTAGAGAATAGCACTAATGGTTGAAGTCACCATCGACACGTGCCTCTGATGTCGATGCCGCGTGTCGCTCGTGTGTAAGAACACTAAATAGATTAGGTGCAACAAATTATATGACTTACCCATTGTTAATTTGTAGTTATTCACACCTGTTCTTCAATGAACCAACACAATATCACTAGCACAGCGTCCACTCAAACCAAAAATTAAATTTTTTATCAAAAATCCGGAGTCCAAACAGTTATACGTCAAACGTCACACGAATGACATAGGTTTTACCTTTTTTTATAACTGGAATAGGGCGGATTCTCCTAGTATTAGCCTCCTCCTAAAATCGGCCTTTTCTAGAAAAAGTAACATAACTATAAAATTTGCCCTAAAATCATAATACTTTTCATGCAAAAACGACTCTATATCCATACACATAACCTTCCATACCATAAATACATTTCATTTTAAAATCTTCATGATGAGAAACATTTGAAATTTATTTATTCTTTTATACTATCTGTCATTTCGAATTACATTCAAACGTTGAATACATTTTAGTAATCATCTTTTAAAACCCTTCATTTTGATACCCCACTCGATGGTATTAGAAGAAAAAAAAATTCGAAGTCTACAATATGGCACCCCAAATCCACGATTTTTTTTTTTTTTTGCAAGAAATCAAAAGCACTTAAAAATTACAAGTAGTCAAAGTTCAAAAAAAGTTGACACGGTCGATAATTGGTACCACCACCCTACGCGCGTATGACATATTGTTAATGTGTGCGTGAACGTCGTCGTCGTCCTCCCGCACCGCGCACCGCAGCGGGGGAAACATTGTTCAGTGAGATGCACGATAAGTCTAGTAAAAGGCGCGCGTAAAAAAATACGAAAAGGCCTTTGGAAAATCGGGTTTATATGAAAAAACCACTGCATAAATCAATTACAAGTAAAATTTATTGAATTCTTCGATAATTGTGCTGTGTCGGTACCGACTTTGTTTTGGAAATTTGACACTTCTTTTATTACTAATTTACGCCCAAAGTTACGTTAAAATTGGCAATAAAAATGAATCTTTGGTAGCTCGTAACTTTTTAATGGCTTTTTATTTTACTATTCTGTTTCCGTACAGACACAATTAATAACGAGACAAAACGATATCATGTTTAACTTTAGTTGTACCATGACAAACAGTGGAGTAATAGCCCCCCGAAATTTGTATGGAAAATATGTTGCGCAGATCAACCTTAAGGTGAATGATTCAGGGTAGCCCGCGAAATTCAAATTTTCTTATGTTTTTTGCAATTTGCAGGCCAGTGCTAGGTTGTATGTTGATTAAAATATTATTCGCGGTTGTAAGACGTATGTAGTTACAGAATTATATTCATCAAAATCATCAATACAACCCTCAAAGTTCATAAAGGTGGAAAAATTACTTTTCCAAGGTCAAAATCATTCTTGCACCTTTATGAACTTGGATGTTTGATGAACGTGATTGTATTGATGATTTTGATGATTATAATTCTGTAACTACATACGTCTTACAGTCGCAAACAATATTTTAATCAACATACAACCTAGCACTGGCCTACAAATTGCAAAAAACGTAAGAAAATTTGAATTTCGCGGGCTACCCTTGAGCATCAGCCTTAAGGACTATCATGTCATCAACACAGCTCAAGAAACATAAAAAAATTCAACCGATTTGGAAACCTCCTCCTTTTTTTGAAGTTGGTTAAAAGGAGGTGCGGTGATGTCTACCCGGTGCAGTGCTAACAAAATCTTTATAGTGCTGAAATTGTTTGTGAATAAACCATTTTCAGTACTAGTGCTTATTCTGGTTCATATTATAAAACATTACAATTATCTCATTGAACACAGTAAGTAACCGGGTACTAGAGTACAAACAAATGAGGTCAGTATTTGTGCTTTTAAATATTTTCTCCGCTGGCAACACTCACGTCCTCGTGACGTGTTGTCTATGGAAGATGTCGAGCGCTTCCCATTGCTTCGTGTGGAGTAGGATGTGAGGCCGTCGTGTGCGCATGTAGGTCACAGCTTCGGCGGGAGACCAGCCGTTCTTCTGTTGAAATGAAAATATTCAAGTTAGGGCCGGCTTATATCTTGGCCAAAGGTAGTGCCATATAACGTGGCAATGCCCCCAGTCTCTTGGGCCCATTACCGGTTAACAGTGTTGAGGAGTTTTGTGATGATATGTTTTATTTAGGTATTAAAAGTTTATAATTTATTTTTTTTGCTTTTATTTCCTAATTTTATTATTCTAAAAACCAAAAGTTCGTCTGTTTAGATTTTTTGGCAGTGGTCTTTCTTTATTTCTTTATTTCTCCACCAAAATCTTCGTGATTTTGGTGGAGAAATCCGCTATACACAAAATTATGCTAGTTATGACAAGTCCACCTTACCTAAAGGTTCACATGCTTTGAAGATCAACCCGAGTAGCTTTTATTATTTAGCCACGAGCTACACTGATAAGTTTAATTTTACAAGGATTCAGCGGCCACATTTGCAGTTTGACATACGTCAGCCGTGACATACGTCAGACGTGACTTATGTCACATGTGACACATATCGAACGTGACACTTACCATCATGAGGTAGCAGCCGACGAGCGTGGCGCTGCGCGTGCGTCCCGCCTTGCAGTGCACGTACACAGAGCCGCTGTTTATTTGTTGGCAGTCAGTTGGTACGCCTGACAGTTTCATGTCAAGTGGCAGGAACCTGACGGAAAATCATACGCAGGTCAATATTTGACAAAACCAAACCATTTATTTCAAAATAGGCCAGTTACAGGTACTTTTGAATGGGGGTAGATGACACACCAATCAATTGAGATACTTTTTGAGAGCTGTCAAAACGCGGTTCTCTCATAGATTTTGTATGGCAATAGCCAACTGTGACGTAACTGTTTTTTCAACTCAATGACTCAACTATTTATTGATTTCAAAGCAACTAGAAATCGAATTTAGCAATTAATTATTACATATAATAAAACAGTAAAAAAACTGTGTCTGTACATTGAATATATTAAAAAAGAAATAATTGTTTCTAATTAGTGTTCTATTACTGTTTCTAACCCCCCCTGGGTTAGAAACAGTAATAGAACACTAATTTAAAAAAAATCTGTCTGTCTGTGTGCCTGTTTGTTTGTACACGCTAATCTTCGGAAATACTGGACGGATTTGAATGATTATATTTTTTTTGAAAAGGTATTAAGTCTGGGCAACATATAGGCTATAATTTATCTTGGAAACTTGAACACCTGATGCAGAACCTCAACAGACCAGCTAAACTATAAGAGATACAAAAATGGTACCATAGCAAAAATTGTTCAACATGATGAGCATTTTCTGCTGAGAGAATAAATTTGAAGATCTGGAACACCTGCTGTGGAACTCCAAAGCCCAGCGACACTAAAACTTTAGTCTGATGGGCATTTCCTGTTGACTTACAAAAATGAAAGATCTGGAACGTATCGAATCGTCTCGCGCATCCCGTTGTATTCCCGTCCCCGGGCTCTTAGAATTCGACATCAGACGTTTCAGATCTTCGATTTTGACGACCCCGTTGTCGCTGGCATAAGCAACAGGATCCGCGTACGAAGTTGCGGGCAGAAGCTAGGTGAAAATAAATCGGGTTTTCAGGCCCAAAATAAAGTGTTGTTTTTTTAGAGATTGGTGTCTTGGAATTATTGTTTTATGGAGTCATCTACCCTATTGTCGAAACAAATACAACAATGAAATGTAGCTACAGTCCCAGTCACAAGACATGAAAACTGTGAAAGTACTGTATTTGCCAATTCCCAGCGTAGATCTCTATGGAGAAGAACAGGCAAGAAACTCCATGGACACTATTTTAAATCAGAATATTGTTACAAAATCTTGGTTACATTCATGTTCAGATGGTACATTATGTGAGAGCGATGTAGCAAGATGTGCACGTTAAAAGGGTCCATAGTAAAGACAGAAAGATGTGTTAAGCGATTTTGAACCTTGTGTAGAGGGACTATTACCTGTCACCTTGTCATTACAAGATAATGATTGCATTCAGTAACATTATCGTTGCAATAGATTACTTATTACATACATTTGGCACTTTAGATTTATGAATTCTGATAAACAACTACATAATTCTTCAATTTAGTTTAAATACTTCTATTATGATATTTGAGGGCCTAGCTAGACAAAGGGACATTGTAGTGGCGATATTGATGTTTGGCACTTAATATTTTTGAATTCTGATAAAAAACTACATAATTCTTCAATTTAATTTAAGGCAACTACAAGAGCTAAACGCGAGTTTTATTATAATGCAAAAAAAACCACATGATTCACTGCAATAAACAAAACCAGAAAAATATATGATATTCTTCAGAATATATGCTAGTACGATAGTGTTTTGAAAACATAATACAACAAATTTCATTCGGTAAAAAAAATCACGAACTTATCTCTAAAAAAATCTTTTAACGAGTAAAAACCATAACAAAATACACGCGATCATTCTGATTTTTTGGCAAATAATTCTACAAGCAACATATTAGCATCATAGTGTTTTACATTTTTAGTCCAATCAATAGATTTTTTGCAAATCGCAAAAAAACACTAATTTCGCACTATTCGACCGCAGTGACTGATGTAACAACCACTTTGTAGTACAAGCTGATTAGAACTTTATTCTAAAAGTATTTCAAACGAAGTTTGAACCACCACAAATAGAGTTGCTAATTTAGCTCATGTAATCGCCTTAAACACCTCCACGACCCCGGTACCACAGATAATATAATCCGGTACTATTCAATCCATCCATCAGCACAATGTGTTGAGTGCGTTACATTCAGTTTTACCACAAAACATGATTTTTCACCCAAAAAAAAAGTCGTTTCCCAGCAATAATATTTGCGTAAAGTTACTTAGTTTGATGTACAGAATGCTTGGTTGTCGGCTTCGTGATGAGGTTGTTTAGAACCTCTATAATGTAAAACAAAGTCTTATTTTTTTCTCAAAAACATGATTTCCTTACCTATTTATAAAAGTGACTCCTTCAAAAAGTTTATCCTGGTCGGGTGCTTCGAATATGTCTGTTGTTGCTAGCTGAAGGAACTCCACGCCTTGGTCCCGCCATTTCTGAAACATAATACAAATTGTTGTTAGGAAATGTAATAATAGGAGGAAGTTATCCACTTTTATTGCATATGCTTGTGTGATCGCGTTAATGATCGCCTTACTACTACTATTTCAGCCGAAAGACGTCCACTGCTGGACATGGGCCTCCCCAAAGGGGGTTTTTTTGCCATAATCGCCACGCTTGGCAGGCGGGTTGGCGATCGCAGTGCGGTTATTACAAAAGCACACAGAACGCTGCTGCCCATTCTCTGGTAAGTCCCTTAGTCGCCTCTTACGACACCCACGGGAAGATATGGATTTCGATCGCCTTAAGAGCTTTATAAACGTAAAGCTCTTAAAAAGTATGTAAATCAATTGATAGATACTTTTTAAGAGCTGTCAAAACGTGGTTCTCTCATAGATTTTGTATGGCAATAGCCAACTGTGACGTCACTGATTTTTCAACTCAATGACTCAACCATTTATTGATTTCAAAGCAACTCAACATCGAATTTAGCAATTAATTGAAAATAAATCGGGTTTTCAGGCCCAAAATAAAGTGTTTTTTTTTAAGAGATTGGTGTCTTGGAATTATTGTTTTATCGTGTCATCTACCCTATTGTTCATTTTATCGGGTTATTGTACATTCGTCACAAAGTTAATTCGTCACATTTTTGTAAACTCCATACATTGAAAGTATATTCGTCACATGCATAAAAACTATGTGTAAATTCGTCACAAGTCTTCATAGGTACATAATTTACTGGTAGCAAACAAAGTTATTGGCTTTTAGCGCTCGTAATGAAAACGATTTCTAAAATCTTTCTTTTCTCCTGCGCTCCTGCACATCACACATGCTATCACATGCTCGCTCGCTCGCTGTATCTATCTTTTTCTAGCCGTACTGCAGCAGCGAAGTAAGGCGGAAAGGCAGCCACTGCCATTCTTTTCGAGGAACCTCAGCCCTTCGCAGAGGAAGTACAGCCCGTACGATCGAGAGCTGTTGTCAATATACGAGGCAATCAGGTCCTTCCGTTTCATTCCGCAAAATTCAAAAAATCAGTTTTTTCGGCCGTTTATAATAGATAAACGTTAGTAGTGGATTGTATTCGTTGGAAGTAAAACAGAAAAAAAAAAAAAGTTTTGGAGTATACTGTTTGAAAACGATTTTTATGACGTAAATACTGTTTCAAGGCCTGTACTATTACTACTAGCGATAGACTTGACTGGGGGAGGTTCGGAGAGGTTAGTAGTGGAAGATTTTTTTATAGTATTTAAAAGAAAATATTCGAAGCTCTTAAGTTGAGTCAAACTTATTTCGGAGCGATATTTACTGGATAAAGTCTGTTAGAAGATGGATACGATTACTACAAACGTTAGAGTATTGACTGAGGCGGGTTCGTAGAGGTTAGTAGTGGAAAAAATTTCGATAGTTAAGTAGTAAAGATACAAGTCGATTAGAAGCTGAAGGCAAATCAACATTTTGCACAACGCGGCCTTAAAATAGAACAAAACCAGACAATATTAGCGTATATTTTAGCTGTAAGTAGAACTGTGATTTACGTATATTTGTGAATTTCTGTGATTATTGAAAATAAATAAATAACGTTATAATCTACTTTTTGTTTGATTTTTCTGCTATCTGTACGGAAATAAACAATATGGCGGATTTTCCTTCATGAAAATAGAGTTGTGGCGAGTTTACACATACTTTTTTTCGTGGCGAATTAACTTTGTGACGAATGTACAATAACCCATTTTATCTACCCAACGAATTTTGAAGCGGTTACATTATACTTAAGTCTAGAGAATTTATTTCGAAAAGATTGTGTGTGTACCTTGTACACCAAGGTGTAAACAGACTCTTCACGAAGCCGTCAACCAAGCATTCTGTACATCAAACTACGTAACTTTACGCAAAAATTATTGCTGGGAAACGTACGAAACTGTTATTGGGGTGAAATATTACGTTTTACGGCCTACCATAAAACGTAATTTTTCATCCCAATAAGTTTCCAGTTCAGTTTTCAGTTTCGGTAGTTATAATTGAGTCCTAACTCAATTTAACGCACTCAAAACATTGTGCTGATGGATATGCATATTACGGGCACGGGAGCCATGGACGTATTTAAAGTGAAGTTATTTAATTAAAAACTTGTATTTAAAAAAAATGTGAACAATTTGGCACTTTGACCCCCACTATCTCCGTAATTAGACGGCTACCAGGTATGGTGTAGAACAAAAAAAATGATCGCAATGACGGGGAGAACAAGTGCCTTTCGGCTTCGTTAAGGGTACCTAGGTACTTTTACACCCATTCATCATCTGCCTAGCATTTTCCCAACTATGTTGGGGTCGGCTTCCAGTTTTACATGATGCAGCTGAATACCAGTATTTTACATGGAACGACTGCCTATCTGACCTCCACAACCCAGTTAGTACTGGGTAATACTGTACTCCTTGGTAAGGCTGTACTTTTACACCCATTATAGTTACTGAAAAATATTTTTGTCTATTTTCTAGTTGTTATTAAAAGAGCGTACAGATTGCCTTGGGTGCTCAGTACCACGATATTCCAAAGTTATATAAATGTAGAATTTCTACTAGAAAACGGTACAAAGGTACTCGTACTTACTCAAAATTATTAACATCACAATGCCATAACGTCATATTTAAACTCAAACGCAAGGTTGAATCTATGTAACAAATTGCAGACATTTATGAATTGAATAATTTAGGTACCTACCTTCAGATCTTACACAAGATTTTCTTCACAATATTTAAGTATCTGAAGTTATATATTTTTCCGAATTAATAATGACATTGCAAAGTAAGCGCGTAACGACTTTTTCGCCGTAAACTTCGTGACGTGATTTTGGAAGAAGCGCTTCGGGATTGGAAAAACCAATGACCAAAATTGGTGCCTTTTTAATTTTTTCTGCCTCTGAAAAAATTAAAAAGACACCAATTTTGGTCTACTAAACTATACATGTAGGAGAAACTGTCCAGTGCCAGGGCTTAGAAACTAAATTATAAAGTTAAATAACTGCTCGCTAAGGGCACCACCTTGGACCTCGGGTTAGGGCGCCATTGAGGGCGTCGGGGGCCACGTGCGTCGGGGGTCACCGTAGGCGCGGGGCTATGGACGATGAGCTATGGGCTAGCTTTCCCAACCGAAAAAAAAGCGCCATTGAGGAGAGATACGAGGGGGCAGCCTCTTCGTATCTCTTCTCGTGATATTATTATCTATTTCAATATCTAAAAAACTTAATCTATAACAGTTTCGTTTTAGGCACACATCGAAAACCTCTCAGTGCTTATAACAAAATAGTTACTTAGTTTAACCTCTCAAGGCTTATTAACGGAATTTAAAGCTACTAGCTCAGCGCCGCGGGCTGGCTCGTTGAGCAAGAGTCGGGCGGTAGCAGGACGGAGGCGTCGCGATGGTCCTCGGCGGTGAGGCCGGGAAACGGAACGCGTGTTTTTGCTGTTAAGGTGAACGGAACAAAAGGATTAAATAGGGGATGAAAGGTTGCCCAGGGGAGCTCGTGGCTAAATAATAACAGCCGCTCGGGTCGATCGTTAGGTTAAGCTGTGCTTGCCTAGGTTGGTCTGTGGATGGGTGACCACCCATACATACCGAGTTTCCTCCGTGCCTCGGAAAGCACGTTAAGCCGTTGGTCCCGGCTGTCATATGTAGATCTTTGACAGTCGTTAGGTAGTCAGAGGCCCAAAAAGTCTGACAACCAGTCTTACCAAGGGGTATCGTATTACCCGGTACTAACTGGGTTGTGGAGGTCAGATAGGCAGTCGCTCCATGTAAAATACTGGTATTCAGCTGCATCCGGTTAGACTGGAAGCCGACCCCAACATAGTTGGGAAAAGGCTAGGCAGATGATGAAAGGTTGCCCAGAAGGAGTTCATTTTCCTCCCATTTAATCCCATCGCACACACAACTTGTTTCAAATAAACAGGAAGGAAAATCTTCTAAATCAACATCTTCATTGTAGATCTCCACACGACTTAACAATATAGAGAATTAGCATAACAAAACGATTTTAATAAGTTCCACAGACCCTTGTACTGATGAACTGCTGTTCTGTAGATACGGACACAAAGGTCTGTTCATTCAATGGTACTAATTCTAACTGAGATAACCGATCAATTGACAGTATAGTGTGTCATGTGCAGTGCAGTACGGATTCTTAGGATTATTGAAGGCTAGATAAAGTTACATATTTGAATCTTAGGATTACCATTATTTCTCAGAATTTGATCCTTATGGGCCTATACTCCCTCAAATGGCTTAGCATGATCCTCCGTTACGCCTAAAACACTGAAGCATTAATTTTGAAATAAATATGGTAAAGTTGAGGATTATTGCTAAGTACTATGTGTGACGAAAACACGATTTCATAAACTTATCTCAATTGAAAAAAAATCGAAAGTTACCTCCAAAACGAACAAAACCGCTATTATTCAAAAAGTACTTCAAATTAGATCATGAAACTTTGCATACTAACTGAACTAACTAAAAAGCAGGTCCTAAGTGTTTTTTTTTTTTTAGTCCAAGCAATAGATTTTTTGTAAATCGCAAAAAAACACTAATTTCGCACTATTCAGCCCGCAGTGACTGACGTAACAACCGCTTTGTAGTGTAAGCTGATTAGAACTTTATTCTAACAGTATTTCAAACGGAGTTTGAACTACCACAAATAGAGTTGCTAATTTTAGGGTTAGAAGGGCCTTAAGAATTCTTGGTAATTTTAATCTTCCGTATTGATGCACTTGATCTTAAAAAAAAAAAACATTTAAAAAGATTTAAAAAAAAATGTAGGGAAAATATGATTAGAGTCTGTACCTAATTTTTTATGCAACAGATACGTCACTAAGTTTGCGTCAACTTCATCTTGAAAAGAACACTTCAATTTAATGCATACTTATTCATTACCTATGTGTTTTTTTTTCTTAATCTATGTGTATATAATAGGTATTCCGCATTCACCTTATACGTAAGGGGAAGATTTATAAAACAATGGTTAGACCTGCTGTCTTGTATGGATCAGAATATTGGGCCACAAAAGGGATGAATGAAAGAGCAACAGAGAAGTGTGGAAGACGACATGTTGCACCGACCACAAATGAATAGGAATAAGAGCAAGAGAATGGTGATGAGGGCAAGGGAATGATTGAGGACTACACTAATATTATAAAGAGGAAAGATTTGTATTTTTGTGTGTGTACTACTACTACTACAACAGCCCATAACGTCCACTGCTGGACATAAGCCTCTCCCATGGGATGGGAGGAATTTGCCGTAATCTCCACGCTTGGCAGGCGGATTGGAGATCGCAGTGATGAAAGACTAACAGAAAACGCTGCTGCCCATTCTCTGGTCTACGGAGGCGCAAGGTGTTCTGCCTCAGACATTAGTCGCCTTATACGACACCCGTGAGTGTGATGGGTTGGTTCTATTCTACTCTGCCGGATACCACACGGCTTTGCTTTGTGTGTGTGTATGTTTGTAATGAATAAAGTCAATTACTAATTTCAAAAATTCTTTCACCATTAGAAAGCTACATTCACCCTCAGTAACATAGGCTATATTTTATACCCGTTATCTAACGGGAACTACGCGGGTGAAACCGCGTGACGTCCGCTAGTGTTTTATGTAGCGTCTTTGCTGACAAAACAAGGGGTTATTCTTACCTCTGCATCATTGGAAAATATTTTCAACTCGTATGTCTCGTTCATTGACACCACCCCTTTCATGTTCTCGTCATCTTTCAACTGAAAAGCAAAATAATATGGTCATTCAAATATTATTACTTACACAGAAAATAAAAAGAATAAGTTTACGGTTTCAAAGTTTGTAGGTACTATGTCGCTTAAATAACAGATTAACCTTTGGTATGTCGTACGAATGTAGAGTAGATTTTCGAAATCCTACTACGAAAAAGGATCTACGACATCACGCGTTTTTTTTTTTTTGATAACATCAGTTTAAGTCCGGATACAATCACACACATACCCAATCAAATACTAAACGTTAAAAGCTAGACAACTCAAAAAGCTTTTATTGTACTATTAAATTGGATAGTTGCAGATAGTAAACTAAAAACTCTTGAGTTTTGTGACTCTTAGGCCTCAATTCCTCTTAGGCTGATGTCGGTCGCGTAAGAGTACCTATACAACGTGTTCTATAAAGCACCATACTGAAGAATTTTATGATAAAGTTCAATTTAAAAAAATATATAATGTTTATACAGGGTGTAAAAGACCTCATCACGAAGCCGTCAACAAAGCATTCTGTACATCAAACTAATTAGGTAACTTTACGAAAATTATTGCTGGGAAACGACTTTTTATTGGGGTGAAAATCATTTTTGTGTGTGTGGTAGAACTCAATGTAACGCACTCAAAACATCGTGCTGGTGGATGGATTGAATAGTACGAGGGTCGTGGAGGTGTTTAAAGTAAAAATCTTACAATAAAAACTTGTATTTAAAAAAAAAACTTGTCAAAAAGTTGGAACTTTGACCCCCAATATCTCCGTAACTCTAGGGTTCCCAGGTATGGTGTTGAACAAAAAAATGATCGCAATGACGAGGAAAACAAGTGCCTTTCGGTTTCGTTAAGAGGTGTTTTACACCCTTTATATCTTCGCTGATGTACTTACTTACCTACGCGATCGACATCAGCGTAGGAGGAATTCAAGCCTTAATCTAGGTATTTTGGAATGTTGAGTTGGCATTTTAAAGACGAAATATGATTTGGCGTGCTACACGCTCGTTCAGATCGGCATTGCACATTCGATCTGGTGGCAAAGCAGATCCAAAGGAATTAGCTATTTAGTTGACTTTACCGCCTGCCTGTGTGTCAATAATGAATTGAGGAAAGTGTCGAAAACAATAATTACTAGAATTTTAAGGAAACAAAAATGATTCTGAGAATAGAGGTAGGCATAGTTGAGGCAATGACACATAATGCGCTTTGTTAAATCATTTTCCTGAACGAATGCTAAATTTAGATTTAATTGTCCTATTTTAAATACTTAAGTGATACTTAAGCCCATTTTCCTGTACACGCGAAACCTAATTAATGCTTTAAATCATCATCATCTGCCTAGCCTTTTCCTAACTATGTTGAGGTTGGCTTCCAGTCTTACTGGAGGCAGCTGAATACCAATATTTTACATGCAGCGACTGCTTATCTGACCTTCACAAGTCAGTTAGTACTACTGGGTAATACAATAAGACCTTGGTAAGACTGGTTGTCAGACTATTGGGCCACTGACTACCTGTAACGACTGTCAAAGATGAAATGACAGCCAGGACCAACGGCTTAATGTGCTTTCTGAAGCACAGAGGAAACTCTGTATGTATTAGGTGGTCACCCATCCACGGACCAACCCAGGCAGCCACGGCTTAACCTGAAGACTGACCCGAGTTGCTGTTATTATTTAGCCATGGGCTCCTCTAAAATTAATGTCTGAAATATTATTGCCCATATTGATTATTGAAAATCAAACAAAAAGCTTTATTTAGGAATTAATTGAGGTGTCATTAAGTGTTTGTGAAAACAGGTATTAATGATGTAACATTAATAAATAAGTATTTGTCAACGAATGGTAGGTATTATGATAGAAGCAATTAAGCCTAAATTATATTATTTATGTTAGGCCCCGAGGATAAAAGTGAACAAACACACACATACACATAATGTGTGACAAAGTATTGAAGACGGAACACTAAATTTAATCATCATCATCAAAGTCATCATCCTAGCCTTTTCCCAACTATGTTGGAGTCGGCTTGCAGTCTAACCGGATGCAGCTGAATACCAGAATTTTACATGCAACATAATATTTAATATGTATCATAATTTTTAAACGTCATTGGATGCAGAATTAATATAGTACAATATATCAAAAGAAAACTTTATCATTTACTAGCGGAGGTCACGCTGTTTCACCCGCGTAGTTCCCGTTTCCGAGGGAGTACGGGGATAAAATATAGCCTATGTTACTCGCTGATAATGTAGCTATCCATTGCTGAAAGAATTTTTAAAATCAGTCTTGTAGTTTTAGAGTTATATCGTAACAAACAAACAAAAAATCAAATCTTTCCTCTTTATAATAATATTAAGTATAGATATTTTGCAAAATAAATATGCAAAGAACTTGAAATGTATTGGAAGAATGATGTAATAACAAAAAACACAAAATGCATTTTTTGCTTCATCATTTTAACGGAGAAGATGATTCAATTATGGGCAAATACTGAATCCATGTGGTGGATTACATACCTCATAGAGAGCCTGTGTCCCAACAGTGGGCATTTTAGAGGTTGATTATGCATAGGAAATTACGTCATACACATCATTCTTAATGGAACCCTTATAGATTCGTACTGTCCGTCTAAGTCCAACTCGCACTTGGCTAATTTTTTCTTAATGTAGGTATTGATTGAAATTAAGAGGTAGTGTGACAATCCTTGTATGGTCACAATTCACAATACTTTTGTGAATTGCATCATACTACAACAAACAAACCAATACTTTATGACTAGTTGACTTGTTTCTAACTAAGTGTACAAATATTTTGCCCTTGGCTGAAAAATTTAAGTGGCTGTCTTTTGACATAAAGATAACAGAGAATGCCATTAAACTATATTCTGTATTGATAAGTATTAAATTACTAAGAAAATTTGTGATGTTACTTTTACAATTCAATATTTTCTTTATGTTCAAAACTCAAACTCAAACAATTTATTTCAAAGGGGCACTTTTGAATTGTCAAAAAACAAAAAGATGTCAGAGCTACAGTCCCAGTCAGACAGAACGCAGAATAACTGTGAAAGTACTGTAAGTAGTTACTCATTCCAAAGCATAAATGGAGAAGAATCAACAAGAAACTTTTATTGTGGATCACCCAAATGTATAATGTAGGTACAGATAATTGATTGATGGCTATTTAATTGACACAGTTAGTAGAAAATACCCTTAATCTATGATAATGGTGAAGTTTGTTAGTCTTTGTGCCTCAATAAAAGGTATAGATATAAATGGGTGCTTCCTAAGGTCACAGTGCTCAGTAGACATAACTGAAGTAGTACATTTAAAGCTAAGGTATTTGTCCAGTAAGAAAGTATTTATTTTTTATTAAAAAAGTACCCATAAAATTCTAATGAATATAAAACCTATGACTTTAGGTGACAAATATTAGCACCTATATTATGAAGTATCTATTTAAATGCAGAGATCTTTGTATGAACATGAATAATAAAATAAACATGAAATAACTACCAAGTACACACCGGTCATACTATTTACCATGCTAACCACTTCAAGGCTACTCAGATGTACCTTTGCCACATACCATAAACTATGGTTTCATTTAAAAAAAAAAATACAATTTAAAAATATAATGGTCATCAAAATAACCTACAAATTCATACCTGTTTTGACATACTTTGGAAAGGTAGTGCTCCTAAGATGACAGTATCGTCCATCCTGTCATACCAGCGCCTGCTGGTCACCTTCTCCATCACCACATTGTATAATAAGGTGGGATAGAAAGTCACCCTCGCAAACATTGCCGTAGCCTGGTGAATAAACAGTTACAGTTAGGTTTAGCGTCAGAAGTCGGCCGACGGTTACTATATGACGCTGTGAAGCAGTGACTCTGGAACTCCGGTACCATGGTGAAAGCTGAATTCCGTGGTGGGGATTGAATTTTAATTTCTGTTTATATCCTCCTTCCACTTAGAACTGGCTGACAGAACTATTGACTTGACTGCACTGACGTATAAATCATATGGACTTGAAATGTTTGACTATAGAAAATACAGTTATACAAATATGAGGCATATCGACACCGAAATCATAAAAATACTGTTATCTCTTTTTAACTTTTAGAATTTTGCATAAGTGAAAAAGGATAACAGTGTTTTTGACAGTTACTATAATAGCAAACCTTCATTCCTAGCGTCTTTGAAATACCTATTTGCGGCCAGGCCGCCATTTTATTTTCCCGCTGTTTGGCTATTGCTATCTTTTTCTCTCTAATAAAACGGGAAAGAGACGGACGTAAATTAGAGCTGTCACATTTAATTGAACTAATATTGTCGATGTCGACTAAAAACACGATGAAGCGCAAGGCATAAACACATACACTGCCCTTTTAGTAAAAAATGTCGATTCTCTAATTTTAGATTAGTTACTGAACCAGAGAATCGGCAGCAATATCATCCAAACTAAACATGCAAAATGTTAGCTTAATCAAAAACCGGGAAGTCGGTGAAAAATAACTTTTAAGATTTGCTTACATAGTTATTTTGTTAGTTCTAAACAAGTGAAGCTAAGAAAAGTGTGATAAAAATACTTACCCGTTGATATTGGACCGTGACAACGTGAAAACATTCTCACAATCTTTTATCTAACATCGATTGTAGAGAAATATCGATATGGGCTACCCTATTAGCCGCCATTTTATTTTCCCTCTTTAATGTAGGTATGTCCACGTTTTTCTTGTAGGTATGCCAAGTCCATAGGATTTATACGTCAGTGCTTGACTGATTTACAATTGACAGTGACAGCGGTGACAGCCGTGACAGGCGTGACAGCCAGTTACGTTTATCTTGTTAGTGTCAAAGTGCCATTGACCTTAAGTGTTGCCATTGTTGAATTACTAGCGACAAGGTTTGATAATACCTTTACCTCCATGGATAATACATACTAAGTCTATCGATAATACCTTGCTTTATATTTTTTTTTATTGCGGATTTGTATTAAAAAAAAATAGCATTTTATTGCGTATATTTTTATGATCTTTGTATGTATGCTAAGTGAATGATACGCCTTACACTATGGCCTAGCAATGTGTCATTGCTACTTAACATTGCTCTTAGACGATTTCTAGGCGTTGGTTTTCCTATGGAATCAGATGGGTTACAGACAATTATATTTTAACGCAAAACGTAGCTGCAAATGCTTTCATATAAATTATTATTTACAGCAATTCTTACAGGATTTTGCCATCGTACCACACCATACTGAATACATCTTTAGGATATAAATACGGTTGTCGATGTATATCGCAAAATATTGTAGAACGCAGGCATTGCAGACACAAGTCGCCGTCAGGCAGTCAAAATGTGGCCTTTTATGATACCTATTTATTCATTGTGAATTGACTAATCTTCATCATAGTTAATTATGTAGGACAGCAATTAATAACACACAAATGGCGTCTTTATTCCCTAAAGATTAATTAACTCTTTTTAACTAAAACCGTAACCAAGTATCCATTACCTAGCTAACTGTCAAAATCAGTAATTTTGAACATGTTCGCCTCCTAATATTTTACTATGTGGGATTACTTTTTTAACTCATATAATTTATTAATTTGCTGGCCACGCCGGGTTGCGTTCAAAAGTTGAAAGAGATATCATCGCGGTGATGTATCGCCGCCATTTGTTAACGCGGCGGGGTGCCAGCAGCGCAACGACATTCCCAATTCAAATTAAATTAAAACGCGGTAAAAACAACGTGTTTCCGTTCGGTGCGTCCGCTATTCAAATTTGGGTGATTCGATCTGTGCTAATTTATCTATGACTTGAAACTATGGTACTGTGACATATCTACGGTGTACTTTCGATAAGAAACCTAAACAATAAGTAAGGAATACTTACAACATCACTCGTGGCTAAATAATAACAGCCGCTCGGGTCGATCGTTAGGTTAAGCCGTGCTTGCCTAGGTTGGTCTGTGGATGGGTGACCACCCATTACATACCGAGTTTCCTCCGTGCCTCGGAAAGCACGTTAAGCCGTTGGTCCCGGCTGTCATTTGTAGATCTTTGACAGTCGTTAGGTAGTCATAGAGGCCCAAAAAGTCTGCCAACCAGTCTTACCAAGGGGTATCGTATTACCCGGTACTAACTGGGTTGTGGAGGTCAGATAGGCAGTCGCTCCATATAAAATACTGGTATTCAGCTGCATCCGGTAAAACTGGAAGCCGACCCCAACTAAGTTGGGAAAAGGCTAGGCAGATGATGACTTACATCATCACTGAGAGAACCACAGTTTTTTTTTTAAGATGATGTAAAAAACCACACCCGGACTGCATACGGATTGACAGGAATAAGAGGACTCACAAACCTCTGAGACAAGCAGCACCTGAACGAAAAACAAATCAACTTCCTTTTGCTGTCAAATCTGTTCACGTCAGTCGAGTTCAAACTTCAAGTTCGGCTACAATCCAAGGTTCGTTTTAAAGTCCGATTCTCCTAGTTCCTTATTTTTTTAACACCATGACCTCATCGAGCTTCTCAGAAAGCAAGTTGATAATTGTCCAGTTAATGATGGACATTAATTGTCTTACAAACAAAGGGCTCACTCCAATACCTTTCTTTGAACGTAATAGTTTTGTTATGTAGATTACGGTAGCTCAACATTAATAAAATGCAACGTTCTGTCGCGATAAAATAACGTTAAATATTGTTTTCAATTACGCATTTTAAATACTTGATATCTTTGCCATTTGCGTTTACTGGCCGTTAAATAATACTTGTCTGTAGTTCTACACCCAACAGTAACTGTGTGGGTAGATAAAACACTGAAAATAGACATCTGCATGTCTGGTGAACGCTTGTGTAGACGCACACACGCACGGTAATTGCCTTCGTTTCGACATGAAATAAATAATTTACCCGAATATATTTTGTAACTATCAACAAACTACACCGCGCAAGCAGGCGAGCACAACTCCACAACTCGCCACGGAGCGCATTAAGCCGAGATACCCCGCCTCATCTGTCATCATTAATGCCACGGTATCCTAATAAGTTTGCTACAATAAATAAAATAAGAAATATCAAAGAGTTGCGCCCCGTTTAATGGTTGTAATTGTGGCCAAATGAAATATGGCCGAAGACGATACGGACTCTCTGTCGTGGGTGTCTACCCGCCTTAATATCGACGTTTACACGCTATAAATATTTTAAATGATTATCTTAATGCATTTGAAGTCGTCATTTACATAAGCGCCGATGGAATGAGGTTGAGACGAGCCCGCTGCAGTTAAAACATTCACACCCCGTTCGCGAAATAGCCGCCAAAGTAAACGCGCTTTCATCACGTACGTCTCATAAATAGCGGCGCGGTGCAGCTCGCGTCGGGGCCGAACTAAATCGGACCGTATTATGCGCGTCCTGTCGAACATCAGACGCTTATTTGTGTCCGAAAAGCGCTCGAAAGACTTAAAGCCTTCTCGGTTGATGTATGGCGGCGACACGTGAATGCCGACCTTTATATTCAAATCGGCGGTATTCAAATGCGCTCGTTGTCTATGCGACGGTTGACAATTCGCGGGCACTTTCGAAAAAGGAACGCGGGAAACGTCATATCACCAACGGGGTTCGAAACTCGAATTTTGCTTTTTGGCGCATCGATACGCATCTGGCTTCTGGGCTGCGTTCAGGCGTCATGTTTGGTTCTTTGCTTTTATTTGAGTTCGATTGTGTCGGACGGAGATATAGTTTGAGATCTGTAGATATTTTGACGTGGGCCGCTGATAAAGTTAGTGTTTCGCGGCGGCCGGTGAGTTAACGAGCGTCTGAGTAATGAGCGATGCTATTGTGATGTGAACAATGGCTGGCGATCGCTATTGTTTATATAATTGAAAATGATATTCGATAACGATGCTTGTGTACCAACGTACGTTTGTGTTTAGATGCGGCACCTGCGATTGTCAGTTAAAAGTATCTCTACTTTCATTTGTGAAATTTTTTGATGCTAACTGTGGTAGATATTACTTAGTTTTACGTGATATGTTACGGTTTACGGCCACGGAGGTTATAATTAGGTACGAGGGCGGCTTATTTACAAATTTCTTGTTCCGAAAGTTGATGCAAATTGTGTCGGAGGAGTTGGTCGGATGTCCTCACATCTGCATACAATGCCGCGGTGCATCGCTCCAGTTCAGCGGTAATTTACTGCTGATCCCACTGCTTAGATGTCGCCTGAAGATAGCTCGTATCTAATTTAAATCGAAAATAAAAGGTATACAAAAGTGCCGAAACGTATCCCACATACGGGCACTTTGGCGTAAATGTGGGGAAGCATCAGAAAGACTGTTGTAAGACATTAGAAAAATGAACTACCCTACAACAAAATCTGACCATTTTTTAAGATTAATTAACAGATGATGAACTAGCAAATGGAACCTGGAACTACAAAGAAAGTATCACTGGTGACGAAAAAGCTGTAAAGTATCCGGTTGTTTTAGGAGTATGGACATGTGATGCAGAGAAGAATGTGAAGACATAAGTGCTGGTGATAGACCCATGAACGTGTACTATGATGGTTAGTATTGTTATGCTTAGTATATGACAGAAAAAAAGAAACATTGATTGTAAGTAATATGCCATGAAAGGCGATAATTCGTATGGCAAAAAAGAAAACTCTGTATAAAAAAAGAGACACCAAATAAAACATGGAAAGATGACATAGCTACTTAGCTAGAAAGAAAATGAATACTAAGCCTCAGATGACGGAAAATAGAGAGAGTATGAAAGAAAAAGAAGAGGTTGACGTAGCTCGTCTCGATCAGTGCAGGAAAGAGATGGATTTCATATTCTACCAAGTATGTTTTAACAACAATAGTACATTTTGATACAAGTGGAGAAAGTTTGTTATTGCAATCGAGGCGGAATTATAACACACGAGCCGTAGGCGAGGGTGTTTTTGAGCCGAGAATTGCAATAACAAATGTCCACGTGTATCAAACGACGTTTTTCAATACACTTTTGAAGAAATAAAATAAAATAACGAATAATATTTTTGTCACGAACTATGAAACTATGATTTAAAATTTTTTTTTTTTCGCGCTTTGGTCTCGCCAGGTTGAAAGAGAGGCAATGGTATGAAGCCGTTAAACAGCCTAATATAAAAAATAGATTTATTTTATATTTTTGAATTCAGAACACAAATAAATGTTAATTTGTGTATAAAAGTAACTATTAGTTTTAAAGAATCATGTTTATCTATGATATTCTATTTAAAAACACAATTTGAAAATTCAAAAAATATTTATGCCGTAAAGACGCGTAGTGCTTTGACAAAATAAAAAAAAAAACATTCACCTCAGACTATAGACATTGAACCAATTTGGACTAAGTATAGGTATAGTTATCTGTGGCAATTTTCATTCCCGCACACGTGCAGGAAAGTGGAAAAAATCGCACGTGTGTGAAATACATTGCATGTTGTACCTAATCGTAGTGCGTTATGGACCAGTTTTCGAGAAAGTGTATTGAAAATTAATTTACTAACTACACATTAACGTGATAAGTAAGCGTTTAATCGTAACAATAATTTACATCGATATGCCAACATTTTATTTAGAAAAACAGTGTAAAAAATAACGCAGGGCGTGTCGTATAAATTTTAAATTAAACAAAGGAGTTTTTATCATCAGCTGTTGGTAACCAATTAACTGTAGTTGGAACGCCTACCGTTGACAAATTGATGTGTATTCCTGAACGGGACCGCGCCCTTTTAAGTTTTAAAATGGCCGACTTTTTACAATCTATTTCGTGTCAAATGAAAGGTAATGGGATTAGAAGTTGTAGGTTTTGAAAGATAGCACTTTATGGGACAATTATTGTGTCCATAAATAATAATGACGCATTTGGAATCGGCGATCATTATACCGATATTGTCACGGTCAACTGTCTAATAAACCCACGGCAAAGTACTTGCCAACAAGTCGGTGAAGCACTTGGATCGAGAAAGCGTTCTTTAGGAAACGGCTCAATTATTCAGCCAAATGACCAAGGCAAAGGGGCAATGTTTTTTTTTTACACTAAATGACCCTAACACTAGCCGTGTGGTATCCGGCAGAGTAGAATAGAACCAACCCATTACACTCACGGGTGTCGTATAAGGCGACTAATGTCTGAGGCAGAACACCTTGTGCCTCCGTAGACCTGAGAATGGGCAGCAGCGTTTTCTGTTAGTCTTACATCACTGCGATCTCCAATCCGCCTGCCAAGCGTGGAGATAACGGCAAATTCCTCCCATCATGGGAGAGGCTTATGTCCAGCAGTGGAAGTTGTGGGCCGGTGTTGTTGTTGTTGTTGACCCTAACAGCACGATATTAAAATACAAATGGGTCTTCCCACAATTCCAGAGTGTTTTGGAGTCCTTCTCCAACAGGTACCAGGCCTTTTAAACCACCTCGACACAAAAACACATGCCCTAATGTGTGTGTTTTTGCTTACTGGTACATGGGGCCCACCCAAAATTCCAGTAATCCATGGACCATCTTCATTACCAGGAGACCAGAAAACTGGCCTTTAATATTCAGATCCCTCCAGAATCTGTCCACGATTATGACAGATGACTCCAGCGCATTCTGCCCGTTAATTTACGTTGTGTGTAATTTAACTGCGTGCGCGCAGCTTGCGAATGCTCACCTGCAAAGTCCTGCCGCCATTATTCTTTTTAATTGGTAGCTTGTCTTATAAAATAATTTTGTAACAGACTATTAACGTCTCATTATTGGAGTTCAGGAGGTATTAATAAAATCTATGTGTCTGATAAGGAATTGTATGGATTTTATTTCTCCGCGTGATCTGACAAGAGAGCAAATGGAGTGGGGCAGGGCCTTTGGTTGACGTCAAGGCTACTGATCTCTAGTCCAAACATCAATATTTTCTATGTGAGTAAGTCGTACCGTTTTTCATTATGTGGCATTTTATTTATAAGCGGCTTCCATGCATGCAGGTAGCAATCAAATCACACCTGTTTTGTTTCAGTGGTCTGTGACTGACTAAAAATTTTACAAGTATCTCCAAAACTTCATCATCATGAATAACATGATGAAAAGACGTTGCAAAGGATCATCTTGGAATCGATCAAACCACGAACGGAATCTCCTCAGTATGTAAATGAATGACGTCACTTTAACCACACTTAACTACCCACATTTCAGTGCCACCGCAGCCATTTAACAACTTCAGCTTGCTATCGCAGTCGTTAAAAAAACTAAAGGCACAAAAGCACATGCAAATTGACTTAATTTATCTACATTCATTGAAAAACCTTAGATGTCCAAACAAAAGTTTAGAGGATTCAATTCAAATCCTGCCATTGTTGTCTGCCAAAGTTTTTTTTTTTCGTTTTAAGTTGATAAACGGTTCTCTGCCGGTAATTCGTTTAGAGTCGTCCATTAATTATGTTTTAAATCGGCGAGTCTATCATCGATTTTGACGGCGCGTCACTGTGGATGTAGTTTGTCAAAATCATTCCGAACGAGTGATTTGATGCCACAATGTTTGGGCTTTTTGAGGTGGGTCAAATTATATAGCTAAAGATTAATGTTGATATCGGCAAGCGAGGTAGTCAAGGCGATCTGGCTTAAAGCGTTTGCTGTATTAGAGATGTTTCCGGTATCTTAGATTTTTTGGCTTTTAGGACACGTTTTGATTTGAATTCTGGGTAGTCTGGATTATCATAGCCATTTGCGGACCTAGTTTAGGAATCTTTAATCATTTTAATAGTTGTAAGTTTGACCAACGAGTTTACTGTTTCAATTTTGGTAATCATTGAATGTGTGAGGCAATCGGATTAAATCTATATTGTGTTTAATATGGTACCTATTATTATGCAGTTACCAAACTCAACGGAACCACAGATACTCCACTACATCTTTACCTGAATTTTTTTAATACATCTGCTACCGGCAATCTTGCGTGTTCGCGCATAACTAATAGACAGTTGTCTGTGGTAGTTTGACAGTTTGACTAATGTAAGTCTATAGTCGATGCTCAAGTTTGACAGGTGAATTAAGACATAGAATGGCGGTGTCGACATTTGGGATATTAACGGGGATGGCACTGTGATGAACTGATGACGTCAAATAGATCTTTTAGAAGTAATTTTTCTGGACTTGCTAAATGATTGGTTGTTAAAGAGTTTTTGTTTTGAAGGATGGTGATAATGATCATGTTTCATGTTGAGTAATAATTTATCTTTAATCATTGTATTAACGTAAGGTCCTTTAAACTAAGAACACATTAACCAATCTACACATACGTTATTAAATAAAGTAGTAGGTAAAATACCCATTATCTCCATGATAGCATTGGAAAAAGAAAGTCCCCATGCCATAGATTAGCGCGATTGACTAGAAGAAAAGTACCAGGAAACAACTCGTTGCATTCAAAAGATGTAGCTTTACTGCGTTACAAAGGCCCCTCAAATCAGTCATGTCCACATCAGAACGGCGCAGTTATTCGAAGTTATGAGAGATATATTCCTAAGAATTGAGACGTACCATCGACAAAGAGGTATGCCGAGTGTTTTTAAATCTACCAACACTTACTGCACTCAATTTTTGACAGTTAATCCTTCGGTACTTGTGTCTATGGTCGAAAATCCCGTGTGGTTGGTGGTTTTGATTGCAGATTAGTGGTTGTTATTGGTTGTCGATCGGTGGGTTCGATTAGACAGCAGATGGGTTATCAGGCTGAGTGTGCCGAGGTTGGAATGTCAACCGGTGTTCTGTCGGGTGTTTGTTTATACCTATCAGATGTATTGGTGTACGTTATTTAGTCCACGGTTTCTTTTGTCTACCAATGGCAATATTTTAATCAAATATTAGGATTTTTTAATACTTAAGTACTGGCTATAATACTTAACTAATGGCTTACCGTGATCCTCCGTTTTGAAATAAATAGGATATGGTAAAATTAAGGATTAATGCTAAGTCCTGTGTGTGACGAAAACACGATTTCATAAACTTTTCTCGATAGAAAAAAAATCCAAAGTTACCTCCAAATCGAACAATAAACCGCTGGTATTCAAAAAGTACTTCAAATTAGATCATGAAACTTTGCATACTAATTGAACTAACTATAAAGCAGGTCTTATGTGTTTAATTTTTTTGTTCCAATTAATAGATTTTTTGTAAATCGCAAAAAAACCACTCATTTCGCACTATTCGGCCGCAGTGACTGACGTAACAACCGCTTTGTAGTGCAAGCTGATTAGAAGTTTATTCTAACAGTATTTCAAACGAAGTTTGAACCATCACAAATAGAGTTGCCAATTTTAGGGTTAGAAGGGCCTTAATTGTCTCCTTAGTTAGTCTGAGTTAAGAATAAAACAACAACTTGATTGCAACATCTGCTGCAGTAGACGTTAGCCCCAACTGAACAAATACAACAGTAACTGCATGGAAAAACGCAATTAACTCAGCCTATGATTATACACAATTTTTAACCCTTACTGTGTAGTTGGTGCCAGTTAAGATGAGAATAGCGGTCATTGCCCTTTCCCTAATATCTCTTCGTACGAACCAAAACAAATAAACCATGTAAGTAGGTGGGTAAGTATATTACTTACCTTACATCGTTTTTCATTACAAAAAATGTTGAAGATCACGATAGATTACGATTCCAGACTTGAACAGGCTTATTTTTAGTTTTCAAAGTTAAGAAGTTTAATAAATGTAGGTGGGTCAATCACCGCTATTCTCATCTTAACTGGCACCAACTATATAGGTACCATGTTGAAATCACTTGAAACAAATGCGCGATAAAGCCAGTCTTACATTTATTTAGTCTTACTAACCTCACAATTTCGTGTCAAAATATCATAATTGTACGTGTACACTAAAATTTTTAACCCTTATCAGCATACAATGTTGAAATCATTTAAAACGAACGCGCGGTTTTAGTCAGTCTTACATTATAACTCTTTCCTTACTTACCAATTTCGTCTCAAAGTAGCATGTGTAGAGCGAAGGGCCTTTGCTAAGGGCTTATTAATCGTCAGTCGGCCAACCCTGGGCAGGGGCGGGGCCAGGGCGCGGCAATAGCGTACAATTTGCATCACTAGCCACTGCTACTTGACCGCACGCAAACTGCCTGATAATAACGCGTTAATAGTACGTTAACACATGCAATCGTATCGCGAGGGTTGATTAATTACTTTCTGTAATGGACTGACCGTTCTAGAATCTAGGAATTTTTAGTTATTAAAATGCTAGATTAACGTTAGCTATTGTAGTTTGTTAGGGAGCTGTGGTATTTAAATTTATGCTGTTATCTTTAATGGTTCGGTTATTAAGTGGATGCCGGAGCCCCTTTGGAATAGAATTAGCATTGTTGCAAGTCGTATTAGGTATATTAAATGCAATATAGAGAAATGGTTTACGATTAATTCGGTGACTTACGTAATTTAATATTATATAAAGGAAGATAACTTTAAAGGTGAGAATGTGATATATTATTATGTATTTATCGTCATTATAATTATGGGACGTGACATGGAGGAGAAAAACTAAGGACCGTGAGCTATGGAAAGGCCTAGTGGAGGCCGATGTTAAAGAGTATAATCTGCAGATTTTCGATGTCTAACTTTTTCATGTAAGTTAAAATTAATTGTAAAACTGTTTTTAAGGATTGCCAATAAAGGTTACTGAGTTTGAAATTGTTTAGATTGATAGTGCGATATCCTTTCTAACGCGAAGCATATTGTATTCTCTCTTTTCGCATTCAGAATTTTGATGGAGATCCTCATTTGTGTCATAGATGGCGCTGTAGTACTTTTTGTACTATGTAGCCGTAGCATTTTTGCTATGCCCTCAGAATTGCTGCACGTTATTTCATAATCTGAGAGCAGTGATGGCCCAGCCCCGACTTACGACTCGTAAGTCGTGGGTTCAAACCGAAGCAGGCGCATTTACTTTGTGTTATTAATTTCATAGCCACTGCTCTCGAAACGGGGTAGAAAAACATCTTGACATCTACCAACCCGCACTGGGCCCGCGTGGTGGATCCAACCCTCTCATAGAGAGACCTGTTTCCCAGCAGTGAGAAAATTATTTGTCCTATTTCTCAATTTAAAGCTCGAAATGACGTAATGAATTCGTTATTCCGACACATAGGTTTCAGCTGTTGGCACCGCTTCCATGTTTGTTGACGAAGCGCGCGAAATTATCCAGATTTCGCGGCAAATCTCCCGCCCGCCGACTTTGTTTATGATCTGACAAAAGTACACTTTAAGGCCAGCGCAGACGAGGCACTTTTGTCGGACGGGAATCGAGATGCGTGTGCACTATGTTGTGTATTTAATGTTCATATTAGTTTTATATTCCTTCACATAATGTTAATTTAAACTTGTTAATTTTAGTTAATTAGATACCAATTATATAGTACAGTGTACAGTGCTTGTGGCACATCTAACATGTTCATGGGGCATGCGAAAGAAAATGTTACACTAACCTCAGATAATGGTAGATAATTAGGTACTCGAAATATTTACAGTGTAAACAATAAAATTGTTGGTTGGCCAAAAAAGGAAAAATAAAAAAATGAGTTTTGCAGGTGCATTTGGCATTGTTTTAGGTATTAAGGAGGTAGGGGGTAGGGGTTTTTGGTTTTTATTTTATTTTTATTTTATTTTTATTTTTTTTATTTTTATTTTTATTTTAATTTTATTTATATTTTTATTTTTATTTTTTTTTATTTTTATTAGCATTTTTTAAGTAACGATATCGCCAAAGACGTAGCAAACACCTGGATGAGGGATGCACAAAAGCAGGAAGTATGACAGAAAAAGGGGAGGCCTATACCCAGCAGTGGGTTTGTAAGAGTTATGCAGTCTATGTTTCCTGTAATATATCGCAAGCAAAAGCGAAGCGAAGTATGTCATGGTGTTAGGTACTATACTTATTTCGTAAATCGTTAATGTTTTTCTTTTTGTATATTGGCACCTTGTTTTTATAATCAGGTACTTTGTGTCATTTGTAATGTGTATGTTTTTACATGGTTTTTTTACTTACATTTTTGGATATTATTAACCTGAAAATTTAAGCATTCGTCCTCCCTAGGTAGCTTCATGGTCATTTCTTGGAGGCTTAGCAACGGCTTTGGCCTTTTACCTTGTAGGTAATTCATGTTATTTAAGTTTCTCTGTGGATTTTTTATCTCTTGAATCTTTGTTTACTTTTGAAATGTCAGTTAGTGACAAGCCTAGTTTTATTTTTAATTCATTGCTGGAGCTAGTTGTAGGTTGTATAGGTAAATCACATCGACCTCATTATCTTTTCTTGTTAAGTATTGTGTTCTAAATTCATCCAAATTATATAAAAAATGTCAATCATCTGGAGTTGACAGGAGCCTGGTGGTGGAATTGGCAGTCTACGTTGGGAGGTCAGAGCAGCTAAACATCTACAAAGCTTTATAAAAGTATACTTAGAGGGCAGTTACCCTCTCCTTAAGTTTTTTTAAGTCGGCCTCTCTCCGTGCCGCACTCTCACCTTGAACACCTGGAAACCTGATGCTTGAGCTGCACGAGCCTGATATGAAGATTGATGTTCCTCGGCCCTCCTCTGCGGCTTGAGGATTGATGTTCCTCGGGCCTCCTCTGCGGCTTGAAGATTGATGTTCCTCGGGCCACCTCTGCGGCTTGAGGATTGATGTTCCTCGGCCCTCCTCTGCGGCTTGAGGATTGATGTTCCTCGGCCCTCCTCTGTGGCTTGAGGATTGATGTTCCTCGGCCCTCCTTCACGGTCTGAAGACGGATGCCCTCGGCCCACCTCTACGGCCTGAGGATTGATGTTCCTCGGCCCTCCTCCACGGTCTGAAGACGGATGTTCTTTAGCTATTCATTCCATCCTGCGCTCATCTTCAGTTCTATCCGCCGGCTTCACTGGCATTAGTGGTTAAGTAGCTCCAGCCTAAAGTTAGGATCTATAATAATATTTTTTTATAACTCGTCCACTAGATTATTTCTTTTAATAGTGCTCCCCTCCAGACTGAAAGTTAGGTAGGTGAGTGCTCAGGTGACCTTACAGTTTTCTGGATCCTATCCAGGAAAATGTAACGTTACACATTTAGTTGTACTTTTGTGTGTTGTGCTGTCTTTTGTGTGCACTAAAAACATGGTTTATCTATTTGTCTATATTTCGCCAGTTACATTTCGGAAGTTTAATTCAACTGCCTTGTTGGTCTGGTGGTCGAAAGCGCGACTACTGAGCATGAGTCCTGGTTTCAATTCCCAGGTCGGGCAAAGTGATGTTTGGTTTTTCCATTAGGAATTTCTCAGTAGCAGCCACGGAGTCTGGATTTGCGCTCGGTTGACGGCAATAGGCTTGCCCCTATTAATAACATAACTGGCGAAATGTGGGTGTACTATTTAATTAGGTACACCTCTGCCTAACCCTTTGGCGATTACAGGCGTGATGTTATATACATTATGTGTTTTTTCTTTCTTTCTTTGTTATGTTATTTCGATTTTTGTCCTCCGCTGACAAAAGTTCATCGTCTGCGGCCACCTTTACCGTTACAGAAATGATAACTTATATTAATTTTAAACTATATCTCGTTGAGTTAGAGACTGTTACAGTGTAACGTGATATATTTTTCAATGATTATTTAGTTTGACGCGGTGTTTTGTTTACTTGTTGAAAATATTTCGGTGCGTTTGGTGCGCGCACGCATTTTGCTTGTTTTGTTATTAATTTAGGATTACAATTTACAGCAGTTATTGTTATATTTAATGTGTTTACGTATTAGAGTGCTGAAGTCGGTATAGGTATATGTAGTTAAAGATTGATCGGGCACTAGGTATGATTTGTATTGTACTAGCTGATGCCCGCGGCTTCGCGCGCCCGCAAATTATATATTTAGACCTTCCTCTTGAATCACTCTATCTACCCTTTCACGAGCGTTGGCAAAATATTTGCCACGGCAGTATTTTAAATCTGGCGCGTAATCGATTTGACAAAATGATATTTTTATTCTACGTACTACTAGCGCCATTACCCAAAAACATCCTACAGTTCGTTTGGTTTCATTCATTTGAGTGATTGACGTATTATTTGACATTCAGTGTCACCACGTGCAGTTTGCGGTGCATTTTGACAGTCGTTGCGTAAAAATCAAGTTTAATCTCCAATTTGGCCGTGAGAAATGTAAGTATTTTTATGTTTTTGTAATAATTATTGACCATGCTACTACATTCACAACTTATTTCGTAAAAAAACTAAGCAGTATTAGGATAATGAGTCCAAAAACATGAACTTGCCACTGCCTTGCGCTTGTGGCAAAATAGTTGCCTATGCTTGAATGGGTATGTGGCTGGTGACAAATATTTGCCAATGCATTGTTTTGTTCTTGGTTTTAGATGTCATCACGGAGAAAAAATCGAGAAGGAGATGCCACCTATGCAGTTCCAGAACCACAAATAAGCGATCTCGTACAAGATGTTCGAAATGCTTGGTAACTTTGTGCACTGTTCCATGTTTCGCCAAATTTCACCAAAATAATGGGTAATTTCTTTTTACTTGTCGATTTTAGATATTTCTGACTCTCTTTTTTTTTACATAATACAATATATTATTATTTGATCTCTAATAAATAAAAATGTGAAAAAACTGTAACAAAAATACTGATTATAATTATTATTCCTATGTAAAAGAGTATTCTAATTGTTACGAAGACTGATTTGAAGCCATAGAAGCTATTTTTTTAAGTCTAGTTTTTGTAAAAGTTTGTTTTGAGCCTAATAAATGATTTGATTTATATTTTTTATTGTTTTATTTTAATTTAATTAGGTTTCAGTAGAGCATAGGAAACATAAATTTTCAATTGTATCGCGGGCATTGGCAACTATATTGCCAAAAAAATATATAGACGTGGCATAGGCAAACATATTGCCACCCCCCATAAAAGTAAGTAGGAATGTCTGGGGGGGATGCAATTAATCAGAAATGTTTTGTAGGGGCCCTGTAACTACGTAAACACTCATTAAGACGAAAAAACCTATGTATTTCGTACTGCCCGTTAAAGGGTTAAATAAACCCGCATCAAAATCCGTTGCGTAGTTTTAAAGATCTAAGCATACTTAAGGACAGACGCGGCGGGCGACTTTGTTTTATAATACAGGATGTAAAAGACCTCATCACGAAGCCTTCAACCAAGCATTCTGTACATCAAACTAAATACTGTACGAAATAATTATTGCTGGGAAACGACTTTTTTTTTGGGGTGAAAAATCATGTTTTGTGGTAGAACTCATTGTAACGCACTCAAAACATTGTGCTGATGGATGGATTGAATAGTACGGGGGTCGTGGAGGTGTTTAAAGTAAAAATCTTACATTAGAAACTTGTATTTAAAAAAAAACTTGTCAAAAAGTTGAAAGTTTGACCCCCAATATATCCGTAACTAGAAGGTTCCCAGCACCCCTAGCCAAGTTACAAACGTTTCGTATCGATTCTCTTTCTACAATCACGCCTCGGCGTAAGCGATTGTAGAAAGCGCTAAATTGGTAGCCAAGTTGACACGACTGAGTCGATCGCTCGTTCTCTAATATCTGTAGAAAAATCCTACACTTTAGTCTATGGTGAGCGTTCCTACCAAACAGTTTAGCGATCAACATTGTAGAAACGATAACATTCTATTCTATTATTTTGAACGATGTAAACTTGTCTACGAATTTTCTATTCGTTTGTGTTGATCACGTGATTTAACGTTGAGATGATGTCATTCCCATTCATTTGAATAGTTTTCTACTAGCGATAACGATTGTAGATTGTCAACTTGGCTAGGGGTGCAGGTATGGCGTAGAACAGAAAAATTATCGCAATGACGAGGAGAACAAGTGCCTTTCGGCTTTTAAGAGGTGTTTTACACCCTTTATGTAGTGAATAGTAATAAATAAAACGTTGCCTTTAGGAATTTCTCGAGTATCGTGGATAGGTAGGTAGGTACGTTTACGAAATTTTTAACTCACACAAACAGCCAGACTCGGAACGACTATCCGTAGGCCAAACAAATGCGCGACGCGCAACAACGCGCGTCACGCGCGGCGCGTCGTGCGTCGTCGCGCGCGTTTGGCGTTCAATGTTCCATTTGGGAATCAAACTCGCGACACGCAACTTAGTTGCCAATCGCTTACCCACTGCGCCAACCGTGCCGTGAAAATTAATTAAATTATCTCTTTGTGTCCTTTTGTATGTGAAAAAATCACTGCGAAAGTACTGTACTTAGACAAGCTTATTTATATAATAGGCTTGTGTCCTGAACAAATCTAATTAGTCCGTCAGTTAGATTATCAAAATATATTTGACACGTATTTTTTCTTTTGTTACGTAATAACCAAAATTGACGAAGATACGACGCTTTTAAAATTCTCAATACGTCACGCCGTGCTATAATTTTTAGTGCGTTGTGACGTCACGAGCCCCCACTCCCGAGTTTTGATGCGTTTTATCTTTGTCATTATTAATTGATTCACAAAAACAAAAAATACGTGTCCATTATTTTCCAATACTCTAACTGACGGACTAAATAGATTTGCAATTTATTGATGGTGGAAACTAGCCTATTAGATGACCATGACCATCCGAATTTAAAAAAAAAATCGTCTAACCAGCCATACCATCTCCGATCCGCAAGAGATATGAGATATATTTTTTTAAATAAAAAACCGGCAAAGGAATCGTGGCATTAATCCGTTGGCATGAAAGGAGGCCGAGCGGCCCCCCGTGGGGGGTGGCAGGTGCGTGTGCGCAGTGTAGGCGAGCGGGAAATATGTGGGGACAAGTGTGATCCCGCCATTGTGTTGTGTTTAACCAGTTTTAGAACTTTTGGGGCATTTTTGACACTTATATTCTGGCTAAGACGGACTTAAACCATATTTCCTGAACAATATTTAAGGAAACAATCATTAATTAAAACTGTTAAACTTGTACGACGATCCTCGTGAGAGCTCTACAGTTTTAACAATATTTATTATTTATTTATTCATGTACACACAAAATACTTTACAGGACAATATATTTACATAGAAGAGCACAAAGGTACTGCTTATTTCTTATGAAATTTCTTCCAGCAGACCTGCGAGAGGAAAGTTGGATAAAAAAAAATATTGATTGATTGATTTATTGTTGTTTCCAGTTCATTTTTCTATATAGGTACTATTGCCGGTACGCCCGGTACATTCGGCTTAGCCGGGTTAAGAAAAGGTGTTCAAATCTAAACAGTAAGTTGATGAAATGACGAATCATAAGCCTTGGATCGGCTGGTAAGAATTAGGTGAGGTGGCGCCGATCAGGTGCAATCCATAAAAGTGTGCTATGATCTTTATCTATCACTAGCTGACGTCCCACGGTTTCACCCGCGTAGTTCCCGTTCCCGTGGGAGTACGGGAATAAAATATAGCCTATAGCACTCACGAATAATGTAGCTTTCTACCAGTGAAACAATTTTTAAAATTGGTTCATTACTTCCGGAGATTACCCCTTACATACAAACTTACAAACAAATGTTACCTCTTTATAATATTAGTATAGATGACTTAGGATTCATTTGTTTGATCATGGATCCCTAAAAACTGTTCAAAATAAAAAAAGGTTGTATCGCCCGCAGCGCCCCTCGCGGCGAGCAGGCGGAACTAATCGTTCCGTTACGGTGTGTATTATTTCATACGTTCAGACAGGATCACACAGGATTTCTGGATAATTGTTCACCCGTAGATTATGTGATTTTAAGGTAGGCAGGACAAGTGGTAACCTTCCGAGTTGTACAATATATCTTAGGTAGATGTAAAGAGTTTGTAAGTGTTAGTGTGTCCTTTTATCTAAATGTTCTTTTCTCTATAAAAAATATATATATATATTATATGTATATATAAATATAAAAATTGAAAACCAGTGTCGGGCACTAGTTGTCGCCGATTTTGCTGAACTGGGCTTATTTGGCGCAGCCGTGAGGCTCACAGTATCACATCATTTTATTTAAGTTTTTATTCATTTTTTGTTTATTTTTTATATATGTTATTGTTTGCACTTGTGGCGTGTGCCAAATAAATGTACTTTCTTTCTTCTTTATTTCTTTCATAAATGTCCCTTTCTCAATATGTTTTCGCTAAATAAATAAAAAACACATCCGCAGAATTCATCAGATCATTATTTTGTAAGCAGTCTTGGTCTATGTTGGAGTTTTTGGAAACTCACACTTTTCTCGTGCAACCACGAAGCTTGTGAAGACATTGTGACATCGGGGGCCTAAAATGGCTGGTTTATCAGAATCATAATATGAATCACGTTAAAATTTAAAATTGTCTTTATGGTCTGAATATGCATCACGTTAAATTTATAAATTAAATAAAAAAAAACTTAATTATTTATTTTTCATTTTTTCTAAATTTTTCTTTATTATTATTATTATTTTATTTTTTCTAAATTATTTCTTTATTATTATTATTTTATTTTTTCTGCTATGGACTTGCGTCGTGAATTACATTCCACTCCAACTCAAATCTTGACTGCCTCATTGGTCTAGTAGTTGCAAGCGCGACTACAGAGCATTAGGTCCGGAGTTCGATGCCCAGGTCGGGCAAAACGTTATTGGGTACCTATATCCATCAGGAATTTCACAGTAGCAGACTCCGTGGAGTCTGGATTAGTGCCCGGTTGACGGCAATAGGGTCACCCCAATTACATGGGACTGAAACATAACTGGCAAAATATGGGTGTACTATTAGGTACACCCCTGCCTTACTCTTCGGGGATTACAAGCGTAATGTTATGGCCATCTTTGAATAGAGGAGGACTGTGTCCCAGCAGTGGGAACATCTAACCTGACTTTACTAAGTTATCTTTTAAAATTCCCGCACTGGCCTCATCAGGGATTCGCTCCAACTATTAAAAACATTCGCATTTTCTCATAATAGAATGCTACTTTATGAGTTGAGTATTTTTACGTCTGAGTAAAATAAAACTACACGCGAGTGTACGATATTTAAATGTGACTCGTACGCCGCAGGAGTCTAATCGATACCTGCGATAGTGCTACACCAAGGTCCATATCGATTATCGATAGTCTGACGTTGTTCAATACTAGACTAGTTGTACCGTTTTCAACTGGACTGATCGAAGTTTCCATGGACTGACACTAGCTCGACCATCAGGGATTATAATTTTGATAACACAAATAAATTGTCGCTAATTGATCGTAATTTGTCGCTAAATATCAGAATTTGTCGGTCATTGGTTCAAAAGATATAAAGGGTTTATAGGTGGCCGATCTGAAAAGTCTCCCCAGCTTGGCCACATTTATATTTCAAAAACTAAGCCACCTAGCGAAGATCTGTTTTTGACCAACTGATCTTGGACAACTATACATTGCGTGCTGTACTCGTATGATTTTCTCTTTCCCCTTGTGTTGTCTGACCAGTGTCCAGTACACAGCGACGGTTCTGCCGCTTGCCTCATCCAGAAGCGTGCAGGAAGTTGTGCACGACAGGCAGGGTAGAATATGAGGCATATCTTGTATGACGTCATAGAGGTTGAGTTTACTACACTTGACAGATAGTTTTATTTCAATGTTTTAGATTGCTGAATAGGCTTGTCAACTGAAAAAATCTAATTAGTCCGTCAATTAGATTTGTATAAATAAAACATGCGGGGAAAATGGAAAACTGAATTTATTGCAATTCACAGTATTTTAGAAATCACAATTAGACTTGCCGGTCCGTCTGAGAGCAAAAATCAGAGAGAACATAATCTAGAACAGTTGCTAGCCATCAAATATTAATAGTGTTGCAAGTTAAATGTTACTAAAACGAGTAATTATTTCGGAATCGATTTAAACTGATATAAAAATGTTTATTTTATTATTTATGTTGAATTTACTTTAACATAGTTGGGGCCGGCAAGTTGGTTAAAAAACAACTTAGTAATTAAACTTTAACTTAATGAATGAACTAACTTAAATTATATGATAAATCCACATAAGTGTTTTGCTTATTTCTATAAAGGTAATGGACAAAGTTTTCTCAAAGAGCGAGTATAGATTTTGCTACCTATTTTACAATCGGCTACCCTGACCTTACCATCGGGCCCAGTGTAAATTTTTACAATTCTGGCCATAGGCCATGATAGTGGAGGCACATTATCTTGTTTAACAATAACTAAATCCCCTACATTTAAATTGGGATGTGTTTGATGCCACTTGGGCCTGTTTTGTAACAATGTTAGATAGTCCCTTGACCAAGCCTTCCAAAAGTCTTGTTTAATCTTGGAGCACATATTCCAGAACTTAAGCCTGTTTATGGGTACTGCTGAAAAATCTAATTCAGGATAGGAGGTCAAGGAGCTACCTATTAAAAAATGACCAGGCGTTAAAAAACTAAGATCAGAAATGTCTGAGCTCATGGGCAGCAGGGGACGAGAGTTCATCACTGCTTCTATCTCTGTTATAATGGTATAAAGACCTTCAAACGTTAAACATAAACTTCCTATGATTCTTTTAAAGTGATATTTAAAGCTCTTGACGCCTGCCTCCCAGAGTCCTCCAAACTCAGGAGAATAACTTGGAATAAAGTTAAATTTTATCATATTTGTAGCACAAAAATGTTCTACAGAATCCCTGTGAGCTTTCGAATGAAATAAATCATACAGACCCTTCAGTTGATTAGAGGCTCCTTTAAAAGTTTTTGCATTATCAGAAAAAATCTGAGTAGGCATGCCACGCCTTGCAATAAATCTTTTGAGACATCCCAAAAAGGTCTCAGTAGTGAGGTCACTAACAAGTTCTATGTGAACCGCCTTGACAGCAAAACAAACAAACAGCGCGACATAGCATTTAGTCACAAGAGGTCTTCGAATTCTCGCAGACTTCATGCTGAATGGACCACAGAAATCTACACCTACGACCTCAAATGGTCTTGCTGACGTGAGCCTTTCTTTGGGGAGAGAACCCATCAGTTGTTTAGCCGCTGCAGCCTTTAAACGTGAGCACTTCATACACCTGTGTAGTACCTTTTTGACCTCTCGATGCCCACTGACAAGCCAGTAGCGCTGGGATAGTGAACTCAATATTATCTTGGGTCCCGCATGCAGCAGACGCATATGTTCCCTTTCTATTAATAATCTTGTTATATGACAAGCCTTCGGTAAGATTATTGGGTGCATTTTGTCATATGGTATACTATTTGCATTTTGTAAGCGGCCACCGACCCGTAGTATGTTTTCATTGTCCAAAAATGGATGAAGATTGGATATACCAGACTTTAAAACTTTGTCGTTTAAAATTGAAACTATTTCTTTAGGAAAATACTTTTTCTGGGTACATTTTATAATTACCAATAAAGCTTTTTGTAACTCCTTGGGAGTTGGCACACCTGTGAGTCTGTTATTTAAAATCAAAGTATTATTTTTAAATCTAAGCATATACGCTATAATTCTTTGTAATTTATTTAGATTTGAGAAATTTTTAAAGATATCAAACAATTCTGACTGGTCGACCATAGATGGGTTTGCTACAGTAGCTGCCGACACAGTTGGAGGTGGAATAGGTAAATTGCAATGAGCATAAAATGGATGTATATAGTCCTTACTGGATAGCTCCGCGGGGCCCTCCCACCACAGCCTGATGGACTGCAATTTTTGTGGCTCAACTCCTCTAGACAGCAGATCAGCAGGATTATCTGAGGTTTTTACAAATGACCACTCGACTTCACTTGTCAATTCATGTATTTGTTTGACTCTATTTGCAACATATGCATTGGAATTAATATTGGTTGACTTAATCCATGCCAACACAATTTGTGAGTCACTATACAGGTATACTTTTAATGAGAATCGTGACAACAATAGGTTGTTCAGTCTGTGGGTTAGTTGGGCTAATAATAGAGCGGCATTCAGTTCAAGCTTAGGAATGGTTAAGGCTTTATTTAGCGGAGCAAGACGAGACTTTGAACACAATAAATTTACAATGACTGACCCGTCTTTTTTCAAAATTCTTAAATATAGGCAGCAACCAAATGCCTTTTGTGATGCATCTGCATAGCCTACTAGCTCTATGGAGAGTGTGCCACAAGAATTGACACAACGCGGAACAGTGACAGTACCCATCTTGTTTAAGTTGGTTAAAAATGTATGCCAAATGTCCAACAAGCTCTGAGGTAACATAGCATCCCATCCTAAATTGACAGACCATAATTGCTGCATAAAAAGCTTAGCAACCACAATTATAGGTCCTATTAAACCAAGCGGGTCAAACATTTTGCCGACAAAGCTAAGTACCTGTCTCTTAGTGTACATGCCATCTTTAAATGGTGGACTTGTAAAACTAAACTGATCTACAATATTGTTGTATTTTAAGCCCAATGTTTTTACAATGTTATTTTTATCAAATTCAATGTTATCATCAAAATATTTATGTTCAATAGGAACATCTTCTAGGACTTGAGGAACATTTGAAGACCATTTGTGTAACTTGAAGTTTCCCAATTGTAAAAGTTCTACTAATTGTGCCTTGAGATCATGCAGGGACTCTGTACTGTCAGAGCCACATAGTACATCATCTACGTAAGTATTCGAGAACATAGCCTCTGCCGCAAGCGGATACCTCTTTCCATACCTATGGGCCAACTCTATTAGGCATCGGGTTGCCAAAAATGTAGATGCTTTTAACCCATATGTAATTGTCTGCAGCTGTAAACAACTGATAGGCTTGCATGGATCATCTCTCCAGAGAATGTTTTGGAGGCAGGCTTGCTTTGGATTTATCCTCACGCAGCGAAACATCTTGGCAATGTCACAAATTAAAGTAAAAAGGTACGTACGGAACAGGAGCAGGATATCAAATAGTTCTTTTTGTACAACTGGTCCATTCAACATGACATCGTTGAGGGAGACTCTACCTTTTGACTTCATGCTACCATCGAATACCACACGCAGCTTGGTTGTTCTGCTGTCCTCATTGATCACAGCATGATGAGCTAAAAAATAAACATGTCCATTAGTCACTTCATATTCACTAATGTCGACCTCTTTGGCATGTCCCAAGGTAACATATTCTTCAATAAATTGTTTATATTTATCCAAGTACAAATGATTTCTTTTGAATTTCTTTTCCAGTGTCAAAAATCTTTGGTGGGCGACTGAAAAGGAATCTCCAAGCTGTAGTTGTTCTAAGTCACAGACAAGTGGCATATCAACCTGAAATATATTATTTTCAATTTTAACTGAGCTTTGAAAGGTAGCCTCAGCCTTTTTATACTCGTTAGACAACTTATCAGCTGGTTCTGGGACCTTTTCAGTGAGCCAAAATCGCTCCATTACATTTTCCAGTTTTTTGGAATCACAGATAGCCAGATTTGAAACATAATTGTTACCGACATTACATATATTTATAGTACCCCCAAGAACATATCCGAATAAAGTTCTCTGCAAAACAGGACCATTTGGAATTTTTATATTTCCATCTAACAAAATACTGAAGTATATGTCGGCACCTAAAAGCAAAGAAATTTCTTCAGGAAGATTAAACTTATCATCAGACAAAATTATATTTTTAGGTAAATTAAGTTGTGAGATATCAATACATTGCTGGGGTAATTTTGTGATTATAGAATCCACAACATGGCATTTTGCATTTAATTGAGTTTTTGACACTGGGGAATGCAAATTTACATTAACAAAATGACTGATTTTGTTGTGTTTATTTGTAACACCAATAATATGTGTTTCTTCTTTATTGTATGCCAAACCCAAAGCCTTCACAAGGGAGTTTTTGATGAGTGACACCTGACTACCTGAGTCAAGCAGTGCCCTGACATAGACTTCATGGCCTGCAATATTAAATAATTTTACCTTCACAGTTGGCAATACAACATTGTTACTTAGCGCTATACTGGAGTATGCAACAGCCTCCTTTCCCTCTATTTCCTTGCCTACATGCAGAAGAGTATTGTGCTTCTCCTTACACACTTGACAGGTAAAGTGAAATTTACATTTGCCATTATGTGAGTTTAGACATGTAGAACATAGGTTGTTTATAGAAACAAATTTCTGACGGTCATCTACGGAAGCTGTTTTGAAGGAAGGGCAATTGTAAAGTTTGTGGGAGTTATTACCCTTGCAAAATGTACATAATTTTGCTTTATTAGAAGTAGCAACATTGGTTACCTTATTTGACTTCTTTGAAATGGCTTCATGGGAGCCGCAGTCCTCAAGCGCCATAGCACGCTTTTCAAGGAAAGCTGTAAATTCTTCCATCGTTGGTAATACTTCAGGGTTCCTGTCAAGTTGATAGGCTCTGTTTGTAAATGTGTCTAGTTTCCTAGATAATATAGAAATAAGAAGCATATCCCACGCCTTCGTGGGTTGCTTTAAATTTTGTAAAGCATATAGCTGCTGCTTAATTTCAGTAATTAAAGACCTTATAGAGGCCGCAGTACCTTTCTGCATTGTAGGCAAGTCTAAGAGTACATTAATGTGGTTTATAATTAACCTGGACTTATTTTCAAATCTTTTCTTTAATAATATTAAAGCCTCTTCATAAGATTGATTTACAAGAGGTAAATTAACAATCTCATTAAGTGCATCGTCACTCAAATATTTCCTTAGGTAAAACAACTTTTGTACATCAGAAAGTGCCTTGTTGTTGTGTATTACAGCAGTAAACAAATCTATAAAAGGCGTGTACTTTGTGAAATCCTTTCCACTGAATACTGGTAAATCAATATTTGGCAATTTAGATGAAGATACACTTGTACACTGGGACACCTCTGATGTATTTAAGTTTTTTAAATAATGGTTTATTTTGGATATGATTGAGAAGTATTTTTCTTCTAGAATGGCAACATCTTCGTTGTCTTTACCATCTAATGACAAAATATCTAGTTGGACCTTTTCGTAGTCCTTTAAAGTACAAATTAACTTTTCTTTCCGAGCTTGAAGAGCTTCAGTAGTGACACTAGCAATATTCACTGGGTCGTTGATAAAGTTCTCAATGCGAGTTACGGTACCTTTGAGTTGACCGCGCTTTAGACGCAAAGTCTTGAGATCCTCTTCCATCCTGGTTAGGTTACAGCACCTTAGGCTGACCGTCGTACTAAACACCGTTGTATTTCTTGTTGCAAATAACAACAACCGCAGCAACCGGTCACAATTCACAAACTCAGAACACAATCACAACAGGTCACTGTCAAGTTGACAGCAGTGACATGTAGCTGTCAATGTCAACTGTCTTCGCGTTCCGCGTTCCAACTTTATGGCGCGTTCCCGCTTTTTTTTGTTGACGTAGTAGGTAGGTACCAAATTTTCCAAAGAGAATCGAAGTAGGTACTTACGAATTTTTCACTTTCTTTTACAGGCACTTCTAGATTGAATTCGATTTTATAGAAATACGAACCAACACGATGACTGTAATAATTATGATGAATGATATTTTCTGGACTGTAGGTATCTTGAAAACAAGTAATGGGTCGATGGTTTCTTCGTGCTCCTTCAGAGCTGCCCAAGTGCGAAATTGCTTGATTGATAAGCTTGATTCTGCACGAAGACCTGCCCGGGCCGCTGGAGTAGGTAGATGTGCACGCGAAGTAGATATAGCTGCGCTTCACGAACAAAACGTCGTCGCCACGAACCACGGAGAATAGTTTCACGAAGTCCTCGTTACACTAATCGAAGGACCACACGCGCATGTATAAATAAAACATGCGGGGAAAATGGAAAACTGAATTTATTGCAATTCACAGTATTTTAGAAATCACAATTAGACTTGCCGGTCCGTCTGAGAGCAAAAATCAGAGAGAACATAATCTAGAACAGTTGCTAGCCATCAAATATTAATAGTGTTGCAAGTTAAATGTTACTAAAACGAGTAATTATTTCGGAATCGATTTAAACTGATATAAAAATGTTTATTTTATTATTTATGTTGAATTTACTTTAACAAGATTATCAAAAAATATTTGACCCGTATTTTTTCTTTTGTTACGTAAACCAAAATTGACGATGTTACGGCGCTTTTCAAATTCTCAATACGTCACTCCGTGGTATAATTTTTAGTGCGTTGTGACATCACGAGCCCCCACTCCCGAGTTTTGATGCGTTTTATCTTTGTCAATATTCATTGATTTACAAAAACAAAAAAATACGTGTCCATTATTTTCCAATACTCTAACTGACGGACTAAATAGATTTGCAATTTATTGATGGTGGAAACTAGCCCATTACTGCTTACAGATTCCTGCACACTGCACACCGATAACATTGCTGATGTTTAAGTGATAACAATTTAAAGTATCAAACTTCTATCACAAAACGAATAATAAGCATGGCCCGTTTTAAATCATCATCATCTGGCTAACCTTTTCCCAATTATGTTGGGGTCGGCTACCAGTCTAAAAGGATGCAGCTGAATACCTGTATTTTACATAAAGCGACTGCCTATCTGACCTCCACAACCCAGTTAGTACTGGGTAATACGATACCCCTTGGTAAGACTATGGTTGTCAGACTTTTTGGGTCACTGACTAAGTACCTGTAGCGACTGTCAAAGGTGTGCAAATGACAGCCGGGACCAACGGCTTAACGTGCGTTCCGAGGCACGGAGGAAACCTGGTATGTAATGGGTGGTCACCCATCTAAAGACCAACCTAGGCAAGCACGTCTTAACCTAAAGATTTCTGGCCTGTTTTAAGTGTTAATTATAATATAATAGGGAGTCTGGATTTGTGACAATAGATTCGCCCCCTATTACGTATGCACTTAAACATAACTGGCCAATAATGTAGTGTACTACCGGCTACCGGGTACCTCTGTCTAACCCTGCGGGAATTACAGGCGTGATGTTATGTTTATGTATGATAGTATAATAGTGTAGATACCTTTCAAAACCGAATACATCATTTAGGTGACGGCAGAAGGCCTCCAGAGCAATCACTGTAGAATAACGTCATCAGTTGGAGCACGGGACTATAAGTCCCACCATAGAGAGCAGCGGTAGCCCAGTGGTGGTGGCCCTGACTTACGAACAGTTAGTCGTGGGTTCGAAGTGTTCGAACCCAGACAGGCGCATTACTTTGTGTAATTTATTTCATCACCATTGCTCTCAAAACGGTGAAGGAAAACATCGTGAGGAAACCGGCATGTCCTAGAACCAAAAATTCGAAGACATGTGACATCTATCAATCCGCACTGGGCCAGCGTGGTGGATTATTATAGCATTCCCTCTCATTAAGAGGAGGCCGTGTCCCAGCAGTGGGAACATTATAGGGTGTCTAGCTAGCGGGCCCCCTATGATTATTTTAATTGTTATTATACTTTCAGATCGCCCAATAGTGCTCGGAGTTAGATACTATTTTGTGCCTTACAAATACAAAATTTCGACTTTATGTGAGATACTTCAGAGGATATTCGTTAATTAAACAAACGTCCAGCCAGCGGGCCCATCTCATCCACTTTAATCATTGAGATTATGTCATGGTCTCATGGACTGTACATATTCTGTCCAGTTGTTGATCTATCCAGCTGCGAAACTGTCCAGCTGAGAATCTGTCCAGTTGCGAATCTGTCCAGCTGCTACGGAGCGGGCACAAGTGCCCGGACGAGTTCCCCCACAAACAGCTCTAGGTACACTCGTATTTCCGGAAAGCCCACGGAACTCCATGTCTAGATATTACGTAACATGGTATTTATATATTGTCCATGGCATAATTATATACTCGCGCAACAGGAAGCACTCGCGTTGCGTTGCTTTCAAGTAATTTCACTTTCTCTTCTTCTCTAGTGCTTACAATCTCACATCTAGGATAATTTTAGCGTCGTTGCATAATCTATGCATCATACTGTGGTCAATTTTAAGGTTTTAGCTTACTACAAGCGAAGATAGCGTTGTGAAAGCTATATACGTGGTAAACTGAGACGATTTACTCACCACACTGTGCACTGAGCTCGCATGGTTCATTCTAACCAAAGAGATCTAAAAGAGTTACAGAGCAGACATTGGGAATAGTGTCAAAAAACAAAAAAAAAAAACTCGATTTTTTTTTTCGATTTTGACACAGGAATGCAACCTTGCAAGCGAGCGTATGATATTAGACAGGACGATTTGTTACTAAGCATTAACACTAACAAGACTAGTAATAGATTGTAGGTAACGATTATCTTCGTCTTGTCCGGTCTTTCGCTCGTAAATAGAATGTTTTTGATTCTTATCTACTTTTGTCACATAAAGGTGGAGGAAAACATCGTGGGGAAACCGACATGAACTACAACAAATTTCAGAAAATATGGGTCATCTACCATCCGGAGAGCCGAGTATTACTGCCCACTCGTTCACGGAGAGGAGGCCTTTATCCCAGCAGTGGGAACATTATTGGTTGATGCTGAATAAATTATTGAAGCAGCCGCTGGTACGATGTAAGGACCGCTGCCGTTAGCTACCGCCTCGCTTTCAATATGAAAGTAGGTTCTAGAGTAATCATTTCTATCTGTGCTAGATTACTAAATAATGAGTGCAGTTATCTTTAGTCGGTTAGGAAGACTCTCACGAACATGTCAGGTGAGCAGTTGCTGCATGTAAAATAAAGATTTTCTAGGTGATAGTCAATCCTCTTGTCGAGAATAATGATGGTGGATTGTCCTCGTAAAGCATCTTTGGGTTTCATCTGATGATTGGTTGTTGGATAGAAAACCTACTTTGTATGACTTATTAAGGTAGACCTAGCCGCACCGCAGTCGCCGCATTCGAATTCTTTGTATAAAGTTCTATGCAATCTGTGTCTGTGTGCAATCTGTGTCTATGTGCAATCTGTGTCTATGTCTGTGTGCGAGAATGCATAGAAAAATTAGAATGCGGCGACTGCGGTGCGGCAAGGTCTGCGTTCACCTTTAATTGTATTTGTCCTGCTCCTGATTTCACTCCGATCGTGTCGGATTGCCTTTCCATCGGACTAGGAGAGTAGGAAAGACGAGCATTTACCTGTTTCTGCGCCAAAGACATTCAAATTTCGAGCGATAGATGGGACCAGATCAGACGGAGAAAAGCGTTGTCCAAGAATATTTGAGTAAGAAACTGTCGGTCTGTCTGTTTTATGTCTCCCTCGCCGATGGCTATTCCCGCTTAGATTTAACGCCATGGCCGAAATACGATCAGCAGAGCACATTGTAAAATCTGAGGGATGGGTTTATATCAGGTCCTAGACGAATCTCCAACAGAGTACACATTTGACACGCTTCTTGGTTCCAGCAGATTTCACAACGTGTACACAACTTTTGATATTTTTAATTCCTGAGGAAGGCCTATCTTCAGTGCAGTGGATAGTTTTCAACTGGGAGGCTGATCCGAATCCACCGTAGGCGCGGGCCTGTGGACGATGGGCTATGGGCTAGCTCGCCGTCCGTCCATCTCATGACGACAGGCCGTGTCGACAAGCAGGAGTGTTCCACGCGCGCCTCAAAGAGAGTCAGCAAAAGGAAGGAGTCCGCAAGGACCGATGCCTGCCGGGGTTGCGGGACTATTCGAAAGAGATACCGTGGCCCCGGAACACAAAGGGCGATGAAGGAACATGGATGGGCTTTAGTCAGTAAAATCTGACACTCCTGCTCCGCCCAGAGCGGGAGGAGTCATTTGATGATTTCCCATCCGAAAAAAAAGGCTGATTCGAATGACAGTACTAAAATTCAAATTCAACTTTCAAAGAGTAAAAAGTAATTTGTATTTCGGTTTAAGCGCGCGTTACGTCGCGGTCACCTTCGTGTCGGGGGCCCTGTCCTGGATTTATCTAGAACTGTAATCCACACCTTAATGGTTTTGTTCAGCTCGTCCCGCCATCTCCTACTTCTTGTCCGCTTATTGGGAGAATCTAGGGATTCTACTTGTTGTTCAAGCTAATAGTGTATTTTTGGTTTTAATTTTCTTTATACAACTTTACTATCAATTCTGTCGGACTTTTTTTAATCTCTTCTTTCTTGTATCTTATCTACTTTCATATTTTAAACAGAATGCCTTTTCTTTTTATACCCACCATCCTACAGGCCTCCTGAGGCTCAGGAGTCTTGGAACGTAGACTACTCACAACCAGCGTGCCTAATATGTGGACGAGGCGGATGGCGTATGTCAGAATTCTAGCAGGTAGCGATCCGTAGTTTCTGTCTACCCTCATTGGAGAAAGGCGTGAGTATATGTAAAACAACAACAGCCCATAACGTCCACTGCTGGACATAAGCCTCTCCCATGATGGGAGGAATTTGCCGTAATCTCCACGCTTGGCAGGCGGATTGGAGATCGCAGTGATGAAAGACTAACAGAAAACGCTGCTGCCCATTATCTGGTCTACGGAGGCGCAAGGTGTTCTGCCTCTGACACTAGTCGCCTTATACGACACCCGCGAGTGTAATGGGTTGGTTCTATTCTACTCTGCCGGATACCACACGGCTTACGGGAGTGTATGTATGTTTACTCCCTATATCAACAATCCTATCCTAGTTTCTCAATTTACACCGGTGAACGAAACGTTCACCGATTTACACCCATTACATCCAACTGCTAAAAATATCCCCAATGACTCAAGCGTAAACAAAAACAAAATAAACGAAGGATCGATATTATTTGCGAGCAATCAATTGATGAATCGAGTAAATAATCAGCCACCCACATGCAACATTCATTACCGGCTTACAATGATTAAGAGTTGCTTGTGTGCTATACATGTGAAGCAATGTATGGTGGATAGTGGCGAGTGTCTCGTGTAGACTTGGAGTCATTGACCGGAGCCTTGACCGCCGCTTAGTGAAAGTTGAACTGCAGTGATGCCAAACAAGATAAAGATATCGATTTACTTTTGAATCGATTCAAGTATCGGAATGACAGAGAAGGGAACCATTTTAGCATTCATAGATTATTTCGGACCACTACGGTCCGGAAGTATGTATGTAGATTGAAATGGGACAGTACAGGACCCAAATAATTACAAAAAAATAGTTTAAATCATTGTTTTAATGTACAACACTTAAAATTAAAATTAATCAACAACAATTACACAATAGTCAACAAAAGCGCGATCAACAGCACAGACAACAACATTATTTGTTTGCACACAACAATAAATATCACAACATTATAACTTATGTCAACACTGATGGAATTACATCTCCATCAGATCTACGAAATTTGTATTTACACTGGCAACCCCTGCTTATAAAAATAAGCTATAGAACCTCTTTGCCCCTTAAATTAAATTTGTTTTTTTTTTTTAGTGCTTGTGGCCTCCTTTATGGTGGTAGACGTGTTTGTAGACGGGAACATGGACGGGGTAGGGCTTGGGAATTGGGACCTCGACCCTCTTTTCGACCTCAACGGGGTAGGGCTTCTCAACCTCATAGGGGACAGGCTTCTCAACGGTGTAGGGAACTGGCTTCTCCACAATTTGTTGCACTACCTGTAAAATAATTTTGGGGTTAGTCTTGGTTTCTGGAGGACATCATTTGGGGGCTACGGAGAGATTAGCTCAACGTCCTGAAATACTCGTCAGTAATAATCAGTATTTTGGAAGAAGAATCAGTATTTTGAAAGAAGAAAGTGTACTGAAAGAGTATTTGGGGGTTAATCATTTGCATTTAAATAATGGATGTCCAATTTTGGTGTGAGAGAACGTATCCGAATGTTACTGGCTGCAAACTGTCACAAACGCACTGTTCTTTTTTCAAACGCACGCCTGACTGCCCGCGCTTTTACTTTCTGTCATGGCCGACTGAGTTACGTAACTTGATGCAGCAATGAATGGGTAACGTTATGAGATAATTGCAAAAACGCATCTAGACACAATAACTATGATATAACATCTACTTTGTACTACTTTATTTGCCGTGTAAAATAATTGTATAGTTTCTCCTTTGGCAGTAACTTTGTGGTTTAACTTTAATTGAATTGATGTCTAGGAGAATGTCGTTTTGCCTGTAGGTGTACTTAATTGGTTCCATGTTTAAGTTTATGTTATGGCCAATGTAAAATGGCGATAATTAGTTTTTACAGAAGGTAGACAAAGAAATGCAATTTACGGCGATTCTTTTATACCTTTTTATGAAACTAACCGTGAAAGTCATAAAGAGTTGTGTCCGTTTTATTTGCGTATTAAAATGTTATCTTCCTTTTATTGTTTTTGAACGTGTTTAAAATTAATGTTAATTTATTCATATTTTATTTGACACAGACCGGAACCACCTTTGGCAGAGCATGGGCGCCAGTGTTGCAATAGCAAAAAAATGAGACAGACTAGTTCTGGATTGACAGTTAAAACATGAAAAATCAATGCCAGTGCTTTAGTGCGATAGTATGATGTTACTGACCAATTAACAGACGATGTATGAGTACGACTACCTACGGTTTAACGGTCGCACGATTCGTATTTTTTTTTTTACTATGGTAATGAGTCATAGACCAAATCAACTGAACTATGAAAGAATCATACTTAGCAGTAATTTCAGCAAATAATTAGCAAAAACAATCAGCCTAATTTTTAATCAAAGGAGAATTTAGTACGAGTATGTAAACATGCAGTATCGGAAAAGAACATTATTCCAACATAGTAAGATTATTTTTTTAGATGAAGGAACTGGAGATTCAAGATTAAGACAAATTGCTCTCATAACAATAAATTGCATAATTTTTACATCATATTTTAGGTACATCAAGGCGGTATATAATTACTTACATGTTTTACAAGAATAATGTACTCCTTCCTTACTTCAATTTATTAATCATCATCATCTGCCTAGCCTTTTCCCAACCTTGTTGGTGTTGGCTTCTAGTCTAACCGGATGCAGCTGAATACCAGTATTTTACATGGAGCGACTGACCTCTACAACGCAGTTAGTACTGGGAAACTTTGGTAAGACTGACGGTCAGATTTTCGGGCCACTGACTACCTGACTTCCCAATTCCTCTGACTTCCTTAATTCAATGATGAACCGACCGACTGACCGAAAAATGAGTTCGCAAAAAGAATTAAGATTCTAAGCGGTATAATGCTATTGAAATAGAAGTTACAAACAATTAAATGTAGTTACAAACAATTAAATGTAGTTACAAACAATTAAATGTAGTTACAAACAATTAAATGTAGTTACAAACAATTAAATGTAGTTACAAACAATTAAATGTACTTACAAACAATTAAATCCTGGGCCGCTCTAATCAAACTTTGCATCTATGTTATTGAGCACTAAAATAACCATGATTATGGAACACGTGGTCAGACTATCGTAACGTAATGGACATTGTCAAAATGAAAGGGAATGTCTTTCTGCGTGTGTTACGCAATATCTCTGAGCTATTTGAATGGCCAACACCGTAACCACCTCCGGGATTTGTGAGAATCGCTTCCAAGACCTTTGTATTTTTGGAACGACTTCCAACAGAATTAAGCTTTTTTCGGTAGCTTTTTTATTTATTTATTTATAATCGGGTTTGCGATTGGCCACAGCTCGCCTGATATGAAGCGATGACCGCGGTCTAGGGTGAGCACGCTTGACCAGAAGAAACCGATTCACTTTCTCTAGACCCTTTAGGCTGACCAGCTAAATTGCTGTTCTTTAGCAAGCTATTCATGAGCTATTAAACACTAGAATTAAAGCTTGTACCGAATCGTTCGAAGAAGATTGGTTAATTTTCATTTGCCTTAAAGTTTTTGCCTGCAGAGAGATTAGATATTGCAATTTTGATGTTTTTTTCCAGTTTTTCCCGATTTTTCCCTCATAAGAATTAGTTTTATTGTTAAACGTTTTTTTCTTAATTTTAACGGATCTCTCAGTTGTCTTTCTTAATGGCATAAATGATTGCCTTTATAAAAAAGTCCTCCCAAAGTTGTTATCAAAATGTAGTTGTCAGATTTTATGTTTAGTTAACAATCTCTATATTTTAACAATTTTATTATAATATTTATTTCTATTTTTTGTTTGTTTCAGTCTCGTACTAACCCGACAAGATCCACGTTGTATCAAAAAATTTAACCTGCGATCTCAGATCAGTCGTTGTAATATTTTTTTTTTGTCATGCACACTTGTTTTTCCAATTCACTCGACATATTGGCAGAATAGTCGACATCGGCTCTACTTGCCATGAATTAAAAATAGAATAGAACAGTAATCAAAAGCTCACCTTATAAACTGGCACATGGATAGGGTGTTCCACTGTAACGTGGACGGGGTAAGGTTGCGGGATGGGGATCTTCACGTACTGCGGGACGGAGACCGCCACGGGATGCGGGACCGGGACTCCGATCTTCTTCACAACCGTGACGTGGTAGGGCTTCGTGTGTTCGGAGTGGGAGTGACCTTCCGGCTCCCAATCATCCGAGGGTCGGGCGGCCGTGAAGGCTGCTAGGAGGAGGATGGCTGTTGTTCTCTGGAAGGTAATGGAGTTTCATGTTAGTATTGCTAGAGCACTGCTGGAGCTAGACAGGGTGCTGCAGTACGGGAGGGCAGACGAGAATCCTGTTTGCCTAGATTGTGGCACCTTCTCTTTTTTCATAAATGTGGAAACACGATCAAAAAAAGTGATTGTAGACTATAGTCTTGAATATCTGTGGAAAAAACACGCCCTTATTATATAAGGGCGTGTTTTTTCCACAGATATTCTGATATGTCAAAGAATAATTTAAAATGTAAACTAGTCCATGGTATGAATTAGTACTTGCTATGTCGGAATCAAACCCAGTATCTCGCACTTATGCACTTAACTTCCGGGCCATACCACTGTCTTTAGAATGTAATTTACATGACGACTGTAAGATAATTAAAATGCATTTGAAAAGGGAATTCGTTCTGAATTCGATTCTATTTCAAAATCAGAATATCATTTGACATTAATGACTGTCTGTGGTGTCGGGTGAACGCAAAGCCCATTCACCGTAGCACAAGTAGTTACAAAGTTATGATATAACATTATAGAATCATTATGTCACAAGTTATCACAGATTTAAACTATGCATTATGTATATTTATTAATTCTCATTCAGAGCGTGAGAAGTAATAAAATCAATATTCTTTAAAAACATTTTGACAGTTCTAAAAACCCGCCATGTTTTTTGACAGCACTTTTTTTTTAGATTGAACTTCCACGCAAAGGAACCACATTATACAGCCAGGAAAGCTGTCACAATTTCCCGATCCATTTTATATGCCGTTGTTACGTCACTTTACATTAAATAATTAAGCAAACACTTACAAAAGCGATCATGCTGAATAGTTTAGATGCTGTTGTCGACTTCTAAGTATTGACTGGTGCATTCTGAGATCCCCACAAGCGTTTTATACTTGGTGAAATGTACAACGCGCCTTTCCATTCAGTGATAGGATCGTCGCACCAAGAAGTTATCGAATTTGTGAACTGAGAAGGCGATGCTCCTGTGTTTCTTGTACATTGCGGTTTTGTAACGAGATTGGAAATTTGGATTTCGAATATAAGAAGCAATGTATAATATACATATTGGTTTGGTACAGTAGTATGTGATTTATAGTGAAGTTCGATTGTACTATTCGGGCTAACAAGGAGAAGTATACCAGGCTCTTGATTTTTATTTTTTTCTTCTCTATATGTGCTCAATTCTTTTTTTAAGTTATTATTATGGGCGATAGAAAGTATGACAGTTAAATTAAAAAGGTTTTATGCGACAGATTGTTTTATTTTATCGTTTTTAATTAGTGTACCTCTGTGTAATTACAAGCTTATATTACATTGTGTTATGGCTTATTAGTTTCCATATTTGTGTGTGGTACTGGCTGGTAAGATTAATTGCAGTTTATGATTAATATATCATTGGACATTCTGCGAGTTGACCCCTGGTGCTGACTTCCTCTTGGCAATGTCTTCTCTATAACTCGTCATCTAAGCAGACACCTCCTAGCCATGGTTGTAATATAAACTTTAGGAGAAATATTCAGAGATAATGGAGCAGAAAAACATACAGAAGATCGTGGCCTATGGGTTGAACAATTTCTAGGTTATAACAGCTACACTATTCTTAGTGGATTTTCCTAATCATCATCCACAGCCTACAGCAGTCCACTGATGGGCATAGGCCTCTCCAATTCCACGTTTTTCAACTCGATCTTTGACTATTCTCACCTACCTTCTACCAGGCATGTGTACCCGACTCAACGGCTATAGTTGGTGCCAGGTAACATGAGAATAGCGGTCATTGCCCTCTCCCTAATATCTCTTCGTACGAACCAAAACAAATAAACCATGTATCGTTTTTCATTACAAAAATGTTGAGGATCACCATAATGACGATTCCAGATTGAACAGGCTTATTTTTGGTTTTCAAAGTTAAGTTTAATAAATGTAGGTGGGTTAATGACCGCTATTCTCATTACTGGCACCAACTTATAGACGGGTTTGCGTTAGACAGGAAAAGATGGTGGGACGCCTTGGCTGGCTTCCTCATGAATTGGCGAGTAGAAGTACAACCTCTAGAAAAGTGGAATAAGTCTGAGGACGCCTCTGCGAAGGAGTGGGACAGTTCATGGTAAGTAATGGCACGCCATGTCTCTGCGATGAATAAAGATGATTTCTTTCTATTCTAATAAAAAAACCCACCAAGTGCGAATTAGACTCGCGCATCGGGGGTTCCGTATAAACTTTTAGGTATTTTATTATTAAACTACATAATATTTACGGTTTTCAGATTTTTTTTGCAATAAAGACATTGCTTCTTGCCAAATTTCATGATTCTAGGTCATCGAGAAGTACCCTATAGGTTTTGATTCCCTTGTGTAATCGCAAAATGGGCGACTTACGGCCTTACGGGATCACGTTGACTTTTTTTTTTCTCTGCTCCATTGGGTAGAAGTAGACCTGAATATTTGATATTATTATACCTACTTCCAATGATATTTAATTAAACAGATATGTTATGAGCGCGCAATCGTGAAGACTCGAAAACGTGTCAATTGGCCTGTTTTTCCTTTATTCTGCGTCACTGCGTGTATGTGAGCTGGCTCTCCCCCGCGGCACACTTTTTTCGGTGGTTTTGTAGGTGTATAACATATCTGTTTGTTAGAATATCATTGCCTACTTCCACCATATATTTCAGCTTGAAACCTCAACGCGTTCCTGAGAGAAAATGTCTTGACAAACGGACATAGAGACGGACAGACGGACTACAAAGTGATCCTATAAGGGTTCTGTTTTTGCCGACTGAGGTGCGGAACCCTCGCTCGCTCCGGACCATGGCTTGAACCTTGGCTTGCCTGCCGGGGTTGCGGGACTATTCGAAAGAGATACCGTGGCCCCGGAACACAAAGGGCGATAAAGGAACATGGATGGGTTTTAGTCAGTAAAAGTCTGACACTCTCCTACTTCGCCCAGAGCGGGAGGAGTCATTTGATGATTTCCCATCCAAAACAAAAAAAACCGGCCAAGTGCGAGTCGGACTCGCGCACGAAGGGTTCCGTACCATTATCTATTCATTAGACAAAACGGCAAAAAATCACGTTTGTTGTATGGGAGCCCCCCTTAAATATTAATTTTATTCTGTTTTTAGTATTTGTTGTTATAGCGGCAACACAAATACATCATCTGTGAAAATTTCAACTGTCTAGCTGTCACGGTTCATGAGATACAGCCTGGTGACAGACAGACGGACAGACGGACAGACGAGAGAGTCTTAGTAATAGGGTTCCGTTTTTACCCTTTGGGTACGGATCCCTAACTCCAAACAAACTTCAAGAAATAGGTTATTCGTTGATTGCGATCTTAATTCTTATAAAGGTACTTACATGAGTAACATCTCAATAAGAGGTGCCCATTTAAGATCGGTTATGTAAAAACATTCGCGCCATTAAAAAGGTGAATGTAGTTCCAGCAAGTTAGTGGAAGACCAAAAGTTACTTTTACATTGTACTTAAAAGGAGTAGAACGCGATGGTGGTGAAGATTGTTGTTTGTTTTTACAGTACCTGTCCCATGCGGATATAAATAATATAAATATCGCTGCACATTACACACAGCGCCATTTAGTGCCACACTAAGCAACGAGGCTTGTGTCGTGGACACCTGGAGGGCTATTACGTACACACATCAAAAAAAGTTTGTGATATAATTTTTTTAATTGAACTTTATCAAGAAAAATTCTTTGTTGTGTGTTTTTTTTTATTACTGTTTCTTTTGTTTTATATTATAAATCTATATGTTTAAACAAATAATCTAAAAATAAGAAGAAATCACAATATAATCTACCGTAGCAAAAAAGATTTAGATTTTTCAAAGTGATCACGAACTTTTTTTGACGTGTGTATCTTTTTGATCTCCAGTGACTATCAAGCTTCGGTTGACCGAACTTTGATGACAACCGAGAATGTTAAAATATTGGTATTACGTATTACACAGAGTGGATATCACTTTACGGTGACTAACAGCCCGGGTACGATGTAACGTCTTTAACGAAAGCCACATCAAACTCAGTTGTCATCAATTTGATGTCCACTATGCTTACATAATCGCAATATTAGAAGAATCGATACGAAAGCGTCCGTCAAAATTAGTTACGGTGACTATCAGCCACGATAGGCACCGTTGACGTCATAATTTGATCGCGACTGGTCATACATAATACGAAACTAACCTTTTGACAGTTTGTTGATGGACACTGAGACCAGTTACTATCATTTCGAGCTGTCAACAGAGATACGTAATAGCCCTGCTGATAGTTGACACACACTGCATAGACACTTTTTGTTTGTAAATACATACTTATTATACATATAAACATCCATGACTCGGAAACAAATGTCTATGCTCATCACACAAACATTTGCTCCTACCGGGATTCGAACCCAGGACCCTAAGAACGTAACGCAGCCACTACCGCTGCGCCATTCGGGTCGTCAAAATATTTATTTATTTAATTATTTACATGTTTATTTAATTGAGATAGGTTTAACAACGTTACGGGTCCCATATAAGAACTGGAGACACGTGGGTGGACTACACAGCTACACAGCTCTGCTTGCCCCTTTGAAGGATACGGTTGTCATGGTGTATGGTTCACGCTGATGTCGTTTTCGAAGCTCTATTAAGGCTCCACGGTAGCCCGCGAAATTCAAATTTTCTTACATTTTTGTTGATTAAAGTATGTTTCGCGTCCATAACACGTACCTATGTTGTTACAGAATTGTAATCATTAAAATCATCAATACAACCCTCTAAGTTTATGTAACTGTATTGAATGACTGAAATAGTCACTGAAATAGTCACTGAAATAGTCACTGAAATAGTCACTGAAATAGTCATTGAAATAGTCACTGAAATAGTCACTGAAATAGTCACTGAAATAGTCACTGAAATTGTCACTGAAATTGTCACTGAAATAGTCACTGAAATAGTCACTGAAATAGTCATTAAAATAGTCACTGAAATAGGCACTGAAATAGTAGTAATAGTAGTGAAATAGTCACTGAAATAGTCACTGAAATAGTTACTGAAATAGTCACTGAAATAGTCACTGAAATAGGCACTGAAACAGTCACTGAAATAGTCATTGAAATAGTCACTGAAATAGGCACTGAAATAGTAGTAATAGTAGTGAAATAGTCACTGAAATAGTCACTGAAATAGTCACGGAAATAGTCACTGAAATAGTCATTGAAATAGTCATTGAAATAGTCACTGAAATAGTCACTGAAATAGTAGTAATAGTAGTGAAATAGTCACTGAAATAGTTACTGAAATAGTCACTGAAATAGTCACTGAAATAGGCACTGAAATAGTCACTGAAATAGTCACTGAAATAGTTACTGAAATAGTCACTGAAATAGTCACTGAAATAGTCACTGAAATAGTTACTGAAATAGTCACTGAAATAGGCACTGAAATAGTCACTGAAATAGTTACTGAAATAGTCACTGAAATAGTCACTGAAATAGTCATTGAAATAGTCACTGAAATAGTCACTGAAATAGTCATTGAAATAGTCACTGAAATAGTCATTGAAATAGTCACTGAAATAGTCACTGAAATAGTCACTGAAATAGTCATTGAAATAGTCACTGAAATAGTCACTGAAATAGTCACTGAAATAGTCACTGAAATAGTCATTGAAATAGTCACTGAAATAGTCACTGAAATAGTCGCTGAAATAGTCACTAAAATAGTCACTGAAATAGTCACATTAGTCACTAAAATAGTCACTGAAATAGTCACTAAAATAGTCACTGAAATAGTCACATTAGTCACTGAAATAGTAGTTATAGTAGTGAAATAGTGACTGAAGTTACTATAACACATGAACATACTTTTATGATACATGAACTTAGAGGAAATCAGCATACATTGAAATACAAAGTCCTTTCTTATTATGTAAAAGCTTGTGGCTACATATTAATCAGCCGCTCGGATCAATCTTCTGGTTACACCGCGCTTGCCTTGGTCTGTGAATGGGTGACCACTCATTACATACTGAGTTTCCTCCGTGACTTGGAAAGCACGTTAAACCGTTGGTCCCGGGCTCCCGGCTGTCATTTGTAGATCTTTGACAATCGTTACAGGAAGTCAGTGGCCTGAAAGTCTGACAACCAGTCTTAACAAGGGGCGTATTACCCAGTTCTAACTGGGTTGTGGAGGTCAGATAGGCAGTCGCTTCATGTAAAATACTGCTGCATCCGGTTAGACTGGAAGCCGACACCAACTTGATTGGGAAAAGGCAGATGATTATGTAAAACCCTAACAATAGTGTTGTGATGTAATTCAAGGAATTAGCATAACGAAGAAGAGAACAATGCCCCTGGTCTACATCTCACTTAAAAACACTTTATACGCGCCAAAAATGCGAAGTAATTGCAGAAATATGCAAATTCTCCGTCATTAACTAATTGATCGTACGCGAATGTAGATTATTACAGTTGTGCATTTCCCACTCAACAGACATGATGCAAAAGGTTCAGAATAATATAATTCAACGTGAAAGTGCAGAAGGAAAAAAAAGGCGTTTTTGAGATAATTATAGACAATAATAAAAAGAAAACAAAATAACAAATATAATAAGTCACGTTTCTACTTATTATAATTTCAACTTGATTGTTTATTTCCTTATTTTTACATCGTGCCGTGTCATTACTAAATGACCACAAAGGTTAAGGTCGCTACAATACTGTAGTAGTCTCGCTTGCAAAGCGATATCATCGTGGACTCGTGGTGCTGGCTCGGGAGGGCACCGTAGTTAAGATGTGAGCATGTCAAAGGTACGGAGCTGGTCCCAATCGAGTTGTATCACCCTCCGCTAGATATTGCGTTTACTCTCAAAACCCACAAAGAAAGAGAAAAATTGGACCCCAGCAACATTGATCGGACTCACATCTTTCCGTTCCATGGCATGACGTTCTTAGTTGTGCGATGACGCACCCTCTGCTGCTGATAAGTTTTATTCAGTCATTTATGACATATTTGATTCCTCAATTCCAAAGAAGAGGAGAATGGTCGCTGATAATAGAAGGTAACCAGTCTGGTTCACACGGGATATTGTGAACGACACTCAGCGAAAAACTAAACTTCACAATATTTGGAAACTTTCGCGATGCGATGCCACATATGTAGAGTTTAGTAAACTGCGGTCGAGCCTAAAGGTAAGAACCCAAGACGCCTACAGATTGCACTGCAGCAGCGTGGAAAATAGCATACGCAAAAATCCACGGCATTTTTTGCAGCACTTTTCTAGCCTGCGGTCTAAAATAAATAAAATAAATAAATTAAACTTTATTTCAGACTGAAGTCCATAGTTTGTTAGTATTTTAGTTTTAGTAACAAAGATGCTTAGGTACTAAGTTAGTATTGTTAGTATCTTAATAATAATGAACAATTTAATTTAAATATATATATAACAAGGGCGGTCTAAGGGCGGTTTCGAACCAAACGTTGTTCACAAGGGTGAGACGTGTTCGGGTGTCAAAGCGGCAGTGGCATTTGCTCGGTATTTTGCAAGCGTGTTTCAGCCCAATACCCCTTAATTAGACCCTAAGAACTCCAGTGCAAGTGGTGTGGCAAATAATATTCTCCTCCCTTTCTTAACCCCATCGGACATAGTAAATGGGATCGCTAAACTTAGACTCTCTAGCTCGGATAGCCCTGACAACATTCCAGCCTTTGTTCTTAAGGGCTGAGATGACACCTTGGCAGCTCCTCTGTGTCATATTTTTAACCTAGCCCTCCAGTCCTTCGTATACCCTGAGCAATGGTAAATTTCGCGAGTTATTCCCATCCCAAAAACCTCCGACAAAACATGGGTACACAGGAACACAGGTAACAGAGGAACACAGACCCGTCGCTATCCTCCCAAACATAGCCAAGTGTTTCGAGCATATTCTCCATACCGTGATATACAAACACGTAAATAAGCTGTTATCTGATGCCCAACACGGTTTTTGACCGGGTCGCTCCGTAAACTCGAATTTGCTCATCCATGTTAACTACATATCCAGTAGCTTGGACATCGGGTGGCAGGTCGACACTATTATTTTGATTTACAGTTCATGTTTCGAATGTATTGCATCTTCTGAAACTAAAATTTCTACTGACATCACTGCTGACGTAATTTGTGCTCGCAGTCTCGGACAAAAACACGTGTCCGGCGCGCGGTGCGCGGTGCGACTTGATAGAAAGTAGTTCTGCTTTATTTTTGTTTTTATTTTTTGTAGCTCTAAGTAGTATTGGCACTTTTACCTACATAAGGTGACGGCAAATATTGGTCGGTGGAGCGGAAGAGTTTATTGATTTTGGCGCTTATTAATTAATCTACATATAAGCCGTGTGGTATCCAGCAGAGTAGAGTAGAACCAACCCATTACACTCACGGGTGTCGTATAAGGCGACTAATGTCTGAGGCAGAACACCTTGCGCCTCCGTAGACCAGAGAATGGGCAGAAGCGTTTTCTGTTAGTCTTTCATCACTGCGATCTCCAATCCGCCTGCCAAGCGTGGAGATTACGGCAAATTCCTCTCATCATGGGAGAGGCTTATGTCCAGCAGTGGGCGTTATGGGCTGTTGTTGTTGTTGTTGTATATAACATTACTCCTGTAATCCCCGAAGAGTAGGACAGATATATTTCTAACAGTACACCCACATTTCGCCAGTTATGTTAAGTCCCATGTAAAAGGGAGCGAGCCCATTGCCATCAACCGGGCGCAAATCCAGACTCCGTGGCTGCTAAAGAAAAATTCCTGATGAAAAAATCCAATAAAACTTTGCCCGAACCGGGAATCGAACCCAGGACTTCATGCTGAGCAGTCGTGCTTGCGACCTCTAGTCCAACGAGGCATTTATTAAATAAATAAAAAAAAATAAGATAATTATATGATGCTCATTATGCCTGATCCCAATTTAATTTATGCAAGTCTTCTTCTTCCATACTTGTCTATGACTTGTCTTTTAGCAATCACGTCTCTAGTCATTATTTTTTATTTATGATCAATCCATTCAATAAGTAAATCATAATTAAATTTCGCTTCCAACACTCACTCCAATTATGTAACATGTACGGAATCCCTTTCGCTAAGATGTTCTAACAGTAAATGAATGATACATTACATGACGTATACATAGTATTCATCATCATCATCATTTCAGCTGAAAGACGTCCACTGCTGGACATGGACCACCCCCAAAGGGGGGTTTTTGTCATAATCGTTGGCGATCGCAGTGCGGTTTTTCATTCTCTGGTAAGTCCCTTAGTCGCCTTTTACGACACCCACGGGAAGATATGGGATGGTGCTATTCTTTACGTCCGACACCATACAGAACTACATACATAGTATTATGTCAAGCAATCTAATTTGCTATAGTCTTCTTCTTCTATAACGTATGGTTAGTGCCTAACCTGGTGTCAGAGTTTTTATGCCGCCCAAGGGCCTCGAACTTGGCTTTACATGCCATCGGGAAGTATGCTACGCCCGGGAGGAAACTCCGCTACCGCGGCAAATTGTCGCTCAGCGGACAGACTTCCGGCGGGATCTCATGGCGACATGGAGAGAGCGACTGTCGCAACCCCGTGCAGGGCATGCCACAATAGTGGCGATAAGTCCCCTCTTTGAGGAGTGACTTGAGAGACGCCACGGCGTCCTCAACTTCCGCCTGACGCAGGTCAACAGCGGACACGGTTGTTTCGGGAGGTTCCTGCACCGAATCGGGCGGGAGGAAACGCCCAGGTGTTTCCACTGCGAGGATCGACCAGAGGACATGGTGCAGCACACGGTGGAGGTGTGCCCCACGTGGGCTGAGCACCGCCGTGTCCTCGTAGCGGCGATCGGCGGCGGCGGCCTCTCGCGTCCGGCTCTGGTTTAATCCATGGTCCAGAGCGAGACGGAATGGAACGCCGTCACCTCCTTCTGCGAACCAGTAATGCTAGAGAAGGAGGAGGTGGAACGTAAGAGTGAGAGAACCTTACGTCCCGGCCGCCACGGAAGACGTCCCGGGCGTCGGGGCCGGTGGCCGGGGGCCACCACGTGGACCCCGGCCACCGGGCTCGGGCTCGTAGGCTAGGCTCGGGCCTGTGGACGGAGAGCTATGGGCTAGCTCGCCATCCGTCCATCTCATGAAGACAGGCCGTGTCGACGGCGCAGGAGTGTTCCACGCGCGCCTCAAAAAGAGTCAGCAAAAGGAAGAGGTCCGTAAGGGCCGATGCCTGTCGGGGCTGCGGAACTGTTCGAAAGAGATACCGTGGCCCCGAAACACAAAGGGCGAAGAAGGAACATGGATGAGTTTTAGTCAGTAAAAGTCTGACCTCCTTCCTGCTCCGCCCAGAGCGGGAGGAGTCATTTGATGATATCCCATCCGAAAAAAAAAGGGCATGCTGGTTTCCTCACGATGATTTCCTTCACCGAAGCAAGTGATAATTAGGTATACAATACGTACATACAACAACAGCCCATAACGTCCACTGCTGGACATAAGCCTCTCCCATGATGGGAGGAATTTGCTGTAATCTCCACGCTTGGCAGGCGGATTGGAGATCGCAGTGATGAAAGACTAACAGAAAACGCTGCTGCCCATTCTCTGGTCTACGGAGGCGCAAGGTGTTCTGCCTCAGACATTAGTCGCCTTATACGACACCCGTGAGTGTAATGGGTTGGTTCTATTTTACTCTGCCGGATACCACACGGCGGTCTGCCGGATACAATACATACATGAATCCGGAAAATCTGAGGTGCGTGTATTGGGGTCGAACTTGAGACCTATGACTTGGCACTCTTGGCAGTCCGACGGTACTATGCTATCACTGCCTCGTCACATAAATTAATTACTAACCGATTCTGAGTGCCTTACGCAATAAAAGAACTTGGGTGCTAAGTAGAGGCTAGCTCGAAATTCTTGAAACTTGAAGCTATCCAATGAACCAAACGGTTTCAGACAGAGCTACATTCCTCTAATATTAATTTTATTGGGTTGCTGTTACTTGCAAATGACTGAAATTTACGGCGATAGGCTTTATTCTCATCACAGTAAGGTTGCTTTTGAACTGTTGGTGCAACTGCGGCAGAGGTAAAATAAATCTATAACGACTTTAGTCTTTAAAAAACTAAAATGTTCTATTTTTGAAATAGATACACATAAAAAGGAACTGTGAACCTGCCCGCACTACCCCCCCGACCCTAGCTTGAGCCAGCCCGCGATGCTGAGCCAGTAGTTTTAAATTAACCCCTAATTAATATAACTCAGATCCAGCCGTCCCTTTGCTGCCCCTCAGCGACGCCCTAAGCCGAGGTTCGTATCCCACAGGGGGTGCCCTTAGGCGTGGTCGCTTAGTTTATAGTTATGCCCCTGGCTGGAGGCCTTAGATTCAAGGCATCCACAGGACTAGCCCGGTTAAGCAGTAGCCAGTCTTCTAGACTGAACTGCGAGATGCCATAAATAAAAAAATAAATAATAATAATGCCCGCATTATGTTGCACCCCACCTCACGCCACAGCTCGGTAGCAAAACAGCACGCCATCTTCCGGAGAGTCACTTCCGCATGCTTTATTTACTTATCTGCTTTTTATTGTACTTACGTACAGTCACAAGCAGTGAGCCAGTGGTATCGTGGGTTGGAACCCAGGCAGGCATTACTTCGTGTAATTAATTTCATCACCACTGCCCTCAAAACGGTGAAGAATAATCTCATGAGATACGAGGGTAACATAAAAAAATCATAACATCACGCCTGTATTCCCCGAAGGATTAGGCAGAGGAGTATCTGGCGGCAGGAGCAACTGCCGTATTGTAAAGGTAAGCGTCCACCTGTCGGCATCGTATGCATCGGACGCATCGCATCAAACGGATCGTAGTATAGGGTAAATGATACCATAAAACAATAATTCCCAGACACCTATCTCTATAAAAAGCACTTTATTTTGGGCCTGAAAACCCGATTTATTTTAAATTAATTGCCAAATTCAATTTTTTGTTGCTTTGAAATCAATAAATAGTTGAGTCATTGAGTTGAATAAAAAGTGACGTCACAGTTTGCTATTACCATACAAAATCTATGAGAGAACTGCGTTTTGACAGTTCTTAAAAAGTCTCTCAATTGATTGGTGTGTCATCTACCCCATTCTATGTATAAAAGTCACACAAGTGCGTCCACTGATCCGAACCGTACGGATCGCTCGAACCTACGATTCGTTTGATGCAATGCTTCCGATGCGTGTGATGCGAACAGGTGGACGCTTATCTTTAGTGTCTATTGCCATGAACCGGGCTACTACGTAGAAATTCCTGATGGAGAAACCAATCAATTCAAGGAGAATAATCTCTTTAAAAAATTGCAAAGTGTAAACATACTGTGCTCATAACTGTACTACATGTGCCAATTTAAATTCTGCCTTCTTAAAGGTTTTATTTTATTAAGTGTCGCAATCGCAGTCTTTTACATAACAAGTGATTGTGCGTTATATGTATCGGATAGTGTTCTAACACTATCACTACATATTATATAACCCTCCGCCCGCCGCGTCTGTCTGTCCCTATGTATGCTTAGATCTTTAAAACTACGCAACGGATTTTGATGCGGGTTTTTTTAAACCTCGATTATAATTATTATATATGGTTAGGTTTATCAGTTAAAACTAACCATACAATTCCAAACCGTATCAGCATCTGATCAGACACTCGCGAAATGCAATTAGACACAATGTTAGCTGCAATATTCGAAACTGTTTAGAGGTAGTCCACCTGCATTGAATAGTTGCATACCAGCAACGAATGCAACTGTTTGCCGATGGAACTGATATGGTTAAATTAACAGCGCCGTGTTAACTTATGGCTGAAAGTGACGTTTGTGGTTCTAATAACATTACTTAACAATCATACTGTACTGGCCTACAAAAATAAGTATCACACTTTTAAAATTGCACTTTTTAAGTAAGTACACAAGATATATACTTTCGAAACAAAAAGGACTCGAAAAAGTGTTTAATTTTGTACATAAAAACTAATAAAGCTGATAAAAATTGCTATAAAACGTTTTTTTTATTTTAGTTCTCTAATTTCTATAAAGGTTGTAAAATACCTCTTAACGAAGCCGAAAGGTACTTGTTCTCCCCGTCATTGCGATCAATTTTGTTCTACACCATACCTGGGAACCTTCTAGTTACGGTGATATTGGGGGTCTAAGTTCCAACTTTTTGTCAAGTTTTTTTTAATACAAGTTTTTAATGTAAGATTTTTACTTTAAACACCTCCACTTCCCCCGTGCTATTCAATCAATCCCGACAAGAGCCAGGCGGTACTTTTCACCAGGCCCCACCGCTCTGTTCCCCCGAACCCTAGTCCGATCACCATGTTTGACAAGCCGATCCCTTGGGAGACGCAAGCCAAATACTTGGGGGTCATCTTAGACCAACGCCTAAACTTTCGAGAGCACATAAGGACGGTACGCTCGCGTGCCGCCTTCGCTCTTGGTAGGCTCCACTATGTGCTGAATGCACGCAGCAAATTGTCACTTAAGTGCAAATTGCGTATCTACACCGCGTGCATTCGGCCTATCATGACATACGCGTGCCCCGTGTTCGCGCACTCAAAACCCTACCTAATCCACAGGATGCAGACCCTACAAAACCGTTTTCTCCGAAGGGCTACGGGCTCACCGTGGTACCTTAGGAACGAGCAACTTCACGTAGATCTTAAAATCCCAACCATTCAACAGTTCATGAAACGTCTTTCTAAGAGTTTCTTTGATAAGGCCGAGAAGCATACCAACCCCTTGATCTATTCAGCCGCCCATTATGCCCCATCTAAAATCTCCAAGATTCGCCGCCCCAGGCATACATTACTCATTCCCGATGACCCCACCACCCTCATTCAAGAAAGCTGTAGGGAAAGTAGCACTCTACGTAAAAACAAACACAGATACAAACCGCGAACTCGAAACCGACCCCGCCACCGTGACGTACCGCGAGCGCAACCCCCCTGTAACATCACCGACCGACCCTTGCTCGACGAGCCAGCCCGCGCCGCTGAGCATGTAGCTTCAAATTCCCAAAATAATAATCCGACCCAGCCACCTTTGCTGCCCTCCCTCAATGACTCACTAAGCCGAGGCCCGAACTCCATAGGGAGTGCCCTTAGTGTTGTTCATTTAATTAAAAATCCTAGCTTGTAAGCCCTGGCTGGGGGCCTTAAAGTAATTTTTGGCCACCACAGGATAGTCCGGTTAAGCAGTTTGACAACCTTAACGTGTTGTGTCTGCGAGTGGTCCCATCTAAAAAAAAAAAAAAAAAACGTACTATTCAATCCATCCATCAGCACAATGTTTTGAGTGCGTTACATTGATTTTTCACC